>CM077877.1:91364919-92564919 GCA_039720435.1 Amazona ochrocephala
CTCTGCATTATGTCGTGATGCCATCTAATTTACACACATATAAACACACCTAGCACAGATATGTGTGTACAGTATTTTCTACTGAAAAGTCATATTTTAAATATTTTTCAGACTATGCCAATAGTGTTTGGGGAGGTGAACATTTAATGTAAGTGTAAAGATTTGCATTAATCCTTGTCTGTAAATCTAAAGGAGAGAGAAAACCTGAGAGAAAACCTAAGAGAAATACAGCCAAAATTTCTCAAAAATGATACTCTATGCGTTAAGCTTCTCTGTGTTTAAAGTATATCTCAGCTCTTTCCAGTTACCTAAGCTAGTATAGTGGGTATATACCCTGGGAAACTCCAAAGCTTTATGTTCCATTAGCGTTTCAGCTCTGAAATGCATTGCATTGATCCTACCACAAATATTTGTCTACTATAGAATATCTAATGCCAGGAAAAGGTAATGTTGAGGAACTTGTATTTCCCACATGGGAGACGGATACAGAGAGGGTAGGAATTTATGGCAAGGTGAAAATTTGAACACTTTTGTAATGGCTATCATTCAGATCAGACAGATGATTGTAATGTTGAATGGGGATCCAGCAGAGTGAGATAGAGAAGTTGAATTGCTTTTTACACCTCTAGTTTATCATATAGCTGCACTTGTGAGTGGGTGTTTGTTATCTGCTTAATATGCATGTAAGAAAATGAAAAGGGAATGTTATCAACATTATAAACAAACATTCGTATTTTGCAGTCCCAGGTGGGACTGAGTATTTCATTTACTGAAAAGGCAGCTTGGATTCATGTGGCACAATTCACATGGCAGATAATTTGAGCTGTAGGGTTAGCTGTGAATCAGAAAAGAATTGAAAGAGGTAGGTGTGTGTGCTTCCTTTTATGCTGCAATACTTGGCCTCGAAAACTTTCACTGAACCTGCCAATTTTATATAAAATACTTAAAAATTAATGGACACAATGACACAAATGTGTTTCTTCTGTCAGCAGGTCAGCGCTGCAATGACCATGCTATAGGCATGCTTAGTCCCTAATTCTGGCCAGTGATAAAGGTGAATAGAATCATAGAATAGTTAGGGTTGGAAAGGACCTTAAGATCATCCAGTTCCAACCCCATTACCATGGGCAGGGACACCTCACACTAAACCATGTCACCGAAGGCTATGTCCAACCCCACCTTGAATACCGCCAGTGATGGAGCATTCACAACTTCCTTGGGCAACCTATTCCAGTGCCTCACCACCCTTACAGGAAAGAATTTCTTCCTCATATCCAATCTAAACTTCCCCTGCTTAAGTTTGAACCCATTACCCCTTGTCCTATCACTAGAGTCCTAAACAAAGAGTCCCTCTCCAGTATCCCTATAGGCCCCTTTCAGATACTGGAAGGCTGCTATGAGGTCTCCATGCAGCCTTCTCTTCTTCAGGCTGAACAGCCCCACCTTTCTCATCCTATCTTCATACGGGAGGTGCTCCAGTCCCCTGATCATCCTTATGGCCCTCCTCTGGACTTGTTCCAACAGTTCCATGCCCTTTTGATGTTGAGGACACCAGAAGCGCACACAATATTCCAAGTGAGGTCTCACAAGAGCAGAGTAGAGGGGAATAGATTTACTTCACTAAGAATAGGGAGCAACGATGATGCTTGCCCTTGTTTCATAAGGTTGCACAATCCAAGGTGGGGAGTAAGCAGTCCTTTGAGAGAGACCAACTATTGATCCAAATCTGAACCAGCTCTATTAATCAACTCATGAAAACTGCCTGAATATAAATCACATTTCATTTTTCAGTGGCATAAAATATTGTGGAGGTTGGGTGGATCTGCAATATTTTCATTGTTTAGCCACTTCAGTGAGAAATCAATAATTTGAAAAACATAGGCGGTTAGAAACTCTCAACTAGCTTTTGATTAAAAGAGGAATACAGGAGAAAAATGATTCTCTATTTTTCAGGTGGGTTATGTTATATATTTTCTACTGTTGCTGATTTGATCGTTCTTGACAGCTTTCCGAATATAATGCAGAATTCTTCCTCTGGAATAAATACTAACTCATCTCCCTTATACAGAATAGAAAGAGCAACGATGGTTGGGCTTACTCCTGTGAGCAGAAAAACTGTGTTGCACTCTCTGGGGGCGTGAAGAGAACAATGCCTAAAGGAATGACTCTGGAGTGGTTAAATAATTATAAAAGATGTGATGATTACTTTATCTTGGCTCTTATGTTTACCTTTTTCCGATTTTCCAAACTGTTGCTTGTGGTTATTCAGAACACCAGAAATTAAATAAGGCATATGCAGATGTGTATTTGACAAACATAGAATCATAGAATCATAGAATAGTAAGGGTTGGAAAGGACCTCAAGATCATCCAGTTCCAACACCCCTGCCATGGGCAGGGACACCTCCCACTAAACCATGCCATCCAAGGCTATGTCCAACCCCACCTTGAACGCCGCCAGGGATGAAGCATTCACAACTTCCCTGGGCAACCCATTCCAGGGCCCCACCACCCTCACAGTAAAGAATTTCTTCCTCATATCCAATCTAAACTTCCCGTTTAAGTTTGAACCTGTTACCCCTTGTCCTCTCACTACAGTCCCTAATGAAGAGTCCCTCCCCAGCATCCCTATAGGCCCCCTTCAGATATTGGAAGGCTGCTATGAGGTCTCCATGCAGCCTTCTCTTCTTCAGGCTGAACAGCCCCAACTTTCTCAGCCTATCTTCATACGGGAGGTGCTCCAGTCCCCTGATCATCCTCGTGGCCCTCCTCTGCACTTGTTCTAACACTTCCATGCCCTTTTGATGTTGAGGACACCAGAATGCACACAATACTCCAAGTGAGGTCTCACAAGAGCAGAGTAGAGGGGCAGGATCATCTCCCTCGACCTGCTGGTCACACTCCTTTTGATGCAGCCCAGGATACGGTTGCCTTTCTGGGCTGCAAGCACACACTGAAGCCGGCTCATGTTCATTTTCTCATCGACCAACACCCCCAAGTCCTTCTCCACAGGGCTGCTCTGAATCTCTTCCCTGCCCAACCTGTAGCTGTGCCTGGCATTGCTCCCACCCAGGTGGAGGACCTTGCACTTGGCATGGTTAAACTTCATCAGGTTAGCATCAGCCCACCTCACAAGCATGTCTAGGTCCCTCTGGATGGCATTCCTTCCCTCCAATGTATCAACCGAACCACACAGCTTGGTGTCATCGGCAAACTTGCTGAGGGCGCACTCAATCCCACTGTCCATGTCACTCACAAAGATGTTGAACAAGACCCGTCCCAACACCGATCCCTGGGGGACACCACTCGTTACTGGTCTCCAGCTGGACATTGAGCCATTGAGCACTACTCTTTGCGTGCGGCCATCCAGCCAGTTCTTTATCCACCGAGTGGTCCACCTATCAAATTGATGTCTCTCCAACTTAGAGAGAAGGATTTCATGCGAGACAGTGTCAAAGGCTTTACACAAGTCCAGGTAGATGACATCAACCGCTCTACCCCTGTCCATCAGTTCCGTAGCCCCTTCATAGAAGGTCACCAGATAGGTCAGGCAGGATTTCCCCTTAGTGAAGCCATGCTGGCTGTCACCAATCACCTTGTTGGTTTTCACATGCCTCAGCATGCTTTCAAGGAGAATCCAGTCCAAGATTATTTATAGTTCTAATTCTCAATGTTTGCATTCCTTGCAATAAACACATAAAAGATAGTTTACAAATAATTAAGACATATCATTCTTTGGTTGCTTCAGTCATTATTCAGTGAGTTTATGAACATTAAATATGCAACTGAAAGTGGTATATCTTATTTGAAAAAGCTCAATACCAGATTCCAGAGGCATTCAAAAAAGTCCTAGTTTGACTTCCATATGTCTTAATAATATTTCACTTTTAATTTAGAGATACCATTGTTCTTCATCTTGGGAAATTAAAATATAAGAAAATCACAGTAAGATTTGAGAATATTTTTCACCTGAGCAGCTCTTCTCTTTATGCTGAAAAACATATCCTCCT
Organism: Amazona ochrocephala; assembly: GCA_039720435.1. Lineage (NCBI taxonomy): Eukaryota > Metazoa > Chordata > Aves > Psittaciformes > Psittacidae > Amazona > Amazona ochrocephala. The sequence continues at coordinate 91,368,929 of CM077877.1, forward strand.
CTCCCTGCTCCGTATCTGAGAAATTGCCACAGAGACTGAAGGCACACAGTAGATCATGAGCTAAGGCAAGAACTGAGATGAGTTTCTCTGATTTGTGAATCTGTATCATAGCCACCTAATTAGATAAATTTTATTCAGCAGTAAATCCTCAATCTTTATTGCATGCACTGTTGCACAATCTAGGAAGCCACAAGCAGGGGGCTGTAACCAACTGTTTTAGGCACTCTGAACATGCAAACAAAAAATACAGTAGAGCAGGGTAAAAATGGAAGACGAAAGAGCAGTGCACAGTACTGTATTTTTTTCAGAGGGCATTTTTCATTGGTTTTCCACATATCCTGGCAATGCTACAGCCTTAAGATGAATTTGACAGCTTTCAAGTCTTCTTTCCAATATTTGTACAACTGATGATGACATACGATTTCTGAAGTAAACAGTGGCCATGCAGAAGCTACCATTCAGTACCCAATACACAGCAAGAGACACAAGTACCAATTTCACACTTGCGTCAACAAAATCAGCAGTGACTGGAAAGGCAAACATCATTCAATATAGTATGAAACTAGAGTTTTTCTGACGTCTTGTTTAAAGTGAATGGTCTCAAACATCACTTAAGAGACTCAGGAAATATTAACCAGCAGCTCTCTGCAGGCTCTGTTCAGCAGGGGCTATGAGACACTGACAATGAAAAGAGTGCACACAGGTCTGATTCATTGAGAATTTTTTGTTGTGTCTATGGTAGATAAGAGAGTATTAACATCATGGCCAGCCTCACCTGCCAAAACCAACACCTTTTATGAGGAAATTTAAGCTATTTTTAGTGTATGGCATTATGAGCATTGCAGGGACCTTTGGTAGTGCATACGAATGTAGTGCATACGAATGGTAGTGCAGTGCCTTAGGAATGCTCACAGCTCTGAAGATCAGAAAAGCCAGGTGAAGCAGCAGTGAAAGTGGTGCAGCTCCAAAGAAAGGACAGTAAAGGTCAGGCAGCATCTCAGGTGCCTGGGAGAACAGAAATCTGGAGGGCAGCTGAACTGAGCGTGACCCCAGCCAAAGCCTGACAGCACTATAAATAGACACCATAAAGGTCATTTTAATGTGGGGGGTTTGGGTTTTTGTTTGGGTTTTTGTTGGTCTGGTTTTGTTGGTTTTTGGTTTTTTTGTTGTTTTTTTTTGGAGGGTTGTTTGTTTGCTTGTTTGGGGTTTTGTTGTTGGTTTTGTGTTTTGGTTTTTTTTTTTCTGACTTAAGATTTATACATAGGAAGATATCTGGAAAACAACTGTACTTATCAAATGAGCCTCAAGTGAGGATTCACATTGAGCCTAATTATTAAATTAGACTGCTGCAATAGGGTAGTAGAACCATTTAGGTATGAAAGCACCTTTAAGATCATCAAGTACAACCGCTAATCTAACACTAACAAGTCCACCACTAAAACAGGTCCCTAAGTGCCACATCTACCCATCTTTTAAATACCTCCAGGAAAGGTGAGTCCACCACTTCCCTTAGCAGCCTGTTCCAATGATTGACCACCCTTTCAGTGAAGAAATTTTTCCTAATAGCCCATGTAAACTCCCCCTGGCAGAACTTGAGGCCTCTCCTCTTGTGATGCATCCTTCTTTCAGGTAGTTGTAAAGAGCAATAAGGTTGCCTTGAGCCTCCTTTTCTCCAGACTAAACAACTCCAGTTCCTTCAGCTGCTCCTCATAACACTTGTGCTCCAGGCCCTTCACCAGCTTTGTTGCCTTTCTTTGAGCAAGCTCCCATCCAAGCCACAAGCAGCCAGGAGAATGATATGGGAGACAGTGTTAAAGGCTTTACTAAAGTCTAGGCAGACAACATCCACAGCTTTTTCCCTTACCAACTAAGTGGCTCACCTTGTCATAGAAGATCGTATTAGTCAAGCAGGACCTCTGTTTCGTAAACCCATGCTGTCTGGGCCTGATTATCCGATTGTCCTGTATGTGCTGTGTGATGGAACTCAAGATGGTCTGCTCCATAACCTACCACAGCACCAAGGTCAGACTGATAGGTGTACAGCTCCCCAGATCCTCCCTTCAGCCCTTCCTGTAGATGGACATCACATTTGCTAAACTCCAGCCAACTGGGACTTCATCTCCAGTTAGAGAGGACTGCTGATAAAGGACAGACTACAGATATCAGATCTCATAACATATATGTCTGCAGCACAGGACAAGTCATCCTGATGGATTTCTACTGAGTTGCTCAGTTTCAAATTGTGGGTGCAAAATTATATAATGCTTGCACTATTTCTTCTGTGTGGCTACCAAAAATGTTTCTAGCAATTCAAACACAGAAAATGAAACAAAAATGAAACCAGTCATCTAAGTCTCTGTCATGGTTTAAGCTGTAACTTACGCAGTTTGCTCACTCACTCCCCCCTCTTTCTTCCCCCCACTCCCAGAGGGATGGGGAGGAGAATTGAAAGAATGCAACTCCCACTCTTTGAGATAAGAACAGTCCAGTAACTAAGGTATAACACAAACCACTGCTGCTACCACCAATAATAATAATGAGAAAGGAAATACAAGGGAAGAGAATACAACCCCTCACCACCGATACCAAGCCCGACCGAACCATGAAACCCCTCTCTTCCAGGTCCCTGTCCTTAGTTTTTACATCCTGGGCATGACGTGCTGTGGTATGGAATACCTCTTTGGTCAGTTTGGGTCAGGTGTCCTGTCTCTGCTTCCTCCCGGCTTCTCCTCCTCCCTGGCAGAACATGAGACTCAGAAAGTCCTTGGTCAGACTAAACATTACTGCAACAACTATAAACATCGGTGTTATCAGCGATGTTCCCAGGCCGAAAGTCAAAAACACAGCGCTGCACCAGCTACTAAGAAGGAGGAAAATGACTGCTACTGCTGCACCCAGGACAGTCTCTCACACAAATGTCACAATAAATTTATCATTAGCTTTATTTTTTTCACTCTATCTTTGTGTTCACATACAGCCAAAGACATATATTCAAATTGTGTTAAAACAGGTGGTATTTTACAGTAGTAAAAATGTCACTTCCAAATAAATGCTTCTGGGCTAAACTGCCATGGTAATCAAGTGTTATTAACTTTTCGTATCTTTATTAAAATTTTACACTTTTCAGTCTAATGCATCAAGAGACCCAAGCATCGTATCATGGACATGTTCATGGATGCCAGCTCTGAAAACAGGCATACTAGTTCTCTGTGCGTTATCCAACAGGTAAGCTGTAGAGGATCAATTCTGTTCACTCTGCAAATGAAAAGAAGGGCTGGGAGTGGGACCCAGATTCTTTGGAGTCATGTTCAGTGATTTCACCAGCATGACCACTCTTTCCAAAAGCAGGGCGCACCAAAGGACAGGCCTGAGAAGCAGTCTATGTTTCTGCCTGTTCTCAGTCATAGGATTAGCCAGATCCAGTCACATGGATATTTTACCTCATTACATGAGCACTACCTTAGAGTAAAAAAACACTAGTGCAGGATGAGTGAAACATATTTGCATTTCTGTCTCCATTAAACACAGCAAATTTCAAGACGACCACAGTCTGTATGTACAATTGAGAGCATTTGCCATATCAGCCTTTAAATTAAATGCAATATTCATCTTTAATTCTGGGAGTGTTCCTACCCTATAGCATCACTGGCATTTGAATTAAATGCCTCAAAGGAAAGAATAGCAGGGGTCTTGTGAAAAATAGAAGGAACTGATTGTGTGTGCAGATGTCAAAGAGAAGCATAAAATATAACACACAGAAATACTTAATTTTTTTTTTCTCTTTGTCCTTTCCTTTCCCTTGCCTTGCCTTCCTTTGCCTTGCCTTGCCTTGCTTTGTCTTGCTTTGCTTTGCCTTGCTTTCCCTTCCCATTTGCTCACCCCCCCTCCTCAAGAGGGATGGGGAGGAGAATAGAAAGATAAGAACAGTTTAATAACTGAAGTACAATATGCTACTACTATTACTATTACCACTACTACTGCTACTAATAATAATAAGGGAAATAACAAGGAGAGAGATATAAAATTAAAAGAGAAGAAAAAAAAAAAACAACAAACAAACAATAAACTCAAGTGATGCACAATACAATTTCTCACCACCCACTGGCCGATACCCAGCCTGACCCGAGCAGTGATCTACCCCTTCCAGGTAACTCCCCCCCAGTTTATATACTGGGCATGACGTGCTGTGGTATGGAATACCTTTTTGGCTAGTTTGGGTTGGGTGTCCTGTTTCTTCTTCCTCCTGGCTTCTTGTGCCCCTCCTCACTGGCAGAGCATGAGACTGAACAGTCCTTATTCAGGGTAAGTGCTACTTAGCAACAACTAAAACACTGGTGTGTTACCAGCATTGTTCTCAGACGAAAGCTGAAACACAGCACTGCACCACCTACTAGGAAGGAAAATAACTCTATCCCAGCCAAAACCAGGATGCTCATGTACAGCAAAACCAGGATTCCTCATCTGACACCCACTGAGGAATTCTGTGCCGAGCAAGGCAAGGCGAGCTCCACTTGCTGTGAGCCTGACAGTGCAGAGGCATGGCATTACAGGGATATCTCACCAGATGTCTCCCTTGTATCAAATTCTTAGGTGCAGTTTATGTTAAGGTCCAATTAGAAAATCTTCATGAATTCCATTTAAAAGATGTTATATATGACTACGTAAATATTGCTGCATAGTCATTTGTTCACTAGAGAAGAGTAGTTTCTTCATTTTAAATTATAATGTTCCTTAAAAGAGCATCCTTTGCTGATTAGAGGTATCAGTTTGTTTAGCTGCAGTGCCTGAAGCTTCAAATTTGATTGCATTCATTTTAATCACATAACTGATCTTATTTTCAGTAACATGGAGTTGTTTGTTCCAAATGCATTTATGAATTCTAAACTCATCTCAGTTCTTCCACATGCTGGAAATGAACTACTCTTCCCAATTCCCGACATCATAAAATCCCAACCTACACAGAACAGAATGTGCTGGAAGAAGGTAGCATCCTTTGAATTTATTTAAACTAAAGGGACTTAATTTCATGTCTTTGATCCTGTTTATGCTGCCCTAAGGGACAGGATCCAAAATCACACATGACGCTTGTGCCTCTCATATGAAAGACCTGTCGAGTCTCACACACTGAAAGTGACACTAATACGCTTGACTCATAGAATTATAACACACTTCCTCCGGCTATGGCTGTATCTCACCTGTTTGCCATGATTTACCATCTTCTTTCTTACTAGATGAAACCTAACTTGCAGAAGCAGCCAGCTGCCATTCCATATTCCTCCAGCTAACAGGACAAGGGAGGAGAAAATAGACCAAGTGAGGGAGCATCACTTCACAGCACCCTTTCCTGGCTCCTGTGATTAACCTCTTCCTCTGCCCTGTGACTGGAGTGCCTCCCTGCCCTGTGTGTTGGATCTTACTCTTTGAGAATAGAAAATCCTGAGCTTTGTGGGCCTGCAAGGTAAGCACCAAAGAGGGTAAGCCTTTAACAATGCAAGACAGGGAGAAGTTTTGGTGATTGAAGAAATCACACTCGGCAAGTCACCGTCTACAGAACTTGCCTTCTCTCTGCAGCATGCTGGAGTCAGAGATGGCTTTTCAAGAAATATTTACTTTCATCCAGGGCAGAGAGAGGGGTCTACAATGAATTAACTAGTAATTTTACAGACAACACATGTAAACTTCTGCTCCTAACCTCACGTTTATTTCCTACATATTTTCCTTTATCTACAGTGTCTTTTTCATTAAAGAACCTGAATTATCCAGCTTACATGGAGAACTTATAATAACCATGCTTGTGTGGAAAGGCCATGGGTTTTTTTCTGTCATTCACTAGTGTCACTTTGTGAAACCTTAAGTGGTTTAAAATGCCCTTTAAACAGACTTATTTCTGCCTACTTCACTGAAATCTCAACTCACGGAAGGCTGGAAGGGGCAAATTCTGTGCCAGAGCAGTATATGATCCACTCAAGCACAGATTTTATATCAAGTACGTGAGCAATTCTGACCTGTATGGCTTACTGAATTACAGTCTAATTTTGTAATATCCCATCCAATTTTATATCTTAGTACCTGAACATTTTGCCTTATGAACAGGGAAATAAAATGTCTCCCCTGCATAATTCATGAAGCTGTGAACTATTTTTGTATATCCTCTAGCTTTTTTTAATACCAGCACTTGCAAACTGAAGACTAGAAAAACAAAAACGCTTAACAGCATTCTGAAACAATCTTAGACCATGATCTTGCAAACCAGATTTGCTGAGAGGAGTGAGGGAACATTCACACATGTAAGATAAAACCCAGGTGTAAACATTTTCTGGATCACCGCTTACACACTTCAGAGTGCAAAAATAAAGCAAAATATTATTGTTCAAAGTACAATAACAATACTGCATATTACTTTAATTTATAACTTCAAACCACTAATAAGGCTTGCTTCTACCAAAAAATCAAACCAAACAGAAAAACAGAGTATAATGTATTCCACATTTCTGTTACCTCCCCTTGGATGCTGAAAAAGCAGAATACCATAAACTGTTACAGATGGATCTTCATCTAGTACAGTCTAGCAAAGCTTCTATGCATCCCATCAGACTAACATATAGCAGCGAAATGAAGACAGACGGTGTACTAAGTGCAAGAGCTGCAAATGAATGTGAACAGAAATTGATTTTGAAATGTTCTTGGCACTTTCCCAAGAAAACATTATCACTGTGTTTAAAAAAAGTGCTCCACTCATTGTCTCAGGATTCCTAAGAATTAAAAACTGACCTCCTTATTTATTTTCTCTTCTGAGACCTATTTTCAGCTCAGTTGCAACATCCACGTAAACAAACAAACGTTTATGGACTATTAAAATTTAGCAGACCAAGAATATTAGGTCATTAGGGACTGTAGTGATAGGACAAGGGGTAACAGGTTAAAACTTAAACAGGAGAAGTTTAGATTGGATATAAGGAGGAAGTTCTTTACTGTACGGGTGGTGAGGCACTGGAATAGGTTGCCCAGGGAAGCTGTGAATGCTCCATCGCTGGCAGTGTGCAAGGCCAGGTTAGACAGAGCCTTGGGTGACATGGTTTAGTGTGAGGTGTCCCTGCTCATGGCAGTGGGGTTGGAACTAGATATCTTAAGGTCCTTTCCAACCCTAACTATTCTATGATTCTATGATTCTACTGTTCTATGATATTGCTGGTATACAGTATTTAGTTCTGGGATCCCCAGTACAAAACAGATACAGAGTTACTGAAGAGAGTCCACTAAAAGGTCACTAAGATTATAATGGACTGGAGTATCTCTTGTATGAGGAAAGTCTGAGAGAGCTGGGATTGCTTGGCCTGTAGAAAAGAAGGCTCAGGGAAGGATCCCATCAGTGTATTGAAAGGAGGGTACACAGAGGACAAAGTGATGACCTTCTCAGTGGTGCCCAGTGACCAGCAAAGAGACAAAGATCACACAGGAGGCTCTGTATGAACATCAGGAAACACTTTTTGTCTGTGAGGGTGACTGAGCACTGGCACAGGCTGTCCAGTGAAGTTTTGGAATATCCATGCTCAGGTATTCAAAAGCTACCTGGAGATAGTCCTGGGCAACCAGCTCTAGGGAGGTGGGGTTGGACCAGATGATCTTCAAAGATCTCTTTGAACCTCAGCCATTTTTTCATCCTCTCCATATTGAGAATTGTGCCTTAAAATGTGCAGTCAAAAAAAAAAAATAATGAGGAGACTGCAGTTTTGCTGAGCATCAACTTCATTAGTTTTCTAAGTCTTAAATTAAGCCATCTGTTTCGTTTTTTGAATGGGCAACAACTATACATGCAAAGTCAGGCTGTTTTATGTTTTCCTAGGTGCGCAGTTGGAAGGGGTAATTCATCAGCTTTCCATAGTGAGAAGTCAGTATTCTGCAGATTCACAAAAACATCTAGACCAGGCTGCTCTTACTCGCACAAAGCTGGACAGTGCAATTTTGCATGACTCAGTGTTCTCTAACCTAGGCTACTTTACTCCCTAGATTATGCCGAAAATAGCTGGGATAGGAAGTTCTCAGAAAGAGTCTCATAATAAAGTTTAAATTTCTGCAAACCCAGCCTTATCTTATGGTTTTGCCAGCTTAACAAAAAACTCCCACAACCCCTCCTCCAAAGTAAATAAAAAATACCCCCCAAAAAACCCCACAAACCCCAACCAACCAAAAATAAAACCAAATAAAAAACACTCAAACATTAAACAACAAACAAACAAAGAACTCCCCCCCAAATAAACAAACTCCAACAAACCACCTGGAAAAGGTTTTGTTCCTGGACAATATTGTATTCCTATGCATGTGTACCTATCTTATAACACACAGCATATCACCTGCCCCTGTAAATGTCTCAGATATGGCAAGCTAAGAGATTTAGACCTGGTCAATATGCATGGCCAAGACGGAAATTTTACAAAAGGTCAAATGCCGCACTAGTTTTGATGATTCAGAACTTGGAAATCTTCCATCCACATTAGCATGTATCTAGCAGCCTAGCATATCATTAAACAGTAACTTGTCTCTGGAGATGCTCTCTTTCCTCAAGGACACAAACCCATTATTATCATTATAATCAGTACCTGCATTTAAGGCCCCAGGGCATTTTGTTATCAGACTCAGTCCTACAGCCTGAAACTCCAACAACATCCATTATCACTCAGTGCCTGTGCCCTATTCAGGGCTGCATTGTGTCCAGTCACTTTCCGCAGCTCTCTTCATCACCTGGAGGCCCACTGGATGAGGTCCCTGCCCTGGCAAGCCGAAGCATGATTCGTTAATAAACATTTCCATCACAGCAATTACTGAGATGAACCAGCACAAAGGCAAAATGCATACAGAAGAAACTTCAATTTAAACATCACAGATAAAAATGTTAGCTGCTTTCAGGTTAAAACATTACTTGATTTCAGATATTGATTTTTGTTCCCGTACTTTGAAGTGCATCCAAATTCTGGCTCTGACAAAAACATTACAATTAAAATCCTGGATATCACACTGACATCAATTGTAGAGAAGATGCACTTACGGAAATTTAGACTTTACAATATACGTTGTACTGGCAGACTAATCAGACAGACGAAAATAGCTATTTTGTTTTAATAGTAACAGTGGAATGCAGACTGGGATTTTTTTCCTTCCTTATTCCACTAGACAATGTCAGAACCACGCAGAGAACGGCAGATGAACTATGGCTCTCTAAGCATGTAAGAGTACTTGTGGTTTGTTATAAATCACCTTTACCATAAAATATTGGACATAATTTGCTGGACAAAGAAACTGTGGATTGTGACGGACATGTCTGCAGAAAAGAGCTTCACTGTCCTCTTAGTCTGTATAGGTTCAAGCCAAGGAAAGGAGCACTACGAATAACAGTACCTACGGAAAAAGCTCAGGATAGGGTCAGGATAACACTATTTTAAAGTTAGATTTTTTACCATTAAGCCACAACTCAGAATTTCAAACCTCCGGTTCTGCAGAAAGCCCTGTCATTTGTCAACAGCTGAATGGTGATTCACCCATTGCAAATAAGTCTACACAGAGATACCAAAAAATGTAATACTCTCTTCAGAGACTTCATAACAGCTGCTATGTTTTTATCTGCTGAAAGCTGAAACCCTTACCAAAATCAGCCCGCCTCTCCAAATGGAAAATGTGATATTGGCTAAGTAGAATCAATTCTGTAAGCACTGAGTACCTCTACCCACGCTGTCAGTATCTTGTTACAAAAACCTTTAAGTTGTTCACTGTACATTCTCACAAAAAACCAACCAACCAGCCAAACCACACACAACCTGAAAATGTTCTAGGCTTGTTTCTTTAGGAAGCAAGGTTTGCATGACCACATGTGGCTGTCCAAGCACCTAATCAGCATTTCTCACTATCCTCATAATTTTGCATCTGTTGAATTTCAACCAAATTTGGTAATAAAGGCAGAGTCTCAAAGGAATTAAACTCCAGTTCCTAAGTTTCATGAAACTGAGCAGCGGACAGAAATTCAGTGTGCCCTTGAAGCAAGAAGTAATTCAGTGCATTGCAATGGGCCAGATGTAATCCAACTCCACTCACCAGCTGCAGGTACGTGCCAAGTCACCCCAGCCATTCGTGGCACACACTTCCCACCAAACAGGAAGCGCGTGGCTGGCATGCAGTGACCAAGGTGAGAAATGACCAAGATGACAGGACTGGGAATAAGATGATGGCAATGGAAAGCAGAAAACAATCAGTTAGGCACCACACCTTATTAGTATTAGTTCTACTGCTTGTGGCCCAGGTTTATTAATAATAAATACGTACAAGTCTCAGAGTGTAGGTCTGCTGCGTAAAAGCACAAGAGCAGTCACTGTGTGCCTACTATAATTCAAATGAAGTAGGATAATTTAAATATCTGACACCATATTTAACATAATCTTTGTGAAATAACTTGCTTTATCTTCTGATGTGCAATTTTCCTTCTGATTAAATGGCAATACGTGCACCAAAACTTACATCACTTCTGTCACACAGAATTGTGTTTGTACTATCAACTGTACACAAGCAACAGAATAAAAGGTTGACTTAAGAAGAGAGATTCCATAGTGCAATGCCAGGAAGAAGCACTTCATTTTCAAAACAGGTCCTCATTTCACTGTCAACTGATCGTCATGGAACAAAAACCACTAAAGCTTTTGTGTAGCTTTGTAAGTGGAGTCCATACAGAACAGGACAGCTCAACCTGAGATATTCTGGCAGCTAGTATGATCTCTGTAGTGCACAGTGACAATTTCTCCTCCAAGAACCCATGGCAGGGAAGGTAGAAGAAAAGCATACAGGGAATACAAGTACTTCTTTCCTAATCAGACATGAAACACCTCTGCCTAATTCATTCCCTTCTCCCAAATGCCAAAGGGCCAGCTGCCTGCCAAACATGAATTGATGACAGCGCAGGGATAGAGGTGAGTGTGGATTCCCGGGACAATGCCCAAAGCGGCAGCAAGAGGAGCCAGCTGTAAAGCTGACATCTGGTAGCAAAGCTTTCTGGGGAGAGAAGAACAACTGAGTAGTGATGGCTGATTATAATAAGTAAGGTGGGAACTAATTTTGGACTTTATAGCCTGTGTGCTCAAACCAATCTGAAGACTGTCTAGCACAACCCTATTAATGTGTTCACACTATTAAATACACTTCTGCTACTGAAGCTCAGCCTGTGTACTGTAGTCCAGCATTTCACCTTCAGCTCAGGAGAGATGTGGAACACTGGCTAACAGCAAAACTGGCAACCATGTGGATATCCACAACTCCTAAAGGAAGACAGATTTTTTTTTACATTGATAATAACTACACAAGATAAATGCTAGACTAACCCATAAGACATTTATTAAATATGCCTTGACTGCCTACACTACAACCAAGGGCAGACTACTGTGTTTTGTTAGAAATACCAGATGGCAAGGAATATGCAATAAACAAGTGAACAAGCATGCATGAACAAGTAATCAGTAGTTAGCCCTACTTTGAGCATAGGTTGGATTCAACGACCTCCTAAGGCCCCTCCCAACCTGAATTACTGCATGGTTCTATATGTTATGAGTATGCAACAAGCCTACCTCCAGAATATGTGTTCTATAATGATGGATTTACTAGAGCAGAAGAAACAGGTTTGAGGCTTCAGCTCCCTCCTCCACCATTACCTCCACCCACCACACCAGTAACATACCCTTTTCTTGTATAAACCATGATTTGTTTCCGACTCCTTGGCTTGCTTGATTTACAGAGCCAAACAGGAGGCATGGCATGTCCAGGTTGCACAGACCAGGGAGATCAGGGAACTGAAGCGGTGAAGAGAGGTGAGAGGAAGGAATTCACATTTTTCTCAAGCTGAAGCCATACACTGGCGGCCCATTCTTATTCTGGGACCCAAGACAAGGGCAAACCTCAAACCACAATCTGATGAGGTTTTTACATGATCTACAGGATCTACATGATCTACATCTGAGAATCACCCATGCTTCTCTTCCATTTGCATCGGGTCTGCATCTGTGCTTGGTTGAGTGAGAAAGATACAGAACACATCCTGTCTAAAAGTATGAAACTTTTGGACATGAAAACACAACCAGTTTGAGACATATTTTTTTTACACATATAAAAAACCACACGTCATTTTAATGCAGCTCTCCTTTTGGTTTTGGTGGCTTAATAATTTTATACAAAAGTAAAGCAGAAACTGCCATGCTCATTTCTTGTCTGATTGCCATATGACATCGGCTAACCATACAGTAGCTAAGCACTCCTTCTTTTGTCAAAAGACTCTCTATAGCACAGAAGGTGATCCTTTTCAGTACGTCATTACTGGCTCCCTTTTGAAAAATACTGTAGCAGTCTTATTTGACCCTCATACAGAAGAGTGTTGTTAACCCAACTGATTTTCTTACAAAGCCTGTATTTTTCTTAAATCCTCTGCTGCTGAAACTGGCAGAGATCCATTTCCCTGATGAGGTTCTCTAAAACAGGTACCTGCACCAAGGTTACTCAGCTACTTTCAGTGCAGGGAGACAAGTGCCTCCAGGAAGACAGTTCCTTCACAGCAACGGGAAGACCATGTCCAAGTCAATTCCCATTCCAGAAGACCGCAGGAAAATGCCTGACCTTTTAATTTAAAAAAAAAAAAAAAAAAAAAAAAAGGATTGGAAAGATGGAGAACATGGAAGAAACAGTGTCTACATGAAAAAAAACCAAACTTCCAAATTTTTACTTAAAGCAGTTCTCTATAAGCACCAGAAATTATGCTGGAAAATCCTTAGCTACACCCTGAGCCTTATCAATGGGCTGACAAAAAGACACCTTATGACAGAAAATAATGCATGAATGAGATGCCCTATCCACTGGTAGGGCATTTTCACATCTTCAATGCTCTAGGTTGCCAAGATCTGTGTGGTAGGAACCACATATGGTAGAGTTGTGAGCAAGCCAGAAAATCGGGCTTTAAGGAAAACTGTACAAACACAGACTAGAGGGTGGTATCTGGAATGTACATAAGCATGGCAAAAATGCACTCAAGGAAAGTGTAGAAAGCAAAAAAGAGGGTGGAAGCAAATGTCTGAGCACATCAAACCCCCCCCCCCAAAAAAAAAAAATAAAGAAGGAAATAAAAAGAACAGATTAGTTGAAACAAAAAGTGGGTGGGAATGTGCATGTGAGGAGCTACGCAGAGTTGAAGGCACTTTGAGGAAGAGGCAGGCAGAGGGGAAATGAGCAGCCAGCACAAAGCAGAGAGAAGCCAGCCAGAACTTTAGAAAGGTCCTTCCATGTTCAAACGACAGAGCTTTGGCTCTTGCTCTGCTGCTGGGCCAGCTGCTGGCTACTGGCAGGAGCCTGCAGCAAGCTGCTCCCACTTTCCTTTGGGAAGGCCCTTGTTTATGGAGGCTGCATCTCCAGAGCAAGTAGCAGAGACCACCAGGTGACCACAGTCATGGATCTCTGATAAATCCACCTACACTGCACAAGTTCACATCATAAGGGGAAGATCTGACAACTGTTTATTTGTATTATATAAGAGATGCTCTTAGTATCTGCTTTAAGATTGCCCTTTTTTGTTTGTTTTCCTGTTTGTTTTTCCTTTTTTTAAGCAGGAATTTATTCAGTAGCCAAAATTTTCTGCTCCTCACAGCCTCTGCTTCCCACACTACGGAAAGTGGCCAAATATGGCCTTGTGTCATTGCTGGTCTTTTGAGGACTTGCTAGCTTTCCATGTAAACTGGCCTCGGGCTGCCCTCGTTTGGATTTGGCTACATCATCCTTCAGATTTGGCTACAGCATCGCTCGAGGGGCTGTTCCACAGCCAGGAATAACTCAGCAGACCTCTGGACACCCTTCTTGGCCCTGGCTCTCTCCTGTAGGCCCTGCACTCACCCCTGACCCAAATCTGTCATGGCAGGGGACGATGAAAACCCCAATAAACCCCTTTCCCTGAGGGATTTCTAGACGGGTTGGGAGAAGGCACTGCAGTGCCTTCGATGTGGGAAGGAGGAACCTCCAGCAGGACGAGCCAGACCGTGGCCAGCCTCCCCCGTGGCTGGGCTTGGCTGTCTGGAAACCCTGATCTGCCCCACCACCGCCTCGACACTTCAGCGGCGCTCGCTGAGGGCAGGTGGGGCGCTGAGGCGGCAGCGGCGGCCGCTCCGCTCTGCTCCGCCCCGGTGTGGGAGAGGGAGAGGCAGCGGCCACGTTATGGCAGACCCGTCCCCGGTATCACCGAGGGGCATCCACCAGCCTCCCCCCCACCTCCGCTCCTTGAGGCTCGGCAGGTCCGCTCCTCCCGCCGCCCCTCACGGACACCGCCGGCGGGGCTCCCGTTTCCCGCCTTCCCACTCCCTCCCGCCTCTCCCTCCGCGCTCCCTCCGCCCCGCTCCCCCGCCCCCTCCTCCGGCGGCTCCCCGCTCGCTGGCTCCTTCCCTGCGTCCCTCCCGCCGCTCCCCTCTGCGCAGAGCGCCGCGCCGGCGGGGTTATGGAGAACCAGCGCTGCTTCGCCAACCGTTTCGATGACTACCCAGGCAGCCCGCAGGCGGCACAGGACAAGGAGGCGGCGGTGCCGCTAGTGACGGCCACCATCGAGCGGATCCTGAGGGAGCTGCCGCCTCTGGGCGGCCCCCACGGCTGCCAGGGCGGGCTGTACGGTGGCGTGGCCGGCGTGGCCTACATGCTGTACCACGTCTCGCAGTGCCCGCTGTTCGCGCCGTCGCGGGAGGCCTACCTGCGGGCCGCCCGCCGCGTCGTGGACGCCTGCCTGCGCTACCAGGAGGGCAGCGGAGAGGCCGACGCTGACACCCGCGCCGCCTTCCTGTTGGGCGGCGCCGGGGTGTACGCGGTGGCGGCACTGGTCTACAGAGCCCTGGGGCTTCCCGACTTCGCTCGGCCGCTGGGCAAGTTCCGGGAGCTCAGCGAGGTCTGCGCCCCGCTCTCCTTCCTCGAGTGCGGCTCGGACGAGCTCTTCGTCGGCCGCGCCGGGTACTTGTGCGCCGCCCTGGTGCTGAAGCAGCGGCTGGGCATGGAGGTAAGGGCGCGGGGCGCGACGCCCCCCCGCGGAGACCAGCCTCGCCGTCGAAGCTGTCGGTAGATCCTCTAGGAGCTGGGACGCCGGCGGTCCGCCCCAGGGTGCCGCCTGGATGATCTCGCTTCTGCTCCGCGGTAAAGGGGGATGCACCTGTGCCGGCGCTCTCAACAGCAAAGCCAGCAGAAAAGCGCCTTTTAGAGCTTGCACTTTGGGGGCACGCTTCAGGAGGAGCCCCTGGTGGAGGGAGCTTTCTCTGGTAGCAGCGCTCCTACCCTGAGATAAAAACTGAATCTTTTGCAAGAGGGAGCGGGGGGCACCGGGCGTGCGGGACGCGGTCCCGCTGCTGGGGCAGGGCGCAGGGCGCTGCATCCCGCTCCGTCCCTCTACATGCCGCTCCAGGTCGTTCCCCGGGGAGCGCTGAGAGCATCAGCTCTTGGTTGCCAGATGGTGAATTACTTGGCAGGAGCCACCCCGGGCTTTTCAAGAATAATTTGCGTAAAATGAAGTGGGTGAGAAAAGGAATAGTGTTGGGTAAAACAGAGTAAGAGATCTCATAATAAGAAGTAGTGCTGTGCTTTAATTTTCAAGAATACAGATTTTGAGAGGCACTTGGTTTTACTAACCTCAGCATACAGAATCTGGTAGTCTTTTGGAAAGCTGGCCGTGCATTTTGGTGCTTTCCATGAATAAGAGCTGGGTTGGGTTTTTTTCTAGAAGCATGAGATGTGATTATGGTTCAACGTGCTGGTGGTTTCAGCCGGGACTTCACCCTAGGATACTGTGATTGTCAGTGCTGACGATTCAGAGCTTCCACTGACTACAGCATAATAATTAGTGCAACTGATTCTGTTTGCTGTGGTGTTTGTTACTGTGTGGTCAGTGCAGTATTTGAGCAGGCATTTGTTAAATTTTTATTCCTGTCCTCTTGTCAGGTCCAATCTGTGTTTCCTCTGTTAATCACTGATTTGCAAGTTCATACGCTTCTGGCTTTCTTTCATTCTGGGAGAGGAAGCAACTATTACAAGTAAATGATGTAAAAACAAGCGGCTCTGCCCCATCCAATACCAGTCACTGCAGTCAGAATCTGTGGAACCTCTGAATGTTTTGATTGCCTTGAACAAAAATTCTTACAGCACTAAATGTTTAACGTAGCATGCCATAGGTGCTGTTTCTTTATATAGGACTGTATTTTATTTGTATTTTGTTTTTATATATTTGCATTTGTATTTATTTTTTTTGTATTATAACCTATGCCAGGTTAGATGGGGCTTTGAGCAGCCTGATCTAGTGGAAGGTGTTCCTGCCTATGGCAGGGGGTTGGAACGAGATGACCTTTAAGGTCCCTTCCAACTCAAACAGTTCTTTGGTTCTGTGATTGTCTGAAAATTAAAATCATAACCATGGTTATGTTGTTTGCAACCATAACATAACCAAACTTTCCATTCTGACAGCATTTTCTATGAGGGGCAGGTTTGTAGATGCATCGCTATCCTACATGCAGAGTGCAGCAGTGCCAACCTGAGGGGATGGTTCCCCACAGGTAAATAAGCCATCCCTGTTCAGTTTGCATTGAGGGAGCATGCCTAGTGCCCATATGGGTGTTTATGGTGATGTTGTGACATACCAGCTGAATGAGGGGGCACCCTGGACTCTGCTGCTTCATTTAGTTCCTTCATCCATGTCTTATGTCCTTGAGAGCAATTGCTGCGCAGTTTGGAGAGTAGGTGCAATCACCTCTGACAGTGTGAGGAAGGGAAAAGCTCTATTCTCTGCTTATTTGCTTCTGGAAAAATTATATGTTATGCAGCTGTAAAGAGTTAAACAGCCCCACAGATGAGCACACGTATACACTTATTGTGGAATCCATTTAGCAGGTGGGTTAACTACAATGATAGAAGGGTTTATTTTGCCAGTAAAACATATTCTCTGTCCCCTTGGTGATGTTTTAATCAGTAAGCTAATATCCTTCCACAGTGTTATTTTGTCACCACATTGTAATTTTAAATATATAGTGCAAGAAGGAATTTAAACTCTTACGTATTGCTAAAACCCATTTTGATTTTTTGTTTCAACAACAATTAAAACTTTTAATTAAAATATTTTGCTCTTTAATGAGGAAAATTATAATGATTTCTAGTCTGTGTGTACTTATGCTTGAGCAAAATTTGGGTTCTTTGATAAATGTTCCCATCCTAATACAGAATTATCTTAATTAGTACATTGCCAGACGCGACTGTGCATCTTTTTACAAATGAAAAAAGGGATGCCCAGAGAGTGCATGTCATTTATTACCCAAGGTCAAATGGTAAGCCAGGTACATCCCAGAATAGAAGCAATGCTTTGTGATTCGAACCACTAGAAAGTGCTACCTCCTGTAATTTGATTGTGCTCAGTCTCACATGGCTCACTGCAGCATGTTTTCGTGTTTCCCACATTCTTTTGGGGTTTGGGGATTTTGTTTTTTGAGGATGCTGTGCAAACATTTCCAGCACAAAGTGAAATCCATTCCTTACATTGAAACACAGCCACTGCTGCCCATATGGTTGTTTTTTTCCTCTGAAGAAGTCAAATGGTGACCTATATACAAGAAATTGCTTGCCCTTGAAGAAAGGCTTTTTGAGCAATTTTGACAGCTTGTGTTGTGTGTTTAGTTTTTGGTTTTTTTTCCAGGCAGGGCAGGGCAGGAAGGAGTTGGTGTTCAGTAAACACCAATTTAGCTCAGCTGCTGTGTACTGATGCTTCAGTTTCTTGCTAAAGAGTCTCGGTGTTTTAAAGCATTGCATGTTCTTTGGAAAGTTAATGCACTGTCCTGAAGGATCCAGTCTGTTGAATAACACTGACCTCGTGTGAAGAAGACATTTGCATTCACCTGATGTTCAATTTTAGGCTAATACAGCATTTTTCCCTGATTAATTAATTGTGAGGTTTTGCATGAATAAGGATTACTTCAACAGTCAAGGCTTAACAGGATCTGAATTTCATGATGCACTATGCATTAGGAAAGATGCTTTTCATCATTTAATTTCTTTAATTTTCATTACACTGTAGTCAATGCTTCCCAGGCAGAAATGAGTAAAATACTGTTTTTGCAGAAGCAATGTGT
The DNA here is from genome assembly GCA_039720435.1 of Amazona ochrocephala. Classification (NCBI taxonomy): domain Eukaryota; kingdom Metazoa; phylum Chordata; class Aves; order Psittaciformes; family Psittacidae; genus Amazona; species Amazona ochrocephala. Next base: position 91,387,075 of record CM077877.1, read on the forward strand.
TATTTGTCTAAGGTACATATGAATAAGGTGCATGCATTTTAGATGCCCTTAACTGCTATGTTTTCACTCTTCAGGGGAAATTTTGTTTCTGTTCTGCCTTCTTTGGGTACCTCTTTTTCTGATTCTTGTAGTGTTCGTTCATTATGAGTTCTTGTGAAAATTGCTCAGTCCTGCTTTTAATTCTTTTTACTCAACCTTTATTTGCTTGTGCAAACAGTAATAAGACGCCATTGAAATGATGGTCCAGTCCCTCCATGTTATTTTATCCTCCCCTCATTTTTAATCAGTGAAGTTTCTGTCCCATTTCGTGGTTGATGAAGCATGGTGTATCTCAGTAGTTGTGTTTCCTCGTGGCAATGTAGCTGTCAGATGACAGAGGACAAGGTGCAGAAGTTCAGGTGGATTCTTGCATCACCATCTGCTGAGATGGCACTGCCTTTTAGCACAGCTCAGGTTTTCTTTTAATAACTGGCTGAGCTGATGGGGTTGACTGATTTCCACTAGCCTTGAGTTGCAGTGATGGATAGCAGTGAACCCACATAGGAGGCAGGGCAGCATTTTGCAATACTGCCTGATGCTGTGGTTTCGTTAGAGACTGTAGTTTTGAAAGACATTGGGGACGCTGTAGGATACCCTGGCCTGCAGTTGCAGAGGTGACGAGCTGAAGCAGCACACTCTTCCAGCAACATGGCCACAACAGTTCCGTTGGGGCTGACCCACTGGGGTGAGTCTTGAGTGTCTGCAGAGACCTTAAGCAATTCCAGTTACTACGTGGTTAAGATTTTTGTCTCCGTGGCAGAGGGGCATCTTGATTTCCTTTTCCAGCCAATGCAGTGTTATGATTTGGTGTGTATTTCCAAGGTTGTTGTACTGTCTCCAGGAGGGCATAGTTCTGTTGTTGGTCTGTTGTGGGATGCCTAGGAAGGGCAGTGGTCTTTCCAGCAGGACTCCACTGAGTGTAGTGCCCTGCTAAAAAACATACTTTCCCTGGATGCTGTCTATCACGAGAGCCTCTTTTCTCTTGGACCTCACAGGATTGCAGATCAAGCTGATCAACTTTACCTCGTACATGGAAAACAGAAATAGCACTGCTGTGTAGTGTCTGGAATCTTGGTGCCACAGCAAGGGAAATGTGAAGTAGAACTGGCTTTAAAAGACAGTGGAACAGGCTGATGGCCAGTGTATGGGAATGACAGGTCCAGCCAGTGTATTTCATAATATTCTGGGAGAGAGGATGTAAATGAATTAAAATTGTCTTTCAGCTCCTCAGGCAGTTCTAGATGATATTACTTGTTCCTTAGATCCCTCCAGCTAGTGTTTTTACAGACTATTGTAGGTAACTTTGCTCCAAATTTGGGGATTTTTTTTTTGTGGGGGGTTTGGTTCTTTTTTATCTCTTAGAAAAGAATTCAGAAAGTGTAAGAAGAAGGAGCTTCATGAATCCTGCCTAGAACATGTTCATTTGCAAATCTTTAAAGTAGAATGTAAATGTATTAATGCTGAACACAGTGCTTATGAAAGACACTTGATGGAGTGATCTTAGAAAGGGAGATCTGAAAAATAGCCACTGAAGAGATGAACCTCTGAGTGCTGTAGCACAGAGTCCCCATGTTAGGTTTTTAATCTCACCTGTGCCTGAAAGGGAAGGGTTGTCCTTTGAGGTGAGATTTCATTCTTTCTCTGTGCCCAGTAAAGTCATTTCTTCCTGTGGAAAAATTAGCTAGTTCATCTGAAACATTGTGGTGTTTGAAATGTCAAATATCATGGTGCTAGCCGGAGCTGTACTGATTTCATGATTACATTTTACGCAGGCCACTACATAGCCAGGATGTTGTTGTCGTTGGTTTTTTTTTGCCACAGAGGAGTAAAATAAGATAATAGTAAAGATAAACGGCTTTTGATCCTAGCCTGCCTCTTTGAAATGTACCTTGTTCTAGCCATAGTTTCCCCAAACCACACACATGGGATAGATTTTGCATTAATTTGCCTCAATTGGTGAATTTAAACCAGGAATTGAAAATAGGAGTTTTCTAAAGTAAACAGTGAAACAAAAGGAATTATTTGCATCTGTATTTTTTTAGAAAGCATACTGAAATAGTTTGGGTCTACATTTCAGAATATTTCTGTTTCTCTTTAGCAGGGCAACATGAATCTTTTTTATTTTAAACAGCCTTAAAATTCTGAGATGGGGACATCTCGATAATGGCTGCTCGGATTCAGTTCAACGCAGGGAGCACTAAATATCCAGTTGTATTGTTGAAAGTAGAAAATTCGGGCTGAAAAGTGAAATTTCAAGTGCATTGTTTAACAGCCAGTAAAAAAAGCACTATAGTACAGAGGGTTTGGTGTAGACCCTGCCAGGACTGGAGGTTTGATTGACACAAGTCTAGCTACATACATTATATATTCTATTGCAGAAATATGGATTTCAAGCGCTTATAGCTGAAGAGTGGTATTAAACTGCCACCGTCTTCTAGAAACACAGTTTTGTACAAAAGCAGTGTCTTATCACTGTACTGCTTTGTGCTGTTGGAAGAATGTTTGCCTATGCAGCAACATCTTTTTTGCTGAAAAAAACAGCCCAAGCAGTCATACCAATGTTATAATACCAGTTTTTAACAAAAAAGAAATATGTTTATCTGAAGGCATCTCTTATATCCAAAATAGATCACTACTTTCCCATCCTTCTTCTAACTGTTAAATTTCACATACTGGAACTTAACTGTGGAACTGTGTCAGTTCAGTCATCTTCCTTATCACCAGGGGGAACTTTTGGGTCACCACTCCTTGTCCTGCTAGAAGCAGAGGTGTTGAACACAGTGTCTTTGTCCTCTGAAGAACAGAGCGTGCTGCCTGGAACATGAGCTCTGTGGAACAAAGTGCAGGAATTGGAGCAAGGGCATTTTTGTGGAAAAAGTGCTGAGCAGTTCTTTGGACCTGTGGAGCTTCAGGTGATTGAATCTCTGAAGTCGTCTGGAGCCGTCAGAGCCTTTGAAGTAGAGAAGGAGGGGATCTCTCCATCAGAGCCCTGAAGGGCTTGGGTGAAAGCTACTGTTTTTCACAGCATTAGTTACCTGTGGTCAGTTTGGTGACGCACCTTGGGAAGTTCCTTAGGTTTTCAGATTTTTGTATGTTGTATTTTATACATATGTCAAATAACTTTGTTACAATACTGCCTTTCCATAGATAGCTGTGTTTGACATTAATGTTTTCCTCCATGACAAAGGCTAATAGTGATTTTTTTGTCATGGTTCTCACAAACTCACAGTTAACATATGCATGTTAACATGTATGCTATGGATGGCATAGCAGAAAGAAAGAATGCGTGTGTAGAACATGCATATATGGTGGAGTGTGTGAAGGCAGATAAACAGGCAGGCATGGGGAAAAAAAGATGTTCAGCAGGCTGAACACAGAGGGGAAAGAAAGAGCCAATAAGAAAGTGATAAAAAAAGCAAAAGGATAAGTTACTGGTGAAAATAAGAAAAATGGAAAGTTGCAGAGGGGTAGAGGAGAATTTAAAGATGAAGGGAAAAAGGCAAGAAATAATGTAGACCCTGGAGCAGGGGAGATTAAAACTAAAATCAGGTTCTCTGGCAAACTGGTGTGGATCTGATGGCTAATGTACTTGATCTAGAAGTTCAACAGAAGAGTAGAGGCAGGGAAAAAATGGATTAGGGAGCGGGCAGAGGAGTAAACTACATTTCTTTGAGGAAAATCACTATTTTTTTTTCTGCTTGTTTTTTTGTTTGTCACTGTTCTCTCACCATATTCTCTTTGAATAGGTTCATACACTTGCAAAAACAGCTGTCATCACATTTGGTGCTTGCATATTTAGAACACAGTATCATGTCTGATATTCTCTATTTTCTTTGTCTAAGATAAGCTGAAATAACTACTTAATGTCTGGAAGCAAATGTGGACATTTTCATGAACATTGCTATACTACTTCTGACACTGACATTTTTCTGTTGCGTGCACACAGTACTACAAATTGGTACATAACAGAGACATTAATGCTGTTAGCAAACCTTAGTTTGATACGGGGCTAAAGACGCAGAAATGTGAAAGACTGAGCTGATCCTGAGAGGAAAGAAAGAGCATGAGGCTAACAAAAATTGCCAATGAAATCGTAACATCCTCAGCACTTTACAATAGTGAAATGGAGGGATAAAATTAAGCCTTAAGTTTCTCTATAGTCATTTGATACGCATTGTTAGAACATTAGACTTGCACGTAAATCACAGCACAGCTATGCAGCACAACTAGCAGGGCCCAAAAATAGAAAACATCCTCTTCTTTCCTCTCACCTCCATTAAATCGATAGACCCTAGTCTCCGTTAATTCAGCTAGGCAATCTTAAAATCAACCTACCACCCTACTGACAGGCTGTGTAAAAGACTGCAGAGCAGTTTGCTCAGCCAGTAAACTATTGTCTTCAGCCTCACCTCCAGGAAGTAAGGGAGCTGTGAAGAGAGGATCAGGGAAGCAATTAAAATGGTAAGTCACATGCTCCCGCTCTACTGCTGCAGGAGCATCCCATCACAGCATGGTGTAATGCTGTAGCAACGGTGTAATTGCTAGAAATGGGAATTTTGTTTGTCAGCCAACTTCCCTATCCCACCCCCTTTTTAAAAAATCAGAATTCAGTATATGCAATCAGGTCACCTTTTTTGACAAAACAGTCTGTCAAAATGCCTCTTTGTCTGTGTCTGTCATTCAGTTCTTTGACCATTGACAAGCGTGAGATTAAGCACTGAGTGATGTTGCGTAACCTCCTGTCCGCTCCGTTACAACAGGGCTCAATAAAAATAAGCAGTCAAAACCAATTATTTCTTATCTATGTTGTAGGATTATTTTCAAGTGATAGTTAGCAAGCTGATTAATTTTTTTTAGGAGTAGTAAGGCAAAATAATTAAAATATCTATTTCATTTTAGGCGAACATGACCAGAAAGTATCGTAGTAGCAGTCCAGGCTGTTGCTGAGTCATTTGGTGTTTCTCAGGTTGGTATATTTTGACCTGTGAGAGCAAAACCATGAATCTATTTTTGCAGCAGATCAGCATTCCTGAATTCCTCATTTTAATGGCTTAATATCTCCTGTTGAAAAACTGTGGTTCATGAGTGAGATGGAATGGATGTCAGATAGTGCTGAATGATCTGGGGGAAGAAAAAAACTGTCAGATAAATACACTTTCTAGCTATCCAAGATATTTAATTATTTTGTATGGCTAATCTTTTTCTTCACAGAATACTTCTATTCTGGCATTGGTACGATGATAATGTAATTGAAGATTGTAAGCTGGGGATGTGCTGGTCAAATTTAGATTTCAGTGTCAAGGAAATGGAAGTTGCTTTTAAAAGTGTTTGGGCCTGGGACTAGAAGCAGCACAGGACAAAGCAGCTCTCCACTGGTGGGTCAGTGCAGAACTGGAAAATGGTGGATATTCCATTCTGGCAGTGTTCTGCAGTTTGTCTAATCAGTCCTGACAACCAAATGATGTCCTTACCAGAATCAAAGAACTGGTATGGACGTTGAGAGGTAATTGAGGCTGCCGTCTAGCCCCCAGGCAGGTGTACCTGTGCCTGTGTCATCCTAGCAGCCTCTCTAACATGCTCTTCATATCCCCCAGTGATGGAGCATCTGCAGTCTGCCATGGCTATCTGAGGCACTATTTTGTTAGCTTCCCTGTTAGAAAGTCTAGCCTAATGACTGATCTGAATCTTGCTGTAATTTGAACCTGATACTCCTTTTCCTGACCATTGAGAAATAGTGAGAAGTTCTGTTCCTCTTTACAGAAGCTCTTCATATATTTCAAGAGTTCCATAAATTCTACCCTTAATGTTTTCTAAACAAACAATCCTAATACTTCTGATCTTCCCATGCCTGTCATGTTTTCTACATCTCTAAGTCATTCCCATTGCACTGTGCCAGACTCCCTCCAGCCTTTCCTGAAGAGTGCCAAAAATTGGACATGATTCTGGCATGGGCCTTTCTAATTGAGCAAAGGAATAACTTTGTGTTTCTTCCAGGTCTTGTTTCTGTTTTTACAGCTCAGTAAGGTGTTTACATCTCACACCAGTGTGATGCTGACTCACATCCAGCTCATGACCTGCTGTTATTCAGCTACTACATGGACAAGTATTCATTAGGAATAACCTCTGAACAAGTGAAATAGGTAGGGGTCATGTGAAGACAAGGAATCACTGAACCACAGAAGCTGTGCTATGGTACACAAAATGAGAAGCTTCTTCAGCAGAAGGAGCTTTGTTTCGTTAATGCAAGTAGAGAGTCTCCTTTCCTTTGTTCCCTGAATAAAACTGGGAATATGTTATTCTACTTTGTAACACGACATGTGCCATTATATATTCGGGAAACGTCTGTGAAGTGATACAGATAGTGGAAGTATAGTTGAAAAAATATGTTTGAGAAGATCATATTAAATTATTTATTTTGTCCACATTAGAAATGAAAGACTAAGTGAAATTTGAAGAAGTGTCTGGAGGCTAAACTTACAGTGTTCTTATGATTTGCTTTTGTTGCTAATGTAAAGGTAAAGCTGAGTGTTGTCTCTCTCCCTAGTTCTGGCATCTTCAGTGAGGGCCATTTGTGAGGGCCATGAATCCATTCTTGGATTCACCAGCAGCATGAATCAATGGAAGTCTATCCTTCTATTTTTATAAAATCTTTTTATAGTTTCAAACAACATCACCAAAGAAGTTCTTTGGTTTACTGGAGCGATCTTAACAAAAGTAAAGATTGTCTTGCAATAAAGTAATACTATGGGCGGGGGTTGGAAGCATCAACCTTGCCATAGACATTGATAGGACTTTGAGTGTGCCATTTTCACTAAGATTCTTTATCCCTTTGTAAAGCTAACTCCCGATCTCTTGATATTTCTATTTGTCATCTGTGAAATGGCTAATGTTATACTTAATTGCTTTAGTTTTCTGAGGCTAAGACAATGATTAATTAGTCAAAATTACAGTTATAATAGCAATGGACCCTAAGATACACATTCCACATGTAGCTGTTTAAATGTGAACAAACCCAAGTTGGTCAGATATGAACTTGGAGAAAATTTTTAGTAGTAGAACAGCAAAACAAACTTCTTCAGGCTCTTTAAATAAAGAGTGATTTGTATGTTCTTGGTCTTGCAGAGCTAAATCAATCATGAGCTTTCTTATGCTAGGCTGCCATTTTCATACATACACACACATTTTTTATTATGCCGACAAAAAAACCTGGAAGCAGTGCTTATATAACTGCCACACATCCAGGAGACAGAATGTAGACAGAGTTATAGTGCAAGTGCATTTGTCCTGTTTAGATTTTGTTCTCTGAGCACTGTGGGACTGCTTGCTTATTTTGGTAGAGCAAATATTACGAGATAGATTTTAGAAAAACACAGGTAAGCTGAATCAAACTCAGACTTGAATCTAATGATCTCTAGAGGAGTAAAATCCACACCATCTGTCTGAACAGTGTATTGACATACTCACATTTGGGTTTGGCTCAGTTGCAGAGTCAAAACATGGCCAAGGCTGGAAGGTACCTCTGGAGATTTTCTGGTCCAGCCTCCTCCTCAGAGCAGGGTCCACAAGAGCAGGTTTCTCAGGGCTGTGACTACTTGGTTTTGAGTATCTCCACGCCACAACCTACCTTGTCAACCTGTTCCTGTGTTTGGCCACCCTCACAATAAGAAAGCTTTATATTTAAGTAGAATTTTCTGTCACTGGGCACTGCTGAGAAGAACCTGGCTCTGACTTCTCTGATTTCTCCCATCAGGTGTTTACATACATTGATAAAATCTGCCCTGAGCCTTCTCTTCAGGCTGAACAAGCCCTGAGTTAATACATGGGAAATACCCATGGAAGGGTAGAAAAATTAAACGTGACTCCCATAAATGGCAGTCATTGCTGCTCCATTCGTCTCTTTCCCCAAAAGCAGGCTCACAGTGCTATTTCACCTACTCTGCGCCCCCCTAGTACCTTGGACAGGCAAAGGATTGCAGGATTTTTACCCTGCAGTTGCAAGCAGGGAAGAGTCTGAAGTCCAGAAGGGTCAAAAGGAGCCATTCAGCACCATGCTTTGCCACAGAGCCTTAAACACTAGTTGTGTCTCTTCCTGTCAATCTTTGCTGTATCAAGGAAGGGCAAAATCTTTCCCTGGTTGCTAATTGTTAAGGTGAACAAAATAGTTCCTGGCTCTTGCAGATAATTGGGAAAGTTCTGGATTTTAAGAGCTTTGGTGTAAAGATATTTTTTGAACAAAAACAAAGCAGTTTTAGAGCATGCTGCAGCCCAGGGGCTTCTGAGTGCCTTGCACCCCTGCAGCATTGAGCATCTGTTAGTGAAAATGTCTACCTGATGGTAAGAGGTGGACCATGCCACATAGTTAAAGGAAGATAAGAAGTACCCTAAAAGTACCTATCCTCCTGAGTTATTGCAATATTGTTTCCTCAGTGCTCATATTAATCAAACACCTCAGGTTGATGCTTGCCAGTGAAGGAGGGGAGTTCCCTGTCCCCCATTATGTGTGAGGAGCCAAGGAGGCATCAGGGAAGAAGGTGAAACCTTTTTCTGAAAGCTGAGTTCAAGTACATGTAGTTTGACATAACAAGCTTGACTTGGAAAACACATTATGTCATCTGTAGGTCCCGAAACAGCTGGCTGGGCCCTTCTGTCTCACTTTGCACAGTTCCTCCTGTAGGGCTACAGAGAAGAGTCATGTAAAATGACAAATCCAACAAAAGAGAAGCATGGCATTGAGTGCTCCCAGGGCAGCAACAACACAATGTAGTCTGTAGCATGAGGTAATAGTAATTCCTTTTAGTTAATTATACAGGACTTAGATTTTCAAATGCAGGGTAATGGCTAAGTGCAGTTAATGTTTGTCGATTATTGTTGATGGTGGTTTGATTTGTCTCATGGCTCTTACTCCTCTTAATTCTTTTTGTGTTAGGTTTGAACTTTTCCAGAGTAATCTGAACTGCACCTTCTGTCACAACAGTCTCTTTTTCCCAAAGCATGCTTGGTTTATACGTGGTCACAATTGAGAATAAGTAGCTCAAAGGGAAGATTGATAACACTTTCCTAGTTGCAATATAGTACTAACTGGCAATCTTTTAACCAGGAGAAAAGTACAGGTGGTGATCCCATTACTTACCAAGTAAGCTGCATTTTAAAGACCACAGTATCCCACATTTCCTCAAATTAATCCCATGACTCTTACTCTGCTCCTGAAATGTGGCAGTATCAAGTTATAAGTGACTGTCTGTGTCTGAAGTACAACTTGAATTGTATTTGGAGTTGCAGGCATATTGCCAGGCTTTGCTAATGGCGCTGTGTGCCACTGGAAACTCTTTTGTTACTGTTTTTTGCTTCAGAACTTTGTTGATGTGCTTGGGAGGATCATCAGGATTTTTACTACTTCAGGCTGCTACCACAGTCTAAGAGTAGGGTAAAAGTCAGATGACTCGGAGGACTCGATCACCTTCATCTGGTTTTCCTGCATTATGTTGTCAGCATTCTTCTTGTAGCTTAAGTTGATATTTCTATTTAGTGGCTTATTGGCATGGCACAAATTGCAGATCATCACACAAAGTAAACATGGTGTGATGCTAGTGTGGAGTTCTCCAGAATTACCTTTACTTGAAAGTGGTGCTGGTGCCACTTTAAAGTGACTAATTTATGCTTCTGTTAACCTGTGAATGGTGCTGTTGTGTCATTTATCTCGTTTAACTAATTTCACAGGTTGCCACATTGCTCCTCAGCAGCAAATATTTAGATATACTTCTAGATGTCACATGCCTCATAAATATCTGCATAATAGAACTATGCATATAAAGCAGCATGACTTAGAAGAATAAAGAAGTCTTGCTAGACAAGCAAGAACAGTTGTTGCAAATAACAGAATTATAAAATCAACAGCTGATGAAAGAGCAATAGCCAATACCCTGTTTACATTTGAATGGGGCTTTTGATGCAGTGTTGAAGATAATCTTCCTTGAAAACGTAATTCATGCTGGCTTGGATGGGGACATTGTGGATTTGGAATTGGCTGAAAGACCACAAGCAAAGCTAATAGTAACTTCTAATAAAGGACTGATTTAAGAACCAGCCTTATTTATTATCTTCATTAGTGATCCAGAAGAGGCAGCTCACTGGATAAGAATTGGTTTGGCTTTTAAACTGAGACAAGCGCCAAATACCATGCACAGACAGAGGAAAAGTATGAAAACAGCTCAAGAGATTAAAAAATGAACTAAAACAAGGTTTATTTTTAGCAGTACAAGCCCATGTGTCTCTGGGGAAGATTATCTATAATACTTATCCTGTATGCTAGGAAGAAACTGAGATTCAAGTAAGCTGAACACAACAGGGACTGAGTTACTCGTGGTACTCAGTTCACGTGAGTGTTAGCATTTCATCTGCGCGTCTGCTGCATCACTGCTTGTACATCTGGATATAATGTGAACACGAGTTCTACACTTACTTTAATGTAAATTAGCATTACATTTCTTTGCATTCATCCTTCATGGGAATGAACAGCTAATATAAACGAAAAGTCATAATCAGTCCTGATAGAGGTTAACACAAGATGGCATCCAGAAGGTCGATGAAATTTTGGACAGCCTACATAGCTGTAGCACCCAACAGAGATACTACAGATTCATTTTCTGTGATTCCTCAGGCCTTTCCATTGCCTAAAAGCCACTCTGTATGCCTAGACCTGAAAGCTTTGCAGTCAAAAGTTTTCCCTGCTGGTGACTAATTTTGTGTATGCCAGAATGCCCAAGGCACCTAATTTATGCCCTTGAAGTCTTGTAGGCATCTTATGATAGGCATGCAAATCCTGAGAGTGCTGCATTGTGGGGCTCATAAGGTATGCCAGAATTCATGAGCCAACAGCTGTATGACTTGCTGTCCATGAAGCTCTGATACAGATTTGCAGTGTTCTTTTTTATCCATGGTGTTTATGCAACTCCTTCTAGTTCCTTCCCGCAGTAGTAGCACCTTGCTCACCTTTTTCACTTCCTAGCTCATCTTTCCCTCCTGCAAAGGACATTCTAAAGCTACAGCTGGGGAACATGCCTCGCTTAGATGTTCTCTCCCTGTTGCAGTCTCTCCCAGTTTGCTGGAGATCCACTTCTCACAGAACCCCAGGCAGGGTCTGGCCTGCTGTGGAGTAAAAGTGAACTAAGCATCATGTCCTTTCCCATTAGCAAGGGCAGAATGTGCTCACCTCTCCTCACCCGTGCAGGTTTTAAGACCAGATTGGGCTCGAAGAAAATTACAGTCCAAGTGGGGGTCATAGTCTCCTCCTTTTTATATTCAATAACCTTGAGATTTCATCACTAACCTGGTAATTCAAATTCAGAACCCATCTCTTTCTGACACAGTGCACAAATTTAAGCTGATGCTTTTAAGCCGCATGTGCTGATAGCTAGAGCAAGTCTCTTACTGCAGCTCTGGAAATTACTTACATAAAATACTCAAATGCTGTTCAGCAGAGCAGGGCCTGGAGGGAAGTGCTCCAAATGCTGGGCTCCAAAGTCACTCTGTTTCTTTGTCACCCAGAGTGTAAGCGTGGAAAGAAACGGTTCCTGTGTGGCAGAGACACACTAACAGCGGAACAGCTTTGAGTAACAGTTTTCAAACTTGTCCGAACAGTTGACTGCTTGCATTTGCTTGCAGTCAGGAGACAGCAGTACACAAACAAATGTTTCTTCTTCAGGATTTGTTTCCAATACTCCATCTGGTTTAATATCTTATACCAGTACTAGATGACTCAAAGTAGCCGCACAAATGTCTGCAGAAGGCAGTTTCGAAATGTGCTGTCTGTAACTTGCCTAACCTGCATTTTTAAAGGAATGTCTTTATGCTCTGAAGCATAAGGGCTTATCTTTCTTCCAGAATTGATGGGCTGAGTTCTGGAAGCTGATTGTATGACTTGGGCTTGCAACACTGTCGGGAATAAATGTTCTTCAGTTGTGATTTTTGATGAGTTGGAAGGTGATAAAATATTTATTTAAAGATCACAGGCTCTGTAGAATTGTAATTTAATTTAGTTGGAGTGTTGGGACACCTCTGGCGGTTAACCCAAAATCTTAAAAAAAAAACATAAAATAAATATCATCTTAATTATAGAGAGGTTCAATTGGTTTGTTAAAATTCCACAGTGAGAGTGGACTCATTGTGCAGAAATAAATTCCCTAGCTTACTTGAGTCTTGGGTGAGCAGAGAGATATCTTGTCTTTAAGCTTGCTGGTTTTCATAAGCTATCGTTCTTACATAACAAGATAAAATAACTTTCTGTGGTTAATTACCTCTTGTCCAGAATAAAATGTAGCAGTCTTTGTGGCTTCATTTCTTAGGAGAATGTCTTCCTTGTTTCTACAACACCTGTTTCTGCTTGATTTTTTGTATGTCCTTGTGCTTGGTTGATTTGTTTTATTTTGATGATGAGAGAACAGACCTGGGGACCTTCCCAATCCTATAGTCCCAACAGAAGAAAAATACCTTGAACATGGTACTCAATTTAGCAGGCCAGGTCTACTGGGGGCTGGTGGAGCTGGTCTGATGAAGGGGAAGAGCGGTTTTGGTAGGAGGCTTACCAGACTGGTCAAGGATGCTTTAAACTAGATGTGTTGGGGGAGGGGGGCAGCATTCCATCCCAACACACTCAGTCAGTTGGTAGCACCTATAGTAAACATTCGGAGCAATGTAGAGATATTCCAGCTGCTCCAGCCAATGAGCCGGCTTCAACTGGATCTCGGCTCAAATGCCTCTAGACAAATGCCCGTAGCCTGGGGAACAAACAAGAGGAATTAGAGATGTGTGCGTGTCTACGGGAGTATGATATCATAGGCATCACAGAAACATGATGGGATGGCTCCTATGACTGGTGTGTTGAATTGGAAGGTTACCGGCTCTTTAGGAAAGACAGGCCCGGCAGACGGGGAGGGGGAGTTGCTATTTATGTTGAGGATAGGTTGGATTGTATGGAGCTCTGTCTGAGGACAGGTGAGCAGTTGACAGAGAGAACAGCGATGGGTGTCATTATTGTGGGGATCTGTTACAGACCGCCTGACCAAGGGGACTTGCTGGACAAAGCGCTCCATAGGCAGATAGGAGCAGCCTCACGCTCACAGGCCCTTGTTCTCATGGGAGACTTCAACCACCCTGATATCTGTTGGAGGGATGGTACGGCCCGGCACAAACAATCCAGAAGGTTCCTCGATTGTGTGGAAGACAACTTCCTTCTGCAAGTAATAGAGGAGCCGACAAGGAGAGGTGCCATGCTTGACCTCGTCCTCACCAACAGGGAAGGGCTGGTTGGGAATGTGACGCTCCAGGGCAGCCTTGATTGCAGCGATCATGAGATGGTCGAGTTTGAGATCCTCAGGACAGTGAGAAGAGCGTGCAGCAAGCTCACTGCCCTGGACTTCAAGAGAGCAGACTTTGGCCTCTTCAGGAACCTGCTCAGTAAGGTTCCATGGGATACAGCCCTAGAGGGCAGGGGGGCGCAGCACTGTTGGTTGATATTCAAGGATCACCTGCTGCAAGCTCAGGAGCGATGCATCCCAACTAGAAGGAAGTTCAGCAGGAGGGCCAGGAGACCTCCTTGGATGGATAAGGAGCTGCTGAGCAAAATTCGAAAGAAAAAAGAGGCTTATAAAAGGTGGAAGCAAGGTCAGGCGACCTGGGAAGAATACAGGGATGTTGTCCGGGAAGCTAGGGACCAGGTTAGGAATGCTAAGGCCCACTTAGAATTAAACTTGGCTAGGGATGTTAAGGATAACAGGAAGGGATTTTATAGGTACATTGCCAATAAAAGACAGGTTAGGGACAACGTGGGTCCTCTCCAGAAGCTATCGGGAGAGCTGGCTACCCTGGACTTAGAGAAGGCTGAGGTTCTTAATGACTTCTTTGCCTCAGTCTTCACCGGCAAATGCTCTGACCACACCACCCAAGTCTTGGAAGGCAGATGCAGGGACAGTGAGAATGAAGACCCTGGGCCCACTGTAGGAGAGGATCTGCTTCAAGACCACCTTAGGAACCTGAATGTATACAAGTCCATGGGACCAGATGAAATCCATCCACGGGTCCTGAAGGAGCTGGCAAATGAAGTTGCTAAGCCACTGTCCATCATATTTGAAAAATCATGGCAGTCAGGTGAAGTTCCCGATGACTGGAAAAAGGGAAATATAACCCCCATTTTTAAGAAGGGGAAAATGGATGAGCCGGGGAATTACAGACCAGTCAGTCTCACCTCTGTGCCTGGCAAAATCTTGGAGCGGATTCTCCTGGAAGGCATGCTGAGGCACATGAAAACCAACAAGGTGCTTGGGGACAGCCAGCATGGCTTCACTAAGGGGAAATCCTGCCTGACCAATCTGGTGGCCTTCTATGAAGGGGCTACGGAACTGATGGACAGGGGTAGAGCCGTTGATGTCATCTACCAGGACTTATGTAAAGCCTTTGACACTGTCTCGCATGACATCCTTGTCTCTAAGTTGGAGAGACATCAATTTGATAGGTGGACCACTCGGTGGATAAAGAACTGGCTGGATGGCCGCACGCAAAGAGTAGTGCTCAGTGGCTCAATGTCCAGCTGGAGACCAGTCACAAGTGGTGTCCCTCAGGGATCGGTGTTGGGACCGGTCTTGTTCAACATCTTTGTGGGTGACATGGACAGTGGGATTGAGTGCGCCCTCAGCAAGTTTGCCGATGACACCAAGCTGTGTGGTTCGGTTGATACATTGGAGGGAAGGAATGCCATCCAGAGGGACCGTGACACGCTTGTGAGGTGGGCTGATGCTAACCTGATGAAGTTTAACCATGCCAAGTGCAAGGTCCTCCACCTGGGTCGGGGCAATGCCAGGCACAGCTACAGATTGGGCAGGGAGGAGATTCAGAGCAGCCCTGCGGAGAGGGACTTGAGGGTGTTGCTCGATGAGAAAACGAACATGAGCCGGCTTCAGTGTGCAATTGCAGCCCAGAAAGCCAACCGTATCCTGGGCTGCATCAAAAGGAGCGTGACCAGCAGGTCGAGGGAGGTGATCCTGCCCCTTTACTCTGCTTTCGTGAGACCTCACTTGGAGTATTGTGTGCAGTTCTGGTGTCCTCAACATAAAAAGGGCATGGAACTGTTGGAACAAGTGCAGAGGAGGGCTATGAGGATGATCAGGGGACTGGAGCACCTCCCGTATGAAGATAGGATGAGAAAGTTGGGGCTGTTCAGCCTGGAGAAGAGAAGGCTGCGTGGAGACCTCATAGCAGCCTTCCAATACCTGAAGGGGGCCTATAGGGATGCTGAGGAGGGACTCTTCATTAGGGACTGTAGTGAGAGGACAAGGGGTAACGGGTTCAAACTTAAGCAGGGGAAGTTTAGATTGGATCTGAAGAAGAAATTCTTTACTGTGAGGGTGGTGAGGCCCTGGAATGGGTTGCCCAAGGAAGTTGTGAATGCTTCATCCCTGGCGGCGTTCAAGGTGGGGTTGGACATAGCCTTGGATGGCATGGTTTAGTGGGAGGTATCCCTGCCCATGGCAGAGGGGTTGGAACTCGATGATCTTGAGGTCCTTTCCTTCCCTAACTATTCTATGATTCTATGATCATCCTGGAAAACAGTGGAAATTTGACCCATGTCCTACAATCACAGCTGCATCTGTGAACCATGTCCTAGCATAACACCTTGAAAGGCAAATGTATTTCTGTTAAACTGAATATCACGTGAAATCAGATAGTTCTGTCCAGTACAATTTGATGGTAGGGGTATTTTATTGCTAGGTTTTTAGTTCTTCAAACAATGTATTTACAGTGGGAAAGAAGCTTTACAGGACGAGTGTAAAGCTCTGCCTCAACACAAAATATAAACTGTTATTTGGAATTCTAGCTTCCGGGGGAGTGGTGTCTCATACCTCAACTGAAATTATTAATCCTCTTTCATTTAGATGTGGAAGATGGTATATTGCCCAGCTCATCATAGGAAACAGTCTCCTTGAGAATATTTGTTAACATGAAGCAAAATTCTTTGAGGAGTTACAGGGAGAGCTACTGCTTATAAATGCAGTTCTATTCAATACAGGCATAGAGCATACACAGCCTTGAATTGTAAAAAAATGATGAAAGAGCCCAAATGTTTTTATTGCGTGTAAGTCATGCATTCCATATTGGTGTAGAGCAATGAATGAGAATGTATCTGCTTGTCACTTCCCTCCAAACTGACTAAAATGCAAGTAGGATCTATCCTCAAAGACTTATGTTTGCTCAGCTCTCTCTCTTAGGTTTTTCTAGTCTGCGTCTGCAAGCAAGGTCAGCAAGAAGGCCTTATTCCTGTGTTCTCAGTCTTTAAAGGCTACCTCAGATTGAATCATTATTGACCTCAACTGTGAGCCAGCCCCATGGTGTTATTGGTAAAGACATGGGCTAACGAGAATTTATAGGAATAATTGCATGGCATAGAAACCCTATTTACTAAGGGAATTATTAGGCTCATTCCTGGGGATCATCGAATTATTTTCATATCTGTGTTAGATATTATGCCAACTGATAAAATTTTCAGCATTTCTTATTTGACTTTTGCCAGGAGTAACACCCCCCCCAAATTAGGACCTATTCACTTCAGTGGGGACTTCGACATTAAAAGCCATATGGATGATCTAATAGGTGAAATGACATTGACAAATTAAAAAAAAATAATACTGCATTAAACTGAACTGGCTCTTTTCCGTTTCCATCATTCTGAGTGATTAAGATGGTGGTTATCACTTAAGATGAATTGAGCTATGAACATCTTTAGAGATATTCTCAAGGAACTGGAAATCAATCTTTCTGTATCCCCATCCTATACTTCTTATTTACTGTATTGCATAGTTGCTTTCAGTGTAATAAAACTATTCATCTTTTTTGTGATCTCACATGAACAAGGTAATTACTGTTGTTTAAACAGTGGAAGCTTTACAGTTATATACAATTGCAGTATGAAAACTGTATTGACAAGCTGGAAAGAGATAAAAAGTTGTGTGACCATAAAGGTTCTGTGCAGTAGCAGGGTGGGCAGGAAAACATGTTCTCATCCAAATGTGCTACATGCAACCTGCTGTTTTCCCCAGGTCAGTGCTACACTGAAGTAGTAGACCATTATGTAGACCACTGAAATGTAGACCATCCTCTTCAGATGCAGCTAGTTAACATGGCCTACAGGACTCAGGAGCAATTTCACTCTTTTATCTCTCTTCCCCTCTCTTTGCCCCTTTTCCCTCTCTCCTAGGATCAGTTACACCAACCCATCTCTTTTTTGTGGTACCTTTTGGAGTGTAGCACCCAGCTGGTCCTTCCCAGCCCAGACGAGGAATAATGGAGGTATCCAGCCAGCATAGTCTCTACCGGGAGAGATAACTAGAGCAGTGAAGTTTCGTTAACTCAGGTGTATGAAGTGATACCGGGTGCTCTTGTCTCTTTGTCTTTCTTAACATCAGTTTAAAGGAAATTTACAGGTATTAACATTTTTCCATACAAAACTAGAGTAAGTTTCTCAGAGCTTAAATTTTGGAGATGAACAAGTGATGTCCTTATTTCCTCTTACCCCTTGCAACAGTGTATTTCAGTGCCTGATTTCATTTCTGTGTTTAATGACACCTTCAAAATTAACTATGTCTTCATGAACTTGGCAGCAATGTAATTCATAATCTTAAGAGGTCCAGAAGTAAACACATTACAATTTGTTAGATCAGTGCCCTGTCAGATGCTGAATGTTCTTATTTCTAGAGGAAGTAAAGGAATGAAGGAATGGAAGTGCCCAGTTCTTTCTAAGACCTTCAGGACGTCTTAAAACATGGGTTATCAACTTTGTTCGGTTGCTATATACAGTTGCCGTTTGCTCCGACTAGGTCAGCCTCCCTGTGAAAAGTATTAGTCTTTACTGACTGACTCAAGATCAGGTTCTGAGCATTTCGTGTTGATCTGCAGACACATACAAACACTAATAAATGCATTTTTCCATGAAGCAGTCCGCCTAAGGTCCTGGTAGCAAATGGTTGTGCCCGAATGAACGGGACTTGCATGATTTTTCGAGTTCAGACTAAAGACACGGTTACTGCAGAGTATGGGGAGACTCATCTTGTTACAAACTTTTTATATTGTGCAAAGTCTGTTTCATAAACCCTGTTTCCTGCTACTCGGGAGCTGGAAGAATGGATAATACATAAGTATAATATAATATAATATAATATAATATAATATAATATAATATAATATAATATAATATAATATAATATAATATAATATAATATAATATAATATAATATAATATAATATAAACTGCATAAGTTGCATACATAAACCAGTCGTAACAACAGGGCAGCTTTGCTACAACCAGATATGTCTCTGGAACACATGAAAACATGAATTCACTTCCAGTGAACCAGCAGACCTGCTGTTAAGGGGAAGTGAGCTGATCCAAAACACAGGGGCAGAGCAGATGTTACATGCTCACCAGTGTAAAAAATGGAATGGGATCCTGGGGCAGAACAGCTACAACACACTGGGCTGCCTGTTACCCAAACAAGAGTGCAAGGTGTTGCTTGGAATATGTTTATCATTGTAATGCACAATTGTCAGGGACATGTATTTGGAGTGCAGAAGGACAGATCTCCCATTAGGAGATGACAACTCTGCGCTGCAGTTTTGGCATAAGCTGACACCATCACTTCTGTACTGATGTACTTTCTGACTCAGACTAAACAGTCAAAGGATTTCCCGCTGATGAAGTTTTTACATGAATAATCTTCCACCTACTTGTGTGGGGAGTGTAGATGGAAGAAAAGCAGTATCCATGCAACATAATCTCTGACTCATTTGCAGCTGTCATAAACTGCTCTAATGTCTGGTGGATGTGTGGTTGACACACAGGAGCTCCAAACAAGTATTTCGATTGCAGAATGTTGATCACTGATATATTCATTTTGGCCACTTCCCAGGCACTGTGCCCCTAGAATGGCTCAGCCATGCATTACATGGCTAGTGAATAATAATAAAGGAAAAAATAATCTTTCCTCTTTGTTGAAAATAGTTGGGGCTGAATTCTGTAATGTAGAAAAAAGCCTCTCCAAGCAGTGTTGGGTTTGTTTCTCAGTTAATTTGCAAGTGTTATATTTTTGCTATTTTTAAACATGTTTTTCAATTCATCTGTTGAATTTGGGTGCAATTCTAAGGAGAGATGTTTGAAATTAAATTGTTGGCTCTCTGTGGTAGCCCTAACTCTCTAATAGGCAGAAGAGAACATGCAGCTGCGATGCAGACAGCTGCCATTTGAAAGCATAATGCAGGAGTGCATCCCGGGGTACCTCACTTCTTCCGTGATGGGACTCATCCTCCTGAGGGGATTCCCTGCTGTCTTTGATGTTGACCAGCACCTAAGCTCTCAATAGGCAGGCTGATACCTCTTCAGTCATGTTGGTTATCTGAACTGCTCTGCTGTTAGATCTGTTGCTTGACATCCTTCCTGCTTCAGTTCTCTAGCAGCAGAGAGCAAGGGGTTGTGCTTCCTTACTTTCTTCAGGTAAAGAGTGTGATGGGGACCTCTTGTTTCCTTCCTTAGACCTAGGAGAGCCGCTGTATTAGAACTAGGTATCTGTATCCAACCAGACCCTGGTGCAGCTGAGTGAAAGATGTTGGGGCCTGAGCGTAACTGGAGAAGCTAATGTTTTTCCTCTCTATTCATTGACCCACAATGTGGGGAGCTTGAAGAAAGGCCAGTTCCTGGTTTTCCTTGAAACTCTTCAGTGTTTGAGACAGAACGAATGGAGATGCTCATTGCATTTGACCAACTGTGAAACAGCAGCAGCTGCTCTCAGGCAGCCTCCTAGCTACAGTAACAGTTGTGCTCCATCCTTTTCTGCCACACGTGTGTCGTGTTTGAAATTTTGCAGTCGTGTTTGAAATTTTCCCCTTCTCAACGACAGGTTTAACAGCAGAATTTGATGGGTTTAATGCTACACAGTCCTGGCAACTGAGACCTGTGGAAATTGTGTTCTCTCTTAGCAATAAAAAAAGTGCTGTATTGTCTTCTTTACCAGTAACAGGACAGGACTGACATTGCTGTTTCCATCTTGCTGAGGCAAAGAAAGAACAAACCTCAAAACCCCCCAAATTTACATGTTATAAAGAAGCAATAACAATGGGCTGTATAGGGAAATCTGTTTTATTCAAGATTGAAGTCCAGTACCATTTTCCAGTGAAGTGGCACAATCATATTAGTAGTTGTGCTGAGTGTACACACTTTGCCATATAGTTGTGTTAATATGGGAAATTTGGGAAAGTGTGCTCTCCAGAAAGTACTATTAATAGTGCTGTTACAGCATGAAACATACTGCATTAGCAACAATGTCAGCAGTACTCCAGGAACTAATCTGATTCCTTGAACAAAGTTTTCAGGAGATTTAAGAAAAATATTAATTTTTTTACTTTTTAAAAGAAAGGTGAACTTAGCACTGCTTGTAAAGAAAGCTGACAGCTGTGCACCTGGAGTTGGTTTTCCCAGTGTGCTGCAGGAGATGTACATCAATCAAACTGGAATAAGTCTAAGGGGAGACAGAGCCCTCTGTCTTTGTACGTGCTAGTCTTCCATGGCTTCAAGTGTTAGCATCATCTGAAAGGAAAAGAAATCTGTCCATGACTGCATGGAGAAGTCCCTGAACAATTTCAGCCCCATCTTTGGTAGAAAAAAAAAGAATCAAGTTTAAGGAGTGAACTTTAAGTATCACCCAGTGCAGTGAGGTATCATTGAATTACCAAGTTGGCTCCAGCATCTTTGCTTGAGTCAGCTGTCCTGCTGGACAAACTGTGTATCTTTTCTCACAGCACTTTTGAGTATTATAACTAATACACAAGCTCCCTCTGCTGGGCTTCCAGCTTAGGAGACAATGGCAAAGCTTCTGATAGGTTATTGTAGACTAACCCATTTTGACAGCTTATTTTGGCACTTTCTGCAGCATCAGAGAAAGTGTATGATCAAATTCATGTAAATAGCTTTTTTGAAGTGTGGCAGAGAGGTTTTATGTGTTAGATACATTTTTTTTTTCCATGCACAGAGGGAGGTTTTTTCCACAATAACGTAAGTGTAGCTGTTATCTCCTTAAAGTACTGATGCATCAATAAAAAGATGATACGTGGCATTCAGTAATGCCTTTTGTTACATACAGGAAAGAGCTCTGAGAAAATAAATACACATCTTCTAAAAGAATTGAGAGGTTACAGTCCTCAAATATACTCAATACAGTATGCAGTTCTATGTAGCAGTGGTTTCCCTAAGGCAAATCATGAGCCAAGGGGCTTGTAGCAGGCATTCAGAGGAATGACGAAGTGCTGGCAATTTTGCTGTAATTGGCAGCAAAGAAGAGCTCCTCCTGCTCCTTTCAGCATAGCCCTCAGGGTCAAGATTTCTGTCTAAAGTTTTTGAAATGTATCTAGGGCCTAGCACTGTCATAACCAATATATTGCAAAATCTCTCTTAGGAGATTGAAAGGAGATATGAAACTATTTACTTCTAACAATCTAAAGGTTGAGTAAGATTGCTAACAACAAAGAGTGATGTTCTGTGATTGCTGTAGACATGGCACTTCCTTGCTGACTTTTAACAGGGATTTACTGAAAAAAGTACCTGCCGTAAATAATTCACAGGTTTGTGGAGTACCTTAATGGGAGAAGGCATATTGACTGCAGTAGCACAAGAAAAAATGGATTGACTTTGGAAACACAGTGGCTTTTTTGGAAACACAGTGGCTTTTTAACTGTAAATGAGGCTTCTAGGCACAGGCAGTAGTACAAATACTAAGCATTAAAGTGCTGCTGAACTGATATGGAAATTGCAGGGGAAATGTGGAATGTATGTATTGCAACCCTTGATCTAGTGAGGAGACTAATGAACACTTTTAATGTGATAGGACAGGTTATGGTGTCTTTAAAAACACAAGAAGAGTTAGCTGAAATATTAAACCATCAGCAGTACGTCTCTGAGTGTCAGTAGTCTTTTGGCCAAGTACTGACATGATAAAGAATAATTTTACCTACTGTGTAGCCAGCTCGTATTAAATGACATTCAAGAAATTAAAAAAAAAAAAAAAAAATAGCTATCTCGAGCATGAAATTATTTCTGGGTAGCATATTCTCATTTTGGCTTCATCCTTCATCAAAGCATCTGACAGTGTTCACTAGATGATGTGATACCAATTTGTGATTTATCCTTTTAAAGCCTTTGGGATGATCACTCTGTTTCTTTGCTGTCGCTAATTAAACATATTGTTTCAGTAATTCACAGGGGCAAAGAGGGATTGTTACTACAGTGAAATTAAAATGAATTTTGTAGAACTGGCTGTAGTTATGATTAATATATTCTATTATTGTTGTTTTGGGCATAAGTTTTTTAGCTGCTTTCTTGAAGATACTGTGAGGGAGCATACACAGACTAGCCAGAGATGTTATTTCTTGGCAAGGTGAAAAATCCGAGGGGATTTTAACACAGAATTGGTTGAAATACAATGCAGCACGCCAGTGGGGATCTTAAATGTGATTTCTAATCAGTCAACCTTTGAGAGGCCACTAATGACAGTGAGGGTTTCTGTTCCAGGCAACCATTTCCTAGAATAAGGAGCACATACAAATGCTCCATATTTATGTGGAAAACAGGCAGCAGCCCTACAGTGACTGTGGATTGAGGCACTTGGCAAGAGATAGTTGGAGTCAGCACAAAAATTTTCGCATTTAGTTATAGTTAGGACACATCTCCTACCTGCCTTAAGCATTCAGGTAAATCCAAGTGGCCAGGGAGAAGGTTGCTTTCAAGATACGCAGGTTACTTTCTTTTCCATTTTCTTTGGTAATGTGGAGGTGGGTCAGAGTAGGTTGGTTTCTATCATCCATTCTAATAATGATTTTAAATATCGTTTTTTGTCTGGCTTAGCATGTGGGCTTTCTTTGCATTCTGAAAAAGAGGTGATATTTGTTAGCGTATTTCATTATGCCAGCCAAAAAGGTATACTATGTATATACTTCATGGTGATCAAGTGTTTGAATCCTTATACTTATGTCATGGTTTAAGCCCAGCCGTAAATCAGCCACACAGTCGTTAGGTCACCCCCCACTTCCTTTCTCCCCGCACTCCCGGAGAGATGGGGAGGAGAATCGAAAGAATGTAACTCCCACAGGTTGAGATAAGAACAGTCCAGTAACTAAGGTATACCACAAACCACTGCTGCTACCACCAATAATAATAATGATAAGGGAAATAACAAGGGAAGAGAATAGAATTGCTCACCACCTGCCAACCGATACCCAGCCCGACCGAGCAGTGCTCTAACCCTTCTGGGTAACTGCCCCCAGTTTATATACTGGGCATGACGTGCTGTGTTATGGAATACCTCTTTGGCTAGTTTGGGTCAGGTGTCCTGTCTCTGCTTCCTCCTGGCTTCCCCTCCTCCCTATCAGAACATGAGACTCAGAAAGTCCTTGGTCAGACTAAACATTACTAAGCACTAACTGAAAACATCAGTGTTATCAGCGCTGTTCCCAGGCCAAAAGTCAAAACCACAGCACTGCACCAGCTACCAAGAAGGAGAAAAATGACTGCTACTGCTGAACCAAGGACAACTTACTTTATATTAAAAAATGGTGAACGATTCATGTCTTGCTAGCTGATGCTTCCTTATTGTACAAGGCTGGATTTAGGTAGAAGTTTAAATCCATTTAAAATACACAATCAGCATTTTAAAATAGCCATTAATTCAATTTTAAAATTAAATGCCCTGAACATAAAAATAAGCTTTACAAAACATGGTATTGAAAGACAGTTCATTTATTAAGTAACTGAACTGACTAAGATTTTTCTAAACAGTGTGCCTTTGCCTTCCAGAATTAAACTAGGAGATCTCCTCAGTCATATTTATTTTCAAAGGGCTACCTTACTAAACCTTTTACAAAGTACAGAATTTGGAGTATTAGGTCCCATACTGCAAGGTGGTAAAATAAGAGCTCTGGAGAGAATGCAGCGCCTCCCTGTGTCTCTGCTGTCATTTGCTTAGGAATTAAACTGTTTCTTTAAATTCATTGAAGCTGAAACAATTCATTTAAAAATTACTGGAAATGAGTGAAGTCTCCAGATGTTAAAGGCTTATTTACTTCTACTGCAGTAACATTAAAGATCAGTAATCAAGAACAGAAGTAGGTTGTTCTCCAGGTTATGCAAATATCATAGGCATTTGAAGCAGTTGTAATAAAATATCTTGTTAACAGGGAGCAAAGTAAGATAGAAAAGCAAGATTTTTTTAAGCCATTAGTTTTCAGTCAAGTTCTAAGTGATACTTATTATCCGTAGCATCTTTTACATGCCAAATGAGACAATATGGTTTATAACAGATGTTGCCTCCATACTTAATGCTAACAGTCTATTAAACTTGAAGAAGTAATTGCAAATCCTGTGATAACACAAATTATAGCAAAACCAAATGTTTTCAGAAACATTTTAAATACATTACCTTGATAATCCAGTTAGTTTTAGGATTACTATTTATCTTGTCAAGCCTATTTCTATATATCCTTTTCTTCTGCTTTATTTTGCTGTTTTCCTTCTCAGTTCTCTTTTCAAAAGTTGTAATATATTTTTTGCAAAGTACAGCTGACATACAGGCTTTCGCCTAAAGCCAAAACCCTACTTCAGCTAAATTATTTAAATGACCTGGGTGTTGGTCAGTAATGTACAGATGTGGTTGACACAGAGGAAATTGCCAGTGATTGCAGTTAATTGCATATAACTAAAGCTGTAGTTAATCCCTGTAAAACCAGTTCCTCTCTGAATTCTTTAGGTCAGTAACTTGGAAAAGTTCTTTTCTGGTGAAATATACTATTTGCAAATCTTACTTACATTTGACACCACTAAAAGTAAGGCATTAGTTGTTTCTTAGGACTGCATTAAAGGCAGCGTTGACATGTTCATGATAATAAAGTCTTATAAACCTAGCTAGCCTGCCTTCATAGAAACCTTTCTTGCACTTCATTTTTCTTAGCATTTTCCTGAAATAAGAAAGCCAGATTGTTCTACTAAGATGTTTCTAAACCCACATATGTAGTCGTGATTTTCAGTAAAATTTAATACTCTCTTCCTTGCATCCTTTTTTCTGTCTGCAGAAAAATCTGTCCCAATATGCCTGTAACATTTACTTCTTCTCTAGGTCTCTTTTCCACTATCTTCTCCTGATGTCTCTTCATTCAGTCTGGAGGTGGTTGTTCTGTAGCGTGCCTGCTGCTTATTGCCAGCTTCCATCAGACTGATGGATCTATGGGAAGGAAAGGCAGGAGCTCTTAGTGAGCCTCTTTTCACCTCATCTGTACAGCTAAAGATGTGGCATTCACTCTCCTGAGACAGGATGAAACTCTGTTTTTGAGAAACATTATGTAAATTTACTGGTTTATGTGAGGAACTCTTAATAATGATACACATTATGGCATGCTTATAAGATTAAAGGCAGTACTTTGTCTTGTGAACCAGCAAAAAAGCAGAGTCTTGAAAAATGTCTAAAAATAAAATTATTATAATGGACTTGATGTTTGGTTTCATGTTTCTGTTTAGGTGCTGACCCCAGCACAAATAAAATCAATTTGCCTGGCCATACTAGAATCGGGAAAGCAGTATGCAGTGAAGAAGCGGAAACCGTTCCCACTCATGTATTCCTACTATGGAACAGAGTACCTTGGTGAGTAAAACACAGACTACTTTGAAACTGATGCTATGCGTAGATGCTGAGCCAGTCGATGTTTCAGAAATAAAATACATAAAACATACAGTGTAGGATTTCGCCTGATTTGGGGCCATCTTACCTCCTAAAACTGCTAACTGTGACTAAGGAGCTGGTAGGAAGTACTGATGCTGCCTAGCACTGGGGAAGCCTGGGGTACCTGTTCCACACCAGGGGAGCAGCAGGCGGCAGCTTGTTTTAAGGGTAAATATGCCCTTCTCAGATGAAGGCAGTGAAATATGTGGTGACCACGCCTGTGTGCAGAAGGTTACCAGAGAGAGCTTTCAGTGTATGATTCTGTGATGTTATTTGTAAGCTCCTGTTGCCACACAGGGCCTTGCCAAGCTTTTTTGGCTGTAGTAGTGCAACTCAAGCTTATGGTCGGCTCTGACCCATCACAAGCAGCCTAGTTGGAGCTCATCTGAAGCAGTGGTGAAAGATCACTGAGCAGATCCCTAGTAAGGCCCTCAAGGCACAATATCACACTAAGAAAGTGTAAGATTGACTTGAGATCTTAGTGAGTTCTCTGGCAGGGGAGAAGTCAATGAGTGGTGCTGCTCCACAGACCTGGCAGACAGTTCTTGCACTGATATTTAGGTTTTAGCTTACTGATACTGTCTGTCAGCAACTGGGAATACCATTTATGGTTCAGTTTCAATTTGGGTTCAACAAAGACTTCAGAATAATAGTCTAGATTCAGTAGTTTGTCAAAAAGAATAATGTCTTGAAATAGTATTCAGTTTAGGTTCAATTTAACTTTGCTCATGGAGTTTCAGTCATATCAGAGTGAGAGCAGAAAAAATTCATACCTATTTTTGCATAGGTAGGGGAACTAGAAATGAAAGAAGTAGTACCAAATCAGTGTTGTGCACCTAGAAAGCTTTTATTCCAAGTACTACTGTAATAGGCATAAAGAAGATGAAAGAGCCATGCACTTGACAAGGAAATCAGTCCCAGGGGAAAGTTCCTATGAGGTGGAGGTAGGATCTAAACCTACCCTCTAATTTGACTGTTTCTATTCGTTGCAGGCGCAGCTCATGGGCTTTCGTCAATCCTTCAGATGTTACTTTCTTATTATGAGTACCTGCAGCCAGCAGATCAAGAGCTTGTGTGGCAGAGCGTTGATTTTCTTATGGACCAAGAACAGAACAGCAACTGGCCTCCTGAGCTGGGAGAGACAATTGAGCGGGAGAATGAGCTTGTACACTGGTGTCATGGAGCTCCAGGTTCTTTTCCCATTGATGCTATGAATAGCCAAATGCTAATCACATTGCTTTTCAATGTTAGGTGATTCCATGTAGAAGATAGTCCAGGTTAAATTTGACCAATTTTGACATTTTAGGATATGCAGGGAAGATATTCAGGCTTTTTCTCCAGTTAAGAGTGTTTCAGTTATTGCTGAGGCAGCTGGAAAAATAAGTGTATTTTCTGCCTTAAAAGCATAGGTGATCACAGCTGAAAGAATTCTGGTGATCCTGAACTGTGTTTTTTCTGCTCTTGCTCTCTTTCATCATCAGGTCTCAAAGACTGGTTCAGCTGAGTCAAAAGACAGCATATGGCTAGGCACAGAAATAGTGTGCAAAAGAACATTGATAAAGACACATCAGTGAGTTCTGGGAAGGCCTTCAGAATAGCTTTTGCCCCCTAATCAGAATCAAAGTTTAAGCCGCACTTACTACATGGATAAGGCATGAATTTGACCAAAGTATTTTAATGTGAAGGGGAGTTTGTACTAGCAAAAAAGCCTTTTTTCTCGAGGTTACCCATGTAAAAATGCTTCTCAGAGATAAAGAGAATCAATCCTTAGTTTGGGTTCATGAGGTAAGGCTTATGTCTGTCAGTTCAGAATCTAGTCCTATACCTTAGCAATTTTGGTAAGTAATGCTATATATTGAAATAGCTTTTTTACCCCCAGGCAAAATCTTATTGCTAGCTAGACATATTGGCTTGGTAATATGAACCTGCAAGGTTACAAAAAAACCTTACTTTCATTAAAGAATGTCCATGAATACTGATACATTGCTTTTAAAGGTGTTCTATTTAAGTTACAAAAGGTACATTATAATTAACATCCCCTAAATGTGCTTTCTGCTGATGCATTATCTTTTTGTTGTTATGGTTAAGGAACAAACTTCTTGCTCCCATACCCTCATAAAGTAAAGCCAACTTTTGTTTAACAAACTTTTTTTACTTTTAAGAGGAAAAAAATTGCATCTACAGGACGGCTGGCCTAGTGATGGAGGCTGCAGGGAAGATGCCCTCTTTGCTTCAGCATCTTAAGAGTAGTTTTTGTCTTGTGTTTAACTGTTAGTGGAGACATATGCAGTGAGACTTGCCCAAAGAGACAAAATCCCAAAGCACATAAAGAAGTTACTTTAGGAGACATTTAGAGACATGCAAATGCATGAACCAGTATAACTCTTCCCCAGAAGATCCTGTATCCCATCACTTGTTTGGGTAATAATACACATGTAGCTTACAAGAACACTTTTCAGCTCCTTCAGTGTATATTATATTCAGGCCACAAGTAAGCTGTTATAAACACTTCCTTAGGCGCTTGATTTGGTTATGTGTCATATGCATTCTTTGAAGGTTACCATGAACTGAGCTGTGCAGTGCTCTGTTAAAAATGATGGTTAATTTATTCAAATCCCCTCTAAAAATAAGCCAAGTTGTTTGGTTGGCGCTTTGTTTTGGTTTTTTTTAACAGAAGTTAGTATGTATAACTATTTATAACTAGAATAAAGCTGCATGGGCTCCACTTAAAGTAAAATAAAAAGCACGTTTCTTTTTCTCATTTGGTAAAAAATTATCTGTTACCAATGTAAGAAATTATCTTGCCCATCCTTGTGTCGGTGTAAGTAGGTGAGGTGTATGGAGATTTGAAACCAATAGAAGATAGCACTAAGAGTTTACTGTATTAAAGGCAAAAATATAACTACTGTTCTAAATTGTTAGAAGACTGGGAATGTTAGAGTAAACCCTGAAATTCAGTAATGCATTGAAAAGATTGAATATGGTTGTGTCACATCGAGTGGATAAGTACATCTTAACATATGCTCATATGCTTTTTAGCATACCAGATACTGTCCCTTCCATATGTAGCAAATCTATATGTAACATTGACAAATGCAGAGCATGAGACTGAATGTTTTAAGTGTATTAATCTTTATTTTCTTATGTGTTCTATGAAACTCTTGGCCTACTTGTTACAAAAGACAATCTCGCTGCTATTTTCCTAGGCATTGCATACCTGTTTGCCAAAGCTTACCTGGTTTCCAAGAAGCCTCAATATCTGGACACTTGTATCCGCTGTGGAGAGCTAACTTGGCAGAAAGGCCTGTTGAAGAAGGGACCTGGAATATGTCATGGAGTGGCTGGTAGTGCTTATGTGTTCCTGCTGCTCTATAGGCTCACTGGAAACTCAAAATACATATACAGGGCACAAAGGTTAGAATTCCTACCTTTCTGGATTCAGGGTAATCCTGCAAAGTTTCAGGAACATTTATAAAGCTGTGCAGTCTTTGATCGCCACCCTTAGATGTAACCTGAATGTTTAAACCTCAGGTTCAACTCTACTTATGAGTTATGGGGCAGGCACACTCTGCAGAGAGCCCTGCAGTCCTGCCTCCAGGCTGCCTGCTGCAGGAGAAGCATCAGATTCCCCTGGGGTTCCCTCCCTCCCTTCCTGAGAGCCTGTGCTCCTTTGGAGGGAACAGGGGTGGGTGGGTAGCAGTGGTGTGCATCCAGGTCCCATCCTGACATGAGGTCAGAAAGCAGCCAACTTGTGTACTTGTGTCCAGGAGCAGAGCAAAGTGTGATTTTTTATGTTTTTCAGAACATTTAATGCTATCCCTTACTACTAGAAGTGGAAAATAAGTATACGAACTGCTTTGTTGTTACTTCACAGTTTTTGAATTTATCATTCCCATAGCCAGTTTGACATTGTGCTGTTCAGCTTAGTGGGGCTAATTCCATTTTGTCCTGATGCGAGCAAGTATGGTCCACTGAAAATTCTGTCACAGTGCTGCAACTATCTTTAATTATCTTTCTGCAACTTACAGTAGTCAATGTTTGTTACTGACAGCATAGACTAATGAGAGGAAGTAGTATAGTAATTAGGGTGACTTATTTTCAGCCATCTGCTTTGAAGTGAGAACATTTTATTTGTGTAGTTATTTCAGCATTACAGAATTTGGTGCGTCAATGTGAAACACCACTTGCATCCTGCTGAAATAACAATGGAGATAAAAGTTATTTACAAGTGTGTTTAAGGATATCTTACAGAAATCAGAGAAAGCTTATAGCTCGTAAACAAGCATAGCACACATACAGATTGCAAAAGTTTGTCTCTCCTAGATCTGTTTCATGTGGAAATTGGATAGTGTAAAATTTGCAGATGAGATTAAATAGTGAACATTCTATTTTTTTAATCACTGAATGTTATTAAAGTGATGCTTTCAAGCAACAAGTAAGTTGACTTAGAGGGACATCAAATAATAACAAATCTTTTTTTTTTTTTTCTTTTTCTCCTAGGTTTGCAGAATTCTTATTTACAGAAGAATTTAAGGCTGGTTCCCGGGCATTAGAAAGTGTATATAGTCTGTATGAAGGTTTCTCAGGAACTGTGTGTTTCCTGACTGACTTGCTGCAACCCAACGAAGCTGAGTTTCCTCTTTTCAGTGTCTTTGTCTAGAGAGTAACATTCTCCAGGGCCACATCCTGGTGTGGATGGGAGAGGACACCTGCTGTTTCACTTATTTGTCAAGATAGGCTATTTACAAAACAAGCCAGTGGTACCACTAATGCTAGCCTTAACGTAGCTGGGAGTCGGAAGAAAAAGAAACTACACTGGGGCTTTGGGAGGGAAGTGCGTGGTCAAAAAATATACGTCCGTGAAAAAAAAAAAGTGACTGAATCTGATGTGGTAGATTTTTCACTGTAATAAGAAGCAAAATCTAATTACTCAAATGAGAGAGAAAGGGGCATTCTCAAACATTTAATTTGGTGGTTACATTGGATTAAAAAAAAAAAAAGGCAAGCTAGAATTACAGGGATATGCAAAGAAGAAACAGTGATGCATCCAGTAGGTTTTAAAGAGACTTACAAAAAACTTCGTGCAGCAATGCACTTATTGGAGAGGGTGTCATAGACATGTCACTACACTGCACAAAGGCAAAATCTGGGATTTTTTACCTAAACCACATCTACTAGTTCTAGTAACATGTATTAGAAATACTTGTATCCTGGAGCTCTTTTGTCTTCATGTGCATATAATGATGTTTATGTAGATAGCTATATATTTAGCCTGCAGTTTCACAGGTTCATTTCAGCTAGTGGGGTTTCATGTGTGTAAATGAGAACTTAATGTGACCCTTCCTTTCAGAGTTCAGTCTATCATGAGGAGCTGGGCTCCTAACTGATTCACTGTAACTACGTCACTTCTTGTCAATACTTTCCCTGTCACAGGGAAGATGAATGGAGCCATCGAAAAGACTTGGATTGAAAAGTTCTGTAGCAAAGATATAGCAGTCAGATGCTTTCTTCATGATACAGCATTACTAGATAAGTATTGTTCAGTGGTACAAAAAATTCCTTTAAAAATTAATTACTTACAGTGGCAGTCCTGATCAATAACATACATGTTTTAGAGAATGGAAAATCTGTTTTCCCTGATGAATTGTTCACTACAAACCATGCAAACTGAATGCAAACCTTGGGTGGCATACTGGTCTTAAAACCCCCCTGATAACAAATCTCAAATTTGCTTCTTTTCCTGGTTAACAAAATAATTTTTATGCCCAACTGATTTGCAGCTATAAACAGGTTGCTCAACACTAGTTGCACTAGCACTTAAGGTTGCAATTATATGCTGTTTTATATGTATTATATATATGACATGGTACTTTAAAGCTAAAGAAAACACTAACATAGATTTGTACTAAAACCTATAAAATCAATATCTGTATTTAAAATATATTTAATATTTATTTATTTTATGGGAATAATGTAATGCAAATGCCTTTAAAGACAGATTGGGAAGACCAGGATGTCGAACGTTGGAGTTAGGGTAAAAAATTTATCATGCATGCACTGCCAAACAATGCAGTCTCTCTTCCTGCATTCTCAGCTGGAGAAGATTACAATTCCTTTATTTTTAATGGCTAGTGGATTAAAGTTCCTATTTAATTTCTGTAGGCCTTGATCAGGCTGTAAATTGGAGCCAGGCCTGACAATCCTTCCACATTTTAATAGAGTAATCTCATTCCTAATCTTGCCACTTATTTTAATGAGATGGCTTGCATTATTATGAGCTGCAGATTGGGACTTTTATTTTGTCTTGCACTGTGGAGCTGTAATTAGTTAATCATAGAAGTAACCAGATTTCATTAGTGAATAAAGCCATGCAGTTCAGTATCAGTTTGTCAAGAATTTAGGGATTTTTTGGTGAGTGGAAATGTTAAAATTCAATGTACAGTTGCTACGTGTTTACTTATTTGTAGGATAAAAGGTCTTCTAAGAAAGCCATCTATGTCACTTTGTTACTCTGAGCAGTGAGATGTGTAGACATAGGAGGATGTATTTCACAGGGACGTATACATGTGAGGCTAAATTGAAAAGTCAATGGAGATGCGCACGTGCTCTGCCCAGCCATGCTGAAGTGCTCCTGTTAGATCAAAGTCAACTGTCAGTAGTGGAGACTGTAAGTCCGTTAGGATTATCTAGTTGCTTCCTGTAATGCATGTGGCTCATACATTTCATAACCGGAATCTTTTTAAAGAAATGTTTAAGGAAGGTAAAACTGGGCCTATCCACTTTTTCCCATGTGCTAAATAGCTTTTCAGTCTCTATTTTTATTGTGGGGTAATGTCAGTCAGCTAAAACATGTAACAAACATCATGTGTGCCATAGCATTTCAGTAGCTACTGTAACCGTATCCTATCTTATTGTAAGACAGAGAACAAGCTTTTGCCATGATCTACACTCCAGCTGTTGCAATCTACGTGTATTGCCAATCCTTTTATTTAGAGATACAAACATCAAACAAAAACGTCTAGCATTTTGATAAGTACACCCTTGAAGAACACAACCAACTCCAGACTTAAGCCTTAACAGAATCCACATGTTTCGGAATAGTGATCATGACCTTTTGATTTTGTACCCAGTGCCTACTTTTTAATTATCAGTGGGCCACAACATTTAATTGTTTCCAGTTAGTTTTTTCTCAGGAGATGCTTGAAAAAAATCTTTGCCAAAACCTCAGTAAACCTAGAGCACAATAAATCAGCACAGTAACTTAGATCCTGACCAAGTCATTAATGCTGATAATGTAACATATGGCACATATATGTTAAAATTTACTATAATAGCAGTACATGAAATCATTCCATTTTATTGTGCTTAAGTTCCAATGGCCCTGTTTCCTTTTATCTTTTAATGTAATTCTTCCTAAATGGCAGGAAATATACACTAAGAACTCGGTGTCAGTTTTCTAGTGGTTTCCCCTCTGTGTCTCTTTGTAGAAAAAATTCCTTCCGATTTACTTTCAGATGAGACTTATGATCTGCTCTGTGTTGTGTTCCAACAGCACACACCAAGCAAATCTTCTGTACCTGCAACCATGCTTTGTATATGAAGCCATGTGCTTGGCTTCATTTGAGAAAGAAAATAGTTACTTGGGTAAGAGTCAGTCCATTCAGCAATGAGAAAAGCCATGCAACCACCCAGTTTTCAAAATCTAGGTCCCAAACACCTCTGTAAGTCATGCAAGTTCAGCACTGACTTCATCAAGGGCAGCATGCAAACTTTGTTTACTGATAATTAAGATCAGTTACAGTAACATCAATATCAAGTCTCATGGGATAGAAGTTGTAAAAATCTTGGAACATAATTATTCATCTATTTCATCAGACATGGCAGTTGGAGCTTCATGGCTTTTCTCACCTGACTTAGCTGGGTTACTAGATGTGCTGTAGTCACAGCTGCTGAACACAGCATAAACATACCCCGGGGCTCTTCTGAAAATGCCAGTCATTAAATGAGCAGGGGTTTTTCCATCCTCTTCCTCCTCTTAATTGTCTACCTGGTTTTTTTTTTCCTTTGTATACTATGTGTGCTGTTACATACATGCTATTGCGATCTTTATTTTTAAGACATTGACAGGAAAGCAACTTGAGCAGAGCCATCAGCACTTTTCAGTGCAATAAAAAAACATAAGGTCCTGTGTGTTCCCTCTTTACTGCTTTGAGAAATCGGTCAACCTTTATTAGACATTATCAGCAGGATACTCTCTCCTCCTGCTCCCGAATTGGGCCCTGTTAGACTGAAAAAGTGTATTCCTGTACAGATTCTGCCATGGTGCTGTGACAAAGGACTGCATTACCAGAAACTCGAGAAGCCTCTTTCAAAGTGTAAATCAAAAGTTCCTACATCACATTTGCACATCAATTTCTTGACTGTGTTTAGTTTATTAAAATAGTGTAGGCATTAGGAATTTAAGTGATATACTAGTATTTCTGATTATGCTGTTAATGCAAGGAGTATGCATTCTGTGGGTATTGGTGCTTATTTGTGATGTACCTGTGTTTGTGTGGTGCTGTTTGAGTAAAGCTGTAGACTACAAATCAGTTTAAGGAGCTATATACTATTCATGATTTTTGGTAGGTCATCCATAGATTACTGTCGTGGAATAATTTTGAGGGAAACTACATCTGTAATGTCCAGCTTTAGTGATTTCAGGATTTATAGAGCCAGACACAATAAGTTTCATCAACAGTACAGTTCTAACAAATATATCTTAATTTTTTCCTGCTACTTACAACTTCTCAGTATGATAACATATTCATTTTGTGCCACTGCTTTCAATTTCTGCTTTGTTTGCATTACTGTTTCCTTCAGTTTCCCTGCCTTTATTTCCCAACCTATGAATAACTTCAGAAGGCTGAAGCAGCAGCCCAGGTCTTTCGTTCTTGAAAATAAGATTGATTAATTTTGCTTGAGGGATGTTCCACTTACTTACATTACATTATTTTACACTCCCACGTGGTCTCTTCTCACTGGCTCTGCCATTTCCCACCTGCCAAGGAAAAAAACATTATATTATCTAGTAACTGCTACTGATGTTTTACATCATTAAATACAGCATAGACTTTCCAAGGAACATGTTCAGTTCTCTAGTATCTCAGTTGTATGAAAACAGTCAAAACCAAGTGGAATGGCTACACATCCCAAAATACACATTTAAATAGTTCTGGGAAATAGGCAAAAATGAATGCAAGTAAGGTGGTTACCCTTTTTGCTGCTCTAAGAAATTAAGTAATGCCACTTTAATGTTCTAATAATAATCGTGTGGACATGTAGAGCATATGATAAGAACACTGATTAGTATTTTTAAAATATTGTGGAAAAAAACCCCAAAATGTAGGTATCTGATATATTGAGAAACATACAGGTGCAATATATGCAAATGGAAACTTTCATAAGCAATCAAATTTTTATTCTTACATTGTTATCTGCATACAGAGTTATAGCATCTGCCAACATATTGCATGGTTTATGCAAACAATGACCTATTTTAGTATATGCTTACATTTTGAGAATATATCCTTGTTACTTGAACCTGTAAGATCAATGGACAGAGTGTATCTGTGAGGTCTGCTAAGTAAATCTTAGGTGTGGTAATCTACACACCTTGAATATTCACTGGCAGGAGTGCATATTCTAATCTGTATGAGCATTAGTATATCAGGAATAAGAATTTCCCTGTAAATTTTAAAGAGTAAACTTCCTATGAAGAACTACACTGATGAGCAATTGCTGGCAAAGAGCACAGCGTAGATTGCTCTGTGAAAGCTTTTCAGTTTATATAAATGTCCTGGACTAAGAAGTAAGCAGAAAGCTAAATAGGAAAGAAATAAGAAAATGACCAAAAATCACACTACTGAGGGAACATACTTCAAAGCCATAAACGAAAAATGCTCAGGGCCCAAAAACCAATACAGCAATGTAGGGATGTGAATAGGCATTTTCCGAGAGAAGAGCACAGTTCAGTTCATTGCACAGACAATGGTACAGTGTGCACTGCACAGGTTTTTTTTGCTGTCTTGAACAGCGCTTCATTGCCATTATTGCTAAGTCATCATATGCTGAAAAGAGTCTGCCTGTGAAGGAGTTGCCTGTAGCTGAACCTACTGCCTACTCCTGTCATTTAATGAAAGTGATGTACGCTATTGATGTTTAGGCAGTTTAAAAAAATGGATCCAAGAAGCCAACATGCACCAATTTCTTGACCTAGGCCTGTGAGTTACTAAACCTCCTGACTAATTAGTCCTGTCACCGATGTCACTGCTGGTCCTGTACCCTGTACAGTTAAAATTTTACATCATGCTTGGAAAAAAGTCAATTTATAAATAGCAATCTGCTTGAAAATACATAAATCCATATTTATTTTTAATACTTTCAAGAGAGTCCCTTCATTCATTGCATGACTCAAAGAGACAGCAAAGGCATTTAGTTCAAGTACAGCAACACCAACTAGAATGACAGAAAACTAATAAAAACTCATTCTGCCTAGTGGTATAATGGTATTTGATTAAAAATTATAATACAGTGATATTCAGAAACAGCATTGCATGAGCACATGCATACTCCCCAGAAAATTTTACGTAGAAGTCCTGACATCAATTATATCCCATACTGAAGAGAAAACAAATCCTATTCAAGAATTTATTTCTCCTTCATATAGAAGAGAAGCTGTATGACCACAAATTTTACTCTGCTTCTGCCTTCATTACCATGACCACACACAAAAATTTTCCTCTAACAGTGGTCTGCTTTCACCACTGATTTGGCCTCCTGTGCCCATTTTAAGGGCTTGATACGCCACCTGCTGATGTCAGTGGTGAATCTTCACTTGATTTCAGGCATGCAAGGATAGGTCCTTCCACATGTGTGAAACAGGGGCAAAGCTGCATCATTCTGGCCCCCAAGCCTACAACCTTTCCTTTACATGAGTTCCATGGAATTAGTAAGGATTGTTCATCTAGTAAGAGGAAAGCACAGGTGTTTGCATATGCAGGGCCCTATTTGATAGCAGTTTTATACCCATTTTCCCACAAAAGTATACATGAATGCCAATACCAGTAAAAAAGTACAGGGAACTTAAATAGCATTATTTCACGTTTAGCTTGTGCTGGTGACACTTGATTATTCAATATATTCCAACATACGGTGTTCATTTCTTGATTATATGCAGCACCTTAGATTGGTTTCTCAGTGTAATAGCCATTCACAGCCATAATATGATACAGACCCTTAGAATCAAGATTGATTTGATTCTTAGAAATGCACCTTATTGTTTAAAAGCAGGACCCCTGATCTTCTAATGTTTTAAACACTGTGATCTTTCAGAATGTGTTTATTGTATTAGTTTTGTATTGCAAATTATTATAGAAACTAGATTTTATAGCTTTTTAACAGCTGTGATAATACTAAGCTTCATAGTGGCAGAACAACCTCTGTGTGTCCATATTAAGAATCCTAAAGCTGTGATTATATTTTGCCTTAAATAAAAGCCGAACCTTGAACAGTATGATTTTGCACTTATTTCTGTACTTACTTTCCGTAGTGCTGGCAACTTTTACTTCCTGAGCAGTCAGGGCTTAGGGCTCCAAAAGCTTTCCAGTGATACTGTGTCAGCAAAGGTGAACTCATTCATCTTAGAATCAGATAAAACATCCAGGCTGCACATAGCTATTAGGTAAAACTACCCTGTGGTATCTCTCCCCTTGTGAGAGAAGATAGGTTGCTTTTGGTTGTAGATTAAAGTTTTTCACTTAGGTGTTTATTTTCAATCTCCTTGAATCTCAGTATACATAGCCTCTTCTCTTTACAGAAAGACCCCTCTGTTCCCAGTGAAGGGCACTACAGCATTAACTTCACCAAGACCTGCTTGTAACAAGGCTTGTCATCATGAGCTGAGCTGAGCTGAACTAGAGGTGAGCAGGGGAACTCTAGATTTGCCAGTGCAGCAGTGCAAGAAATGGCCCAAATGAAGTGTCACTGGCATTTTTTGTGTAAATCTGGTGACAACCCAACTTGCATTAAAAAACAGTAGCAGACATGCAGAAATAGCCTTTAGTGTTACCCATTGAAAGACCAATAGCATCTCAAACTCTGTATCTTGCCTTCCTGTTGTGCTCCTGGTAGGTCTCTAGTCTGTAGCTAACCTCCACATGCAGATCTGCAATTAACAGACAAGGCAAAACAAGACCTATCAAGGCAGGCATCAGATCCAGCTGATCATGAACCAAGTACCTGCACCAAATAGAGAAGTGGCAGTGATGGGAGACTCCCCTGGTGCAGGATAGAGGTACCTTCTGCCAACCTGACTTATAACATCAGGAGCTTTGCTTCTTGCCAGGCGCTAGGATTCAGGCTGTAGTGGAGAGACTTCAAAGGCTTATCTTGCCCTCGGGCTATCTTTTACTGCTTGTCAGTGCAAGCATCAGTGATGCTGCCTGCTGATAGGAGAGACCTTACATATACCCAGAATGCCTCCAGAGCACTAGTGGCAAGGGAGGAAAGCACAGGGTAGTCTGGCTCCATCTGGTGCAGGGGAAGAGACCTAAGGACAGCAGGCAAATGCTGCTGGCTGCAGCTGGTGTTGCAGCAGCACTTTGGGTTTTATGATCCTGGGAACCTTTGAAGGCAAAGGCCTGACAAGCAAGGGTAAGACCCACCTGAGAAGGCCCTAAAAGGGCGGCTCTGCCAGCGGACTCACTGGCTGGGTGAGGAAGCCTCTGAACTAGGGGGGGGTGCATCAAGGGAGGGTCACTATGACTCACAGCTCCTTTCCTGCATTTGTTTTCTTATCAGCTTTTAATGTTTCATAGGGTAATTTTCTTCCAGGTGCAGGCCTTTACCCTGAAAGAAGGAGGCAAGGGTATTTCCTCCTCAACCTGCCAAAGCCGCCCCCCCCCCCGAAGAGTAGCCCCATCCTTCCATCCACCCACACAGGTCAGTTATGCATCTTATGGTCAAAGCAGAAGCGATGAGGGGATGCTCTTCCCATTTACAGCGCAGCCCAGGCGCTACCAGTACCAAGCCCCAGCATCGCCGAGCGCGCCCTCACCGGGGCCGCCAGGGGGAGGTCTTCGGCGACCCCTGGGCCTTGCCTTGGCCCCTCCCGGCCAAAGCCCGCGGCGCAGCGGCTGCGCTAGCGGCTCCCTCAGGGTGGACGCCCCCTAGCGGGCGCTGTGCCTCAGCGAGCGGCGGCTGGGCGGGCCGGGCTGGGGCGGCTGCAGCGCCGTGAAATCGTGCCCTGCGGGTTGTGGCGGTGCGGTGCGGGCGGGCAGCGATGAAATTTCCGGGCTCCGTCCTCGTGTCGCTCGTCCTCTTCGTGGCCGAGACGGCGGCGGCGCTGTGCCTGAGCGGGGCGTACCGCGCCGCGGGGGACCGCATGTGGCAGTGGCTGACGCTGCTCTTCGCCCTCCTGCCCTGCGCGCTAGTGCAGCTCAGCCTGGTCTTCATCCACCGCGACGTGAGCCGCGACCGCCCGCTGGTGCTGCTGCTGCACCTCTTGCAGCTCGGGCCCCTCGTCAGGTCGGTGAGTCCCGTCTCGCCCCGTCCATCCCGCCTCGGCGGGGAGAGCCCGCGGGGCTCGCTCACTCTCCAGAGCGCCCCGGCCTTTGCGCCGCTCCCGAGCAGCCGCTGCTGCTCTACACTGGTGTTACCCGCGACCGCATCCCTCCCAGACTTATTTCTGAAGCTGCGGGAGGATTCGTTCCCTTTGCAGGGAATTCTGTCTTTAGGCAGAAGAGTGGCGGGGGGCGCGGTGCTTTCGGTAAGCGCTTGGCGTTGGAGGAGATGGGTGAAGCCCTCCTGAGGGGCGGGCAGGCGGAGATCCCGCTCCCTTTCACGGGTGGCGTTCCTGCTTTTGTTTTCTCTCCGTGTGACTTTTTGCAAACGGCTCTGATCGCTGCTGGTTCATCTGTAACACTTTACTCTGAGGTTACATCCAAGCAAGAAAAGGAACACTTGCTCAGTTGCTAGTTTGAAACAATGATAGAACCCATCTCATCTATGCATCTTGGGAAGATCGGTAATGATGTAGTCTGTCTTCTCTTTCCGAAAGTGACCAAATTGCTTTGGAGATTTTTCAACTCCAGTTCAACTTCTCACTGAAAATGTCCTTAGGGAAAAAAATCCAATAGATAGATGAAAAGTTACAGAAGGGGAGAAGTCCCGTGACAAAATGTTTGCTGTTGGGCTTTCATTTGGAATTTACGTTCAATTCTTTTCCTTAAAAAGAAAAGCAATAGTACAGTATCTCTGTAGCAGAGGCTAGGAAAAGCATCCCCAACTTTTTTAAATTCCTGGACAGTGTGGAAAAGGAAGATTTGTTCACATTAATAAGGGTGATATTTGGATGTTACAAAACATCTTAAACTTCAAGCCCCCATTGAATTCCTGTATAACCATGGCTGGATTTTTTTGTTTGCTTGCTTTGTGAGTGTTTTCAAGATATTGAAGTTATAGCTCAACAGTTAGGTTAAGAGCCCTGATATTTCTGAAAGCTAAGAACAAAGTACTTCCACGTTCTTTAGAAAATGAGAGTGGAACCAAAGCGAAAGCAGCTACCAGAATAAAAATTATGCTTGTAACTTTTGTCATTCTAGTCAGTTTCTTGAGATTAGACAAGGAAAGAATGCCATGTCAAACTGCAAGAAGTGCAGCAGCAAGCAAAGAATGTAAACAAACCCAACGAATTAGAGGATTTTCTTTCTAATTACCTGGAAGAGACATAGACTTCTGCTTTGGCCTTAACCAGCAAGCACAATTTCACTTTTCCTTTCTCAGCAGAAGTTTACCTGTTTGCAACACAAGTCTCATCTTGTGCAGAGCACACTCTATGCTGTGTTGGCAAGCTTCCAGTTGCAGTGGCTGATGTAAAAGTAGTGTGTATACAGTAGCCCTTTTCTCTCCTGCCCTCTCCTCTCCATGGTACTGCAGTATATGAGTGTGTCACCAGCTCTTCACTTGTGCCTTTCTCAAAGATTTACAAACTGAGCATTTCCAGGTGGTTTGAAGATGTTCTGGAAGTACTGCAGTGTGCCTGTGGTGCAGTTCCCATGGCATCCTTTAGGCAGTACAGTGATGCATGTTAACCTCTCTCTAAACCCAGGATAACTGGAATTATATTTACTAATAAAAAGAGGGTAGTGCCACCTGAAAAAACTTATTTCCTGCTAAAAGCAGGAAGGGCTCTACAGGTCAAAGAGGAACAGTTTTGTAGAAAACGACCTCTCTTTAGACTGAGGGAAATGTGTCTATTTGTAGGACAGAACTGACGGAAGGTGATATGACTGGACTGAGACAGACATTAAGGGTGTCTTTTTCTGTTCCTTGTCTGCCTATCCACTGCCACTAAACATTGTTTTATCTGTCAGAAGTGGAAACTGACCGCTTCCTGCCAGGTGTAGATGTGGACTGTAAAAGTTGAAGTGTTTTCAGCATATGAAATGCCTTTCCTTTCCCTACTTTGCACAGGAGGCTTTCTGTTCTGTGTGGACTGGAATACACATAAGTCTGAGGTGATAGCTAGAAGACAAAGTATTTTTTGTCTGTTTCATCACTTCATTGTAGCTTTAACCATTGTAAGCTGAAAAAGACCATTTTCTCTGGGGACGTTTTCTCCCATCCTTTTAGGCAAAGCTCTTCTCATTTGCACCAGAGGCCTGCTGCTATTAGTCATCTGCTTGAAGTCACCAAGTATGAAGCCTCACTCCATCCCCTGTGTTGGGTCTCTCTTACATCTCACTGGCACAGCCCAGAGCCTTTTAGGGAAGGCTGGGTTAAATTATGTCAAGTAGGACACATAGTCACCCCATGCTATCAGAACAAAATGTTAAGGAGCCCTTAGGCTTTGAGAGATGGCCATGCTTCTACAGAGGGCATTCCGTTTTGTCTGGCTTTAAAGAAGCTGACACTAACTTTTCAATCAGCTCGGTTTTGCAACATGATACAGGACAGTATTTCTCTGTTCACACTCAAATATCAATGCACTGCTTTACAGACAGCCCATGCATGTTGTGTGAATTTCCTTTATC
Organism: Amazona ochrocephala; assembly: GCA_039720435.1. Taxonomy (NCBI): domain Eukaryota; kingdom Metazoa; phylum Chordata; class Aves; order Psittaciformes; family Psittacidae; genus Amazona; species Amazona ochrocephala. The sequence continues at coordinate 91,428,980 of CM077877.1, forward strand.
ACCTTAAAAGCTGGACATTTTTCTCCCCTTCCTTTTTCCCTTAAAAAGTCAAGTTTAAATTTTGGGGAATGGTTTGGCAATATCTTGGCAGGGAAGGAGGCTATTTAGCTTTGCAAGCCAAATGATCCAGCCTATTTTGAATCCTCTCTGTGATGGGAGAAAAAGTACATTCTCTCATAAAACCTTCTTGCCTACCACCACCTTCCCCAAACACCCACACTCCACCTGTTCAGGAGGCGCTTGCTGTCCTGCTGCTGCCACTGGAAGCACTAAAATTAGGAAGCATCCCCTCTCATGCAGAGGACTTTTGCTGCACTGGGAGAGTAGTGTTAGTGCACCCAGTTTTAATTCCTTTTCCCACTGTCTAAGAGCTTCTCTGTGTATTCAGAGCAACTCATGAAATTCCTACCTCCTTAAGTAGCCTGGCTCTGTTCGCCAGGATGCAGGCATGCCTTTGACTATTCAAAGAGTTGGCTAGAACAATGTGACTGCAGGTTTCTAGGCACCATGTGGTATTCCTGCAGTATTTCAGGTCAGTGCCACTCCTTGTGAGCAGACTGATTTGTCTGGATGCTTAGAAAATATATTTGGATACTTTTTCTTTCTTTTTTTCGTTCTTTTTTTTTTTTTTTTTTGGCAAAATTAGGTTTTTTTTTTTTTTGCTACATAAAGTAAATTATAACAAAAAATATTTTAAATAATAGTCATTGTCATAATATCAGCAAGAGATGTAATACATTTTTCTTTTCTTTAGAGAAAATCATGATGGGCTTTTTGGCTCATTTACAGCTGCTCCTGAGCAAAGGACTGTCTTTTTGTTCCCTGTTCATTTGGATGGCACCTGCAGCACTGAGATTGTCTCAAGATTTTAGGTCATGCTACAATTCCAATAAATATCTGGATGTATTTTTGCTAGTGTACTGCCCTGTACTTAGGGATTTGCTCAAAGTGCAAATAACTCTTCGTGAAGGCTGCCAGAGAATCCTCTGTTAGCTTCCTTGCCCTTTTCTATTCTGCAAGCAATGAATAGGTTGGGGGCTGAAGTGAGTAGTACAGATTTCTCACAAGCTGACTTGAGCAGTTGGGGTTTATAGTCACAAGTTAGGGATATTGGTGGTATTGAACCATAAATCTGCTGGATGTGGTGGTTCCCTACGATCTAATTTACTGCAGACAGTACTGAAGTGACATACCTGCTAGGGACTGGGGTGAACTTGGCACTGCTTCCTTCTGATACCAGCTCCATTGAGAAGAAACCAAAGGGACTGATGGTGTCCGTGAAACTAGAGTCCCTAGTGCTCTATTAGCTGAATATGGACATACAGGCTCTTCCTCACAAGGGACATGCAATCAGGAGATGTCTCTGTCTGCAGAAGGATGAACTTCTCTTGCAGAAAAAAACTGAAAGTCCCTGCCCATGGCAGTGGGGTTGGAACTAGATGATCTTAAGGTCCTTTCCAACCCTAACTATGCTGAGATTCTGTGATAACAGGCCTCTATATAGAACCTTAGTGACTGTTTTCCTCTGATTTTAACAGGACAAGGATATGAACAATAGACAACAATAGACTTTTTTTTTTTCTATGGGGTCAGGCTTTTTTTCTCAAGGCATAAGGAGAAACAATTACATGTGTCTAAGTATTGTATAGACGGCAGCAAAGCAGATGCAGTAGGATGTTTGTGTCAAACTGCCAGTGGAGCTGCTGTTACAGTCAAAGTCAGATTCTGTAAGCAGGAAGTTAAAAAAAACCCCAAACCAACAAAAAAAAAAATCAAAACACCTATAGGCTGAAATTATCAGAGGCATTAATGTTTTGGGTGCCTAGTTCTGCAGTTTGAAATCTAAAAAGCTCTAACGGTGCAGGCAGTCCTGCAGTCATATTGTGCAGAAACAGAAGGTCTCTCATGAGTAGTCTGTCTTTCCTAGTGACCTGTTTTGTAGTTCTGAATAGCACAGGTTTAAAAGCCTCTCTTTGTTGTCGGACTTGACTGACCTTGCTGTAGGAGATTCTGCTAGCTCTAAACTTTGCAACTGTTGATGCATCTCTCTCTTTTTGCAGATGGGGAGAATATGCCTAGACCCCTTTCAGGCTTTTTTATTTTTCCTTTGCTCTTGAGCAGGTGCGTTAGGTGTCCGTGATGTGGTGAACGGAACAGATAGTGCAGATAGAAGGTAGAACAACGAATGAGGAAGGGATCTTTGCCTGTCGCAGGTAAGGAAATCTGCAAAGCTGACAAGTCCTTTTACACTTCTCTTAAGAAAAGAAATTACCAAAAATTGAGCCATTAGGGAAATCTGTTTGTACATGGCAGTGAGAGTGTGTGGATAGGTCTTGAATAGAGGTTTGTTCTTGGAGTGCTTGTGGGCTGTGGGAAGTTCTGGTTTCATTGCCTGCTCCCTCTTCACACCATTATTTTGCCTGCATTTAAATCCCACGCATCCATGATTAAAAGAGGGAATGAGGTGCTTGCTCGCAGCAGGCATGTAAGTATAGGATTGTTCCTCCTACTGACTGTGTAGAAGATGAATGTGTGGCTGCTGAATCACCCTTTGGAGACACCATCAGGATCCTTGAAAAAGTATAGCTCTTCTCTCTGCCAAGATTTGGCAGCAGGGGAGAAAGCAGCCCCATCTTTTACTTATCTACTGATTTGCACTGTAAAGAGTAGATCTGACATTTATTTTCTTCAGAGTAATTCTAGTTCTTTCAGATCCTGTACTGTGACTGCCATTACATGCAGTGAAAATGGCCAGCTGCTTGCCTTCTGCTGTGGATGTCATGGGAGGATGTGTTGAAAGGACCCTAAACATCATTGCATTGCAGGAGATGGATTGTGCAGAAGTTGGGATCTCTCACTGCTGTTTCTCTGGAGAGAAGCGGTGATGAGCAGTGAGCAGCTGGGGCTTCTGGAAAATTCCCATTCTGTAGCAGTTTGTAACTGTGGAGGAAAACTGGCAGGAAGCAATTGCTTTATCATGGAATCATAGAAAGGTCTGTGTTGGAAGGGACTTTCAAGATTGTCTACTTACAATCCTTCTGCCATGGGCAAAGGCACCTTCCACTAGATGAGGTTGCTGAAAGCCCCGTCCAGCCTAGTCTTGAACAGTTCCAGGGATGGATGAGGCATCCACACCTTCTCTGGGCAACCTCTTCCAGTGCATCACCCCCCTCATAGTGAAGAATTTCTTCCCAATGTCTGATCTAAATCTACCCTATCTTGCATTGTCTCTTAGTTGTATTTCATAGTAAAAAAGAACAAGCCAGTTCATTTAAAGACAAGATGCCCAGCCCTTCAGAATGCACTTCACAGGCACAGTTCTAACCCACCACATGAGTGTGATCTGAATTGATTCTTCATCACTGTTCTGAGCTCTTCTCACCTGGATGGCTCTTCAAATGCTTACTAAAACATTTAGATTGGTGCTTGCTCTTTCTAGCATATCAGATGACAGCCTGCTCCTGTTTGAAGCACTTGCTTGGGCAGTGGCACCAGCTAGAGTCTTGAGTGCATTTGTTATTTGCCCCAGAAAGCGTGATCTCCAAGACACTTTCTGCATGGGATAGGATGGGCAGCGCTTGGGGAAAAGATAACTGTCATTACTATTGTAATCTGAGTGCTTGCACATACCATTTTTATTGCTCTGTTGTACTGGTAAAAGTGCCCTTTGGCTCTAAGGTTTGTTCATTAGACCATTTCACATTGTGTTTTCTTTTCCATACGGGTATAAAATTTCCCATCACAAAACAGTATGCTTCTACTTAATACCTAGGTAATATATATGAATTAAATGCTTGCTCCAAACCCCAACATTTTGTTGATTATAATATTTGCTATAGTCAGTAGTCTTATGAATCTTATCATCTGTACTATGGAATTACTGTGTATTTGTTAGGTGGGTCCCTAGACTGTATCCACTCCTAATGACACACAGCAAGGGTTCAGAAGCTGATGCTGAGATTTCATTTTCTGTAATAGCTTCAGACTTGCCCTCAGCTCAGGGTGAATAGATGGCTGTGAATACTAAGTGAGACAAAAATGTTCTGGGATCTTTATTTTGGAATAAAATCAATGTGTTTGTTTCAGAATCTCTGTTGGCTTCATAAGATATGCTTTATTAATTTTTCACACTTTATTTTTGGCTGCATGGAGTCTTTCACATGGAACAAGACTGGCAGGGACTGAAATGATTAACAAAGGGAAAATAGAAAGTTACCACTGTGAATGGAGCCTCTGGAACACCAGCACTTTGAATGGCTTTAGTGATAATGATAGCTGATGCCTAGGGAATCAAGGATAATACTACAGGATCCTAAAACTGCTTTCCATCTAGAGCAGTTGAAAGTTGCTAGTGGTCCTGTTAGGGGAAAAAAAAATAAGTCAAGTTTATTAAAATCATAGTCAGTATGCTTTTATTTGAATTTTTATCAGTTTGGTCTGCTAGCTTTCCCCTAGAAGGCTGTGGTAAACTCTGACTTGCAGTTGTTGAAAAAAGTCAAGCTGAGGGAGAAACAGGAGTTCAAATTCTCAGACAAGCATAGCTCCGTGCTTTGTAATTGCGTGATACTTGTAAATAGAAGATAAGCCTTATTTGTGCATAGTGAAAACTCATTGGCCAAATCTGACCTGTCAGAGACTTGAAGGTGCTGCATTCCAGCAAGTATTACCTACAGAGGCAGCCAGGTGGAGGAGATGAACCTCAGCAGGCACTATGGAAAGAAACAAGACCTCAGCCCTGATGGAGGATGATGCTTATGCAAAAGAAGATGCCATGTGTGTTGGGCCATAGAAGATGTGATGCGACCAGAGCTGGTGCCATAGGTCACACTCTCGTGAGGATTTCTCCTCCCACAGCTTCCCTCTGGGTTGGAAGCCAGTCCTCACCAGTTCTGCTGCTCACACTACAATTGTATTATTTCTTGAAGCCTGTACCAGTGTCAGGCATAAAACAAAAAAAACAGGTTGTGTCCACACTGGGTTTGGGCTTCTGGGGGTTTTATCTTTCAGTAGCCAATGCCATTTATCTTTTATAGTCCTGATGTACATGGGCAACATGTCCTGTATTTTTAGGACCCCATGCAATGTGGTAGAAATAGAGATTCTTTCCTCTCTCTTCTCCCTCAGCTTGTATCTTCACCTGTAGCTAAGTAGACCTTTGCTTGCTATTACTTCCCAGACAAGGCTGACTATTGCTCTATGTGTTTTGGGTCCTGCGTGATGCCCAAGCCCAACCTTGACACCTTCATGTCCAAGAAGCTCTCTTAGAATAGCTTTTCAAAGCTTTTGCCAATCTGAAATCAGTTGTTGGGAGTTTCAGAAACTTTCAGGCATCTGTCTGAGGCTGTATTATCTTTAATAATCAAGGAGCCAGATTGTCCTTGTTGCTACAGCATTTGCTGCTGCCAACCCTTTTGGATTATTGTCTGTGTATATGTAGAGACAGCAAGTAGTACAATATGTAATTTATATATATAAGTGCATGCGCTAGCACCCCTTTGTTCCTTGGAAGTTAGTCTTTGGTAAGTTAGATCTACATAAGTGTCCTGGGTTCAGCAGTAGCAGTCATTTTTCTCCTTAGTAGCTGGTGCAGTGCTGTGTTTTTGACTTTCAGCCTGGGAACAGTGTTTATAACACCGATGTTTTTAGTTACTGCTCAAGTGTTTAGTCTGACCAAGGACTTTCTGAGTCTCATGCTCTGCCAGGGAGGAGGGGAAGCCAGGAGGAAGCAGAGACAGGACACCTGACCCAAACTGCCCAAAGAGGTATTCCATACCACAGCACATCATGCCCAGGATGTAAAAACTGGGGGCAGGGACCCGGAAGAGTTAGATCACTGCTCAGGTCAGGCTGGATATCGGTCAGCGGGTGGTGAGCGGTTGTATGCTCTTCCCTTGTTATTTCCCTTATCATTATTATTATTGGTGGTAGCAGCAGTGGTTTGCTTTATACCTTAGTTACTAAACTGTTCTTATCTCAACCCATGGGAGTTACATTCTTTCGATTCTCCTTCCCATCCCGATGGGGGGGGGGGGGGGGGGCTATCTAACTGTGTGGCTGATTTACAGCTGGGCTTAAACCGCAACAATAAGTAAGACGGTTTGTTCCCCCTGTGTTTAAACTATGAAGACCTGCAGCAAGTGGAAACACTGCATCTTCTTATTTTGAATATTTTTGCAAGATTGTTTAATATTCCTTAGACAGTGCAGAAAATGTAAGCAAATGTAAGGAGCAAAGCTCCTATTTCTAAATCTTTTTTAAAGAAATGTGAATTTCCAGGGTTGTGAGGCTTGTTCTCATTCTTTCTGCTATGGCTTGTTAATATAAGAGTCAGAGTCCGTCTGTTTATGAGGTATGTGCACCCACTCATACTCTGAACTCTTCTCCAACATCTTGAGACTTTTTGTTTAAGACATGAAAAGTGGTTTTACTGTAGTGTCCTGTTAGCATGCCACAGATGTATTGATAAGTAGAAGAGAAAAACATGAGGATCCTAAGAAAAACTTCCAACTTGAGTTCTGGGTTGGCAGCCTAAGAACATTGCAGTGGATGAAGAGTTTAGGGACTTTAATAGGACAGCAGAGAGCAAGGGCAGCTTACACAAACAACTAAACCTCCTCCCATGTCTGAGTACTACAAGCAGCCCAAAGGGCACTGCCAGATTCTTGCCCTCTACTTGCACGTAGTTCACGTTTTTAAGGAGTGAAATCTTCATATTCCAAATTTACCAGGATAAAATGTACAGGCTTTGCTCTATGAACATATTACTTAAGTCTTAGTATATGATGGCTTAAAATACTTAGGAGTGGGAAGACCTATGCTTTTCTTTCTTTTTTTTTCCTGTTACATTAATTATTGATTTGCTTCTAGGTGTGTGGAAGTCTTTTACATTTACTTCCATGCTGGCAGAGTTGAAGAGCCCTATGTCAGCATCACAAAGAAGAGGCAGATGCCCAAGGATGGGTACTCAGAAGAAATTGAAAAAGAAGTGGGACAGGCCGAAGGCAAGCTGTGTACGCACAGGTCTGCATTCAGCAGGGCATCTGTGATCCAGGCGTTCCTTGGCTCAGCACCCCAGCTCACACTCCAGCTCTACATCTGTGTCCTGCAGCAGGAGATCACAGCTGCCAGAAGTAGGTAGAGCTATTGTTTTCACCTTTGTATTTTGGTGGGAGGGAGAGGAGAAATGTCAGCAGTCAGGTATAGCTGTCATGGACAACAATCAAACTTAATTGTACCAGGTTTCATCTCCCTGACAACTTTTGATGGTGATGTTGCTCTCAAGTTTGTCTTTATATGATCATATTTTAGACTATGGCAATTCGTGTAGCATACTTGGGTTGCAATAAAAACGCTAATTTGATAAAGTGGCTATTGTGGAATGTGAGGTAGGCAGCTGGAGGGACTGAGCTGTCTTCTTGAAGAGATAAAAAATTACCCCTGTGCCATTTTGGGTTTTGAGAATACATTCTGAAAAATTCCATGGGGTACAGTGCAGAGCATGTTTTGCTGTGCTGCAATAAGGAAGGTGTACTTTCAGGAATGTGGTTTCAAATATGCACTGAAGAACTGAATAGGCTTTACTTGTGCCAGACTCTGAATTTGGTATCTAAAGGTAGGACTCACTAAGCTGCTATGCAAATGTGGCCATCTAATCTCTGGACCCAAGATGTTAAGCCTTCACCACACAGTGCTGTGCCACATGGACTTACCAGGACTGTGGGACTCTGCATCTTGCTCTATGGGTGTGCTCCAGTTCCTTGAAAAATCAATCTTGATTTGCTGGCTCACTGCTAAGTAAAGAACCTACTCCAGGGGGTCGCAGGACAACCAGCCTTCTGATGTAAAAAGGGACTTTGGCAGCTATGTGAACTGGAGGTGTGTTTCCACTGAAATATATCTCGTTACATCTCTGAGGTCCTGAGAGGCCAGGGATCTTTACCAGCATTACAGCTAGGGAGGCTGAGACTAGGGTAACACATTATGAATCTGAACACTTTCTTCAGTTCTGGTGCCTTGGTTGGCACTGTACCAAGGTAAGGAGTGAAGATTTTTAGAGTAGCCTTTATAATAATGTCAGGGTTCTCCCCTCTGTTCAGGGAACAGAAAACTTTAGTATTCCAAAGGGTGAGTCAGTGCACAACGGCATTACAACAGGTTAAAGTCTTTTTACAAAAGTACTTGTTTAAGGTCATAGCAGGTGTGATTGGAAAGACATTACTCCTGACCTTACCTCACAGCTAAGGTAGTTTGTTTGAATAACCATGGCATCTGTACCATGGGATGAGAACAAAGCATCTGAATCCTTTGCTGAGTGGTGCAATTAGCAGAATTTCCAGTCATGTTGCTGCAGGTGGCATTTGCTTGAGAAAGGTCACCTTTTTATTGTATTTCTTCTGTTACTGGTATTGACCTTACTGGTCATGATTGCCAAGGCGAAGTGCTGTGTTCCAGATGATTAGAGAATTGCATATTTAGTAATGATTCGTAACTCCCTATTCTGACTTTTATCAGTCACTGCTGAGATAAGTTCTGAATCGCAGACTGATAAGTGACGCTCTGTAGGTGGAGTTAAACAACCAGAGAGAAGCTGGCTCAGCAGGGAGTTCAGTAAACCCACCAGCAAATGTAGTAGTCATCTCGTGTCTCTCAGGAGCCATCTCCATAGCAGGTGTAATTCTAAAATACAGACATGACATGGAAAGAAGATATATGTATATACATGGAAAAAAAAGTGGTTTTGTTTTTTTTTTTTGTGTGTGTGTGTTTTTTTTCTTTTCCCCTACTCAGTGTTTTGGGAACCGTGGCAATGTCTGTTAGAGCTCATTCAACAGAAAAACAAGAGTCCAGACCACATTACTCTTGTGCATATTTTACCTTCTGAAATATTCATGCTTTCTGCAATCTCTTCGGCCACCTTATTTCTTCAGTAGTACCTTTTAGCCGCCAGTATTATTTAGCCTCCAGAGTAAATGGGAATGATGCATAGCACAGTTTCAGCTTGTGGTTTGTTGTGTTGTCCAGGGTTCAGCATAGCAGTCATTTTTCTCCTTCTTAGTAGCTGGTGCAGTGCTGTGGTTTTGACTTTCAGCCTGGGAACAGCACTGATAACACTGATGTTTTCAGTTGCTGCTCAGTAATGTTTACTCTGACCAAGGACTTTCTGAGCCTCATGCTTTGCCAGGGAGGAGGGGAAGCTGGGAGGAAGCAAAAACAGGGCACCTGACCCAAACTAGCCTAAGAGGTATTCCATACCACAGCACTTCATGCCCAGTATATAAACTGGGGGTAGTTACTTGGAAGGGCTAGATCACTGCTCAGGTCGGGCTGGGTATCAGTTGGTGGGTGGTGAGCGGTTGTATTCTCTTCCCTTGTTATTTCCCTTACCATTATTATTATTGGTGGTAGCAGCAGTGGTTTGCGTTATACCTTAGTTACTAAACTGTTCTTATCTCAAAGAGTGGGAATTGCATTCTTTCAATTCTCCTCCTCATCACTCCAGGAGCTGAGGGAGGAATAAGGGGGGGGGCAGGAGTGAGCGAGCGGCTGCATGGTTCTGAGTTACCAGCCGGGCTTAAACCATGACATGTGTGTACATGGGGATTCTCATGTACCGATACGTGAGTTTAACCTTTTGATCTTGTAGCATCATCAAAAAATTTAACAGTCAAGCTCTTTCACACTTCAGATGTCCTCAACTTCCCTGTTCTTTGACAGTAATCCTCCAAAGTGCACTATTTTTTCCATTTATTTATGTTGCAAATATCACAGTCTCCTTGTGTTTTAATTTCCATGGTTTTTTGCCTTGTCTCCTCACTAGTCTCATATTTTTTTTTGCATTCCTACACTACCCTGTAATTCTGTGTAAGTTCTGCTTGGTCAGTGGTTATGAGATGAGCATCACCTGTGAACCTAAAGCAGTTTACCATCATGCTACATAGCATGGCTTGTCACTTTCAGGTATGTTTGAAACTCATTACTGCTTCCACTATTTAATTGAACAGTTCTGAAAAAAGCATGCATCCTTGCCTAGCACTTTGTCAAAGGGAGACGTGCTACTTTCTTGTGTATTTCATGGCATTCTTCAATTTCTCTGGATGTTTTCTTCTGGATGATCATGCCAGTGTTCTCCAAAATTGTCATTTCGCTGTTTGTCAAGAACATAAGATCAAGAGAACTAAAAGCAGGACAAAGCCTCTAGGTTAGTGATGAAAGACATAAAGCTTTGATGACTGTTCAGCATGAAATGTGTAGGAGCATAGTTGGATGGAATGCCGCATTGGAAACCCATGAGTAACAGCCTGATCTGAGTTCTAGTTCTAGGCTTTCTTTGATTACAGCGTAACTGGGGAGAAGTTCCTAACTTGTTACTGTATGAAATGGCCAGTGTGACTTTGTAATTGCCACTCCAGAACAGGAGCTAACATCTCTTTTGTGCATTTGGGCTTTGCCCTGTATTAAATGCTTCAGCATCTGTCTGTATCATGCATTGCCTTAGAGCCAGCTATTACTTTATGTTGAAGAGATGCCTGACATTAGGCTATGGTCCACTTACTGTTGTGCAGTAACCCAGACCTCTTCGCTTAGGTAATACCACTTGGCGAAGTGCAGGGCCAGGAGATGCCAAAAAGACCCAAGTTAATTACAAAACTTGCATGCTGGAGGTGGAGGTTGTGTGACTTTGCCTCTAAACCTTGAAAAAGGGCCAGTTCTTAGTGTGCGGTATTGAATGTGGAAGATATGTTTCTGGTAAGAGTGATCTTTTTGTAAGCTTAAAGTTTTTGTGCTATCAACAGCAGTCAAGTTATCTTTTCAAGTGTTGCTTACAGTGACAAAATAATCTCAGAAGGTGGATTTCCTACCATTTTAAAGTAATATTATTCTGCTGAAGAAGGTACTTCCTTTGAAGTCCAAATCTGCAGCAGTCACTGCCATCTTCTAGAATAGCAGTTTTTGGGTTTATCTGTTTTTTTAATTTTGTAGTGTCACTTTCCTAATGTTCATGACTGGGCTTTGTAGGTGGTCTTACTAGATATCTGTAAGATGCTTCGACTGTTGCTTCTCCTCAACTCATAAAGCTCTGACATAGACTTCTTTTCTCATTGTTTAAACGACATAGTCTGAGTATTAATAGTTGTTTTTAAGTGTTGAAATTATATCTTAAGGCAAAAAGAAAGAAAATCATATCTAGGTGTCTTGCCCTAAGTAAAAAAGTAAGTGCCTTTATTTTTCAAAGGTTCTGGTTGTCAGTTTAGAAAACTATAGTATATAAATAGATAACTTATGGTTCTTCAGCAGAATATAAGATTGCAGTAATAAGTATTTGTGATGTAGTTCATCTAGAGCAGAATTCACTCTTCTAGCAGTTTCTGAAGTGGGAAGCACCAGATCTTGAAGAGATTTAACATGTAATAAAAAACCAAAGTAAACCAGTGCCTCCCTGGATGACTGTCTGAGTGTGCACCTTTGATTTGTAAGAAAAGTTCAGCCTACTGGGAGCAAGAAGGAAAAAGAGAAATGCCACCTTTATAAGGACTGTTAGGGAATTTGGGACTGTTCCAGAGCCTTTCAAATTTTCACTTCTTTGCCTGCTCAGTATGAGTAAAAGCAAAAATAATGTCACACTCCTGTTTCCCTTTGTGGTTGCTTCAAACCGTCTTTTACACAGACCTAGAAGTGATGTTTGAACTGAAGGTTTGGTGGCAGTACTGAGCTTTTGAGAAAAGAGGACTGGGCTACTGTATTTAACCAGAGTCAGCGTGATCTGGTTTCTATCAGTGGAGAAATGCCTCTTTCAAAGGCATGAGTTTTTAAGACAAGTTTGAGGTTAATAAAAAATCCCTGAAATGAAACTGGGTAATAAGATGAATGCCTCAGCTTATCAAAGCAGAAAGCAAGCAGAGTTCCAGCACAGCATCACCTGTCCCCAGTGTGTAGAGTTTTTTGTTTATTTAACTTTGAGAATATTCTTTTGCTTCATTAGCTGCTGGAAGTTATTTGTTCTTTCACAGTTCTAGAGCTAGCTCAAAACTACACTAAAGATTTTTGTGAAGAGCCACAGGATATGAAGCAGTGTTTTGACTGCACTTGCCTGCTGATCTGCTTTCAACCAAATTCTGAGAACAAGTGCACTACTGAGTAATAAAGACATTTAAAAACAATAATAAAAATCTAAGTGTTAAACAAGCAAATAAATAACCATTTTCTGATAACTTATGCACCACCAAACTGGCCTATACAAAATTACCATATAATATGGCAAATATTTTTCAGCTTAGTGCTACTGGAAATTTAGATATAAAGGACTAATTATTTTCCAAAATAATTCAGAGTTGTTTGAGGATCAGGGTGGGAGAGAGTTTAGCTAAAATTATAGAGAAAATCCAGTTAGAAAGTTGTTAGAGGTCCTGAAATACACTTGTTTATTTCAAAGTCATGCTTATAAATGAATAACTTTAATTAGAAAAGATCCTGATAGTCATGGCTATAGAGCTAATAGCAAATCAGGGAATCCAGTTCATTTGTAGGACATTGACACATAAACTAATTGGATGCTGCAGAAAGCACTTGTTGCTAAGCAATGCAACAGTAATTGACATAATCAAGAATTCCCAACTCTGACTGTTTTGCTGTGTCTGGTACAATATAATGTTCTGTAGCATGACCAGACAGCTCAGTTAGTTCCATTGAAAGTTCATGGACAAAATGTTAGATTGAAACTAGAAGTATTGATTGGGGGATGGCTAAAATTATTCCCCTGAATCAGCAGCTAATTGGCATGTCAGTAAAAAATGTGAAGAAAGTATGCAAATGCTAACAAAACTGTGGGTAGTTAGCACTTTGAACATCAAGGTACTTTCTCAATGGATATTTATTCTATGTATCCAGGGTTCTTGTATGTTTTGAGCCTACTTAATGTGGCAAAACAAGACTCCTTCCTGGAATGCCAGAAAGCTCTGGCATCTGGAGGGGCATCCCCTCTGCATCTGGAGGGGAAGCCAGGTAACACTTGGCATCTGCCTTCACTTTCTGAGAATTTAAAAGCCGTGAAACCTTCACTTGATGGTTTTGGGATAGATGGGAGATACAAAAAGTTGATCTGAATTTAAAGACATTTTTAAAAAGTGTTGATTTTAAATGCATGGTACAGATAAAGTGTATAGGAAAGCACACTGTAGACAGGTGAGCAAATCTCTACACAGGTGCGGATCTCCATCTGCAGAGGCAGAGAATGTGCAGGTGATTCTGAGTTTAAATTGCTCTGGCTTTCAATTTTGAGCTCCATCACAGAGCTTTTCATTTTAAACAATTTGCTGCGACACAGAACTTCACAAGCACTGAGGTATCTGCATGCCCAAATTACCCCAATATTTCAACTTCTGTTTTGCAGTTTTTCATCTGTACGGGAAGGGGTGGCACCCCTCTGCCTTTTGGAGTACTGTGAGAGTTTGAGAACAGGTTGGATACTCTTATGAGTGAGCTGTATAATTACCAAGGACAGCATATGTACAAACAGCCCTCGGCAGGGGGAGGATGAGAGATGCTTCTGACTGTTAAGTGCCTTTTTTCTTTCTAGCTACTTGGAAAAGTAACAAATGGAGGCTGAAACAGGAGGTAGGGTTAGAGTAAGAACCCAGATGTGTATACAAGGAATGGGGGATTTTTGCTGTGAAAACAATTACATTTTCAATGTCTTTAACTTCTGCTAAGCTGAAGGTCCTGATCTGTCTTTTCTCTTTGTAGGTATTTTTATGGTCCTTTCTCTCCTGTCAATTGTGTATGGTGCCTTACGCTGCAACATCCTGGCTATTAAGATTAAGTATGATGATTATGATATCAGCGTGAAACCAGCTGCCTACCTCTGCATATTCATGTGGAGAAGCTTTGAGATTGCTATACGGGTTACGGTGTTGGTCCTTTTCAGTTCAGTCCTTCAAATCTGGATTCTTCCTGTTGTGCTGGTGAATTTCTTTGGTTTTTTCTTCTACCCATGGATTCTCTTCTGGCAAAGCAAGTCCCCATTTCCTGAGAACATAGAGAAGGCATTGAGCAGGGTCGGCACTACCATTGTCTTGTGTCTTCTCACTTTCCTGTATGCTGGCATTAACATGTTCTGCTGGTCAGCAGTGCAGGTGAAGCTCAATGATCCTGACTTAATTAACAAATCCCAGAATTGGTACCGACTGACTGTGTATTACATGCTGCGATTCATCGAGAATGCATTCCTCCTGCTGATGTGGTACATCTATAAAACTGATATCTACCTGTATATCTGTGCCCCATTGTTGGTCTTGCAGCTCCTGATAGGTTACTGCATGGCTATCCTCTTCATGTTGGTCTTCTACCAGTTCTGCCACCCATGCAAAAAGCTCTTCTCGTCCAGCATTTCTGAAGGTTTGCTATCCTGTTTCAAGTTCCTCTGCTTTATTTGCAAGCCTCCCAAATCCAGCATACTGATAGACAAGGCAGAGGTGAAATCTCCTGAAAATTCTGATGAAATACGGAGCAGTAGCAAGACAATAGATTCTCAAAAGGGGAATCCTCATCAAAGCATTTCTTCCAACGCCTAGTACATCTGGAAACAAGTAGGTGCCTTTGGAAGGTGGCAGATCATCTGCGGGGAACATTGTGTATCTTGGACATTGTGTCTTGTGAATGGCATTACTTTCTTGCAGGTGTAGTACTGCATGACAACTGACAAGCTTACCTTTGTGGAAGATGTAGTGTATGAGTATGTTTATCTCTGTGTGTTTGTGTACTGAGAGCAATCTTTCTTTGTAGGATTCTATTTCAGGTGTTTTTTGCACATACCTTTATTATCACATGCTTATTTTGAAATCATAGGAGACATCCTTCAAGAGCTGGCCTGATGCTCATCTCACTCAGGAAATCTGAGGATGGAAGGAAATGCATTTTATTTCAGATAGAATGTCATTATGGCATGCAACCCTAGCATGGAAACAGAGCAGAGACCTTGACTACTGACTGTAGCTGTGGTCTGCTTTGATCAAATTGCAGACTTTTTTACACTCTAATCAAGTGTAATAAGATAATACTTCTCTCTGAGGTATAAGAATCGAACTTCTACAATGCACTGTCGTATGGGTTGCCAAGAAACAGCCAATTAAGCCAGCACTAATTCTGAAATGTGACTGTTACCGAGAATGGACAGAGGCGTTACTGGCTTTGCACTGTTTCACCCTTAACATTTGCTGCTTGTTAGTAAGGGAATTAAATTTAACACATTAATTGGGATTTTCTAGAATAGCTGATTTTTCTGACATTATCATTTGTCTAATACTTTGTGATCAGCTAGTATTAGGGGGGTGTTCACTTTATATAACTTTAATTATCTGAAAGCTGGGCAGATAGTGTGAACTAGTCATGTGGTTGCTATCCAGAGCACATCTCCAGGGAGTGATTCAATCCATCTTATAAACACTCTCTTAAGGCAAGTGATATGAATCATTCTCTGAAGACCTATTACTCAGTGTTAACCAGATGCCTTGACAATTAGTTTTGACTATCCATCTCTTTTTTAGATGGCTAAAGAGATAAGCACTACACTGATTGTTAGGGGGTTGGTAGTGCACCAAGCAGGCAACTCAGTGACTTATATGTGATAGAAGACACCGAGTGCTCCTTTTTTAGGCTATATGTTATGGTAAGTTTAATATCAGTAGTCCTAAACCCTCTGACTTCTTTGCCTCAGAAGTATCACTGGCTTGAAATCTAAAAGAGGAAATGGAAGTTGTTGACTTTTTCTTCTATGCATTATATCACCATGACTAAAAGTGTTTCTGTGTTTTGCAAGTTGCTCAGAAAGCTTTAGCAGATGGATACCTGAGAGTTTACTGGAAATACACAAAATTAATTTTATTTTCAAAAATAGAGTGAAACCTTTTTGCACTTTGTTTGGTTAGCACCTTGCATTTCTTTTGAATATTATCCATTATGGCTGCTAGTGAAAACAAGTAATTTATGACCAAAAGCATCAACTAGTGTCCTAAGTTTAGCCTCCATCCTATTGTCATGGAGGATGTGAAGTTCTTCAGTTAGGATGACATCAGCCTCATTGTAATAGATGTGTCTCAAGTTCAGATCTGAGGCCATTTATCATGAAATATGTCATGCAGTGCTGCAAAGAACTAAGATGTTTTGATTCTCTACTGCACGGTAAATGAATGTCTTCACACTTCAGTTTTGTAATGGAGTTGTGTTTCTTATTTTGCTTAATATGTGTCTCTGTGTGGTATGTGTATGTAGTTCTCATTAAATTATTGGGAGCTGGCAATGGGAATTTTTGACCTGAGCTTGCCATGGGAACGTACCTCACGTATCTGGGGAAAACACCAAACACCTCAGTTCTAATTTCTTTCTCCAAGGAGCACAGAATAGTGAAGTCATGCTTTGAAGACACTACTGTATTTCTCTGTACTTCTGTATGTAGGTGTACAGTATAGTATTTCTCTGCACATTTTTAGACATAGAAGAATATTTCAGGTTTGTTGGTTTGCTTTTTTGTGGGTTTTTTGTGTGTGTTTTTCCCGATAGTGAGTTAAAGGAGCAAGTGAGACTGTAACCCCCCTTGCTTGCAAACCTGCAGAGTTCAGCACACAGGGACAATTTTTCAGGTATTCTTAGCTAAAACTGAGTATCTGACTTTATAGTTGGATACTCATCAATAATCAGGGAATTATGGCTGTTGCCTATCTACAGATGTACCTTAGTCTGAAACGTTAGTCTTTGGAGAGGAAAAAAAAGAAAAGTGGCTTCATATGTAGAAGTACTTTAAAGAGAGAGCTCTCAAATCCTTAAAGCTGACTTTGAATACCATAAAATGATGGTGCAGTTCTGATTTTGCCACTTGAAGACAGTGGAAACTTCACAAACCTCAGCCAGTGAAATGTTTGTGCTACAGTGAAGTCATCAGTAGGAGAGCTACACAGCCAGGAGTCCAGTGTGGTTACATTGCAAGTACCATTTAACTTCTCAATACCAATGATGAAGACTACTGTGTATTCTTATTTTTAGAAAGTGTGCCGTATCACTTCCTATTTTTATACCAATCTCCTGAAGTGCATGCATAGGAAACTGAATATTTAAATCACTGTTATGAGAGGGAAAAGTAAAAAAGATATTTGTATAACTTACATTGCTGTCATGTAGTTTTGCCTTAGTTGTGCAGACTAACCAAAAAGAGTTTAAACACTCCAGCAACATGAAGGCCATTGATTTTGCAGTGCCTCATGTCACCACAGCATGGAGTGCAGGTTAACTAACAGTATTGCTGCTCTATATATGTTTTGATCTAGCTGTGCTGCCACTGGTGGTAGAAAGAAGATATGAGAGCGAGTCATAGAGACAAAGATACTCTTTTAAGACCTTTGTTTTGAAGGACAAGCTTGCTTTTCTAAAGTGTGCTGTAATGCTAGGAGAAACAGTTTTTTCTCAGGTTAATGACAGTGTTGTTACCAGCACACCCAGTGGCTGCACTGAGAGGATAGTATTAGCTACAAAGGATGTATGTTTATGAATGAGTGATGTTTTGCTGCAGGTTGACTGTGGTTTTACTCTCCTCTATGAATGTTAGAGGTGTGTGTGTTAAATGGAAGATTATAGGGCTACTGTTAAAAACTACTCACTTGAGCAGTCCTGAGTCACACAAGGGATTGTTCAGTAAGGACTATTGTGTGTATAAGAGTATGCAAGATCTGATACACAGGTTTTCTTTCATAATTGTAAAGCAACACAAATTAAAATGTTCGAACTCTCTCTTAAGTTGTGCTGGTATCAGTTCTTAGTGTGCTTAGTCTTAAGAAATCCAAGGTTAAGGTGATATAGCACACTGTCTTCCGTTAACACGCAGCAGAAGTAATCTTTTCAAGCAGACCTGACAGAAGAATAACTTGTGATTAATCTGGGAGTTCCTTACCTCTGACCAGCAATGCTTCCATGCTCTTTAGCTGGTTAGGGTCTCAGCAGATTTTGTAGGAGGCAGGCAGTTTAAAAGACCAGTATTATACTGAACAAGATCAGGATAGGTTATTTATTGTCAGGATGAGAATGTTTAGTTGGTTTTCACTGAGAATCAGAAATAAATCGTTACCTTATAAAGGATGTTTTAACTTTTATTCTGCAAACCTGTTTCATGCTCATCTGGATTTACCAGGTGCTTGTCTCTGACCTTGGGAATAGCCATCACTTAAACAAGGAGCAGTGAGAGAGGATTTTAGAAGTCCTAGTGGTGGTGGACACCACTATCTGCTAGTAAAGAGCTGTGCTTCCTAACACACGGAGTAATTAATCCTTTCTTACAGATGTTATATTTAGTCTCAAGGAATGATTTTTACATTAATATCCAGCATATCTACTTTTTTTAATCAAGTGTTAACTAAAACCTCTAAGGAAGATATTGCAAGTAAAAGACAGACTAGGGACAACATGGGCCCCCTCCAGAAGCTATTGGGAGAACTGGCTACCCTGGATTTGGAGAAGGCTGAGGTTCTTAATGACTTCTTTGCTTCAGTCTTCACCAGGAAGTGCTCTGACCACACCACCCAAGTCCTGGAAGGCAGATGCAGAGACTGTGAGAATGAAGACTGTAGGCCCACTGTAAGAGAGGATCTCCTTCGAGACCATCTTAGGAACCTGAACATATACAAGTCCATGAGACCAGATGAAATCCATCCACGGGTCCTGAAGGAGCTGGCAAATGAAGTTGCTAAGCCACTGTCCATCATATTTGAAAAATCATGGCAGTCAGGTGAAGTTCCCGATGACTGGAAAAAG
This sequence comes from Amazona ochrocephala, assembly GCA_039720435.1. NCBI lineage: Eukaryota > Metazoa > Chordata > Aves > Psittaciformes > Psittacidae > Amazona > Amazona ochrocephala. Next base: position 91,447,769 of record CM077877.1, read on the forward strand.
GGAAATATAACCCCCATTTTCAAGAAGGAGAAAACGGATGAGCCGGGGAATTACAGACCAGTCAGTCTCACCTCTGTGCCTGGCAAAATCTTGGAGCGGATTCTCCTGGAAGGCATGCTGAGGCACATGAAAAACAAGACGGTGCTTGGTGACAGCCAGCATGGCTTCACTAAGGGGAAATCCTGCCTGACCAATCTGGTGACCTTCTATGATGGGGCTATGGAACTGACGGACAGGGGTAGAGCAGTTGATGTCGTCTACCTGGACTTATGCAAAGCGTTTGACACTGTCTCACATGACATCCTTCTCTCTAAGTTGGAGAGACATCAATTTGATAGGTGGACCACTGGGTGGATAAAGAACTGGATGGATGGCCACACGCAAAGAGTTGTGCTCAATGGCTCAATGTCCAGCTGGAGACCAGTAACGAGTGGTGTCCCCCAGGGATCAGTGTTGGGACCAGTCTTGTTCAGCATCTTTGTTGGTGACATGTAGAGTGGGATTGAGGGCGCCTTCAGCAAGTTTGCCGATGACACCAAGCTGTGTGGTTCGGTTGATACATTGGAGGGAAGGAATGCCATCCAGAGGGACCTCGACACGCTTGTGAGGTGGGCTGATGCCAACCTGATGAAGTTTAACCATGCCAAGTGCAAAGTCCTCCACCTGGGTCGGGGCAATCCCAGGCACAGCTACAGGTTGGGCAGAGAAGAGATTCAGAGCAGCCCTGAGGAGAAGGACTTGGGGGCGTTGGTTGATGAGAAAACGAACATGAGCTGGCTTCAGTGTGCAATTGCGGCCCAGAAAGCCAAGCATATCCTGGGCTGCATCAAAAGGAGTGTGACCAGCAGGTCGAGGGAGATGATCCTGCCCCTCTACTCTGCTCTCGTGAGACCTCACTTAGAGTATTGTGTGCAGTTCTGGTGTCCTCAACATCAAAAGGGCATGGAACTGTTGGAACAAGTGCAGAGGAGGGCCATGAGGATGATCAGGGGACTGGAGCACCTCCTGTATGAAGACAGGCTGAGCAAGTTGGGGCTGTTCAGCCTGCAGAAGAGAAGGCTGCATGGAGACCTCATAGCAGCCTTCCGGTATCTGAAGGGGGCCTATAAGGATGCTGGGGAGGGACTCTTCATTAGGGACTGCAGTGATAGGACAAGGGGTAATGGGTTCAAACTTGAATGGGAGAAGTTTAGATTGGATCTGAGGAAGAAATTCTTTACTGTGAGGGTGGTGAGGCACTGGAATGGGTTGCCCAGGGAAGTTGTGAATGCTTCATCCCTGGCAGTGTTGGACAGAGCCTTGGGTGACATGGTTTAGTGAGAAGTGTCCCTGCCCATGGCAGGGGGGCTGGATCTAGATCATCTTAAGGTTCTTTCCAACTCTAACTATTCTATGATTTTATTCTATTATTCTGTGTGCTAGCTTTTCCTCCTTCCTCTCTGCTGCTTCATGGTGGTCATTTTAAATAGAAGTGGAGAAACGAGGCATGGTAAAACTCAGCTATATTTTTAAGTAGTACTGCTTTTTAGAGCCAAAGCTGAATGGCCATGAGAAGGGCTGAAGTCATGGAGTGCATCCATTCTTCATTGACACAGTGAAAATATTAATAATAGTGGGCGATACAGTGATGCAAAAACATGCAGGTGTCATTTAAAAAAGTTAGAATGAAAAGGAAATTTTTTAGCATCAACTTTGGAATTACAAGGAAAGCAAGGGTTTACATCTGCAGAGTAATTAAATGTTTCTTAAACATTTTTTCCATTGTGTTTATGGGTTAGTGTGGGCTTCCCCTTCTGCCATCACCCCCTTTCTTCTTTATAGCAACAAGGAGAAAACAGACCAAACATGAGAAAAATAAACATTTTTATGAAGAAGTAAAATGTTACTGCAAGCCTGCAGAAATGTGAGGTCAAATCAGAAACAGGTTGCGTTCAGGGTACACCTACAATTGTCTGCTGGTGCTCTCTGAGGTGCGTGGTGTAGCCCCCAGTAAGGAGTCCAGGTACAGATAGGCAGTGTACCCCAGCCTCAGAAACTGAGGTCTCCTTGGTCTCAACATAGCCCTGCTTTATTAAAAAAAAAGAAAAGAAAAAAAGTTAGTCAAAGCCTCATCCAACCTGGCCTTGAACACTGCCACAGCTCATGTTAAGCTTCTCATCAACCAACACCCCAAGTCCTTCTCCAAGCGCTGCTCGCAATCTATTCTCCACCCTACCTATAGCTATGCCTGAGATTGCCCTGACCTATATGCAGGACCTCACACTTGGCCTTGTTGAACTTCATGAGGTTGGCATTGGCCCACCTCTCAAGCATGTCAAGGTCCCTCTGGATGGCATTTCTTCCCTCCAGCATATCAACCAAACCGCACAGCTTGGTGTCATCAGCAAACTTGCTGAGAGTGCACTGAATCCCACTGTCCATGTCACTGATAATGATGTTTGAACAGCATCAGCCCCAATGCCGACCCCTGAGGAATGCCACTTGTTGCTGGTTTTCACACAGACATCAAGGCTATGACTGGAAGTGTGAGTGCAACCATCCAGCTAATTCCTTATTCACCGAGTGATCCATCTGTCAAATCCATGCTTCTCCAGTTTAGAGACAAGATTGTTATGTGGGACAGTGGGACAGTGTCAAACGCTTTCCATGAGTCCAGGTAGTCTGAACTGTATACATTGTGTTGCAGTACACATATTAGTTTTGATTTTGTTTCTCAGCACAAGTAGACAATTTCAATACTGGTCAGAACAGAAATATTACCACTGACACAATATGCGCAGTTTGCTTTGCCAATTCCACCTTCCTTTTGTGTGTGAAGAAAAGTAATGACCCATGCAATATATGAGTTTTTAACACCATTTGGTAGCCGGCTGTTTCCTGCTTGGATCATGTTTTCTTCATCAGCTGACAAGATGTGATGCCCTGAAAAATAAGTGTCTGTTCTTTATAGAAAGATAAAATATAATCAATTGGAAAAACCTAAGACATTGCACATGCTAAGCCTTATTCATAGTGATTTGGCTGTGTAGTTCAGAAATGAACCAAAACACTTCAGAGTAAGAGGAAAGTGAAAACATTGCAGGGGAAAAAGGTTATGTGAACAAGCAAGGAATGCAATAAGTGAAAAATTACTTCTGCATTGCTATGAAATGTGGACCTCAGTAATGAAGTTGATGCTGTGCCGTAAAGACTGATGATAAGGCAAATTCAGGGAGCACTAAAGAGTGTTGTACTATGAACTTATCACACAACTCAAATGCCAATTACACCTGACTTCAGCATAACTTGCCATTGATACAAAATGAAGTGGAAGCCCTAGAGGGCTCCAACCAGGAATCCACTAGTGAACATCTATAAGTCACTTGTCCTATAGCAGTCAAGGGCTTGTGTTTAAGCTGCTGTCTTAATAAACTATACATCACTGTTCTTTCCAGGGTACAACAGCAAATGAGCAATTTTGTCTTCAAGCAAGAGAAGAAAAATGAAATTGGCAAGGGAAAGGGAAGAGTAACTAGCAGATCAAAAATGAAAACCCACAAACTGTCTATGGTCTTAAGCACATCACTCATTCACAAGAACTAGTGTGATAGAAAACTAAATGCAATTTTAGCATGTGTAAAAGCATATTTGTATGGAAAAAATATTGAAAAAGGAGTATGATTTGACAGACCCTCCCTGCCAGGTAGCTCTAGTGAATCCTCTTTGGAAGCACAGAGGTGAGCTAATGCGTTTCTAAAGGTCCTTTCCCAGACTGTGATTGTGAGCTGCTAATTAGAAATGGGATTTGACAGCCCAGCACTGAAAGAGAGAAGGGAAAATAGAAAAGCTGTTTTGACCAGGGGTGAGATAGGACAGAGGACAAGAGGGTAGGTGAGAAGGTCTGGGACAGAATGGCCATGTCTCCAGCTCCTTGAGCTGAGCTGTACTCCATGAGAGATGTGGGGTCCCTGCTCCTGGTGCTGGGCCTAGGCTGGTCTGTGCTGCCCAGTGGGTGGCATTGCCGAGCCATCCTGCAGCAGCACCCAATCCTCCAGCGGTCCCCATCACTATCTGGGCTGAAAGTCTTCTGGCAATGCACGGTAAAAGCATAGAGGAAAACTGCTCTCCCTCCCACAGAAAAGAGTTACCCTGGGCTATCACAGGCATGTGTAAAAGTGGTGGAGCGGAAGCCATAGGAAGAGAAGTCTAGCTACACAAGGGGAAGCAAACACATAATAGCTGCGTTGCAGTCCCAGTGTCAGACTAACAGATCGTAAAGCTGTACCCTGCTGAAAGACTGCAAGCTAGGCTCCTTCTCCCTCAGTCCCATGTGAAGCCATTTTATTTTGGCCTCTGCCTTTATGCATGGGGAGTTATGCTATCCTAGCTTTACTCCAGCTCTACCTGGAAACTACTGGCAGCTTAATGTAAAGAATTTCTTAGGGTACATCTCTGGTGCTGGTTCCCCAAGTAACACAGCAGTGTGCAGCCATTCTGGCCTGTTTGTTATAGTGCTGTTTGACTTCCAGCCAAGACTGATATGGCAAATAGCATCTGTATCATGCATGGACTTTTTGAATATAGTACATGGTCTCTCATGTTCATTGCAAAAGGCACTGTGAGGAAGTACTGGAGCAGGGAGCTACACTGAAGGTTACAGTGTAAAGCAATGACAGAAGGATCTGCCAGTTTTTACTGGAGTCTCACTGACATTTTGTTTCCTGGTTCACATGTATTCACTTTTCTGCCCTTGTCTTAGCATGGAAAAATTTCTTTTGTAAACAAAACAGAAAGAGTGGAAGATTCAGACTATGCCATTCACTTGAGTGACAGCTTCAGGCTGTGTGTGAAGGCTGTCATAGAATCATAGAATATTTTGGGTTGGAAGGGACCTTAGAGATCATCTAGTTCTAACTCACCTGCCATGGGCAGAGACACCTTCCACTGGACCAGATTGCTCAGTCCCTTCAGGAAAGACAGCTTGATAGGTCTCTTGTCTGCTTCTTCCCCTTTGGTGTAGAATCAAGGGAAGACTGGTGAACAAGGATTGCATAGCATTCAAAATAAAGATATCTGTCTACAAAACAGAGGAGGCTAATTGAGGTCTCTCCTTGGCTTTCCTCCTGCTACATGGGAAGGAGGAGCTGGATGTCTCACTATGTTCTTCATGTCACTATCATGCAGGATTTTATATTGTCCCTTTTAGGAGGCAGGTGTGAAACACCTACACCTATTGCAACTGTCTGGCATTAAATTTGTGCAGGAATACACAGAACACTTGCACAGAGCAGGAGAGGAACTAAATTAATTCCTAAGCAAGGGGGTAACATTACTGCAAGGAAACAAAGAACCCTGAGACCTGACTTTTGCAAAACTGTCATGCTGCGAAAGTATCCCTGTTCACTGATCTTTTCAGTGCAAAAGGATGAAAAATGCTGTGTGTAATCACCTAGCTTGAAAGACATTTTAGAAACAGAATGAGATAGTGTTTATGTTTTTTCCATACTCCAGTTTTACTCACTCCTACGTAATTAATGCTCAGCTGCCAATGTTGCCTCTTCTTATACAAGATGCATTTTTCAAATTAGACCCAAATGTGCAAGGTTTCATAAGATTATAGCAAAAATATCTTGCTCATTCAGAAGGTGCCAGCGCCAGAATTAAAACAAGGGTGACAAGTGGGTGCTTTTGGTACCAGTTCTACCCACACTTACCGCTTGTGATTATTTCTCAGAAATTCTAGTGCTTATTTAGCAAAGAGGATCAGCAGGAACAGCAACTCATACCTGAGGAGGTAAAAAAAGGCTGGGAAGAGATGACTCTTCTGTGCATTCTGTATTACATTTCAGCATTGAAAGTTATATAGGGTGGCAATACATTTTTTAACAGAAAACCTGACCAGTTGTGTTAGTTGTTTTATCCTCCATCTCACAAGGAAAAATCAGCTTATATATATTTGAGTTATAAAAACTTTTATGTAAAGATGATAGAAACATGTTTGAAACAGAACTATGAACATGATTCAATGCTTAACTGATTTCCTAAATGAATGAGAAAGGAAACAGGTTGCTGCAAGCTTCTGCTCTCACTTCCTTATGAGAGAAGACATAGTCGCTGTCCCAGAAAGACGGGGACTGTTGTGCGCACTGATCTCTGGCAGTCATGGGTAACTGGGTGGAGAACGAAGGACTGTCCATCTTTGTCGTTGTAAGTAAAATTTTTATTGTGATTTGTGTCTAGTAAAAAGTTCTGCAGAAAGCTGTAGTAAGCAGTTCTCACTGTGCCATGCCCCCAGCTGTGCTGAAACTAGGGCATCAGGTGCAGTGAAATGCTTCAAGGGAATAATTTTTAAGCAGCTCTGTCTGGTATCTCAATTGCTGTAGCCTTTATTGTCAACTGACAACTGACTGTATGTTAACTTTCATTGGTCTTGTTAAAAATATTTACGTGTCTGGGGTTTTTGGATGCAACAGTGACTTAAGAAAAACACATAACATTACATCTTACTTATGTGTGCTTCAAAAGAGAAAGCAGTTACAGCAACCACCCTTTCCTGTACCATAAACAAAAGTGGGTGTAACTGAAAGCACAGTGTCTTGATGGTGTAAAATTTGTATTAGAGTTGGATTCCAGAATTTAGCAGAGATTCAACTGGTATTTGAACTGAGTTTGAATCCAACTTGCATGGAGTGGCTGTGAAAGCAGGTTAAATTAATTCTGAGTAGGATTTGAAAGTACCGAAAATCCCAATCACATTTAAAAGTGATGAAGAGGAAAGAAGGGCAGTCCTCCTTGAGAAAACTTAGAAGTCAATACTTTCTTTTTTTCACTTCACATGTGATACAAGAGCTATAGATATGAAATTTTTTAAGTGTGTGTATATATATATATAAAAAATATATAAACCCATATATACAACACTAAATGTAATACCAGTGAAAGTATTGTTGCCAGTTGTGGTTAGTAGATGTAAATACTGAGAGGAAGAAAAAGATGACATAGAACTTGCATATTTGTAGTGACTTAAATGTGAACATTTTTTTTCAAGCAGGTATTTCTTCTGCTATGAGCAATTGGTACTTACATATTGCATCGTAGATGTGTAGCTCTAGTTTAGGAATGTAACCCTGCCTCTTCAGTGCATTCAAAACGGGTAACTTTGTTGTCACTTTCAGTGACTCAAGGGAGTTGAAACTGGTAAGAAGTAAATTCTGCCTTTTTTTTTCTTTTTCTTTTCTCCATGAGAATTGAAATATTAAAAGAATTAAGTAAGAGGCCTTTATTTTGTTCAGAAAATGACTTTGTTTTTAGAGACTCAAAGCTGTAACAAGGTCAATTTATAGGGAAAGAAACTAACGAAGTCCCTGAGAAAGAAGTCAGCTAACAGGACATTTCACTGGAAGCCTTACCGAAGTGTTCTGCATTGTGCTCTTCGGCTTTACTGCACACTGACTAGGGATAGAGTTGTCCAGCGCTTGATGGGAACAGGACAGCCACAGTTACTATTCATGTAGCTCAATGAAACAAAACCACATCAGCCTTAACCCCAGCCTATGCTGCCTCCCCTGGCCTTAGCTGGAGGGCACAGATGGCTGTGAGCTCTGCAACTCAACCCAAGCTGCCACAGGGTCTCACAGCTTTTTTCAAAGGATTCATGTTCCATATGGGTTAACACCAAGAAGAACTGTGAGAGGCCATTAAGTATCATGCCAAAGATCCTGGTCTGCCAGGCATGCTGTCAGGCTACCATACATGGCAGTGGCACACTCTCACTTTAAATACATACCCTAAGCATTTAATACTGACATGAGATTAGTTGGTTGTTTTGTTTTGCTTTGTTTTGTTTTTTGTTTTTTGTTTTTTTTTTTTTTTAATAAGGATCTGGGGATTTCTTGTATGCTGCCTTACCCTGATGGAAATCCCTTCATTTCCCTGTATTTACACCACAAGAGTAAGACATTTTCAAGATCTAAACTAGTCCCAGGGTTTTTTACGGTGTCAGCTGAGCCAAAGAGCTAGCAAAACATATGAGTTAGAAGGGATAAAGGACTGTAATGTCACAGTTTCTGGCATCCTTAACTTATAACCAGAGACTGTTTTTTCTCTCAGTTCTCAGACTTTCTCTTCTCTGGTTTCATTTGCCACCTACTAAATCTGGTTAGACTGAGGGTACACGATGCAGGTTGGTTTCACTATGGCATGTGAAATCAGTCAACCAGAGCCAGGATGGCAAATGCACAGATTCACTAAGATCTGTTCAGGCAGATGGGCTTGTAGCTGCCTTAGATGGCCTTGAAAAGGGCTAATAACTTCACTTTTCCTAAAGAAACCTGCACTGTAGAATGTGAAAGTGTGAGAGAATAGTGCAGTACAGCAACAAAGAAGCCCAGTTTTGATAGTCTAAGCACTGCCCAAGTGCCTGGGTTGAATATTTCCTGCTGGCTGATTTCAGACCTTCAGAGCCCCCTATTCAATTAGGCCCTACGTGTAATTTGGGCCATCTATATTTAGAACTCAAGCTCCTTTTCTTTGGCACAGCTCCTAAGTCTTCCTCTTACATTAACCTTACATAGGTTAATATGTCTGAGGAACTGCCATTTGGAAGAGGCCCTAACCTTTAATGTTGTTTGGAGATTCAACTAGACTCACAGACTTAGCTAAACACCCGTAATATAATGGTCCTTATATAACCATGTCTAAACCCCTCTAGCTATACAAAAGTTTAAGCTACCCATTGCTGTATTTTTTGTTTATTGCCACTTCAGTACCTCTGCATGCACGTATCAGAGCCAATTTCCACCAGAAAAATTTCTATTGCCCTTGCTGAATCCTATATACCCTGCAGGTACACTTCTTTGTGCAAGCAGGAGCAAAATAAGCTAATTGACTATTAGCTGAACTGTGTAAATTCAGACATCTGAGCCCTAACAAAAAACTGTAAAGCTTTCTGTTCATTTCTCTTTCAGCTTGTATGGCTGGGGTTAAATGTCTTCCTCTTTTGGTGGTACTATCTTGCATATGATATCCCACCAAAATTCTTCTACACCAGAGTGCTCCTTGGCGTAAGTATGAAACATATATTATCTTGGCGTAGCCAGAGCACGTATCATTTTTCTGTAGTGTTATTTGATTTAAATAAGATAAAGTGGCCGGAGCAGCAGGTTCATGTAGGAGTTAAAAGTCACATGCAAGCAGGCAAATGAATGCGAATGTCCAGTGCTTCTGAACAGAAAGCTAGTATGGAAACAGAGAGATCCCATTCTAAAGATGTTTTCAGGTAACTATTATGCTCCTGGTAATTAAAGTCAACTTGAATTGTGGATGCTTTATTAAACAAAAGATGATTAAAATATTGCCACTGAACTATTGTGCTATCATTTTGCCTTACGATTATTTTTCGTAGCATGAATAGTTTACAAAGCTTTCAGTTCTGAAAAGCAGTCATCATTCACATATTCATCAAGCATGTGTACAGTAGTAAAGTAGTGAAGTGATCCTGAACTCTGGGCCATTCAATATAATCCAACTAGCTAATGCAACATTATGTGTGCTACTACAAATTTGCTTCCAAAGCTACTATAAGTCATAATTAATCGACAGAGAAAATTAATTTGTTCACATATTTTAGAAGCCTGATCACAGACACGCAAATCAATCTAAACTTCAAATTGCAGAACACAGCACTGTGTAAAAGGTTTGCAAAGCCACAGCTTAATTCATAAAGCATGAAATCCCATTTTGCATAGGGCTTCAGGTCTATGGATCGAAATCTGACCTTTCCAATTATGGTGCAGTTGCCTTTAAAGTCTCAGAGACCTGTGCTTGGATAACTAGAGCTCAGTGTAACCCCAGTTTAGTAACTGAGATTTGAAAAGTGTCCCACTCAATGCAAGGAGAGCAAACATTATCTTTTCCTTTCCTTCATTGTGTTTGGATTGTTATCGTCATTATTCTCTCCTTTCAAACAGTCTTTGTTCAAAAGTCTGAAATCACTCAGGATACGAAGAGCAACATTAAGGGGACATATTCCTAAAACATGAGGCAACATATTTCCCTTCACTTCCTTTACTGACAACAGAGAACATAAAACTGCTTCCCTCATAAGCTGTCCTTCTGCCTGCTGTTGCACCCTGGCCAACTGAAACTGCAGCAGTGAGACTTTCTTGACAGCCTTGGGAAAGAAAACTCTCCTAATAGCTTAGACTTGGACCTGTGATTGGCCATTGATTGTCAGACAGGACATGGAGCTTTTTGTGCAACCATATTATTTCAAAACTGGAAACAGAAGGTGTCTATCTGGAGGAATGTGTTCTACCTCCATACGTGTCTCTAACTTCACCAGAGCATGACGACTGTGGAACGTGAACATTATTAATTAACTCTAGTTATATAACTTTTATATAACAGATATAATACATAAATGAATTCTGTGCCTATCTATGCCCTGGACAGTGTCTTAGGTAATGCATGTAGTAACAGCATCTCTCCAATTACAGCATGCTTTGGCTCTGGCAAGGGCCCCTGCAGCCTGTCTGAATTTCAATTGCATGCTGATTCTGTTGCCAGTATGTCGAAACTTGCTGTCCTTCCTCAGAGGATCAAGTGCGGTAAGATGAAGAAACAATTTCAAAATCTATGAAAAATAATAACCCATGCAGCCTTGCAAAGAAACCAGGGAAATTCATCCAAGTTCCCCAAATATACTGTACTTTGGGGATGTCCTCTTTTAAGAAGCAGATAAGCCTGGAGTTTTGCTATGAGCAAGACTGAGGTCTATATGCCAGTGGTGTATCTAGAGCTCTGTTGAGAGGTTTAGCTTTGAATTAGCCTCTTTTGAGTCTTCCCTTTTCTCTTGCCTTCTGGGCATCATGCTGCCCTGGATGCAAAATCCCTTGGTGGTGCTTACATGCACTTGCCTTGTTTGTCACTGATGCAACACCCCTTTATAAGGGAAATATTAGCCCATGTCTTCTGTCTTTGCATGTCCAATTCTTAAAGCAAATGTAGTCTTTCACAGATTTTCAGTGTGGGATTTTTTTCAGCTGGTTCATAAATTACATTCTTTCTTGTCTGAGTTGCATTTGCATCTCAGGATGAAACAGTTTGCAGGCCTTTTGAACATTTCTAGGTCTCAAATGCAAATGTTATACACAGTACTGAGGAACCACCATCAAGGGAAGGACAGCTGATTCTAAGTGACAGCTGGAGAGACTTCCTATGATAGTACTTCCTATGATAGTATTTCTGTGTGCAGCAGAAATAATGCGCACAATGCATGTCACAGTGCAGCAAAACAAGCACTATTCTCCTTAAGCTCATGTGCTGTCTTTCCAAATATGTAATGATTCCTTTTTTCTTTCTAGCCTCCGTAATATACACATGGTCAACAAAACCAGTTTGCAGAGGTTGGTTTTAATCTGTAAATCGAGTATAAATTCTTTCACGCAGATGAGATGGCCTGCAGGGGCTGAAAAAGCAGAGCAAAAGAGGAAGCAATAAAATAGATGCAGTGTTCAAGAGTCCTTCATAGGGGAATAGAATGGGATACAAAGTAATACGAAAATAATCAGGGACAACCCACGCTATACTTCTGTCCAGTACATATATCCTGACAATCACTCTGGCTGAATAAATGAGATGTGTCTGCCACATAATGCTCCTAAATTACATTTAGGAGCAAAGCCAGTGCCCTGGTCTTTTCCAGGCATAACACTTCAAAATATAAAGTTGGAACTACGCAGACCAGGCTTTCAGTCTTGTGCTATACCCCTTCTGATTCTGAGATGCTACAAAAGCAGACAGTCATACCCCCCATGTATGTCGAAGGAAAAAGAGTAGTAAAAAAACCTGTAAGCTTACAGCTAATCTTCCTTGCCCTGAGGAAGATCAGCTAGTATCTGCCAAAATCCAGAGCTGACTCCCCAGGATGCAGAAGTCAATAATGAACATAAATTTAGTAAAAAAATACTGTTGATATTGGATGAATGCAACTTGAAAATATTGATGAGGTTTTGATCATATAAGGCCTTCAGGAGGTCTGAAATAGATTCCAGTGGGGTTGATCTGAAAGCAGGTTGGGCAGAGGTATTCTGAGGTCAAAGCAATGGAATAGCTCAAGGCACTTTTGGAGGCATTACTGGAAGATAAAAACTTGTTCCAAGGGTTGATAATTGTACTCCAGCCAGGACTTTATACTACTTGTCTTGAATTGCTCTAGTTCTAACATTTATAGCTTATATATGAAGCTGTCCCTCCAGTATCCAAGCTACAAAGTCCTTCTGCCCTGGGCACTGTGGTAGTCACTCAGGCTACACAGAGTTTGCAAGTGAGAACCATGCAGGGAGCTACAGCTCCATTTCGGCTTCGTGCCTGCAGCCAGTGATGCTCTGACAGTGGTAAACTGTATGAGGAAGCACCCTGAGGATGAACAAAAAGGGAAGAGAAGAGCATAAAATGGGACTGTTAGACTGCTGGTGCTTTCTGCAATAAAGCTATATCTCAGGAAGGAGGTAATTTTATATCTTGGGCAAAACACACAGAGCCCAGTGTGCCAACAGTAGTGCCAGGACTGAGGTGCAGGGGTACAACTGCTTATGTGTGTTCTGCTGTTGTCTCTAATTAACTATGTTCTGAAAGTAACATCTGTGAGGATCTCTTAAGAAAAATCCTGATTTAAAAATGTCTAATAACTTACTGAAAGAATAGTGACCTTTCCAACAGCAGTGTCATTGGGGTTATGGAGAGGGGAGAACTTTTCAAATCCACTGTTCAATAGGAATGTGCTGGAAACTCTTGCCCTTTACATCCTGTCACCTAGAAATTATACACTACAAAGTTATTTATTATTAATTGAAAGAACAGCTGTCTTGTCTTTGCATGCCTTTTAGTGCTGTATTCATCACTGCTGTTAATGATCTTCACTTCTAAATCTAGCTATAGCATTTTGCCATTGCTTTGCCTTCTGCTTCTGAAACAGAAAGATCAAGCAGTTTTTGCAAGGCAGTCAAGCACAGTTGGCATTTCCTCACTATGCTACAGTTTGTTCTATAATTTTTTTAATTGTGTCCCAGGATGCATGCTACAGAGAAGGCCAAACTTCTCCTGGCTGTTGTTATAGTCTACTGAAGTCATTGCAGTAGGCCTAGAGTGTTGAAGTTTGCCCTTTAATCAATGTCCCACTTGGAAAATAAACCAAGGAGAGAATTGTTTCCTACTCATCTATTTGTCTTTAAAGTTAATACTCATGGGATATTTAGAAATGGACTGGTCTGGAAGAGTAAGACCACTGCTGGTATATCTCCACTAAGTAAAGAACAAATCAGAAATGAAATTGTTTGGGTGTTCCGTCATCCAATCTTCTGTCTTACTCCTGGATAGCTGGGATGATCAGCTTTACCCTATCAGCTGGGAATGTACGTTACCTTACCCTGCCATCTATAATGTTAATGTCACGTGGGAGAATATTTTGTTCTCTCTAAATTTGTTGTGTGAAACATCTACATGGTTCCTGTGAGGAAATATCTATGTAGTTTGCATAGTGTTTTCTTCCCTTTGCAGTCAGGAAAAGCAATATAAAGATACAACACAGGATAATCATGCTTCCTACTGTGTGGAGACAGCAAGTGCTAGCTTTACAGAAACTTAAAGTTATAGGAAAACTCCCACTGACTGCAGCACAATTCAGATGGGGCCTGTTAGGAACCTGTCATTATTTTTAATGAAAATATAATTCTATTTTTCTTAAGAACCAACTTCTTCAGTTTGTATCAGCAGAGATTTCTATTTCCTGTTTCTCTTTGGGTTACTCCAGAAACAAGTTGTAAGTCAATGCCCAGCAAGTACACTCCATATTTTGGGGAAGGAATAATTTCATATTACTGACCGTAAGTGCCTAGCACATGAGGGGTGGGAGCTCCCTGAGACAGTTATAGCCACACTTTACAGTCCATTTCTACAGCGTGAACCAGCAAGATGCTGATGCTGGGTGGCAAATTGAGACTCTACCAAAGCAGTCACCCTGCCGTGGCAGACTGTGATCGCTCTTTCTGTTTATAACGTGTGGTTCAACACAGAGAAGATATAAACTTTTATCATACTGGATGTTTTTTTCTCATTATCAAATGCATTGTTGCAATGGGCCGTGTTAAAACATTATCTGTTATTCCTGTATTCTGAAGCATGGGGGAAAATATTTTTGCCTGCATTTAGAAATCCAAAATTTTTATTGGCAATGCCACCAATTATTGTGCTCAGCACCTCTTGTTTTATCCCTTCATTTAAATAAGTATGCATAGATATCAGAAATAGCCTTCAAATACTTTTTTCTTCAAAACAAAAGTGCTGCTCTACCCGTATCAGAAGACAGCTGGACAGGAACCTCACCTTTCACAAAATGGTGGCATGGATGATCGCCTTTCATACTGGTTGGTACTCAAATGTTTCTTTGTTTATTGCTTTCTTGCACATTTTACACAGAATCCAGATGGGATTTAAGTTCTGAAAGATAAGGACAGAGACCTTATTTCATTAATCTAAAAGAGTCAGCATGGGCCAAGGCATAAATCAGTTTCCAAATATTATTCTGCAACTGGCAGAAAACAAAAGATAAGAAATAATACTTTCCTCCTGAACTGTCAGCACCATTTATGACACTGGTTAACAAAGGGTGTTTAGCAATGCCTTGAGAAAAAGATAACCTGGCTTTAATTCTTGTTTAGACTTATTTCTTAGTTGGTAAGTGTGAAACAAATAATAGGAATGAAAAGGTATGAAAGAAAAGGGTATAAAAAGCTTGGGCAGGCCATGGAAATGTTTTCATATTTTATCTCTCATTTCCAAAACCAAGGGTTTTCTATGTTTTCTTCAATCAAATTTGTCACTTTTCAATGCAAGTACCTTACAAATCGTATATCCTAGAACAGTGTTAATATCAATAGATTGCCTGAGCTGAGCAGGTTCCCTCTCTGAGCTGTGGATGTAATCTCACCAGCACTTCATAGAAAAGGAGCAGGGTGATGCAGTTAATATAAGGCCACAGAGGGGGTCTGCAGCAGAGAATAGATTGTTTGAGGCTGTTAGATCTGTACTCATCAGACCCTGTTTTGAAGGTTAATGAGTATCTGGTGATACAAAAGGGGGAACATTCCAAAAAGCTTTGTATGGCTCACCCCTGCAGTCACATGCAGTGCAAGTAGTGTGAAACACCTCAGCTGTACTAGGTTTATGGACGCATCAGCTCAGCAAGAACACTTAGTTTATTATAGTTATCAGTTAGTGATTGTAAGCAGTACAGCAGAAATAAAGCAGCACAGCAGCACTAGCAAATGTGACACATCAAAGAGATCCAGATTCCCTTCCTGGCTCTTCCACAGAAATCCTGGATGATCCTGACAAATAATTTAGCCATCCTATTCTTCAGTTTCCCATGTATTAGGGTACTACTACTTGAACTGTTGGAAGCCTTTGTTGAACACAGACATACTGGAAACTTCCTTTTACTTCTTTCCTTCCCCCACCCAAAATCATGTAAACTTCAGATAGTAAAGCTTCAACAATAAAACACATCAGGGATGTGACACTTGTGACAAAGATGGTGAGAGTGGCACAAGTCTTAAGCTGCCATTGACAGATGTTACATAGTTTCAGATGTTACCCAAAACCATTGAGTACTTGTGCTTCACGCTGATTTTTTCTTTCCTGTCACTCGCAGCAATTCACACCATTGCACACTTATTCAATGTAGAGTGGAGCGTGCAAGCACGTGTTGAAGAGAAACAAACCCTGGCAGCTGTGCTTTCTGGCCTTGATGATGGGCCAAATGAAAGCTATATCAACTTTTATAGAAAAACTATTGGGGTAAGTGACTTCAGGCTGTGAAGAGTCATTATTGTATTTGTTTAGATAATCATATAAGACTATTCGAGCAGACTGTTTCTGGTGTGCACAACCTAGGTTTTGGCCATCTTGTAGCAAAACTTTGTATATTTCATTTTTCTTATCTGTTAGTAATATTGTTGAATTTTGGTAGTCCTTCAAACTTTTTCACCTGGGGATTTCAAAGTACTTTTAAAGCATCACGTAAAAACAAATGGCCTGTAAAGCAGTCTTCTGACTAAAGTAGACATGGCGCACAGAAATGTACACAGAAATCAAGGCAAAAGTTTTGAACTTGGGCTACTTCTGGTTTAAAACCAAAACAAATTAAAACAACAAAATAAGGAACTTCCCCATTCCTCAGAAGCACTGAGCATCCAATGTCTGTATCAGTTCTGAGACCCACAGCTGCATGATGCCACTGGAAAGAACAGCTTCCATTCAGCTGTCTAAAGCTGGAGGTAGGACTCCAGCTCTTAACAACAGACCTGTGCAAACGTGTTCACCTTTCCCAAGCCCTTACTGATGAGCAGTGGCAGATTAAGAGACAATATTTGGTGTGTGAATCAGTGGAAAACCCTTTCTCCTACTTCCACTTACTTTAGTAAAGGTGAATTTGCAGTACAATAAAAATGCAGTAAGATTTTGGCACTGTTAGCTTACAAATTCTCAAAGGATGATGACTTCAAGACTTACAACAACGTAAAGGATTTGGTGAGTGAGACCGACTGATAATTCAGCTGGCTTTGCTTGGACGCAACTGCTTCCTTACACCAATGTGTGCAATTATTTCACAGAATCCTGTGGGGGGTCTATATGTGGCTTTTACGTACTTGGCTGGGCTCACTGGAGTTATAATCACATTGGCTCTCATACTAATCATCACGTCATCCACCAAAACCATCCGAAGATCATATTTTGAAGTATTTTGGTACACCCACCATCTCTTCGTCATCTTCTTCATTGGTCTTGTTATCCATGGTGCTGGGTGAGTATTCACACTTATCACAAAATACAGAACTACTGTATCTGAATGTAAAGCCCTCTGCACACATAAATATGGGGATTTGAGTCACTACGCAGCAGTTATTTTTATTGTAATGATGGTCCAATACAGGCTTTGAGAGCCAAGAGGCTCTCACTGATATGTGCAACAAGCTATAGACATGCATGAGGCATTATGAGACTCTGGCATACTTAAGATCATTGATACTCAACTTCTTCTGAGATTTTAATTGGTAAGCACTTTTCCAAAGGTGCCTGTTTCTAATCGTTAATTTATCTTTCTTTGCTAAAAGGAATTGCATCACACACATGCATGTAAGGAGACCTCTATGACATAGAGTCTTGGATTTTGTTTGGTAATGAAAACTGTAATAACACAGATTTATCTTTCAGACTTGGTTGGACTTTAAATATCAGCAACATTTCAGAGTAGACTTTTAGGTGTTGCAGCTTGAATATATGCAACTATAAGTTTCTGTAACTTCCAAATGCCAAACATCTTTTCCACTTCTAGCTCATTCCATACCTTCTTCTGAAATAGCTGAAAAGTCTAATGGAACAATTTTAGCTCTATCAAACACAGTTTGGGCACTTAGAAAAATTAATTTTTGTTCCACTTTATAAAACCACAGAACTGGTGCATAACAATAATAAAAAAATGGCTAAAGTATCCAAGCCACATTTCATAGTTCATAATTACACTATACTGACCATTTAAAGGAAATTTTCGGTTCACTAGAAAGTGTGCTTTAAAAATGCCCAGCAAAAATGACTTTCAAAAACACTTCCTCTCATTCCAGTAGTGCCAGAAAAGACAGAAATGAAAGCTCAACAGGAAGAGCAAAAATAGAAGGCAGATGAGAATTCCCACCAGCATATTTGTCCATTCCAACTTCCAAAACAAGAAGGATTGAGCAAAACCTGTTGGAACTAAAAAGTTTCATGTTTCCTGCAGCAAACATTGTATATTGTATATATATAGCAAATACTGACAAAATGTCCAAACTTGCCAGTAGTCACTACACAATGCTATCAGACCTTTCTAGAGATCAGTGAGGAGCATTTATTTCATAAAAGTTGACTTTCTATTTACTTAGATAGTCAGTATATTTTCACCATTTTAATTGCACTGTATTGAAAAGACAAGCATTTGGCCAGAAGTGGGGTTGTCAGAGAAGTTCAGTGATCCTTTGGAAGGAGACAAACACAGGAATACTGTTATCTGCAGAGGGAAGGCTGCTTTCTAACTGTGAACTCAGTGGCCTCACTTATTTGGCCTTGAAGTCAAGAATGACATTCTGAGTTTAGAGAAAGTGCTAATACCCTGAAAATTATTGGGCAGGCCTTTTATACTCAAGGAAGGCATCTTAGGCATGCAAAGATGAATGCTATGGAGTATGATCTAACAGTCTCAAAGTAGCATGTTAGAGAGAGATATATATATAGATGTCAGTTGGAGACAGAAGGCTGTGTGGCATACTCATGTATGTTTGCATACATATATGTATATACAGAAAGCTGAACCAAAGATAATCGAATTGAAGGGGCAAATTCTTGTCCGTTATAAGCTGTTACAGCATTTTGTAGCACTGATTGGTTTTGTGCATGAGCTATGTGTTAAAGGCAAATGTCCCAAACTTCCTGTCACAGTGAATGTAAAGAGGGGAGAAAGCAGAGATGCAGACCAGCCTGCCTTGGAAGCTAAAGTAAAACTTTAAGCTGAAAAAGAAGTAATTTTAAGGCTATACCGCTGAAAGCTTAATTACAGTACTGGAACACCATCTATACTGAGTAATAAAGGAAAATAAGTCTTTTATTTCTGTTGTACAGGGTACTGACATTGTCAGACCTTGAATGGAGCATAGAGTGATGCAAAAACCCTCAGGCCCACTCTCCATTTAGCAATGGAGAGAGCAGAGGGAAATGGGCTCCTTCTCTTCCCTTAATTCATACCAGATAGCAGCTCAGCTGAACCCGTTGTCATTAGTGGGGAAGTAAGCTGCAACTGGCAATGTTCCTGCAAATTGTAACTCGTGATGCTCCTGGGGCAGTGTCGTGCCTTCCCGTTATTTTTCAGGCAGGATGTTAATCAGTCCTTTAATGAGGAAGAAGTTCATTAGTAATATTTATGAGCAGTGCAATCTTTTAACTTTCAAGATTGGGCACATGCTTTTCAATAATCCCCTGAGAAATCTGTCACTTAAAGCTAGGCACACATATGACTTAGATACCACATTTTTTTGAAACATCAGAAACAGTCTAGTGCACAGAAACTAGAGTTAGAAAAGCAGAAAGAGAAGTTATGGGTCATGGGAAGAAGATATCAACAGCATTGTATTGGCTGTTTCTATGGAAAATCAGCAGATGTCAATCTGAATTTCCCTACTATGAGCCTCATCCTACTAATTGCCATCACTCTGGGGACTCTCACATGCTCCTAAGGTTGGCAGAAATCCAGACAGGGGCAGGAAATAGTGAACAAGATCAGAATGTATTTTCCCCCCTCAAAATGAAAACTTTCAGCACTAGCTCTGCCACTAGAAATACAGCTGCTCTGGAGCACTCAGGCTTCTCTATAATAAACCAGACAGTAACAGAAAACCCGAAGTAAGAATATAGATGCCAGATTGTCAGATGACAAGCTGGTATAGCTGGCATAGCTTCTTTACATCAGAAACATCTGTGTTCATCATTCACACCAACTGAACTGCTATCTTCAGAGCGAGAGGAAGGGTCAAAGGAAAGGGCTCTCCGAATTTCTAAGATAACGAACAGAAATAATTTCTGTACTGGTCACAAGGAAATTGTTTACTTTGCCCATTCCAAGTTTTGTTTTTACAGAAGAAAAAAGTAGGATAACTCTGAAAAGAATGAAGTTTTCCTATTGTGACCACATCCTGGAAAGAGTTATGGATATATCTCTCAGTTCCTCACCTAATGTTGTAGTCAGTATTTTCCCCCACAAACTTTTCTCCCCATTTTTATCACTTTTAATAGTAATTCTGTGGGTTGATTAGAGCAGTAAAGCTGTATCAAAGCTGTAGCACTGCAGAAGTCCACAAGTCCACTTAAATTGGGTAGTACATAAGTAGTACAATAAGGGACTGATACCTTCATTTTCATTTAATTGCCTTAATGATTTTTATCTTTTTCCCAGGCGTATTGTACGGGGGCAGACAGCTGAGAGTCTGGCTGAACATAATCCAGAGCTTTGCTACAAGAACTTCACTGACTGGGGGAAGAAGGGGTCTTGCCCAATCCCCCAGTTTTCAGGGAATCCTCCTATGGTAAGAGCAGTTGTCTTGATTATAAATCCAATCTAAAATGTTTACAGTTTTTTTGTTAAATAACTTAAGCACTTGCTGCAGAAAAGCAGCTGTGTAACCCCATGCGCTCTTCAGTGGCAGAAAGTGCTCTTTCATTGCATAAAGCCATAGATTTCAACACAATGGATTATATGCAGAAATGGACTACTGACAGACAAACCACTTCCAGTGTGCCATAAAATGAGCAAAATTAACAGGCAAAGCGAAAAAGCAAATTGTATCTGAGAACTGTTTATCCAAAATGTCTTTTGTGGCTTGTGGGGATTCCTAGAAAGTGCTATAATCCAGATAATAAATAGTATCATATTATTATGGACTAATAATCATTAACAGAAAAGTAATGCCTCTGGAAATCTGACACTGAAACTTCAGCTTTTTTTGACTAACCAGGCTGTTTGTCCTTTCACATTTCAGGCTGATCTGTTAACAGAAACCACATCTTTTTCTGCAGCAGTACAGACCTGAGTCAATAATACATTCAGAGCTTAACTTCACATTTCACTTAGTTACCTTAATTTTCAGACAGAGGCAAAATCACTCATAGAAAAATACCTTGCTCTAACTCTAGTAGCAACTGAAAAGCCAGTTGTGACTCTCAGCAGAGAAATAAATTACCTCTCTGACCAGAAGTAATTTTGAAGGTGTCATATCCCTTAAGTGTTCCCTATTCTGGTTAATAAAGAATGTAGATTACTTGAATTTCACATATGCTCATAGCATTTCCAGGATCCAGTTTAAGTTGCCATCCTCCTCATCTGACTTATTTTATTCTGCTTACAGACATGGAAGTGGGTAGTAGGTCCCATGTTTTTGTACCTGTGTGAGAGATTGGTGCGGTTTTGGAGGTCACAACAGAAGGTTGTTATCACAAAGGTATGTGTTGACCTTACGTTGAACAATGGGCAAAACATTACAAATTTTTCCAAATGGTGCAGCAAAGCCAGCAGCTTCTACACAACAGTGTTAGCAATGAAAGTAAGGTTCTGGCCGCTATCATGGTCCTAACATCTAACATCTACATGTAGCCTGCCACTAAAAGTTTCCAGTGGTACTATCTATCCAATTTCCTATCTTATTATAGCCCTATGTTTCTGCCCCTGTATATACAGTCAGATCCATTAACACTGTGCTCTGTGCCACTGTTTAAGGTTTATCTGGAATTAACTGTGCAAACATAGACTTGGTGATGTGTTAAAAGATGCGCTAGTCTGACCTGTCCCTTTTGGAGTGACTGCAAGCATGGTGTGAAAAAATATATTATCCAAAAATTCAGCATCCTCTGCAGTCTTTCATTTAAATGTTCCACTGATGGACAGGGGCAGAGCAGTTGATGTCATCTACCTGACTTGTGCAAAGCGTTTGACACTGTCTCACATGACATCCTTCTCTCTAAGTTGGAGAGACATCAATTTGATAGATGGACTACTCAGTGGATAAAGAACTGGCTGGATGGCCGCACGCAAAGAGTTGTGCTCAATGGCTCAATGTCCAGCTGGAGACCAGTAATGAGTGGTGTCCTTCAGAGATCAGTGTTGGGACGGGTCTTGTTCAACGTCTTTCTTGGTAACATGGACAGTGGGATTGAGTGCACCCTCAGCAAGTTTGCCAATGACACCAAGCTGTGTGGTTTAGTTGATACGATGGAGGGAAGGAATGCCATCCAGAGAGACCTTGACATGCTTGTGAGGTGGGCTGATGCCAACCTGATGAAGTTTAACCATGACAACTGCAAGGTCCTCCACCTGGGTCGGGGCAATCCCAGGCACAGCTACAGGTTGGGCAGGGAAGAGATTCAGAGCGGCCCTGCGGAGAAGGACGTGGGGGTGTTGGTCGATGAAAAAATGAGCATGAGCCGGCAGTGTGCGCTTGCAGCCCAGAAAGCCAACCGTATTCTGGGCTGCATCAAAAGGAGCGTGACCAGCAGGTCGAGGGGGGTGATCCTGCCCCTCTACTCTGCTCTTGTGAGACCTCACTTGGAGTATTGTGTGCAGTTCTGGTGTCCTCAACATAAAAAGGACATGGAACTGTTGGAACAAGTGCAGAGGAGGGCCACGAGGACGATCAGGGGACTGGAGCACCTCCCGTATGAAGATAGGCTGAGAAAATTGGGGCTG
Organism: Amazona ochrocephala; assembly: GCA_039720435.1. Lineage (NCBI taxonomy): Eukaryota > Metazoa > Chordata > Aves > Psittaciformes > Psittacidae > Amazona > Amazona ochrocephala. The sequence continues at coordinate 91,470,066 of CM077877.1, forward strand.
TTCAGCCTGCAGAAGAGAAGGCTGCGTGGAGACCTCATAACAGCCTCCCAGTATCTGAAGGGGGCCTACAAGCATGTTGGGGAGGGACTCTTCATTAGGGACTGCAGTGATAGGACAATGAGTAACGGGTTCAAACTTAAACAGGGGAAGTTTAGATTGGATATGAGGAAGAAATTCTTTACTGTGAGGGTGGTGAGGCCCTGGAATGGGTTGCCCAGGGAAGTTGTGAATGCTCCATCGCTGGCAGTGTTCAAGGCCAGGTTGGACAGAGCCTTGGATGGCATGGTTTAGTGAGAGGTGTCCCTGCCCATGGCAGAGCAGTTGGAACTAGATGATCTTAAGATCCTTTCCTTCCCTAACTATTCTATGATTCTATGATTCTATATGGCTGTTAGGTGCTGTTCATCACTCACCGTTCTGCTGGGAGTGAAGTTTCACCTGCTCTCCTTGCTCTCATAGCAGAGGACAATGTTCATGATGGAGGATCCAGTGAATAGTGAAGACAGCCTTCTTTCTTTTCCCTGCTTTTCCCTTTTTGCTCTTACTGTAGGTGGTCATTCACCCCTTCAAGACGATTGAGCTCCAGATGATGAAAAAGGGCTTCAAGATGGAGGTCGGGCAGTATATTTTTGTCAAATGTCCAGCAGTGTCTAAACTGGAATGGCATCCATTCACATTAACCTCTGCTCCAGAAGAAGATTACTTCAGCATTCATGTCCGTATTGTGGGAGACTGGACAGAGGGCTTGTTCAATGCCTGCGGATGTGATAAGCAAGAATTCCAGGAGGCATGGAAATTACCCAAGTATGTACAGAGTCTCCATGGTAAACTCAACCAAAACCTATGACAGTTTAAACTCTGCTCAACCAGTTTGATGGTACCCATCATACAATCCTTAACTACTTCCATCACATACATGGGCCTTAAATGTCTCTTTGCAGTTTCTTCCTATCAACCCCACCTCTTCTTTTGCTGACATTTGAAGTATTCAGCCCAAATGTGCATTGTAGCAGACAAAACAATTTTGTTATTTTAAATGCTGTTAATAAATATTCAGTACTAATTTACTATGTGTACTTTCAATTCCAGGATAGCTGTGGATGGCCCCTTTGGAACAGCGAGTGAGGACGTATTCAGTTATGAAACTGTTATGCTTGTTGGAGCTGGAATAGGGGTCACCCCTTTTGCATCCGTACTCAAGTCTGTTTGGTACAAATACTGCCATGATGCAACCAACCTAAAACTCAAGAAGGTATATGTCCTCTTTCCCAGAATCCATGAAAATTGTTCAAGGGCCAACAGCCCAAATCAAAACAGGCCCAGCAAAGGTGATCTGGCTCCAGGCATGTGTGAGTCCTACAAGAGAAGCCCAATTACCTCACAAGACTAGAAGGCGGGGAAGCAGGGGGGTCAAAATAAACACATAATGAAAGGAGAAATAGCCTATGAGCAAAATTACACACGCAAATCTTGACTGTGCCCCTGGGGATTTCCACTTGCAGTGGAGATACTATTCCATCTGTGTGAGAAACAGAATGTCCAAGGCATTAATACTGCCTGTGCAAATATTGCATTACTTCCCTAACCACAGAAAGAGCAACTTTACGTTAGTGCAAGAGCACTGCTACTATCCTCCTCTCCCCTCCTACCCCTGGAAACTCCCTGGGTAGAGTTGTGGGGTCACATTTTGCAGTTATGGTCATATTCAGAGAACGGAACTGGTTTTGTTACCTACTTTGATTTACCTTGCCTGTCAGCAGACAGGGTGATAGAGTCTACCTCTAAATCATTTATTTATGTTATGTCCTAAGAAACTGTTTTACAAGGATGTAAGTGGGGAAACATAATGAACTAAAAATGTAACCTGCTGGTGGAAAAGACATAGGAAGATATTTCCTTGTTCTTGCAGTCACTTAATCTGCTTCACAACCCTCCCAGTGTCAAATCTCCTGAATAGCTTTGATTCTAGCCTTCATCTCCATCTACTGAAGTGGTCAGAGCAATTTTCTACAAGATCTCTACAATCCTCATTCTGTCAGTGACATAAAACCAGAAACCATAAATGCCTGTGTCCCCTGACAGCTCACGCTTGTCTCTTCCAGATTTATTTTTACTGGCTTTGCAGGGACACTCATGCCTTTGAATGGTTTGCTGACCTCTTGCAATCTCTGGAGGCTCAAATGCAGGAGAGGAATAATGCAGACTTTCTCAGCTATAACATCTACCTGACAGGCTGGGATGAATCTCAGGTAACTACACGGTGGAAAATATTGCTTCCATATGCACTGAGGTTGATGTTAGCAAGTCTGTTATGTTTTGATAAATGTTCAAATTGTCTATATCCTTGGCTTCCATCTGGTCATAGAGGTTTTAAATGCAGACAGGTATTGTCCACCGGAAGTTACATGGGATCAGCTGCTAATGTACTAATCCTTTCTCATTTACTTTTGCTGTGCACTCTGGGAAGCAGTCTTTCCCCATGGCAGCAACCTCAGCTGACCATGCAAGTGTCTCTTAAGACAGCTAATACTGCTTAAAACAATTAACGGCATCTGGGACAGGAGAAGCTAATGCACAAAGCTTGAGTGATGGCAGCATATTCATTTCAGGACTTTCCTGAGATCTCTATCTAGTGCCATGCATGAAGGTTGCTAGGTCACTGGGGGGAAACAAAGGAACACTTCCATGAGCCACTTGAAAATGTCTGATTGAGTCAGGAAAGGCACTCAGTCTGTTACTTTTAGTAATGTTTTATTTTACCTACATCTCACCATTGCAAAGTTCACCATGTGCCTGAAGTGCTGTAGCTCAGCTAGGCACGCATGGAGGGGCAGGAGCAAGGTAGGAAGTTAATCACACATGCAGTGGAAAAAAACAGGAAGGAGAAAAGTCCCACTATTTTTGCTTGGTGAAAAAGTTACCTGTAACCTTTTCTCAGGCAAAAGTGATGCAGAATTCCTCAAGTCCTGAACTTACGCTCTTAACCACGTCTTCTCTTCCTGGCTTTACTTAGCTTAGCTTAGCTAAGTAAAGGTGAAAGTTACACAGGGAGAGTGGACAAAACCTCCTCATATGGATCAATCCTTTCAGAGGTCAAGCTGGCAGAACTTCATTAAGGTCAAGGGGTCTGTATAATTATACCTGAAGGAAAAGTTTTGTTTTAAATTACAGCCTTATCTTGCAGTTCTTAGACTAAACCAGTTCATTGCAAAAGAAATTTAATTAATTGCTAAACTCAATGCTTCATAGCTTTAACTCTTGAGATCACCCAGTCAGGGGAAAAGGAGGAGGTAGACACTGATAGTCAGGATTTTACCAATGTTAGCTTTTCTTTCTAAACACCATATTCTTGTTTTGGAAATAATTCAGTGTGTATTGACATTATTATTTTCTTTTTTAACAGGACATAATGCTGCCATATCTAACTCTTGTCTTTACATTGTCCTTTGTGTTTTATTTCCTACAGGCCACTCACTTCGTAATGCATCATGAAGAAGAGAAAGATGTGATTACAGGCCTTAAACAGAAAACCTTGTATGGAAGACCTAACTGGGAAAATGAGTTCAAAACTATTGCGGGGCAGCATCCTGGGTAAATCTGTACAAATTCAGAGTGTCTACGGACTTCCTCTATCTAAATGTCATAATAGCACAATCTTATTCCTTTGGCTGACAAAGTGTGAGGTGCACTTTTTTCCTAACTATCTCCAGGTATTTTATACTATCTACAGTCTTGACCAAATCGTTTTACCTACAGGTTTTGAAAAATCATCCCTTTTTGGTGAGGTACTTCATGGAGTGTTCGATTAGTAGTGGAAGTTTTAGAAAAAACATACCCCATCATTACAGCTGAAGCAGACAGGAATATCAGGTGACATCTAAATACCTCCAAAAATACTCCCTACCTCAAAAACCAAAACCTGAATATGGATGACCTTTAGCTGAGCACCCAAATTTATTAGGGGAAAAAAAAAACTCAGAACAGTTCCTTTCAAGAATTTGTGCTGTAAGCTATTGAAGCTTTATTTCCTTGATTCCACTGACATCAACTAACCTGTCTTTACTGACTTGTGCTGAGCTGAAATGTAGACCACCATTTTTTTTAGAAGCAGCAGTGCCTTTCAAGTTTTAAGGGGTTATAAGTTTTAAGGAACAGACATCCAGTTCAGCTTTAGTTCCTATAATTGAGAAAAGAACCTTGCATCTACAGAATGTAAGACTGATTTATATGAAGAATATCCAGCTGTCCCATACCTTGTTCTTGACCATATTTTCATTTTCTTAACAGCTCCAGAATAGGTGTTTTTCTGTGTGGACCTGAGGGCCTAGCTGACACACTCAACAAGCAGAGCATCAGCAACTCAGAAGCTGACCCGCGAGGAGTACACTTCATTTTTAACAAGGAAAATTTCTAACTCCCAAGCATATGGGAGGCATTCAATACAACAGCTAGAGACTGGATCTCTTTTTCTATTTGCAGTCTGGGAAGGATAGCCCAGCTTCTAATGACAGCTACACTAATGCAGATCTGTTTGCTTCTTGGAAATTGTTTTGGTGCTGGGGTAGAGTAAAAGAGTAAAGTTTTACATTAGGCAAGTTTACACTACCTTCTGCATGCTTGCAATTTAGTATAAATCTATTATTCCCTTTGTCTGTGTGAGGGGATTTCCACTCAATTAACTGCCTTTATATATTACTCATAACGACTGCTGAAGCATGTAGAAAGCCACACACATTTGGGACCCTATTCAAGCTGATAGAGCTTAATGCTATTAATCAATAAAGCAACCTAGCATAATGCTTGCTATTAGGAGACAGCTTACCCTGGTTGCAGCCAGGTCCTGAAATGAGGGGCGCTCAGGAAGAGTGACTGGGAAAGATTATTCCTTACAAGAGGAAATTTCCTTTGCTCTCCAGCATTTTTCAGGCTTCCAAATACATGCCTATAGGAGAGATAACACAGGCAGCTGAAAAGCAGGCATTCCTCTTTAGGAAAGTGGAGCACCAGAAAGAAACCACCTGGATTTCTCAGTGCCACCCCCACCCCAGCTGCTTGGGGATTGACGAGGACGTACTGAAATCAAGTCCCACATCTGGCATCTGAGCCACTGCTCAGCTGCTTTGAACACTCTCAGTTTCACATCTTCAAATTCATGGTGCAATGATCCAAAGAAGAAGAGGCTTTGTATTTTAAATACTGCAATTTCTGTTTTTCAAGACTGAAAAATCTTGTTGCTAGAAGATTTAATGGGTATTTTCTGAAGCATTCATCCCTGCCTATGGCAGGGGGCTGGAACTAGATTAAGGTCCTTGCCAACCCTAACTATTCTGTGATTTTATGATTCTATGTTTAGCTGTTCCTCTTTGATGGTGAAACAGGTTTGAGAAAGCAATGATCACGTGTGCAGTAGCTGGAATATCTATGAATAAAGTTTCCGATGTGTACAAGACACCCATACACAGCACAGTACTCCTGTATGTACGTTACAGGTAACAGGTTCTTGAAGAAAAAGGAACTGAAACTTTTAATGCCAGCAGCAAAGTAAAAAAAAAAAGGGGGAGGTGGGGGAGGAGGGATGAGGCACTAAAAGCAGCATCATAGAAATAAATGAAAAAACCAAATGCAAAATGCCTTGAAAAAGCCACAGTTTATTATAGCAAGTCTCCTGTTCAGCTTAATGACTTTTAAACTCCACGGGCAAGACCTGCAATAGCTCCTACACAGCATAAGACCTTGCTTGCCATATTTAAATATTATCCGAGCACTCCATGCTACTTTAGAAGGACAGCTTACCAGTTCCGATTTAACAGATCAGTTTCTAGTGAATGCTGGCAAAGATCAACTCATGGTGGGGAATTTTCCCATTCTTTCCCTCAGAAGAGTCACATTTAAATACACAAAATCCTGTTTGAAGCACACCTATTAAATCAGAATAGGGGTTGGACTGGATGATCTCAGAGCACCTTGCCAACCCTAACAATTCTGTGATTCTGTGATAAACAGAATTAAAGCTGCTTCTGTGGAATAAAAATATTGCTACTGAAACATAATAAGGCTCTCATCCTGTGCAGACAGCATTGAAATATCTGCCTTTGGTTTTAATGGCAATGTATTCAGGCTTTTATACTGTTAAAAAGTGAGCAAAGGGAAATTGCAAGGGGTCTAATGGAGACAGTATATTTATCATGTGAAGAGTCTTGAAGGAGTGTACTTTAATTCACCCTAAATATTGCCATGTTTGTTCTTAAAACTCCAGAGGTCTTTCTTTACTCAGCCAGTTGTAATGACACTCCCTGACATGCTGCACACTTGTACCAGGGGTTGTTTGTCACTTTGAAGTCAGAAAAAGGAATTCTACACTTGTTAATAAATGTCTCCCTAAATTGTGTAAAAGAATAAGCAGGTGAGAGCTTCTCAGTTTATTTCAAAGGTTTCTTATATTAAATCCTGCTAATATAACAACCCATGCATTACCAGTCATGGTCTGAGGTTTTAAAATCTAGGATACATGAGTAAAATGGATAGCACTGAAATCCAAACATAAGAAAGAAACGAGCTTCAGTACTCCCCACTCTTCAGCAAATCACAGAAGGATGTCAGTGGTACTGTTTTAAGTAAATGCTACTGTTTTCTGTAGTGGTAAAAGAGTAAAGCCCTTCCTCCACATGCTTGCCTGTTCCATAGAAATTCCTCAGATCAGTGTTTCACTGGGGACCCACCTTAGACACAGACCTTTTCTTAAGCACTTTTTACAACATTTACATTACAAATAAAGCCCGTGTCTGTGTTAAATTAGTAGACAATTGTGGCTGTGACACCAGCAGAGCTTCCCAGGCAGGACATACAGTGCTCCTCATTCACTTGGGGGAGATGGCTAGGGTATCAGGCTACAGGTGAGCTTGAAGGACAGTTCTCTTTTTGCGGCCAAATGCCACTGCTTGCACTGACCACTGCTGTCAGCTGGGACTCTCGCTGTAAATTTTCTCTTTCCATGTGTTTGGGAATTTTCTCTCTTGGGGGAGGGGGAAGGGGCTCACTTTCACAATAAACTGATTCTTTGCTGTCAAACTGCTGACTCCAAAAGGCCTGCCCTGGAAACAAAGAGTGGCTTCTCACCTTTGAGAAACTGCAGATGGTACTCAGCAGCTTAGGCAACACTATATGTCACCATGACTGTGCTGCACTAGCACCAGCAAGGTTTTCTGAAAGGCAAGGATGTCTCAAGGTTGCTTCTGTGCACAGCAGGAGGAAGCAGCATGAGGGGGATGGTAGTGAATGTTTGAAGGCAGGACTCAAGGGAGCTCCATGTTTCATTGATGAGGGTCAGTCACCACCACAAATCCCTCACGTCTTTACTTTGCTCCTGATATGTTGAGTGCCAAAGTAAAGGAGCTACTGTGCTTGCTCTGGCAGAGCTCTGCCACTAACCATGCTCACCAGGGTCTCTGGGCACCCCACAGAATCACCCCTAATTCCAGCGGGATCTGAGCACCACGAGTGGCTCTCCCATTAAGGCTGTCCTTCAACAGTAACCTTTGGTCCTTGCTCTGCCTCATCTGCAGAGGTGACTCTAAAAGAGGTTAAGAGTCTCTTAGAACTCCTGATACCATCAGCAGAGACAGGAGCACAGCCTGTGTGACACCCACTGTTGAATTCATGCTGTACCTGAGTTTACAAAATGGACTCACATCTGATCTGTCCTTCCATCCAGTTCCACAGATTCTCTATTCAAATGAAAAATGCTCTGCTGATGGCAAGAAAAGACAGTTTTTGGATTATTAGATTAACAGTTTTGACCAATGAAAGCAATGCAGTTCAAAGTGACTGAAGCAAAAAGTTGGTCTCATTTATGGCCTCAGCTCAGCATGTTTTCTTTCCCTTTTTATATAAAATTTTCTCTGGTTCCCCCTATGTAGTCACCCAAAAAAAACCTCAAACAATTAACTGATTCATCAATATCCTTGATCTCCAGTTCAGTGTAGTCTTACAGTTAAAGACCCTGACCCTCCAGGGTGTTGGGCAGCTCTCATTTCCATTGACATCATCTTGATTTTGTAAACTGCAAGGAGCTTTGGAGGAGGCATGGTACCTGGTCACATTCAGGTAATCCATTCAAGTGAGACCTCAATATGTACTGGGCCTCACCTAGTCCTCCCCTAGTCCTCCTTCCTTCCCTGTTACATACCGGCAAAGTGTGCACATGAGGAAACGAAATCCAAGTTTTCCTAACTTTCAACGTACACTCGAAGTGATACTCCACCTCTTTACCATCATGCATTGGCCCATGGGAAATCACCCTGGTTGCAAAATAGGACTTCCTTTTTCAGTCTTGTAAGATTTTCTCTGCTGGGTGGGGACTTTCTGCCTTTTAAGTCCTCAGATAGCAGGTTAAACCAAATTAGTAACAGAAAAGGAAACAAAAAGCTGCCTGTGAAACACAAGGTACCTTTACACAAATAAGAAATAACGTTAGGGTCTCATTATGGCACTTTTTCTCAAGATCCTGCTCTATTTTGGAGTGTTGTTAGCAAATTAATGTTGATTGGGTTTTTTTTTCCATCTTTCAACGGGTTCTTTGCACAATTCACAGCCAGATGTAAGCCTTGAGACCTCAAAACAGAGGTATAGATGCTCAAAGGAAGTCAGAAGCACGCATCAAGATGCTAATGGTTATAAATGTTGGCAGGATCAAGATCCTTGTGCCTGACTGCGTACAACAGTGTCAGTTCCATAGACACAAACCAGAGTACTTATTTGTCATCAACCACTCATTTGTTTTTGCATTTCATACAGAACTTAGCAACCTGCTGATCTCATTTACATTCAACACACGTGTGTCAGCCCAGACCAGCAGCAAAATTAATTACAGTAGAGTGGAAAAGTGTTGAGAGACTTGATGAAAGCCTACCAATGCTTTCCAGCCCATTCTGCATCTGCGCTAACCTCATTCCCTCCCTTTTCTCTGGTACTCTTCTGCTTGGGTAACTGATGTATCTCTTCCTACCCATCTACCACTGATTTCTCTCAGTCCATCCTCTTCTACCAATTGCTGTTGTCATTCCTTCAAGAAATTTGGTTTTGGGTTATAATAGCCAGTGAATTAAATTTTATGATGTTGATTGGTATATAACACAATATATTATCACTTCTTTAGCAGCTATATGCCCACCAATTCACTGGGGGCATTGCAGCACCCTTGTCTGCCACTCCAGATTTGGAGAATGTGAACCCTTTCGACTGACATATTAATGAAGAATGAACTTTGATGAAACTGGACAAGCACAGTGGTGATAAAATCAGACCTGGGTTCCACATCCAGCAATCCAACACACCATGCCATCTTTTCTGCCTGAAAGACTCTTATGAGAGATATAGCCCAAGGTCATGGACTAAATGAACTCATTGGACTTTTATAGGGCTGGTCCATAGACTAAGAGAGTGATATCTATGTGTATATATGAAAGGATAAGAAAGGTGATGATGCATTGGGAAGTGTGGGACCTGGCATGACATAAGTGGAATAAGGGGTGGATACAGTCTGGGTTTCAGCTGGGATAGAGTTAATTTGATTCTTAATAGCTGGAACAGTGCTGGTTTGTTGTTTTTGTGGTTTTTTTTTATTCAGTGAAAGAATAATAAACTGATGTTTTAGTTGTTGCTAAGTAGTGCTTACTCTACATCAAGGACTTTTCAGTTTCTCATGTTTTTTATTATTGTTATTGTTTTGTTATTGTTATAATCATTATTATCTTGGTATTGTTGTTATATGTTATTTCAATTATTAAACTGTCCTTATCTCAACCTGTGGGTTTTGCCTTTTTCCAATACTCCTCCCTATCCCACCGTGAGGGGGCTTGGGAGGTGGAGGAGGAGTGAGCAAGCAGCTGCATGGTACTTAGCTGCCAGCAGGGTTTAAACAATGACAGCTATTCAGCTGCAAACCTTCTCTATCACTGCAAGTAGATCACTGCTATAGCCATCTCTGCATTGTCCAAACAGACTATTTTGGTCCCCTCCCGTTATATTTTCTCCCCCTGCTTAATGATTTTTACTTTAAATTCAACAAAGAATGAAATTTATGAGCTCTGTTCTAGTACTTCAGAACATGTGGCTCAAATGATGTACTTTAATCCCGTAAAACATATCTACAGATGTCCAGGAAAATGTCCAAAAAACTCACTCCCCCCCAAGACAGCCACCCACCTTGCTGAGCATTATTGTAGAGGGAGGCAGGGAAAGGCCAGCCAAGGGGGAGTCAGACCATCTCTCTGCCTTGCAGCTGATGGTTTATAATTCTGGAAATTATCTACAAAGCAAAGTACCCTGCAAATAACTTTTTGGTTGATTTTGTTTTGTACTTGTAGGTCAACTGGTGTTAAGGTCAGAAAATATGCAAATACCATGAGTTTTATGACCTTCAGGTCATAAATACAAATACAATATATAAATACAATACAATAAATAAATACAAATAAGCAGAGACAACTTTAGTCAAGTTACCTTTGAAGTAAAGTGTAAATGCTGCTTATGCTGGTTTTGTGTTTTTACAGTCCTATGAGTTAGACTGGACCATACAAAAGTCTGGGGTCTGTAAGGTTTCTCTTTGAATGAGGGAGAGCACTGAGAAAATTCAGGTGGAATTTCTGTGGCTGCAGAAATGGTACAGGGAAGGGCTGGGACAGGGTAATTGCTGTCATCTCTTTGCCATTAACAGCACAAAATGTAGTTGTCAATACTGGTGTTACTAAGGGGCATTTTGGCACAGCAAGTGTCCAGTTTCATATCACAGACTATCTATCCTTACAGACCAAAGAGATTTCTACCCTGCAACCCCATGTTTGTATTGGTAAATCCTGGATGCAGCCGGGATGTGAGTTAATATCCCTGCAGGATGACCCAAGGCTGGGCAAGTTCTCATGAACATCTGAAAGAAGACAGCTGCTGCTGTGGTCTTATCACCCTCTCCATCTTTTTCTCATACTTCCCTTTCATCTGTGACAACCAATGCTAGCTCAAGCCTGTTTTCAGGTGTTGAATTCACGCAAGCCCTCTAAGACCTTAACCTTGCTCAGACAGCAGCAAGGAAATAATAAGCAAACACTGACAAACCAACTGTGAGAAACACTTTCTAGAACCAGTCCTCCTGAGAAGACAGAAAAGAAACCTGTTGACTGTCAGCAGCTATCTTCTGCCTCAAAATTATGAGTGTGGCTCTCATCTGTTAACAATTCAAGAAACAGACTTACCGTGAAAGGGCTGCAAATGGTAATAGGGCTGTACATGTGTGGACCATTGTCCATCACTCGTCCCTCTCACGTGCATAAATTAAGCACAGTGTGTAAAGGACAGCAACACAAGTTGCCATGAAATTCTGCTCACAGAGGACTAACTGATGCTCAATAACCCAATATTACTTCACATTCATTTTACAGGAAATCTCTAGAGTTTATAGTCTCTGCCACAGTTATTGCTGCAGTTGGAAGCAAGGCCTTTCCCTGCCATTTCACACCCTCTGAGAGAGAGCAAAGCCTGTGTTACAAACATAGCCAGCTAATCTTGCCTCAAGTTAGTCATTGTTGTTGGTAATTTAATGAATACCCCAATGCCTTTATTTGCATTAATCTGTCAGACATTCATCTGGTATGACTATAAAAGTCATCATGATGAATGAAGTGACCATTTGGGGACTGCAGGTTCATATGCTGCATGCCTTCACATCACTGCCTGGGGTACACCAGCAGCTCTTCCCCAGGCAACCATTAACTCCAGGACAATCACAGTGATATGAGTGTTGGCCTCAGCATTGCATTACAGGGACAATACATTATATTTAGAGCATCACAGAATCACAGAATCACAGAATAGTAAGGGCTGGAAAGGACCTCAAGATCATCGAGTTCCAACCCCCCCGCCATGGGCAGGGACACCTCCCACTAAACCATGCCATCCAAGGCTATGTCCAACCCCACCTTGAACGCCGCCAGGGATGAAGCATTCACAACCTCCCTGGGCAACCCATTCCAGGGCCCCACCACCCTCACAGTAAAGAATTTCTTCCTCAGATCCAATCTAAACCTCCCCTGTTTAAGTTTAAACCCATTACCCCTTGTCCTCTCACCACAGTCCCTAATGAAGAGTCCCTCCCCAGCATCCTTATAGGCCCCCTTCAGGTATTGGAAGGCTGCTATGAGGTCTCCACGCAGCCTTCTCTTCTCCAGGCTGAACAGCCCCAACTTTCTCAGCCTATCTTCATACGAGAGGTGCTCCAGTCCCCTGATCATTTTCGTGGCCCTCCTCTGCACTTGTTCTAACACTTCCATGTCCTTTTTATGTTGAGGACACCAGAACTGCACGCAATACTCCAAGCATCTGCCAGTGTTCCTTGTGGAAAGCCTGTAAGAAGATGACACGCTACTTAAGCCCTATATGTACTGATTCCCTCTCTAGGTACTTGTATGTCCGAAATCCTTCCAGGGTGCTGGGGTAGTTAACTAAAAGTTAGCAGGATGCAAGTATCAGTGACAGATTAAAGATCCCTGTAGCAACATTTGGGTAAGGTATCTTGAGGCCAGCTGAAAGGTAAAAGTAGCAATCAGGGAGTGAGATGATGAGACCCACTGCGTGAGTCTTGGCTTGCGAGGCTGGGTAGGAAAACCAGCATCCCCCAACTGTTATGACTTAGTAAGGGGGATGACTGATACAGGCAATTTACTACTAGAAAAATTTAACAGGCACAGTCGCATTTATGTAAGCAACAGAAACTAGCCCCAAAACCAAGAAAATGATGAAAGTTCTCATGTTATTATCAACTCATTTGCAAAGGCTAAGCTGTAACCCATTAAGATGGCCACTTCCTCTTTAGAAGTAACAGGTGTTCCCTCCTTATTTAGCTCATGTCCACAGCCATCAAATTTGTTTCAAGATGCTGGGCCTTTCCCTCTTCCCTACAGTGGGCAAAAACACTGCTCATTGCCAGCTAATGGGGACAGATTTTGCATTTTGTAACCACACAGTGATGCTGTATCAGTATTGCTGGGGCAAGCTAGCAAACCACTGCCTTACGTGCCAAGTAGGTATTTACTCCTCCCAAGCAAAGTGTCAGCGGGAAAGGTTTCCCAGGGCTGTCCTTCGCGTATCTCATAAATGCCAAACAAGCTGAAAAAGGGAACCTCTCACCTTGTTTGTCTTGTTCTCCAAACAATTCAAGCAAAACAATTTCTTGTTAACTTACCTACCAGACTTTCTTCTTTTCCATCTGTAACTTTAAAAGTATTTTATATGATTGCCAATGCTCCCATTTAAACTTTATCCTGACTTCCAACTCTGTGTGACTCTCAGAAGGCTGCTGACTAAAGTCTCTAAGTAGGCAATTGCTCAGCATTCTGTTGCTGTTGCTGTTGTCAGCACCATCATTCTCAGCCACAAACTTCCTCAGGTATCTTCATCTCCTCATCTTGAGACAACTGCTGGACTCAAACTCCTCTCTAGCACCACTGGGTTTGGGGTAGCTAACCTTGCTTCTTTATGTTCGTAGACTACCTGTGTCCATCTACTTCAGTTTTCTCTTTGCAATCAAACTGAATAGCTTTCAGACAGTAGCTGGGCTAACATCCAGCATATCTGGGCATTGTTTACAACTTAGTGCTTCTAGGTGATGCAGCAACAATAACATCATTGTGATAGCAAAACTACTACTACTACTGCTATTGCGACTACTACTATTATTATGAAGAACCAGGATCACACATTCCAGTGGCTATTGTTTAAGCAATTGTATTGGGCTTGTGTGAAAAGGTTTTGGCATTAGGGGTCTACAGGGGTGGCTTCTGTGAGAAGCTGTCAGAAGCTTCCCCCATGTCTGACAGAGCCAGTGCTGGATGGCTCCAAGACAGACCCACCAATGACCAAGGCTGTGCCCATCAGCGACAGTGGCAGTGGGTAGTGCTTCTGTGAGAACATATCCGAGAAGGGGGAAAAGAAAACAGCAACTGCAGTTGGAGAGAGGACTGAGAATAGGTGAGAGCAATAGCCCTGCAGACAGCAAGGTCAGTGAGGAAGGAGGGGAGGAGGTGCTCCAGGCGCTGGAGCAGATTTCCCTGCAGCCCGTGGTGCAGCCCATAGTGAGGCAGGCTGTGCCCCTGCAGCCCATGGAGGACCCACACTGGAGCAGGCTCCTGGTAGGACTTGTGGTCCCAATGGAGAAAGGGGCCACGCTGGAGTAGGTTTGCAGCAGGACTTGTGACTCCAGGGGGTACCCACGCTGGAGCAGTCTGTTCCTGAAGGGCTTCACCCCACGGAAGGAACGAACGCTGGAGCAGTTCATGAAGGACTGTCTCCTGTGGGAAGGACTAACGTTGGAGAAGTTGATGAAGAATGGTCTCTTGTTGGCAGGACCCCATGCTAGAACTGGGGACCAGTGTGAGGAATACTCCCAAGGACAAAGGAGCAGCAGAGACAACATGAGATGAACTGACTGCAACCCGCATTCATTGTCCCCCTGTGCCATTGAGAGAGAGGAGGTAGAGAATTTCGGAGTAAAGTTACTTAGGAAGGAGGGAGGGATGGGGAAAGGTGTTTTGAGATTTGGGTTTATTTCTCATTAACCCCACTCTGATTCGATTGGTAATAAATTTATTTCCCAAAGTCTGTTTTGCCTGTGATGGCAATTGCTGAATGATGTCTCCTTGTCCTTATCTTGACCTGTGAGCCTTCTGTTTTATTTTCTCTCTCCTGTGCAGTTGAGGAGGGGAGGACAGAGCAGCTTTTGGTAGGCGTTTAATTCATTTACCTGTATGTGGAAAATAAAATATGAGCCTGTAGCTCTGTATTCTTTCTTAAGTTTCTGCTTCAGCTGTTGGTGTTTTCCACGCCCCTTCACACTGCCTCTCCTCTTTGCTCTTCTCTCTTTCAAGTTTGGCGTATTTATAAAACAGAAAACACCATGCAAATTTCAACAAGACTGTACAGCCCCATGGCTGGCTCCAGTGGGTGGATAAAGGACGTTGGCAATATAGAACACCAGTTCTGTTTTTAATTCCCTGTCATCTGTTCAGTATCTATAGAGATGACTATTGTTGTGGTCTAACACATGAATGGCAGTCAATCCTGCGTCTGGTCTCAAGTATTTTTAATAGCAGCAACACTGAAATTAGAAGTATGTCATATACACAGCTCAGCATGCATACTAAAAGCTGACTTTTATGAGGCCAAACAGCCGATACAAAACCAGCCTAAGTCAGAAGACGGGTGGGTGATTGTCACATACATACCCTACAGCTGTTGCAACTCCCGAATTCCCGGTAGGGAAGTCAGAGCATGCGTGGGGTGTCTGTCGGCTAGCAGCGACGGGCAGTTTGCCGTCTCATGTTCCTGGGGGATACAACAGTTTCATATGCAACACATAACGTTTCAATAGGAATGGCATAACCGTAACTGCCCCACGCTGTTTTGAAAGAACGTTACCGTTACACGTTATCACTGACACGTGAGGCTACCGCCGGGGCATTTCCACCTCGCTGTTTCCCGACCCACTGACTGCGCTCCCGCCTGAGCCACAGCCAGGCCGTGCCAAACCCCCGCCCGCTGGAGGACTTGCCTCCGGCTGCGGGCGTGCTGCCCCTCCGACACCCGCCCCAGCGTTACAGGCCGCGCACGCTGGACAACCGCCAGCGGATGCTCACCGTGCTCACGGGCCCGGCGGAGCGGGGCGCGGCGGGGAGATCGGCAGGCACCTCCCGCGACCGCCACCTGCCGCCAGCTTCGGGCCTCGACCCGGCCCCGCTGTGCTCGGAGCCGTGAGCGGGCAGCGCCGTGCCGCCGTGACCGCCCTGCAGGAGCATGGAGCCACGGGATGTGAGGGGTGGCACAGCCACAGACAGCCGGAGGCGCAGGCAGCCAGCGTGTGCGTCAGCTGCAACACAGCCAGCTTAGTCCTCACAGTCATGGTGTTGCTGTGACTGGGAAATCAGTGTGGGGACTCAAATACAGGATCGTTCAATCGGTGTGCAATAAGCCAATCTCACACACTGAGTCGAGATATTAATTCCTACTTGCCAATGATGGGCGCTAAGGGAAAGTTCCACAAAGAAAGCACATCCTCAATCTGGCAGCTACCCAATTTTATACATTTCAAACAGTGAAAATCAGCATTTTCCATCTATCTACAAGCATTGGCTCTTACGTTCTGCCTCCGTTTAGACACAGTACATATTTAATTCATAACATACATCCTGTAAGGATCTCTGTGGGCAAGGGTCTCTTATCTCAGGGGGTGTGATCTTTGGTATTATAATGAACCAAGTTCCTTGAGGGACACAGTTATGCTTTGCTCAGCTTTTCAAAATTACTTCTGTATTTTGACCTTGGGCTCCTTCCTAATCTTTGTGAAGTTAGTTGAGTCTGAGCGAACCACTTATGGTCCAAGTGGTTCATTTATCAGTCTTCTACTTCTCCTCCAGGCCTATCAGCTTAACAAGCAAACATTGTTTTTCCAAACTCAAGATTTTCAAGCTTTCACACACACAGTCCTTTATAAAATCTTAACTTTTTCATTGCCAGGTAACAGCTTGCAGCTTAGAGCAAGCACCCAAGGTCCAGGGTGGAAGGAAAGTAAGGGGCATTTTTCTTAGTTCCCATTTATACAGATCACAACATGACACAAAAATACAACTAAGGCAAAACTTTATTTTTTTTTGGTAGAAAGAAAAATGAAGCAGTCTTATAATTAAGCAGCATTTTCTAGGTTTCTTCTGCAGCAGAACCTTGATCAAGCCTCATTAAACTGATAGTCTTATTCAGTGCATCATATATTCAAGTAAAGCAAATGAGTCTATAAGTGGCTATCTGCAATATTTCTTCAGACCACGGCCCATTAACAGGGGGATAACAGCCACTGATATCTTTACTCACCCACTTCTTAAACTGCATCAATCGTACCAAACCTTTTTCCATTTGCTACCCCTCTGATTTTTAACTTTCCACCATCTCAAATATCAGTGAAACTTCTGCATTTTTGTCAGTTCCACAACTTGGCTCTTCAATGCTGGCACCTAGTTCAGAAATTGCTGTTCCAGCCCAAATAACTTTAAATTATTATACATCTGAAGGTCAGTACAACATACACATACATCTTCACGTTACACTTGCCGGTTAGGCAAATGCAGTATTACAGTATTAATTTTACTTGCACTTAGGTAAAAGCAGAACTCTACCTGTCTGCAAAGCAAGAGATTTCGAACAATACTGGGAATTACACATACACATGTTCCTTCTGTAGTCTCATACTAGGTATATGTATACACAATTTAAGCAATTAAATGGTTTTTAAGCTTGTTCTTTGTACAGGACACTTGTTACACGCCCTTACAATCTGCGTAATAGTGCTTTAATGTTCATTTGTTAAAACCCAAAACAGCCTTACAGTGGCTGTTAGGTAGCTACCAGTCTCTTCCAAAGACATGCAGCAACAAAGAAAAATTCTACCTTTAAGCAGCATCTGAGGAAACAACTTAATGCAGCTGCCACTTAGTGGCAGCAATCATTTAGGCATTTTTGGTGTTGATACATCTCTTTATAATTTGTGCATTAATCAACAAAAGTGTAGGCCCCAATCCAGCAAATTCTTGTGCTGTGTGCAAATGCTTTTCTTCCATGTGGAATATTTCAAGTTAAGACTCATCAGATGAGCAAAGTTAGAACTTGCATAAATCTATACAGGAAAGGAATTTTGACTGCTTAAAACCTAACTGTATTATTTCATAGGACCAAGATCCAATTCTAGACTTAGAGAATGTAGGAAACACTCCTTTAAAGAGCAGACACATTGCTTTAGGATAAATGCTTTCAAAGCAAACAAGACCCCTAGAAACGTCTGTGCCTTCTCTCCAAACACTTTAATCCTATTTGGAGTAAAGTGGGTCCAGTCTTACTGCCCTAGCTCCTGGATGCTGCAGGAGGAATCAATAAAGTGCTTGTCACAAATTGCGCAGTTGTGGAATAACATCAAATTTAAGTACCTCCAGAATGTTTTCAGATTTATAAACTATGAATTAAGGGCAGATGCCTGATCCCCAGCATGTATTCCTGAACTGACAATAAGTATTATGTTCTTAATTCTGAAAATAAATTAGAATTCTGCTAGGACTAGGTATATCTCACCTTCGTCCTACTGAAGTCATCCTCTGTCTCCAGGGAAAAAGCTTAACTGGATTTAATTTCAATGTGAATGTTCACACTTGACCAAAATGTGATGCTCATGCAATTTCATAAGCACCAGCAGTCAATGTGACAGCTTAGCTTAATCAAACATGAAGCACCAGCACTGTGTACAGTATAACCACTCTGAACTGTGTTCATAATTTGTTCCCAAATGCATCACAATCCTGTGAGGTCTTGCTTATCTTTGACCTTTCCTTTGATCTGATGTGTTTTGCTCCTCTTGAATAAAGTATCTTTGATATTAGCTTTGATATAAATTGTATTGATCTTTGTGGCTCCTTCTCATTATCATATATTATTAAAACTTTCTGTTTAGATAAATATATATATATATATTAAAGTTTTTGCTAGCTTTCAGATAACTGATCTATGAGAACTGGCTTAGACTGTATGCCCTCTGTAGAGAACTTCTCTCTGTTCCTCATACAAAAACAAATAATGGTTTGAAATATTTAGCCATGTGTTTGGATGATTTTTTTTTGTTTTTGTTTCCTTTTCGTTTTAAAGGCTTCGGTGTTGCTTGTGTTTATCTTCTACTCAGCTACAGAATAATAGCAACAGCAAACACATTGACAATGCAGTTCATTGTTCGGTTTTCCCATCTCACTGTGCAGGTTCCTAGAAAAGATTATGACAAAATGAAAACAGAATTCCAGTGTCTCTACTACGTTCACTTTATCACACTGTAACTACATCCAATTAGCATGACAGCTGTGACCTAAGGTAAGTACTATAATGTTATCTTGGCTATAAATAGACTACACTCCTCAAAACATTTTCATTAACTTGTACATTGTTTACTATCTAACATGAGCCTTGTATGCTGAAGAGTTTCCAGGAAAACACAATTTTGGTATCACTCTGGACTAGCAAAAACCTTGAAAATCTCATACTGAAACTGGCAAGATACTCAACTTCATTTTATGTTGGTTTTGGATTTTTTTATTTTAACCTTGGTTGACTTTCTGAAGCCATCTCTAACTTCAAGTTAAATCTTGGTGCCCTCTTCTGAAAAGACCTTTCTGAGTCTGTGACAGACATAAGATTATTTTGATCTTGTTTCCCCATGATACTCTGAACCTGGGAAAAAATGCCTTAAGAACTAATTTGGAAGCAATAAAACACATCCAAAGCCCAGCTGGTAGTTAAGCAACTGAAACACAAACTGTCAGTCAAACTATTCCTGTTTTTTACCAAGTTCTGTCCTCCTCCAAAGCAGTGCTGTCCCCCTCACAGCAGAAAGACAGGTATGTTTAGGACTGCTCACTTGCATTTACTGTGATCAACATTTTACTGCCTTTTCAATTGATCTTGGTTACTGATGAGGATTCAATGTTTTGACTCTTGTTTCAGAATGAAGACATTTCTACTCCCCACTTCTCATAATTTACACAGCAATAGCTCTTAATGCAGGCACTGACTGCTAACAAAATATTTCTTCTGGGACTGTAAACAAGCATCTAATTCTGGAAGCTACTGCTTCTGCAAACACTCTTGAAAATGTTCAAACCAACTATTACTACTGAGCAATAAGTAACATTTCTTTTACTGTAAATTTTTGGTTTGAGTGAGAGAACTTACCATCAGTTGTAGTATCCCAGAAGCATGAGCTTGCTGTGTGAAGACCAGCTCCACTCCTCTGCATCACTGCGCAAGTTACTGCAAGACACAATCATAAAATCAAGGATTTGATTATTAAAGCAGAAGGGGGGAATCGTTTTGTACTTCTGAACTCAAGTTTGTATTACCTGTTCAAATGGCTGGCAAGTGGCATTCAGCTAAGTCAAAACCTTTTTTGACAAGCCCCTTACGCCAGTATTTACCTCAAGAACTTGGTATTCATTTCATGATTATTTTTACTCACATAAAGACAGTGGCTTTAAAAAAATGCTTGCTAATAGGATTATGCTTTTTATCTTTTAAGCTACTTAGATATGGCTTGTGTCATATTGTTCTGGCTTAAGCCCAGCCAGCAAATAAGTGCCACACAGCCACTCGTTCACTCCTCCACTCCACAGTGGAATGGGGAGGAGAACTAGAAAAACAAAAAAACATGGGTTGGGATAGGAACTGTTAAATAATTTGAATGAATTTAAAAATATGATAATACAATAATATTATTATTAATAATAATAAAAAAATGAAAAAGGGAGGAAGGGGGAGAGAGAGGTAGAGAGTGAGAGGAATAACCACCACCCCCCAAAAAAAACCCATAAAACCCAAACAAGTGATGCACAATACAATTGCTTGCCATCTGCTGACCAATGCCCAGCCTGCCTCTGAGCAGTGACTGGCACCTCCTGGTCAACTCCCCCTCGTTTCTGTACTGAATGTGACGTTCTATGGTATAGAATACCCCTTTGGCTAGTTTGGGTCAGGTGTCTTGTCTCTGCTCCCTCCTGGCTTCTTGTGCCCCATCTCACTGGAGACTGTGGGAAACGTGTAAGTCCTTGACTTATACTCAGCAGCAACTAAAATTATTAGTGTTATCAACATTATTCACAGACTAAAACCAAAACACAGCACTGCACCAGCTACCAGGAAGAAAATTAATTATCCCAGCTAAAAACAGGACACATGCACCTCAGAACATGATTGCAGGTGCCATCCTCACAGGTACTGCAGAAGTCACACTTGACAAGAGTTGTTTCCCAAAAGTACTGATTCACTGCTCTCTGAAACCACACTCTAGTAACCTGCAGCATTTCTAGACTGACCTGCAACGGTCATAAAACCAGTGACAATCTGAATCTAAGATTTTTCAAAACAGAATGGAGTGCAAATACTTGCTATTACATCAACAATCAACAAAAGGACCAAAGTACATTAAACTTCTACTTATTTCATTTTCCCTTCCACAGAGATGCCTATAAATATAATGGGATAGCACTGAGCATACAGGACTAAAGTCTTTCAAATGTCTGTATTTAAAGAAAGCTTAATCCTACTGAAAATTTTATTTAAAATAAAGAATTATTTCCTGAACTGATACTAAAATGTTGATACAATTATTTTGGAGTTGCTTAATAGTCAGGAAAGACTGTGTAACATGCCATCTTCTAGGAGTGCTAAGTGGTGTTAGTATGCTTAGCCCAGGTGAAACCGCCATTACAACAGGTATTGCTAAAAATCTACACAACAGAAGAGTTCAGGAATCTGTTCTGCTTTCTCTACAGTTCAAAACTTTCTACTGAATGAACATTTCATCAATTATTTATTGCGACTGTTTGTGGTAAAAGTATGACTGCTTGTACTTACCAATGTACTTATAGGTTTTTCCAAGTTTTACCAGATGTGTCAGTGACTGTTCTACGATAGCAGCAGTCCACTGGTTGACTTTGTTGTGATTATAATCTGCCTTGCCTAAAACACTTTCTATGCACTAAAATAGAGGGGAAAAAAAAAAAAGTTGCAGTAAACATACTTCAAAATGTAGAGGTTTAAAATGCCTTACATAATCTGAGGAATTTTATCTGGCAATTTGATTACTTCAAATCAGTTGAGCTGATCAAGCTGCTGAATGAGCCTTCTCCGAAACTTATTTTTAGTTCATATCTACCACATTATTACATGGAGAAGAATGAGGCTCTGACTGAACATTTCTGGTAGGAAAGACTTTAGCCGTATGCTTTAACTAGCAAGTGAATGGATCCATTTACCAGTGTAGATACTAACCCATCCCACTGTTCCCAGTGACCACCTACTCCCATCTTGGCTTTCAGAAGCTACTGCAATGGAAGTGGTACTACAGAAATCAGTAACATCAGCGTGGGCTGACCAACCTTTCAGAGCTTGCAAGCATTATACCAAAATTTTAGGAGCAGATGTGACAATAGTGAAATGCATACTCCAGCTTAAGAGATGAGGAGGATACTAGAGTAAGAGATACTCAAGGGTCATATCTTGCAGCACAAGAAATACCTTAACTGCTTAAAAACTGCATGTTCTCCCATCACTACAGATTGGCCAACCCTTGCTTAAACATAAAATGATTTAATAGAAAGCCTTTTTTCTAACTGTAACTCTTAAACTGCACTCTCTGCTCCTAAGAAATTCAGAATTATGTTCTTAAAATTCAGAAATTTGGTTAAGAAATTAATATCTCTAAAAGGTAAGAAAAACAAACCTATGTTCTCCTCCGATTCAGTAAGATGAATCCCATGCACTAACCGCCCACTAACAGGCTGTACAGGAGACTTGTGTCCCAGATCTTAAAAAAACCCAATTAGCTCTGATCACAGTGCATAAAACCAGGCAAAGAACTCAATGGAAACAAATATTCACAAAATAGAAGACAGAAGAGGGATAAACAAGATCCATTGGGGATTTTGGTCCTTCTAGAAATGTACCCACTGGCAGAGCTAATTGGGTCTGGTTAAGCTTTCAGAGACAGAAACACTTGGCTTGACTCCCAGTGTCTGGAAACAATGTCACACCGTATTTGGCCTTTCAAGGCAGGAACAGTTATACAACAGGCTGAATTGTCATTTATCTGACATCAAAGAGCTTGCTGTTGTGTACTGGAGCAGTTCTGAAAGTGCAGCCCTTTCCCTTCCTGACAGGTGGGAAAGGACCTGCAGAGCCTTTCTAGGAATTCTGTTCTCAAAATGGTACTTCCCTGAAAAACCTGACAGCATCTGTATGTCACAGCCTCTTCATTAAGAAATTCACCACGGAGTGAATTTCCCTTGCAGCTTGTGACTGCTGCCCCACATCTTTCCACTGTGAAGTAGATTCTGTCTCTCCCTTCTCTCATCTGCCTTCTCCATTTTAGGTTGTTGAAGACAGAATCAGATGAAGTTTAAAGCTCCATCTTTACTTGATATCAATAATACTTTAACATAAGATTAAATTTATCTGGGATAGTCAATGAAAATACCTGCTTTCACTACAATGCAAAGTAAGGTAAAGAATTTCTTTGAAATACAGCTGTCAGTTAAAACCTACCTCCTTAACTATGTTGTGGGCCTCATCAGCATTGAAGATCATCTGTAATAAAAATTAATTATTATTTCTGATAGAAAAGTAAACAAACGATGCAGTTTTACTCTAAGTTACACTTAGTGATCAGGCCCCTTGTCTAGTTATTTGCATTGTGCAGTCTGTTAGCATAATTCTAAAACCTTACTTTTTTTCCCCCAGCACCATACATACATTCAGTATTGTTTTACTGGTCACATTTGAGGGGGGTCCAAAAAGTCCCAGGGCTCAGTGAGCTTGGAAACAGGTTCAGTTCACACCTTCTGTAAAGATTAAATTCCACCACTGGGTACGCATGTCATGGGAATATTCTCCAAAACAAAAAGTTAAATGGCAAATCTTTTCCTGTGAGTTTTAATTAGGAGTTATGGATTTACTAACCTGTGGGTACGTCTTGCTGCCAAATGGTAATCCAAGGTTTATCAGAAAAACTGGTTTCATAGTCATTAGCTTACGCACATAAGCACAGAAAAAAGCTTGCCAGTTTTAATGCCACCTATTTTCTACTCATTCCTACTCATTAGCATTTAGCTTGCCTTCCAAAGGAAACACAGAATGTGCCATTGTGCCATCTCCCTTCTCATAGCCACCAATCTCAAACACTTGGGCATGGACAGAATCCTCAAGGATGACGATGATGAAAATAACAATAATGCTTACATAAGTTGGAGGGATGTTTTTTGCAGGTTTTGTTCGTTTGTTTTGGGTTTTGTTTGTTTTAATAAAAACTGGTGGCTAGAGACCCGAAGTGAGGCCACATGGAGGGGGAAAGGCCCCTCAGTCCCGGCTGACAGGGATTAGCAAGCAGCACTGAACTGCTCCGGCACGGCTTAGGTTTTATCCAGGGCTGATACAAGGAAAACGGCAGCAGCCTGACATCGCCCAGACGGGTGGCAGCACCCCCGATCACCTTTCTCACGTCCCCATGCAGGAACTTCCAGCTCCCGGAACTGGAGCAGGCCGGTAGCAGCAGAGGCCGCAGACAGGCAGAAGGCCGCGCCAAGACTCAGCCTTTACCTTGAACCCCACGGAATCCCTTTTCTACCCGAAGCGGGCCGGAAGGGTCCGAAGGGCAGGGAGCGGGAGGTTCCGGCGCACAGCCCACGTCTACAACAACTACAGCCCCCAACCTGCCAGGCTCCCAGCTGGGCTCCTCCGGCGCGGTAAAGGCAGCGCGGGGCCCGGGGCTGGCTTGCGGAGGGTCCGCACGGCACCGCACTCCGCCCCTTCGGAGGGCAGCAGCCCCTACCTCGTCGTTGTGGGGGTGAAAATCCTCCATGGCCCCGGTGCTCGTGGCAGCTGTCCCGGAAGCGGTGGCGCCTGCGAGTCCTGCGCGACTCCGCCTCCGCTGGGCAGGGCCGGGCCGGGCCAGGCCGAGCCGGGCGGGGCCTCCTGCGGCAGTAGCCGGCAGGCAGCAGGGGGTGCCTGGATTGGGGCAGAGAGGGCTGGGGCTGTCCGGGAGCGCGAGTACCTGGAGCCGGCCGGGCCGAGCCGAGCTCAGCTCGAGAACAGTGACTGGCCGCCCTCAGAGTCCAGCCGGGCTGGCGTAGGCGGCAGCTGCACTGCCTCTTGGCGCGGCACCTGCGGGCGATGCTGCCTTCGGTGGCGTTTGGCAGCTGAGGGCGGTGTCGGTGCAGCTCTGTTCCCGGTACTGCCGCCCCGTGTTCGCGGTCCCGCGTCAGGGCGTGAGGTGTTCCTTTGTAACTTCATTGCTCTAGCTTTGCCCTTTGCTGGGCACACAGAATTCATGCCACTGGGGTAATCTCCCCAGGGAAGTGGTGGATTCCCTAATGTTGGACACTTACAAGACCTGGCTGGATAGGGTGCTGCAACATGTAGTCTAGGTCATGTTTTACCTGGAAAGGTTGGACCAGATGAAAGTTGAGGTCCCTTCCAACCTGGTATTCTGTGATTCTATGATACGGGAGCAGTTCCTCCAGAAGAGCTGTAATACCTCTGCTTCCCCTCCCCCCTGTTTCTGAATCAATCTGTGTCAATAATCTGTCACAAAGTTGCCATTGGATTTTAATATTATCAAATAGCAATTTCAGGTTCTTCTAATTCCACCATACTATAAAGATCCTGAGTTTAATTTGATTCAATACATATATATATATACCTATATATATGCACACACCAAATCTTTCTTCTCTTTCTGAAGTTGCCTGGGAAACAGGGAAAACACCTAGCGCAAAACAGCACAGAATTTTCAAATGGTGGGTTTGTTTTTATGTAGTTTGAACGAAGGGCTTATGTAGACTTCCTCCCCCCATGATACCTGGTAACCAGTCTAAACCAGACTGAACACAAGAGGACCAAGGCTGCCTCACCTCTAGTTTCAGCTTTGGTGGCATGTGTTTGGACAGATACACACTCAACTCACAAAAGCATCTCTTGTTCAGTCCTAATTGTACACTCATGGGAAATACTCTGTATGAAAACCATGAAAGTACAGGGGGAAGCAAAAATAAATGCTTTAATACTTCACTGCTCTCAAACTAGCTTTCGCATGTAACATCTGCTAATGGCTGTAGTAGGAAAAGACAGAACTTGAAGGCTAAACCTCTTTAAGAGCAGCTCTTTGTGAGCAAGCACAGACATACCTAATGATAAGAAAATATGTGAAACAAAATCTCCTTCAGTATGTTTCTTTGTGTAGTGACCTCTGAGGTATTTTCACATTCTAAACTAGGGATAAAATTGTATGTTTGCTTTTAAAGAAATAAAAGTTAGTGGAAGTATATGTTGCATATGCTTTGGCATCCTGTAGGTGAAGCTAACAGTACTAAAATAACTTACCCTTGGATCCTGAGCATTTTTTATTCTCTGTATTTTCAGCAATCATGCATCTTTAGAGCTGTATCTTTAGATGCAGTATACTACAAAATGAAAGTGATTTCTACAGTATTCTTCAGTTCTGCTGGAAATATTCAAAGAAATGCATTCTTTGAAATATTAGCAACAATTATCTCAGTAAAATACATGGAAAATAGAGAGGGTTCCTGAACAACTGATGAGTTTGTGTGTGTAGCTTGTAATGCAAAAAAGTTATCTACCCTTCCTCCTCCACTACCGTTTACTGACAGGAGGATAGCAAGAGATCTGAGGAAGTTTTGAGCCCGTCAGGCTCAGTTCAACATCGAGAGAGCCATTAGAAAAGCAATAAAATGACAAAATAATATTAGTACAGGAAGCATTTACAAATATACAGCTAGCATCACTCATGAACAGCCAACACAGGTTTGTCAAGACTCATGTCAAATAATCTGATTTCATTATTTGTTAGGACAGCTGGTTTAATGAATTAAAAGGAAATATATATTATATATATACAATATATATAATAGTAGGTGTGTTATTTTGTAGTAAATTTGTCTTTTTATGCTCTCCCACATAAGAATGTATCATCTAGGGAAAAGGTAACCAACCATTCCTAACAAAGGGTTATCAAAATAGGAGGAAAAAATGCAAGATGTGTTGGGTTTTGCCCCAAGTGCTCATCAGTATTAGTTGCAATAACTGGAATCATGGAGTAAAAATGGTGCTTATGAGATCTTTTGTCATGGGTTCAGCAGCAGCAGTCTTTTTTTCTCCTACTTGGTAGCTGGTGCAGCTCTGTGTTTTTTATTTTGGGCCTGAGAACAGCGCTGATAACACCAGTGTTTTCAGTTAGTGCTTGGTGATGTTTAGGCTGGCCAAGGACTTTGTGAGCCTCATGCTCTGCTAGGGAGGAGGGGAAGCCGGGAGGAAGCAGAGACAGGACACCTGACCCAGACAAACAAAGAGATTATTCCATACCACAGCACGTCATGTCCAGGGGGTAGAACGGAGAGCAGAGACCCGGAAGGGTGGTGAGGGTGCACGGTGGTGGGGGTGCACGGTGGGGGGTGCACTGCTTGCTTGGGCTTGATATTGGATGGTGAGAAATTGTATTCTTTTCCCTTATATTTTCTCTTGTCATTATTATTATTGGTGGTAGCAGTAGTGGTTTGTGTTATACCTTAGTTACTAAACTGTTCTTATCTCAACCTGTGGGAGTTGCATTCTTTCGATTCTCCTTCCCATCCCTCCAGGAGCAGAGGGAAGAAAGAGGGGGAAGTGAGTGAGAGAGCAACTGTATGGGTTTATAAGCTTAAACCACGACAGCTTTTTAATGACAGCATGTTTAAAGAAGTTACAAGCACACTGAATGACAGGATCAAAATTGAAAATACTGCCTAGATTGGAGAAAGCAACAAAAAGAAATTTTATAAAAAATATAAAGTGATATTTCTAAAACCAGGACATCAAATGCACAAATACAAAATGGGGACTAATGTCTAGGCAGTAATGCTGCAGAAAATAAAATACAACAAATAGGAACCCAAGTATGATGTTGTGAATGACAAAGTATATCAAAGAATACCGTGAAGGGCAGAGAAGGCGATGATATTGTTCTGCTTGGTGTTGATCAGACATTGAATGTAACTCAGCCCAGTGTGATGGCAGGACACAGACAGAAAAGTAATTCTTCCTCAAAGCAGCAAGAGCAAAAGGAAGTTTGGAAATGTGATTTGTGGAGGAACTGCATTTGTTTTATATCCCTTGCTACAAGTCTTCCTTGTAGATGCTCTGACTGCATAACAATTTACTGAAAAAGGTGGTGAATGGGCTAAGGTATGATGAAAGGCAGGACAAGAAATAATGGCTTTAATTTGAACTCAGGGAGATTTATGTTAAATATTAGGAAAAAAAAATCCAAGTGGAAAAGTGATAAAGCACTGAACCAGACCTGGTTTAGGAATCACTTTCACTGGATCAATAACACATTAGATAACATCTTTCAGGCATCTAGGTAACCTTTAGAAAGGAAGAGGTATTAAATCATCTTTTGAGATAGTTTTAGTTTTATTCAACTTTCACATTTATTGAGTGGTCATTCTTCTTTCTTTCCTAAGAGTCATTTTTTTCTGTAATTCCCATAATCAAAATCACCAATATTTTCTTTTTTTTTTTTCCCCCACTGAAAATGACTAATGCTATTACTAATTTCACTAGAGCAGTACTATATTGTAACAAGGAGCCAGTACACTTGGCAGCATTGTTTAATTCTTTATTACTCTACTACTGATTATAAACTGGAAAATGTAAATGGGTTGGCAGTATAATTAGTTCTGTGAACTCTAATAAATGCAAAAGTGCTGAAAGAGGTAGCTCAGAAATACAACTCTCAGTTTGAACGAGCTGTAGCCTTTCATCTTTCAAACACAGAACAGGAGCTTTTAAAAAGAGAATAAATAGAGCAACTCAAATCACTTGTTGATTAAAACCCAAATATTTGAAGAGGGTTTAGCATACTGGAGAGGTGGCAGGCAGTGCAGATCCTCTGCTGCTTGAGCACAGCCAGTAAAAGATGTGAATACTAATGCAGCTGAAATAGTACGTCTTCTGTCTCAATTTTCCCTTTAAATTGTTATAAACATTTTAAACCTTAGAGTCTACCTTAAACTCTTGAATACATAATCAGTAGAATTCTGATATTTAATTTTTCTGACTTAATTCCTAAGCTATGTGTGGCTGGATGCTGAAGGAAAGATCAGCATGCACTGCTCTTGTTCTTGCTCTCTTCCTAAGCACTCACTGCTTGGTATCACAGGGAGCAGATCAGAGGGTTAGATGGACTCTCAACCTAATTATTATGTCAGATTTGTGTTGGCCTGATTGGGTACTCTTTGCCTTAGCGAGGTTTTAATGATTCACTTTTCTGATTTTTTGGTTTCTGAGAATTGTTTTAACATTGACAGCAATGACTTGCTAGAACTTCTTTGAAGACCTAACTGCCCACTCAACAATTGTTTAAAAATGTACAGGGAAGGGTCAGAGACATTGCTATTTTCATAGCTACAAATGGTCTGCCAAAGCAGGTTCTGTATTTCTAGAGTTGTCACAGTACTAGAAAATCACACTGCAAATGTGAGAGCAGTACAGCACCAAGCCTGTGCAAGCGGCTTAGCCCAGCCCTGTGGAACTAAGCATGAAGCTGGAATTGCTGCTATCACATCCATGCAGTGCTGCCTTCTGTCCATTTGGCTGCTGAGAGCAGTGTGTTTGCTTAGTCCTAAACCATAGTGTCTGTATAGCAAATCCATGCTGGCTTCCTTAGAGGCGGATTTGATTTGTCAGATGAGCATTGTGATGCAGCAATGTACGCAGCTGATTTTAGGGTTAACTTTGACCAGCTGCTGCTGCAAAATGCCCTAAATATTTATTGTCTGTAGTTAGTGTTTAAGAGGTACATTGAGGTGGAATATTTTTCCAGTGTTAGTAAGCTTGCACAGCACCCACTGTAGTGGCTTACCTCTTCAATGATCCAAAGCGTTAACATTACTGTTATGCCATCTGATAAATGAATAAACAGAAAGTTTTAATTCTGTTTCAAAATTGATGTTACTTAGATTTTTGTATTTTTTTTTTGTAAACATAGCTTACACCATGTTTTTGAAATGAAAATGAACCAACAATATTTTACTCAAGCTAGATATCTATATAAAATTTTCTGATGCTACACATTTTTAAAACATGCAGTAAAACCGTAACTGGTAAAAGCAAATGATCTAATAAAATCTCTTCAAAGGAGCAAACTAAAAGCACATGCTTACTTTTAGTGTACATTAAGTGGTGCTTTGATTAATTGCTGTTTATCTTTGAAAGTATGGTACTATGAGCTTTAGGAATAAATTAATTAGTTTCTTAATGTGTTGATACGCAAAATGTTCTATTTGTAATATCTCATTTGGTAGTACTGCTGCTAGTTGTTCAGCATTTTCAATTGCAAGACTCCATTTAATTATTGAAAATGCTTCCAAACTTTAGCTATTTGGTCAAAAACTGTCAATGTAATCCCACTTTGTGTTGAATATTTTTTGAAGATTAGTGCAAAACTGGCTAGAATACTTCCTAAACTGAAGCTAAGGAAAAGTATTTTATTTTCATCACAGAAAAAAGACTAGAAGGAAAAACCCAAACTTTTTTGGCAAGATCATCCAAAGGGCAAGTGTTAAAAGAGATTTATGAAAACTCACCCAAGCACGTCCAATTATAAATCTCTGGAAAACTGTTTGCACATTGTTAGAGTAAGTTCTTTAGAGGTTGCCGTCGTTACTTAACTGAAATTCTACTTTTACTGTATATGTTGCCAGCCTATGCCCTACCCTTCAGCTATATGAACACATCAGGGCTTTGCAATCAGCTGCTGCTTCCAAAAGCCATTACAGGCATGATGCATAATTATATGGCACCCTTATTTCATCTTGGGAGTGTGTTAAATAAACGCCTTCCCTTTCCCATGCTCAGATCCCCTGCCTCCCAGCACCCTGGGCATGCTGCAGAAATGTGTCATTGCTATATGGAGCAGTGGCCTGTAATGTGCTGCAACATACCAAAAGGTAGCTGCAAATGAGAGGCTAAAATATACTAAAAGGGAGCACCACTTGGAGCTCTTTTTTATTCAGGCAATCCTGAAAATTAGCAATGAGAGAGCAACCAATGGAGAGTAACCTCAGTGGCTTACAAAGAAAGGCCACCATCAGAGAAAAAGAACTGAAGGACAGTGCTATATCGGGAGATGGTATGGAAAGAGTAGGCTGAGACAGACAGATAAGAAGGGAACAGAAGCATGGTGGGGAGGGGACAAGAGGCTGATAGCCAGTGTGGAGCATTTTGGAACACAAAGCCTGAATTTCAAAATGCCTCTGCTGGTAAACGAATAGCTGTGAATCCCACTGGCAAAATGAGATACTCTAGCATAGGAAAAAAGTCACATCCCTTCTTGCAACCCTAAGATTAAGTTTGTTAGCAAGGCTTATCACAAACTAATGCTGCAGCTGTTCTAACACAGAAAAACAGACCCATTATTGCTACACAACATGACTATTCAAACAGAAACTTCAGAGCTGGAAGGGGAGCAGGGTGCTTGCCTCCTTCACTTCCCAAGCTTTGAAACTTAATCTAGCATGCAGAAGACAAAACAATGTCATGTCCTTGTGTACCAGCAACTGTACAAACGTATTTCACTTGGGATAAAAGCTGACTGACATTTTGCGTTTCTATTTCGTGGGAAATGCTGACATTTCAGACCTTACAGTTTTGGCAGAAATTCAGATTTCAAAGTTAAATGCAATTTGTGGATACCTGTCACCTGTTCACTGAAGGCAATATATTTGTTGTGGTTTTCATGACAGGACAAAACAACTGATGAAAACAACTTGCACTGGTCCATATTGCATGCACATGCTGGAGCTAGCAGCCAAATGCTACCAACAAGCATCTGAAAATAAAGAAGAAAAAGTGTTTGATGGAGGTAGGACAAGACACTAACAAAATGAGAATGAGATTGTCTGAAGAACTGAACACTGCATGGAGTAATTAATCAGTGAGATGAACTGCCTCAGGAGAAGCTGTTATCTGCCCTTAAGGACGTTTACAGGATTTTTGTGTCCGTAAAAACTTCTAGCCTCTCCAAAATTAAAGCTGAGCAGCAAGAAAAGGAAGGAGAGGACACAAAAGGCTCTCATGGAGCAAGGCCTTGAATACTTTTCTTGGCAGCAAACATAGGAAGTTAGTGACATATCTAATTAATCTGTCTAGGCTTTAAATAATGTTGGCCTCAAAAGAAGAGATAAAGGGTTTTTAGGCTTGTTGATGACATCAGCAGGTGGTCTTTGAGAACAGTTCTCTTTTTTGCTGCTTTTAGGAAATAGGTAAACTCTCACCTAGAGAGAGAGCAACACTCATATGGCTTAACACAGGGATCTGACTTCCCGTTTTGTTTCCTTCTGTTCTGGCATAGAGGTACCAAATAACAGCACAAGCATTCTATACTGAGTTTCCATGGTAAGGTGCTTGCAGTGGTTGAGTGGCTGCGGGGGTGGCCTTTCTGTGGAGACACCAGGAGCTGTCCTCATGTCAGACACAGCTGGTACCAGCTTGCTTGAAAGCAGATCTGCAACAGCCCAAAGTCTGGCCCATCAGCCGAACTGATGGCGCCTCTGTGATAAAGTGTTTAGGAAAGCCTAAAAGCCACTGTGCAGCAGCTGTGAGAGAGCAGAGTGAGAAAAAACGTGAGAGAAACAGCTGGCAGACACCCAGGTCAGTGCAGAAGGAGGGGAGAACCCAGGCTGTCTGCTGCAGCCCATGGAGGACAATGGCAGAGCAGATCCACACTGCAGCCTGTGGAGGACCCCAGCTGGAATAGGTGGACATACCCTGAAGGAAGCTGCAGAGCATGGAGAACTCTTGCAGGAGCAGGCTCCAGGCAGGGTCTGTGGCGCTATGGGTTACATGGGTTGCTGGTATGACAGGCGCCCATGCAAGAGCAGTCTGTTCACGAAGGACTGCACCCCTTGGAAACGGGCCCATGCTGGAGCAGTTTCTGAAGAACTGCAGCCCATGGGAAAGACCTATGTTGGAGAAATTCATGAAGGACTGTGTCCCAGGAGAGGAACTTCACTGTGGAGGTGGGGAAAAGAGTGAGGAGGAAGGAGCAGCAGAGAGGAGCTCTTATGGGCTGACCGCAGGCCCTGCTTCTCAGCCGTCTGAGATGCTTGGTGTGGGGGAGGCAGAAGAGTTGGAAACGATTAAGTGAAGTTGAGCCTGGGAAGAAGAGAGGGTTAGGGGGAAGGTGAGTTTAGATTTGTCCTTGTTTCTCACTATCCTACTCTGTTTTAACTCACGATAGATTAATTTTCCCAAAGTCAAGTCTGTTTTGCCCATGACAGTAGTTGTTGAATGATCAAGTGATCGTCCTGCCTTTATCTCGACCCAGGAGCTTTTCTCCCCCTATTTTCTCCCCCTGCCTTGAGGAAGGGGAGTGATGGAGCACCAGGGTGCAGGTCGGGCAGCAGGCCAGTGTCAGCTCGGCATACCTACTGCCAACAGATTACAACTCCCTCCGTGCATCTGAAAGCAACCTGTTTCTCTGAACTGCTAGCTGTGCTCTGTAAGTGTTACAGAATGACTGTCAGCATGACTTTATCCAGTAATACTTGGCAATTAGAGGCACAAAAAAGGCAGGAGGGTGGAAGGTATCATTTGAAAGTCTTTGAGCCTCTTAGAGCATGAGAGGAAGATAACGTGTGCTGTTTATAATTTGTTCCACTTCAGCCATTTTTCTTATGATTTCATAAATACAAAACAGAGCAGTGGGAGTAGCAAAAGAACTGAATGCTCTTTTGATATGACAGGGCATTCTCCATACGATGGCTCGTTTATCTTCTTCTGAAAGTGATCTGTTGTTCCACTAAGACAGGGAAATTAGAATGTATCTGACCAGTTAAAGGTGAGGGACACTGTATTTGGGACATTTTTCTAGCTTTTTACATGTATTATAAAGCAATATTCTGTATTAGCCACTTTTGGACCAATTATGGCTGTAACTTTGGATTTTGAAATTCAATATATAATTGTCTGTGTGAGTGGAAAAGACTTGGTTTTCCAAGTAGATTGAATGAGCATTATGGAATTTATTTTACTTCTCCAAAGCCATTAGCAAAATAATGTGAAAGGCAATTTAGTGAGAATTGCTGGTGACCAAAATTTAAAAACAAATACCATAAAGACAATAAATTTCATGAGTTTATTAACTTTTTTTTTCTTTCTTTTTTTCTTTTTTAGCAGACATTGGTTGAGCTGAGTTTAGAATGGTTCCAGATCAATTTGTTCAAAATTTATTGAATGACTTCCTCCTACAAATCAAAACTCACCACAGATGGTTCATGAACAGTGAGTGATCCTTATATGGAGATTCTCAATAGCTATTTGGTTTACTTAGGCACATCGGTGACCTTCGAAGTCAGAGAACCATAAATAAATAAAGTCTTAATGAGAATATTCATATGATTCTGAAGGCTCATGGGTTTGTGTGATTTCTGAGACAACTGTTTTATTTGTTAAGATTTCTGAAAATAGCAATGTGTGATAAAGAAAATGATCTTTGGTGAACTTATTGTGTAAACATCAAAATCTCCCAAGACTGCCTGTTCACATGTTTCTAACTCTTCATTTGTTCCTGTTAAATGATATTAAATAATACGTTAAAATGCACAGAATATGGCATTGTTTTAAATGTTATTCAAGCAG
This sequence comes from Amazona ochrocephala, assembly GCA_039720435.1. Taxonomy (NCBI): domain Eukaryota; kingdom Metazoa; phylum Chordata; class Aves; order Psittaciformes; family Psittacidae; genus Amazona; species Amazona ochrocephala. The sequence continues at coordinate 91,504,377 of CM077877.1, forward strand.
TCATCATAATGCTGTTGTGAGATTATAAATTAAGAGAGCTTGTGCTCAAAAACTCCTGCAACGTTCATGTTTGGAGGTGGTGGTTTTATGATGTATAAACATTTAAGTAAAAATTAGAACTGTTTTTAAAAGTATTTGTTTAAAAACATCTAGCCTATTAATTTTGTTATTGTGTGCTGTGCATAAAAACATTTAAATCTCAGTCTTTTATAATTCAGAAATGCTGCAGTATCAGCTGCTAAAAGCAGGCACACTGACATCCTTTTGAATACTAGACCTTAACTGCATGCAAGTTAAATAAAACATGCGGTTATTTACCATGACCAGGGCACTTATCTTTTGAGCTATTATTTGCTTTACTGAGGTGAAAATAACCCTTATAGGACTGGGATGCATTCCTGACATTGTTCTTAATACAGCTGCTGTGAAATGCCATACCACTAGATGTTGGATTAAAAACTGTCAAGAATGTTACGTGGGTCATTTACATTTTGGTGATCTTATTTTTTATTTTTGTTTAAAAAAAAAAAACACAAAAAAAAAAAAAAAAAAAAAACAACAAAAAAAACCCAAAGATCCAACCAAAACCAAGCCAACACACATTATTTTTAAGGTAGAGCAAACACCACGAGATAGCTGAGCTGACGTGAAGGCTCAAGTGGGAGCATATGGAGTGGTCCAGCTGCTCTCCCCTTAATTTCCTTCCTCAGCAGCACAATCCTGCCTTCCCTGTTAGAGTCTCTGGTCCTCCACTGACCCGTGGGGCTGTGTCTCACTATATCAGCAGTAACAAAAGACCTGAGTAACTTTCTGCTGGTTTTCTGCACTGCCTTACAAAGAGGTCAGAGAGCAGAGCAAGGGAGCATATCGTTGAAGAATAGAAGAAAAGGTAGTAAATAGTGGTTTTCATCTGTATTTTTACTGAGGACCTACTCTTAGACAGCAAGAAATCTTGCCTGTCACAGTGCTGCTTTAAGGCAATGAGCATTCATTTCAGCTAACAGGGAAAAGAGAGTGAACATCCTTTTCACCATTCTGTCTGAAGCAATTAAAAACTTTGTCCAAAGTACTGTCCAGTGCACCACAGAGAAGCATGAAAAGAAATTAATTTTTTTGATTAATAAGCTTGTCTGAACTGGAAATATGGGGATTAGCAGTTGTCTTCGTGTGCTAAGGAAGGGACAGACAGCAAAGTGATGCAATTGTGCCTTAAGGGCTCAAAGAAGCAGAGCTTACTTTGAAAAATATGCTTTCTACAAAGAGAAAACTAGACATCTACATACAAAAGTGCCCACAGAAAGTATTATCTTTCTATAGTGTTCAAGGCAACAGAGTTGGGCTGTTTGTAAGTCACTTAAACCATGTTGAACACTTCATTCAGGATGCCAGCTTTTCTCTTAGCAAAAATCACCTCGTCAAGCTACAACTGTGAACAAGTGCATTGAGCAAAACACAATGCAAATGAAAGAAATAGAAATTAGTGACTCTTGCCATATCATTGAGTTTTCCAAAGGGTGAAGAATCCTATTACAAAATAAATGGAAGGTTTTTTTGCTGTGACGATGTAAGCTTGCTGCCTTAGTTGTTTGGTTTTTTTTTCCCAAACCCCATTTCAAATGCAGAATGCAGCTTTTCACTTCCTAAGCAGTATTTCTTGTCAAGGACAAGTAGAACCAATTTGTCTGAGCTAAAATGCCCTTTAAGTTTCTGACCAGAATGGAAAGCACTGCTGTATAAAGCCTGCTGTTAATGTTTGGTGCTGGTGTTAACAAATACCTTTGCTTGCTGCATAATACTTCAATAGATGAAATGACAAATTTGAAGATCAGTGAGTCAGGACACTGTTAATCCAGTGCATGAACCCTGCAGTTTTATAGACTAATTTTCTGGTTGGCATATATAAAACTGGTACAGTGACTCAAGATGACGTATAGACATTGGTGAAATATTTTGGCCCTAGAGTAGTTCAGTGACAGCAAAGAGGGGAGAAGGAAGAGTTTTGCCTGAAACCCTAGAAATTTCTGCAATCCACATATTGTTGACTGGCTCTAAGAGTCCTGTGCATGCATTTTCAGCCAAAATAACTATAGCAATCTGCCAGTTTGTCGTGGTTTAAGCCCAGTCAGCCATGCAGCCGCTAGCTCACTCCCCCCCGCTTCCTCTCCCCAGCTCTTGGAGGGATGGGGAGGACAATCGAAAGAATGTAACTCCCACGGGTTGAGATAAGAACAGTCCAGTAACTAAGGTATAACACAAACCACTGCTGCTACCACCAATAATAATAATGATAAGGGAAATAACAAGGGAAGAGAATACAACCGCTCACCACCCACCAACTGATACCCAGCCCAACCGAGCAGCGATCTAACCCTTCTGTGTCACTGCCCCTAGTTTATATAGTGGGCATAACATGCTGTTGTGTGGAGTACCTCTTTGGTTAGTTTGGGTCAGGTGTCCTGTCTCTGCTTCCTCCCGGCTTCCCCTCCTCCCTGTCAGAGCATGAGACTCAGAAAGTCCTTGGTCAGACTAAACATTACTGAGCAGCAACTAAAAACATCGGTGTTATCAGCACTGTTCCCAGGCTGAAAGTCAAAACCACAGCACTGCTCCAGCTACTAAGAAGGAGAAAAATGACTGCTACTGCTGAACCCAGGACAGAATTTTAGGGGGGTTTTGTTAAAAGCAATGGCGTAAGTCTTCATAGCTCAACCAAAAATGTTAAGTGTGAGAAAAAATAATTGGTGAGCTAGAAGTTTATTTCTGTTCATTCTTTACTGTGTGTGGGTGAAGAGGTGGTTTTGGTTTTTCATAGAACCATAGAATAGTTAGGGTTGGAAAAGACCTTAAGATCGTCTAGTTCCACCTCCCCTGCCATGCTCAGGGACACCTCCCACTAAACCATGCCACCCAAGGCTCTGTCCAACCTGGCCTTGAAAACAGTCAGGTTGGACAGAGCCAGGAGGGACAGATTTCCCTCTGCATCTTCTAAAAAATCCTAAATCTTGACAATTGACAATTAGCTAAAGGGTCACTAACATTTAGGTGACCTGGAACTATCTTCTTGATGTACCTCACAAATTTTATTTATAGGAAATCTAATGGTGTCATTAAATGTTTCTGTATTTTGTAGAGGCCATTAAAATTCTTTGCAATAAAACATTTGTTAAAAATACAGATATTTTACTGGTGGATTTGCTAATTAATAGAACTGTGTCTAGCTATTTGGAAGTAAAATGGTAATTATAAAAAGTACTTAAAAGAATGAAATTATATGTTGTGTTCCCAGATTATACTTTACAGGGGCGCCATACATGTTCAAGTTCTTTTAATGGTTCCTTCAGTATTGCCTTGAGGAACGCTTCTTGATGTCCTACTGTGGACCACAGGGTATCCGGATGGTAGCTAAATGTTTCTTTATCCAGCATTTCATTGTATAGCTCTTACTCACGTTGCATAGTTCTTGCTTGTGCAAAGAATGCCACAGCTGACACAAAAATAATTGTCTATGTAAACAGTGCATACAGTAATGGGGGCTGTAAGAGCCTTCCCTTAGCTTGCATGAGTTCACTCTAGGCAATAATACAAATATTGGCTTAACGTAACACAGTGAGACACCAATAACTGCATTTTCTTATTCTTTTTCTTTTAAATGTATGAAAAAAAGGCAAGAGCAAGTAAATAGATTCCTTATGATGTGAGAAAGAGAAGTGGAAGTGTGTTCTGCATTTGATATATTTCTAAGTCTGCTTTTAATGTCTACTTTAAAAAGAACAGGAGACACTGTAATTACCCTGAAAAGCTTTTGTGAATACCTGCTTTTCTAAGTCTTTTCACTGTCTGAAACAGAAATGGCCTTGTCTCAGAACAGTTAATGACATCGGTTCCCTCTTTCCCGTTTCTAAGCCTGTGATGTATAATTTTCCTGTTCATGTAGTAACTAACATTAAGAAAAACCTTAAGTAATTGCCCTTTCAAAATATTGCCCTCCTGTACAAGAGAAGGTTTTATTCTTCTTGTATAGATTTTTCTGCATCCTCATCCTGCTTTTGACAACCCTTGTTCAATATGGACAGGAAGAGAACACAATGACAACTGCAAATAACTGTAATGAAGCCTGAAAAATACTGTTTTTTTTCTCAGAGGTAAGTTTCTTGGGTTTGTAATAAGAAAATGTCTTCAAGTTATGCAGGTAAAAATGGTGAGGCAGGTAAGCTCAGGGGTAAGAACCTCTGACTTGCAGCCCCAGACCATTCTTACAAATACAAAATCCAAGCCCTAAGAAAAGCAAGTGGGTTGGGATCCTGCGGCTACTGAGTTGCACTGACATTATGAGCATTAATGATGCACACTGAAAAAACCACGCTTGACTGGGTCATGTCAAATTCCAACAAACCCCATATGTCACACACTTGTCAAGCAGGAATTGTGAAGGAACAGTCTCAAATTAAATTGTGTTTCAATAAAATTAAAACAGCATGCAAAATAATATTGAATAAATCTGCCCTCTGAAGTAGGAATACTGAATGAGCTGGTAAACGGTATAAAGAAACATAGCGATGCTATTGTTTCTGAAGCAGTTACTGCATTTCTTCTTGAAATATTGTTTTGCCTTCTTATTCGTTAGTGCATCAAAGCAGGGATTTTTTCAAAACATAGATTTGGGTTTTTTCCCCTTTTAGCTGGCAGTGAAGAGAAGCACATCAGTATCACAAGCCACATTAAAATTTGAACAGGGAACCTTTTTACAGAAATGCCAAAAAGTGCTTACTTTAAAATGCAGAACATACGAGATCGCAAACCACCGAAAAAAAGGACACAGAAATAGGACACTTACTGAAGTAGCTTCCATAACTTTCTGATCAATGGAAGGCATTGCTGAAGTCTCTGGGGTTTTTATAGAGATCTGCACCAACTGACAGCTCAAAACCTTGAGCAGGAAGAGTTAGTAAAGGGCACACTTCTCTCCCTTCATTAAGGCTGCAATGATACTTTTGGAAAATAGCCCAGGGAGTGCTCTACTGGCTGATGAGAACCTGCAGCTATGGGTGTTTACTGAAAAATCTTTCACACCACATGATTTCTTTCTCAAAACCTTTTGGTTTAGCAAACTGCATTGATAGCCTAGTTTTCTGATATTTACTGGCAGATTAGAGTAAGGTGAGGAGAAATAAAAGCTTGCAGAGCACCCCATAATGCTACCTGCAATGAAAGCAAGCTAGGCTTTGTTCATTAATGTTATTGAACTGAACTCTGTGTAATTTGTGCAAGTTCTTCACATCTTGAAGATGTTGTGGCTGTGTGAAGCAGGATATCAGTAAATGTTTAAGATCCTCGATATCTGGTGCATGGACTTAGCAGTTCCATATCCACAGAAGAAAACTGACTGGAAAACCGCTGTCCCAGTGTTGCCATAGCACTCTGGAAAAGGGCCATGAGTACTGCTAGTCATTCTTAACAATGCGGCCTGGAACCACAGTTGGGTAATTCTTTACAGAGATGCAAGTGTTACTGATGGAGGTTGAAGTCACCAAAGAAATAATAGCAAGAATGCTTTACCTTTGTTTTAAACAGGCCACAGATCTTTGTAATCCTGGTTTATAAAGCTTTGGGTTCATGTGGTTTCCTATGGATCACACAGGGTGTTTAATAAATACAGATTGGCATGGGGCAGCACTACCAAAATGACATGGGCTTACAGTCTGTAGGAGCAGCTGCTCTCTATCCCAGCACAACACAAGGGCTGTGCAGTTTCTCAGAAATTCTCTTTGTACTTGGGTATCCTGATTCATAATGCTGCAACTGAGCTCTCAGGCTATTCTGCAAGAGGGATTAGCCAGTCCTTCCGCCAGTCCCCACAAACACCACTTAGAAAATGAAATTGTAAAAAACCACTTAATCCTGAAGCTGTTGTTTTAATACTTAATATTAAATCATGCATTACATCATATATTCACCTGTGTATTCTGTTTTTGATAATGATTCACACTGTTATAGAGACCAGTGTGTTATTCTGGTAATTACATACAAGCAATGGTACCCAAGCATTCCATTTCAAGTAGATCCCTTCAATAGCTTTTGCTGAACAAATCAAAGCATGATGTTGATGAGTATACATGTAGCAAACTCAAATTACCCTTCAAAAGAGTTGTATTTATATACTAAGTTTACATTATAACTCCTAAGTATGAACTTCCAACATGAGCATCATTTGGAATAATACAAGTACTGTAGTTTCTTTAAAAATGCAACTCTAGGGATCTGAAGGTAACAAACAATGTCATATTGCTATTGTGCATGAAATGCAAGTTTAGTGCTAAAATTTTACCTGTGAAAGCTGAGCAGATATTGATTGCATGCATCAGAATTTCTTCACAGTGATAAAATTAAATCAGTTTTAAAGTCAGTTACAGCTGTGAAATAGAAAAGCTCTCAAGTATGCTCATGTGGTCTCCCTCTGTTTACTGCACCAGTTTCAAAACCATGTTTTAACATGTTAGGAAATATACATAAGTGCTATATTAGTTCCCTTATCTTTCATACATGCCTAAGTTATCTCTTCAGGTGCTTGTGGACGCCTATGAGGGTACATGGATCATTCCATTCATCTGGATGAATCAAGATGCTGTTTTGTTTGGTTACTTTTGAAATTTGGAATATTTTGTAATACTTGTAGCTGTTTGATAAATCTAGCTTACTTGAACCATTAAAAGCAATGGTCATAAAGCTTAAGAAGCAGCTTATATAGCTGTGGGGAGGGCAGCTATGACAAGTAAGACAAGTAGGACAAGTTACATTCATAGGGGGCCCCCACCGTGAGAAGGAAAGACAGATGTGGATCTGTTGGAGCAAGTCCAGAGGAGGGCCATGAAGATGATCAAAGGGATGTAGCATCCCTTCTATGAAGACAGGCTGAGAGCGCTGCGCTCGTTCAGCCAGGAAAAGGCTCCAGGGAGACCTTAGAGCAGCTAAAGGGGGCCTATAAGAAATCTGGGGAGGGACTTTTCACAAGGGCAGGTAGCAATGAGACAAGGGGTAATGGCTTTAAACTGAAAGAGGGTAGATTTAGACTAGATATTAGGAAGAAATTCTTCACTGTGAGGGTGGTGGGGCAATGGCACAGGCTTCCCAGAGAAGCTGTGGCTGTACCATCCCTGTAAGTGTTCCAAGGCCAGGTTAGACCGGGCTTTGAGCAACCTGGTCTAGTGACAAGTCATTAGAATCAGATGACCTTTAAGGGCCCTCACAACCCAAATGAGTCTGTGATTCTGAAAGTGCCTTTAATTGCACACTTCAATACTCTCACCTTTCAGATGCTTCCCTCACCCAGTGCACAGGACTCAGCTACTAGTTAATAAAGGCTGAAAAGTTGTAAAGCTGAAAATACCTTTCTCCCCACTTTCAAGCCCCTTCAAAGAAATCACCGAGCCGCCTCCAGAGCTGCTAGCTCCGCGCAAATAAAAATGAGGAGACGACAATAACCGGGAGGGTTGTGCTCCCGGAGCGGGGTGCGCACCCTTCCCCAGCCCCACCGGGAGGGCATACCCGCTTCGCCCCACTGCGGGGGTCCCCGGCGGGCAGCCTCTCGCCCAGGGGTGCTCAGAGGAGAGGAGAGGGGTCGCTGTGGAGGTCCCCCCGCCCAGCCCCGCTTCACTGGCGACTCCGCCCCACTCTCCGCACCGCGGGACGGCGGCGTCCTTAGCTCTTGTCCCGCATCCCCGGCCGTTTCTCGCCGGCGAGAGGCGCTGGAGAGCGGCGGCGGGGCTTGCCCAGCAGCATCCGGAGAGGTATAGGGGGACGCCCCGGGAGGGGAGGGAAAGGAAAGGGGAGGAGAGCCACCCCCGGGCGCTTCCCGTCCTCCCCGGGCGCAGTGTCAGCCCTTGGTCTGCGGGCGGGGAGCGGGGTGAGCCTCGGTGCCGCAGGGCTACACCTGCAGGCGTTAGGACAAGTCTGCCTGTACACACATTCTGCTGTGCGTGTGCCGGCTCTCTGCCTGAGCCAGGAGCTGAGCCCAGCGGCAGCGAGAGCGGGACGTCGCCTCCCTGCTCTACCGAGCTGCGGAGTTGACATCAGCAGCCCTCGGCCGCCGCGATGCAGCTACTTGTGCGTGATTTTCCTCTCCTGACGAGGTTCCTGGTAAGCCCCTCTTTCTTATAGGATTTTCTTCCTGCACACCCTCCCGAGAGTAGGACTCGAGGGGGAGCCGGTAGCGCAGTCCCGGTGAAGAGCGAGAACCGCGACCGAGCTGGGCTTGTCCCTCCGGAGGGGCTGCGCTAGCTCAGGTCTGACCCCCATGCCCCGCGAGGTGCTTCTGGCCTCGATAACCTGGCGGAAGGTGCCGGCATGTTTGATTCAGTTTTATTTTTTTAATGCTTTTTTACCCTACTTTACTCTGAAAATTGAAGGTGGTGGATCCTGCCCATCAGTGATGCCGCTTGTGGTTACTGTGCCGTGGAAGGGATGGTAAGGAACGAGTGCTCAACTGTCCGCCTCTGAAGAGGTGAGTGGCTCTGTGGTGCTCCAGTGAACACTAGCCCTTGTTGTGTGCTGCTTTAATTTTTCTTCCCTGGTTTTGCTTAAAAAAATAAAGTCTACTTATTACATGCAATAATGTGTAACAAACATATATGACTATACAAAGGAGCAAATGATGGAGACTGAGAACCACTCATATAAAGTAGTTTGGGTTACTAGGTAGTTACTGCAGTGCAGTTAGCCAATATGCATTTTGGCATACCAAGTGTGGAGTTACAGTACCGGTGAACAGTTAGTTGGGGATTCTGCACCCCAGAGTTATTAGGCTTTGGAAAGCCATGGGGGAGGCGAGGGGGGGGGTGATGAGCAGTCATAGAGAGAGTAGCCCTTTATGTGACTGTGAGAAGATAGAGGAGCAGGTGGGCAGATTACTCATGAGGTGCACAAGTGTTACTGTTTTGCTGTATGAGCTTCAGGTGAGAGATTTGTTTGAGTGGGTGCAGCCCACTGCAGTATATAAAACATTTAAGAGCCCCTTGCTGTAAAGCCACTCAGAGCATATATTGTCTTGAGAAGATATAAAAGAAAGAAGTGATTGGATCATTGCCTAGAAATGTCAAGGTGAGGAATGAGCCCTTTAAACAAGAGAGAAAAGTTTTAGCAACATGCAGTGTTGGATATTTGTAGTTGGACATCCTGAGACTAGAGCGTGCAGTTTTTTAAATAACAGCACTCATTAGGCTCATAAATTCTTTAAGTTTTTCATCATTACAAAACTTTAAGCCAAGCATGGGATTTTTGTTTGTTTTTTGTTTGGGATTCGGTTGGTTGGTTTTTTGCTTTCCTAAAGACAGGTCTATTTTTAAGAGGACTTAGTATGAGGAAATCTTATGGGCTATAGGTAAGGGAGGCTGAAACAGGTGATCACAATGAAACCTGATTGCCTCTATTAGGCATACAATCAGGAAAGCTGTGTTATCTCTTGAGAGTTCAGTTTCGGTGTATTCTCTCTTTCTGTCCGTTTGCTCCTCTAAATTTCTTGATGAAAAAGGCTCTGTAATATTGAGAGCAGTGCTGAGGAGAAGGAGTTTGGGTCTTGGTAGATGAGAAGCTCAACATGAGCCGGCAGTGTGCACTCACAGCCCAGAAAGCCAACCGTATCCTGGGCTGCATCAAAAGAAGCATGACTGGTCGAGGGAGGTGATCCTGCCCCTCTATTCCTCTCTTATTAGACCCCATCTGCAGTACTGTGTTCAGCTCTGAGCTCGCAACACAAGAGACACATGAACATTGGAGTGATTCCAGAGGAGAACCATGAAGATAATCAGAGGGCTAGAGCACCTCTCCTATAAAGACAGGCTGAGGGAGCTAGGCTTTTTCAGCCTGGAGAAGAGAAGGCTATAGGGAGACCTTACAGCAGTCTCACAGTGCCTAAAGGGGGCCTACAGGAAATCTGGAGAGAGACTTTTACGAGGGAAGGTAGTGACAGGACAGTGGGGGAATGGCTTTAAACTGCAAGAAGGGAGATCTAGATCATATATAAGGAAGAAATTCTTCACTATCAGAGTAGCGAGGCACTGGAACAGGTTGCCCAGAGATGCTGTGGCTGCACCATCTCTGTAAGTGTTCCAAGGCCAGGTTGCACAGAGCTTTGAGCAGCCTGGTGTATGGGAAGGTGTCCCTGACCATGGCATGGGGATTGGAGCTATGCAATCTCTAAGGTTTCTTTCAGCCCAGACCATCTGGCAGACATCTGGGGAAAGCTTCCTGCTGTGTGTAAAAGTATCTTACTCTATGGCTTGAAACAAACATTAAATGCACAGAGGGGAAATACCTACATTTAATCCTTACTTGGAGTATTGTGTGTGGTTCTGGTGTCCCCAACATGAAAAGGACATGGAACTGTTGGAACAAGTCCAGAGGAGGGCCATGAGGATGATCAGGGGACTGGAACACCTCCTGTATGAAGATAGGCTGAGAAAGTTGGGGCTGTTCAGCCTGCAGAAGAGAAGGCTGCGTGGAGACCTCACAGCAGCCTTCCAATATCTGAAGGGGGCCTATAGGGATGCTGGGGAGGGACTCTTCATTAGGGACTGTAGTGAGAGGACAAGGGGTAACGGGTTCAAACTTAAACAGGGGAAGTTTTAGATTGGATATGAGGAAGAAATTCTTTACTGTAAGGGTGGTGAGGCACTGGAATGGGTTGCCCAGGGAAGTTGTGAATGCTCCATCGCTGGCAGTGTTCAAGGCCAGGTTGGACATAGCCTTGGATGGCATGGTTTAGTGGGAGGTGTCCCTGCCCATGTCAGGGGGGTTGGAACTAGATGATCTTGAGGTCCTTTCCAACCCTAACTATTCTATGATTCTGTGATATCAATCGTTAGCTTTTGGCTATGTGTTTTTATGTCTATCTCTAATACAAATAATTCCCCAAATGCCATTAGATCCAGGGGTCTCTGTGTTTCTGTTCTGCATCTAAGTGATTTTAATGAAGGATCTGGAAGGTGAGAGTTGTGATGAGGGTTGCTGTTCATAGATCTGGGTAAGGTTTGAGGAATGTGATTTGTAAGGCTGGAGGTATGGGTATGGTTTCCAATGTGTTTAAACGTTTGAAGTGATTTAGCATGTTAACTTTTCTAAGCTGTCATCAGCACTACATTTGCCCTCAAGAAACACTTCTTAGCATGAATTCATGGTAGTTGAAACCTTACATTCTTTTGGGATGGAGAAATGCTTATTTAACCAAAGTTCATTGTGAGTTTTGGATTCTAGCTGTATGTTTTAGAGTGGAAAAACAGTAGGTATGAAGTATCTTACTGAACAATTTTCAGTGTGATGTGACAGTTGTTTGCCTATCTATAAAACACGTTCTTATTACATAACATTCTCTCTAAATCTCCTTATCAAGGGAGATTAAACCTGATTATTAACTACTGTCTGTTAGTAAACCATTTGGTCTTCTGGGGTAGGAGAGAGAAAATCCATTTGATAAAGTGACAGCTGAAGATAGCTGCAGTGCAGGATTACTCTGTGACTGAGCACTTTGTTTCCCAGATATTTATTGCTCTTGCCTTGCCTAATTTACTCTGCTTTCCAATCAAACTTCCTTTATACCAAGGATGAGCATGCTGATGTCTTGTCCCAGAACCTGGAAACTTAGGAAAGCAGACTAGGTAGGAACAGCTGGAAGAGCTGACCTGGAGGAACAGTGTGGGTTTGAGTTTGAGTCCAGCGGTGGTAGGTAAGAGCTTTATTTGTGGTAGGCACAGAAAGCTGATATGTGCATGTTTCTTTTTGGATCTTTAAACAAGTTTTTCTCATCTACTTATATGGAAGGACCATATAAACATATATACACAATGTATACCAGTGAACATAACATATATATGTAATGTACACCACCGAAGCCTTCTGCCCTTCTTCCTGTTCCAAACAGCCGGGTGTGATTGAGTGGCCCTGTTCTGTGTGGCTTTCTGTATGCTGAGGCACAGCTTCAGAGCAGTCAGTTGCTTGGGAACTGAATTAGTCTGAGTTTTTATCTTTACCTCAGCCTGCACTGAAATTTCTTCATAATTCAATTACCCTAATCTGTACCTTTTTATTTGCACTGCAACTTTTCCCTTGGTATGCTTTTTGTATTGCTTAGAAACATAAATGGATATCAGAAATTAAACAAAATTCAGTGGTGGTTTTACTATGTTCCGCAGATGAGTATTAACAATTTCGTTAAATGAGCATTTTACTTACTTATTTGAGACAGTTGTTCTGTGTCTTCAGTGCATCTCGTTGTTGACATACAAATCCTCTTTCAGTAGCTCTGGTTTGGTTCCAGATGAATGTATCATTGCTTTGTTTGTGAGGTATTGCCCCTCACCACAGCCGCTTCGTGTGAAAAAGACTGCTTTTAGGTGTGATTGCGTTATGTGTTGGGATAACTTGTAATCTAAAGGGAGCTGAATTTATTAGTATCTCTCCAATGGGTCTCTGATAACTTCTGGGTTAGACCTTTTGGATTAATATCTTTTACCTGTACAGCCTAGCAAGCTGTGAAAGTAGCAGTGTGGCAGCAGATGGGTGGAAAACATGTCCACATCATAATGTCCCCAAGTTTTTCTATAACGTATTACAATGATGGGGACAGTGCAGGAATTATATACAGCAGCAACAACTTTACAAGGGTTGAACAGGAGAGTGAAACTTGAAGGAAATGTGGTTTGTTTGGGTTTTTTTTATATGCATGCTATGGAACTTGCGGAGTATTATCTGAATACTGTAGAAGAAAATGCCCATGACCACAGGAAAGTTATTTCTAAGGATTCTGCAATTAGACAGACTTCTGGGAGAAATCACTGTTTGAAAGCAAGCCATTTGTCATTTGGAGATGGTATTTTTCATTTTATGTTACTACATGGCACAGCTGATGGCTTTTTGATCGGTTGTATCTAAGTTGAATCTGAGCTTGTCGTCTTACTTCTGGAGGCATTGTAGAACTGTAGAAAAGGTCAGGCTTGGGAAGAGATGTACTTAATATTGTTCCTAAAAGCCTCATTCCTTTACTGAACCTTTACACAAATCCCTACTGCCTGATGGGTTGGGGAAGACAAAAATATGGGGAAATGAGGAACTGAATTCCCATTCTCACAATATTAAACCTGCTTAAGATAGTAAATAGGCTAATGATGACAAGAATGACAGGTGTTTATGCACACATGACTTCAGAAGACTAAGAGAAACATGCCAAACATTCAATTAAATAGTGATATTGTGTATGAATTAGTATCCATTCACTATAGATATTAGGGCAGCAATAGTGCTAGCTGAATTGAGAGAGTTGGGGTTGTTCAGCTTGGAGAAGACTTTGGGGAGACCTTATTGTGGCCTTTTGGTTCTTAAAAGGGGGCTATAAGAAAAATGGGGAAAGAGTTTTTAGCAGGCCCTGTTAAGATAGGATGAGGGGTAATGGTTTTAAACTAAGAGAGAGGTGATTCAGACTGTATGTGAGAAAGAAATTTTTTACAATGAGGGTGGTAAAACACTGGCACAGGTTGCCCAGAGAGGTGGTGGATGCACCATCTCTGGAGACACTAAAGGCCAGGCTAGATGTGGTTCTGAGCAACCTGATCTGGTTGAAGATGTCCCTGCTCATTGCAGGGGGCTGGACTAGATGACATTTGAAAGTCCCTTCCAACCCAAACTGTTCTATGATTCTGGAGCATGTTAACATGGACAGGTGAGAACATGAGAGTTATGTTGTGAATGGGGAAGTTTCATCTTGTGTAAAGTAATCCAGAAGACTGGAATAGGAAGAAAGTAAGTATTCTTGAAACACAGGTTTGAAACATATTTGGGTTTTACATTGGAGATTCATAGTAAAAAATTGCAGTACGGCTGCCTGCAGTGAAATGTTGCATTGCGTAAGGAGCTTTTCCTAACAGCTTTTTCTACACCAGCTGTAGTTTCTGTATCATTTTTCACAGTTGCCAGCTATAAAACAGCTGCTTTGACTTTTGTCATGCTCTGGAGTTAAAGTACAAATATAGACTTCTCTCCAGGAGTATTTCTATCCCTTTGCTCTGCAGATACATTTGAAGCAGACTTAGAGAAAGTCTAATTCCCTTAAGTAGGGAAAATACCTATGAACCGTTGGTATCTTTATCCAGATTAGAGCCTTCTTCATTGTTATTACTAATGCTACATTTTAGAGGGGAGCAAAAATAATGAAGGTGTAGCTAAGTTTTTAATGGGACTGTTGTTTTTAACCCTGTCTAGTTTTAGAACCCTCGCTGTCAAAACAATATGGATAAGCAGGATGCAGACAGGAGATGAAAAACAATGTACTGGAGAATAATGATTTATTAGGTAAGACTGAAAACTATCAAGGGAGAAAGCTGTACCTCCTTGTTTTTTTCTGTTTCTTCTGTGAAATGATTATGGCAGCAAAGAAAGGTGGAGAAGTATGAATAACCTGTGTAAATGCAAGTGTCATCTAGCTGGTGCTGGGGTGGGTAAGGAGTGTTCTGAAAGATGGGTGTGAGGAATTCTGCATGCCATAGTGCTGCTGGTATGTTTGCAAGCCATGTGCTTTCACTAGCATACGCTTGTTTGGCTTGGGCCTCTCTAAGTGCAGAACTTGATTGGAGGCCATTTAGATGAGTTTAGCTACGTATTTTCCCAGTATTTGGGCTGTCAGCATTTCACATTAGAAATAATATGCCTTTGGATTTCCTGTTTTTCCCAAATGTCTTTAGGCAGGGGTTTGTTCTGCTTACGATTGTGAGAATCTTTAAGGAAATCGTGTAAACAATGTCATCCATGAAGATGTACAAGTCCCTCTTGATCAAACTTAAGATACTTATTTTTTTTGGGATGATCTCTTGTTTGGCAGGAATTTGCAGTTTGCTCTGAAATCACTTTAAGCCATGATTTTGCTGATGAAATTTCATTTCTGTTGTGGAAGGGAGCAAATGTCAAAATGATTTGTGGGACATGAGTTTCTAAAGTGCACATTCTTAATTAAGTGTTAAAATAATGAATTTAATATTGTTTATAACTGAATTAATCAGAAGTGAGCTCATAATTTCAATTTTGTGTGAACATTTTAATGGTAGTTTGCCCCACCATTTTTCCAAATATGAGAAGACTATGTTTGGAAGTAAAAACAATTAAGTATTCAGTTTCAGGTTTAGCAAAGGGTATGAACCATTGATACCTGCAAAAGCCTTCTCACTCATTTTGATGATGGCCACAGGTGTTTCTAGTGTATTTTTTTAGAGTAAATTTTGGTTTTGAGGAAAACCAGGGAAAATAAATGTTCTAAAGGATCTGAGTTCATTGTCAATTTCCTTCAGCTTCCAGTGAGGTCACAGATGGTTTTAATTGACTATCTATAGTGGTCATTATAGATGGTAATCTACAGCAGCTCAGGCAATGCCAACCCACTGTCCATGCACACGCCTGGACAGAATCATGCTTATGCTTTGCACAGTGTTCCAGTAAGAGTGTCTTTCTTGTGTGAGAAAAGGAAACTTGGTTACAGTCCACCTGCCTGTGTGAATCAGGGATGTATGGCATCCAGCAGTAAAACTTGTGAATCAGTCACAAGGTACTGGTTTTTAAAATTCATCACTTTTCAGAACGCAGTTAAGCCTTGGGCGTATTTAGAAATGCTTGGTGCTTTTACACCTCTGGTTCAAAGGTAGTGGTGTAGCACTGTTTTCCAAACAGTTTGCCACCATCTGAAGATTGCTCTTTCTCTCCCAGACTCAAGATTTAAGGTCTTGCTCCTGGATAAAAGTGAGGGGGGGGGGGAAATAGCTGCAGGGTTTCTTCATCTTGCTTTAAAAGTATTTGTCTTCCACTGCGTTACTAAAATGACCTGGCTGGAAATCCTCTTTCTGAGCAAGTGCAGCCTTTCTTCTGGCCTGTTCCTGTGTCCGTTCCCACCAGGAAGATTGTGGCTTTCATCCTTTGAACCTCTGAACTCATTCTCATGTTGACTCATATGAGATTGATCTACATCAGTGTGATTACTAGAGACAGATTAATTCCCTTAATTTTAAACATACTGTGGATCAGTTCAGAGACTCACTATGTCCATAGCATCCACATTAAAATGCATAGCAATATCACAAGTAATGTTTTATTAGCCTAGCCTTTCTTCCTTTAATTGAAAAAGTAATGTTAGAGAAGCAGTAACTGTTTCTGAACCTTAAATCTGGGCAATGTCGTATCTCATTTGATACCAAAACCACAGCCATCAGGCAATATAGCATGGACTGCAAGTTTGTGTGGGGAGCATGTGTGTTAACTTGTATTTCTAGTACACAAACAGTTGATCTTAAATTTGAACCCCCATAAGTAAAAATACAGAGAACTTTAATTACACAATCTGTTTATGATGGAACAGTTTAGTGCAAGTACTCACTCATGCTCAGTATAGAAATTGGGGGGAGTTGGCTGAGAGGTGCTGATCGCTGCTTAGGGACAGGCTGGACATCAGTCAGTGGTGACGAGCAATTGCATTGTGCACCACTTAGGTTTTTGGGGTTTTATTCCTCTCTTCTTTTTTTTTTTTATTATCTCCCTATTTATTTCTGCTATTATTAGTTTTTACCTTATTTCAGTTATTAAACTGCTCTTATCTCAACCCCCGGATTTCAGCGTTTTCCAGTTATCTTCCCTATCCCACTAGGGTAGGTGATGGGGAGTGGGCAAGTGGCTGTGTGGTACTTAATTCCCAGCTGGGGTTAAACCGGGACAATAATGTTTCACCACATGATAGCATCATGCAACAGGGGATGTGGCATTCTTTTGTTAATGGGGAATTCAAATTACAAAAATAACTGGTGTTAATGCAGGATCACTAACTGGAGCGGAGCTGCTTATCCTACTGTTGTCACTGGTTTTACGGTGGAGATGCTTTTCACTTAGGTAAGTGCAAGCTGAAGGCAGAGGAAAAATGACAGAGTGTTTTTCCCCTTTTGGCTTCAGAGTTCTGTGTCCCTCCTGTTGTCTCATTGCATCAGGTGAAAATGCAGTGATATCAGCAGAGAACACACTGGGGTCTATTGCGTGCCCGTGGGTGGCTGAATTGTATCACTTTGACTTCAGAGGGAGAAAACAATCATGAAATGGGTCAAGACAATAAAGACAATCAGAAGTTCAACATCAGAGTTTAACTGTAGCCTGTATAGTATGAAAGCTGTAGCTTTATCCAAGAAAAAATAATACATATATTTACATATGCATAGAAAACTCTCTCAAGTTGATTCACAAACAGAATTTTTTGTTAGATAATGATGCAAAGGTGTTCAGTTATGCTTGAGCATGTCAGTGAAGCAATGCTCAGCTATTAATGCATAAATTATGTGAGAGAAGGCTGAAAGCTTTCTTTCCAAGTATTCTTGAGCCTTACTGTCAGTGTAAGGTGCCCCATTGTTACCTTCCAACTTTTTTGATTGTTTGTTGGGGAAGACCTGTAAATCATAAAGGATAAAATACATAGCAAGATATTCTTATTTCAGCATTGTAAGCATATTCTTGAAAAGCATTTTGGGAAGGAAAGCCCTAAAAATACGTATACGAAGTCTTTAAAGTGTTACGTTTGTGTTGCTGGGGATAAATGATTCTGGCATCCTTTTCTAGGACTGTAAAGTGTTTTTCTTTAATGTAATACTAACATGCGTACCTAAATGGCAATGTTTAACTAAAAAGAGTAGCAGCAGAAGTATTATGTAATATCCTGTCTCAAGAGGCAGGAGAGAATAAGCAGGAGGCCAGTGACAATTAACAGTCTGTATTTTGGGGTTTAGAAAGAGTGTCTTTTCACCTTCCTCTGTGTTTATTTAGTTTTGAAGGACCTTGTATACCTAAGAAGCTTGTGGTTCATTATAAAAGCTACGCAACATAGACAGCAGCTTGCTGTTTTGAAAGAATATTTTAAAATAGGAGTGGAAAATACTTCCAATATTTAAGTGTTCTCCCTGTGGTAGGATATTCTTTGTTTACTGGTGTATATGGATACTGTAAAAAGAGAATGGGTCGAGTGCATGGCTCCCTAAAATCAAGGGAAGTCTTTCAAGTTGATCAGAGTCAGCATTCAGACAAATGTTTCTGAATTAGCCAGATGCCAGTTACTGTTATAAAATTTATGCATCCTTAAATTAAGGGACCGTGACCATATTCTTTGCATTAACTATTAATGCATTGCAACTTTTCTATTATTATTTAAGGAATTCCACAGTGTTGATCCACCTGACTTATTACTGCTGCACCTCTGTTAATACTTGCTGGGGTTTGAAGATGTTGGTTCATAAATACACAGCATAATGCAGCACAATTTTGGCTTTCTGCATCTAGGTTTTGTTGCACTGCAACTATATGATTTTCAGTAGTAGAGGCTGACTTCTTCAACTGAAAGCCTATCATATAAAGAAATGTAAATGGAAGATCAGTATGAGACAATGTATAGAAGCAGTTGAGCAGTAATGATCATGATAGTGTCATAATGAAATGCTGTCTAGTACTTGACATCCAGGATTCTCTAGAAATAAACAAAAGTTTTGCCAACTACACTTTTTAGCTGAAAAGGTGCCCAGTGATGCTGCCAAAGGAAGAATATGCTGTAATGTGCTCAGGGATTGTGGTAGTTTATTGCAAATCTCTGGCTACCCAAGAAGACCTTTTTTTTTCCTCTCTAACCATTGTAACAAAACATTGCATTGAAATGTTGAGTTTGAGGGAAACTAAGAATGGAGCTTAACCAAATTGAACTCCACTGAACAATATGAAGACAATTCTTCTCCCTTCAACACACCTGTATCTGTTTATATTACCAGAAGAGCTGGATCCCTGTATTTAAAGCAGTTTAAACCAGGACCTTTGTTCTCATGAAGAATTATGCCTGGATCAATGGAAGGGAGGAGTTTTTTTTAGTGTCCTTCCAGACACAAATTTATATGGTTAATTTCCTCACATGCATGGACACTCACTCATATATGCACACGCCTGTGCATCTAGAAATCTGCTGGAGGGTGGTAGGAGAACTGAAGGCTGGTAGCTCTCAGTATTCTCAAATCGTGAAACTGAGATTTGCATATGTTCATGGGGGCAGATTTTAATGACAAGCTTGAAAATCAAAGTAGGTTTTCCAAGGTTTGTGGTGGCAGTTTTGCATTGGAACAAAATGTATATTGAATGGGTTTGAGTAGGTTTTATTCTAGAGCAAGTTTGAGCAGAATGATCGTTGCAGTCATGATGACTGAAACACAAAGAAATTAATTGCCTGAAGCTCCAACAAAACCAGATAGTTTTTCACAGTTCTAATTATTTCACCCTTACAGTCCCTTTTCCACCTCCCTGTGCAGTAGTTCTTCACCCTTTTATTCTAGTATAGCATTAAGGGCAGAGTGACTGCTTCATCAAAATACTGTTACGCCTTCCCCACACTAAAAGTCTCCAGGAACATACGTGTCTGGAGACCTCACAGAGGGGAGAGGAATCTGTGACTGAAAAAAAGAAGAAAGTTTATGCACTTACTGAAGGAGAACAGTCAGCCAAGCTGAAAACAGCAGAATAGCATTTAAGGCTTACAGTCATTAACCGTGATATTTTGCAATGAGGTTTCATGACCTGTGCTAGTGCAGTTCTTCATGTTCACTGAAAGCAAAGCATAAGAGTAACTCACATTAGCTAAAAAAAAGAGAAAAGGTCCAATGAGGCTGGTGTTTCTATGAAAGAACAGAAGGAATGGGGCAAATACCAAATATAATACTTTCATTTTCCTCCCCGTGGTTCTCCATAACTAAATAGAACCAATGCCCCATGCTTCCTCAGTTAAGTTTGTGTCTGGAGTATGGCAATTAATAGACCTGATAGAAGTCTAAAAATCTAAGCAAGCTTTCTAAATTTTGCGAAATCTCCTGAATGGAGTTGTTTCTATATTGATATTTCAGTGTATTAGTCTTAGCTTTCAGTGCCTTGCTTTCTAGATCCACCCATTCAATTAACTTTTAAACTGTTTACAGTTATGGACTTAGACCAGAAAGTAATCAAATAAGTTATTTGTTTTGGTGTGTAGCGTTACTTCTTTTTGCTAAGCAAATCGTTTCAGCTGTTCCAGAAACATAAATTTCATTGCTACAGGGATGACACAGATGTTTACGGAAAAGTCTTGAAAGATCTACCTTGTGGTAAGGGTGTCAATTAGTGTTTTTGTTTTTTTTTTTCCCTCTAACCATTGTTACAAAACAGTGTTGGATTGAATTAGTTAATTTGAATGTATTATAAATGGCATAACCAGCAATTCTTATAGATCAAGTTGCCCAGTATGTCTTGCACATAGGATGTTTTTCATTTTGTATTTATTGTATTTTATGGCTTTTTTTTTTTTTTTTCTTTCCATTCCCCCAAATTGGTCCAAATTTGACCCTTGGGAAATTTCTGCCTGTATGTATTTAGTAGCTCTAGTGAGTCTTTATCAAACTTGTACTTTGACAAACATTCCAGGGTGAGATCATCTCCCATCCAGCTCCATGGTGACTAGCAAGAGACAGCCTCTCCTTGATCTGCTTGCAATCCCAGTAAGATGCTAGTCTGGCCTGGTGAAGCAAATCATATTTTGCTCACATGTATGCAAGGTGTTCTTTGCTCAGGCCATCTCCAAACCTCTGCTTTCTCCTGATGTGCCGGCTTGTCTGTTGTCATGTCACAGGTACACATACCTCTGCCTTCAGCCATGAGATTGATGCTTCCTGTGCACATCAGGTCGTCTGGAAGGATTGGATCTGCACAAGGAAACTGTACCTGGGGGCTGGGCTTCCTAGTGGGTTATGACCAGCAGAGATGCAAAGTTGTGGTGCAGCTCAGTAGGTTTTATCCTCCCCTGTTATCTCATCCGCCAGGTGTGTGATGAGCTGTCCAGCCACATTTGTTCATGTGAGTTCCCAAACTGAGGGAAAGCACTTGTGTTGCTGTGAAGGAGACATAATAAGGGAGCCTAAGGTGGGAGTTGAATGAATCTTATAGATGAGATCTGACAGGTTGGCATGTCTGATGGTAAAATCCCTCTCAAAAAAGATTACTGCTGTTGAGAAATTAGGTCATGGCTATAAAGAAGAAACTTAACTTCTTTTTGTGGGAGTTCGTATTGCATTTGCATTCAAGCTATATGCAGAAAATTATTTTTTTTTTAAGTGATACTGGAAGAATTGTGAGTGCATAAGCCTTGCATATGAGGCTTAACTGCAGTTCGGATTTTCACGAACATAATGGAGTGCATCTTGGGATAACTTTTTGTACCAATGCATGTGAAATTAAAAAGCATTGTTCCCTAAGGTTTTTGGTAGCGCCCATAGCCCATTGCAGCAGTGGGACATTCAAATCCTATTGTAGCAAGAAAAAAGTAAAAATACATCACTGCCACTCTTCATGCACACCAGCCCTGCGAATTTTTCACGTGTTTTTGCAGCTCCTTGAACTTCAGTATCCTCGTGCACTCAGCCCTTTGGTGTATTGCTAGCAATGTTGAACTATATAGTAGAGATGGCCCATCCACTCACTTTCCACAGATTAATCATCATTACTGTTGTGTAATTAAGCTTTAAGTGTGTTTATTAGTTTAACAAATTGACTGCATAACATGGCCAAAATATATCAAAGTTAGTTTCTCATGTCTTGGTTATAAATTTCAGTGCTCCAAAGATTGATACTTGTCATAGGAAAATATGTCGCAACTTGCATCCCTTTTCTTTTCCCCTTGCTACACACCAAAGAAGGTGTCCAAGGTCCGATTTGATTCAAGGAAAGTTAGAATTTTATTGTTGTTGTTTAGAAGAGTGGTGTTCCCTGCTTGAACACCACATATTTCCTTATGACAGGAAACCTGACTGAGGATGTTATACGGAAAAAGCTCTGCATCCTGTGGTGTCTCTGCAAATGTTTGAATTCATACTGTGTTTGACCTATTGACTGGCATAGCTGCACTGCAGAGCTGCACGATCAAACAGGCTGCTAAACAGTACTGAATTCAGTTACAAAGTTCTTCCATCTGCCATCCTGCGTTGTTTTGAAACGTACTGTGCTTCCATTTTTAAGAGACTATTCAGTATTGCCACAGGTAGTTTATTTATAAATTTAAGGGATAAGAAAGTGGAGGGAGAAAGGCTGATTCCTAAATGTATTTATTGAGAAGAAACTTAAAGTATCTAGGAATCATCATTTAAGAAGGGAAAGAACTGGCATTTCTAAGGGTGATCTAATGTACTATTTCAGTAAGTTCTTGCAGTTTTTTGTGTAATTGATTGAAGCACTGAGGACAATGTTGTCTTCAGATACTGCTTTTAGCAAGTAGTTAAAGTTAAATTACCCTTACAGAGGGAGTACAGGTTGATAAAAAGGATCAGGCTAGCCTCTGTTGCTGTTGGGGTTCGCCTGTAGATTTTGGATTAAGTTTAAAACAGTCAAAGTAGGAAGTTCAGTAATCTGTTACTAAATACAATACCTGCAGATTGGAGGAGAGTATTGTATCTTTTTGATATGCTTTTAATAGCCTGGGGCGTGTTCTTTGTGAGGCTATGCTTTTTTGTTCAGTAGATTGTGTGTGGCAAAGACAAAACTATTTTATTTAATTTGTTAGTGTCTGGCTGTATTTTCTACTTCCAAACAGAATACTTTGGGGTATTTTTGGCTTTGCATCTTTTTTTTTTTTTTCTGTTGGTTTTTTTTTTGTTTGTTTGTTTTGTAAAAAAAAAGCTTATAGAAAAGACAAAAAGCTTATAGAGATATGAATTCCTTAATGTCTTCCAAGCAGATTTTGTCTCACAGCTGGAAAGGCCATTTAGGTTCTGGGACTGACTTTGTTAGTGTCTCTTGCTATCCCTTTGTCGGAAATGATTAGTTTTACGATACTGCTGCTGTTTTTAAACAAATATTGCAGAGAACCATTTCAGATTTTCAGTTAATTTTAGATGCTCTGTTGAACTTGAATATAGGAATGTAATCATGTTGCTTGTAACTGGTTTTCCAGTTCATCACTTTACTCGTATCACTATCTCTTTATATTAAATAGAACTATTGCTCTACAGTTCTACCGTGAAGGGCTCTCTGTAACAGGGTGAAGTATTTTGTGCTTAAGGGCCTGACACCCAAAGGTGCTGTGAGTCCATAAATTTCTTTAAAATCATATGAAGCTTTTTTAGTGGGAGGTGTCCCTGCCCATGGCAGAAGGGTTGGAGCTAGGTGATCTTAAAGTCCTTTCCAACCCTAACTGTTCTATGATTCTATGAAGTTATGGATGCTTGATATACTTGAAAAATCAGGTTTTCTGTAACTGGATGGTCCAGCCACCAAGATACATTAAATTACCAATATCTTTCCCTTCCTGTCCTGTCATTAACTTGCAGGATTTTGCTTCTCTAAAACTGAAGAATACATCAAAAATACCATATAGATCAGTGTTTGTAAGGTCTATGGATATATGTGAGCAAGTATGACAGAAAAAGTGAAGTCTTCTATTAATTCTGTATTCAGTTGTGAGAAAATGTGCCACAAATGAGGCATGGGATATATGCAGAATGGTGAAACTTGAAAGACATTTTGGCAGCTGCCTTGCTGTTAGCTTTCCTGTGTCTTGAATGGAACAGGAGTCATGTGGAAAATAACATTTGTGGTTGTAGTTTTAGGTTTTTCTCATATTGACAAATGGCAATTGACATGTTTTTAAGGTGTTACACAGTTGAAAGCCTGGTGTAGCATTAAAGGCTGTGCCTAAGACGTCATGGCTTATAGGGTTTTGTTTTGTTTCTTGAAGAATCCCAGGAATAACATTCACAGCATAGCAACAATTGCCTAGGGCTTTTGTGCGCATATGCAAGCTTAATTGCTGAAGGTTAGGATAGTACTGGTATACGCAAGTGGTAAAGGCAGGAGTTACTGTAGAACTTTAACTTAGGATGATCAGAGAGTGTTTTTGTCAAGATCCGTTTTGTTTATTCTTTTTTCTGGTTTCTGGAAAGATTACTTTAGTGGCTTTAAATAGAAAAAGAAGTGTGAGTGTGCTGATTTGCAATAATGATAAAGGATAAAGATGTAGATAGAGTCAAAATCATGCCCCTTATTTAAAATTGGGGATGCCTGTTTTCCTGTCATATAACAACAGGCTTCCAGTTCTGACAGGTTCTTCCTCTGCAGTCTCTGAGGGGACACAAACAGTTATCAGTACTCAGTAGTCTATAAATGGAAAGGTTTATTGGTGAGCAGTGTTTCAATACCAATGGACTGTGGAGGCATTTTTTTCCAGATTTTCTTGAAAGGGAGTCTGCCGCAGACAAGGTGCATGCATGAATCCTTTTGAGAGTGCCTGCTAGGCTGAAGATCATGAGCTTTGTTCAACAGCAAGCTGATATACTAGTAAATGTGGGGAAAAATAACAAAACTTATCCCAAAGCTCCTTGCTCTGAGTCAGTGATTGAATAGATAAATCTTATTAACCTTTCAATAGTCCCAAGCTAAAGCTGTTCTTATCACTCCTATAGACTCCCTGAGGACATCTATTAAACTATAGTTGCTGCGCATGATATGTAAGGAGAAATGCTTAACCAAGGAACATTGTTATCTAGTGTTTTGTCACGGGGAAAAAAATGTAACTCTGTTACACTCATAAATTATTAACCAGGCTTCCGCAAATGTATCCTTAGCTTCTGAAGCCTGTATTGGTAAATTAGGATCTTGGCTTTATAGGTCAGGTTGTGATGGGCTGATTGCTATAGGTTACCAAGAGGCAGGAGCAGTGGTAAGAGATACTATTATTAACATGTCCTGTCTATGCCCCCATCCTTTCGGAGAGGTATGCTCTCCAGGTGAGGGCATGGAGCCGCCCATCCCTTCCATGCCTCTACTGTGTGCACTGGACCATCCTGGAGTGGACTTGTCCCTCTCTGAAAGATCTTTTGTGGACATCATACTGGAAGTGTGCACCAACTATGCTTTCCATCTCAAACCCAGGTGAGTAATATGACCTGCATGTAACTATGCATTTTTGTATTGTTTCAAGTGTCATAAACTGTATTGCAAATGCAATTAAAAAGCCAAAGCACCTGCTATGCAGATTGCTGGAGTAAATCTTAGCCAAAAGGAGGCAGAAAGCTACTACAGAAAGGTCAAAATATGACCTGTCAAAGTGAGATCATGTTTTCTAACTAGATTTTTGTGTGTGTGTTTGTGTTTTTTTTTTTTTTTTTTTTTTTTTTTTTTTTTTCCTGCCTGCCACAAGAATTTTGGAAACTGATATGCTAACAGATGCAGGCTTCCCAGAACGTCCATTTTGAGGTAGACGTACTGGGACAAAACACTGATGCATTTCATGGCAAGATTGAAGTAACCAATTAGCTTTATTTGCTGTTTGTAGAGAAATAACCTGGGAGTGCAGCTCTGAGAACAGTCTTCTGAATAATTTCTCTTTTGGAATTTCACCTAAAAGCTGGCGTTCCATTAATACGTTGCCTGTACCCAACACTGGTTCTTCTCAAAACTTAGAAGAGTAGCTCTATGATGGCTAGAAAGTGTGGAAGTCCACTTCCAGGTTCTTGAGTTCTTTTGCTTCTGGTGCCACTGGAATTACACATTCGTGTGGAAAGAGAGAGAGAGGATTCAAGTATGGTAGCAAAGTTCATCTGAAGTGAAGAGAAATGATTAAGGGTTTGTCTGTGTTGGAGTAGGAGCTGCTTCTTGAGGGCTTCTGTGTCCTCCTGCTGTTTGTTGAGCACCCACTAGTATTTTATTATGAAATAGCCTTGACAGGTCACAGCCAAAAGGATAGATGAGAAAGCTAGTGATCCTTTTCTTACAGTTAGCATAAAGTATCATAATATGGTATACGTTAGGTAGCCTTTGTTTTTGAAAAATTCAGATTGCTAACAAAGACTGGTTGAGGCCTCAGGTTTCATAAGGTATTTGTGCAGTGGAAATCTCTATCTTCTGTCATGTTCTATAAAGTCACCTTTCGCAGTTACATCTGCTTCCTTCAAGTTTGGGGCGCTTTCTATGCAGTGATCCATTGTGCAGCTTTAAACTTCGCTCCTCCAACCTTGTGCCTGGCTGCTGCTTGCTAGCCACTGTTGAAGACCATGATGCCAGATCTTTGATGTTGCTTTTTATGCAAACCAGACTGAAGCCAGACAGTATGTTGAGCACTGGCAACTCCAGCTTCATGTCTTTCTCTCAGGAAAGATACATCTGAGGCACTGAATGGGCTGTGCAGAGAGGGCAAGGATCTTTAAAATGGCAAAGAAAACCATCCCAGATGTTCCCTTTATATCATGAACAGTATTTTTGGGGGAATCTGTTGTTGTTCTTTGCTTGTTAGACAGTATACAAAAAAAGATTCCAATCCTGTGTATGCTGCTTGTCAGGCAGTATATAGAGACTTTTGCTGAGTTGCTCATTGAATTCATTGGGGTCCTAGAAGATCAGACAGAAGCATGCAGTTCGTTTCTCACTGAACTAAGTTGTGGTCCTCAGTCAGAGACAATATGCATGGCTGCTCCTCACAGACCTTGTGTCATTACTTTGAGCTGTCTTGGACAGACATTTATGTTACAAATCTCACCTGGGGTATCAGGGAAGAATCCACATGTTCCACATATTGCCTCCTCTGCCCTGCTGAAAGTGATCCTGACAGCTGATGCACAACCCAGTCTTCAGACAGACAGCAGCATGACCTGTGAAAGTGAGATCACGTTTTCTAACTAGATTTTTGTGTGTGTTGTTTTTTTTCCTGCCTGCCACAAAAATTTTGGAAACTGGTATGCTAACAGATGCAGGCTTCCCAGCATGTTCATTTTGAGGTAGACACACCGGCACAAAACACTGATGCATTTCATGGTGAGACTGAAGTAACCAATTAGCTTCATTTGCTGTTTGTAGAAAAAAACATTGTAGCACTGTATTTAATGAAAAACAAAACAAAGCAGCATTCCAAGCTCATCCTGCTTTCTGATTGTTTGTATCCTCCAGTATGTTCCTGGACAAGTGTCCTTCTGAAAAGCTCATTTTGTACTGCAATTGAGAAGCAGAATGCATTTGCTCACGTGTTTTGTATGCTGGCATATGAGGTAGTCATGCTGCATCCTCTTCACAGCTAGTGAAGAGAAATGGATGCTACTAGACAAGGATTCGCCTGACCTTTTTAAAATGTTCCCATGAAGATGAGGTGAGTCATGCCCTAGAAATGCCTATTACTCTTTGTTGCTTATAGATTGGGTCTGGGATGACTAGGTCAAAATAAAAAGAAAAAAAGGGATCAGAGAGATCATAGAATAGAATCATAGGATGGCTTGAGTTGGAAGAGTCCTTTAAAGGTCATATAGTTCAGCATCTCTTTCCCACCCTCACCTCCTGCCCCAGGCAGATGAATCTCCTAAACATTTTTCACACCTCTATAGAGGGAAGCCATATAATATATGCTTATAATCCTCCTGGTTTATCATGCATTTTCTACTTGGTGTCAGATGAAACTTCCTGTAGTAGTGCTGCAGTACAGACTAGGGCCCCAGGGGTCTTGCACTCAGTTACATATGATGGTTGCTGCTTGCAGCAGCCTCAAGTCCCAGTGAACAGAAGGCAGGGTGTTTAAGAAGGATGGAGATGGGTTGTGACAAGATCATGGAGCACCTGCTGTTGCTGACCAGCAACAGAGGTGATAGTGGTTTTCAGTTGTCCTGGCTATGCTAGTGCATTCCTGTCCCATGCATCTTGGTGTCAAATGCAGTCATGTCATAACATGATACATATTAATTTAACTTCTCCTAAACTTGCTGTGTTCATAATTGTAAGAAATGCTACTGGTTAGAAGGCTTAGGAAACTTACTGCACTGCATTTGTTTCTTTTTCTAAGGGAACTCAACATCAAGAAGTGATTTGTTGCTACAAAATGCCATGCCTATACTAATGTAGAGAAAGGATGCTACAAATTTTTCAAAGTAAACAGTTGATAAACTTTCTTCAACTTGTCTTGGTTAAATTTCATAACTGTGAGTCTTGCTAAGTTCATAATGTATCCAGCTATCAAGCAAAATGTAAGTAAGGTGATTATTAGAACTTGGTTTACAACTGTGTATGAATCTGTGCTAATCTAGGTATCCAGTCACTGCTTTTCTTCCCGTTTCATCACATATAGAGACACATGGAATACCTTCAATGCATTAAGGCAAGTTCAGTACTGAATGAATACTGCCTTCATACACACTGTGACTAAGCAATAAAATTGAGATGACTCAAGCCCTAAGTCATATTTTTGTGGATGGTTTAACATTGCACAGATGTTATTTGCTTAACAATGGCAAAAAATATTTTTCCTTCCTTCCTCCTTTGGTTTGGACCTGATTGGTTTGTTTAATGTTGCGAGGTGATGCATTGAATTTTATTTCTGTTCTTGGGAGGCATCATTTTTAAATAGCCAGGAAAGTGAACCATGTTTACTCAATGATGAGCAAAACAAAAGAAAAAGGTTGCCACCCTGTTTTGTCATTCTTCCCTTTCCTTGCATCCCTCTTGTAAGTATATTAAGTAAAGCAGTTAATATAGGGAAGATTATTAGGTATTTGTTCATTCCAAAGCATCACCTAAGGGGTTAAGTTCTCTCATTTCATTGTTTTGTAGGATCTCTGAGGAGCGTGGGCTTATGTTCACAAATGAATGCCTTCTGGTGTACTCACTATCTCTGGTTTGTTCTGCACTTGCTCCCTTGCTTGCCTGCATGCATGCTGCCTTTCTCCCAGC
Source organism: Amazona ochrocephala (assembly GCA_039720435.1). Classification (NCBI taxonomy): domain Eukaryota; kingdom Metazoa; phylum Chordata; class Aves; order Psittaciformes; family Psittacidae; genus Amazona; species Amazona ochrocephala. Next base: position 91,533,123 of record CM077877.1, read on the forward strand.
CAGGCTGTTGGAGTAGCAGGCAAGTAGTTTTTCGCTGGGCAGTGCTGTTCTCTGTTGCATGTGGTATGTAACCCAACCATTTGGACATCTGTGTGAGCCTAAAGTTCTACAGCAAGGAAACAGAAAACATAATTTCTATTTTTATAAAAAAATACTTTCTTATGTTATTTGAAGATGTTTCTAAGGGCTTAAAAGCAAGCAGAAGTAGACCTGTAGTAGGAGCATGGTCTAATGAAGGCTTGGACCGGCAGTACTGCATTTAGTGTTAGCTCTCTTATTTGTATAATCAGGCATGTTAATTTACTGCTTTCTTATTCAGTAAGGTGGAATATGTCATAGACTTAATGAGCTTTAACAGTATTGCTTTAGTCTTTAAACATGATTTTGGTTTTGAAATGTTATTACACTAGTGATAGAAACTAGGTACAACTTGCAGCTATTGATTGTGGTTAGAGAAAGATTTGCAGTCCTATAGGCATTTGGCAGCTTTGCCAAGATATTACCAGAAAGGTGCAATTGTACCTAACCTAAAAAACGAACTGCTTCTGAATCCATTTGTTTTATTTGATTAATCAGTCTGAGTTTTTCTGATTACTATGAAGTCAAACATGCTTATATCACATGACTTACAAAGAGGCATACTGAAAGAATAAGAGCTTCATTCTTTTTTCTCAGTCTGTATTTGTTCCAGTGCACTGAATCAAATTTGTGTGAGGTTATTCTGTGCTTTTAATGTCTTTTCAAATGTTTCTTCCACTCATACATGACCCTTTCTTTAATGCAATACATGACTTGCCAGTTCATAAATGTTCCAACTCATATCTAAATATCATTGAAGTTCGCTCTTAGTCAAAGAATCTGCTTGCTATTTGCATTGCAGTACTGACTAGAGCTCTCAGTCTAATCCATGTACTGTCAACTGAGATCACATTCAACGAGTTTGGTTTGGTTATCTTGCCACTTAATTTCAGTGTCTTGAGTCACTCTTCTTTACCTTGCAAATTTATTGATTTTGTGCAACCAGCATTTCCTGGTGCTTCAGTACCTGCTGGTACTTAGTTTGCTTATCTGGGTGTCTGCCCTCTGTAAACATATCGTTGAGAAGTGAAGCTGGTTTTTCTTGCTCCTGTATATGGCATTCTGCAAGCAGTAGGCTTAAGTTAAAACAGAAAGAGAGACAAGTTGGCCATTACACTCTCAACATGGTAAGCTTTACATTTATCAAAGGTTCTTGGTATGAAAATAACCTTTGTATGTCTTTCTGTCATTTTATTAGTCAATGTTAGCAGTTCTTCCCTTCCTTCCCTCATCATAGGTCTTGCATACACCTTTGGGCCTCAGAAATAGTAACTGTGAACACAGACTATGTTTTGTGGGCTACCTAGTGATGCAGTCTCAGTTTTGAATTTTATTTCAGACCCCCATGTGAATGAACTCAGGGTGACAGGATTTGTGAGTGTTAAGCAGCATGTATATGAAATGTGGCTCTTTTCCTTTGAGTGTCAAAGCTGGGTGTGTTGGATCCGGATTCAGCACGCTGTGATATATAGTGCCAGGACTGAGTTGGCAGGTGGGAGCTGTGGCCTCCTGAAGCGTATGTGAGAGATAGCAGTGCCACCAAACCTGTTTCTGCTGAGTTTCCAGCTTGGCCTTGTGCCTCATGCAGCTTTGTTTAGGGCAGTGGCTGGTGCTTTTTCAAGGAATGATATTATTCCAGCTTCTCATCTACCAGAAGTCAGTTACAGTCTACCACACCATGTTGTATTTGGCTACCACTAGTAGAAATTTCTTTACCAGTATGGAAATGCTGTTTATACCTGTCCCAGGTACACCCTTGCTAGTAGCATGCAGTGCAGACCACATTTCTCTGCTGGTGAAGAATTCACCACTAGCAGTAGGTGAAGGCTCTGTGACTCAAGCGACGTGAAGTGATGAGGTGTTTCCCGTACCACTGCAGTCAGTGCACGTGGAAAATGCTGCCTCTGTTGCTGAGTCACTAAATTGTTCCACATTCTGGGTTCTGGCTAAGTAAACATAATGGCTTGGTGGTGGGAGTAATTTCTTGCATCAAGCCATTTGTTAATGGTGCCGTTGAAGAGAAGAGGATAATTCCTCTCCCTTCATCTCACTTATTTTTAGCTCTGGCTCTTGGGAGCAGCATGCTTCTCTTTCCTGATGAGTTGGGGGAGATATAAGGGGAAAGCATTTTGGGGGCAGATGTAGCTGTTAATTTACTGGGTTTGGGAAGATGCCTGTGGCAGAGAGAGTAGTAGTCACTGCACCTGTGGTAAGTACAAACGTCTGTGATTGCAGTGGATTCACTGTACTCCCTGTAGCTCTTCACTAGCATCCCTCACAAAGATTGTTTTGAGGGTGTTGTGCTGTATTTCTAATAGTCACAGCCAGCTGTGCTAGCAGTTAACAAATATGAACAGCATATTCTTCCCAATGTAATGCTTTTTCTCCTGTTTTGGGTGCATTGTGTTTTTTTTGTCTGTGGGTTTTTTTTTGTTTTGTTTTTTTTTTTTTTTTTTTTTTTTGGTTTGGTTTGTTTTGTTGGTTGGTTTGTAAGTAGTTTTGCCTTAAGTAATTCTTTTGTCTTGGGCGGGTGACCAAATGCTCTCTGGATGGACAAGGTATATACGTACAGTGAATGCAGGTATATTGCAAGATAAACTGCAGCTTATTATTTGACTATGTCTAATTTTGCTGTTATGTGTTAGTAAAAGTCTGTACTTTTGGAGAGAAAGACTGTTTTGGAAAACCCTTTCCACGGGGATAAGAGAAGTGAGAAAAACACATGGATAGTGCCAATTAGCAGTTGCTCCTACCCCTTTTCATGAGACAAGAGAAAACAACCACATACTCCAGCGGCTCATTTCCATGCTGTTTTGTGATTGTGTCCCTTCATTCATTCCTCCTTTGTTACTGCTTCCTTTGCAAGTCCAATAGTAGATCATTGCTTTACTCTGACTTTAGAAATTACTGCTCTACCTACATACTGAATGTAGGTTAGAACTCAGCCCGCTTTTTTAGGGGGCTTTTTATTTTATCAGGAGTCCTAATTTGCATTTTAGCACTCCTCAAATGCTCTGTTGTGTGAAGTCTTCACTCAGTTTAGGATGAAAACTACTGCATTTCCTAAAACCAGCCACAGGGCTGCTTAATAAAACATCAGAAGTCTGTTAAAAGGAGCATTTTCACTTTCTAAAAGCTGACTAGCTGGTTTTGTTTTTAAACACTAGGTTGGTTCATAATTTAGCTTTTGTCAGCTAATTAATTCTGGACTCTTTTAGAGTGACAGCAAAAAACAGAGCAGGAAAGGGCAAATTTTCCTGTTAAATCTTAATGTGAAATACAGGCCTCTCTAATCATGTGTTGTCTAAAACAGGGAAGTCTTAAGTGGTAGCTTGTTAAAAACAGTGTCTCATTACTTATTAGTCTCCTTTTCTATTGAGCAAGTGTTCCTGCTGGTTTGCTATGACCAGCAGGAACTGCTTTTTGTTCAACAGCTGTGTGTGTAACAGAAACGCCCACCACTTACTACAAAAGGTAGAGGAGCTAAACCAGGAGGCCTCCTGCTGGGGGGCAGGGGATGTTTAGGTGCCTCTTGTCCCAGCACGTGTCAGAATGAAGGCAGTGTTATTGGAGTTTCAACACATGATTTGTGTAATCAGGCAGGAATGAAGTAGGATGCAGGGACAAGGGATTTTTTTACTAGATCTGCTTCAGTTAGGGTTAAGGTAAACTGCACTATCTTCAGTCTTAGAGGATAGCCTTCCGCAGGTAGCATTATCTAAGAGTTGAGAAAACATGGCTTATGCAAAGTTAACTACTGCAAGTGCTTCAGCTGGCTTGGGGTAGAGAATATCACCTAGGCAGACATCACGAGTGTAATGTGTTCGGAAGGAATCATGTCTGAACAAATACAAGCTTCTCTTGAGATATTTGTTAAGCTTCAGCTGATAGTCAGTGTCTGGTTAGGATATCTAGTATGTTTGCGTGGCAATTTCATAGTGCAGAAGATATTCTGGAAGGTGAGGTAGGTCCAAATCTCAATGCTAATTAGCTGGCTGCTACACGTAAGCTGGGTAGCTGGCGGACAGAAAAACTAGGCTATTTCAGCGTCAGATATGTTGCTGCAGCCCTGAACACAAAAATTGTATTGCCAGGGTACTTGGTGTTGTGCTGGAGACTATGTTCCCCTGTCAAAACAATAAGGGAAACTTTGAGGATGCTGGTTTTTCAGACTGTCACTGATGGGTTTTATGTCTTGCTAATACTGAGGATGAGATCATTTCACAGGCTGCCATCCCAGCTCCTTAGGAGAATATTTTTGCTAATTCACAAAATATTTTAGCCTACATGGAGTTAGTTGAATCATAGAATCATAGAATCGTAGAATCATAGAATCAGTTAGGGTTGGAAAGGACCTTAAGATCATCTAGTTTCAGCCCCCCTGCCATGGGCAGGGACACCTCCCATTAAACCATGCCATCCAAGGCTATGTCCAACCCCACCTTGAACACCGCCAGGGACGAAGCATTCACAACTTGCCTGAGCAACCCATTCCAGGGCCTCACCACCCTTACAATAAAGAATTTCTTCCTCATATCCAATCTAAACTTCCCCTGTTTAAGTTTGAACCCATTACCCCTTGTCCTCTCACTACAGTCCCTAATGAAGAGTCCCACCCCAGCATCCCTATAGGCCCCCTTCAGATACTGGAAGGCTGCTGTGAGGTCTCCATGCAGCCTTCTCTTCTGCAGGCTGAACAGCCTCAACTTTCTCAGCCTGTCTTCGTACAGGAGGTGTTCCAGTCCCCTGATCATCCTCGTGGCCCTCCTCTGCACTTGTTCTAACAGTTCCATATCCTTTTTATGTTGAGGACACCAGAACTGCACGCAATACTCCAAGTGAGGTCTCACGAGAGCAGAGTAAAGGGGCAGGATCACCTTCCTCGACCTGCTGGTCACGCTCCTTTTGACAGTTGGCTTTCTGGGCTGCAAGTGCACACTGCTGGCTCACGTTCATTTTTTTCATCGAGCAACACCCCCAAGTCCTTCTCCGCAGGGCTGCTCTCAATCTCCTCCCCGCCCAACCTGTAGCTGTGCCTGGGATTGCTCCAAACCAGGTGTAGGACCTTGCACTTGGCGTGGTTAAACTTCATCAGGTTGGCATCAGCCCACCTCACAAGCGTGTCAAGGTCCCTCTGGATGGCATTCCTTCCTTCCAACTTATCAACCGAACCACACAGCTTGGTGTCATCAGCAAACTTGCTGAGGGTGCACTCAGTCCCACTGTCCATGTCACCAACAAAGATGTTGAACAAGACTGGTCCCAACACCGATCCCTGGGGGACACCACTCGTTACTGGTCTCCAGCTGGACACTGAGCCACTGAGCACTACTCTTTGTGTGTGGCCATCCAGCCAGTTCTTTATTCACCGAGTGGTCCACCTATCAAATTGATGTCTCTCCAACTTAGAGAGAAGGATGTCATGTGAGACAGTGTCAAAAGCTTTATACAAGTCCAGGTAGATGACATCAACTGCTCTACTTCTGAATGCATAAGTAGGTAAAATTATTAGTGTATTTTCTGACAGTTGCCAGTCTCATTGTTACGTTATAAAACCCACAAGATTTTTGTCATAAATGGAACTGAAGGATCTATTTCAAGGTATGTTCAGTAAAAAATAAATCAGTAAACCTCACTGTGAATACTGCAAAACTTTATTTGATTATAGTCTTTCTGTAAAAATAGATTTTACTACAAGCATCTTAATGTGGGTATGATGAATGTAATTTGGGTCTATTTGGTAAACAGTATTCTGCATCATTATCTATATTGCAAACTCTAATGTAGTTTCTGTTGTCTTTACAAACAAGACTATAATAATTTTTATCTAAGATTCACATAGTTCACCTAAAACATCAGCTATCGCATGAGATGCCAGAATTTTGTTGACTAGATCACTGCCAAATGAGTCTGCTCTGGTGTTTCGAAGCCAGTCTTATCTGGCATAGAAGGCAGTGGTGACTTGGAGATCAGTTCAGTGTCAGGTTGTGCCTGTGGGCAGTAAGAATAATTCTTCCGTTCTTTCCTTTGTTAACCTCTTCTTGCATGCTCCCACTCTTCATGCCTTCAAACATCTGCTACCACCTCTGGTGCTGGCCTCTAAATTCAGGCTCTTTCCCACCTATTCCTGAGTGTAGCCATGGGTTGATGTGACTGCCTGTTAACCTGTGGTTCAGAAGGATCTTCATTCACATGGGATTTAGAGCCTGCCTGCTTTCTGCCTGCAGGTGTTGCCTCTGCTGCCACTGGTGCATGTTCTTTGGTTTAGGATTTATTCACTGGTAAAGCTTTAAGAAACTTAATGGAGTATTCTTTCAGCTGATTTACATTTGTCACAGGGGTGAATGGCACTCTCTTCAATTTCAAATCCATCTAATAGGTCAGTTTGTGACCTTATCCCCTAACTATCTCCTATTTCTGCCCTGGAGTCTACATATTTGACCCTGTGCTCCAGGTGGCAAATGAAATAACTGGATTCCCAATTATGGTATGTCACATTAGTAATTTTGAATTTCATATGTGTCTCCCTGTATTAAGAGGAAAAATCTTCCGGGACATCGAAGGATAGGGGATAGGCTTAGCCAAAGGGAAGTTTCATGGCTCTCAGATATCCTGGTAGGAGTAATAACCTCTTTAGAGTTAAAAGAAAAAGCTCAGAAAATATGTCCAGATGTCAAGTTAATCCTCTGAAGTGTTGTTTCTCTTCCCTGAATTCACAATACCGGAACATATCTTAAAAGGTAGAATAGTATTCTTGTCAGCCTGCTTGTTGTACCACTGTGCTGGTTTTGTGAAAGAACCCTAGTTACCTGTAGTGCATCACCAGGACAATAAAGGTGCAGAGATCATTCATTTTTTAACACTTTTATTGTCCCAAACACCTAATTGTATTGTTCATTCTCTCCCCTTAAGCTCCTGGTTTTCCATTTTTCAATAAAATGTGGCTTTTTTTCTCAGTTATACATGCCTGTCAGAATAATGCTGCATGTCACCTAGCTACCCCTGCAAGGAAAGCTTGTGAGCAGAAAGTCAGTAAGCCTTGACCAGCCAAGCAACTTAGCTTATTCTCTGACAGCTGAACTTGGCTCTGTGAGTTTTATGCTGAAGCCCCTGATCTATAGCCCACTGATGTTAGTTGCTGGGGTTGAAAGTACTGTTTTCACCAGGCATTTGGCTAGGCAGGGTGAGAAAGAAGCTAGCCTTCCTGATAGTGACAATTAACAATTCACATCTTGGATTTCTTCCTTTTGCTTACCAGTAATTAATACCTTTAGCCTTAAGGTATTAATAGAAATACTGTTTTCAAGAATGTAAGGATAAACATGATGGTTGAGTCTTTAAAAGGCTGCTTTAAGGAAAAATAAATTTTTAAATGCTTTTTAGCTCTTCTAGCATGCATAATATAAATCTGCATTCTTTTATAGCATATGTGCACTTATGTATGTACATATATGCATTTGCTTATGTGTGATGATGTGGAAGCATTTTTTTGTGTATATACATGTTTGTGTTTATTGCGTATGTATTATTTGTATGTGTCAAAGTAAAATGTTCATCTGTGCACATAGCTCTTTTTTTTTTTTTTTTTTTTTCCTGTTAAGGCAAAGTGTCTTGGAGTCCATGTGAGTTTTTGGTGTCTTATGTTTATTTACAAGAGACTTTACAAGGAGACTGTTCTCTTGTAGTTACCTGGATATTCTAACCAGTTAACTACAAGCTTAGCTCCAGTATGGATGAGGGTGTCTCTTCTGGTTTTGTTTGGAGGTTGTTCTCTGTTTAGAAATGAGAAAACAACAACAACAAAAATAAACAAACAAAATCACCAAGACCAAACAAAACAAACACACCCTCCCCCCGCAAAACCAACAAACAAACCCAAACCAAAAAACAACAACAAACCAAACCAAAAAAACCTCATGAAACTCAATAAGAAAGAAGAAATTTGTCTTACTTCTGGGCAGCTACATGTTAATAAATCACTCTAAATTCTTGCTTCATTTACTTGAAGGGAATGTGCATTTCTAGAACGTGTAATCCAAAATTCAATGTCTGCAACCAGTGGATAAATGACTCCTTGAAAGTCCCTATTTCTTCAATTTGACTGTGAAGCAAGTGTAATGGATGACTTGCTGGAATGGAGGTGTATACTTCTTTTGAGGTGAGCCTTACCTCCAGTGCTGTCCTCTGAAGCCTTTCCACTCACTAATTTTACTTCTCCCTTAAAGTAATCTCAGGGAAATGAGTAGAATCATTCCTTCCACCAGTGCCATGCTTATTACTGTTAGGATGGAAATATTACAAGGTGAATATAGCCATTTAAATATATTGCAGTAGGAAGATAATTGCACAGCTCTTGTGGGAGCATAATAATCAAACATGATCAAGTAAATAAATGCTAACATAGAAAACATGATATATAAGTAGCCCCTAAGATAACCTGGTAGTATGCAAGCCATTCCTTGGTGGCTTTCAAATCATTACTAGATTAAGCCTTTCTCAAATCAGACTGTGATGGTAATGTCAAAATCACCTACACTTACTTTGTTTGTTTGCATTGACTTTCAGGTGGTTTGAAATAAATATTCCCAGCTGTTTTGTGGCTCCAAACTACAGTTGTGTGAGGAAGTTGGTTCTGCAGCTGTTTGTGAAAACAGTCTGAAGGCCTGCAGTGTGTCAGTGAGCAGAAGGGTATTCAACAACATGGAAAATTACTGGCTTTCTTGAGGAAGGAACAAAGAAGCAGCTTTGATTTCTTGCATAGTTGGAAGGAAAAGCAATACAATCTTGACACCTGGTTAACTTAAAGAAGCATTTTTCAAAATCCCTCTTGACTGTGTGGATGTTGTAACTCTGACACAAACGTGCCTTTGGACTCGTGTATGCAAAACATTGGAAAAATTGATTGGGCAAAGCAGTCATTGAAAGAGAGGCTGTTGAAGAACCATGACAAAGCACCTGGAGATCATCAATTTGTCGTTTTTGTTGGAACATGAACGGGAAACAATACTGGGAGTTTTGAAGAGAGATGAGTATCTGAAAAAGGTTGAAGATAAAAGGATAAGGTAACCCTGTTTAATATTGTTCTTAAGAATATGGTCCATCAGATAGATATTTTTATGGCACCCAGTGGAGATTTTCTAGATGCTTCAGAAGAAGAATAATTGTTGGGAGGTGGCACAGTTAATTATAAACGAAAGCAAAGTGTGCTAAAAAAAAATTGCTTGCTAGTGTGGTTGTCTGTAAAAAAAAAAAAAAAAGATTGTGCCCATTGCTTCAAGGCAAAAGACCAAGAAAAATCACAAGTGCCGAAATACACAGCAGCGATTTTTAAATTTCAGGTTCTGTGGATTTTGCCCACTTTGACTGAATTTTCCCCCTGTGAAAGGAAGGCCTTAGAGATGTTCTTGATCTTTATTCCTCTGAGAGGAGCTATATGCTTTGTGCCTTCAGAGCTGACTGTGTGAAGGGAAGTTTGGAAGGTGTCACAAGGAGAGAAAGTAGGTATCTGCCTCTCTACAGAAGCCAATACAATATGAAGCAAATGCAAGATAGTGACCTTTTTCTTTCTGTTGCAGTACTTAAAGAATAGGTAGGAGGAGGGATATTTGATTTTCAGTTACTTAGTTTTACTTCCTAATGCAAAAGTAAACCTGAAAATCTCAGGTATGGAACTCAAAATCATTCAAGGGGGAAATAGAGACCCAGGGTATTAAGAGTCCATGTTTTCTGAGGGCAAAAAGTAAAAAGTCAAAGTTCAGAGAACAATGCGTAGAGGCAGGCTGAGAGCTATTTTAGATGACTCAAATTGAGTTCTGCTAAGTATCAGCTCTGCAAAAGTTCATATGTTTTCCACTTCTCACTGCCCTTTTAAACTTTTATACTGTGCTGGTTGTGAGAAATAGGCTTAGCATGGATGTATGCAGCACTTGGTGAGGCTGCTGAGTGTAATCGTTGACAAAGGGAAGATTTCAAGCCTTTGCTGGTTTCTGTCCATGTATTCCAGGGCCAGGATGCACTGCTCTTCCCTTTGATTTGCTAAAAAGAATTTTAGACATTGTGCATTCCAAAGATGTATGTTCAGCACCTGCTGCAGCTTCTTTTGTATGAAACTGTTATTTGGAAATCCATGCAGAGCCAGCCACTGGTTTCAGAACGCTTTCTACCTTGTAAGAGCTAAGTCTAAATGCAGTGTTCCTGGTGGTGTGCAGCCCATTTAATGGGGGAAACGTACTGGCCTTCATGATTTGTCAGATGTTTTTTTGATGATTTGTCATGTAAAGAAGAGAACAGAACACAAGAAAACAGATGGAATGCCATTTGTTCCAGACATTGTGCTCTAATTTGTAATAGGATAAGCATTTCAAAGTATTTCAGTTTTTAAAAGTGGTGGCCTCGAAAATGTGTGATGAGCCAGTAGTCATCAATCAAAGGCGTTGGTATGAATTGCAGCAGGGTTATCAGATAAGTAGCTTCCCAAGGCCCCCGTAAACATACTTTGTCTGGTACTGTCATTTCCCAATCTAAACTGGAAAGTTGAAACTCTTCAGGTTTTGTGGTGTGTGTTTTTTTGTTTTTTTTTTTTTTTTTGCCTTTTTTTTGTGTGTGTGGGGGGGGATTGGAGGGTTTTTTTGGGGTTTTGTTTGGGGTTTTTTTGTGGTTTTGTGGTTTGTTTTGTTTGTTTTGTGTTGGTGGTGTTGGTTGGTTTGCTTTGGTTGGTTTCCTGCCTTTTTTTGTTTGTCTGTTCATTTTTTGTGTGTGTGTTTCATTTAGTTTTTGGGTTTTTTTGTGTTTTTCGGTGGGGTTTGTTTTTGTTTTGTTTATTAATATGTCTTGAAATCCCTGATTTCCTTCTTTTTCTGACACTACTGCAAGTCACTGTCAAAACCTATTGAGTCCGAGAAGCCAAGGCACCTCTGGAGGATGTAGTTTATTAAAGTGGCAGGGAGTATTGGTTGACCTGTGTTTTGGTGCAAATGGAAAAACAAGGGCTGAAAATTAAGTGAACCTGAAATATAATGCTAATTAGAATAACAATACAACATGATGTTTCTACATACTTGTTGCCACCTGTATATGAACCAATTGGTTTTAGATTCAGAGTATATTTGAAGAATTTTCACTAGACCATATTCTGCAAGTAATGGTGCAATGTAGTCTATAGAATGCTTCCAAGATATACAGACGATAAAGAACTGGGTAGGTAGTGGCTTCCTAGGAGACTTCACATGTTTTCTTTTTGAATACAGCCTTGCAAGGATACCTTTAATTATGGCTTATAGGTATACTTCAGAGAAACATTTGTTGTCTTTGGAATTCCATTTGGTGCAATCTGTTATATATTTTATTGAAGTACGTGACAGAAGAACAAGTTCCTTTGTATTTATTTTCAAGGCATTTGTCATTGTGGCAAGATGTTTACTTGTATATTGTTCTAAAGAATTTTTAGCCTGCTGCATTCTTTCCGAATCTATCTTGATGATTGTTTCTTCTGTTCCTAGTTGTCTTCAAAAGCCATCATAACTTTAAAGCGTCTTTCTATTTGACATGAGAGCAATGGCATAGTATAAATGTATAAATAGTATAAATGTAGGAGGATGTCCTAATAATTAAATTGTTAAGAACTATCATGGAGTCATAGAATGATTAGGACCTTATGATCATCTAGTTCCAAGCCTCCTGCCATGGGCAGGGACACCTCCCACTGGAACATATTGCCCAAGGCTCCATCTAACCTGACCTTGAACAGTGCCAGGGATGGAACATTCAGCTTCCTTGGGCAGCCTTCCTGTGCCTCACCACCCCCACAATAAGCATTTTCGCTATCTCTGCTTACACTTGTGTTCTGCAGTGCAGGTGGCTGTTCTTGTATTTTTTTTTTTTTTTTTTTCCTGTTGCACAAATATTTCACCTGCATGCAAGAGCAGCACAGAAGGCAGTAAGTACTCTTTCTATGGTCTAGTTTTGATAATACAAATAAGAAACCTGCTGAATATTAGGGTTTATGCCCTTAACTCTACAAGTGCATCTTATGTGAGTGGAAATTTTCTTTGAATATTGTTTTAAAGCTGTTAGTAGTTTACTTGTACAAATAGCTACAGTGTTCTAAACATTTCTCTACAATGCTTTTGATGTCTGTTGAATTACCATCATGATTGTTCTCAAATGTGAAGATTGAGTGAAATCGTTAAATTATATAGGGTTAAAAATAGTGAACTTGACTATACTGAAGGTGAAAAAGTAGGGATTTTTTACCTGTGAGTTGCTGTGAGAAACTTTCATCCAGGTAATGTCAGTCAAGACTTTCAAAAGTATATGTTTCGGACTGAAACATGTATCTCTTCTTATTCCCCATCCTTTTATTATCTTAAATAGTTTTGTTCTTTTAAGACCCCATTTATGAAAACCCATGTTACTTTTAATGCAGAGTGTTACAAGTCATGAAATCAATACCAACTCAAAATACTGTATTTGCTGAATGGAGGGGAGGGGTAAGGGGTGTACCGTGTGCTAGGGGTGTTTGATCTAACTGTTGTTGGGTTGTTTCTATTCCAACAGCAGCCCCATTGCATCATCCCCCACCATGGTGTTACACAGGGAACTGGGTCTGATGGTCACAGCATTTTACAGTTGGAGCTAGCTCTTCATATTATTATGCTACTACAGAGCAAACATACATGACAAACTTACTGCTAATGTACATTGCTTTCTTACCTTGGCTGTTTTCCTAGGCAGCATTTAAAATACAAAGGTTCTTACCTTAAGAATCAAAGCTGTGAATACCATGCTTTTAGAAGAGAAGATACCAGCATAATAATCACTGAACTGATAAAATGAGGAGCATGTCGATTTCTTCCAAGGATAAGGCTTTATTAGGTTATTACTTGAATCATTGCCTTAGCACTGATGTTGCCAGAAGTTGTGGAAGAATTACACCAGCCTCAGATCTGTATTGACAAGGCAAGTTGACGTTCCTGTCTTTTCAGTTAACTGCAATGGCATCTCTTTATCAAAGAGATCAAGAGAAGCAACAGGGTATTAACTTCAGTACAATATAGGAGAAACTGTTTGCATGGATACCACCATGTGGTAACTACAGGCAAGTACTTTAGGGGAAGAAAGTCTGAGTAAGGGAAATGAGAATTGATTTAACTGCTAAGTATATGTTTTGACTTGTTTATAAGCAACATACCATGCAGTATGGTATATGGTCTGTGTTTTTGCAAAGCTTTGAAGGAAAGAGTCCTTATGTTTACGCATATTGCTCATTCAATACATGTACGGGAAGTTTAGAAGGTTGGTTGTCTGGCAGCCGTCTCATTTGTCAAGTGAATTTAACACATAGTTATTTTTTGAACCAGAGACTCTTCCATCAAAAGTAATCACTATTGCCAGTACTCTAAGGGTAGAGATGCCTGTTTTGCTTTTCAATGTTCTTCAAGAATGAAGATCATCCATTGGTGAAAGAATTTCTGATGGAGACTAATTCTCATGCTTTAGGAACAATTTATTTCATGAAAGACTAGTAAAAAGCCAACAAAAAAATTGCATTATATTTTTTATTATTATTTTTGTAACAATTTTTAGCTGAGAGGATGAGGGATCTACTCAGAAACGTTCATCTGTGGAAACTTGTCATCATTACAGTATTCAATATTATTTCAGTTCCCATGCCTCCTTTCCTTCTATTCACTGGTCTCTGTTCTACCGTTTATTACACCAGTTCTCCAGTTCTCTTTTCTTTGCAAATTCATTCTTTACCTCTCCCTGGTTCCTTTCATTGTCACTAATATACTTCTATATTTTGATACTCTTAAGATATTTTTTATCATACAGACCTTTTACATAAGCAAAATGTGAAAAATCTGTGCTTATAAAATAAGAACCTAAAAAATGCTTCAGGTACTCAAATGGCTAGATTTTACAATTCAAAGGAAATCACAATGGAAGCCGGTAGTACCACATCCTTTGCTGAATTGTTAATAATATTTACTATTACTTTCCACACGTTCTTTCAGACAGTGGAGGGAATTTGGTTGAATTTGGAGGAGATACTGGGAATCAGTCTGGGGAGGGAATTTCCTTTCTCCATCAGCCCCAGAAGTACGTTGATACTAGTTTCTGTGCAGAAAATTTCTCTAGCTATCTACTTTAACAGCTGCACTTCAAGAGGAGGATGTGTCAACTCATCTGTGCAGGAAACAGAACTGTGTTAAGAACAGGTGCAAGACTGGACCAATTTCATGCATCTAATATTTCTTTTCCTGCTGAAATATTTAATTAGAGTTGATTGAGAACAGGATTGATTATTTTTTTTTCTGCAATTTTTTATGAGACTCCAAACTCTGGAGATTTAGAATGGCAAAGTGAAGTTGGGAATACTTGGATTCTACTGCTCTACATCTTAAGATAAAAAGGTCTTTTGAAATGGGGAGAAGGAAGATGCAGGGCAAATTTGAAAATCAAACTGAGGAATCATGTATGCCATTGTATTCAACACTATTTTTTACCAAAAGGGAGACAAGATGAGGTAGAAATTTTTTCTTCAGAACAAAAAGCTTTCCAAAACCCAACTGAAATGAAAAAGAAAAAAAAAATCAATCAGATTGGTATTTAAAAAAAAAAAGTTACCTGACACTGTGGGGGAGGATCTTGTTCGGGACCACCTTAGGAACCTGAATGTATACAAGTCCATGGGACCGGATGAAATCCATCCATGGGTCCTGAAGGAGCTGGCAAATGAAGTTGCTAAGCCACTGTCCATCATATTTGAAAAATCATGGCAGTCAGGTGAAGTTCCCGATGACTGGAAAAAGGGAAATATAACCCCCATTTTTAAGAAGGGAAAAATGGATGACCCAGGGAATTACAGACCAGTCAGTCTCACGTCTGTGCCTGGCAAAATCTTGGAGCGGATTCTCCTGGAAGGCATGCTAAGGCACATGAAAACCAACAAGGTGCTTGGGGACAGCCAGCATGGCTTCACTAAGGGGAAATCTGCCTGACCAATCTGGTGACCTTCTATGAAGGGGCTACGGAACTGATGGACAGGGGCAGAGCGGTTGATGTCATCTACCTGGACTTGTGTAAAGCCTTTGACACTGTCTCCCATGACATCCTTGTCTCTAAGTTGGAGAGACATCAATTTGATAGGTGGACCACTCGGTGGATAAAGAACTGGCTGGATGGCCGCACGCAAAGAGTAGTGCTCAGTGGCTCAGTGTCCAGCTGGAGACCAGTAACGAGTGGCGTCCCCCAGGGATCGGTGTTGGGACCGGTCTTGTTCAACATCTTTGTGGGTGACATGGACAGTGGGATTGAGTGCGCCCTCAGCAAGTTTGCCGATGACACCAAGCTGTGTGGTTCGGTTGATACATTGGAGGGAAGGAATGCCATGCAGAGGGACCGTGACACGCTTGTGAGGTGGGCTCATGCCAACCTGATGAAGTTTAACCATGCTAAATGCAAAGTCCTCCACCTGGGTCGGAGCAATGCCAGGCACAGCTACAGGTTGGGCAGGGAGGAGATTGGGAGCAGCCCTGTGGAGAAGGACTTGGGGGTGTGGGTTGATGAAAAAATGAACATGAGCCGGCAGTGTGCGCTTGCAGCCCAGAAGGCCAACCGTATCCTGGGCTGCATCAAAAGGAGTGTGACCAGCAGGTCGAGGGAGGTGCTCCTGCCCCTTTACTCTGCTCTCGTGAGACCTCACTTGGAGTATTGTGTGCAGTTCTGGTGTCCTCAACATAAAAAGGACATGGAACTGTTAGAACAAGTGCAGAGGAGGGCCACGAAGATGATCAGGGGACTGGAGCACCTCTCGTATGAAGATAGGCTGAGAAAGTTGGGGCTGTTCAGCCTGCAGAAGAGAAGGCTGCGTGGAGACCTCATAGCAGCCTTCCAATACCTGAAGGGGGCCTATAGGGATGCTGGGGAGGGACTCTTCATGAGGGACTGTAGTGAAAGGACAAGGGGTAATGGGTTTAAACTTAAACAGCGGAGGTTTAGATTGGATCTGAAGAAGAAATTCTTTACTGTGAGGGTGGTGGGGCCCTGGAATGGGTTGCCCAGGGAAGTTGTGAATGCTTCATCCCTGGTGGCGTTCAAGGTGGGGTTGGACATAGCCTTGGATGGCATGGTTTAGTGGGAGGTGTCCCTGCCCATGGCGGGGGGGTTGGAACTCGATGATCTTGAGGTCCTTTCCAACCCTTACTATTCTATGATTCTATGATTCTATGACTTGAAGCAAGTGGATTATGCTCAGAGAGTTAAAGGGCATGATGATATTCATTTGAGTGAATAGCTTGAGCAGCAAGTGTCATGCCTCTTGCAGCAATATAGTTATTCTGCTTTTCTGTATCTGGAGAATAAATATTCTCTAGAGTAAAGCATGCTATTAAGAAAAACTGGATCAGTTAAAGCTTCTCATTATTTTTTTCCTCTTTGTGGGATTATAAGGGTTTGGGAATATTCCATTTCTGAAGGCTGCATTTGTGGGTGAATGAGTGCCTCTGACTGCTTTGTGAGTTTTAGCATAGTAGGAAAGAGTCAGAATCTTTTAGGTCCTCTTGTAGGTGGTGGGCAACTGTGCCAAGAGCTATGACTGCTTACTGCTTCTTAATTTGGTTTTTGTAAAACTGTGGTCTTTGTTGCCTGCATTCTTTTCCTCATCTTTTCAAGGCGTCAGGTTTTCAGATTCACTTGTTGGATGAGCTTAATCTAGAATTTGACTAGATTTCACTAGCTTGGTATTGGCTAAGTCTTTTGTTTGTCTCTTGCTTTGGTATTTTATGTGAGCCTCTCAGGCCCACTTTGGAAAGGCTTAGATTAGGTCATTCAGTGTTACCTGGAATACCAGTTACAACAGAACTGTTCTCCAATACACTTAACATATTTTCTTAGACAGTAGAGGGATCTTATTATAAATTCACAGTTAGAGGAATGGCTAAATATTCTGCTATCCTTGGCAGTAACAAACTTATTTTTAATAGCTATCTTTTATCAAATAGCTGTTGCAGTAGACAGATGGTTTAGAAACTTGAGTGTATGGTAAGATTCTTTTTCTCCAGTAGCTTATTAAATTGGCTTCTGCTGAATTTATTTTCTCTTTCATATTAGTATGAGAGAATTGATAAAGATTAATTCATGCTTAGTATTTGAGATTAAAAATATCTAACTGCATGGTTAATTGGGTTCCTTTAAAATTTAGGAGAGCTCAGATGCTGAATGGGAAAAGAACATTGTGTGTTTATATGCAGCTGGCTCCTGCCTTGGTGGATGGAGAGTAGCAGTAAGTCAAACCAGCTACATGCTGCACTGTTATCCCTTTTCAGTATTGTGTAGGTAGTGCAGCTAGGCTGCGGTTGTTTAGAGGCTGTTAAGATGATGGATTTTTTTCAGATGACTCACCCACGTCCTCCTACTCTTCCTGGCCCTTGAGACATTTCATTCTTTATTTTCTTAAGATCTGAACATATTTGTTGCAGTGAATCAATAGTTCAATTCAACAAATAGTATAGGTAACTCCAAAAGGAAGTTCATATCCAGTATATCTGCCCATACATTGTTTGCTTGCTTTTTTAATTTTAATTTTTTATTTGTTTGATTAAGTCGAGAAGCAGTGGGTTGATTTATCTCCATTCCCGGAAAGTCATCCAGGGCTCTGTATTAAAAAACAAGAGCAAACACTTTTTAGAATTCATACTGTTAGCAGATCAGCTATCATCTGATAAGAATTAAAGATTTTGTATGGCATAAGCAGTGGAAAATACTGTTGCAGTCACCACTACTGGATAGTAGGAATAATGCCTTTTTAATGTCAAAAGAGTATTGCTAAGTTTTTCAATATGTTGATCTCCAAACAAGCTTTTGTTTAAAAATGCACTGTTTATTGGTTTGGGCTGATAGAGATTTCCTTATTTTAAATTTGAACTCTCTAAAACACAGGCTTTGTGCCCAATGGTCCTTCTAATTAAGCACACAACAAGGCCTGAAAGTTGTAGGGGGTAAGCAGAAGGGTGGAATGGAAAGAGGTAAGTGAAGGTTTTGTTTCAACATTAGAAACCTAGATGTAGTCTATAGGACACAGACAATTGCCAAAAAGATGGCATCCTACTGCCTATGGAGTTCTGGAAATGTAATGGACCACTCTGATTTTTATTTTTTAACTGAAAATGAGCCACTGTAAATAAATCATATGAAAAATGAGCCTTTGCTAGTGCTTAGTATTCTAACCCTTTTTAGACCTGATGATTAACGATATTCACCTTCTGAGTGAAGATGTGGGCCTGCAAAACAGAGGACCTAGTGAGAAAGCGTGTGGAAAAGGCAAAGGTGCGCAATGCCTTCTTCACCTCTGTTTACTGGTAAGACAAGTCTTCAGGAATCCCAGCCCCCTGAGGTCATTGTGAAAGTTCAGGGCAAGGTAAATTTGCCTTCAGTAGAAGAGAATCAGGCTAGGGAATATTTAAGCAATCTGGACAGACTGGATGGGGCTGTGATGGGATGCGTATATGAGTGCAGAGGGAGCTGGCCAATGTCATTGCAAGGCTACTTTCAATAATCTTTGAATGATCATGGTGATTGGGAGAGGTGTCTGAGGGCTGGAGGAAAGCAAATATCATTCCTACCTTCAAAAAGGACAAGAAGGAAAACCCAGGGAATTATAGGCTGATCAGCCTCACCTCAATTCCTGGGAAAGGGGTGGAGCAACTAATCCTGGAAATGACTTCCAGGCACCTGAAGAGCAAGGAGGTCAGCAGGAATAGTCAGGATGGATTCACCAAGGGGAAGTCATGCTTGAGCAACCTGATCACCTGTAGTGAAATGACTGTTTTAGCAGATGAGGGGAGAGCACTGGATGTTGTTTATTTTGACTTTGGCAAGGCTTTTGACACCACGAGTTTGTCACTGAGGATGTTATTAAAGTACAGACTATAAATAGACAGTGGGGCAGCCTGAACTTGCTGAGCTTCTGGGTTGAGAGGGTTATGATCAGTGACAAATTCTGGAGGACAGCCAGCAGCAGTGTACCCTGGGGGTGCTTGTGAATGAGTGGAAAGAAGGGGAAAGCCTGTCCCTTGTGGTTGCAAAGAGAAGTTTGAGCATACCCAGGGAGCCAAATACAGGTTTTTAAGTTCGGAGTATCATAGAATCATAGAATAGTAAGGGTTGGAAAGGACCTCAAGATCATCGAGTTCCAACCCCCTGACATGGGCAGGGACACCTCCCACTAAACCATGCCATCCAAGGCTATGTCCAGCCCCACCTTGAACGCTGCCAGGGATAAAGCATTCACAGCCTCCCTGGGCAACCCATTCCAGGGCCCCACCACTCTCACAGTAAAGAATTTCTTCCTCAGATCCAATCTAAACCTCTCCTGTTTAAGTTTAAACCCATTACCCCTTGTCCTCTCACCACAGTCCCTCATGAAGAGTCCCTCCCCAGCATCCCTATAGGCCCCCCTCAGGTATTGGAAGGCTGCTATGAGGTCTCCACGCAGCCTTCCCTTCTCCAGGCTGAACAGCCCCAATTTTCTCAGCCTATCTTCATATGGGAGGTGCTCCAGTCCCCTGATCTTTTTCGTGGCCCTCCTCTGCACTTGTTCTAACAGTTCCATGTCCTTTTTATGTTGAGGACACCAGAACTGTACACAATACTCCAAGCGAGGTCTCACGAGAGCAGAGTAAAGGGGCAGGAACACCTCCCTCGACCTGCTGGTCACACTCCTTTTGATGCAGCCCAGGATACGGTTGGCCTTCTGGGCTGCAAGCGCACACTGCCGGCTCATGTTCATTTTTTCATCAACCCACACCCCCAAGTCCTTCTCCACAGGGCTGCTCTCAATCTCCTCCCTGCCCAACCTGTAGCTGTGTCTGGCATTGCTCATTTTAGTGTGGAATCAGTCACGTGACTCTGAGGGGAGAGGGTCTTGAAGGCATTCAAAAATTCCAAGATTTTCAGTTGCCTAAGTTGCCATTATTGTGGACTGGTGACCAGATGAAACTCTGATAAGTGGTGGGTAAACAATAAGAGAACATTTTCTGTGCAGAGTGCTCTGATTTGCCCTCTTTTTCCCCAGAAACGAAGTTGTCTCCTCAGTACTAATAAGCTGGTTTTCTTACTGAAGGAGGCTCAAAACAAACAAGCAGACAGGAAGTAGGAAAGGAGGCTGTGGTGAATTGATCTTGGCTGGCTGTTGTACACCCACTAAGCCATATTCTCACTGCATCCCTGACCAGGGCAGGCAGAGAAAACGGGGTGAAAAAAGCTTGTGGATTAAGAGAACAGCATGGAGATCATGTACCACTGGCAAAATGGACGTGACTTGGGGAAAATTAATTTAATTTGTGAATTTAATGAAAAAAAAAAAAAGAAAAGAAGGAAGTAGGATACAGAGAAACAAGGACAAAACTGAAAACACCTTTCCCTCAAGCCCCACATTCCTCCCGGGCTTGGCTTCATTCCTAGGTCCTGACTCTTCTGTCTTCACCTAGTTCCTGACTCTTCTGTCTTCACCCCTGTAGGAAGTGATGCAGGGGGATGAGGAATGAGGATTGGGTCAGTTCATAATGTGTTTTCTCTGCCACTACTTCCTCCACACACTTTTCCCCATTTTCCCCTGTTCCAACATAGGTCCTTTTGAGATGCATATGGTCCTTCAGGAGCAGACTGCCCTTGTGTGTGTCCTCAGTGGGACGCAAAAACTTGCTCCAGCAGGCACTCTCCATGGGCTGCAGCTTCCTTCAGGGCATGTCCACCTGCTCCAACATGGGGTCCTCCACAGGCTGCAGGGTATATGTCTGCTCCAGCATACTACTCCGTGGGCTCCAGGGAGACAACCTGGTTCTTCTCCGTGGGCTGTAGGGTACAGTACATCATCAGGCATTTTGTGTTTTTAGTGAAATGCAAATGGCCATAGCCTTGGTGATAATTAGATGTCTTCCCAAGCAATGAAAGCGCTGTTTGTTACTCAAGTGGATAGATATGTTGTCCCTTTTAAAATGGTGTTAACTGGGAGAATTTAGTCACAGGGGTTTTGCTTATTTGTTTGTTTGGTGGGTTTTTTTGTTTGTTTTTTTTTTTTTTTCTTTTAGTTTTTGGTCCAGAGTAAGCAGATAGATTGACTTCCGTTGTTTGAGGGCAGGTTTGTCTAGGAAGTAGATCCAAGGAGGGGGTGGTAAAAGTGTTGATCATCTGCCTTCCCTGTGTGCAATGGCAGTATTGCAGCACAGCTGGCAGTTGCTGGAGTGCAGATCATCCATCTGCATTTGGAATGGGCTGACTGACAGAAGAAGAAAATAGATGTGTATCTCTGCAGGAAGTAGGTAGATGTAAGGGGCAATTAATAAACTGCAAGAACAGTTAGCAACGTACCAAGAAAGCCCCTGAAGCTTGGAAAGATTTTTGAAGGCTATGGAATGAAAGAAAGACTCTTCTGGTTGAATGTGGGAGAAGGGTCCAAAGAATGAAGAAAAAGCTTTTTCTACTTTTCAGTAGAGGCCAACAGAGGAAAAAGCTTGACAGAATTTTTAGTCACTGCCTGGAGAGATTGGACATGCTCTTCATGCTCTTTTCCCAAAAGCTGTCAGAGGTTGAGCATCTGCAGGCCAGGTGGCTGCAGAGCAGCTGTTGTTCATGGGATCCCAAGGGAAGGAAAATGCTAGCCGACCTTTTAGCAAGGCAGTGTATCCACAAATAACCTAATTCTGTCAAAGCTCAGTCCCTGGGGTTTTTTCCTGTTAGAAATATAGTAGTTACGTCTCGCGGTTATTTTGTTGTTAAGGACCCAAGTCATACCCCACTGGAACTGCAGCTTTCAGAATTAGGCCTTAAACTGCAAAGTTTTTTATCCCACAGAGCCAGCAGCAGAACTGGTAATTTGCAAGTCACATTATTTAAACTGACATTCCTTTTTATTTATTTTTTATTTATTTATTTATTTCAATTGTAGCATCACAGCATAATGCCACTATCTACTTAAGTATTTTGGTTTGGGTATTTTTTAGGCTTTGACTTGCCAGTGCAGAATTGCATATGCATTCCTAGCTAACTCTACACTGGCATAGTATTACATGCATGCTAATTGCAGGATAGATTCTCTTTTCCTTCTGTGGATGCACAGGATAGTCCCAGTTTTGAGATACTGTCAACCAGGGCTCAGAGTGACTTGAATTATTGATGAAGGACAAGCAAAGATGGTTTACCAATTGTCCAGAAATGCTTAGCTGTCTGCAGTTATTAATACTGAGGTAGCACAAGATTTTCCTCTTGACTGCATATCTGAAGGGTCGAGGATAGATTTGTTCTTGTTTCAGATGTGTGTCAAAAAAATACAGCAAATATATAAAAAAATGCACTTATTTGTGTCTTGGTTTTAGTGCTGAATCTTAATCTGTTAAAAAGTCCTTAAAGATCATTGAGTCTTGTCTCCAAAGTAAAATGTTTTTTTTTTCTCAATTCTAGGAGATTGAAAAATGAGCTTCTGGAAGTGAGAAGGAAAGGTGGAAACCATCACTGTCAGCAGGACAACAGCAGGATATGTGTTCGCTGTCAGAAAAGCTTGGGTTTAATCTTCAACAGAGGAGACCTGTGCCAAACCTGCAAACTCCGAGTCTGCAATAAGTGTCGTGTTGTGGGAACTGATGGGCAGTGGAAGTGTTCGGTGTGTGCCAAGATTGCGTAAGTAATTTTGTGCTCGTGTTACTGGTTTACATCTCCTTAGCCCAAAAGCATGTGCATAGCAAATACTCAAGGGAGGAAGCTTATTTTGCAGTATCTTTTTTTTTTTTCCCCAGTTCCTAACCAGTTTCAACCAGCTTGCTTGCTAAAGAAAGCTGCAAGCATCACAGATGTTGAGCTGTTGGTGGGATACTCTGAAAAATGACAGAAAATTAGTTACAAGGCAGTGACAGTCTGATCACATTATGAAAACATGAATGTAAGCATTCAGTACTTCAAAATTAACAGAATTAAGAGCAAGTGAAGTCTGTATGTTCTGACTGACATGGTAGGTGGATTTTTAAGGAAAGAAATGTAAAAATCGTGAGTCCGAACACTTCAGTTCATGTTTCTATCTTTGCTTTTTTTTTTTTTCCCGCCTCCTGTGTTTGTAGTAACTGAACATCTCTGCACAAAGAGAGAGGGCTGTATTTATGTCTCTATTTGTGAGCGTTCTGAAGTAAATTGTGCTATGCTGGGAGGTAAAACAAAAGGGGGTATCACACTTCCCACAGTTGGAATATTGAGCATGGGGAATGAAGGAGGAGGGTAGCAGATCACAGTGCTGAAAAACAGATTAGTATTCTAACACAGGGTATCAAGTGAATAAGCATAAAGATATGTTCAAAGATATTTATTTGGTGTATACTTGGAAGAACAACTTAGTTGATTGATATGATGATACGGGATTTTGTAGCTTGACCCAATAAAATAACTATGAAGGAAAGGAGAAATGTGTTAGACAACAAAATCCATTTATGTATCCTGATGTAAGAACTGGATGGTATAAGAAAAAGACATGATAAAGCAATCATGTTAAAGGGGGGAAGAATCAGAGTAATTTCAGAGGTTTGTTTGGTTGATTCTTGGGTGGTTTTTTTTGGTGGGGTTTTGTTTTTTGTTTTGTTGGGGTTTCTTTGTTGGTGCTTCCTTGTTTGTAGGGTTTTTGGTTGTTTCGGTTTGTTTCTTTGTTTTTACGTTTTTACATATTATCAAACTAAAGTGGTCAGGAAGATAAAGCTTTTGGTAAATTTCATTAGAGAATGAATCTAAATTGCTAGTTAGATCACACCTTGGCTACCTGGACAGTTAGCAAAAAATTAATATAGCAGGATATGGAGTTTATGGTTTGTACCTTCTAACTTTAGCTTTAGAAGGTTAACACCTGTTTTTAGCTAGGTGTTGTGATCTTCTCTGCAGCCAGTGGGGCACATCCAGAGGATGGTGTCTCACCTCCTAAGATGGAACATGTTCAAGTGTTTGATTTTGTGAAATGATTTTAAATGGGTAGGGGCCTGGCTGAGCTCCTTGTAGTTTGCTTCAGGCAGTTCCTGAGATGATCTTAGTGCTGTGCCTTTCAGAAATGATGGGGCGCAGGTGAGATGACAGAGCAGAGAATGGCAAACACAATGCTACTCTTTAAAAAGGAAGAGAGAAAGAACAAGGAATTTGCTGACCCTGTCAAGTTGCCCTTAATTCCTTAAATATTGAAACAAACGACTGCTGTGCTGTTTAAAAGCCAAGTGATGACAGGATGATGAGTAAGAGCTGGCTTAAGAAGGTACAATGTCAAAATCACTTTAATTTCCTCCTTTGATAGGGTGACAGACCTTGTGAATAGAGGAGGATCTGTTGATGTCTTATAACTTGACTTAAGTTAACCTTTTGATACTTTCTTCATGCCATTTCAGTAAGCTGATAAACAAGGGGAGTTATACCCTGAAATAAATTCTGTGAGTGTGACTGCAGAACTGCCTGGAAAATTATGAAGCTCCATTCTCAGAGTAGTTATGCGATGCATCCCAACTAGAAGGAAGTTCAGCAGGAGGGCCAGGAGACCTCCTTGGATGGATAAGGAGCTGCTGAGCAAAATTCGAAGGAAAAAAGAGGCTTATAAGAGGTGGAAGCAAGGTCAGGCGGCCTGGGAAGAATACAGGGATGTTGTCGGGGAAGCTAGGGACCAGGTTAGGAGAGCTAAGGCCCAGTTAGAATTGAACTTGGCTAGGGATGTTAAGGATAACAGGAAGGGATTTTATAGGTACATTGCCAATAAAAGACAGGTTAGGGACACTGTGGGCCCTCTCCAGAAGCTATCGGGAGAACTGGCTACCCTGGATTTGGAGAAGGCTGAGGTTCTTAATGACTTCTTTGCCTCAGTCTTCACCGGCAAATGCTCTGACCACACCACCCAAGTCTTGGAAGGCAGACGCGGGGACGGTGAGGGTGGGGACCCTGGGCCCACTGTGGGGGAGGATCTTGTTCGGGACCATCTTAGGAACCTGAATGTATACAAGTCCATGGGACCAGATGAAATCCATCGTCGGGTCCAGAAGGAGCTGGCAAATGAAGTTGCTAAGCCACTGTCCATCATATTTGAAAAGTCATGGCAGTCAGGTGAAGTTCCCGATGACTGGAAAAAGGGAAATATAACCCCCATTTTTAAGAAGGGGAAAATGGATGAGCCGGGGAATTACAGACCAGTCAGTCTCACGTCTGTGCCTGGCAAAATCTTGGAGCGGATTATCCCGGAAGGCATGCTGAGGCACATGAAAACCAACAAGGTGCTTGGGGACAGCCAGCATGGCTTCACTAAGGGAAAATCCTGCCTGACCAATCTGGTGACCTTCTATGAAGGGGCTACGGAACTGATGGACAGGGGCAGAGCAGTTGATGTCATCTACCTGGACTTGTGTAAAGCCTTTGACACTGTCTCCCATGACATCCTTCTCTCTAAGTTGGAGAGACATCAATTTGATAGGTGGACCACTTGGTGGATAAAGAACTGGCTGGATGGCCGCACGCAAAGAGTAGTGCTCAGTGGCTCAGTGTCCAGCTGGAGACCAGTAACGAGTGGTGTCCCCCAGGGATCAGTGTTGGGACCGGTCTTGTTCAACATCTTTGTGGGTGACATGGACAGTGGGATTGAGTGCACCCTCAGCAAGTTTGCCGATGACACCAAGCTGTGTGGTTCGGTTGATTAGTTGGAGGGAAGGAATGCCATGCAGAGGGACCTTGACACGCTTGTGAGGTGGGCTGATGCCAACCTAATGAAGTTTAACCATGCTAAATGCAAAGTTGTCCAGCTGGGTCGGAGCAATGCCAGGCACAGCTACAGATTGGGCAGGGAGGAGATTGAGAGCAGCCCTGAGGAGAAGGACTTGGGGGTGTGGGTTGATGAAAAAATGAACATGAGCCGGCAGTGTGCGTTTGCAGCCCAGAAGGCCAACCGTATTCTGGGCTGCATCAAAAGGAGTGTGACCAGCAGGTCGACGGAGGTGCTCCTGCCCCTTTACTCTGCTCTCGTGAGACCTCACTTGGAGTACTGTGTGCAGTTCTGGTGTCCTCAACATAAAAAGGACATGGAACTGTTAGAACAAGTGCAGAGGAGGGCCACGAGGATGATGAGGGGACTGGAGCACCTCTCGTATGAAGATAGGCTGAGAAAGTTGGGTCTGTTCAGCCTGGAGAAGAGAAGGCTGCGTGGAGACCTCATAGCAGCTTTCCAATACCTGAAGGGGGCCTATAGGGATGCTGGGGAGGGACTCTTCATTAGGGACTGTGGTGAGAGGACAAGGGGTAATGGGTTTAAACTTAAACAGGGGAGGTTTAGATTGGATCTGAGGAAGAAATTCTTTACTGTGAGGGTGGTGGGGCCCTGGAATGGGTTGCCCAGGGAAGTTGTGAATGCTTCATCCCTGGCGGCGTTCAAGGTGGGGTTGGACATAGCCTTGGATGGCATGGTTTAGTGGGAGGTGTCCCTGCCCATGGCAGGGGGGTTGGAACTCGATGATCTTGAGGTCCTTTCCAACCCTTACTATTCTATGATTCTATATTTCACTGCCATAGCAAACAAAAAAAGACAGTGGAATAGAGCAGAAAATGTCCTGGCTTTTTATTGTTAAATGCTTTAGTTAAGGACTTTGATGCAGCAGATCGAGTTTGACAGTTACACCTGCAGGTGACATCAAACTGAGAGGTGCTACAGGCATGCAGAAGGACAAGATTAGGATTCACAGTGATGCTTGCAATTTAGAGAAGTGGTTGGCAGGAAGAGCAAGTGGAGGCTCCCTATGAGCATGTGGAAGTATTACATTTGGGCAAAAATACAGCTGCAGAATGAGAATAAAAATGGCTTATGCAGCTGTTCCTTAGGAAAGGATCTGGGTATTGTACTGAATGAAAAGCTGAGCATGAATCAGCAGTATTTTCCTCTGTAGAAAATTCCAGTTTCACACAGGGATGTACAAGCAGAATTATGGCTTGTAAAACACAATGCAATCCTGTTTGATGTAGGTTACTTGACCTGTTTTGTGTAGCACGCTTTGTGTCGGCCAACTGGAGAAAGTTCAGCAGAAAATAATGATCATGAGCCTAGCATACAGTATGTCCAGAGTAACAGAAGGATTCAGAAGTGTTTGATCTAGGCAAGCGAAAACTGAAAATAACTGAGTTTTAAATCCACAGAAGGCAGCTGCATTGAGGAGGCATACAGGCTGTTCTGCATACTTGCTGCAGATAAGCAAAATTAAATGGTACTGAAATTGCAGTTAAAGGATTTAGGTTAGGTGGTATGAATATTGTTATAAACTTGGAGAGATTGCAGGATGTTGTTTTAAAAACAGGTTGGATAAACTTCCCTCAAGAATGATGATAGTAAAGATGTTTTGGAGTTGAAAGATGGATGAGGTAATTTCTCAAAACATATTCAACCTCTGCTTCTAGTGATTGTGCTGCAATTCTGTATGCCAAGCAGTGGTCTTAACAATCGTCTTTAAAAATAATTCTGGTTGAAGACTGCCTTTGAGTTATTACAAACCACAGTGTAATTTACTTTGCAAGTGCTAAAGTTATCTCTACATTGGGTATCTTTATTAAATAGAAATATCTGACTTTTTTTTTTCATATGCAGTGTTTTTGTAAGACTGTAGTGACAGCTAATGATGTGTAAAGTGCCTTTTACACTGCTGGGTGTACGAAGAGAGATTATCTTCTGTGTGGGCAGTACGTAATGAAAGTTTGAGATAGGCATTTCAGTTAAATTACTGTACAGAGTTCTAGTTTAATTCTTTTGGTTCTCCTTTTGTCTCACTTAAGTGAGAAATGCTAGGAAAATCAGAATATTTAGGATTTTTTGAATTACATTTAAAGGAGAAGCTAGTTAGAAGTTGAAGTGAATAGGGCTTTTGGCAAGATTATAAGGCAAGAAAATAGGAATCCAGTGTTGAGAGGCAGTTATTCTATATGAGTAGCAAACAAAAGGCAGGAGGAGAGGAAAAATCTTTTAGCTCTGTAGCACTGATCTGCATATAGTGTTTGTGTCTCTCAAATTGGATTGCTTCACCATGCTAGGGGCTTTGCAAAAAGTGTTAAGAAATAGGACTTTTTACAGTCTCCTTTTCTTCTGACACCTGTGATGAAACATGTTCAAATGTTTGATTTTGTGAAATGATTTTAAATGGGTGGGGACCTGGCTGAGCTCCTTGTATTTTGCTCCAGGCAGTTTCTGAGATGATCTCAGTGATCATTACAACACATTAATTACATTCCAGAAAAACACTTTCAAAAAAAGATTTAGTGAATTTGAGGAAACAAATTTAAATTCAAATAGTGAGATACATTCATTAGTATAAAATCCTGAGATTTATATATAATTTTTTTTTCAATTTACAGTTACTGAAATAGGATGTTCCCCTTGAATGTCCATAAAGAGAAGAGTATTGTTTGGTTCCCCTTCGCTCCATAGTTTTTACCAGCCAGAATACAAAGTTGTAAGACAAAGCATTTAAAGGTCAAGAAGAGTTAGAGATGTCTTCTACAAAATTCTTAGTTCTACAGTTACTGAGGGCAGAGAACAAGACAGTATTTATTTCTGTGATTGTGTGTTTGATGGTCACATGTTTGCAGTATTTAATGAGGTAAATCAAGCCTGTGTGTACTAATGCACTTGATGAGAAGACGCTTTCTGCTCCATTCTCTGCATACAAGGAACTGACATCATCAGGGGCTTTCAGACATAGGTGCTAAAAGAGAAACTTTTGATAAAGGTCACTTTTTCCCCCTGCATCTTCTCGAAATGTGATCATTTGTGTTTTAAATTTGGCATCTAAAATCATCAACAGGTTGAGGGAAATCAAGTTCTTTAAGCATCTTGATGCTATCTTTCTCATTACTAATATACTTAAATATCTGTGAACAGTGCCTTTCTTTTGATTTGAGTTCTTCAGGAAGATAAAATACCTAAGTGGCCCAAGTTATTACAGCAGAACAAAGCAGTAATGGGAAATTTATCTTCATCTTTGAAATAATTATGTCATCTTAAAGTGTCATGAAAATTCATCAGTATCTTAGTAACATTTATTCCCAACAGCAACCTAAAAATAGAGGCATTTAAAATATTTTAGTATGCAAATTATTTTCAGGCTTTTATTTTCATAATTTCTTTTTATCTTAGCTTCTAAGCAAGTTTACCTACTTTTAATAGTCAAAAATTCTATTTAATAGCCTCATGGCATATTAAAAATTACTTTAGAATTAATTTATGATATAGAAAATACACTGTGGAATTGAATACATACAAAGATGAGTGTCTATGTTTTGATATGCTCATGTATAGGCTGCATTTTATACAGCTTTTGGTCCTGCCATTTTTTATTTTTCCTTCCAAATTTTGCTCCCAGGAAAGAAGCAAAATAACTTGGAGGAACAAGAAGGGGAAAGGAAGCTAGACTGAATTTCTCTCCTCTACTGTGGATGTGGGTTAGGCAGGATGATCAAACGGATAGTGAATCTGTTTTACCCTTGTGAGGTTTTTCAGCATATGTTGCACTTCTTGGAAGGCCTAAGTCTAGACCCTGTTTTGGTAGAACATATACGTATTTTTTTACTTTGTATGCTACACTCTAACTGACAAATAAAAGTAAGGAAAATGCATGAACATACTGTAATTTACAGTCAGCATGGACCTCTGACCCATTTTAAAACCAACAAAACCCAAACATGCAAGCACTAATTTGATGTACTGTCGAGTAAACGTCCATATTTCTTTCCTCACTGAAACAATTATTTAGATGGGAATGGTTCATTGAAGTTCCCTGTCAGAAATAGAAGAAGGATAAACTATCTCAGTAGAAAAGACAGTCTCCCTTTTCCATAATGTGAAAATAACATTATTATATGACTGTTTAGATCTTGCTCTTCACTTTTGGATTCAGAATGTCAAATGCAATTATGAAATTCAAACTGCAAGTCAGAGACTTAAGCAATCATTTAATCTGAATTAATTTCTACTTATGTGTAGAACAAAAATTGTTTTAATTGGTACTCCTTGACAGGTATGAATGATGAAGATAACATGAACACTAGTCTTCCTGTGGATCGTTCAGTATATGTGAAAACTACATCCAGTATCAGTGCCCTAGAAATTCAGAGATTCAAAGCTTAGGGTTTTCCCTCTTATTTCATTAGAATGGGATATTTTTGTAGAATGTGATTTGTTGGGTAAGAATATTTTTTGTGAAAGAGGACTGCCGATTGAAGTCAGGATCTCAAGACTGACCCTAATATTGATGATAAGGATGAAGGTCTGAAATGCAGGTTGAGGCCTCTAGACTTGTTTCATGTGACACTTGCAAAGGCTGGCTGTTGATGGATGCTGGTTTTTGCCTTTTTCTGTGGATAACAGGCTTGGTTAGAGAGGTTAAGAACTTGACTAGAACAAGGCAATGCTCTCTTTATTTGTTAATGTTTTGAGCCACAGTTGAGGGGGTTGTCTATGTTTTATGTTAGATCTGTCTCTCTTGTTGAAGTCAGAGCAGAATGGATGTGGGCATCCTGAGAATCACCCTGCCAAGGAACTGGCACCTCAGTTTAAAATGTGGCTGTTATTACTGCTTAATAAGGTCAGCCCGATGAAGATGGGCAGTTCAGTTTACTATCATTAGCTGAACCAGCACATAGTTCAACTCCATTGGTGTAGTGGTTGTACCACTCCCTTGCCCTTTCAAGCTTGCTTTGGTCCCAGAGGGAAGAATAGAGACAGGTTGTTGCATGGGATGGAGTGAGGATGGAGAGAGGGAGAATGGTGGTGAGTAATAAAGTTGTGGGTGAGCCATACCACAGTGGAGTGAAGGAGGAGAGGAAGGCTCTCTCCCAGGGATGGATGCTGGGGGTAGGACCTGCTCCCTCCACCAAGAGCGCCACTGCTGATCCTTCGTTGTGCAGCCCAGCAGCCCTCCATCCTTGTCCTTCCTTGCCTCCTCCAACAGCCACCCCAACCGTACTTCTACTGGCTGAAGCTCCTTTGATCTCTCCAGCCCCCATGACCCTTCTTGGGTCCTTGGTTTTGATACTGCTGGGTTGAATATCCACATCAGATTATAAAACTTATCTACTGTAAAACAAGCAGATACACCAGTATCAGCCACCATTCCACCCAGGGGGAGGTCCCCATAGTTCTTCTGATGCAGGAGGCACCAGAGAGGTTTTCTTTCCCTCGTCAATGTTCACATCTGGCCAGAAAACGTAGGAGCTGGCTCTCCGAGGACACTGTGGCAGAGGGCTGCCCCTCCATGAACCACAGCAGCCCAGATTGGTGGTACAATTCAGGGATGGTTATGGAAATAATTGCAAGTTTTTGCTTGTAAAAGCCTGTGGCTTTGTGTGGGGCAGCCTCCAATGCCGCTGAAACCCTTGGCATAGGTCACACCTTCATCATCAGGTTGTCCAGAGCATGGAGAAGAGTGAAGGTTCTTGTCTGGATAAGGACCTGAGGAATCCCCTGTCTGACCTTGACAGACAAGATTGAAGTATTGCTGGTAAGATATTAGGGGTGAATAACATCTCTATCCAAGGGGAAAACAGCACTTGTGGAGTTTTATGGTCAAACTTGGGAGTAACTGATGCATAAAATGAACAAACTGCAATTCATACTGCAGTGTGATGTGTCATTTATATTGCAGTGGGATATGATGATATAGTTAAAGGTCTGAAGGCTTTCTGGATTGATATAAAGCATCAAACTTGCTGTAAATCTTGGTATAAAAATAAGTGTGCGCTATAAATGAATTGTGAAAATATGCATTCAGAGAAAAACTGTTTTTCATACTAGCCAGGCTGTGCATAGTTTCTAATGCAATGAATCCTTTCCACTGCTCACGTCTAACAAAAGTAATTTAAAAATTCTGAGTGGAAATGTAGATTTTATTTTATGCCTTGCATAATGACGGGCTGATTGTGATGGTGAATTATAGAGGGTTTTGTCACTAGGCGTCTGCAACAAGAAGATAAGGCAGTAATCTGCTTCTGTGCTTATGGGCACATGTTGTGGATTTTCTTTTTAAATTAGTATTTTTTTAATGACTCATGCAAAGGTGTGTGATTCATTAACAGGTTAGGAAGAACTGATTATCTAAGGGTCTTTTTACCAATGGCAGGATCCTATTCTGTAGTTTTAGTATTTTCTCAAGTAAGACTCTCCATTCAGGCATGACTCAAAAGTAATTTAATAGCAAAGATACTGATCAGTGCTGTAAATCCATCTGTAGTAATTTTCATGCCCAAGAGTCTGGATGATTTCTGTTATAGGCTTGAAAATAAGTTTTCTTATTGAGCAGTAAGCAGGAACATGTCTGGAGCTAAATCAACTTTAAAAGTTTTGTGGAGGTTTTTGTCTGTTTATTTGCCTTTTATTTGAGTATTCATGATTAGTAGCTTTTTGTCAGTAACTGTATGCAAGGAAGCAGCAAAAATAGTAATGTTTTATCATAATGAAACTAATTCAGGAAAAGGCAAACAATCAGCATAAAAATCGCTTGCTGAAAACAGCAATGCCAGTACAAAATTTCTTTGCTGCTAGTATAGGTATGAGAATTTGAAACCATAAAATAATGTGCTGTCTGGAACAGTAGCAAAGACAAAGGTTCATTGCCCTGAACCTCTTACCTCTGCAGTGACCTGGATATAACCAGGCTAGGTCTGTGAACTGCTGATTTAGCAGGCAGAAGCTTTGGTGAAGGATCTTGTCCTTCCATTCATTGCAAGTTGCTTCTACACTGCTGTTATTTTGGTGATACTGATTACGGTGAGTTTGAGTAGTTCGCTGTCTAAAGGACTATGTTATCTATGGAAATATGATAAAAGTGATTGAAACACTTTTTTGCAAGCAAATTTCCATGTACTGAAAATAACTTTTCATTCGTGAAGCAAGATATTATTCTGCTACATGTCCAGCTATCTCAGGCTTTGCAATCAACTTTTTATTCCTAATTTTGAGCTGTGCGTATGTCCAGAGTGTGAAAGCATGAATGAATGATGACATAAGGGTTTAAGCAGTAGCTTTGGTTAGGCAAGTTTGTTAATGTGTGTATGTTTTTGGCTTTTTTCATTTTCCCCATATAGACAGCTACGGGTAGTGACAGGAGAATGGTTTTTTGAAGAAAGATCAAAGCGCTTCAAGCAATCAAATCTTGGGACCGACATTGTCAGACAGTCTATTCTACGCAAGTTCCCAGGTAGGGGCCACAAGAGAAGTTCATGGTTTTAATTAATTCAAACCTTGTTTCCAGAGTGTTTAACTTGGATTTTATTTTTCATTTCTGAAGGTGTATATACATATATATATGCATGTATGTAAAAAAATTGTAATTTAATATTTTAGTATTACTATGCAGTGATTTGTAAATGATTAATACATAGGAAAAACATAATTGAATGAAGAAGTATTTGTGGGGATAGAGGGCTGCTTAAAATTTTACTGCTGAAAGAGGTGGACAATATTATTCAGCTGCAAAGGCAGCAGCAGAGGTTCTAAAAGCTCATTCTCAGTTCCTGACAAGAACTTTGGCTGTATACAGAGATTTAAACCCAGTCTTTTATTTTTTTTTTTGTATATGGACTGTGTCATTTGTGATGGTGGTGTGTAAGAATTATTCCATTTATCTTTTTCAATTCTGAACAAGATAGGTATATGTTAACTCCTGTGCTGTTAACACAGTTGTACCAGACTATCTGGTACTTCTCAGTTCTCACTTGGCTTTCTTTTAGCCTATATATCTCCGGTAAATTGCATGTGCACTTTCAGTACAGTAAACAGCCTGGCTGTTTGTGTACCATGTCCATGAGCTGCTGTGGTACCTTGCATGGCAGCACGGGACCACTGTTTAAGCAAAACAGTTTTTCCTGGATGCTGATGCTTCACTTAACTACTACACTTTACACACAGAAAGCATTATTTAGATAGTCTTTTTAAAGACATAGCATTTCTCACTTTCACCAGGAGCATGATCAGCATGGGCAGATTGTAGAGAGAGGGACTAGTCTACTCCCATGCCTGGTGCAAATGTATTTGCCTTTTTTGCTTGGCAAAATGCTGATCTTGCAAATATCAGCATGTTTCAGAAGCTATTATGAAGCTTGCCAAATTGGGTATTTTGTGATTTGTTACTAGATAGAAGTATTTAAAAATATGTTTAAGGCATTTTCCTCACACCTTGCTCCTAGTTGAACAAGCATTTCAGTTAGGAAAACATTATTTCATTTACCACAAAAATAACTGACACTGCAAAATTATATTTCAGGTCCTTTGGTTATGAAGTGTTGTCAGTGATAAATTCAGAAGCACAGTTCAACACAAGTGTTGATAATGAGAAACATTTCAAGCTACTTAAGGTCTAATTTTCTTTTAGTAAAAGGAAAAGCTAAAGAGCCCTCAGAGTTGTTGTTTGTGGGTTTTATTTTTTAATGATATTTTATCATACGGTTTTACTTAGCATTGAAGAATTATTTTTGTGTGTTGTTTCATATGTACTGCCTTTTTTGTGCATTCACTTTTTTCTTCTTTCCCTGTCCACTGAAGATGCAGTTTCCAGCAAGGATGAGGGAAGAATATTTAAAGATCAGCCCCAAGAGAATGAAGAAAAGAGGCCAGATGTATCAGCCTCCTCCACAAATGGGCATAAATCAGTCTTCAGTGGACCTAGAAAAATAGGGTAAAGTCTTTTCTTTGGGAAACAGATAAATCAGATAACAGCTGTATATTGCTGAATGCATTTTCTTTTGAGTTTCTTCAGCATTCTATATCTGCCTCAAACTTTCCAGGGTTAGAAACAGCTTTCATTTAAAAGCGTACTTACTATAATTGGACTACTGCTTCCTAGGACATGCAGCAGTAATTACTCTTCAACTATAAGGGTATCAGAAAAAAGGCAATTTTACTTCTGGATTTTTCTTGTTTATACTGTGAGCTAACCGAGTGTCTTTAAAGGTAGGTTTGCTTAAGAAGCAAATGTAAACTAGTATTTGGAGAGGCTGGTTTTTGTGTATATTGATTGGTTCTGCTCACAAGTCAAGCTTTCCTTTTGCTTCTGGCTGTGCAAATGCAGCCTAATAGTCAAGCAGTGCTCCTTTCTTGTGTGTGTGGCAGTAAATAAACAGGTACATTGCTGGTCATTTTGCAGTCTCTGTGATGTGTGTGGTCCC
Source organism: Amazona ochrocephala (assembly GCA_039720435.1). Classification (NCBI taxonomy): domain Eukaryota; kingdom Metazoa; phylum Chordata; class Aves; order Psittaciformes; family Psittacidae; genus Amazona; species Amazona ochrocephala. Next base: position 91,568,388 of record CM077877.1, read on the forward strand.
AGTTTGGCTCTGTCCTTAGAGGAGCACTTGGTTACTCTCAGGGGACATGGGAAGGTGCACAGACTGTATAACGGTGTTTGGACATAACTTGAGACTATTGGGTGAATGGGAAGGAAAATCAGATGAAGAAATAGAAATAGGTTGGATAACCAGGTTTGGTGCTGTATTGATTCTTATACCCAGAGCTGTCCGTAGGTCAGATAGATGAAATTAACAAAATGCGCACATCACAGTATTCCAATCAGGCTGTTGTTTTCTGGGAAAAACCTTACAACTTCTAAAATCTTTTATTCCCTGTTTTCATCAGGAAGCTAATTAGGGCAGTTACCAAGGGAGAAATGACAAATGCCAAAGATGAAAGTGAAAGAAGCACAGGCTCAGAAGCTGAAACCCAAAGTCTGCCCAGTGGCAAGTCAACACCTTGCTCTGAGAGGTGAGCAGCAGAAATCTGGTACATCTCACACCGAGATTAATTTAGTGGTGTATGTCAGTTCTTTGTGTTGTATTTTGTCTTTAAATGCTTGGCGTTAATACTACCTGAGAAGCAGAGCTTGTTTAAAAAACCCCACAACAACAACAAAAAACAAACAAATAAAAAACCATGAAAATGATCTTCATCCATCTTCCTTTTCTTTCCTTGTGATCAGCTGTGATTGGTGTCAGTACATTGTTGGCTTTGCTTTCTGGGTTTTAGTTGATGAGCTGTGTACATGTTGCAGAACTGAGGCCTTTTGTTCCAAAGTTTTTCTTTGGTAATGACATGGTAATTGATGATAATTTGTATTTTCCTCTTCAAAGGCTCTCTTTGCCCTTCTCTTTCCATGATTATTGCCTCAGTTATCTCTAACAATTCCATTTGTCATTCTTCTGGGCTTAAGAGATCTCGTATTACTGCTTCTGATAGCATTTTAAAAGGCCAGATGCAACATTCCTTTCATGTTCCACCTCCAAAACAAAGCCAAAAAATAGCTTACTTTTTTCTTGTTCAGTTGGATAGTCTATGCTGGGTGTAGACCACCATTCTTTGCCCGGGTGCACACACCTAGAAATTTTGCAATCTAGACTTAAAGTAATTTTCTGTTTTTTTTTTTTTTTTTTTTTTTTTTTTTTTAAAAAAACAAAAGTGTGTAAGATCCTATTTTCTGTAAGAGCCAATAGAAATTTCTAACTCTAAAACAGTGTTGTTGGAACACTCCAAATACATATACAGAAACACAGGTATCAGGTAAAATGAACATCACGAAGTTCAGTTCACATGCATATGAACCTTCTTGTTTAAGCAAGAACTTGCTTCTCTTTGTTACCTGCAGTTCAAAAGCCCGGTTGCTGAGTGTTCTGCAACATGCCTGAAGTAGATGGTTCTAATCCTTTTGAAACTTCATAGTTTGATTTTTTGTTTTGTTTTCACTGGATGCTGAAGCACTTAGTAGCCAAATCAGCTTTAAAGCGAGTTTTCTTCTTTAATCCTTCCGAAGTTCACTAATTTTTTTTTCTCTGAGGTAATTAGGCTTTCTGTATCTAACCAGATTCATACCTGACTTTTATGAACCCAGTAGTATTTTTGCTGGTTTTCTGGATTTTTTTTTTTTTATTTTTTCTTTTTATTTTTTTTCTTTTGATGAGTGAGAAAAAAAGAGAAAGAAAAGAGAAAAAAGCTTGGCGATCAGGCATCTGTGCTGCAGAGCTAACACCAGATACAGCTGACATGAAGCAAGATAACTTGGCTGGTATCAGCCCTTTTAGGTTGTTTTTTAGCCCTGAATGCATGTACAAGACAGGAATTTTCATCCTTCTACTAAGAAATGTAAGCTGCTTCTCAATCCTTCCACAAATTAATATTTAGAAAGTGCCATATCAAAAGTTATTCCCTGGCAGCACAGCTGGGTTACTAGGTACTTTGACATAGGGCACCGATTTGGCCAGGTGAGGATGAAATGACAGGCAACTCAATACCCTAATTTAATAAATCCAGCACCCTGGCTGTGGGCAAAAGCTAGAAATTAATGCTTTATGTGAAAGATGAGCAAGGCAATCAAACATAAAGGCTATTTTTATAAACTACTTAATTCTATTTGTCCTTCTAAGACTGTACACAGAGCTTATCTGAATTCTGTCACCCCAAATAAGATTACTTTGCTTCATTTATGGTTAGCTGCACAAGAACTTTCTTGCAGTCTGGCACATCAGAGCAACTTGCACAGATCTCCCACAAGCATTCTTGTCCTAATTCTGGTGAACGCTTAGAGTAAGTTATTTAATATTGCGTAAACTTGGTTTAAAAGCAGCAGAACTCAGTAGTAATTATTAAAAATAACAGCAGAGCTTCCCAGGCCACCACCCATAACTGTTTTCAGTTTCAAATTAAAAGAATATAACAACATCTTATGACACTGTAGCTGTCCTAGATTTTCCTGCATGTTTCTGAGTTATTTAATTGACCTCATCTTTTTAGCTGCATTGCCAAAACTGGTAGTAGTTCACCTATCAGCAAGGAAACTGAGAAAAAATTTTCATTCTTTCTAGAAATTTCTGTTTAAGAGAAGACAAACTGAGCTGAGGGCAGGGAGTCCCAGGCCATAAGTTCATCTCTTCAGCCGGTTTATTTTTAACTCCAGAAAAAATGTTTACTGATTTTGCAGCTGAATGAGCTGGGAGGCTGCATCAGGACACTTCTAGGAGAAACAGTGTAGGAATTTCAGGCTTAGTTACACAGGCGCACTACCTCATCATACTGAGGTCTTGCATGCTACATGGAAATGCTTGGCATAATTGTTTTATAATGTTTTTCTTTTTTCGTCTACTTAAAATGCATGCAAAATGTGTCGAACCTCTCTCTAAAAGCAGACTGAAAGAAGGGATAAGTACAAGAGAGGTCTGTTTCACAGGTTTGATGTGCAAGGGCTCAGTCTGACTGGTGACTCCTTCAGAACCCTTTTGTAACATGTTTTCAAATCTTTTGCCCCAGCTCACTCTTACTTCTGAACACTCCTATTGATTTATATTAGTTTACACCATAGGGAAAAAAAAATAATCAGTAATGACAATTTTTGTAACAGGAAGTCATGATAGTCCATCAAAAGTGGAGCGCATGTAGTAGAAGCCAGGTTTTCAACATTCTGGCCACTTTCCATACACTGGTAGGCTTGGAAATTAAGGTGTGTGCATCTATAGTCCAACAGCTTTGCTAAAACACAGATGACAGCCAAGTAACCTCGATTTTCCTTTGCAGCACCAAAATTGCTTCTTTATAGAAGCAGACAGGACTAAAATTCAGTCAAAGCACATTCAGTAGGATTCGTTGATTGCTGTCTCAGCATATTAAAAACTAGCAGGGCATGTATGTATGTGAAGTGTACATGCAGAAGAGTGTGTTCATTATGCATTATCTAATGTTGTCAATATACTGCTGAAATAGGGTAGTAATTGTTAAAAAGTTACCATACGCTGACTAAAATACAGGATGATGATTGCATAAGGTCTGTAGACAGCCGTGGTGTTGGGGCTTTTCCTTTATATTCCTTGTTTTCAGTAACTCCACCGATGTGGATTCAGAGCCTGTGCTTACTGCTTAATGTAGTGATTCAGGAGCTGTTGCGTTTCAGAGTGGTTTTTCTCAGTTCAACAGTAGTTCTAATGACAGTTTCCGTTGTGGTAGAGAAGATTTTTACTGCAGTTGCTCTAAACATGATGACAGCTTAAACCAAGTGAGTGTGAGATTCAGCTGTTGTCCAGCACAGTGAAGATGCCTGCAAATCTGAAATAATTATTAAGCAAGCCTCTTTTGGCTGAAAATACACTGTAAGTTCCAAAAATTTTCTTCAGTAAATTTGCACTACTATTGTCCTCTGACACTGTATTTTCCATATGAATAGGATACAATTCCTTCATCAATTCCTATTTAGCAGTTTGGGTTTAGTTTAAAGGAGTAAGTAGAACTGTATGCAAAACTCCTACAGTCTGCAAGAGTTTTTGACATTTCTGTGAAGTGTGAAAAAGAATTAAAAGTTTTAACTGATGTTTGTGGAGAAAGAGTAGATTGGCCAAGACCTTGTACGTTTAATGTGAATTTCAAATGTAAAGAAAACTTGACTTGGAAATGTGTTTCAAAATACTTTGAAATGTATTTCAAAATACATTTAAAAATAATTTTCACTGTCAAGAAAGTGCAACAGCTTACCCTTTCTACACCTCCTCAATACTCACCTTGAGTCAGTATCTTCTAATGGAAAATGTGCCATGGAAAATTTTCTGTTTATTGTGGTATTGGACAGCAGCTGGGTTCTGGTACACTGACCACAGATGTGGGGGGTTTTTTTAGTCACTTTTACTAGCATGAAATCTGGCAAAAAAACTTGTCTAGCTTTCCAAGCTGGTTGAAACACTTGACTTGGGTCAAGAGTCATTACTGAATTATGAATAAGACAGTGAACAAGTTGTTTTTTTTAGTGGAAAGGATGGAGAGCAGATAGCCAAGGATTTTTGACTTCTGGAGACAGTGCTGGCATTAACATTTGCTGCAGAAAGTAGCCAGAACTGTCATATCACCGTAGTTTTACTTGAAACAAGGAAGTGTTACATGAGTCATCACACCTACTGTTGGGATGCGAATACATCCTAACAGTGCAAAATGAACATAGAAACATTGAATGGTTTGGGTTGGAAAGGGCCATAATATCATCTAGTTCTAACACCACTGTCATGGGCAGGGATACCTCCCACAAGGCCAGGTTGCCCAAGGCCCTGGCCATGTTCATGGATGAATGCAGCTTCTGCAGCCTGGACAAGAGCCGCACACTTGGGCTTTTTCAGTTATGGCAGAAGTGCTGAAAACTCTTGTATTCCTTATATGGGTAAGGTAATTAACTTTCCCTATGTTTTTCTTTCCAGGTGACCATTTCCTTGCAGTCACACAGTTCATCTGGGGCAATGTTATTCTAGTAAACTGTTACCATGGCTGTTTTATTGCCGTGGTTTGCTAAATGGGTTGCTTTGGTTTGCTTAAAGCAATGGCACTTTAATACCTTCTCTCCATCACAGGGGGAGTACTCTTTCACTGAACAGCAGTGATGCAGAGGCCACCGCAGGCCCTATGAAAGGGGCTGTGGGTCCCATGAATAGAGGCAATGTTTCCATACCTTCCCTTCCGAGGTCTCCGGCACTCAGCATGCGCAGCATGACTGCAGATTATACCAGGGTAAGTACATAGATGCAGAGCTGACACCAAACAAGATGACCTGGCTGGTATCAGCCCTTTTAGCTTGATTTTTAGCCTGGAAAGAACAAGCCTTAGGGAGAAGATTTTGTTTATTCCTTATTTCTGCTGGGACCAGTGAAAATCTTCACTAGAACAAAATGTGTCATGTTATATCAGTGATGGGGTTTTTGGTTTGGCAGACATTTTTCTTTTGTCTAAGAATTGCTGTTAATGTTCAGCATTACATAATGAGTTACAGATTCTGAACTGAGAAGCAGAAGGATGGGAGTAAACATTTTGGCACTTCAGGGCCTTGAGTAAGTGCCATGGATGCTAAGGATGTGACTTTAAACATGCAGAGTCCAGCATGTTCCCACTGACTTCTAAGGAAAATTTTGCAAGCTCAGTACTTGCAGAAGATGAGGCTGTACTGACTTGGGGTTCTTCTGGCTTTGGGCACTGGGCTCTGCATAGTTTATGGCATAACACAAAATGTGTCCTCAAAGGTTTATCAAAACGGAAGGTAGGATTCCTCTTACCTGTTGTTAGGCCTCTTGGGATGTAGGTGGGATAACTGAGCTAGTCGCCTTGGCTGTTCATAATGACATCTAGCCAGAAGCAGACACTCTCTTCATTCCCAGACAGCCTGCCTCTTTGTCAAGCAGCTCCTCTGCCTTGCTGTGCACTGAAACATCCATCTCATTTTAGTCACACACACACACACACACACACACACCCCCTTAAGAAATTGGGATTAAACTAGCAAGTTATTCCAGTTGCCATGACTTAAGTGTAAAATGAAAGTGAAATTAGTAGTCAGTGTAATGTCTCTTACCATAAAAGTTTGGAAAAAAGTATGTAAGCATTTGATATCAGAGCCCTATTGAATGCATAAATACTTTTTTTTTCTAACTTCCAAATATGTGGTCTAATATGTTATCTTTCCGGATAAAAAGTGAGTTAGCATATATGAAGGGCAGTTTTGGGAGCTGTAAATAAATTAATAATTGTTTTATTTATATACTTGCTAGTCCACAGACTGACTTTATTTCAAGTGCATTAGATTTGGTTGAAAAAAGCCAATCCATTTAGTTTAGATGGAGTTATATTGTTAGCTATTCCTTTACAGGAAGGTGAAAAGCCATAATGATATCAAGCATATCGGTTTTACTTAGGGGGTTACACTGGCATAATTTAATTAGTTCAAATACATTTGGGTTTACTCTGAATAAAATTATTATGCTGGAATAAAAAAAAATAATTAGTTTTTATATTTTCTTGCCCTTTTTTTTATTCTTTTGATTTCCAAGCTAAGTAAACTTTTAATAGATTGGAGTGTTTAATTTCCCTCCTTTCAGTCCTAATTCATTGCTCTGATTCTTCAGTTGCAAACTTAGAATGTAGGCATGAAGCATATCTTTCTGCAAATTTTATGCATGATCTGTGCTAAGCAAGGCACATTAGATTGTAATCTAAATACATTCAGTAATAGACTGAATGCTAAAGGAGCTTTAGAGTTCTGTAAGCTGATGGAAATGATGCTTTTAAGTTGATAGTGAATAAGCTTGCTTTTTGTATTTATGGGATGTGCATTTTTCTGATTGGTCAGGACATTGTCTTAGACAATGGCGTGATTATTCCAGCAAGTGAAAGTGTACCTGAAGATTTAGTAAAGAAGCGTGGTAGGAAAGCATCTGGAGCACCTTCCATTGCTGTTTCTAGGGTGTCTTTGTCATCAGGCAAGTATTAAATCTTTTCCTTCTTTCTACCAGCCTATCATCAGGGGATTATTAAATTTCATAAACTTCTTCATATTCATTCTGAAAATTCTTCCATTTTCAAAGCAAGTTTATACCACTTAACAAGTTTTATATTTGAAAATACAGTAGTCTTAATTCCAGTATTTTTGGCACAAAGTTAGTATTAGGTAAATTCTATGCTCTTAGAATTGTTGTAAGATTTCATTTATAATTGCGCATTGTTAAATCATTCTCTGTGTGGTCGACTGTGCAGATACTACCTATGTGCCATTACATTTCACATGCACTTTTCCCAGAAGCATATATGGAAAACAGCTGTCAGAGAACAGTTCCCTTACAGACTTCATGTCCTTTTATTTTTATACATTATGCACTGAACCAGTCAATTCCTTTGTAATTTACCTCATTTCATTGGAGGCTGTTAGGTAAATGAGGCTTGCACGGGGAAGGTGCTGCAAGATCCACTTTGTTAACAGTGGGTGGAGATCCTCCTTTTCCTATCTGAAATAGGAGGCCAGAACGCCCTGAGCTCTTCTGCTCCTCCCAGGCACTCGGTCAACTTCTTACAGGGCTAACAGAGTGGGTTCAGGTATACAAGTTTCTCTCCAAAACACAACAGTGCTTACTTCATTTCACCTGAATTTAGCCCAAAGCAGAAGCCTAGTGATGCATCACATAGAGCTAATCAAAGGACATAATGTTCTTCACGTTAGATTTTAGAACTTGAAAGATTCAGAGTTTGAGAATATTGTACGATGCAACTCCAGGCAGAGATGTTACAGACTACTACTTCTCTAGGAAGTGAAAATTCTCTTGTTTCTGCTCCCTTACAAAATAAAGGCTTTCCTAGTAGAAAAGAACTGGCCTCATGTTGCCAAAGCAACTGGACGCTGAGGAAAATCGCAGGCAACCTGGGAAAAGGCCTCATATTCTTCACTGTCTCCTTGTTGGGGGATCTCAAAGGACATTAAGATCTGGAGATCTATAGCCCAGGTAGAAGATTGACAGTTAAAAACTTTCCAGATTCCTGCCTTCAGGGTTGATCTTTCTTTCACAGTATATTGAACAGTCACACGGAAGATTTATATGGAGAGGACTAAGGTCTTTCTCCAAGATATCTTCTGTGTTTTATGCCTGTAGGGTGGCTGAGAGACCTGTAGAACTTAAAAGAAATTTGTGCAGGTCTCAAGACTTGTTCTCTATCCCTTCCCTTCTGCACAGGGAACACCAGTAACGGCAGAAGTACTTTCTACGTCCATCCCTAGTTGCTTAATTCTGAAGCAGACACTGGGGTGAGTTTGGTGGTGGAGATGTGATAGTCACCATGAACACTTGGACTGTAATTTTGGCAATATTCTAGGCTGATAAGCCTACTAGAGAAAGTAAAAAACTTGATCTGTAGTATCATCCACAGGAGGCAATTATAGTAACATATAGGGCAGGAGAAAAATTATTGGCCAGAAGGCTGAACAGCATCAGAAAAGCATATTTTTCCATTTATCATGGTGTTCAGTTGCCATAGTTTATGACGGATACCTAGAAAGTTGTTTTGATTTTTTTTTTTATTAAAAAACAGTTGGTTTTGTAGAAGATGGAACTGAATGTTTTTGTACAAATTATAGCAAGCATTTTAATTGCTTTTATTTTACAGATCGTAGCCGATCTGAGATAGATTTGAGTGAATCTTTCTCTGAAGGAAATGAGGATACTCTGAGCGTAAGAAGCAGATCTGTACCTAGTGCCTTGGATCAGGAACTGGTGAGTTATAAAGATGTAAATGTTTATCTGGTGGAAATCCTGTTTGTTCAGACTTATGAAATTGGCACTGTATGTGTATATACATGTATCTATTTCAGGGATATGTGATGAGTTTTTAAATAGCTTCATTTTCTGAGTATGTTGGCTATAAAATGATTCCATTGAGCAGTCATGGTTACAGATTGTTATTGATTTTCTAGTTTTTGAGTTCACAGGTGAAAGAAATCTAGAGTGGAAAAAAATCTTAGGCACTATATTACACATGCTCTGAAGTTTTGTTAATTCATACGTTGTTAAATTTGAATTTTGATGTTGAGAAATACTATACTTTAAAGGCTTTTATCTTTGGTTTTGATTTTTCCCTTGTATATATTTTTATCAAATGAAGCCCACCCTATTAGTTCTGCTACTGTTGCTTGGTGTTTTTCCTGTTTACTGTTTTCTGTCATACATCTCCATGGCTTTTTCTGTGTATTCTAGGCTGCTTTTCTTGAAGTGATTCATAACTTCCTTCTTTTCTTCTGCACATAGAATCATAGAATAGTTAGGGTTGGAAAGGACCTTAAGATCATCAAGTTCCAACCCCCCTGTCATGGGTGCGGATACCTCGCACTAAACCATGACACTCAAGGCTGTCCAACCCCGCCTTGAACACCACTAGTGATGAAGCATTCACAACTTCCCTGGGCAACCCATTCCAGTGCCTCACCACCCTTACAGTAAAGAACTTCTTCCTTTATATCCAATCTAAACTTCCTCTGTTTAAGTTTGAACCCGTTACCCCTTGTCCTATCGCTACAGTCCCTATTGAAGAGTCCCTCCCCAGCATCCTTATAAGCTCCCTTCAGATACTAGAAGGCTGCTGTGAGGTCTCCACACAGCCTTCTCTTCTCCAGGCTGAACAGCCCCAACTTTCTCAGCCTATCTTCATATGGGAGGTGCTCCAGTCCCCTGATCATCCTCACGGCCCTCCTCTGCACTTGTTCCAACAGTTCCATGTCCTTTTTATATTGAGGACACCAGAACTGTACACAGTACTCCAAGTGAGGTATCATGAGAGCAGAGTTGCAGATGTGCATAATTGCTGTGAAAGAATTTCCAAGCTTACAGGGAGGGGAAGAAAAGTTATTGAAAAAGTGCTTCATCTGATTATACTCTTTTGTGAAGTTCCAGAAATTGTGCTTATAACTTAAGAAAGCCCATAGTCCTCTGCATTATGGTTTATGCTCTTTGTCTATTGTCGTAGTCCTTCCCTGACATCTGCTCTTTTCAGAAGAGCATTGGCCATGGGAGATGTCTCCCCTTCTTGTAGTCTCTGATACTTGTGGCTTGGTGGAAAGCAATTTGGGATTCCCGTCTTTTTCTTGGATTGTAAGTGCTCAGAGAATTTGCCTGCAGCATTGCTTTGATTGGGTTAATTTGTAAGGAAATAAAAAAGGCCATTCCTGTTTGTCAGATTTCTGTGGAAGAAAAATTTAAAAAATTAGTGGTTCATTTTTTAATTGCAACAAAGAAAAAGGATGTGTTCTTGGTTAAGAAGCTGGAAAATATTGCAGAAGAAAAGCATAAAATAAGAACATAAAAACTTTAAATAACTTTACATCAGTTTTCTGCTCTAGTTGTAAATCATGGGGTAGTTGCAACTTAGGGATTTCTGAGACAGATACCAGGAACGCTAAATCCAGAGTGGTTTTCTGTTCTTTGATTTTTGTCTTCCTCTTATTCTGAGGGATTTTTTTTTTTCCTTTTCTTTCTTGCTGACTCTGAATGAATTTTTGGCCTGCATCTCAGCAACTTTGTAGCTTCTTTGCTAATGTAGATCTCTCTTGTGGTATAACCTTGATTTAGTTGCTCCAGGTCCTGCGAGAGTGCTAATTCCCCTTTAAATTTAATCCATAATGGGGTTTGTAGTTCTCTTATAAGAATAAATATATAATATCATATTCTCACTTGCTGTGTCTTAGAAAATAAATTGATTGCATTCATTAGCTTTAGTGTTACCATAATTTTAGGGTTGTTTGACTTGCAGGAGTCCTTCATAGTCTTGCCCTACATTCATTGTAGGTACAGGGCTTTAAGATAAAAGTTGCATTCCTGCTGTAGTTTAGTTTATTTGGTGCTCAACATAAGAGGCAAAATGTATACACACATATATATATATGTATATATATGATGAAGATGGTAACAGCTCCTGCAGCCTCAGGAAAGCTAAACCTCATTTTCTCCTGGCCAGCTAGCTGAGATCCTTCAGTCTCTTATTCCTAGGTGATGGGAGCTGGCAGCAGTGCTATGGGAGATGCCACATGTCAATAGTATATGCAGGTTGCTAAAATTCCTCAGCTGATAGGGTGGGAAAAGGCTTTCAGCCACTTTGCTCTCACCTTTATCAGTAAAACCCCTTATACAGAGAGAGAGAGATCTGCTGGAAAATTGAATGGATATTTTCTTCTCTAATTTAGCATTTCTGAAGATAGTGAAAAGGGACAACCTCCAGAAATCCACATACTCTTGTATGTATTTGTCAAGGCATATGGGGAACCAGTTAAATCTAGTGTTGTGTTCAAGTGTGAACACCTTATCTAGAGGGATATGTGTTGAGTTCTTGAACAAGTAGTGTTCATTACATGCTCAACTGGTTTATTAGAAGTAATTGGCTAATGTGCATTTTATAGCCCCCACAGGAGATCATAAGATTAATGTCCTACTAGCTCTAACTTTAATAAGCTAATAACACTAACCAATTATGTAGTTGCAGTTCTGTAACACCTCCTAAGACGCATAATCATTGTAGTACAAAATGGATCAAGAGCATTGGATAAACATTAACCGTTCTTTTAGTTTCAGATATCTACTTGCAGACAAAAATTGGTAGTCAGCTAGCTGACATTAGGAATCTTAATATTTGAGTGTCTTGACCTGAAACACCCCAGTCTGAAGATGTTTATTTTTTGCCTTGTATTTAATTATTCAGCAGTAAAAATGTAACAAGTCCACAGGAATGTATACAACAGTGCAAAGGAAGGAGTTTTGCATGTGTTACAACAGGAAGAAGCAGTTCTGATACAGGCAAGAAAAAAAATGGTGTATTCATGCGCTAAGTTTTAAACTTGCGTATGCCACTTGAATTCTGAAGTCAGTGAGGAAAGAAGTGAAGGACGGGTTGGGGTGGGGTTTTTTTGCTTTAGGAGTCTTGGGGGTGTTAGTTTAGGGGGTTCAGCTGTCTCCCTGAAATAGTTTGCTCTGTTGTGCCTGGGTCTCCATGGACTTTTTCCGTAGAGTATAAAATATATGTGACTTCTTTTTTCTGTGGGGTGGTAACAGTGCCCTGAATAGATAAAACGGAAGAAGAGATCAGCAGAGGAAGCTCATTGTAAGAACATGAAGCTAAGAGGTATTTTTGCTTCAGTATGTAGATTTTGGTCCCAAATAGAATAGTGGCTTTTCCTGATTTCCCTCTGCTCAATATTAAATATACACTTACAGTAGGAAAGTAGTAATAGAAAAATTTGCATCACTTTCAGATGCTTTTGTTTCAGGTCACTCATTGGAGCAAAAGAGAAGAGACGCAACAGCTAGTTGTATGTTTACGAATGAAAAATGCTCTGCAGATCTTGACATAAACTGTGACAGTTCAGCTCTGCAGCAGCATTTCCTCTCTTCTCTGTTTTTCCTGGTTAGCATAGAACTTTCCTGAGTTCGAATAGAGTACTTCGCTCTTTAGATTAAAAGAATGACAGCCACAAAGCAACAGAGAGTGAGGTAGCTTACCACATGAGATTTTTAAGGTTTTAAAGCAGATATAAGGCAGTTGAACATCTGACTTCCACTACAACTAGAAGCAGAGTCTTTCAAAATACCTGCCATAAGGTTTAAGGAAATGCTTAAAGTTTCCAAGCTACACTTAATAGGATGATAATTGTCTGTTGGGTTTTTTTCCTGTAACTTTTACTTAAGGTGAACAGTCCTATTAGGACCATCAACTAGATTTTAATTTACTTTTTAGATTTTACTCTATTGATGTGTTTAAATGTTTTTTCTGTATATGAACTAAAGACGTTGCAGTTCTCTCTTGTTTATTTAAACGCAAGCGTACATACGAAGCTGTGCAGTTATTGATTTCCCCACCTCTTTTTTTAGTTATTCAAGTAATAGAGGGATTTAATTATTTTTAAAATATGCACATCAACTGGATTTTTGTTTACACCTTAAGTATATTCAGTGTGTATGATGGCAGAGCAAGCATTTTCCCATGTCGTTTGTCAATAACCCAGGGCTTTCAGCACTGCCTGTTAGAAAGTGGGTCTGTGTTAATGGCAGAGTTCATGAAACCAAAGAAAGCGTGAAAGGGTACAAGCATAAAGCAAATTGTGTCCCATAAAAACATATATCCTGTACTGTAACCAAGAAATGAATCCTCTAATGGCATCTGGCTACAAATGTCCTTAGGTAAACCAGTTTCAGTGGTCTCTGGGCCCCTGGTATTAGACCTTAATTCACTCATTTATTTTGTTAAGATTTGAAAAATTCTCATCATTTCCCTCCAAGATTTCCAAACCTGAATTCCTGAATGCAAATAGTAGTAAGTAAAATAAGGTATTTCACATAGGATTGTTAGCAGGTGTGGAAGTGGGTTTCATTTATGTGCAGAATTGCTGTTTCTGCAGAGGTATGCATCTCCAGAATAAGATATGAAATATGTATTTCAAGTTTTTCAGTTCCCAAGTACTTGAGCCCTAAAACCAGAAAAGCGACTTTTCCCCTTCTGCTGTGCAGATGTTCAAAGATGAGAAAAATGTAATATGAAATTCCTCTAGAGATTAGCATTCTGAATGTGTTCTGCACTGTCTTCCAAAAGTGGAAAATATATGAAACAAAACTTAAGTGGCAGAGGCTGACCAAATACAAAGCAGAACATAGAATCATAGAATAGTAAGGGTTGGAAAGGACCTCAAGATCATCGAGTTCCAACCCCCCTGCCAACATGATGACTAAAATGCCTGTTTGTCATTTAGGATTATCTGGATGAAACAGAAGAAGATATTGCTGACATAGTGGCTTCTAGTTATTCAAGGAAACACGGACATTTGACAAGTGGATTATCAACAGTAAGATCTTGAGTAGACAACATATGCTTTTTCTTCCACAAATGAGCACTGTTCCTCGAAAAGAGAGTTTAACTTCATGCTACTTAGCAGCAGATCACCTTTCATCCTGCACTTGAGAAACATCTTTTAGCATGTAGATAGTTTTTCTGTTGTATTTTTAGTGCAGTTCTGTGCAGAACATCAAAGAGAAAACAACTTTGCATACTCGTCAGCGGATTTCCTCACAGGCTTAAGTTACTACCAAGCTGACTTTTTTGGAAAAGGCAAAACATAGGTGTTTGCAGTATGTGACTGCTCAGCTTTGCAGAGGAGCACTTAATTTGCTTGAAATGAAGAGAACAATGCTGTGGTGGGATCTTCCATCTCAAACCACCTTCTGGTTGTTTGGGTTCTTGGGACGCAAATACTTGTCTGTGTGTTTGCACACATACCGCTTCTGTGGCATCATTGTCCATCCCTCAGCCCAGCTTCTCCTGTTCTTCATTACATGATTACTATGCCACCCACATCTGAAAAGTATTTTTCTTTATAGTGCGGAAGGAGGTACTTGGGGATTTTGTTTGGTGGTGACTTTTCTACCTTCTGCAATAATTGCGGTACTTTTCTGATACATCCTTTGTTTTTTGTCAATATCCACACACTATATACTGTAAATCTGATGCCCAAGTCTTGCAGTTGTCTAACTGTTGCAACTTAATGTTAACTTTAAAAGGATGGGTACATTTTCAGGTTGCTTGAGGTGCAGCAAAATGGATATAACAAGCCTTATGCAGTTGATTATGTAGTCTGTTATTCATTGAGAAAGAAATCAGGTTATAAAACTAGTCTTTAACATGTCTAGTTTATGTCTGTGTGCAGCACTTCTGGGATCTGGCACTTAGGATGTGGGCAACTGATGGCTCCCCGACTTTCATGAAGATGCTCTCTCTGGCCAGTCTTCTGCAAGACTTGTGCCTAAGTATGGCTCTGGTCAGCATATAGATTATCAGAAAAACTCCAGATAGAAGATGAGAGGGTTGAAGAGGATGAAGAGAGATGAAGAGAGATAAGGAGTCTGTATGCTAAAAAGGAAAAGTTGGTCCATGACCATAACCCATGAGCTGTCCTTTCTAGACTGCATCCCCACTAGTCCCCATGCAAACAGGGCCCAGGGAACACCTACTTAAGTTCTTGATCCCAAAGAAATGGATTTGGCCAAACCCAAGCTTGGCTTACCTGGGGAGGAGAAAAGGCTGAGAAAATTGCTGACACAGTGCATTTTGTTACCTTAGGTCTGGCCAGACCCTTTTCCTTTCTGGAACATGTAGTTCACAGAAACAGACACATGTGGCACTTAACACCAAATCAAACTTGAGCAAATGTAGCCTGTTGATGCTTGTGTAATTAGACCCATTTACCTGAGGTTGACTGTGACTCTCTCATTTGACACTGTTTCCAATGCTTGCTGGTCCCATGGATTTTATAGGCAGAATTATTTTTATCTACTCTGAATATTGGTATGAGGGTTGCAGGTGCTTAAGTGCGAGCTTTCCCTCTATGTGCTGTAGGCAATATTCTGTCTGTTCATTGGGTCTTGTCCTTTGCTGTAGATTTCCCTTTGACCTTTTCCTTAAGCAGAGCACAGCTTTTCCAGTTTTGTAGGTTTGAGATAATCTCACATCTCGGTGCACTCATTTCTCTATCTTCACCATGACATGATTTTTAATGTCACTGCATGCTACATTAGTGGCAAAGTTACGAATGGCAAAGCTGCTTCTCCTTGCAAGAGCAAGTGAATTTTACAGGTTCTGTTTTTATTCCCCTTTAGTGTGTGTTACTAGTTACTAATGTTCCCCCTCTCTCTTATTTTTGCTTTTAGCCTGCTTGTTGTAAGCCTTTGAGCCTTCTGCACCGTATGGATTTCTTTCACTACTCATCTGTCAAATTACTGTGCACTATTAAGTCACACTGAAACAATGTTATTAATTAGCAGTAGATTCTAGCTGCATGGGGGTCTTCTTTGGGTTTGGGTTGTGGTTTTTTGTTTTTTTTGAATATGAGAATTTAGAGTATGGGTACACTGACATGAGCATTTGAGGTAAAGGAAGAAATACCTCAAAGGGTAATGATGTTTGAAATCTGCCTGCAACATGAGGGAGACAAAATGGAAATGGAAATTGCATTGAACAGGAACTGTATCTCAGCATTAGGGTATTTTACTTTGTGTTTTCCCAAAGCTAATATATGAACAGTGTATCTAGTTTTCCCTGCATCCTTCACTGATTCCTCTCCTGCGCATACTAATGTGTTGTTGTGAAGACCCATCCTGTCAGTAATACTGAATTGTTCCAGTGCCTTACTGCAGCAGTAAGATATGATGCAAAACGAATAGAAATCTTAGTGAGGTACTAAAATACGGCTCCACATCATCCATACTTGGTGGTTGTTTACTACTTATGAAGCTGGAAAATTTATAGCTTTCATAAGAACATTACATTTAGCATATATAATGTCCAGTGTAAATGTCACAGAAGAGAATCTGTGGTGGAAAAAGTGAAGTATATAAATTTCTACTAAATCTGTGTTATTTTTTGGGGGTTTGAAAGCAATTCAGAAATGGTGTTTGCACAAATGTTAGGGTCAGAGGTCATCTATTTGTTTAGGACTTTCTGGGAGTTGGTTGTTTGGTTTTGTTTTCCTAATCATTTATCCCTCATTGCCTACTTACCTAAAGATCGAGAAAAAGAGTATTTGGATTCAGTAGAGAAAAACTCATTCATCTTCTCATGTTGGCACAACTTTGTTTTTGTGAAGGGGGCACACAGATTTTTGCTTTTCTGTTACAGGGATAGTTTAGGCATGTTGGAGCACATACTGGGACTATTAAGTTCACTAACAGTTTCCAAGTATACCCATTTTCATGTATGCTAGAGACAGAAATGCATAAATGGTAAAGGCAGGAATTTAGCTCAAAGTTTGAGGAATAGGAGGAAATATGACACATTTGTTGCTGTGTGTTGCTAATTCTCCAGTAATTTTAAGCAGTCCTGCTCATGGAATTTCAGCCAATTATACCAAGGATTAAAAGGACGAGCTTTTTTCTTTTTATTTAT
Organism: Amazona ochrocephala; assembly: GCA_039720435.1. Taxonomy (NCBI): domain Eukaryota; kingdom Metazoa; phylum Chordata; class Aves; order Psittaciformes; family Psittacidae; genus Amazona; species Amazona ochrocephala. The sequence continues at coordinate 91,585,297 of CM077877.1, forward strand.
TTATTTATTAAATTAAGGATAAAGAAGGCCAGCAGAAATACAAAAAAAACCCAAAACAAAACAACAAAAAATCCCACAAAAAAACCCAAACAAAAACAAAACCAAAAAACCACAAAAAAACAGCAAACAAAAAAACCACGCAAAAAAGGCAGGAAACCTCAAAGCCCAAACAAAACCAAAACCCACAAAACCACATTTTTTTTCCTTTTTTTATTCCTACATGGTGTATAAAATTAACTTTATACGGGTAATGACTGCTTGTTCTGTTTTTCATGTCTGTGTCGTGTTGACACAGGCCTGCTTATCCCTCCAGCTTTCTGTGGTGCAGGGCCCTTAGGCAAAGCTCTGGGAGAGCTGAGTTTAGCCACAGACCAATTCTTTTTGTGTGGCTCTTCCCCTTGACTGTGGTCCTTTCCTCTCAGCAGCTGATAAAGAAGGAGGTAGATCAAGATGCAGTTTCCCTTGAGGTCGCTGGTGAGATTTCCAGGTACTGCCCTAGCAAGCAGAGGAGGAAAAATGATTCCCCCAGTGTTCTTTTACTGTGTTTTTTCCCCAAAGAGTGACTTGTTTCAACATATGTGTGCATTTTTCATTTGTTCTTACAAACTCCGCAGAGAAACTGCAATTTCTCACAGGGACGCCAATCCGGCAAAAATATGAATGCTTAGCTTTTGACTAGCTTAAGAGAGGATTGACTTCATGCAGACATAAATGAGGACAAATCCAAATGCAATCCAGTACAAATCCAGATATGCTGAGTTGGTGTTCTAAAATATAACTTGTTTTGATACAGCAGATAATTAAAATATACTTAATTAGCATGTGCTTTAAATTTCCAGTTAAAACCACGTGTCCTTTGATACTTGAAGCATAGGGAAAGCACTTACTACTTCTGTGATACGATGATACTTTCTCCTTTTTCACTATGGCTTTGCAATACAAACTTCTTTTACCTGTCTGTATAAAGATTTATTACTGCACTTATTCTTTCTTATTGCAGCTATCTAATGCTTTTTTCTCTTGCTCTTTTGTACTGCCTTCGCTCAAGAACTCCCCAGAAGGCTCTGACAGAAAATGGACATATTTAAATGTTCCTGAAACAGATGGTGATACTGTGAGTTCTCCTGAGTCCTCTGCTTAGCTTACTTTTAAGGTTTCTCTCTTTTTTTTCCCCCGCATTTTTTTTTTAGGACTATACCTGTGTCTCTTGCGGGGTTCCTGTGTCTCAGGATTTAGGTAGTTACATATATTTTTGAGCAGTTTTGATCAATGACTCAAAAGAAAACATGCACCAGGTTTCTCAAATGCCTTTTGGCAGTGTGAATATTGCTCTGGTTTTCTTTAAAAATACTTAGATCTTTCTTAATTGCAATCTTCTGGAAAAGGAAATCCTCATAGCAATACTCTGCATGGTATGACTGAAAAGAGATTGCGGTGATATATTGCTTTGCAGTGGAAGTATTTGTGGGTTTATTGCTAAACATTTTGGCTTTAGCGAAGTTGCAGAAAAGCTGCCAGTTGAATTTTACTCATTCTTTTAGAATTGCTAATGAGAAGTAGGTGTCACTTTAGACAAACATGGTTTTATACTGTCTCCATATATGGGAAGCTTCCTTAGAGCTTTTTCTGATGGCCCTGTCAGCAGTTGTCTTGAAAGACTCAGTAAAAATTAGGTGAACAGCTGAGCCAAAGAGGTGACTTTTTTTCTGCTTGGAGCTTATGTGAGCTTACAATTTATGTAGCCTGTCTGCTGTTCAGTTCATGCATGAATTACATGGTAGTACTTTGGATTTAGTCGTGTTTATAAATAGGTTTGAGTCCTGCATGGAAAAACATCAACTGTCTAGACACTTATTAATTCTAGTTCTTATTCCCTTCTACATCAAATGGTGAAATTTCTGTCCTGTGATATATCTGTTTTCACAGCAAGTCCTAACAAGTGTGATAATATTGCAAGGCTGTTGCTATATGAAAAAAAAGCAGGTTCTTGAAAAGAGTAATTTGTTTTAGCCTCAAAGTCCTTTTTCTATCTCCCTCCAGACTAGCATTAACAGCATGCTGAGCGTATATAGTGAAACTGGTGACTATGGCAACGTGAAGGTCAGTGGTGAAATCCTTCTCAACATCAATTACAGCTACAAAACAGGTGCCCTCAACATCCTGGTGAAAAGTTGCAGAAACCTGGCCATTGCAGATGAGAGGAAGCAAAGGACCGATCCGTAAGCATAGAGAAAAGTTTCCTTAAGCTCTGCTTGGACTGCTGCACACACTGTATTCTGGTGTTGTGATGTGAGCCTGAGAATTCATAGGATCCAGTTGCTATAAGCAGCATTCTGATGATGGATGGTTTGGGATTTCCTGTGGGAAATGCATTTTCAGTATGTTTCTTAAGGCAACATATGCCTGTCATAGAATCATAGAATAGTTAGGGTTGGAAAGGATCATCTAGTTCCAACCCCCCTGCCATGGGCAGGGACACCTCCCACTAAACCATGCCATCCAAGGCTATGTCCAACCCCACCTTGAACACCGCCAGGGATGAAGCATTCACAACTTCCCTGGGCAACCCATTCCAGGGCCCCACCACCCTTACAGTAAAGAATTTCTTCCTCATATCCAATCTAAACTTCCCCTGTTTAAGTTTAAACCCATTACCCCTTGTCCTCTCACCACAGTCCCTAATGAAGAGTCCCTCCCCAGCATCCCTATAGGCCCCCTTCAGGTATTGCAAGGCTGCTATGAGGTCTCCACGCAGCCTTCTCTTCTCCAGGCTGAACAATCCCCGGGAAACAATAAGATTACTTAAATTATTAACCTGTTTGATAGTAAAAGGACAAAAAATATGAAGTATTAGGGAGGCTGAATTGATTTCTTCTAGAATAAAAAATAAAGTATATGAGAGGAATGATGTTTTGGAGGGAGGGAGGAATAGAGATAACTTTGATTTCATGCACCCATAGATTCACTTTGCAAGGACAATTTTCTGAGTTTTTCATGATGTTCTCAGTATGATATGTACATTTTCTCCTCAGAAAGCAATTATTAGTGTCTCTAATCCTGTAGTAAGCAAGTTGTGAAATTTTTCATTCTCTTTCATTTTCAGTGTTGTCATATATAACCAGTCAGTAATCATATACTACAACATTGAAAGTGTTAGGAAAGCTTTGTGCATTTCTGAGGATGAGTGAATTAATTTAGCTTTGTATTCTGTTATTCTGATCCTGTCTGACTAACATTGCTATATTTTTAGATAAAGACCGTATCTTTCCATGTTTCATACATTCTCTGTTACATGGGTACATTGTTCAGACTGAAAGAACTGATTTCCTTTTATGTATTGGTGATGCAGCAGTGTCAGGTCTTTGCTCAAACTGGTCATTTTGATTCCTTGCTAATAATTTCCTACTTGATCTGCAGATACGTCAAAGCATACCTTTTGCCGGATAAGTCCCGCCAAAGTAAACGCAAGACCAAAATTAAAAGTAACAGCACCAATCCAGAATTTAATGAAACACTGAAGGTGAGAACAGTGTCTCTCTCTCAAGCTGTGATGAACGTTCCACTTGTGCTTATAGGCGTTTTCTATATGTGTTCCAGTATGAGGATTAGAATTCGGGAGAGATACCTCAAAAGAAAAGATATTAAAGCAAACACATCTAGTAATCCTGTGAGTTGTAATTCCTGGCTTTCAGCATTGAGAAAGTGTTTTTGTTGGTTGTCCCCTTTATATGTGAAACTTCTATTAGTTTCCATATATCTTTTTCAAAACTGTTGATGCTCCCATGGAACCTGAGAGCAGATTTGTTAAAAGCACTTTAAAGATTTTGTGCATCCTAAGTTAGCAACTGATGCTGAAGTAAAACTACCTTAAATCTTCCCATCTAACTGTCTTTGAAGAGACAACAAACTCAGTAAGATCTGAATTTTTCTGGAGGCTTAAACTTATTTTTAAAGCAGAATTGATTTTAGTAAGAAAATGCCAGCAACGGCTTCACTACCTGCCTTCCCAAAAAGCTGTGGTGATGTTCATTTTCTGTTCCAAAAGGCAATGGCAGGTTACTTCCTTGAGAACTGGTGGCACACAATGCCCCATGCTCTTTCCTTCCTTGCCTTTTACCTATGTCCACTACAGAGACAGAAGTATTTTGAGCTCTTCACAAGCTGTTCATTCACTTCCTTGGCTCTGTGGTGCAGGTGGGAATGACGGAGTTTCTGCCCAGTTCAGTGCTTGTCTGGCACCTGAAGCACAAGGCTCCTGGTGATTCTCTTTTCCTGTCAATAAATGAGAGTTCTCTTAGCTGGCAGTCATGAGGGAAGAAACTCTTTTTGGTTTCTCCTGATCTCCATGCCCCTTTCCCCCCCCCCACAATTTCAGTGATGTTGTAAATAAGTTTCTTAGATGCTCCCTGGCCAGTATACTTGGCTTAACCTGGCTACAAACCATTTTGCAGACACATACACTTGGTCTGGCCAGACTGCGTGCCAAGGGAGAGTCTCTTGTACAGCCTCATTTTCAAATGGTGTATAATAAAGTTCAGACTTGCCTGAGCTGGGTGAAAAAAGTGTTAGACTCTATTTAGCAACAAACACAGCACTGAACATGTTTGCTGGTAGGAACTCAGTGAGGATAGGACCTAGCAGCTTGCTAAAAATGTGAATTGCAACAAAGAGGGCTTACTTGAATTGTGGGTAGGTAAGCAAGGGCTACATGGGTATATCCCAACTGTAACTACTGCTAAAAATAAAATAGAATTAAAATAATTAAATCCGTCTTTCTCTTCCCTCTTTGGCTTGTCATATTCAGCAATAATGGAATACATCTCTCACAGTGGAGCTGTTGGCATTTTGATTAAGCATTGTAGACATATCTATACATGGCCTGCCAACTGACTTGACTGTTTCAGCTTTTGGAGAATGTGTCTGTGTCCAGACGTTGTTCCTAATGCAAAAAGAAGACATCTGGGTCTCTTCAGCTAACACCAGGAAAAGGGTGAATTTCAGGGAATTAATATGCCTTTTGCTAAAAGCAGATTATGCAGAGCTAGAATTCCAGATGTTTAGAATTTTCTGTGTATTTGCTAGAATATGATGTTTTTCAGACGAGTTTTTTAATAGCTTTCAAAACCAACAATGGTTACAAAGACTGATATGCTTGGTGTATGCAGTTTTAGTTCATTTCGGAACAATTTCTCATCTTGCAAAGATACAGTTGAAAAGGAGAGGATGCTGTTTCTATAAAGTTGTATACAGCAAACTGTCTTTGTAGAGGTGAAAGAATCAGTGGGGTTTCTTATAAACTAAATTTTGATATTGATCTACTGTTTTTACACAAACTTATCAGGAATTAATGGCATCATAGTTCTAAGCATCATCATTTACTTTATAGTAATAAATACCCAGTAAATAATACAGAAAAAAAAACCCCACAGTTATGATAGTAACATTAATGACCATAGGATGCATACTGCAAAGAAAAGAAATTTAACATTTGCATTATGAGCTTTCTGGCTACATCGATTTTGATTGCAAAGAAAAGAAATCTCTTTCATGCTTCATTTGTTAGCTGCTGTGGGCTTCATTAAATTGAGCTAGACTTGTAAAAGGCTCCATGGAAACTATTATTTCTGCTTATTCTGAGAGTTTCTTTTTCTCTTGGTAGTATGTCATCAGTCACACGCAGTTAGAAACCAGGACCCTGCAGCTTTCTGTCTGGCACTATGACAGATTTGGACGCAACAGCTTCCTTGGGGAGGTGGAAATTCCATTTGATTCCTGGAGCTTTGAAAATCGGGGCGATGAGTGGTTTGTGCTCCAACCCAAGGTAAGGGTTTCCAGCAGCCGGTGAAAGTGTTGCAAAGCAAATTTAGCAAGTCTTCATTATTTTTCCTTTGGAATGTGTTTATAGAATGGGACATTATGCATGTCTAATATGGCAATAAAAATATTACCTTTGTTCTTTATTCAACCAAAACATACTGGTTTTAAAGTCTGCCTAAAGTCTTCACGATTGGCTACTTAAAAAGTGGTTTTTTTTTTTTTTGTTTTATAACTAAACTTATTCTTCTTGTAACCACAGTAGATATATCACCTAGTAAAGAAATTAACTTTTTAAAATGACATATAAATCAAAGGACTTTTCTACCACTCCCCCCTATCCAACCCTTAACAGTTAATTAAAGAAACAGACCCGTTTTTGTTTCTGTTCAAAGCACTTTACACCTTTCAGCTGTGACAAATAAGACTTCCCTATCTCATATTCATCTTAACCAGGAAGGTACAAGATAAAGCTTATCGACAGGCAAATCAATAGGATGACTTCTGTGTCTAGTGTTCTCCCTGCTTCGGCAAAGGCGCGCAGTCTCCTCTTCGAAAACTTACGCACCTTGGACTTTAAAAGTGACAAAGATAATTCCCAGTTTCCTAGTTCAGCTTTGTTAGTAAGGGTGACCACCAGATCTTCCTTTGTGGTCCAGAAAAGGTGAGACCAGGAAGAGAAAGTGAATAATGATGGCAAATGTGTTTCAGTCAGCACTGTGTCCAGGCCAGGATACCATCCTCCTCACAAGCTTGCTTCATGTAAGTTACTTTTTGTTTGGTCTGCTCTTGCACTAGAAAAAATGTCTACTGCATCTCTGTCATAGCTCTGGCTGCTATCAGATATTGCTCTTATATAGTACCCACCCATCCACAGCAATAAGATACGCATCTAGTATTTGTTTAGCTTGCAGTAAATACACAATATTGATCTGAAATTGAGCTTCTTATCACGTAGTAATCTCTACCATCTTATTTCAATCTCTGGGGATTTTTGAGTGTATGGGTTGTTTCTTTTAATCCTAACAGAGGGAAAAAAAAAGAAGGCAGCCATGAAGGTTTCCTGCTCAGGAAAAAAAATGAGGTGCTAAACATTTCAGCCATTCCAGCTGGAAGGTGTTGTCTGGTTACTTCCAAAAAGGATTTTAAAATTAGTTCTTTTTTACTGAAGAAAGCAAACACAGAATTGGTCTTGACTGTCTCCTAAGTTAGAAATAATGTTTCTAAATTTTAAACACTGCCAAGATTTTTGATCAGCAAAAATATTTTTTAAACATATCAATTATTGTGTTTTGAATTAAAAAAAACAAACCCACAGGTTAATACACATGCACATTTACATGGTGTTCTCCCATATGAATGGCCTGGTGGAGACAGGAATGGCAGTCAAGCATTTCCCATGTTATATTACTTTATTTGTTCTGTCATGAATCATTTAGCTGCTTTAGTGGAAAGGTTGGAGACATTAAGACCTATTTCTTCTATGAGCATTGGATGTCTGTTTTCAAGAGAAGTGTGGTTAAACTGAAAAAAGAAAACAGTTCTGTGATTAAAGAGGGGGCAGAGCCATGTGTGTTTGGGGTGCAGGGGGAGGGGATGACAAATTGTTACTGATGTAAGAATTTACACCATCACTTGTCCACAAGTAGGACAGAAGAAAATAATCCTTGCTGTCTTTATGGGAAATCTGATCCTAAACTTGCTCAGTTTAGACCACAAGTGGTCTGCCTGACTGGCAAGATTTAGGTATTGCGGAAATTATTCCACAGCCATTTACTACAGGTTTTCTTTTGTCCTCTGTTGTAGCAGCTGGCATCAGACACTGGTGGGAACAGGACAGTTCTTCTCAGTCAGCACAGGAATGCCTGTTGCTGTAAAAGTGCTTCAAAGTCAAAAAAGGGCAGCTATTGTTATTACTGAAATTGCTTTTTTCCCTGTCCCATGTTTGTGTACAGGCTTAGCCCCACTAAATATGCATAGTGCCTTAACCTGGAGTCTGTGGTATGAAGGCAGTGCCAACTACATATCACCATATGTATTTCTGGTGCAGGCATTTTGTTTCTTTTTTTATCTTGATAATAGAATCAAGAATCTCAATAACAGCCTTCCTGGGGAGTCAGGAAACAAGCTGAATGCATCTTGGAGACATACAATCACAGATCAGACATTTGTCTATAAGCGTACTTTAAAGGCTTGTATGGTGCCTTGGTATGTGTCTCAAGGGTCCTCTCCCTCTATACATGTGCTTTGTCCCTGTTAGGATATCAAGAATTGTTTATTTGTACCCAAACGCAAGCAGTGAAGCATGTACAGAAATGCAAGCAACAGAGTAGTCCCACGTCCATCAGTGGACCTCGTTGAGCAAGGTTAGGGTATGCTGGAGTTTTTCATGGGCCAGAGCGCTAGCGCAAATATGCAAGACTTCTCTTTTTCACTGCAACTAATTTTTCTAGAAGTCAGTTTGAACTGGCATAACATGTTCTCTCTGTGTTGCATCTATTTATAAAATGTCGTTTCCCACTTCTTACAATGGAAATCAAAATTCAGCACATGTCAGTGAAGGCCTAATATTTTCGTAACAAAGATGCCTTGAAGAGCACTGAATGCACTCTTTCTGGGCAAGTTTCAAATACTTACAAAGCAAAAAGATGCAGAAATAGCAGTCATGTAGAAAAGGAGACTGGGAATAGCAGTTTTCAGAAAGTTCTGTTTTGGAGCTAAGCTCTGCTTTCTTCCCTCACCTTCATTCCCCACGCCTCTTCTTCCAACAGTGACTCAGGAGTGACTCCTCTAAAATACATGAAACAAGTTACAGTTTTGGTTGGGGGAGATAAGAGCTGAATGTCACCTTAAATTAGCTACAGTTTTTATGTCCAGACATAAGCTTTAGGGTTTTTTCTGTTTGTTTGCTTCACTTATTCATGCTAGATACCTCTCTCCTCTGTATGTTCACTGAACAATGTGTAATACCACATGGCTTTGTTCTTCGGAGAGTTTGCATCCCCTTGCTCTAAAAGTTTTCTAAAATATGACTGCATTCAATCTGGAGTGCTTAATTATCTGAAAATGGGCTGGCATGTCTTGGTATGTCTGAGAAGTGACTCAAACACAAAATTGGTACAACAAAATTAAAATCAAATGAAGGTGAATGATTGACCTTAGCTGGATTTCTGGTTGGTTTATTTGTTTTTTCTCTTCTCAGATGGAGGTTGTGACAGATGTTGGGCTTCAATATAAAGGAGAACTGACAGTTGTTCTACGTTACATTCCCCCAGACAGAAATCTGATGCTTCCTCTAGGGCAGTTTCAAGGTAAAGCAAACATCAGTGGCAGCATGATTACATCCCTCTGTGTATTAAAAATCCTCACCTAGGGTGAAGTAATGTTGCTAGTGAAGATTGAAATCGTACTTAAATATTCTAGTTGTCTTAATCTGTGGAAATTCTGAACCATGTGTTTTTCCTGCTCCATCCTCTTCTCTTACATTGCACTTAGAAGGGGAGTGCGTAGTCAAGTGTTAGTGCATGGCTGTGACCTAATTAAAAGAAAAGGATACATTAGATAACATGATCGATGGCAGCCACATAGAAAAAAGTTGTCTACATCATAGTCTGTGGGTTTTTTGTTCAGCTAGTTATACACTGTGTAACTGATCAAAGTAATAGACTTCACCCACTTATGCTGAATTGTCCTTAAGCTTACCTGTTTTCACTTTTTTTTTTACACCTACCTTCCCTTTTTTCACACTGCTTTACCTCTGCTCAGTGTTGCTGCATTACTGCTGCAGTTCAGACCTGTGAAATATTATTGAATTCTTCAGGGCAAGCCATTTTCATCAGCAATGAATAGGGGAGAATAGTTACTAACACTATTGTTAGTAACTGAGTGTACGTGGATATACCAGACACAGATATATTGCTGTCTTAATGACAGTACTGTTTCTTAGTATTAGGATTTGACAGATATATTAGACTTCCTTCTTTTTCTTTTTTTCTTTTTCTTTTCTCCTGACAGATGACATTCCCTCTGCTATCAGTAATTCCAGGCTTTTCTCTTCTAAAAGCTGATTGCTGTCTGAAAAAAAACAACAGCCAATTATACACTATCTGCATTTTTTAAAATCAGTGCATTTTAGCATCGCTCCTGATCTTCAAGGCCAAGTGCAGGGCTTTGCACCTGGGTCCAGGCACCCCCCACTATCAATACAGGCTGGGGGATGAAGGGATTGAGAGTATGCCTGAGGAGAAGGACTTGGGGGTACTGGTAGATGAAAGGTTGGACATAAGCTGGCAATGTGTGCTTGCAGCCCAGGTGGCTGATTGTATATTGAGCAGCATACAAAAGAGCACGTGGCCAGCAGGTTGAGGGAGCTGATTATCTCCCTGTACTCTGCTCTGGTGATACCTCGCCTGGAGTACCTGCATCCAGCTCTGGGGTCCTCAGTACAGGAAAGACATGGACCTGTTGGAGGGGGTCCAGAGAAGGACTACCAAAATGATCTTTCTCACAGGCCCCTTTTAAGAACTGAAAGGCCTCAATAAGGTCTCACTGGAGTCTTTTCTTCTTCAGGCTGAGCAAGCCTAACTCTCTCAGCCTTTCCTCATAGGAGACGTGCACCAGCCCTCTGGTCATTTTGGTAGCCCTTCTCTGGACCCTCTCCAAGAGGTCCAGGTCCATGCCTTGATAAGCTCTTGGAATCTGCAGCACTGGCAAGTGCATGCATCCTCTTGCTGCTGTTCTAAAGCAGTAACGTGCTAGAGAGCACCAGGTTCTTTGTGTGTTCTCTGAGGAGCAGTGCATCCTTACACATTACATACATATGGTGTATTTCTGCATTTTAAGCTCTGAGAAAGAGGTTTCATAGCTTGATTGTGGTGTGTCTTAATATCAGTAGTGGCAGTGGATTCTGAAAAGGAGGTGGGACTTACAGCACATGCAGGTTTTTGTGTTCAGCATAGTGATCCTCAAAGACTTACCTTTGGACACATAGGGCACACTGTTGTGTCCAGGAAGGACTAGCTACTTATGCGGTCAAGTTCTTTATCACATATGGAGTGATTTTTCTGCCCTGCCTTATTTAGTTTCCCTAGCCATAGAGATAATTAGAATGTCTTCATAAGGAATAGTTTAATTCCATTGCAGTAAATGATAAAAAAAAAATAAATAAGTCTAGAAAGTCAGTTTACACTTCCAAATCGGTCTTGCAGTGTCTATATAATTTCTGATGATAATGTTTCAACTCTATTCTATATATAGCAAAGAAGAGTTTAAAAAAAGGAAGAAAGGGAGACTGTCACATGCCATCTGGAGGTATATTAGAAGTCCTCATCAAAGAAGCAAAGAATTTAACTGCAGTGAAATCAGGAGGCACATCTGACACTTTTGTGAAAGGGTCTGTGGTTTTTTGTCTCTGTTTTTTTTTAACGGATATTCTGAATTACATTTTGTCTGACCCAATTTTTTTCAGTATGTCTGTATATCTATGTATGGAGTGTCAGTCCTGAAGAGCAACTGGCACCTTGAAATGGTATGCTGAAGAGAAGGATGCTGTGCAGTAAGGGCAGAGAGGTACGAATTGTCCCAATAGTTGAATACAATGGTATTTAAATGCCACTCAGTCAAGAAGCAGAACAGTTCATACATAAGTATCCAGTGTGCTAATGTGCATGCTGTTACAGAATGTAACATTTGGTAAAAGAAAGCACTTCCACTGTGCTGGCAGAGAGAGGTAGGTGAATGTTCATCACTCCTAGGGGCAAGAAGTTATAAATTAGGGCTCTCGTGCTTGAGATGATACCTGATCTGATGGTGAGATTGACATTTTCAGAATAGTGAAACAGTGCATATTTTATATTAGGAGGAATGGGCAAACTATGTCCTAAATATGAAACTTATTTTCAGGAAGATACAAGTCTGTTTGGCTTCCTTGTAAAACTGCAGACAGCACCTGTAAAACCTGGCATGCTCCATCAAGCTGAAATTCTTTCTAATGGGTGTCACCTGAAACACACTGAAAGAGAAAATTTATTATGAGTTGAGGAAATCCTGTTTTGATTCAAGTAAATATGCTCAATGAGAAGATTGTTTTTTTTTTTTTCCTCTCTCATACTATAAATAGTGTTAGGTTTGTTTAGTTGCTTTTTTTTTATAGTGCTTAATTGAGAAAGCTCTTGGGCATGAAGTACAGTGTCAAGGAGCACATTGAAAGTCTATCACTGACTTCAAATGTAATATTTTAAACCTGTGTCTCGTTAAAATTTAATATTCCTTGACAAAAGATGTTTAAAAATTCTGCTCTGCTGACTTTCGGGTTTCACCTTAAAGATAAGTAATTTTGGAAAATTTAAGGTCTGTGCCATTTATATGCCTGTATGCATGTGGATGCATTTAAAAAAATACATAGTTATGTGTTAAAAATGTTGCACTTAGGATGGCTTAAAACATTTTTCTTTGCCAGTTTTTGCTCTCAATGCTAGCTTTCCAAATCGGTGATTTTTAGATATGTTCTTATTCATTAGTAATGATTTGAGTGTTATTATTTAAATGGGGAATATAGAAAGCATCCTGGCTTTAATTTCTTGGTGGAACAGAGAATTTATCGTGCTCTTGTAGCATGCTTCAAACTATCACTAAGCTCATACATTTTATGTAGAAAAAGTTTGAGCTATTCTTCCTATGTATTTGATCTTCCATACCATCCCTCTTTTCTTGATATTTGTGAAGGCATTTACTGAAAATAGACTGTCTGATCCCATATAATGGCTTACTTCCACCTGGAGCTTGCAATAGGCTTCAGGGGAAAATGTTGTCAAAGCCTTTTTATATTAGCAGTAGCAATGTGTGTCCAATAATTCTCTGGCCTGGCTTTAGTTAGTGGTGTCTGCTGTGGCTGACATGGATTATTCAGTAGAGTGTAACACAAGTCTGTTTTCCTTAGACTATTGTTCTGTTATGTGTCATGGCCAAATCCATAATCAAGTTACCATGAACCAGTTGAGGTGCTGCAATGTTGTAACCTGCACTGTCAGTTTGAGGTAATATGACGTAGATTAGCTCATAGTTATCCCACTGCTATAAACTAGCTCATGTTTATTGTCAAGGAAAAGCTTGCACAGGAATCCTGATTGAGGTCTAGTGATATAATTTGTGTGTATGTGCAACCACATAGTTATTTTTTTAACTTTGCTGAAGGAGGAAGAGGTAGAGACTATGGAAATTTGTAGAGAACTCTGATTTTCAAATAGAGTACTAAGTTCTTTTAGTTTCAATAAAGGAATTGTCCACCGAAAGTAAAATGTGAAGAGCTTGTCAGACTTTACAGCATTTGTGTTTCTGCACCCAATAGGGCTGTAGACAACAAAAAATGATGATGCTAGACTGGTGAAGTTCCTTCCTTAGTAGCCATTTCTATTTCTTTGCGGAGTACTTCTTGTCCTCCTCTGAGAGGGGTACTCGACAAGGTGACTCCAGAGGCCTCTTCTAGCCAATGTTGTTATGATTCTATGTATAGTGAGCCTCGCTGAAATAAAATTATAGCGGTTAAGACCCAAGACATAGGGCAAGGAGACCTAATTTCAGTTTCTGCTGGTAGTAACTGATGTAAGTATAAGAACGAATGGAGCGCAAATGCAAAATATGCACTTCAGGTGCTTAATTTATGCCTAAGGTGATAACAGTGGGAGACGGGGTTCTGATCCTTTTTGAGCCTCTACATGATTGTAATTGCTTGTGAATACGATGTGACAGCCTGTCAACATACTCAAATTTCCTTTTCTGTATCTCCCAGATACCTGCTCCCAGATGACAGCAAAGCTACAAAACACAAAACTCCCATAATAAAAAAGAGTGTGAACCCCCAGTGGAATCATACCTTTGCTTTCAGCGGCTTGAATTCAAGGGATATACGTAATGTCTGCTTAGAATTGACTGTGTGGGACAAGGAGTCACTGTCCAGTAATATTTTTCTGGGAGGTGTCCGTTTAAGCACTGGAAATGGTAAGGTCCATCTGATTTATGATTGCTTTTCTTATTCTGCTTTCCTTCCTCACCCGTCTGACTCACATATATGAAGGACAGAAATGTTACCATATGTATGTTGCATGAAAGGAAATTGAGAAGGGAGAGAAGGCAACATGCAACGTGTAGATGATTTAGTTCTTTCCTCCAGAGAGATGCAATAATTTGGTGCTGGTTGTACTTCTGTGCAGTCTGGATGAATTAGGAATACTTTGGAAGTGTTTTTTAGCATCCCAATGAGAAAGAGACTACTTTTGTCCAGCACCAGCCTTCCTCCTGACAGTGGTGTGATCTGGAAGTGGTGGGAATTCATTCTTCCTCTGTATAGGAGGATGTTGCTTGTGGTGCAGAGCAGGGAGGTTTATGTGCATCTGTCCATGAACCACAAAGGAGTTTAATGACAGAACAGTGCTCTCCAGGAGCTGCCTGTTTCCAGTATAACTCCATGTAAGGTGGTAAAGTGTATACAGTGTAAATTGCTTGTCATCTCTCTCACATGCTGTTGGAGCAAATGAGCAAGGATATTAAATACTTACTAATATGGCAAAATGCTTCATGTTTTTATAATTGCCAGGTGTAAGCAATGGCAAGGAGGTTGACTGGATGGACTCTCAAGGGGAAGAGCAGCACCTCTGGCAGAAGATGATTGACAGTCCGGGAGCTGCTGTGGAGGGAATATTAATGCTAAGATCCAGTATGGGAAAACGCAGACTCTGAAAGACTTGAACTACTGAGGGGTACCACAGGTACTCCCAGCTTCAGTGGTGTTCAGGCTCTTGTCACTTTGCCCATTTGAAAGTGGAAAAGTATTGTACTCTTTGCCTTGGATATTAAAGCTCCAAGATTTTAATGCATTCTGCACTTTCATGTGCATGTTTTTAACCCAGGCTTCTTTTATGGATTATGTTTCTCATGAAGCCAATGAGAATTTGACCTTGTACAGAGATCAGACCGGCTTTCTCTATCCCATCTGGTGACTGGTGTGCAGTGGATGAACATCTCTGCCTGTGGGGAGGATAGAGTGAGCAAATTCTCTAATGTGTCATTTCTCAAGTAATGCCTGGTTTACATAACTCTTTCTACGTCAAAAATGGTCTAAAAAATAGCAGTGATACAGTACAAGCAGATTCTGAGTGAGTCTGTTTGGTATTTGGAAGATAAGAAGCCATAATGTTGTGAAGCATGACAACATTTCTTTGTTTGCTTGCTGGGCTGTGCAGTGCTCAGGATGGCAGGCTTGGAACCAAGCAGCCTACCAAGGAAGGCCAATGCACTGTGTTGCACACTAGAAACAGGCAGTAGGTGAGCTGGTGTACAGTGCTGCTGTTTAGGTATTGTCTGGGTTATTTTAATGAACCGTACAAAAGGCAGACTTGGTTCAACGTAATCAAAGAATCTCTAATGAAAATAAATCATATAAAATCCTTAGTTTCCAGAACTACATGGTATTACTGCGTTTCATTCAGTTGGCAGCTCTAGCTAAGATCTTCTGATGTCATTGAACAGAAAGAATGTGTTCACATGCCTGCCCTCATCTGATACATTTCTGAGATGAGATGCATACTGGACTTGGACATAGATAGCTAAGACCTTGATTCAACAGATTGTGTAGCAAAGTGTAGTAATTAAAGCACATGCCAGAATTATTTGGAATGTGGAATTTTCTCTGAATGGGCTGGGATCCCATTCACACATGCATATTTGTGCTAATTACGAACCAGAGTAGGACTTCTTTTCTTCTGAACGTTCCCTATGATAAGAGCAGGTTTTGCCCAATTCAGTCCTTAATCTTACTAGCCGTGACAACTGCTCAACAGTAATTTTGCCATTCGATTTCATAAAGTCATTTTACACCTGGTTAGATACCTCATCCTTTTGTGACTTACACAGATCACATGTGAAGAGCCTGATGTTTTGAATAGTTGTGTGCTACTCCTACCATAATGAAACAGGATTATAAGCTTTTTCCAAGGACAGCACATCTCTGGTTGCCAGATTGGGTAATAATGTAATTGTGTGGTGTGTGATTGCTCAGGGTATAAAACAAAGGAAGATCAGTAAACTGAGTGAACGATATTTCTTCTGAGCTTTCCAGAATTAGAACACAGCTTCCTATTTGAACTGCTAAATTAAACTATAGCAATTCTTACCTTTTTAATTTTTTTCCCCCAAAAGTGTTTTATTTTTGGAAGAAATATAGTATAATAATAATGAAACAAACTGAAATATATGGGAACGTAATCCTTACATAAATTACCAGGAAAAAAACCCCAAACTTTCAAAGAATTTATTATTCCCTGTAGATTGAAACAACAGTATCCAAAGATTTCTGTGAAGTGTAAAGACCATAAGATCTAACTTGTTTGAGAGGTACCTCTGTTGTGCTTCACAATCCAGAAATTGCAAGTAATCTAGATTGAACACCAGAATATGAACTGATAGCTAAGTAACTACAGCTGGAAATTTTGACATCTGTAGCTGTCCTGGCATATAATTATGTACATGTATTTAGAGCTGAATCCAAAACCTTAACATTTAATATTCATTCCTTTTTTCTTGTTTATTTTTTTCCCTTGGATTTTTTGTAGCAGTTCTGGTTTGCGTGGCTTGAAGCTGCAGGGAAGCTTACAAGCAGTCTTTTAAAAATCCTAATACGATTATGTAAAAAAAATTGTTAAAAATAGTATCTTAGTTCTATTAAACTGGTTTGTTTCATTATGAATAATTTCTGTTACAATTCTGATATGACCTTAAAAAGTCATGTATGCTCAGTTTGACACCCATGATTTTCAGAAATAACCAAGTCATCTTTGAAAACAGAATTCCTTTACAGTATCTCAGTTTGGCAGCCAAAGGTCAGTAGTTGCTCAAGAAAACTGACTTCAATTCTTAATCTATTCTTCATCTTCTTCTGAAGCCCTGGTCAAACTGTTCAGTGAAGCAAGTCTAGTCTTGTTTTAGCTGGCTTCTCATTTTATGCCGCAGATGCTGTGAGCTGATAAATTAAAGCACATATATCAAGCACATACATTTTATGACCTTTTTCTTATCATAATAGTCTGTCTCTGAGTATTTGGGTGAGGTTTTTTTTTGTTTCCCTTTTTTATTTTTTATTAATTTTTTTTAAATCAGCATCCCCCAAAGTGAAACCAAACCTAACTTTGGACACACAAACTACCTCTCTAACAGAACCAGTCTGAGTTGTCTTGGCTGTTTGTACTGCAAACCTGCATTTATTTTGGGAGTAATAACATTATATTGACGTAGAGGCACAAGCTTGATTTTTTTCACTTGTTGGAAGTTGATTCAAAATGATAAATCGTTTAAGTTTGTTAGATCTAAAGAAAATAATTCTTCAGGAAAAAATTTCAGGTAGGGTGTTAGAGGAACACTGGGCAGTTGCGTTGTTTAATTTTGTTCCATTTTGCTGGCGAAAATGGGAAAAATAATAACACAAAATAATCTCCAAGTTGGACCCCAAAATGAACACCTTTTTCTTTTGCCAAATCGAAAACCTTAAAACTTTGATATGAACTAAAACTTTTGCATGGAGTACAAGAGCTTGCCTAGTTTTTGAATGGTATTTTCTGATCTTCTAAGCATGAACATTTTCACTGAATCAAGTCTTGCTTTGAAAGAAAAAAGCTTGTGCTTTACTACTTCAAATTCTGCCCATTTTGGTCCTATGGTAGAGTCTGTGATGAATGGACTCATTTGGGAAGCCTCACTCAGCTCATTTGCAGGCTTTAAGTTCTGCCTTTTCCTTCCAAAGGGTCAGCATTTCACTCTGAGTCTGCACCTGGAATTACAGGCTGGGCTACATATAGACTATATAGGTGTCAATTGCAGTTCAGCATACAAAAGGAATCATTTCCATTTCACCTGGGAAGTAATTCTGGCTGTGCCAGTGGTGGTTGCCATAGATGGGATTTGGAATAGTGCAGTGAAATTACCTCCTAGGTTAGTAGTGACAATTTTGCGTTATGGTAGCGTATAATATGTATCATACTCTGACTCAAGTGAGCTTTGGAGAGATGATGAGCATTATATAAACACAAGAACAATTTGGAAAGCTTTGTTTTTCTGTGATGTTATTGGCACATTTGTATGAAGCGTTTGATTTGTGGAAAATGTCACATTTAATTATATCTCTTATATCTTTGTTCTTATCCTTTACAAAAATGATTTATGGTTTGGAAAAAGCACAAGATGATTAACTGCAGATGTGATTTCTTGTTTCCCGGATATTTGAATTAATTGCCTATAATTGTGAGTCATCATGTACTGTGTGTTACCAGGCTGAACAAAAAGACACAAAACCAGGAATTAAGCTAAAGCCTTCCTTTTGTATGTGTGTTTATGGTATTGAGCATGGATGAATGGTTTATTCAAGACTAACTTTTGGGAGAAAATAGTCACAATTTTAACATTGATTCATAAACTCCTGCCCTGAGTGAATAGACAGAGCAGAGCTGGTGTTTCTAAAGTATTTTTCCACACAGACTTGAGTAACTGAAGATGTGTCAGTGGAGAAGGAATCTTCCCTACAGTGGTTTTTGGAAGTGTCTTACACAATGCATTTTACTCTGACACATGTTTTTCTAGCAAGGTAACTACAGGGTTTTCATCACTATCTTTTCCGCTTGTGATCTGATTTTGAGGGTTTGAGGCATTAGAGTGGAATAAAAGTGCAACTTTTGCTGTAAGAAGTTAAGTGGGGTCAGTAAAAACATCTTTAAACAGTGTGGTTATGGCCAGCATCCATCAAAAAGAGCTGATGCTGAGGGCTCTCCAAGCCCTGCCATCAGACTTTGGTATCCAGCCCTGTGCTCCAGATGTTACTCTGCTGATTTTATCAGCTTTATGGGGACTTTAGGCTTCTAAATGTTTGATGCTCTTGTTCACATGCTTAGATGTCAAAAGCAGGTTAAAATAGGTTTGAAATGTCCTCCCCATCTCTTCCACCTCCATCATGTTATATTTGAGTGAGGATGGGAGGAAAGCTAAGAAGACTGAGGGACACTTGCCATCTTCCTGTGCTAATCCAAGTGCCATTGCCTTCTTTGAATGCCTTTTATATGCCACATATGATCTTTCTTTCCCAGTTGGATACTTTAGCAGATGTTTTAAGAGCAAAGACATTAGGATGGTCAGTATGTTTTGA
Organism: Amazona ochrocephala; assembly: GCA_039720435.1. Lineage (NCBI taxonomy): Eukaryota > Metazoa > Chordata > Aves > Psittaciformes > Psittacidae > Amazona > Amazona ochrocephala. Next base: position 91,604,291 of record CM077877.1, read on the forward strand.
TCATGGTACATTAGACTAGAAGCTTATTCTTCTGTGCCTCTTCCAATGCAGATTATGCTAAGATAGCATCAAAGAAACATTTTTATGTATTATTTTTTAGTTTTCTTTCCTTCCTAGTTAGGCCTTGCCAAGTGCAATTATTCTAAGTTGTATTCTGCAAAATATCAGCTAAACTATTATAGCAGAGCAGGCATTGAGCATCCCTTGGTGCTAATTGATATAGAAAGGTAAAAGGAGGGTTGCATTTAGATGGGGATAATTTTGGCTTCTTGAGTATGCATGTTGCCCATCTTCAGGCATGTAAATTTTGCAGCTTGATCTGGAAAGTCAATGGAGAGAAAGGTTGCTTGGATCTCCTCACCTATGGAAAAGAGCTGAGAATCCTATTTCCACAGCTGTCCTGTTTGTGGATACAAGATAGGAGGGTTGTACCTGAGTCTTTGCAAGGGTGTCTCTCTTCCCTTCATCTCTCCCTTCAGTTCAGCAACCCTCATCAGAACATTGTACCTGAACGATAAGCTCCAGTATTTGGAAAGAGGCAGCATGCAGCAGTTCAGTAATAGACCCACTTATTCTCATCCATTCGAGGTAAAATGTGAAATTTTACTTGCCTAATGTAGGGTATTGATTTTCAGCACTTTGCATCAATGACAGAAATAGCCATCTCCTGAGAGCTGGCCATGCACATTGTGAACTCTTTTAATTTTATTTGCTTTTAATATATATGTAATTATTATTTATTTATTTTTACATGCAAAAATGTTAACATTTGAGAATCCTGGGGAAATGGTGGTGGAACATGTGATGAATTCCATAATAGGATCCGGCTTCTATTTGCAGTGATGTCTTTAACCATAAATCATCAGGAGATGCTGAGAAGCACGCTAGCAGAACCTTAGCACTGTGTCCCGTGAATTTCCTGCCTGGTGATTTCATGTTTGCAAATGCTATGTGATAAGTTGTAATAATACAGTGTTAATTATACTGTGTATATTGACACTGACACTGGGAAGTGAGTCTCACCTTGCTTTTATGTGTGTGTTTAAGGTAGCTTTCGAAACTCATCTTGGCCTTTAGATTAGTTATTTCAACAATTCTACTTTGTGGCAATAACATATATATGGCTGCTTCTGACAGCTTGGTGTATATTTTCAAGGATAGTTCTAATTGATGAAGTTTGCCTAAAGCCAAATGTAATCGTTGTTACAGCAATTAGAAAATGTCATGTATCCTTCTTTCTGCCTTTGTTCTATATGAAGTCTGTTGCTAGCTATTTGTTTAATTATTCTGCTGGATGCAAACTGTAGTAGCAGTAAATGGTGTTGCGGTACATTAGGTTCCTCCCAAATTTAGACAAAACCAAATGTTTCCTGCCCAGAACATTTTGTACTGTGTGCTGTATGTTCAATTTTGTGGACAAAGATGGCTGGTAATACATTTGCAGCTGTTGTCAAGATTACTGTTCTAGCTTTTAAATTAAAATACTGAAACGTTGCTCTGCTCTTGTCTCTCCTAAAATGTGTGACAGCATGTTTCCTAGGGATATCCATATTATCTCATTTGGGTAAAGATATTGCCTCATTTTTACCTGATTAGTAATACAAGAGGCCTGGCTTGTCTGCAGAGGTGGGCCTCCATTGACAGTGTCTCTGCTCTTTTAATTTGTCTTGCTTTCTACACTTCAAGTGTTTTTAAGCTGTTTATTTCATAAGCATTAAACCTGTTTAATTTTTAACATGTAATTCTAAGAATAAGGGAAACATGGTGTTTTCTTCCCCCTTGTTAGAAAATTTTACATGTGCCTTAACCCTGCATGTTCAGCAGGTCCTCCCCTCCATCTCAATCTCCTCTCTTCCCTAGACCAAGGTCCTGCTCACCTGAAAATACACATATGCTCAAAATGTAGCTTTTCTGTAGTTACTGGTCTTCATATATATATATATATATATACACATACGTGTGTATTTAAGAAAAAGCAAAAGCATTTGATCACTCACTTCATGCTTTCTACTGAGTCACCTTCAACTTACCTCTTGGAGCTGAGGGCTCATTTGTGTCTTCTTCTGGTTCTCCAGTTTCCTGGGGTTTTGTGTCTTGCTGTCCCTTCCTGACTGTTGAGAAACTGGGAGGCAAAAAATTCGCCTGGGTTCTGGAGCTATGCTTGCCTCTGCTCTCTTTGCAGTAGCCTGAAACTGTGGCTCGGTGCATTGAGTTACTGTGCACAGTTTAAAGGGAGACCACCTCAGCAGGGCTTACTGGTCTGTTGGTGTGACTTCGGTGTAAGCAGCTGGCTTTTGCTCTTGCTCTCACACCACTCCTGTCTAGCTTGTCCCCATATGGGTTTTGTCCTTTATGGGGGTGGGATGTCGAACACCCATAAACTGGAAGGCAGCTGCAGCTGAGAAAGAGCCCTCCTGCTATTTCTCTGCTCCTTGCGCTTTTGTTTGGGACTGTACTTAAGGATTTTCTCAGAGGCTTGCAGACACGTCTGTACAATTGAACTGCAGTCTCTCCTCCTCTTCTTTTTGAGGTGACAGGTGCCAAGTTCTCCTTGTAAATTTGAAGTATGGGCCAATCTAATTACTGAAATTCGGGTCTTCATTACTTTATGGGTGGGTAGCAATGGGAGATAGATAGGGAGGTAACTAGATACGCACTAGCAAATCTGCATGAGCACTGGTTTTTGTCATCTGTTTCCCTTCAATTTTACAGGGCATGCAGCAGCTGGATCACCACTTTAAAGAGGGCAAAGAAATGCATGTGCTGTTCCCAACTGCCAGTGGCTCCTTTAGCCCAAGCAGCCTTGCTCCTCCCTGCCTTCCAGGGTCTGCTAACACTTCCACACTCGACCGAGCCACCACAAAAACACCCTCTAGCCACAAAAAGGGAGAGAGAAATGTGCAGCAGATACACAGCTGAGAGGATCTGTGCCATTTCCTGACGGTGTGAAGCACTTGCTCCCTTTTCCGTCTTTGAATGTACAGCACTAACAGAGACTGAGGTGAGTGGCCAGAAGCGACCTAGCACCGAAGTTGCACGGCCTGAGCTCAATTATTTATTTCACCAGGGCAATTTAAAAAGTAGGTTGTGATAGTAAGAGCATTTAAATGTACTTCAGGTTACATTTTAGCCTCTGCATATTTATTCATTATGTGATGGAGTCTGATTCGTGCTCTTATGCAAGTCATTTTATGCAGAGCGGTAAGGGCCACTGTGTTTTCATTAAAACAAAACGCTTTCTGTCCCAGAGGGGATGGTTTGAATTTCAAGAATAGGGATGTGCAACTTCAGACTGGTTTCTCCTCTGCATGTTAGGAGGTGTGTGACAGCAGGTTCCCATCAAATTAGGTTAATTCTTGGGTAGGATCTCGCCATTTACAAAATTGTTTTGTGCTCATGAGAAATTGCTGCCTCCTACAGCTTATCCCAATAGTTTTGTTTGCAAAAGATGATGTATGACAGAAATACGAAGACATTTTAGAAAAAAATTAAGTCGTCTGTTTCATATTCAGAATTGAAAACTATCTCCAGATGCAGGAACCTCCAGTGCACGGCTGTATCCGCACACCGTGATCTGTCGCATCTCCTGCCATGAACAGCCTCGAGGGGGAGCTGGAAAGGACAGGACTCATTCATGGCAGGTCTTGCTTCTCGGAAACTGCCTTTAATCCTCCCTGCTAAAATTCATGTTTTAGATAGTATTTGCATTTTGGAGCAGAATAGGATTAGAGCTATGTCAAGAAGAGCCATGTTGGTAGTACAAGAAAGACTCCAACCTGTATGACTTTGAGGGAGATGAATTGTCTGTTAAACATTTAGAAAAAGAAAAAAGTGCACTAGCGTAAATACTGCACCTTATTTATGCAGCGTTACTTTTCTGGGACCAAAAGTCTACAGGATAACTTACTGGAATATATTTGAATATTAGAGGTTTATTTGCATGTACAAATGCTGGGCCAAAGCCAGAAATACCAAGTCCTTTGTTCAAGCACTCCTTTCCCAAAAGGCCAGTCTGCCTCATCCCTCCATACCATACGTGCAGGATGATTTGAGATGGCACATGATGTTTTTCACTGTTGCTCACAAAACTGTATGCTAGACAATAGCAGAAACCTCTTGTTACTAATCAAGAACAGCTTTTCTTAATCACAAGATTTTTCATAGCTGTTCTGTGTAGAACTATAACTAGTAATCCAATCACTTATGCACTCTCCTCCACTTAATTCTATTTCCTGTAACAGCCTAGTGATTGCAATGGCTTTCCTGATTGCAGCAATTGCAAAGCCCTGTTCCTGTTCACCCAGCCATGAAAGATGACTGGATGCACTGATTCTCTACCAAAAGCAAAAAGGAGCAGCAACAGATTGGAATTGCAGCAATACAGTAGAAAAATCAGACCCATCAGAGCTTTTTTATTTCTCTTTCATTTTCTTCCTCTCCTCTCTTTTCCTTTCCTTTTTCCGTCCTCTTCCTCCCTTCCATCCTCTGCCTGCCTGCCTTTCCCTTCTTCCTCCTTTCCCTTCTTCCTCCTTTCCCTTCTTCCTCCTTTCCCTTCTTCCTCCTTTCCCTTCTTCCTCCTTTCCCTTCTTTCTTCCTTTCCCTTCTTTCTTCCTCCTTTCCCTTCTTCCTCCTTTCCCTTCTTCCTCCTTTCCCTTCTTCCTCCTTTCCCTTCTTCCTCCTTTCCCTTCTTCCTCCTTTCCCTTCTTCCTCCTTTCCCTTCTTCCTCCTTTCCCTTCTTCCTCCTTTCCCTTCTTCCTCCTTTCCCTTCTTCCTCCTTTCCCTTCTTCCTCCTTTCCCTTCTTCCTCCTTTCCCTTCTTCCTCCTTTCCCTTCTTCCTCCTTTCCCTTCTTCCTCCTTTCCCTTCTTCCTCCTTTCCCTTCTTCCTCCTTTCCCTTCTTCCTCCTTTCCCTTCTTCCTCCTTTCCCTTCTTCCTCCTTTCCCTTCTTCCTCCTTTCCCTTCTTCCTCCTTTCCCTTCTTCCTCCTTTCCCTTCTTCCTCCTTTCCCTTCTTCCTCCTTTCCCTTCTTCCTCCTTTCCCTTCTTCCTCCTTTCCCTTCTTCCTCCTTTCCCTTCTTCCTCCTTTCCCTTCTTCCTCCTTTCCCTTCTTCCTCCTTTCCCTTCTTCCTCCTTTCCCTTCTTCCTCCTTTCCCTTCTTCCTCCTTTCCCTTCTTCCTCCTTTCCCTTCTTCCTCCTTTCCCTTCTTCCTCCTTTCCCTTCTTCCTCCTTTCCCTTCTTCCTCCTTTCCCTTCTTCCTCCTTTCCCTTCTTCCTCCTTTCCCTTCTTCCTCCTTTCCCTTCTTCCTCCTTTCCCTTCTTCCTCCTTTCCCTTCTTCCTCCTTTCCCTTCTTCCTCCTTTCCCTTCTTCCTCCTTTCCCTTCTTCCTCCTTTCCCTTCTTCCTCCTTTCCCTTCTTCCTCCTTTCCCTTCTTCCTCCTTTCCCTTCTTCCTCCTTTCCCTTCTTCCTCCTTTCCCTTCTTCCTCCTTTCCCTTCTTCCTCCTTTCCCTTCTTCCTCCTTTCCCTTCTTCCTCCTTTCCCTTCTTCCTCCTTTCCCTTCCTCGAGGAGAAAGGAGGGTTGCTTTAAAGATCAGACAAACTGATCCTCTGCTCACATCAGAGTGTAAAACTAAAAAAATCTACCTTACAGTCAAAGCCAAACAAGCATTTGGCTGAAACTAAACAAGGCTGCACTCTTGTTTGGGAAAACTGTTGGCTGTAATAATACAAAACACTTTTCCTTTTTTGGTTGCCCCCTAACTCTTTTCATTAAGCAGGGAACCTTTTCGTAAGTGGTGTCTTACAAACAAATATTTTCACAGATCTGAAAATGATAAATCCTTGATGAAGTTTCTCTGAAGGTGATGTTTCCCTGCCATCAAATCCACAGCCCAGTCTCTCCAAGAGGAAGAGGGAATGAAATCTGTTACTCCAAGTCCACTGGACATGAAAAGACAGATACCAGGTAAGAGCATGTTTTTCTATCAAGCATTATAGTACATGGCCTTTCTTAATTACTGCCCATCTTCTACACTGGTTACTGTTCCTTTATCATACTCCTCCTGGTAATGGCTTCCATACTCCTGCTACCAGCTGTCTTCTCCTCTGCTGCTGAAAACAGGTACTTGGTGTTGCCTTCAGCTGATGTTTTGTGTCTGTGATCATCCATATTATTAGTGGAACTGAAAGATACTGCTGGGTTGCTTTTATATATTCAGTCTGAGGCTAATGGCTCTTGTAATGGTTTGCGCAGAGGCATTTTAATCACAGAATTATGAATCAGCTTTAGTTGGCAAGAGGAATTTTCGAAAACTATGTGTTTGCGAAACAATATTTTATTAATAAAAAGTCTTACAGTAAGAAAGAAACCCTAATTTTACACTGGATGAAAAATCCAAAATAAACTCCCAGAACCATGCCTCAGTTCTTCACTCTCTGTACAAGAAATTCCAGTGATAGCAATCCTACGTACACATTTATCTCAAGATGGCTGAAAGTACAAAAAAGCACCATGTATACTTCTGTGTAGAGTAGCTGCACAGCCAGACTGACATAACACACACAAAAAATCATTATGTCAGTGATTAAAAAAAGCCATGCTTTATGTAGCACCAAAAGGAGAATTATATGGACTTAAAAAAAAAGACTCACTGAAAACTGCAAGCCCTACAACCGTGAATTAGGGACATGACTGGCCAATTTCTGCTTGCAGCTTCATCTCTTCTTTTCTCAGAGGAAAATTGTCAATAAGTGCAAACAGCTCAGCGGGGGTTGCTGGGAAAGGATAGCGTTCCTTGTCCATTCCGTGCTTGTCCATCACCACAATGCTGAAACTGTAATGGGGGATCCTTAACAGCAGCCTGAAAAATAAGGAACTTGTTAAAGCCCATCATCTACTGCCTGGGCACTTCAAACTAGGAAGTGACAGAATGAGCCAGTTGGAACTCAGCAGAAGGTGGCAGGGATGGTCAACAGGGGCTATACAGTATCTGCTTTGTTCAGCTGTAAGAATGAGGAATAAGCTAGAGTGGGTTCCTGCACGTGCTGCATGCTGCACCCCTGCAGTAGGGAAGGGCCAAGGTAACTGCAGTCAGCTCTGTTTTCTTCTCAGACCTGACTGTCACTATAGCATGTGCCATTACCCATTGCTATCACAAGAGGGAAAAAAAAAACCACCAAAAACAAACTATAAGACAAAGAAAGTGCTATATGCATTGCCCAAAGAAAACCATTGTGTTGCAGCTAGAGTTACAAGCAGGCTATTCCCATTCTTGGCTGCCACATGGTGTAAAACCACAGTGAGATAAAGCAGGACAAAATTATTGGAATCAGTTGGTGATAACTCCAATTTAGGAGGACAAATGCCACTACTAAGCATGGCAGAGTCATTTCCTTCCAAGGGGTAAAAGGGGTGATTTGAGCTCCTCTGGAGTGTGACAGTAACAAAAAAAGCAGCACTTCCATGTTGTGCTTGAGGGGTTAATGAACTAGGAGAGCCTTAGACATGCAGTTAGGCAATGGCGCTGGTGTGGGGAAAATAAATTCAGCCAGCTGTGAAAGAATGGTGTCAGGAGAGGAAAAAGAGGGGGTGTTGGTGAAGTGCGAAGTATCAAAATTGACCTTCCTTTGCCTTCTGACATGTTTGAGTGCTCTATGTGACATCTTTTTGCAATTGGGAAACTCAGTTATTCAATTCAAACTAAAATGAAATTTGAAGCTAAGCTATGGTGATAGGAAACTACATTCCTCTTGTGCCTCATCCCACTTAAAAATACTGCCCTTAATGCTAATGTTCCAAGGTACCAAGTTTTAACTAAGGTACCTGTGGTCATTAGTTTACTGAATGCAAATTCTGGACAGCATCTTCACTCAAGATGTTTAAGCATGTGTTTCATTTTTATTTAAGTGCCTTCCAGAACTGGAATGCTGCAATTCACACATTGCAGTAACAGAAGAAAAAAATATCAAATGGAGAACTAACTTTCACTGAGTGCAGGGCAGGTCATACTACACCCGTTTCTGAAATGCAGCTCCATTGAAGGTTGTGGGAGGCAAGGAATGAGGTATTACCAGAGCTTATTATTTTCTGCAGAGGCACAAGAACACCATTTCAACTTTAGTTAGTGGATGAAGCAGTTTGCCAACTACTGGGAATGTAAAGACAGTCTCTCTTCCTCCCTTGTCTCAGCTGTGGAGAAACAAAGACTACTCCCCACCTGTAGAGACCCGCAATCCAACACCACCTTTCCTGTGCTGAAAAGGCTTTTATGACAGATGGGATAGAGTTAATTTTCTTCCTAGGAGTTGGTAAAGTGCTGTTTTTTTTTTGGATTTAGTGCAAGAACAGGGTTGGTAACACACCAATTTCTTTTGTTGTTGCTAGGTAGTGCTTACTTTGATCAAGACTTCTCAGTCTCTCATGCTCTGCCAGGAAGAGGGAGTACAGCCAGGGCAGCTGACCTGAACTAGCCAGAGGGATATTCCATGCCACAGAACACCATGCTCAGTTTAGACAGTGGGGGGTGTTGGCTGAGAGCCACCAATCACTGAGGACAGGCTCAGCATAGGTCAGCAGGTAGTAAACAAACTGCACATCACTTGAGTTTCTTGGGGTTTATTCCTCTGTTATTATTATTATATTTTACCTTATTTCAATTATTAACCTGTTCTTATTTCAGCCCCATGGGTTTTATCTTTCTCTGATTCTCCTTCCCATCACACTTGGGGTAGGGTGGGGAGTGAACAAATAACTGCTGTGAGGTACTTAGATGCTGGCTGGGGTTAAACCATGATAACTTTCTTGAATAAAAAAGCTCTTTGTGCTCTCTTTTCCCTTTTATAGAGAAAACATATTTTTATTTTTTGCGATCCAAGAAATAATCTAATTTGGAGTGGGGGTTAACTGGGGACAGTAAAAAATGCGGACATTTCTTCAGGCATATCACAACAGATGTTGCCTAAAATCCCCCTGGCCTTTTTTTCCTAAATGACAACCTTTTTCCCTGCCAATGAGGCTTTCGCTTTTGGCTCTGGTCATTCTCCTGGCCCTAGGAAATGCTGGCACTTGAATCATGGAATCATAGAATAGTTAGGGTTGGAAAGGACCTCAAGATCATTTAATTCCAACCCCCCTGCCATGGGCAGGGACCCCTCCCACTAAACCATGTCACCCAAGGCTCTGTCCAACCTGGCTTTGAACACCTCCAGGGATGGAACGCCATCACATCTGCATTAGAGGAAAGGTAGTAGCTCTATCTTATTTTGAGACCACCCTCACTCCATTAAAAGGCTGTTTTAAACTTGTTTATAACATTGCCAAGGCACAATGATTTCAGCTCAGACTTTCCAGAATCCTTCCCTTTCAAGTGAAAACCAACCCCCTGCCACTCTAAAACCAAGTCAAAACAGTTTAGGCACCTCAGTAAAACTGCTGATGTTGTAGTCAGGCTGAGGAGGCTGAGATAATTTCCCCTTTGAAATATTTCCTATATCATTTCTACTTGTGGGACTTCAAAGAGCAACCACTGCTTTCCCTTCTGGCCTGGCCACAACCCCCAGCAGCACTGCAGAAACTATGAGTGGTCACTGCTATTTGGAGCTGTACTGGCAGCTGTGCCCAGGCTGTCCTTGCACAGTGATTGTAGCCAGTCAGGACTGCATCAGACCAACTCCAGCGCAAATAAAGACACAGCTGAACTGTCCCCAGTGGCAGCACCTAAAATTATAAACCTCTAACATGATCACAGGGGTTCACAGGGAGTTAACATAATTCAGAAATTCACTCTGAGCAAACAGGCAAGGAGGACACGGCATTTGAAAGAGTGGCACAGACATCAGCTTGTTTCATGTTTAAATGGCTGTGACCCATTTAAATGTGAAACAAGCTGACATCTATGCTCTTAATTTCATAAATACTAAATGCCCATGAGTTTGCAGTAGCTATTACATAGAGAGCAAATTAATCCTTAAACTTACTCATCAACTTCTATCTTCCACTGTCTAGCTATGCACGTTAGAGGAGAATATGTATATTTAGGAAGCAAGATGCAGAGAATCAAAAGCAATACATCTCGCATGCTAAAGTGCAAACACAATGGTAGTGAGAGCTTACTTTACCTGAGTTGCAAGGCAAGTGATGGGGGCAGCAGCTTTACACCTATTCTTCCTATCTGTGCTGGGAAGATACCAACTAGTTCAACTACAGTAACATGTCGGAGGTCTAGCCCACACTGTGCCGGCTGCAAGGGTTAAAACAAGAAAGAGTTGTCAGTTATCAGTGAGAGAAAAGTCTCTAATTCACACTGTAAAGAAGTAGAGCCTCCTGACTCTAGGGGATGTTAAATAACAGATTCTTTGCTACTCTTAGAAGTACAAACTTGTGTTCGTAATGACATGACAAGATGCCAGGGTATTAAGTATTGAGCAGTAATCTGGTAATCAAAGCAAGGTATGTGAAATTGAAGTTGATTGTGAAAGTTTTCTTTCCTGCTGACTTGTTTGACCACTGTCAAGCAATGGGCAAAGTACTATAGCCATTAAATTTAGTATCTTAAACTACTTCATTTTGATCAATATATTGAATTTCCTTGTCAAGTTAACCCAGCACTCTGAATTGCTTCCTTTCTAAGTCTCCACTCCTTTGTTTGCTGGTGCACTTCTTTCTTCTGACGCTATTCACACTTCCTTGCATTGCAGTTACAAAGTCTGTAAGCCTAGTTTGCATGAACTGCAACCACTGAAGTGCTGGATGGTTTGGGTTCAACTTCTTAGGACCCGAGTTAGGGAATGATTATTGAGCATAAATTAATATTAAATTAATTTGGGGAGGATGGATGAGGGCCAGAACTGCCTGGGATTCAGCAACTGGTCAGAGGCAGCACAATCTAGTAGAGAGCTGAATTAGAGGCTGGAGAGATGGTTCAACTCAAACCCATGAAACGTGGTTCTGGATTAATTCTTACTGCTTCAGCCAGATCCTGTAGTGGCTACAATACCATAGCTGACTTTTGTGGGTTTATATCAAACAGCAGAGCTTGTCTTCTTGTCTTTCTTTAGAAAAGAAAAATACTTTCAATCCCGCCCCTGAAATCTGTTTTACCTGCAGCATTCCCAACTGCAACCTGTAGAAGAAGTTGGCTGCAGTAGGAGCTGAAATAATTAGCAGTCTTCGCTTCTCATAAAATTGATCGAGAAGTGCTGCTGCAGTCCTCACATTCACATTAAGATTCATGGCTAGATTGAAAATTAAAACAAAAGTCACACAGCCTACCGAAATCAGGTCTGCTTCTAAAAGCACATTTATATAGCAGAAGCACAAGAACAAGAAATAATAAAGAAGATATGAGTGAAATACTGGCCTCATTAAAGCCAATAATTTCATCTTAAACTGTTCTGGGTTGCAAGATGGATTGACTCCAGAATGTGAAGTTTTGAAGAGAGCTTTGACCTAAAACAAACTGTCAGTTCTGAGGTATCATCATCATCCTAGGGAAGAGCAGACAATGGTGGCTAAGGTTTCAGCTGTAAGTGCAAATTGGCAGAGGAGATAAGGATCTTTAAGTTTCTTACCTCCAAGGCAATAAAGTTTTCAGCTGCATTGCACCCCACACCCCCTTCACAAATTTCTCACTGCCAGAAAGAACCATTGCTCTGGTTAAGTAGTAAAATACTCACGTGCACAGCTTGGCTCCACTCCTGACCACCCCAAATTGTACTGGCATACTCTAGCTGGGCTTCCTTGCAGCTCATAGCCACCAATGCAGGAGAACTCACATGTAGCGCCATAGTTATTTCCATCACCTGAACACTTGATGTAGCCATTATCTGGAGCATTTAATTTCACACAGCGCCTGACTTTAAGCAAGAGGACAAAGAAAACACAAGGTGACAAGGCATGAATCACCCTATTTGTTACTAGGGTAGCATGGCCAGTGGAATACCCATATAGGAGATGTTTTTCTGTTTGCTTTTTTTGTGTTATTTATTAGTCCTGTACTTAAAAACTTCGAACAAACAAAAAACCCCATCTTAACTTACAGGTAAACTAAAATGATACAGATGTATAGGTGATTGTTTTATCATGATGACAAAAGGTCATGGAGCACGAAGAGAGCTGAAGCTGAAACCTACAGGTTTCATCTCTGAATATTCACCTGCAGATTTGAAGATCTGGACTTGTGGAAGGGCAGCCCTGCTTGACGAATGTGAGTCACAGCTGAAAAAACTCCTTTGCATACTTGTTTCAGCAGCTTACAAGCTAAATATCAGGGAGGAGCCAGCAGGAGGGAAGGGGTGGAGAGCTGGAGGCAGGACAGATCAATGAAGCTCTTCTCTGATGTGTGGAGTGCAGGCTGTCCACCCTGCTGCAGGCCTGGCCCCCAGGGTCTTGAGCAAGATGGCATTTGCCCTTTCAGCATCAACATAGTTTATATACACATATATTTGCAAACAAATAGAGAAATAAGGACATTTCTTAAAATGCCTACTAAACCAGATGCAACTCAGTGATTGTGTTTATAGGGTAAAACATCGTTCTTACCTCTGACTTTAACAAGAAATTTGCAAGTGCCTTTATTTTCAGCTCTGTCAAACACAGTATATTGGATTTTGTGGTCGCCTTCTGGAAAATGGGACCCTGGTGGCAAGCCTTTCAATATAACACTAAAACAGGAGATAAAACAGGACAGATGTTTATAAAATAGTCGGTATTTTCTTACTGACGATGGTGTAAAGATTGGCTGGCTGTGCTGCATGACTGAAGACTGACTGTAAGCAAAGGACAAAGCTTTAATTTTGCTACCAACAGCCCACCTTGAAGTCACGCATACCAGAGTCCCACCCTGCAGAGTGGGCTCACTTCCTTTAAAACAATTCATAAGGTAGCCAAGCACCTCACCATGCCCAAAGGAACTTGAGCTTCCTCTTCCTTAAATACAGAAAATATTGGTTCTCCCACATTTCTTATCATGAACAATCAATCCACTGTCAGGGCTGCAGTGTAAAGCAGAGCTGGCAGAATGTAAGTAAACTTCTAGCCTCCTATAATGGGGATATGCCCTGTCTGGCTGCTCCTTGTGACTCCTCATATGTATACAAATGGAATAGAAAGTGAGATTTACTGTCACAGCAGAAGGGTATGGGGATCCACAGCAGCATTTTCACCTGGAATTTGTTCCTGTCCTGAAAACATGTCAGGAGAATTCAAACATGTTAAATGTATCTTCAGTATTGAAGCATGAGGTTAAGCAGTGTTCCATGTAATCGTAGAAGCAACTAGGCTGGAAAAGACCTTTAAGATGGGAAAGGTTATATACTTATAGAACTGCAGGACCCAGTACATTTAAGGAAAGCACTGCATGCTAAACTTTTATAAAAAATAGGGATGTGATTTATGGAAAAGCTTCCACAGATTCAATAGCTGGACTCTTTTGGGCTGGGAATTCATATGACAAAAATCTATGAAATAATAACTTTTTTTTTTTTTGCCTGCCAGACATTACATCAAAAACACGTCAGAATTTCTTTATTCTGACACTTCTCAAAGTTTTTATTTTATCAGGATATTTTTAATAGTTTTAATTGCCATGGAATTATAACATCAGACCTGAACAGCAATCTTGTTTTTAACTGTGCAATGAATTCTTCTTTCTGATATTATTTAATTATAGCAATAAAAAGGCAATATCACTCACTTTCAACAGCTTTATTAAACTCACATAAAACTGTAAGTATCTTTAAGCTTAAAACTTGGAGCTTCTAAGCTTAACCGGTCCACTACTGTACTGTTAAAAGATGTAACTTGCTTACTGAATAAAGTAGACTTTCTATATGCTTACCGCTGCAATAATCTAAATAAACTGGCATAAATCCTGCACTATAATGACAGGAAAATCAGAGACAGTGAACTTTCACAAATACACCTTGCTCTTCTGGAAAAGGTGATTGTGAAATCATAAACATTGTCAAGGAAATTCTGAAGAAAGTGTTAAGTTTAAATCTAATGTTTGAAGCTACTGGAGTTTCAAACAAGAAGCATTACTTTAAAGGTAACTGCAGTTTGTTGGGACAGCAGTAACCAGCACTACCTCAGGAAGAAGCCTAAAGATTATAAAAAGGAGAAAATACAAACATTTACAGCATTGCACCTACTCTGTCAGAATCCCATCAGCAGTGTCCCGTCCCTCAGGGGTGTCCCAGAACACTCTGGCTGTCAACTTGTTGGGCTCTGCAGTTTTTTCCTTCACACTTGGGCACTGGATTCTTGGAGGTTCAGTATCTGTTGAAACAAACGGCACAGAAATGGGTACTTGTGAATCTGTCACAGCTATGCATTTTCTTCACAGCTCTTGACCTGCTGTCAGTGTAACCCAGGACCACCTTCATCTGACCTCCTCAACACTGGAGCTGTCCCAGCCAAGGCATATGGAGCCTGTACTTCTCACTTCATAAGAGTAAGAATTGACAATAGGCAATGCCATGCAATGTAGAAAAGTCAGTAGTTACTGTAAATTCCTTTACACAGTCCCCAGCTTTGAACTAAGGAGGGATGCCCAGCACTGTATTCAAGGAGCCTGGATGTTCTGCTTTTCCTCTCTTTGTTCATTTGCGTAGTAGACTTTTTAGGTATAACTCCCACGGAGTCACATACCAGCTTTAAAAATGAACAAAGAGGACTGTTCTTTACTTGCAAATAGAAAGCAATAGAAAACCCTTACACACATGCTAATTTTTGTGTGATTTCTTTTGGTATATAAGCAATGACAAAATACATTTGTCTTCCTGTAGTACTGTGAGGATAACCACTGATTTCTTTGTAGATCCTCCTGGAAGGTGAAGCTAGCAAGAGTGGGTTCCTACTGCAGGGAGTGGAGCAATAAAAAACTGAACAGAAGAATCCTCTAAGCAGCATTTAAAGCTTCCTGTACTTTACAACACCCTTCACTAAAGCTACATAAGGCACTTAGTTCTTCCTTACGTATTCTATATCACTCAGTTTATTCACTCCTTCATCTGCTATGGTATGCAAGTGGACAGGATTTTAAAGCATCCACTTTGGCTGTAAGGTAGCACTTTGTTTCCTTTCCTCATGTGTCTTATTCAGTCCCTTATATTTAGGGTACCTTCCCATTACATGTGAAAGCCTCCTCACACTAGAGTCAGCAAGTGCTCTGCCCTACTCTACAAGACTACATTGGTCTCAATACCTCCTTGGTGTAGCTGGATTAGGATAAGAAATAACCCAGCCTCTCAAAGGCTGCTTCTGGCTCTGGTTAGTTTACTGTGGCAACAGCTCTCTACTGTGCTATGGACAGTATACATTAAGTAAATGTAATGCTGGAACAAAAGACAGAAAAGCATTTAAGGGCCCAGTGTTTTAAACAATAAATCAGAAAGCTCATTACACTATTTAGCGCAGGAAAGGTCGGTTGGTATAAACCAGGTTGGACTTGCAAATCATAGAGACAAACAATACAGTTACTGTGAGAACCTACTCACCAAGCACCCAGGGGCCAGGCAGCCTTTCAAGCTGGACTTAAAAATTCCTGGAAAGGATATTCTCTCTGATCATTTCAACTGCCTCTTCACATTCAACAGGCACTAAATGAACCCCACCAGAATAACTCTGCTTTGAAACGGACCAAGAGGAAGCAGCTGTCTACCAAAAAGGCTCTTTATCTGCAGTGGCCGCTGGGATGTGTTAAACCAAACAGCGCTCCAGCCTTTTCGCTTGTGCCTTGTACAAAGTTGCAGCTAATCTATAGCACATTAAGCACTGTAGCCACAGCTTGGCAGAAGAAAGATAGGTCTAAATGAAAAACAGTCCATATAAGTGCAGAGAAGGCAACCACAGAACATCCAAGCAAATACACAGTGGCAAAATTTAAATACCCCTCCCCCCAAACCCTTCAATAAAACATATGATTTAAGCAAAGTACCCACTTGCAGGTTAGAAACCTAAACAAAACAAACCCTAACAGAAGAGCCCACAAGATTGCTGACTGCTGGGGAGGCTTTATCAGGATGAACAAATCATCCTGTAAGCAACAGACTGTCAGAATTTCCCACTTAATAACTATTTCTGGCCAAAGTTGGAGCCAGGACACGCTGCAAGGTATCTGACCCCATATGACTAGTCTTACTACAGTGTCACTGCTAAAAGACCAATGAAAAGCCAGGCGGATTTAGTTAAGCTGTTTAGCAGGGCTACGTATTACATAGGTGAAATCTCACCTGCAAGGTTTAATTCATGGGCAGGGATATAGAGTTTTCATAAAAAATGCGGTGCTGTTCAGCCACATTCTTGTAAGCTGTCGCTTTTCTTGGCTACTCAGCAACAGCAAATGGTACTCTGGCTCCTCATAGGAAAGTGTCATTGCAGACATGGCATCAGGAGGCCAGCACTGGAATGCTAAATTTTAAAGCAGCCTTTTGAACCTTGTGGAGAAAAATGCTAAGTTTTCAAATGGGTTTTAGATTTATATTTTTTTTAATCATACTTCTGGAACTGGCCATATTTACCATTTCCATAAAATTTAAAGAGCTTGTTAACTGCCTTGCTCATGGTTTGTTAAAGGTTTACGTTTAATTGCTTGTGAATTTGGGAAGACAAGAAGAAAGAAAAAGGGATGCACTGAATGCCCCTTGCTTGCTTATTCAGGAGTCCAATGGGATAGGTAAATGGTTTGCTGCTACATAAACATGCTGTTATTACTTATTGCTGATGACATTAAACAATGGCTGGGAGTTAATTCAAAACATTAGTTTATGTCAGAAGCCTAAAGAGATGAAGCGACTGGAAATCATAAAAGGCAGAATGAAAAACATTGTCCTGCTCTCCCGCCCACCCTCCACAAGGCATTGCTCTGTATTTCAAAACATCCATTATCAGGCTCTGAATAATTAATGACTCAGAGTGCAAATCTTGTTTCAGACATCCACAGTTGGAAGCTGTTAGTTAACTACCTATCAATACAGTCTTAGGATGTGACAAAAGGATGACTTAGCATGGTGATAACCATTTACCACAACCTCTGTCATAAAATCAGCAGGACCTTGAAACCTGCATAGAAGAAAAGAACGTGACATTTTTCAATCTTCTAGACAAAAATATGCATTTCTATGTTACAGTGCATTAAGGTTATAATGGAAATATTATCCAAATGAGTATTGGCATTTTTAGCTAACTGATAAAAAGCAGCTGTACATTGACCTTTTTTAAACAAAGCTATTTCAGCAACATGAAGGATATCCTTCCTCTTATAGGAGGGGGACAGGGGACATACAGTCTGCTTTGTTAGGACAGAACACTCACTGTCTGTAAGAGCTTCCATAAAGTGACTGCTAAAACATACCTAATTTTAAATAAAAAAAAAAAAATTAAAAATTAAATCTGTTTACCCCCTCTTAATGAATACCTCACTCAGCAACGATGTTTGCCTGATGCCTTTCGTATTCAGATCTTCACCATTGCACTGTGAACCCCACAGTTTTGTGAAAAATATTAAGCAGTGCAACTGTAGTACAGAATGGTAGAGGAAAGCACCTTGTTTGCACGAGGGTTATAAATTCAGGTCTGCAGTAATTTTTCCATACCTGATACTAATAGCTGTGCTGTCCCCAGGCCACTTCCCTATCTTTGTCGTGAACTTTACGAGCCCGTGCCTGTGATTACACGTAACATCCCTACTGTGCAACTAATGGCTTATATGCTAAAGTAAGAAATAAATTCTGCCTTTGTATTTCGCCTTAATTTTACTTGTCAGCTTGAAGTGAGCTGTTCAGCCAGTTGTCTCCTGGCCACTAGTAAGCTTTCATAGGCTGCAGTTCACTGATGAGCTTTCTATAACTATGAATTACATACAGTAAGGGACACGTATTCAATTGCAAACTGCATTAAACTGCTAGGGTCACGTCTTAGGGTCCTGTCTGGTCACAAGAAAATCTCTATCCTCCCATCAAGAGATCAAAAGATAACCTTATTAAACAGTTTGCTAACTGCATAACTCACTATTTGCATAAAGATACTGTGTGCATGTGGGTGTAAATGTGAAGGATTTCTGAGTTGGACTAGCTCCTGGGAAAGCTTTGAGACAGCTGAGGAATGTTGATGGGAAAGTTTTGGGAGTATTGTGGGCAAGATAAGAAGGAAGAGAGAAGCGAGAATCAAGCAGCCAATCAAGGCAACCAGTGAACAAGATATCCACCAATGAAGAAGTGAAGAGACCCACGTGGGGGGTGCTAGTGAACCAATTGTATTAGCCGCTCGTACACGCGGGTACTTCGGAAAGCCTATATCAACCCTGGACCATCAGATAATAAACAATTTCGTTTCATCACCAGAAACAGGGTCCGTGCCTTAGTCTCCACATGTGCATCCAAGTTTATAAGGTGTCTTCTCTGTCCTATGTGGTATTACCAGAACTTAAACAATAGTATTACTTCTTCTGGGTTACTTGGGACTTGCAATCGTACCCTGTGCAACAGCTATCCAACATTTTTGGAATCGAAAAGATGTTGTAGCACTAACTTAACCTCTTTTATTTTTTTGCTTAAGACATACTTGCTTACTCTACTCTGCAAGACAGCATCCTCTGTAATAAGCACCCTGTTGCTGCAAACAGATGAGATTCTGGAAGTGCCAGGAAATATAGAGGACAATATTTTATCATTCCCAAATTTAAAAGCGTTTGTTTTATTTCCTCTGCCCACACCACTGAGAAGGACAAGGTTTGTTTTTGTAAATAAGAAACAAGAACCAACACAAACAGCCTAAGCAGCAGGATCATTTCTACATTTGTACAACACCAAGTAACTGGGAACCTGAAAAAATTCTATGAACATCAGGCCACAGTGGAAAGAGTCCAAAGCCATTTGCTAACATAGACTGAGCCACAGGCATTCTGAAAAAAACCAAGTTATCATACACTGAAAACACTGAGCACAAATACTCAACCACCCACAAGCTTAAATTACTGGAAGCCAATTCAGATAGCCAAAAAAAACTTTCCTTTGTGGGTGGCTGCTGAAGCTTTTATCAGAGACTTCCTAGAAACATGAACAGAAGCTGAGACTTCACTATCTATCTGTTGAAATCTCATTAGTAGTAAGGACAGTTAAATCTCAGTATTTATCTCTCTTTTCACTTATGTATATAAAAACAATTATTCCAGCCAAGGTTCCCAGGAGACAGCTGACTATGCAATGAGAATTGCTGATGTAACTAATGTGAACTAGGCTGAAATCTAGTTTAGCTCACTATAATCATGCTGGTAGCTACAATCCATTCATATTCCCTGGATATATTTGGGGACCATGATCCCAAGAAAGCAAAGCAACATGTCAGACAAAGCGTTAAAGAGTTTAGCTTCAAACCTGTTTTATCATTAAGTTACTGAAAGCATGACAGACTCCAGCACAGAGAACGTACTAGAAGAGCAGCACAGGAATTACGGACTCCCAACCCAGGAGTCACCCAGGAGATCAGTGAAAGCTGTTAAAAGCATTGTAAAGCAGTGATCATTTACACCAGCCTCATCTTTATTAAAGTGATAATACTTAGAGCTGATAGCTTGTGTATAAGGAAGTCAGTCTGTCACTTGGGATTAAAAGTACTAAGTGATGGACAGCATGCTGTATCCCTTGGAAAACTTTTCTCTGCTTCATAGAATCATAGAATAGTTAGGGCTGGAAAGGACCTTAAGATCACATAGTTCCAACCCCCCTGCCATGGGCACGGACCCCTCCCACTAAACCATGCCATCCAAGGCTCTGTCCAACCTGGCCTTGAACACCACCAGCGATGGAGCATTCACAACTTCCCTGGGCAACCCATTCCAGTGCCTCACCACCCTTACAGTAAAGAATTTCTTCCTCATATCCAATCTAAACTTCCCCTGTTTAAGTTTTAATCCATTATCCCTTGTCTTATCACTACAGTTCCTAATGAAGAGTCCCTCCTCCGCATCCCTATAGGCCCCCTTCAGATATTGGAAGGCTGCTATGAGGTATCCATGCAGCCTTCTCTTCTCCAGGCTGAACAGACCCAATTTTCTCAGCCTATCTTCATATGGGAGGTGCTCCAGTCCCCTGATCATCCTCATGGCCCTCCTCTGGACTTGTTCCAACAGTTCCATGTCCTTTTTATGTTGAGGACACCAGAACTGCACATAATACTCCAAGTGAGGTCTCACAAGAGCAGAGTAGAGGGGCAGGATCACCTCCCTTGACCTGCTGGTCACGCTTCTTGCTGGATGAAAAAAACATTTTGGATTTTATTTGGAGGACTCAGGCACCAGCAGGACCCTTAAGATGTAGACTTTCTGGGATGAAATCCCATCATTCCACTTCACTTACCAACACAGGATGCTGGCCGGCCACTCCAGACCTTGTTGTCCATGCACGTTACTATACGGTCGCCTTTCAGCTGGTATCCTGGTGAACAGTAGTACTCACATCTCGAGTCAAAGTAGGCACCATCTAAGCACTTGAAGCCCCCATTGGTGGGCATGGACAGTGTGGGGCAGCGCTTTTCTGAAATAGAAAGCAAGGACTTCTAGAAGCCTGTTATCCCCACTTTAGAGTAATGTGAATGTGGGATATTACATAGAAATAAAGACACATCTAGTAAATGTCAAATAGGAGAAAGTAATTTGCCACATGAGGTTTTTCAGACTGTTCTTATTAGCTGGATTTCAAATTTAACTTTACATGCACATTAGGGGCCTAATACAATATTTATATGAAAAAAAGATGACAAGTACCTATTCTTTCTCTGAAAATATTTTACTTTGAGAACCCATTTCGACAGCCAATACAAATCATGACAATTTATAAAATCCAAGATGGGCAATATTTTAAAGCAGCTTTATGGCTCTGTCATTAAACACACAAATCAAAATCCCACGCTCATAAAACACTGCCTACCTGCCAAGAGTATTTGTACCACTCATGACACCATGCAATGTACCACGGTAAGATCCTCAACAACAACCCAATATACATAACCAAGTATATTATCAATGTTTAAAATACCAGTAACAATCTGAAGATCACTGTTCCAAAGGCAAATAGAGTTTATTTTCGTTTGCCTGCAGTGCAAGCGTCGAACACAGATTTCATAGCCACTTACGTTTGCACAGCACTTTCCCAGACCAGCGTTTGCTTGATTGACAAATTAGCTGCTGAGGGCCATGCAGTTCATAGCCTTTTTGACAGCGAATATCACATCTTGTCCCCAATACATTCTTATAATATTCCCCTTGAGGTGTCCTGCAGTTTGCATAACCGTGTTTCACTTTAATGGGGGAGCACCATGGTGTTTCTGTCACAGAGAACAAAAAACACACATAGTATTTTACAACATGTGAATGGTCAGACATGAACACACGATCACTTTCTTTACTCAAGAAGAAAGAAATGGGGGGGGGGGGAAAAAAGGCTTATTTAAAAAGCCACCAATCCTCAACGTGGACAAGTAACACAGCAGCAAGGTACGCTAAGCCTTATACATCAGAAGGTCAGCCCTTCAACGTCCGGCAGCTCTAAATATTACAAACATTAAAGATTGCAGCCATTAGTCTCAGTGGGGTGGGTTGATCTATCTTTTTATGCCCATGGAGAAGAGATTCAGGGCAGCCCTGCAAAGAAGGACTTGGGGGTGTTGGTCAATGAGAAAAAACATCAGCCAGCGACTGTGTGTGCTTGCAGCCCAGAAAGCCAACTGTATCCTGGGCTGCATCAAAAGGAGCTTGACCAGCAGGTCGAGGGAGGTGATCCTGCCCTTCTACTCTGCTCTGCTCTTGTGAGACCTCACTTGGAGTACTGTGTGCAGATCTGGTGTCCTCAACATAAGGATATGGAGCTGTTGGAGCAAGTCCAGAGGGCTATGAGGATGATCAGGGGTCAGGAGCACCTCCCGTATGAAGATAGCTGAGAAAGTTGGGGCTGTTCAGCCTGGAGAAGAGAAGGCTGTGTGGAGACCTCATAACAGCCTTCCAGTATCTGAAGGGGGCCTACAGGGATGCTGGGGAGGGACTCTTCATTAGGACTGAAGTGGCAGGACAAGGGGTAATGGGTGTAAACTTGAACAAGGGAAGTTTAGATTAGATATAAGAAAGAAATTCTTTACTGTGAGGGTGCTGAGGCACTGGAACAGGTTGCCCAAGGAAGTGGTGAATGCTCCATTCTTGTCAGTGTTCAAGGCCGGGTTGGACAGAGCCTTGGGCGACATGGTATAGGGTGAAGTATCCCTGCCCATGGGAGGGGGGCTGGAACTAGAAGATCTTAAGGCCCTTTCCAACCCTAACTAGTCTGAGATTCGATGATTCTATGGAGTAAGTGTGCCACCATGTGGACAGTTTCCTGACAACTAGACCTTTTTCCCCTCTTGCTTTTTAAATGGATATGTCTAATTTCTACTTGGTAACCAAGGTCTGGATTAGGAACACCTTTGGTCTAGCTGTAGCTGTCATTTTTACAACATCTACCTCTCTTACTGATCATTAAAAAAAAAAAAAAAAAAGATCTTCTACAATAGTGTGTGCAGTAAAGGACATTGCTTTTGCTGAATGTAATAGTTCAAGCTCTCCCACAGTTAGAAAAGATGTGACTTGCATATTACCAAATGACATGCCTGTATATGCCCTCCGTGTCTCAGAACAGCCATTCAGGGTTTAAGTATAGCTTCAGTTTTGAAAAGTTACTTTTGAAGTTAGCACCCAGGATTAAGCAATTGTGAAAGAACAGCAGCTCCCTCACTGTTCTCAGTTCTGAGGCGCCACCTGAAACATTTAGATACTCTTTATAATGCCAAAAAAATAGCCTTCTATCAGCAAACGGGCACAAAACCATTGCCATGGTTAAATCTGTAGGCAAGTGTCCAACAGACTACGTGAGGGGCCTTCGAGAAAGATCTGACCTTATTCCTCTCTTTGATAGCAACTTGTAGCCTTCAAGGGCAACTGTATGCAGGCACAATGCATATATTTGACAGCACACAGCCTTGCTCTTCCTACTGCAAAATCATTCATAAAGTGCTGATGTTCATTCACAAGCACACTATATACTTTATATATATTCAGAAAAAGCTCATGAATATGAGCTTTTCCATACTACAGAAACTTAAATGCGGCTCTAATGTCCTCAATGGTCTGGACTTCATGTGTTGAACTTTTACCTCAAAAGATGGGTGGAGGACTAGCTTTCCCTAGTATCATGGAAATTGAGCCTGAAGTACAAGAACCGTCTTCTAGTTGCCCCTGGATGCAGGGCAGTTACATGGATGAATCTGCCAAGTCATAGGAAAGCTGGAATTTGGCTGGGATGACATGGCTAACGTTCCTACCAAACTTGTGGGGAAAAAGGGAAACATGCACATAAAACTGAAGCTTTAACTGCTTGTCAGGGCTACACTTTAAAACACTCAGGACATGGGTACCATCTTGTGAGGATTTAGCACCATAGTGTGATACTGACAGGTGCAGTATCAAACAAAGGCTTCCCTTCCCACCCAAAGTTCAAAAATATTTCTTGAGCTTTGACCACAGGGTGCATCCAGAAAGCTCTGCTTTTTCTGCAGCTTCTAAGTAGGAGTTTCCTACACAAGGAGCAACAAAGCCTGCCCCTTGTCAACCCCAAGATTTGAAAAGGACATATTGACAGGGAGAGGGGAAGGGATTGCAGAACAAAACATGTGGCAGGTACATAACAAAAGTTTCCAAGTCTGCAAGAAAAATGGAAAAAAAACCCAACAAACAAGTACCGTGCATCTTATAAAGTCACGGGAGACATTTAAACTTAATTTCTAGACTGTGGGCAGATGATCACTTCTAGCTCTTAATTCCTGTAGTTATATACATTTTTCTACACAATTTGGATCAGCTCCACACATAAACACACAAAAATCAATACAGCCTATTTTATTTCTCATACATGGGCTATTTATACTCTGTGAACAATATTATCTAGGACATATTTACAGTTTACATCTGAAGACTAAAATCAGAGACTAAATGTTAAGCTTTTGACTAGACCTTCTAGACTAATCCCTTTCCGAAGCAGTCTTATTGTACTGCAAACATGCTTACTGTATTTCACCAATACATGAAAACCTTTTACAATGATGTGCAAGTGGCTTCTAGTTGCCCGCAGATGCAGGACAGTCACATGGCCCTTCCTGTAGTATTGCTGCAGCTATGGTGGTCTACAGTGAGAAACAAAGCAAGGCTCCTTGAGAGGGGTAAAACGTCTTTTACTGGACCAAATGATAGTGTAAGAAAGGAAAAACAAAACCAGACATTCTTTTGGATGCAGATAACTTGAAGAGCTTAGGAAGAACATCTGTTTGACCTTAAACATTATTATGCTTCCTCTAGAACTGAATGCGATTAAAAGAGAGTGGGTGAGGCAGGGTTTATAAAGGGGCAAGTATCTGGGTTTAGACCAAGTGATAGCACTGAAAAAAATCCAAAAACCAAAAAACAAAGCCAAACCCAAGTAACTGGAAAAGCTTACGTGCCTGAAAGCACATCAAGCGATACAACAAAGTTTTAGATCAAAGCTTGCTTATTTTGAAGTGAAGGCACATATTGGTTTTCAAAGGCTAAGGAGATACATGGAGTATTTATGGAATATTAGAGCCGGGTGAGGCTCTGAGAGGTCACGCAAACCACTCCCTGCCTCAAGGCAAGATCACCTGTATTCCTGAAGGCACTGGGAATAAGTAAAGCTACAGGTTTCCCAGGCACCACTTCTAGAGCTTCACCATCTGTATTTGGCTCTGTTCACTTAACTGAAATTCGAGAGTTTAGGTACCAGGACCTATGCAGGTGGTTTTTATTGAAAGTTTGCACTGTTCCTCAGCTATACAACAGCCTGACTCAATTCTGTGTTTGAAACCACTGGAAAACAGGTAGCAAGCAGAAATGGATGTAGCAGCAATGTTGCCTCTATAGGGAAGGCGACCCTATGGTCATTACAGCATTTGAGAAAACTGTATTAGGAATGAGGATCATCACAGCAGTGGCACCAGAACAGCAATGAATGCAGGAACTGCTGTGTTTCATAGAATCACAGAATTGTTTGGGTTCGAAGGGGCCTTAAAGATGACATATCCAACCTTCCAACAGCCAGGGACACCATCCACTAGACCAGGTTTCTCAGAGCTCCATCAAGCCTGGCTTTCAATGCTTCCCAAGATGGAGCAGCCACAGCTTCTCTAGGAGACCTGTTTCAGTGCCTCGCCACATTCATAGTAAAGAATTTCTTCCTAATATCTAATGTAAATCTGTCCTTTTTCAGTTTAAAACCATCCCCACCTTGTCGTATCACTATTTGCCCTTACAAAAAGAGCTTCCTCAGATTTCTTGTAGGCCCCTTTTAGGTACTGGAAGGTTGTTGTAAGGGAAGCACTTCCTCATCAAATGTGGTCTGATACAGCCATGCCAAGTAGCTGGAAAGAAAGCATTTTCTAGAGCATCATCTCCCCAGCCCATCTGCTCTGCTTGAGCACCAGCCTCAGCTGAGCAGTTCCTTAATGTAGCATGGCAAGTGCCTGGCTATAGTGTTGCTTGCTCGTACACCAGCCAACAGAGCTGAGGGTTCACCAGGGAGGAAGGAAAAAACTTAAATGCTGTGGGCACAGGAAGTCTCAGCAATGTTTCTCTGGAAAGCAGAGCAGGCTGAAAAACATCCACATGAGGACAAAAGGTTTTGGTAGGAGGTCGATTCCTCTACCCCCATAAACTGCAATGTTTTGCTTGCAGATGCCAAAGAGGATGAATTTGTGCACTCACTTGCACTGTTTAGTGACTATGTGTGCAAAGAAAAACCAATGCTGCTTACATATGTAAGCACCAGTTAAAAAACATTTTGTTATTTGTTACTGGGAAGTTTTGTTTGCTAAGCAATGGGCCATATCCAAAATGCTGGAATGCTTCTATAAGGAGAAGCTCTGAATATAACTACTCAGCCCATTTTTCCTTGCTTTGTCTCTTTCTGCCTCCTTCCCCCCAATATCAACTTAAATAAGTATGCTAATGAAGAGAGAGCCTTTTCTGCTCCAACGCTTTATACTCATAGATTCACATTGTCTGATCTTCAACATTTGGCAGTAGCGCTTCCAAACTCAGGGCAGTTTTTAATATCTGCTTGAATGAGTCATTATGTGTCACTTAACCCTGGTGACATTTTGACTGACGTTAGTATAATCCAGTTTGTATCACCATATAAAGAGAATTTATACAGAATCTGCATTTTAACTACTTGCCTGCCCTGGCATGAATTGGCATTGATTTACCTTCGTGATCTCTGGAATTCTTTTGTATGTGTCTGCAGAGGATTACATGTTAAAAGGCAACAAGAAATGAGCTCAGCTAAATAAAGCTTTAGACAAATATTTCTGCATGTGTTTGAAAGCAAAACTTTACACTGAAGTATTTTACTGGGAAGAAAATAAGGCAGTTATGAAAACAGCAACATAGCCATAACAGCTGTGCTTTCCCCTTTGTTGTTCATAAATGTCTGAATTACTTTATGACTTACCTCTTGTAAGGCCCATCCACTCTTTTCAGAGAGTTAACAACATACAAGATACCGATGCCCAGTATTTTTAATGACTCAAAATGATTGCACTGCAATTTTAGCATGTCCACAGATAAGTTTACTAAAAAGAAACACAGTTACCATTTAAAGTGACAAATTAAAAGTTAAATTTCTTTACTGTCCAGGCTTCTGAGGGACTGTGGGAGAGAAAAGTAAATAATAATGAAAATAAGAGAAGATTAAGACAAAAGCAGATGTTTTAAGAAAACAGACAGAGAGGATGGAAGAGTTACTGGTAGTGGGGAAAAAAAAAAAACAAACACACACAAAAAAACAACAAACAAAAAACACACAAAAAAAACCAAACCCAAAAACCAAACCAAACCAACTTTTCAATCTTGCTGAACTGCAAAATCTTATGGATTAGGGAATTGTTAAACACATTTCACTTGGCATTTCTGGTAGCAGTCTAACCTGAAATGCAAACAATTTTATGGGCAAAAAGTCATGAAAATCAAGTTCTCTTGTACTTCTATACATTACCATCAGTAAGTCCAGGTTTTAAGTTAGCTTATCATTGATGGTTTTGTTAGGATGTATGAAGAAGAAAGAGAAACTCTTCCCAGATTTTCATGATTTAACAACTTGATCTCCTAAAAGCAAAGGCAGTGCAAAAGTTACTTACTCAGGTACATGAGACTGGGGATCAGTACTTGATCTAATTTCCATTGATACAAAAGAAAGTAAAAAGTCATGGAGCTGGATCAGGATTTTATAATCCATGAAAAGAAAAAGAGTGAAGCTTTCTCTCAGCAATCAGCTAATCCTCTTTAGCACATAAGCAAAGCATTCACCTTTATATCTATTGCGTGCATACACATCTTCATCATCTTCAAGGGGTGAATATCCCGATCCTAAAATACAAAATAGAGAAAAAAAAAAAACGCAGCAAGAAAGGAAATATAAATTAAGAATAAAAGAAAGCTTTGCAAAAATACATGCAAGATTAGGATGCAATAACCTATGCAATGCCATCAGCATGGGCTTCTCTGAAGGTCAGATTCATAGCAGAACCAGTTTATAGTGAATTTAGAAGGGGCAAATTGATTTGATAATCAAGTGAAATGGTAAATCTCTCTCACTGCTCCTGGAGCAATGTTGTGCAATGTTGCACATGCCAAGTCACAGCTCTCCTGTTAGGAAACACCACCTACTATAAAGCTGATCTATTGAGCAGAGAGACAGCGGAGGTGCAGGTGAAGGAGCACATCAAATATTTCACTATAAAGTGGTTCCATAGTGTCAGTGGCTGTCAACAGCCATCAGGTCAAACAGCAGAAGTAAAATGTGTGTAAGTCAAGAATCCTCTTTTATAACCTGCATGATCTTCATACTAAGAACGAAACACTGAGGTAAGTTACCTGCAAACACAACTTACACTCAAATAAAAAACACAGTTTGGTATCAAGCAGTTTTCTGGGTTGTTCAAAATAAAGAGATAGTATAGTTCTATGCTTTTAAAATCTGGTGCAACAGTTAAATGCTTCAAATAAAGGTAGAAACTGCTTTGTAAGAAACAGAAATCATTTGGAGCACCACCATTGAAGTAATCCATCAGTAGAACACAGCAGTCAGCATAAATCCTTCCAAAAGGCTTGCATTCAATAGGCAGGTACTAATGAAGCTCAGCACCGCGCTACAGGAGCCTCTTACTCACAGCATCTCAAGTTACAACTATGGGGATATTTCATGACCATTTATTGAGGTCTGAGACCATGGCCTGTACAAGCTGCTGCTTAAAGAAGTTAGGCTAAATTAAATAATTCATGCTCCTCAATAAGCTAGTAATTACAATTTGATGTGCAAAACATATATTTTCTGCAGAAATGGTACCTGAGAGCTGTTAATGGCTGGATGATTTAGCATAAGGATAAAAGAGCTACCAAAACAATGTTAGTATCCCTAAAATTACTGTCAGCATCCATCAACAGATTCCACTTACAAAACCCAAAACAAACTGCCCAGAAACCAGTGAAATTTTACATGTTACTCTACCAGCCTCAGGAAAAACCTGGAGAGAAACCCAGCCCATGGACTGCTCCACCCAAGTAACTTTAGTGCATAAGGTTTGTCTGCAGAAGGACAATGTCCTCCACAGCATCGGTTGCAGAACTGCTTGTGAGGGTTCTGACCACCTGGAGACACTTTGCATCTCCTGTTACCCTTCCTGCTCACTGGGCACCAGAGCCCACGACCCGTGACCAGCCTGCAGCCCTCAGCAGCACCTCTGGGAACTGCAGGGAAGCCACACATGCATGGGCTCCACATCATACCAAATTCTTGCACCAATACTGCAGCTATGTGAACCCTTCAGGCTCCTGCATGTGAAAAAAAAATTGAGAGAGTTGTGTTCACATGTACTAAAGTTGCAAAACCCCACAATTCACCATGGGCCCAATTCAAAGCTTTCTTCTGTCACTGGGAATCCTTCCACCAGATTTCAGAAGGATTCAAGCTGGGACCTGATGAAGTA
Organism: Amazona ochrocephala; assembly: GCA_039720435.1. Classification (NCBI taxonomy): domain Eukaryota; kingdom Metazoa; phylum Chordata; class Aves; order Psittaciformes; family Psittacidae; genus Amazona; species Amazona ochrocephala. The sequence continues at coordinate 91,633,354 of CM077877.1, forward strand.
AGCTTTCAAAACAGCTTCTCCCTTGAAACTGAGGGCTTCACATATAGCATGGGCTTCCTATTATTTAAGAGCCATTTCTCTAGGCTTTTTGTATTTCTTGTTGTGGTTGATTTTTTGATGCCTAAACACTGACATCTGAGAAACTTCTCAACATAAGAACACTGAACTGCATTGCGCTTGGACTCTGATTATAGAAGAAAGAGCAAGCTGCAATCCCCAATGGCTTTGTGGAGACCTTGATATGCAAACAAACACCTCTCTAAGCATCAATTATTATGTGAGAAACTGGGACACTCTTAGCTAATTACTCAATTTGGGAGTTATATTGTTAGCACAGTGTTATCACTCATAATTGTCCGCATTTTGGTGTGCACTGACTTTAGCATTTAAAAAAAATCAGAAAAGGAGGCTCAAGGGAGACCTTATCACTCTATAACTACCTGAAAGAAGGATGAAGTGAGGTGGGTGTTGCTGTCTACTCCCAAGTAACAAGTGATAGCACATGAGGAAACGGCCTCAGATTGTGCACCAGGTAAGGTTTATATTGGATGTCAAGAAAAATTTCTTAATTGAAAGGGTTGTCAAGCATTGGAACAGGCTGCCCAAGGAAGCGGTGCAGCCACCATCCCTGGAGGTATTTAAAGGATGTGTAGATATGGCACTTAGGGACATGGTTTAGTGGTCATCTTGGCAGTATTAGGTTAATGGTTTGACTTGATGATCTCAAGGGTCTTTTCTAACCTGACTGGCTCTATGATTCTATCAATTTACTTGAATGTGTGTTTCAAAAAAGATCACTGCATTTCTGACTTTTTGAACATTGCTGGGAAATAGAAAACAACAAATAACCCAACCTTAAGAATACAGTTATAATTTACAATTTCAGCTGCACAGCAAATACCATAGATGAACCAAAAAGGAAGGAAAACAAAGTAGGGGCAAAAAAGAAATATACAAAACCAAGGTGTAATAACACTGTATGTTGTGCACAAGGAAATCATGGGAGTTAAATGAGCTAAGATGGCATCTTCTCTGGACTGCACAGGCCACTCTTGATACTGGGAGGAAAGGAAAGGCTCATTCCATATGTGCTCTACTCTTCAAAACAGAGGAGAGTGCTTGGGAATTCCTTCAATATTCAAACAGATTATCAGTTTAAGTATGCGCAAGAAGAGGATAACCAGCTTCCACCAGTAAGTCTGTAACATCTGGATTTAGTTCCTCCAATGTTTTGCATCAAAATTTTACATTCCACAGTACCTGAAGCCATATCAAATATATGAAATCTAAAACTTGGCTTGACTTGCAGCAGACTGTAGAGCTTCTTGCAGAACAGCAGGTCATACAAGATCTCAGAAGTCAGGAAGATGCACATGAGGAGGCAGAAAAGACACCAAAAGTGGTCACGTCCTCGTCAGAGGGCTTTCTTTAGTGTGTAAAATTACTTGCACTCCTTTTATGATGGTAGTAAAAATGGAAAACCAGGTTTTTCATCTCATTCTTTACTGGTTGAAACTTATGCACCAGTTCTGCCAAGTTCATGCTTAAAATGCCATTGGCTTCAGTGAGATTTCAGTATTTGTCTAAAAACTGCCTGCACACTCAGCTGTTTTATTGCACCTGGTCTGAAAAGCGCGCAACAAAAGGCGCAACAAAAGGCGCAACAAAAGGCGCAACAAAAGGCGCAACAAAAGGCGCAACAAAAGGCGCAACAAAAGGCGCAACAAAAGGCGCAACAAAAGGCGCAACAAAAGGCGCAACAAAAGGCGCAACAAAAGGCGCAACAAAAGGCGCAACAAAAGGCGCAACAAAAGGCGCAACAAAAGGCGCAACAAAAGGCGCAACAAAAGGCGCAACAAAAGGCGCAACAAAAGGCGCAACAAAAGGCGCAACAAAAGGCGCAACAAAAGGCGCAACAAAAGGCGCAACAAAAGGCGCAACAAAAGGCGCAACAAAAGGCGCAACAAAAGGCGCAACAAAAGGCGCAACAAAAGGCGCAACAAAAGGCGCAACAAAAGGCGCAACAAAAGGCGCAACAAAAGGCGCAACAAAAGGCGCAACAAAAGGCGCAACAAAAGGCGCAACAAAAGGCGCAACAAAAGGCGCAACAAAAGGCGCAACAAAAGGCGCAACAAAAGGCGCAACAAAAGGCGCAACAAAAGGCGCAACAAAAGGCGCAACAAAAGGCGCAACAAAAGGCGCAACAAAAGGCGCAACAAAAGGCGCAACAAAAGGCGCAACAAAAGGCGCAACAAAAGGCGCAACAAAAGGCGCAACAAAAGGCGCAACAAAAGGCGCAACAAAAGGCGCAACAAAAGGCGCAACAAAAGGCGCAACAAAAGGCGCAACAAAAGGCGCAACAAAAGGCGCAACAAAAGGCGCAACAAAAGGCGCAACAAAAGGCGCAACAAAAGGCGCAACAAAAGGCGCAACAAAAGGCGCAACAAAAGGCGCAACAAAAGGCGCAACAAAAGGCGCAACAAAAGGCGCAACAAAAGGCGCAACAAAAGGCGCAACAAAAGGCGCAACAAAAGGCGCAACAAAAGGCGCAACAAAAGGCGCAACAAAAGGCGCAACAAAAGGCGCAACAAAAGGCGCAACAAAAGGCGCAACAAAAGGCGCAACAAAAGGCGCAACAAAAACCTTGAAGTTAATCCAGTCCTAACCTCCCTATCATGGACAGGGACGCCTTCCACAAGACCAGGTTGCTCAAACCCTCATCCAACCTGGCCTTGAATACTGCCAGGGATGGGGCAGCCACAGCTTCTCTGGGCAACCTGTGCCAGTGCATCAGTGGAAATCTACTCACAGTACTTATGGAAATACACACATGAACAGCACAGATTTGATCTTCCATACACATCCACAAGCTCCACACCACTGTTGTGCTTCTATTCGTTGCAGGTGTTAGGTCACTCAGGCACAGAAAGTAATCCCATACCAAGTAGATCCCTCAAGGTTATATACAGATTATTGCACTGTGCCTCAGTATTGATTAAGATGCATACATCTTGTTTTAAAGCACGAGTTTTAACTTGCTTCAAGAGAGCTGCCTCATACAAGATTCTATCTGAGAACAATTCTTTCAAAGTTGTCATAATCAAGCACCACTGAAATTCAGAACAGAAAACTTCATAATCAGCAAGCTCAGGAGAGGTCAGAGGTGACTGAAGTTTGCATGCCAGCAGTAGCTTATGTTTTGTGAAATAAAACTGGCCACTTACATTCAATTACACAGAAATAAAGAATCTGATTAGGAAAACGTGGGCCCGGGCTCTTTTTACAAAAGATAATCTCTTCCCTTCTCTCTTGCCATCCGTGGCACCAAGCCATGAAGGTGTTTTGTAACAGATTAATTACCCAGGTTGGGAAAACTACTACTTTACACAGAAGTCAGCTAATAAACCAAAACTCCTTTCATGTGTAATAAATACTGTGTGACAAAGAAAGCACTGCTCCTAGAATAAAGTGTTCCATTCACTTAATGACATTGCATATCCAGAAGTAGTCAGAGTAAACTGCATGAATGTGGCTGCCAAAAATCAATAGTGGGATGGCAACTGCATGGACACATACGTTACTGTTAGTCCTGGAAATCTCTGTAAAGTACAATTCAAACCTGCTTCCTTTTCTGCACACATATAGATATCTTAGATACAGAAAATTCAAAGCAAAACACTTTCTGCCATGGATTTTGGTTTATTTTTCCCTTCTCCAGACCAGCAATAAAAGTGGAAGTTGTTCAAGTGGCTCTGACTCAGCCCAGGCAGAAGTCTTGTAACACAGCAGCAGTCAAGGGAAAAGCTGGCAGACTTAATGAGAGGCTATAAACCACCTTTGCCAACACACACTTACAGTCCAGGAACCTCAGCGCAGCTGCAGGCTGCTCCCAGATACCTCGCTCTATTGCAAATGCTTTTCCTATACCTGTATGTTCAGTGTTAAGATGAGCAATGTGTTCAAACGCTGTTTGCAGCATACACGCATAAAATGACCAAAGGCCTTGGGTAATTGTTTTTAAATACAAGTCACTTGAAGCTGTAAAAGATAATACCCTTAATGAAAACCGTGTGCTTGTATTCAGTGAAAATTAGATGTTTCCAGAATCATAATTCTGGAAATTCTAATTTGCTCTAGATTGCTCTTGGGATACAACATTTTGAGGGATTCAATAGGAAGTAAGGATTTAATCAAACTTTGCTTAAAATGCAATTTCAGAGTTGCGAAATATATACATATGTAGCTCATTTTCAACGGAAAACTCATTTAAAGGATGAGAAAAAAGTTAAGCATAGGGACGAAATGCCTCTGTTTCTGAAATAAAGCATTGATTTCTGTGAGGAAAAAAAAAAAACAAAAATTCAACAGAAGATGTACTTATGTCAGCTCCCAAGTGTACCTCCAAGAGAAATATCAGCCAGGGCCTGTGTTGTTCCTTATTTCCCACACAGGCCATGTTCCCTTGATTGCTGAACAACTCACAAGGCACCCCAATGATTCATCAAGTAGCTGAAAGGTTGGCTCAGAGGGAAAATCTGAACAGTGCTCTCAGGAAATGCTGATTTTCAGCATAATCCCACATTTCAGTGTGGGTTTTTTGGTTGTTTTTTTGTTTGTTTTTTGTTTTTTGTTTTTTTTTTTTTTTTTTTTTGTTTGTTTGTTTGGTTTTTTTTTGGGGGGGGGGAAGGTGTCATTGCCAGATTTAACATTTAAATAACTAGGTGCAGAGAAAGAGAAAGAAGTTGGCTCCTGTGATGTTTCTTAAGCTGGCAGGAGAAGGTCCAAGATCATCTGCCCTCCCTTTTAAAGGGCTCCAACTGATAAGGATCTTGCAGTAAACTGAAATCCAGCAAAATAAAATTAAAACCCCCAGAAGACAGATGAACAAAGGAAGTCCCTGAGTATCTGGAACACAGCTAGTTATGCCAGCAGGAGACAAACAGGGAGGAGGTTGGAGAAAAATGCTTCCTTTGTTCAAGCCATGAGGAACTCAAAGTTTGATTTGTGCTTAAGGAACTCTTCAATAAACAAAGCTAAAACCCCCTTACGGCAGCATCTCTATGATCAGGAACAATCACAGTATCACAGACTGTTACCAAAGGAAGGATGAAGAGCGTCACGAACACAAAAATGTTCATAGTTACCAATATATTTAAGGAGGATAAACACCGCATTATGTCTACCTAAAGTACAGCTACTATAGCTGCATACTGCATAATATATTTGCTATTCTAAGCATACATGGTCTAGACCAGAGGTTAAGTATATCAGGCAAGCAGAGCCTTCATTATTTACAGCAGCTGTGCAATGAAAATGTTGACAGCTCTTGATATAGGAGAATTTATGCTCTATGCCTGACAAAGCACAAGAGGCTCTGCAAAGGCTGTCCACACATTGCTGATGGTCCAGACATCTATAAGCATTACTGGTTTCTTTGTTGCTCTCACAAAGCATCGTCCACCAGCAATACTTGCCTAAACTAAACCTGGATGCTTCCCATCCTGTCAGACACTGGCTCATCTCAATTAGTCACATCCTTGTCACCAGTTAAACAGACTACTGTAGCCTAAGCTACCTAATCATAAAAATCATAGAACCACAGAATAGTTAGGGTTGGAAAGGACCTTAAGATCATCTAGTCCCAAGCCCCCCTGCCATGGGCAGGGACACCACACACAAAGCCATGTCACCCAAGACTGCCCAACCTGACCTTGAACACTGACAGGGATGGAGCATTCACCACTTCCATGGGCAACCTGTTCCAGTGCCTCACCACCCACACAGTAAAGAACTTCTTTCTTATATCTAATCGAAACTTCCCCTGTGCAAGTTTACACCCGTTACCCCTTGTCCTACCACTACAGCCACTAATGAAGAGTCCCTCCCCAGCATCCCTATAGGCCCCCCTTCAGATACTGCAAGGCTGCCATGAGGTCTCCATGCAGCCTTCTCTTCTCCAGCCTGAACAGCACCAACTTTCTCAGCCTGTCCATGCAATTAAAGAAATTCCAGCTATTTTATAACCTCACAGCACATCTCCACCCACCCTCTGTTTTCTGGACTAGCATCTTACAATGCTTCCACGGCTCATGTATGTTTGGCCTTTTTCTCCACAGTGGTTTACAAGCCCAAGCTAAGGATTGCCCACCTGTACCTGGCTAGCAACCCCTCCTTTTCTGTCGGACTTTGAAGACTTCGTGACCCCCTGGAGGTGTGACCAGTGCCTAGAGGCACTCTATTTCCAAAATTGCTTTGCTGATGGATCTTACTTACACATCCTAAAAAACAAATTTATATGGGAATTTGGAGTCATGAAGAAATGATGGGCTGGCAGGGATGCTGACAGCTTTCTCACCAAAAGCAAGCAACACAGGTCTGTTGACAGCATCATTATGCTGTGCATAGCTGGTCTCATCAGAGTTTCTTAAGAGCTGGGATGGCTGGAGCCCTCCAGGAAAACGGACAAGCCGTTCATCAGTGAAGTTAACAGCCACCCTCATGCAACAGCCACACTGAGTAGTCTGCCTCTGGGCTACCTGAAAGGGTGGAAGACTACCTCAGGCACTGGGATGAAACCCTGCTGGGATAAACGCATCTTGATGCCACACTGGTTTCCATCCCTGATGCCAGGGCACACTTCCATCAGGACAGCAGGTCCTGAGGACAAGCCCCCACCTGTGGCACAAACTCTTCTAGCACCAAGGGCTCTCACAAGCCATTGCTACCTTCTACACTAAGCAGAAACAAGTGGGTTTTTTCAGACTTCTGTCATGAAATTTACGAAGCTTTTTATAACAAATCAAGCCTGAATTACATGTAAAGCTCTACACAAACAAGATGGTTCAGAAGCTTCTTCAATGGGGAAAGGATGAGAGGAGAGGGTACATTGTGGGCAGGAGCACCATTAGACGCATTAGAAGGCTGCAAGATGGAAAAGCAAACTGGGACTCTGAAGAGGAAACAAATGCTACAGCTTACAGATAAGACTTACCTTTTAAGATCCAGAGAAATAATTGCTGTGAACATGCTTCAATATGCTTTTTGTTTTCCCCCCTCATATTAAGATATTTTAGTGTGTTTAATATAGGCCTACATTTTAGGAACAGATTGAAAAGCCAGCAAAACAGAAGGCCAATAAGGGACTGAAAAGAGGCGTTACCACTGGTAAGTATAAAGAGGCAGAACTACTGTAACTGGGTAATTAAGTAAAGAACATTGAAGCTGGAAGTCTCCTTAATGGCAAGTTTCAGTGGGATAACTTTCCAAAGGAAGAGACTGAAAACTAATCCTGATCTGTTCTGAACTGGTGACAGATGGAAGAGGTTTTCTAATTTTTTTTATTATTTTTTTTTAAATGCTGACATTGGGAAGTGGCACATCTTAGTATCTAACTTCTATTACTACAGCACCAGACACACTGCTTTCCCCTCTTCATCCTTGTTGTGGTTTAAACTTCATAAACCCATACAGCCGCTCTCTCACTCACTCCCCACTGTCTCTTCCCTCCGCTCCTGGAGGGATGGGAAGGAGAATCGAAAGAATGCAACTCCCACAGGTTGAGATAAGAACAGTTTAGTAACTAAGGTATAACATAAATCACTACTGCTACCACCAATAATAATAATGACAAGAGAAAATACAAGGGAAAAGAATACTATTTCTCACCACCTAATATCAAGCCTGAGCACGCAGTGCACCCCCACCACCCTTCCGGGTCTCTGCTCTCCGTTTCTACATCCTGGACATGACGTGCTGGGGTATGGAATAACCTCTTTGGTTAGTCTGGATCAGGTGTCCTGTCTCTCCTTCCTCCCGGCTTCCCCTCCTCCCTGGCAGAGCATGAGGCTCAGAAAGTCCTTGGCCAGCCTAAACATCACCAAGCAGTAACTGAAAACACTGGTGTTATCAGCGCTGTTCCCAGGCCCAAAATCAAAAACACAGAGCCGCACTAGCTACCAAGAAGGAGAAAAAATGACTGCTGCTGCTGAACCCAGGACAATCCTTGACTCACACAGCACTTCTGAAGCTCTGCGGCCCAAAAAAATAATGTTCAGATTTTATGACAGGACTGAAAGAAAAGCTCCTTAGGAAAGAAAAAAAAATTAAATACAATCTCTGCTTTATGTATCAGACAACCAACATCTGCAAACAAGCATCAGGAGCTTCCCATAATCCATAGGAAACTCTCCAACAACTTGCTAGAAAACAGAAGGGGAGTGGGGAAAATGTGAAGTTACCGTGATCTCCTCTTGCTGTCTAGCAAGTGGAGTCACACAGCATCAGAAGTAACACAGAACTACTGTAAACCTTATACTGGCAGTGAGCTCCATTGAGGCCTTCTCCCCTGTGCAACTTTTCTTGACTTCTCTGCTTAATTCACCACTTAAAAAGATCACATTCTTCTCTGTGGCTCCTGATCCCCAAGTGGCTCCAGCAGGACTTCTCCCCAGGTCAGCTTCAACTTGTCAGCCAGCACTTTCTCACTAGTTATTTTCCTATGAATAAATACAACTGCTGTCCAGAAGCCTGTCACAGCATATTTTACATCTCACTTCTATGCGAGCAGCTTCCTTTTTTAGAGAAACCAGAAACATAAACACCAGTTTGCAAAGTCCCAGCTCTACAAAACTTGTTATTTTATACATTACACCTGCAAACAGATGAGGGCATTAAGGGCTTTTGGTATTAATACTGGAGGCCGTTCCTGGAAGTCAGCTAGAGACTCCTAAAGACCCCAGGACTATTCACGCTTTACTAGTGCTCTGCAAGGGTAGCATAAAGGAGAAAAAGCAGGCATTACACTAGGGAGGAAGAGCTGAAGCAACAACTGAGGGCCACGTATGGCAGTCAGTGGACGAAAACTAAGCAAAGGTAACAGAAAAACAGGTGAAACTTAAGAACAGAAGAGAAGAACAGACGAGACAAGACAAAGAGGTGCAGAGGAACTTGAAATTTAATAGCAAACTAATCAATTAAAGGAAAAAGTAAACACCTGCTGTCAAGACTCAGGAGATAGAAATTTAATTTCTTTCTGAAAACTAATATTATAAACAGCCTCAAAACAAACAGAATTTAATATGGAGTTCACAGCCCAAAGCACAGAAGTTGCATAAACCAACTGATGAGAATTGGCTTCCTCATTTTGTTTAGAATAATACATGTTAATCATATCCTACGGTAGACTCAAAAGGTCTTTTGATAAAACTAGCATAAAATAATGTTAATTAGATTTTAAAGGAACACTTGAGACACTGCCTCCAAACCCTTGTTCATTTTTCTTTAATATTCATGTCAGTGGCAACTCCCAATTAGAAGGATATTCTCTAAGTTCTTACTTCCATCAAAAACAAGAGGGTAAACTTCTGAAAGAGAGGCTACCAAGGTCATTTGCAGGGATATTGGCTTAGATTCTTCAGTTTCACTAATGGTAGGTGCACATCACAAAAGTCACAAAAGTATTACAAAAAATAATACTGTACTGATAGCTTTTGATACAATAGACTTTGACCTTTTGGTGATTCTTTTAAATTATATCTGCTGAAATTACACAATTTGTGAGAAGCATTACCTGTATATTAGAAAGGCATTTAATACCATACTGCCAAAGACAATGCTCAGAAATTTCAAATACCCCAAACTACTAAGTAAGTAAAAAGAAACGAACACAAAATTAAATTCCCTCAGTCTTTGGAAACCTAACTGCTGGTTTAGGGCAAACAGAAACCTGTCAATACCAATGTAATAACTTAAACAAAAGTAATACCTAAACACACTGAAGCCACATTTCTAGAATTTCATTCTGCTCCTTCAGGAGAGGGAAAAGGGTGCTGTTACAGACCGCCTGACCAAGGGGACTTGCTGGACGAAGCGCTCCATAGGCAGATAGGAGCAGCCTCACGCTCGCAGGCCCTTGTTCTCATGGGAGACTTCAACCACCCTGATATCTGTTGGAGGGATGGTACGGCCCGGCACAAACAATCCAGAAGGTTCCTCGATTGCGTGGAAGACAACTTCCTTCTGCAAGTAATAGAGGAGCCGACAAGGAGAGGTGCCATGCTTGACCTCGTCCTCACCAACAGGGAAGGGCTGGTTGGGAATGCAACGCTCCAGGGCAGCCTTGATTGCAGTGATCATGAGATGGTTGAGTTTGAGATCCTCAGGACAGTGAGAAGAGCGTGCAGCAAGCTCACTGCCCTGGACTTCAAGAGAGCAGACTTTGGCCTCTTCAGGAACCTGCTCAGTAAGGTTCCATGGGATGCAGCCCTAGAGGGCAGGGGGGCCCAAGACTGTTGGTTGATATTCAAGGATCACCTGCTGCAAGCTCAGGAGCGGTGCATCCCAACTAGAAGGAAGTTCAGCAGGAGAGCCAGGAGACCTCCTTGGATGGATAAGGAGCTGCTGAGCAAAATTCGAAAGAAAAAAGAGGCTTATAAAAGGTGGAAGCAAGGTCAGGCAGCCTGGGAGGAATACAGGGATGTTGTCCGGGAAGCTAGGGACCAGGTTAGGAAAGCTAAGGCCCACTTAGAATTAAAATTGGCTAGGGATGTTAAGGATAACAGGAAGGGATTTTATAGGTACATTGCCAATAAGAGACAGGTTAGGGACACCGTGGGCCCTCTCCAGAAGCTATCGGGAGAACTGGCTACCCTGGATTTGGAGAAGGCTGAGGTTCTTAATGACTTCTTTGCCTCAGTCTTCACCAGCAAATGCTCTGTCCACACCACCCAAGTCTTGGAAGGCAGACGCGGGGACGGTGAGGGTGGGGACCCTGGGCCCACTGTGGGGGAGGATCTGGTTCGAGACCACCTTAGGAACCTGAATGTATACAAGTCCATGGTACCGGATGAAATCCATCCACGGGTCCTGAAGGAGCTGGCAAATGAAGTTGCTAAGCCACTGTCCATCATATTTGAAAAATCATGGCAGTCAGGTGAAGTTCCCGATGACTGGAAAAAGGGAAATATAACCCCCATTTTTAAGAAGGGGAAAATGGATGAGCCGGGGAATTACAGACCAGTCAGTCTCACCTCTGTGCCTGGCAAAATCTTGGAGCGGATTCTCCTGGAAAGCATGCTAAGGCACATGAAAACCAACAAGGTGCTTGGTGACAGCCAGCATGGCTTCACTAAGGGGAAATCCTGCCTGACCAATCTGGTGGCCTTCTATGAAGGGGCTACAGAACTGATGGACAGGGGCAGAGCAGTTGATGTCATCTACCTGGACTTGTGTAAAGCCTTTGACACTGTCTCCCATGACATCCTTGTCTCTAAGTTGGAGAGACATCAATTTGATAGGTGGACCACTCGGTGGATAAAGAACTGGCTGGATGGCCGCACACAAAGAGTAGTGCTCAGTGGCTCAGTGTCCAGCTGGAGACCAGTAACGAGTGGTGTCCCCCAGGGATTGGTGTTGGGACCGGTCTTGTTCAACATCTTTGTGGGTGACATGGACAGTGGGATTGAGTGCGCCCTCAGCAAGTTTGCCAATGACACCAAGCTGTGTGGTTCGGTTGATACATTGAAGGGAAGGAATGCCATCCAGAGGGACCTTGACACGCTTGTGAGGTGGGCTGATGCCAACCTGATGAAGTTTAACCATGCTAAATGCAAAGTCCTCCACCTGGGTCGGAGCAATGCCAGGCACAGCTACAGGTTGGGCGGGGAGGAGATTGAGAGCAGCCCTGCGGAGAAGGACTTGGGGGTGTGGGTTGATGAAAAAATGAACATGAGCTGGCAGTGTGCGCTTGCAGCCCAGAAGGCCAACCGTATCCTGGGCTGCATCAAAAGGAGTGTGACCAGCAGGTCGAGGGAGGTGCTCCTGCCCCTCTACTCTGCTCTCGTGAGACCTCACTTGGAGTATTGCGTGCAGTTCTGGTGTCCTCAACATAAAAAGGACATGGAACTGTTAGAACAAGTGCAGAGGAGGGCCACGAGGATGATCAGGGGACTGGAACACCTCTCGTATGAAGATAGGCTGAGAAAATTGGGGCTGTTCAGCCTGGAGAAGAGAAGGCTGCGTGGAGACCTCATAGCAGCCTTCCAATACCTGAAGGGGGCCTATAGGGATGCTGGGGAGGGACTCTTCATTAGGGACTGTGGTGAGAGGACAAGGGGTAACGGGTTTAAACTTAAACAGGGGAGGTTTAGATTGGATCTGAGGAAGAAATTCTTTACTGTGAGGGTGGTGGGGCCCTGGAATGGGTTGCCCGGGGAAGTTGTGAATGCTTCATCCCTGGCGGCGTTCAAGGTGGGGTTGGACATAGCCTTGGATGGCATGGTTTAGTGGGAGGTGTCCCTGCCCATGGCGGGGGGGTTGGAACTCGATGATCTTGAGGTCCTTTCCAGCCCTTACTATTCTGTGATTCTGTGATTCTGTGATAATCCATTGCCATTACCCGAAACCGCAGAGATGAATGGAGCACCTAAAATAGGACCTTATAAGAAACCTTTGTACAAATAAGAGGAACACATACATGGCCAACTTGTAGGTTTTTCAGAAGCTACAAGGTTGAAAACAGCATGGAAACAATTTTCCTAGTCTTTGCTGTAAATACTGTGGGCTTTTCCTTCTTTGATATCCCAGTGCCAGCTCCCCCCCACTGCTCAGCCAGGTGGCAAGCAACCCAGGGAAACAGAAACCAGAACTGCATCCCCAGCTAGTGCAGGGCAACAATACAGTGACCAGACATCCCTACCCTCTCCTCCGCCGACCTGCCCCAAATCATTATCAAATATCCAGCAGTGCCCCTTTTCTTCCTTCCTACCCCTCTCATCCTGTGAGGCCAAGACCAGATACTGAGAGCCTACGGGCAGCACCACGGTCCTCAGCAAGAAGGATGATGCCCTGTCTCCTTTAGCTCCTGGAAATGCAGCAGCAGGTCAAGCCCCAGCTTCACCACATCAGGACAATGTGTGCTGGGGGAAGCAGCAGGGTAAGTAGGGAAATAAGAAGTCATGAAGTATTTGGTGCAGCTATGTTACCTGGGTCTCCTTTAAAGGGAGGCTAATGCCTAGCACTGATGAGCAACATCTGGCAGGAATGACCAGCTCCAGTAAGCAAGCTGGTAGACAGCTTCAAGTTACTGAGGTCAGGATTCACTTCACATAATTAGGATATAATCCTTTAATAGCCAGTTCTGTGAGTTCTAGTTGTCCACAAAGGCAGTTTAGTATTGAAAAATTGCTCAAGTTTAATAAGCATCCTGAGGATGGCAACTAGAGGCTCTCAGAAAAAGCAAGCCAAACTTTTGGGTGACCCAGGCTCAAACATAAAATCAAATGCTCAGGTTTCTTGATTCAGTGCTCTCAACTTCCATTTCCAAATATGGTCCCATGTCACTGAAAACAGTGAAAGATTTGACATGAATTTCCACTGCAAATAGGCCAAACAGTACCCAAAGTATCCACACACTTGCCTATCTAAAAATGTGCTTGAGTTTTGCCAATTTCTGGTCATGATTTAGTTTCCCTTCTTTCTCATGAAATTTTACTAATATGCAAAATTAGAAACACAGTGCAGTGTGCAAAAGGCAACCAATGTAACTCCACCTCTGTTTATATGTAGTCTCGTACCAGCCTTCTTACATCAAAGAAAATGGGATGTTACATTGAGCACAAACTCCTAGTAGAAGGCAAAGGGCTACAGATGCCGTACATGGCAGCTACCCAGTCATTCAACTCTGACCCTCTGCAGCAAACAGGCTCTTCAGAGTCTCTTATTTGCAAAGGCACCAGTTTAACAGCAGCCCAAGACAAATCAACATTTGCCAGTAAGAAATCAGGCCAAGGGCAAACTCCAGCAAGACCTGACAACAAGCTCCCTAGTTCCAATTCCCTCACCCCATTTGCTCCAAGAACAGAAATGGTTTCCTGGGAAAAAGCAGGTTTAGTACAGATTATTTCAACCATCCCTCCACAACCTGCTGCCTTGGCAAGAAGCTGTTAGCAGGACCAGTCATCAGTCATCTCCCTGATGTAAAACTTGCTCCAGCCTTCAGAAACTTTCAGGAACTTGTTATAGGGTTTAAGCACTCTCATCACAGGTGGCTGACAACTAGAAGCCCAAGAGAGAGATACAAGCATCTGTGAACTTGTAAGCTACCATATACCATGGAGCCTACCAAGCCTTCCCCCTCCCCTGCTCACACACACACATAGCATCTCACTGCAGTGGCTGAGATTTCTCGCTGCTCCTTCCACAATGGAAACTGAAAGTAACTAGGAATTAAATAGGACTGTTTTAAAAGAACTGTTTGAGGAAATATAATCCAAAACATTAACTGCTGCATCAGCTCTCACAAGGGCCTGATAAGGAAAAGAGCCTGTAGTTTGGTGAACAATATTGGCATCATGGACTTTTCAGTTGATGTTTACTTAAATTACACAGCAACTAATTAATGCAAAGTCTTAGTCATGTGTTCCCTTTAAGCACTTCTGTTGCCATTTGGCAGTCCCGTTTACCATGGTGATCTCATCCAAGAAAAAGAACATTTTGAACAGGGCTTCCTGTGAACTGGAACCCTGAAAACCATCAGACTATACACCACAAAGACCGATAATAATACATGAACTTATTCTCATGTGTCAAGTACTACAAAATGGATTTCTTTTTTCTGTTCCCTGCCTTATTGTCTTTGTGCAAGAAAGGATAGCTTTGTTAAAGGCAGAAGAGTAAACAGGGACCAGAGTTGTGCTTTAGAGACAACATTAATGCACTGCAAATAAATCATACCCCATCCTCCTTGTGAAAGGTTTATAAATAGGGAAATCTTTTATAACTCTGATGGAGGACTTATTTTTAATTCCTTTGTACTGACCTGTTGCCTTCCTTTATTATAGAATCATTCAGGATTTGATGCATTTGACTGGAAATTTCCTTAAACTCAAAGTCAAAGCAAATTTACAGTGGCAGTCATCTCTTTTTTCTTACAGACACTTATTTCCTATCTCATTACAATAAACGTCAAGCACCAATGAGAAACATAAAATATGGTTCCTTATACCTACCAAGATGGAAACACAGCCAGAAGCTGTAACTGAAGCAGCAATAAAGGCAACGGCAAGAGTAGCCAGAAGAGCATGCAGGTACGACCACCACCACTGGTTGCCCCTTTTCAGCTTTAAAGAGACCCGAGAGCAACCTGTGGCTAAACTAAACACACCCACACAATTTTATTTGATATGATGCATTGAATGTACAATAGAAATAATAGCCCTTATATGAATATTTTCAGTCTCCAGGCAAGTAAAGTATGGGAAAAACCTTTTTATTATTTGTTGAGTTGGGTTTTTTATTTAAACATTTCATTGTCACTGCAACTCAGTGCCAAGCATTTCGTTTCTAGTATCCGCCTGTGGGCGGCTTAAGAACAGTGAATGTCAACGAGCCAACATGGTTTTAATCTTCAAGAAGAGCTGGATAGAGGCATATTAATTTCAGCCTGGTTTACTTATGAGTGACACATTATAACTAGAGAGTCACAGTGGGTGGGCTCAAGGCAGGCAAATTTGAACCAAGTAATTAAGTGCATTGCCCTAAAGTAGACAAATCTAAAGAAAAGCTTAATTGGCATAGGCTTATAACCCTGAGGCAGGACTTAGAAGCAGCACCTCCCCCTCTCTGGCCAGTCAGTGTCAGCAAACCTGATGCAACACCTCTAAGGGACACCAGGACAGACCACAGACCCTAGCAAGTTAAAACTCTCACGGTGCAGCCTAAAAAGAGACAAGCTTTGCAAAGTGACTCATGTTGCCAGCCCACAGTGGTTAAGTGTAGGCTTTGGGTAAACCATGCAGCATGACAAGGCACTGCTGGAGAAGCCTGAATACATGACTGCTTTAAAACTGCAGTGCTATTCTTAGTGGATATATGTAAAACATATCTAAATCCAGGACTCTAAATGGCTACAGCACTTCCTGAAATGAAGAGGGCAAGAAGTGGGGAAGAATAAAATCATAGAGCAGTTAGGGTTGGAAAGGACCTTAAGATCACCTAGTTCCAACCCCCCTGACATGGGCAGGGACACCTCACGCTAAACCATGCCATCCAAGGCTATGTCCAACCCCACCTTGAACACCACCAGCAATGAAGCATTCACAACTTCCCTGGGCAACCCATTCCAGGGCCTCACCACCCTTACAGTAAAGAATTTCTTCCTCATATCCAGTCTAAGCTTCCCCTGTTTAAGTTTTAACTCATTACCCCTTGTCCTCTCACCACAGCCCCTAATGAAGAGTCCCTCCTCCGCATCCCTATAGGCCCCCTTCAGGTATTGGAAGGCTGCTATGAGGTCTCCACACAGTCTTCTCTTCTCCAGGCTGAACAGACCCAATTTTCTCAGCCTATCTTCATATGGGAGGTTCTCCAGTCCCCTGATCATCCTCGTGGCCCTCCTCTGGAGTTGTTCCAGCAGTTCCATGTCCTTTTTATGTTGAGGACACCAGCACTGCACACAATACTCCAAGTGAGGTCTCACGAGAGCATCAGACATCTTCAGTCACACTGCTCAAACAGTAAGAAAACCTGTCTGCTTGGTTGCGCAAACTTTAAAATTTACATGACTGGAAAAAGGGAGTTTCATTCTGTAACACCAGCACAGTAATCTCAGTCTTCAGAACAAACTTCCCTTAAAACACAAACTTCTAAATCATCAAAATTGCATATGTGGAGTATTCTCCCAGATGTATTTATCTATCCACTGCAGGATCTGGAGCAAATGATATCAGCAACATAAAATTTAATGGTACACATCTTCCTGCAGAGGTCTCTTCTATGACTCACTGAATGACAGCTGCACATCACAATTCAAAGACCAAACAAATCAAGGACGTGTATACATCTGTAGACATTTGTTCATCGGTTTCAAATTGATTAATGTGATCAAGATCCTTTATGATATGCATCCTGCGTGTTTTGGGTGGGCTCCTCCCACCTTGAAAATAGCTCACAAGTGCCTCACAAGAACAACCCAGAACACAAATCATAGAATGGTTAGGGGTTGGAAAGGATCTCAAGATCATGTAGTTCCAAACCCCCACTATGGGCAGGGACACCTCTTACTAGACCGGCTTCCTCCAAGTCCAGTCCAACCTGGTCTTGAGCACTGCCAGGGATAGTGCAGCCACAACTTCTCTGGGAAACCTGTTCCAGTGCCTCAGCACCCTCACAACAAAGAAGTTCTTCCTTACATCCAACCTAAATCTCCCCTGTTTAAGTCTGAACCCATTACCCCTTGTCCTTTTCATTTCAAGCACTCTCCTTTGTTTCTGAGGTCTATGCATCAGACAAAACTTGGTCTCTCAGACCAGCTAACCTAAACCCCACTGATGTCCTCTGTCCTCAGATGAAGACACATTTTCATTCAGTAAGCAAAAAGTGCAAAGTTACACAAACTGTATCTGCTCAAATGGCAAAACCCTTTGCCAACACCCAACTGCATCCAGCTGGATCTGCACAGGCTGCCAGGGGCTCTGCATTCCTGCATGGCTGGGGGTGTTTCCCTCTCCCAGCCTGTAATTTGCCTTGCACACTGCTGGGAGGGAACAGCAGGTCTCCCAGCTACTGACGTAACATTTGACAGCCAGAACTAGGGCAGTGAAGACCCACAGAAGGCTAGCAGCAACAGAATATCCAACGCAATGAAATGCATCCCATCCTCAGTGCTTCTTTCACACCAAATAGGGCAAGAGGAGAAACAAAGACATCCTAGATAAGTTTATGTGAGCCACATTCTGATTTAGCCTGTTAGTACCTGAAGAAACAGGGACCTAGGTGAGGGAACCTGCCTAAGTCTTGCACATCAGGAGTCAGGCAGCAAGAATGGGTAGGAAGAAGCCCAGGGCAGACAGGGTGAGAACAGAGAGTCCACCCTGAGCGACAAAAACAGGCCACAGTTGTCTAGTGAGAAAGCACAACTCCCAGAAACAACACAAAAAGATGCCGTTGAGAAGGATATGAAGAAATGTGAAGGAGCATCTGCTAAGTGCTAGAGAAGAAAGCACAAAAATAGTGCTAAAAATGAAAATCAGAAGTTGGCGATGAGGGACAGCCAGTCCCGTAACTTCTGTTTGGGAAACAAGCAAAAACCCTTGAGCCACACTTTATTCTCAGATAAGCCTTTTAGCAGAAAAGTTTCATTTTAACAGGAGTCCAGCGCCAAGGTGTTTGGACAGAGTCACTTCGGCATGCTGGTAGCAGGCTCTGAACATGCTGCCATGCTAACGCATTCCCCCTCACCTTCACAGAGCTGAGGAGGGGGATGTAATTTCAGACATTTCTTTCATGGGAAATCCCTGCAGCTGCCTATCCTGGGTTCAACTCTAACACTTATTTTTCTCCTTAGTAGCTGGTGCAGTGCTGTGTTTTCAGCTTCAGTCTGAGAACAGTGCCGATGTTTTTAGTTGTTGCTATGCCTTGCTTACTCTGATCAAGGACTTTTCAGTCTCATGCTCTGCCAGTGAGGAAGGGCACAAGAAGCCGGGAGGAAGCAGAGACAGGACACCTGACCGAAACTAGCCAAAGAGGTATTCCATACCACAGCATGTCATGCCCAGCATAAAAACTGGGGGAGTTACCCAGAAGGCAGAGATCACTGCTCAGGTCAGGCTGGGTATCGGTTGGCGGGTGGTGAGCAGTTGTATTGTGCACCACTTGCGTTTCTTTCAATTCTCCTGCCCATTCCTCTGGGGTGGGGGGGGAAGGGAAGGGGGTGGACACACAAAAAGATGGGGGGAAGTGAGCAAGTGGCTGTGTAGTTCCGAGTTACCGGCAGGGCTTAAACTGGCAAAGCAACACCAGCTAAGATAATGGTGGGTGGTAAGATGATGGTTAATTATCATCCTGTTGTTGAACTTGACAGCTTTACTCTCCGTGTAACTACTTTTTCTGCATTTCTGTGCATTATGTACATGGAAAGACACCATTTTATCTCTTCAAGCACAACAAAATCTTGTCAAGATTGTTCAGGCAAACCAAACGAAAACACTGGCAAAGCAGAGCTCTCACATGTATTAACTTGGGGAAACTCAATTTATTTCCACTGGCGTCTCAAGAAATATAAAAATCCTTCCTCTCTTTGTCTAAAGATATGCCAAATGACAAGTTGAAGTGGTTTCAGATTCTGGCAGAGCTCTTACGTGGCTATTTCAAGTTACAGGAAAGATCAGAATAGTTACAGAAAAACTTATAATTTGGAGCCTCTCTCAAGGTACTGCAGCATAAATTTTCAGTTGGAACAACCTTAACAATGGCCTTTAAATATAATCAATAGTTAGAAACAGTGGCAGAGAAGTGCTGGCCAGCCAGCCATGTCCTGTATGCCGAGCTGTTCATTTACTGCACTAAAAAAAATTCAAGTAAATGCCTATTAGCCAAGTATTTCAAGGAACATGCAATTTGTTATCTCCAGTTGGGGAAAAAAATCACATTTATACTTGCAGAAGTTTGAGAGAAGCACCATAAAATACGCATAGTCCGACAATATTAAATTACAATCTGTATCACAATACAATATACCTTACAGTTTCATGAAGTGTTAGATTACTGATACACTTTCTGGACAAAACATTAGTAGTGTGATGGGGGCGGAGGTAGGGAGGGATGAGAGTGTTGGCGTCTGTCTCTTCATTGCTCTCCACTCCAAACAATCACACTAGTGGGCTGGGGACCCATCCCTTGGAAACAGTTTCTCCCAATGGAGGTGCTTCTAGGACCCTTACACTACCTAGTCTTACGTATGGTAGCACGGTACAGGGCTCAAGAGTTAAGACTATTGCATTGCTACCCAAAAATTTAAGTATTTTTACACATCTGTGTATTTTCATACATGATTCATCATTTGTGTCTTTACAGCACATTCCTGTATTCACTGGCCTTCAGTCAATTACTGTTTATTGGCAATTCATCAAGATAAATGACACTGTGGACTGAAGTCCGTTAAAACCTCCAAACTCCATTCCTCCTGTAAATCAGTTCACAGCAGCATCTAACAGACTTTTTACACAGGCATCTCCAATAGGAAAAAGCAAAGAAGAGCAAGTAAGTCTAAGCAACTTGCCTAAGATTATAGATCAAACATGTAGAGTCTGAATTTTCAAGCCAGTCTTAATGATCACAAGCTTATTCAACTGAATGCCATGCAAAAGCATGCCAGAACTTGTTCCCTGCACCTTCATTAGCCATAAATTTGACCCAGCTGATACCCATCCCATTCATATCTCTAAACTGAGAAGAAAAAAAATATATATATTTTTCAGTAATGTTCCTCTGCAACTACTGGTTTCAACTGTCTGACAGATGAGACTACAATAAAACACACCTGAACATTTCCAAGTTGTTTTTAGAATCAACATTTTTGATAATCCAGTTATAAGTTCATTCCTACTTTTCACGGACCAGAACCTCACCTGTCCTGATGTCAACCTCAGTTGCAAGTTTTGATTAACACTGTGTTTATACACTCTAGATGCTCAGGAAGCCCATGTCATGTCTGCTAGCAGTGGACCAAAAATAAAAACGATACAGCAGTTTGCAGGCATAAAGAATAACTGCCATTGGCTGTTCTATTGTATCTCCTGTACCATTTCCAATTCTTGCCTAACTTAACTACCCAACAAACAAACCCTCAGCTGACACAACAGGCCCCTCTGTTGGCAGTGCAGAACACCAGCTGCTCAGGGGCCTGGAGACTGTTTCTTGCCAATTTTGCAGCTTGGCCTGATTGGTAAGAGCTACAAGTGGCAATCAGGTTACTAACTGCAATGCCAGATTGTTTTTTTTTAAGCTTGCCACATGACTAAGCAATGTTTACTTCTTTCAGTTTTGTTCTCCTATTCTATACCTATTTACAATATAAATTCAATTAGGCAAGGACTGCCTCTCTCTGAATGGCTACAGCACTCGGAAATCTCACCTACAGTTGCACTCCTTACTCTGCAATGCAGCTTTGAGAAGAGCTGCGCTTTCCACAAACCAGACTTCCATCTACTTGTATTTAATCTATATACATACGTCAAAAACATGCCACACACGTGTTTTTCATTGAATTAAATCTCATACAGCTTTTGAAAATAGTTCTATAATATTACATGGACTTCAAGTGATTTTAATAGCATCTTTCTCAAGGTTCATGGTCCCTTCACACCAATATCCCGTTCCAGTGCGTGGTTCTAATGGAGCATAATCACCTTCCATTAATCTTATCATAGATTAACCTTTTCTTTCATCTGACTACCAAGAGTGCAAAGACATGACTACAGCAGTCTTGCAGTGTGCAGTGCCACTTGATTGCACATACTCGAAACGCCAAACAAGTGATTTCTACATACACATATGTATGTATGTACGTACAGCTGTACCTTCACCTAGTAGTACTGGATGGTCAGCAGTGCTCTGATCAAGCCCAGCAGGGTAAAGATCTACACTGGTTTTCCACAGCTTGGAAAACTAGAAAAGAAGAAATTGGAGGAGCTCTGGGAAAGAGTCGAAGCGTCACTGAAGGGCTCAAAGACCATATCTCCCTTTTTAATCCTCAGGGAAAAGGTTTTATGCTTGTTTTAACTTCCAAAAGGTCCACACCTAAAATATTATTTAAGAGCAAAAGGACTATCCTCTGAGTGATGCCATCAGAGGGTTTTTGCCAGTGCATTGTGGGCTTTGAATGGAACAACACAAAAAGACCATGGGCATCCTTACAAGATTTGAAACTACAGTTACTGGCAATTGACCAGCTGTGTCAAATACTTAAAATGCTTAAAAGAGTTAAAAGCATTCAGATATTTTTCATTTGCCTTCCTTATGCAAGGAAATAGTTAATTCAGTGACATTTTTACAGGCAGAACACTCGATTTTTACTGCCTAGCACCCAATATCAATCACAGAACTCTGTTTATGGTATGCACATTATTTCTATTTAGCATGGTGATCACCATAGTCTTTGGGTGATGGAACACAAATGTTCTATGCTAAAAACTTCAGTACTACCAAACTATTGATTCAAGAGCTGATTAGACCATTTCTAATGTTTAGATAACATTCTACTGCTGAAAATAAGCATTTTGTATGAATTCAGAATAAATTGTTTGTCTACAAAATAGTCAAGTGTAAACTTCCTGGTAAGAGCTCACTGATATATGTGCATGTACGACCTGTATTCAAGAGGGCCACATTCAAATGCATCCTATAGAGATTTTTTGAAGTTTTTTTAGTTTACTTAATGGCACACTGTACTTCATGTGCAGTTACATACCAACACAGTACCATTAATGCAAATATCTATTTACAGCCCCACGAGACTTCAGATTAAGGATTTTTAAAAATATCCCATTTTCTCTTATTAAAAAACAAGTAAAGAAATTGAACATAAAACCTTAACTTTGCATTAGGGTTTACCAGTACAGCTGCTAATGAATTAAGTTCTTTGAAGCCTCTGACACTAAGCATAAGAGGAAAACTGGACTTCCAAATGAGTCAGCCAACTTGAAGGTTACATGTAAAAATGTAATTGTTGAGAATGGAGAAGTTACATTTGGCCTTTTAGGAACAAAGGGGGGTGTGGGTTGATGAAAAAATGAACATGAGCCGGCAGTATGCGCTTGCAGCCCAGAAGGCCAACCGTATCCTGGGCTGCATCAAAAGGAGTGTGACCAGCAGGTCGAGGGAGGTGCTCCTGCCCCTTTACTCTGCTCTCGTGAGACCTCACTTGGAGTATTGTGTGCAGTTCTGGTGTCCTCAACATAAAAAGGACATGGAACTGTTAGAACAAGTGCAGAGGAGGGCCATGAGGATGATCAGGGGACTGGAGCACCTCCCATATGAAGATAGGCTGAGAAAGTTGGGGCTGTTCAGCCTGGAGAAGAGAAGGCTGCGTGGAGACCTCATAGCAGCCTTCCAATACCTGAAGGGGGCCTATAGGGATGCTGGGGAGGGACTCTTCATTAGGGACTGTGGTGAGAGGACAAGGGGTAATGGGTTTAAACTTAAACAGGGGAAGTTTAGATTGGATATGAGGAAGAAATTCTTTACTGTGAGGGTGGTGAGGCACTGGAATGGGTTGCCCAGGGAAGTTGTGAATGCTTCATCCCTGGCGGCATTCAAGGTGGGGTTGGACATAGCCTTGGATGGCATGGTTTAGTGGGAGGTGTCCCTGCCCATGACAGGGGGGTTGGAACTCGATGATCTTGAGGTTCTTTCCAACCCTAACTATTCTATGATTCTATGACAGGATATTAGCATCCTCTGCAGAGTGACTGAAGACTAGCATTCACATGAACCACAAAGTAAAGCATTCAGTAATCTTCCTAAGAAAATAAAGATAGTTTGGCAGTACAATAGTCCTCAGAGAAATGCCAGGACAGAAACCTCTGTAGTCTTTGTTGATTTAGCAACTGAAGTGCTCAATGCCTTCATTTTCTGTAAAAAACCCAGCATAAACTTGTGTTCCAGCATCCTCTGTGTTGGAAAGAAGACACTTGAGGCATGACAAGAAAACTATGGCAAGCTAACTTCAACTCACAAGCACCATCATTATGCCATTTTATGCCCCTTCATGGGCAGAGTTATGTATTAAGCAGGGATAGTTCCTTGATACAAAGAACAGGTACCACCAATCAACAGAGGCTCTCTGCATGCACAGCTGTGAACTGCATTAGCCACTTTTCTCACCTGTTTGTTGCGTCTCTTCACTGTCGACCCACAGTAACGCACCTCAGTGTGAAATAATGCCCACTCACCCAGAAGGCTCTGCTCTGACCGCAGGCTTTCATTGCCTACACCTGTAAAACCACCACAGCATGCCAGTTTACACTGGCTTTGCTTCAATGTCTGCTAAGTCAGCAACTCATGATCTGACAAGACACAGCTGCTTTAAAACAACAGGCAAACCCTACATGTGGATCTCCTTTTGCATAGAAATGGAGCTACATTTGAGCTTATTTCAGATTTTGCTAGAGCAAATACAAATAATTAGAGGTGAAACAGCATACTTTTTTTATTTTAATTACTAGAAGCATAAGAACCCAGCCAGGTTCGCATTCCATTTTTCACTCTGAAAAATAAGGCTAGTCACCACGGGCAGGAAAAACTGAGCAAAACCTTCTAAGTGTGTCCTGGGTTCAGCTGTAACAGTTATTTTTCTCCTTTACACAGCGCGGGGAAAAGTAACTGTTAGAGCTGAACGCAGGGCAAAGTGAAAGGGCTCTGGCTGGTCGATCAGACATATACTCGCTCCCGCTTTATGAATAAGGACCATGCAGTCTCTATCCTACTTAAGCAATCTCGAGAGGGCATCTGCTCCCTTGGCTCTGTAGGCTTGCCAGGGTAAAGGTACGAAGATGCCAACGGGATGCCCCGAGTGACAATGCGACGGGCTGCACCAATCTGCACCCCATATGTTTAAATCCAAAACAGATACAAGCTTTAATCGCGACTCTAAACTGAGGATGAGGCTTCACCTGAACCGGCAGCCGTCCCGGGACGAGGCCGGGGAAGGACAAGGCGGGGGACGGAAGACACAAAGCGCTCCGGGCAGGGAGAGAGTAAGCAGCGAGGACACCCTAGCCACGCGGTTCCTCCGCCTGCCGCCCCTCCAGGCTGCTGGGCCACTGGGCCGCTGCCCCGGCGGCCCCCGGGCCGCGCCGCTGGCGGGCAGAGCTGCCCTGGCCGCCGTGAGGAGACGGCTCCGCTCCGAGCCTCCCGGCCGCTGCCCCCAACCCCTTTCCCTCCTTCCCCTTCCTACCCTGGTACTCCTGGCTGAGACGGACGCCCAGGGCAAGCAGCGCTGCGAGGCGCAGCCAGCAGCTCCCCATGCTGCGCGGCGATGGCCCTTCTCGGCTGGGGGCTGCGCAGCAAAAGGGTACGCAGAGCGGGACCGCTACGGAGACATGCTTCCAGCGAGGTCCCGAGCTCCTTCTAACGCCGCACCCCGCTCCTTCTGACGTCCCGCCCCGCTTCGCCCCGCCTCTAATCCGTCCGGCCCGGCCGGAGAAGGGGATCGGGCGTTTGGGAGCCTTTGAGGCTTAGAGGGAATGAGCCAGCTTCCGCTGCCCCCTCTCGCCAGTACTGACACTGAAGCTCCCCAGGAGCGGGCCGCGATGGTGGGATAAGGCCGTGGTCACCTCGGCTGCCTGCGCAGGCCTGGAGGATTCTGCAGGAAGCCCCAACCCTCAGCAATTTGTGGATGGCCGGCCTTAAATGCTCAGAAATCATATTTGAGATCCTCAAGTCATGAGATGGAGGGGAAAAAAAGCTCAAATTAACATTTCCCATTAACTTTTTGGGCTGCTAGGGTGTTGCGGGGTCACATTTTAGAGCTTTCTGCCAAAACCACAAAGACTAGAGGCTTTTTTTCCTGCTTTCCAGATGAAAGCAAATTCCCCAATCATTCCCACCCTGCGGAAGCAAGGGCTTGAAGCAGCGCATCACATGTTCCAAAGCTTTTAAGTTTGAGATCTGTCAACCCTGCAGCTTGAATGCAGCTAGAGTCATAGAATAATAGAATGGTTTGGGTTGGAAAGCACCTTAAGATCATCTAGTTCCAAGCCCCCTGCATGGGCAGGGACACCTCACATTAAACCTAAGGCTCTGTCCAACCTGGCCTTGAACACCGCCACGGATGGAGCATTCATCACTTCTCTGGGCAACCTGTTCCAGTGCCTCACCACCCTCACAGTAAAGAACTTCGCTACATCTAACCTGAACTTTCTCTGTGTAAATTCAAACCCATTGCCCCCCGGACACGGTTGGTTGGGTTTTTTTCCTTTCCACCATTAGAGGTGACATCTAGTGGGCAGTATAAATTGATGAAGGTGCAGGAAAGCACTGGCCCTAGCGTGTTTCATGTAAAGGGTTTGCATAGTGGGGCAGTGAGGGGGAGAGATCTCATGGGAGTTGCTAGGGTCCCACATGTGTGCTGTGGTGTTTGCAGCAAAGCACAGACAAATAGGAAGATACTGTCAAGTGAGTAAAGGAATATTTCTTCAAACATTTCCACAAATTTTCAGACAGAGGATAGTCATCTCTTGGGGAAATGCTAGTCTGGAAAGAGAAGAGGTGCCAGTTTTGCCAGCCTTTGTGGCTGACTGTACCAAAGTGGCCTGAGAAAGAAATGGGATCTTGTTGGTAATTAGAATAAAAAGCCACGTGGATGCTGTGTTTGGGAGCTCTCTCTAAAACATTTTCTTCTCATTAGAGTTGTTTTGTGGAGTGTGCACCTGAAGTCTACTTCCCCACTCAAATCCACTGTGTTCTGTGTCAGAGACTGAAATGCAGGGGGGGGAGTGCACCTCCTGCACTCAGGGGCCAGGCAATGAGCTTCTCTTGGGTAAAATACCTGATGGGTATGGGTGGGCTCTGGGTCCTCAGCACCAGCTCCTCGCCATGTTGATCACACTCTGCCCAGTGCAGATGCAGTTTCAATGCTCATTTTGATTACCTTGTTTTCAACCACAACAACAAAAAATAATCAAGAAAGTTGGAGTTTACAGCCTAAGGAAAGGTTAGATTTCCATGGGAGGAGAGATGGCTGACATTACTCTGTTTGAAAGTAGAAAATAAGGGAAAAAGAGTGCCTTAGGCTATTATTATTGGCACAGATATCATAGAAAAGATTAAAATAGAAAGTTAGAAGTCCATAATAAACAGTGATGATCTCTGTAGATTATCTGTGCTGCAAGGCTTTGGCAAAAGTTCAGTACTCAAATGTGATGGAACAACAGAGGTACTTGAAGCAGACCTCAATGGGTCAGGTGTCTCTTATTTTCTCTTTGTGTATGTCCTTTTAGCTTCCCATTTCCAAAATGCTGGCCTTCATTTAGATAGTCTTGCTAAGAATGTAACATCTGCACTAGTATGATAGCACTGTAAAAGAAGCCAGTGCCACCAGAAGTCTTATTGCAGCTATAGCTTCTTCATCTGATGTCCCAATATCATCCAAACTGTAAGGTATCACAACCTCCCTCCTGGGGAGCCTTTTCTAGCCATTTAAAATTGCACTGCCACAGTACAGAAACCTGGTGGTGATGACAAATCTTCCTCATCTGGTTAGCCTCTTGGTGTGGAAAGCAGTCGTCAGTAGTAGCTGCAATCAGGTAACTGCTGCTGTTGTGTCCAAACCAGTACAGGTGTGCATCCCATTTGATTCATGGTAATCAACAGGTTTTTTAACTGCTTTTTTGTTGCTTCTGATTGCACAGGCACAATTTCATTCATTCAAAGAGCTTAACCATGGATGTTTCCAGGCTTTTTTTTACTATGTCTTGGCTGTGGACTGCATGGGTTTTTGCAAAGCTTAGTATATGCCTTGTATGGGAGCCCATCTGGGATGCTGGCTGTCCTCCAGCATCCAACTCTTGGAGTGTTCTAGCTGCCCTGAGAAAGGCAAGAGATTGAAGAGTTAACACAGTCTAAAAGTTACAGCTCAGATTTTGATGCAAGTGCTAGCATAACTAGCAGTGTGAATGTGTCCTTCATGGGCTGATTGAAATTAGCCTTGCAAACATGCCAGTACTGAGCTGTGCATTCATTCAGATGCAAGCTAGCCCTGGAGTTTTTCTGGGCAATGTAACCCTTATTCTACATTTTTGTTGGAATGACAGCTGTGTGAAAGCACCCAAAAGACTGGGGCTTGAAAGACAAGTTCAGGGGATCTTCAAAAACCTTTCTGAATTTGCAATACAGATCAGATTTTTGTAGTTTTGTTAAGGGACCTTTCCAGAGGAGAAAGCATTTGGAACTAGGAATGTATTAAACAAATGTCAGATTTATTGAATCTGAAAGCATAGTCCTGGTTGTTTTTTTCCTCACAGTTCAGCTTTCAATTTTCATAGAAAAAAATCCAAATATTTAAGCTTGTGGTTATTCGGAGTTCCAGGCACTACTGGCATTACATGAGAAATAACCAGTGTGCTCTTCAAGGAAGATTCGGGTTCTAACTGTTCTAACTGGAGGTAAATGGTAACTTTCAAAACCGAAATGAAGCAACAGTACGGGAGGAAAGTGTGTGAGAATGTCTTAGTTGAATAAACAGTAAGACCCAAAGCACAGTTAAGTACTCTTGGAGACTTAAAGTTATATTCTTATTATGCCAAGAAGTTAATTTAAGCGTGTAATTTCTCTTCCATGCTTTTTTCAATAGCAGTTCAGAAGTTTATTACTCTGTACCAGAATAGCTGTAACTTGACTACACTTACAGTGATAATAAAACCACAGCTTTTGATGGCAAGGAGAAATTCATTAAAGTACAATTTTTATTTATGTGTACCAAGCTAACAGTTTTTCTCAACATAGTAAAAGAATAATAAGGAAACAAAATACCCCAACAACACAGCTGTGTGTAATTAAGTTTTGGAAGCCCCAACTAAGATCTCATTAATCAGGATGAGAAGATGATAAACTGGTAGCCCAATCCAAACTACACAGTGTTTTTAGCTCAGTGAATATTCTTACTGAGAAAATAAGAATATGAATAATAACTATTACTAATAATAATATGCAATTCTCCTGTAAAATTCTTACAGTTCTTTACATTTATGGATTACTTTCTTATGATGCTCAGTGACAGCAACAGTTACAAATACTTACTTGTTGCTCAATGTTTGCTGTTGTTAGGCCCTCCTTCCAACTGTTCTTCTCAGCCAGCTCCTAGGGCCAATATTTTCTCTCTGGATGTCAGCCTGTTGCGTATGAACTTTGCCAGGATGCTGGACCCTGTGAGCATCCCACTCTGGGGGTTTTCTGGGTGCTTGCAGGCTGGTGGGGTGCACGCCAGCGTTGGGGTGTTTCTGCAGCTTTGACAAAGAGTCCAGGAGAGGAAGAGTGAAATGGAAGCAAAGATAGAGCTTGACCTCAGGAGGGCAAGAGAAGCTCCAGTGTAGCACTGCTGTGGGGAGGAACTGGAGGGAAGAAGGCAAAAAAAGTCAGAGGAAAACAGGGTCAGAAAGAGGCAGGCGGATGTGTGTCACATAGAGCACTGTCTGGGGAATGACAGACCAAATTCCATGCTGCTGCTGTCAGCACATGCCTAGGAAACCCCACTGCCACCACATATGCTTCAGTGCACAGAGAGTAGAGACTTCACTCAGAACAATTTTCAAGAGACATCTCCACTGCAGGCAGCATGCCTGTCAAAGAGACTTTGATCATTTTGCATTTTTAAGTGATATGTTAACTTTTTCTAATAGAAAAAGCTGGTTTTCCTAAGTGGACAGCAAAGAAAGAAACACTAGAGGCTCACCTACAAGAAGGTATCACTGGGTAAAAATGCCAGAAGGAGGCAGACCAATTGAAATTCTCATTCTGTGAGCTTACATAGCGGAGATAATGATCAACGAGTTTCTTGTGAAAAATAACAATCTTAAGTTATATCCTAGCAATTTTCTTTTTTTTTTTTTTTTTTGGGTCACAGCTGAACCTTAATGGCACAACACTCCTTGACAAAAATACAAAAGAATATATTGCCCTGGCTGTAGAAATAATGTATTTCAGGGAAATGAAAGGTTCTTTAGGGCAGCACTCTCTGTGTGCTCCCTGCTGCAGTGGTCTGAAGAAGTTTCCTTGGGTCTTTCCAGTTAATGATGGGCTCATGCCCTCCCATCCAGCAGTGGCATAAAGGATATAGCTAGACTTTCACTTAGTTTCTCCACTACCCAAAACCTTGCTTTGAAAAATTTCACCATGAAAGTGTGGGTCAGACACATATACATGGCATATACATAGTACACATGTAGCAATGTATGCTCCTCAAGAGCACTAGTTGTCTTTTCTGCCTTCTATCTGGCCATGGGGTACAAGTGTCATGCTCACAGAGAGTCTTATAGGCAGACAGCCAACAAGAATTTTTTTGGGGGAAGACAATATTGCATTCTTAATTAGATATAGACTGATACATAAGCATGTGCTATATCTACAGATACTCAGTTTGTTTGATAGATGAAGAACAATACCTCTGTATTTTTATTTTAAAGCTGTTACCATCTCTTAAAATTGTTACTATCTCATCAGCTTTTGATGAGTGATTGGACACAGCTGTGTCTAAACTGTCTCCACATCAAATGAGAATAGTCTTGAAAATGAAAGATTTCTTTGTGTACAAATAGAAGGACAGTTTAGCCAGATTAAGATTTCACAATGCTTTTGCTGAGCCATTACTATCTGGTCCTGAAAAAGAGACTGGTAATTATATAACATGATTAAAAACTAAGTCTAAACACAAGCCTTGGAAAACAAAGAGGTGTTAAGTTTGAGACCTCATCACTATGAGATACTGAGCAAGGCAGACCTACTACCAAAACATGAATGTCTCCAATTCTCACCGACAGCAGTTTCATCACACTTAACCTGGACACTACTTATATTCTTACAAGAATTTAGACATAGCAGGGTGTGAAAATGTTGTAAGCCCTCTGAGTAGTGAATAGTATAAATAATTTAGCTCTTAAAAACAGTCCAAGGGATTTTAGAAATAGTTTATTTATATTTTAAAGAGAGAAAATAGTCCAAGGATGCAGTAATGGTTATAATTTTCCTGTATACAACATTTGGGCATTTTAAAATGTGCTCAATATCAGATTTTAGTATCTAACTCAAATGGATTTCCTTTCTACTTCTAATTCCAGTATTTTGGGTATTTTTTTAACATTTATTTTTCTATTTTGATAAGCATCCATGATGCTGGGTACATGTCATAAATCTGTTAAAGTGTTACTTCATCACCCTGGGGGTATTAGGTATGGACAGTAATGATGGTAGTATTGGTAGTGGTAGTCTAACTATTTAAGAACCACTTCTTTTTGTGTTGACAAGGAGCCTGGCCAGCAATTTCAACAGAGTCAAGTATAAAATGGTCTTTATGTGCCAGAAAGCATTTCTGATATACTCAGTAAATGTCAAAAGTCCTTTGTCAGAAGTCAGTTGTCAGAAGCTGGATAAGTTCATGCTTTATTCATGAATGCGTTTTAAGTGAACCCATACTTAGTTAATCAATAGTCATGAAAGATTAGCTTGTGCATACATGATTATCAGGATTTACAGTGGGTCATCATTATTTAAATTAATTCAATTTACTTCAACTACCCTTATGTCAACAGCATGACTTAAAATATTTCCCAGGGACAAAGACTGGATGTAGTTTGCATATTATACAACTATTTCCTGGAAGAAAAAGGAAAAAGTTGAAAAGTTCATTTGATATATTATCATCATCATCTTTGGATATACAAAATACTGTCTAAATGCATGTTCTCTCCTTCAGTCACCTCAAACTTGCATAGGAACAGTAGCTGCATAAATGAATCCTGTGCTTCCAGGAATCAGTAAACATGAATATATAAATATGTGGATGAAATGGAAATTTTAAGAGTTCAGGTACATGTGATCATATACCCATACATACGTATATATGTATGCATCTTCCTATATATAGACGCCAGTGCATATGTATACATGTATGTATGCAAGATGCACTAATATAACTTCTTTTTAGATCAAACATGTATACCTTGATTTACAGTTATGTATCAAAAGTGACCACTGATCATCTATGTACACACTGAGAAATGAGGAATTGTATTTGTCTTTGTTTTTTTACAAATACACATAGACTAAAACTTTAAAAATACACTACACAAACAAGGTACCAAAGTGACTTAGCTCCCAAAGCAATATGCCAGAAAACATACAGTGTTCAGAGAATTCTGAATCAGAAAATTGGATACAGAGTGAGGATCTTACACTGCTTTTCAGGTGCCAGAGGAGGAAATAGTCTGGCTCCAGAAATTTCGAAGAACACCAACGCCACCTTGTGGTAGGTTTGATGGTGAAATTTTAGAAACCCAGCAATTCTAAAGCAAGATCCCAGCTGTACGACAGGGCAGTGAAATCCAGACATAAAGGTTAAAGTTGATACAGTTATCTTTGGGAAAGTAAAAACAAAACAAAACAAAACAAAACAAAAACAAAAAAAAAACACAGAAAAAATCACTATAAATCCTTCTACAACATTTTGATACTCACCAGTTTACGAAAGCCTTACAATAATAAAAACTGTAGATTTTCATCATGAGGATTGTGAACTTGTTAAAAAAAAGACACCTTTAAAGTAATGCACATGTACATGTAACTTGTTTCATTTAACATTTTTTATTATCGAGGAAGAAATATAAAAAAAGATGAGCTTTTTCCTGTTCTTTCTTAAGCTAAGTGTACCAACAAGAAAAATGTACAAGTCCCTGAAACTGCTTTGATGTGCAGCTGTTTAGAAACCATTACATGAACCTCTGCAGCATTAGAATTTAGGGTAATTCCCACTTTAAAGTCATATTTTTCACTAATTAAGTTCACATTAAAAAAGAAAAAAGAAATTGTGCTTATGGTAACAATTTCTGTGACTGATATCCCCTTAAACAATAATTAAAGCTTGGTTAAACGAATAAGGACATTATTTACTCTATCTCTCTTTCCACTTCTTTACTAGTCACAACAGTATCCAAGTAGAACAGAAACCACATGTGTATTCAGGAAAACATGAAAATATGTAAATATAATGCACATTGGCAGAAAAAAAACAGCTCATGTAAGTTCACTGCGGAACTTGGGAGTAGCCGGAATAAAAATAACAGAAACCAAAGGATCTTAATTAACTCTGGCAAAGGATGACGCAAGCATCCCGGTTTTTTAGTACAATGCTTACTGTACCACAGAGGATGGCTGTGAAAGAATCTAGGCACCTGCCACACTTGTAGGGATAAAGCTTTCAGCTGAAACAACTTCAAGGTCAAAACCAACTCCAGACAGTTCTGACTATATTATATACAATTCAAGCAGCTCTGAAACTAGGAAAAACTGATAATCCAAAGGTGAAATATGGCCAAAGGCATGTTAAAACACGTTCATACATCAGTGAACTTAAATACCATTTTCCTAGGTTTTCTACAAAGATCATCTGTCCCCTGTAAGGTATTCTGAAAAGTACTCTGTTTAGAAATAATTATTTTATATTTATGCTAGAGCTTGTGTATATTCATAAAAAAAATAAACATAGAATCATAGAATCATAGACTAGTTAGGGTTGGAAAGGACCTCAAGATCATCGAGTTCCAACCATATCTTAGTAAGGGGCAAATACAGACCCTTGGATCAGATTCATCATGGTTAGAGTTATATTTCTTACTCAGATGGACTGAGTTTTCAGAAATCACATTTCATTTAGAGGGAACGCTAGTAATTAGAAAAGGTGGTTTGTCACTTCTGCTTCTTGGCTAATTAAAACCTTCAAACATTCTGCTCATCCATACCAACAATGGGATTCATTACTCCTGCTGCTCAGTCTCCATGTGAAGAAAAGCCATGCTGCCTGAGAAAAACATGAATATTTAGCTCATAATGATCTGTCTGTCATACCAATGCATTCCATAGTAACTCTGGTTACATTATTTTCCTGTAAGAAAAGCTTCACTGGAGACTCATTAAGATATGGAGGTTGAAAGATTAGGATCCAACTGAAAAAACAGTGAGGATGTCCGGATTTTATGTGGCCTGATTCTGTGAGAAGAGTCCCATCAGCTTATGCCAATTCCAGCAGGAGGAAAGGTGTTGAGCACCTCTCGGAAATGAAAGGTTTCTTCAAGTCCCAGTTTGGCAGAATACTTACTTACATACTTACACTATTCTTGGGTACCGTTTCCAATTGAACTGTTCCCATATATGAAATTAGGCACATATGAAAGTAAATTCCTCAATAATGGCCTACCAGTTAACTTGAATGTTTTATTGCTATTTTTTCTAAATTGAAACAGAAAGAGGCATATGTATGTCTACAATTTTGCAAGAGTATCATATTGAAAGCGGTACTCTGTAGACAGAAGATGAATAAAATTATTTAGCAAAAACCATGAAATGCCTGTATTCAACTTTTCACATAAAAAAATATATTTAACTTTGCAACACTAACAGTTAAGGCCACAGAACTCCAGCAAGGTGCTGAAAAGCATACCAATTGCAACAATTGAAATTACCAATAAATACAAAGAAAATTGCCTGCACGTTTAAAACCACAGCAATCAAATTGATCAAAAAAGCAACCATCAACATCTTTAGTGAGTCATAATTGTTTTCAAGTAAAAACTGCACTATGTGCTTTACGACGGTCAATTTTTCACATACTATAACAGTGTTAGAGCAATACACAGGTAGAAGATTTCATCCTTCCATCCTGGCTAGTCACAGTTTCCCTGGAATTCTGCAATGTATGATTCTGGTTTTCACCTTTACTGTCTTCACCACCTATGTGGTCCTTTTCTTCTTCTTCATTCTGTAATGGCTTTCCAGATTCATCTTCCTTTTTGCTACTTACATTCTTCTGGCCTTTCAGTGCCTTTCGCTTAAACAGGGAAAACTGAAGTAAAAAACACGTAAATAACATGTCCAAAACAACTATGCAATTCAAAGTTAAAAAAAACAAAAGTAACTCACAAAGCATTTTGTATATACCAAGGTCAGTTGAGACCACAAATTTACCCTTGGTAAAATATTTTCTTGTTTTCTTTTTCCCCAAACAAAATGACTATTTAAAAAATGTTAATGAAAAACATTCTGCTGCAATATTTGAAATGTGTGAAAATAGCATATAGGAATCAAAGGAGTTAAAATGATTGAATTTTGTCAAATTACACACTGTACAT
Organism: Amazona ochrocephala; assembly: GCA_039720435.1. NCBI lineage: Eukaryota > Metazoa > Chordata > Aves > Psittaciformes > Psittacidae > Amazona > Amazona ochrocephala. The sequence goes on from CM077877.1 coordinate 91,668,021, forward strand.
TTTGTACAAAATACTGCAAGTGGTGCAATTATTTGTGTTTCTTTCAGACAACTCTGAGGGAAGGTCCAAAAGTATAGGCTCAGATCTGCAAAGCCCCAGAGCAGTAAATGCTTAATATGCTTCATTATAAACGTGTGTAGTCCCATTAAAGTTAATGACAATGTTTTTATGTCAGTGAGACTACACACGTGCTCGAAGTTAATTGGTGCTTAAGGTCTTTACTTAACAGGAAACAGAGCAGCCAGTCTCTGCAGCAGCCTTTGGATCCTAAACCTGTAAGAGATTCCATGTAAGGTATTCCTCAACATGCATATTCATAAAATCACGTTCTTTAAATCTGTGCATATTGGAAAAATATATAAGGTCAATTAGCTCAGCTGCTGCCTTCAGAGAGAAATATGGTGGAAAATATTTTTAGATAACATTCCATAAGAATCAAGTTTTTGCCTCACGAAAATCTGATGTGATTAACAACCTGTCTTTCATGGGCATGCTATATATTAACAGGTGATAATGGGCTTTATCTCATTGCTACTGACAGAAGTACTATGATTTATTTTAATAGAGCAATTATTCAGACATTTTTAAGTTATTTTATCACAAAATAAAATCAAATCATAAACAGACGGAACGGGCTGCTCAGCAACTTAATTGTTTATGCAGATCAGGTAAATTGAAGTATTGCTTCAGTTTGGTAACTGCCCACGGCCTTCTTGGTCCCTAGTAGCTAGAAGTTAAAATCAGGCCATATACCTTTGTTCTCCCAACAATTCCTCCAGTTACTTGGTCATCAGCGTTCTCTGAAGAATTATTCACAGTGTGATTATCAGTGCTTCCTTTCTCTACAACAATATAAATGCTTATATTAACTTCTGATTCTTGCAAATGAAGAGCAGAAAAAACTGTTCTTCAAATAATTTTTGAAGTAAAAGTCACTAAATAAAACATGGATCTAAAAAAAAAAAAAAGCAGCAATCAGAATATTCAGTTCAATTTGATGCCCAGCCTGACAAGTCAATTTTTAGTTTTTTAATCTCTTTATGTAATACCTTTATATTATTCTCCAGGTGCTTTATTTTAAAGAACAGAACACTTACAGCAGTGACATTATGTAAAATGTTTTGACTTGAAACTCATAGTTTCCCCTTGCTGACAAAAGAGAGTATCTTGCACACTGATTTTGAAAGTATATTCCAATTTGGAAAATCTGACTTTTAGGGCAGGAGTTATAGTTCAGCATGAATTTTATTCCATAGAAACAATTCTGGGAAAGGAAAAACTTTCCATCTGAGTTGATGTTCCTGTGTTTAAATTTTCCTATAGTCCCTGTATGAATGATATAAATTTAGAACTTCATATCAAAACTTCCAGATCACTCAGTTATGGAAAAATATTTAAGCATCCATTCTGGGCAAGCTATTTCCACTTAATATTAAAAATAAATGGCATGGCTTCTTCATTACTAGGACATTGGTCTTTTTTATACCACATTTGTTATTTTATATCAAATGAACAGTTATAGATTATTCCAGCATTTTTAAAATAGAAGAAGTATTTTTGTTTTCCATATAGGGCACCCAGCTTCATGCTCCCCGGTATTTCTGACTTAAATCTTCACATCTCTCAAATCTTCACCATCTCTGAACAGTGTTCAGTAATTACATTTCATCTAACAGTCTGTTTGTGATCTTAATGAGGAAATGTCAGTAGACAAGAGATGAGAAAGGCTTTTCACAAGCTTCTCTGCTGAAATGAAGAAACATGGCATGTAAAGAAGTTGCTTGAGATAATAGAATTACCATAACTTTACAACCACACTACAGCTGCTCTCAGTAAAATATAGTCCTGCTAAGAGAAAGTCCTTGTGGGCTTCCTCAAATACACAACTGGGGGAAGTATATTTTTCTTTCAAGTCATTAACAATTAGTAATGGGGTTTTGCCTTTCGAATTTCAAGAACTGGTTTACCAATAACAATAACTGCACTGTTCAGTATTTTTATAATAGAGGTGTTTAGAAAAGTTTTATCTTTTTACAATGTCCACAATGATTCAACTCTTAGGAATTGTATTCTTACCCTGCTGAACGATGGTCTCTTTCTGAGTAGTCTCTTCTATCTATGGAGAGACAAAACAATGAAATCTTTACTTTCAAACTTGCTAAAAATGAAGTGTTTAATTATTAACTCCTACATATTCCTCCCTCTACCAGAACCACCCCAAACAACAACCTTGCAGTTACAAGATAGTTACACATACATTCAAACTAATGTTCGTTATAGAAAGAAATTCTTTCAGACACAAGTAATTTAACAGGAGTAAATGCTTTTACCTTTTCGGTTTCCACTGTGCTATTATTGCTCTTCTCTCCATCAGGTGTTTTACTATGTTTCTCTTTTTCGTATTTTCCCTCTATTTCTTCTTCTTTCTCCATTCCTGTTTGTCCTTCTTGTACTACTTTTCCTTCTGCTTCTTCTTCTTCTGTTTCTTCTTCCTCTTCTTCTGTTTCTTCTTCCTCTTCTTCCTCCTCCTCATTATCGTTGTCATCCTCCTTATCTTCCTCCTCATTGTCATCATCATTTGTCACTTCCTCGCCAGACAAGTTTTGTTCCTTTGACAAAATGGCCAAAACATAGTTTTGAAAGTTATGCTGCACAATGATATCATGGTCCTCATCTTACACCAGTTCATCACACATTATAATTCGACTAAGAATGAGAAAACTCAATAGAAAATGTTCCAAGAAGTATACAGAGTAAGAACAAACACAGGAGACCTCATTCAAGCTTTGCTAAGTGTAATCGGTTTTAAAAAGCAGACCTCCAGTGAACATTAGGAGTGCAGTGACTTGTATGTTTTGCTGGTACGTGTCTGCTTAATGGAAAAACAATAAAACAAAACTTTTTTCCTTTTTTTTTTTTTAAACAAAATAATTATTTTAAATGTTTGAAATATGCATAATTAACACAATCAGTAGTAATTCCAACACTGAAAAAAATCATTAAAATCTATTTCCCAAGAAAGTTAATGAAACAATACCAGATACAATGTTCTGACTCATCTGATCCAATGTAATATGTAATTTAAATTTTAGTTAGTTTCAACCAAGGATAAGACTTCAATGTAGTAAAATCAAATAGCCAATGGTATCACAAAATACATTTTTAAAAGTGCAAATGTTGTTTTGCAAAAATGTGTAGAAAAAAGAACTGATTATATCCTTCTTACTCCATTCAATCAGACTACCATTACTAATGGCATGTATGTATTTATAACAGCATGAAATACAATATTTTCAACAGAAATATTCTCCCTCCCATTGCAGTAATATAAAGGCCTAAACCAATTCCAAGATAGACTTCTGATGTCAAATCAAGTGAACCCTTATAACTGTATCAGAGTGTACATAATTGTATGCAAAGATGTACTATGACATCTTTGCATTCTGACGCTTTTTTCTATGACTGACTGAAATATAGGTATTGAACCAGTATTTTACATTAAAGAAACCCGAACATCAAAACACTTCTGTTCCACCGCAGCCCATGTCATGATAGGAACAGTCTGCATACTCTTTCAAAAGTGTGGTAGAGAAACGTGTCTTATTTTGAACAGCTTCGAATACTTGGGTCCAAATGCTGCCTCCTATCTTCTGTCAATGTTGTCCTTTCTCCCATTTTACATTTTTGAATTTTTGCTGGATTTTTTTCACAGTGATTGTTTTCTCGGTCATCAGAAGGTAAGTTGCTGGTCAGGAGGCAAACATTAGTTAAAGTTTCTGGAGGCTGGAGCAAAAGGCTGCTTAGCCAAAAATGTTAAAGGGGTGCAAAAGCTTAATAGGTTTGTTGTTTCCTGCCCTGTACTCTTCTGGGTGAGTTAACTGAGTAGCAAAGTGTGGGTGTAAAGGACCCACATGTGATGGATTTCTGAGCTAGACTAGCTCCTGGGAAAGCTTTGAGACAGCAGAGGAATGTTGCTGGGAAAGTTTTGGGAGTATTGCAGAGAAAGGTAGGCAAGATAAAAAGGAAGAAAGAAGCAAGAAGCAAGCAGCCAATCAAGGCAACCAGTGAGCAAGATATCAACCAATGAAGAAGTGAAGATACCCACGTGGGTGGTGGTAGCTAATCAATTGTATCAGCTGCTCATACACGCGGGTACTTAGTATAGCCTATATTAACCCTGGACCTTCGGATAATAAACGATTTCATTTCCTAACCAGAAACGGGGTCCGTGCCTTATTCTCCACAAATGGCACCCGAACAGGGACTTTAGAGGCGAATGAAGAGCCCCGGTGGAGAAGCTGACAGAGCAAGTTAAGACAGCGGACCAGAGAGCTGTACTCCCAGGAGAATACGTACCTTTGAAAAAGGTGAGTGGTCAGGAAGATGGAATCACAGATGTCTGCAGAAGAAGAGACTACTGTTTCTTTGCTGAAGTACATTTTAAAGCAATAGGGCATTACATACAATGAAAAGGCTATTTGTGCCCTGCTTGCATGGCTTAAGGGGCAGGGATTTGCTGTTGATTTTCAGACAGCGCTTCAGCTGGAGCAGTGGGATTCAGCTAAAGAGACTCTTTGGGAGGCTGCGTGCAGGGGGGAGGAAATAGTTTTTCTGCTGATAACCACATGGCACTTACTCTATGCGGCTCTTAGCAAGCTGCAGAGCCCATCGCTGTGGAGAGCTATTTGGCTGTGAACGGGCATGTGAGCAATCCAGACAACTGCTTGACAATTGTAAGGTAGTGACTCACAGGCATTGAGGCCTTGCCTGGGGGTTACTAAAGTTCGTGTACATGCAGAAGCCTTGAGAAAGTTAGCACGGAAAGCTACTGAGAGAGATGTGCAGGAGGGAACTGATAACTGTAACCTTGAAACATACGCTGTAATAGTTAACCAATCATTAAGCTGTTACTAACACTTAGCTGAGAGCTATTAACCAATCATATATTAAGCAGGACACCAAGTAGAATGTAGGTGGAGAGCACTATGCGCGTGGACAGAGGGTCTGAGCAAATCCTATTCTGTATTTAGTCGCGTGAACAATGCATGTATCCAATTAGAGTTGTGTGTGTTAATGATAGACAAGTAGAATGCCTATATATACTGAGATATCTGCGCAATAAACTTGGCACAGCCTGATCATATTGGTCTGTGTGCTGTGTCCGGGACTTCTGCGTCAACACATCGCGGGGCGCAGTCGCTGACTATCATAACAAACTGACTGCCGCTGCCCCTCCGGCGTAGTTGGTGCCATCTGCACCACCACTAACAGTCATGGCGCCGCCCACCTCCACTGCACTCCCCCCGACAGCGACCTCCCAGCGGATGGACCCCATCCCCACCCGTAAGAGTCCCCACGGGAGAACGTATATAGAATCATACAATCATAGAATCATAGAATAGTTAGGGTTGGAAAGGACCTCAAGATCATCGAGTTCCAACCCCCCTGCCATGGGCAGGGACACCTCCCACTAAACCATGCCATCCAAGGCTATGTCCAACCCCACCTTGAACGCTGCCAGCAATGAAGCATTCACAGCTTCCCTGGGCAATCCATTCCAGGGCCTCACCACCCTTACAGTAAAGAATTTCTTCCTCATATCCAATCTAAACTTCCCCTGTTTAAGTTTAAACCCATTACCCCTTGTCCTCTCACTACAGTCCCTAATGAAGAGTCCCTCCCCAGCATCCCTATAGGCCCCCTTCAGATATTGGAAGGCTGCTATGAGGTCTCCACGCAGCCTTCTCTTCTCCAGGCTGAACAGCCCCAATTTTCTCAGCCTATCTTCATACGGGAGGTTCTCCAGTCCCCTGATCATCCTCGTGGCCCTCCTCTGCACTTGTTCTAACAGTTCCATGTCCTTTTTATGTTGAGGACACCAGAACTGCACACAATACTCCAAGTGAGGTCTCACGAGAGCAGAGTAAAGGGGCAGGAGCACCTCCCTCGACCTGCTGGTCACACTCCTTTTGATGCAGCCCAGGATACGGTTGGCCTTCTGGGCTGCAAGCGCACACTGAAGCAGGCTCATGTTCATTTTTTCATCAACCCACACCCCCAAGTCCTTCTCCACAGGGCTGCTCTCAATCTCCTCCCTCCCCAACCTGTAGCTGTGCCTGGCATTGCTCCGACCCAGGTGGAGGACCTTGCACTTGGCATGGTTAAACTTCATCAGGTTGGCATCAGCCCACCTCACAAGCGTGTCAAGGTCCCTCTGGATGGCATTCCTTCCCTCCAATGTATCAATCAAACCACACAGCTTGGTGTCATCGGCAAACTTGCTGAGGGCGCACTCAATCCCACTGTCCATGTCACCCACAAAGATGTTGAACAAGACCGGTCTCAACACCGATCCCTGGGGGACACCACTCGTTACTGGTCTCCAGCTGGACATTGAGCCACTGAGCACTACTCTTTGTGTGCGGCCATCCAGTCAGTTCTTTATCCACCCAGTGGTCCACCTATCAAATTGATGTCTCTCCAACTTAGAGAGAAGGATGTCATGTGAGACAGTGTCAAAGGCTTTACACAAGTCCAGGTAGATGACATCAACTGCTCTGCCCCTGTCCATCAGTTCCGTAGCCCCTTCATAGAAGGCCACCAGATTGGTCAGGCAGGATTTCCCCTTAGTGAAGCCATGCTGGCTGTCACCAAGCACCTTGTTGGTTTTCATGTGCCTTAGCATGCTTTCCAGGAGAATCCGCTCCAAGATTTTGCCAGGCACAGAGGTGAGACTGACTGGTCTGTAATTCCCTGGGTCATCCATTTTTCCCTTCTTGAAAATGGGGGTTATATTTCCCTTTTTCCAGTCATCGGGAACTTCACCTGACTGCCATGATTTTTCAAATATGATGGACAGTGGCTTAGCAACTTCATTTGCCAGCTCCTTCAGGACCCGTGGATGGATTTCATCCGGTACCATGGACTTGTATACATTCAGGTTCCTAAGGTGGTCTCAAACCAGATCCTCTCCTACAGTGGGCCCAGGGTCTTCATTCTCACTGTCCCTGCTTCTGCCTTCCAAGACTTGGGTGGTGTGGTCAGAGCATTTGCCGGTGAAGACTGAGGCAAAGAAGTCATTAAGAACCTCAGCCTTCTCCAAATCCAGGGTAGCCAGTTCTCCCGATAACTTCTGGAGAGGGCCCACGGTGTCCCTAACCTGTCTTTTATTGGCAATGTACCTATAAAATCCCTTCCTGTTATCCTTAACATCCCTAGCCAATTTTAATTCTAAGTGGGCCTTAGCTTTCCTAACCTGGTCTCTAGCTTCCCGGACAACATCCCTGTATTCTTCCCAGGCCGCCTGACCTTGCTTCCACCTTTTATAAGCCTCTTTTTTCCTTCGAATTTTGCTCAGCAGCTCCTTATCCATCCAAGGAGGTCTTCTGGCCTTCCTGCTAAACTTCCTTCTAGTTGGGATGCACCGCTCCTGAGCTTGCAGCAGGTGATCCTTGAATATCAACCAACAGTCTTGGGCACTCCTGCCCTCTAGGGCTGTATCCCATGGAACCTTACTGAGCAGGTTCCTGAAGAGGCCATAGTCTGCTCTCTTGAAGTCCAGGGCAGTGAGCTTGCTGCACGCTCTTCTCACTGTCCTGAGGATCTCGAACTCGACCATCTCATGATTGCTGCAATCAAGGCTGCCCTGGAGCGTCACATTCCCAACCAGCCCTTCCCTGTTGGTGAGGACGAGGTCAAGCATGGCACCTCTCCTTGTCGGCTCCTCTATTACTTGCAGAAGGAAGTTGTCTTCCACACAATCGACGAACCTTCTGGATTGCTTGTGCCGGGCCGTACCATCCCTCCAACAGATATCAGGGTGGTTGAAGTCTCCCGTGAGAACAAGGGCCTGCGAGCGTGAGGCTGCTCCTATCTGCCTATGGAGCGCTTCGTCCAGCAAGTCCCTTTGGTCAGGCGGTCTGTAACAGATCCCCACAATAACATCACCCATCGCTGTTCTCCCTTTAACCCTGACCCACAAACTCTCTGTCGACTGCTCACCTGTCCCCAGACAGAGTTCCATACTCTCTAGCCTATCCCTAACATAAATAGCAACTCCCCCTCCCCGTCTGCCGGGCCTGTCTTTCCTAAAGAGCCGGTAACCTTCCATTCCAACACACCAGTCATAGGAGCCATCCCACCATGTTTCTGTGATGCCTATGATATCATACCCCCGTAGACGTGCACATATCTCTAATTCCTCTTGTTTGTTCCCCACGCTACGGGCATTTGTATAGAGGCATTTGAGCCGAGATCCAATTGAAGCCGGCTCATTGGCTGGAGCAGCTGGAATATCTCTACATTGCTCCGAACGTTTACTGTAGGTGCTGCCAACCGACTGGGTGTGTTGGGATGGAATGCTGCCCTGCTCCCCCAACACATCTAGTTTAAAGCATCCTTGACCAGTCTGGCAAGCCTCCTACCAAATCCACTCTTCCCCTTCTTTGTCAGACCAGTTCCACCAGCCCCCAGTAGACCTGGCCTACTATATTGAGTCCCATGTTCAAGGTACCCAAACCCCTGACTATAGCACCACCCTTCTAACCATTTATTAACCTGCCCAATCCTCCTAGCCTTTTCAAGGTCCTGCCCTGTATCCTGGAGAATTGACAAAAAGACAATCTGAGCTCCAGAGCCCCTAACCACCTCTCCCAGAGCTCTGTAGTCCTTCTTTATGGTCTCCGGGCTACTGCTATCCATATCAGTAGCACCCATAGGTATTATCAGGAGTGGGTAATAGTCAGTGGGACCGACTAGAGCAGGCAGCTTCTCAGCCACATCCCTGATCCGAGCCCCTGGTAGGCAACACACCTCCCTTGAGCCTGGGTCAGGCTGGCAGATGGGTGCCTCTGTGCCTTTCAGAGTCGAGTCCCCTACTACTACGGCCCGCCGCTTTTTCCTGGCAGCACCAGTAGTGATCTTCTTTACCAGTGCACCAGCTGGTTGCGTCTGGTGGGAGCGCTGTTGCTCATCAGCCCCCTGCAGGATGCCAACGTCTTATTCCGTGCAAGCACAGTAAATGCTCCCTTGGAGGAAAAAATGCTCAAGGGAATGGGTGGCTTTGGGTCTACTGGTAAGCCACACATTTTATGGACACAGTCGTTAGCAAAACAGCGGCCAATCATCGAATGTGAAGTGCGAACCCCCCAGCATAAACCCAGCACTATTAAACTTTAAGGCCTATTGGACACCAGAGCAGATGTTACAGTCATCAGCGCCTCCTTTTGGCCATCAAAATTGGGAGACAGTTTCATCAGCAACAGATCTAACAGGAATAGGAGGAACATCAACACCACGTCAAAGTGCATTGGTTATCCAGATAATAGATCCTGAAGGGCGCACTGCGAACCTCCGCCCATATATAGTGAACTGTCCTTTTAACCTTTTGGGAAGGGATGTCTTAAGCATGTGGGGAGTCTCGATAGCAACATCGCCTTTTTAACTGGAGTCATTGATGAGAATGTTCCAATCAGACTAAAGTGACTGACAGAAAAACCAGTGTGGGTTGATAAATGGCCCCTAAATTTGGAAAAAACCCATGCCTTAACAGAATTGGTAACAGAACAATTGAAGTTGGGACACTTGGTTCCGACCACAAGTCCCTGGAACACACCAGTATTTGGAATTAAACAACAATCAGGGAAATGGCGTCTTTTACATGACCTTTGTGCAATTAACAATGTCAAGGAGGACATGGGAGCCACACAGCCAGGTTTGCCTTCCCCAACCATGATACCAAAGAATTGGAACATTGTCATTATGGACCTCAAAGATTGTTTTTTCTCTATTCCCCTACACCCTGAAGATGCTCCAAGGTTTGCTTTTTCTATTCCCTCTGTTAACCATCAGGGAACAGCAGAGCGTTACCATTGGACTGTATTACCACAGGGTATGAAAAACAGTCCGACAATATGTCAATTATATGTGGCTAAGGCATTATTAGAGGTAAGAAAGACATATCCAACAGCTATTTGCTATCATTATATGGATGATATTTTGTTAGCCTGTCAGGAACCACAGAAACTTTTAGAAATTGCCTCCACCACTAAATCTTGCCTTGAAAAGCAAATCAGTTAGAACAGGCTAGATTATCGCACGCTTTTTACCACCAATCAGCGAGATCACTCAGAAAACAGTTTTCTCTCTCTTGGTCAGAAGCATGTACAAGAGTACAAACATGCCCTGACTGTCAACCATTTGCAACACACCCACATACTGGAGTAAACCCTCGTGGCACCAGTGCCTTACAACTATGGCAAAGTGATGTCACTCACATCCCTGAGTTTGGGAGACAAAAGTATGTCCATGTTTCCATCGATACATTTTCACACATGGTCTGGGCCACAGCAGAAACAGGTGAAAAGGCCCGTGATGTTATTCGTCATTGGCATGGTGCCTTCGCAGCTCTAGGTGTTCCAAAACAAATAAAAATGGACAATGGCCCTGCCTATAATAGTAAGATAATTGAAACATTTCTAAACACCTGGGGGATAAAACACAAGACAGGGATTCCACACTCACCACAAGGACAAGCCATTGTTGAACGATGACACCTAACACTAAAAATGTTATTAGCAAAACAAAAAGGGGGAATGAAGGGAGAATCGCCACAGGCACGACCGTATAAAGCAATTTATATATTAAATTCCTTGACGATTGGAGAGGGAAATGAGACCGTAGCTGTTACCAGACATATCCTGTCACACAGCCAAATTTTGCCTAATCCCATCGGGATTCATCAACCGAAGGTTTGGGTAAAATCACCACAAACACTTCTCTGAGAAGGACCACATCCACTAATAACTTGGGGGCGAGGGTATGCTTGTGTCTCCACAGATCATGGTCCTTGGTAGATACCTGCACGGCTGGTGCGGCCTGTTTTGAACCATCCTGCGGTTACGGATGCAGAATCCAGGGGTAATCAGCAACACATCAATGCCCACAATGCGACTGATGCCCTGGAATAGCTTCAACATATGGGTGAACTTAGCTAGAACACTGAGTCAAGCAACTCTATAATTCAGCATAGTTAGCAGCACAGCCATTTCATAAATGTTTATTAGAGATACCTTGGTCTAATAGTAGCATCACTACTGTATCACTTACAAGAAGGGTGAAACGGTAGAAATGTAAAACTTTACTTCTTGTACTGATATTTTCCTTTGTATTAGGTTTCTTGTTCCCTATCTGCTAAATTGTGTGCAAGATATACTGGATAATATGCTAAAGAAGGTTAGGTCTTCAGAAAAACAAAAAGGGGGAAATGTGGGTGTAAAGGACCATGATGTGATGGATTTCTGAGCTAGACTAGCTCCTGGGAAAGCTTTGAGATAGCAGAGGAATGTTGCTGGGAAAGTTTTGGGAGTATTGCAGAGAAAGGTAGGCAAGATAAAAAGGAAGAAAGAAGCAAGAAGCAAGCAGCCAATCAAGGCAACCAGTGAGCAAGATATCAACCAATGAAGAAGTGAAGATACCCACGTGGGTGGTGGTAGCTAACCAATTGTATTAGCTGCTCATACACGCGGGTATTTCGTATAGCCTATATCAACCCTGGACCTTCGGATAATAAGCGATTTCGTTTCCTAACCAGAAATGGGGTCCGTGCCTTATTCTCCACAGCAAAGTACTTTTGTACCTTAATTAGAAGCTTTTTGCTACTTTAAGCACAACTGAAAACCTGTAATTAAGAATCACAATGATAGCATTGACATTCAGCTTGTACCACTTTCATTGTTCTCTGTTGCCCCATAGTCCAAAGGCTTGTCTAGTGCCCTTCACAGCTTCAAAGACTGAAATTTTTAACTTAGGATAAAAAGCTTCACTGTGCATACCAGCATGTGCAACAGAGTTAGTGACAGCTCTCTGCAGGGTCTAGCATCTGTGCAGCACACACGTTCTGACACCTGCTGTGAAACGGGCTAGCAGCAAAGATTAATCCAGCATGGAGTTCAGGCTACACATGAACCACAAGCTGATGACACAGAGAGAACCTGGGAAGCTGAAGGTACCCTGAAGGTACGTTATATTGCCAGCTACGTATTCCAGCTCCAGAAATGTCAGGAATGAAATGAAAGGAGAAACTGCCAAGTGCCCTTGGTAGAAAGTCTCTTTCGTAGCATAACACAATGGTTATCCAAACAATTGGCATCCTTACATATCAAGACATCTGATGAAAAATGAACCATAAAAACTGAAAATGTTTTCATCTAAACTCCTTTAAAAATGGTGTTATTTATCATTGGCATAGTTTATCTGTAGATTTGAATAGTAACACCATGGGTACACTGCAATATTTAAAACAGAGTACTTAGAGGTAAGACAGGATTTTGTCTTTGTAAAAAAATGTAAAAGCCAGCCACTGGCTAAAATACTGACAGTCTTCCAGAGGAGTACCAGACTGACCTGGAATTACTGAGACATCTGTGAGAAAGCCAGAATTTTCTATCTTTTGTTCTTTCAAAATTAAAAAGGTCTTTGCAGATGTTTAGCATAGTTACGGCCTATGGAAGGCATTTAACCTAGCCATTTCACACTGGAGGACATTTAAGATTAGTAGGTCATGTATGCGCTCCGTAACATGCACCTACAAAACACTGCAAATTATGTAAAGACAACTAAATGTAAAAGAACAGTTTAGTCCAGCACTGAGCTACTGAAAATGTTTAACCACTTCATAAGCACATGTAAGTATCTCTAGCTCTGCTTATATGGAGATAATGGTCAAGCAGTTAACAACAAAAATACTGATGTTCCATATATAGTGTGGGCTATAAAAGTAGTTGGGATTTGAGTTCTAAGGGAGGAACTTCTCCTAATTATATGACACATCATGACATATTCACATGAAAACAGTCCCAAAGTCAAACTGATGTGAAAAAAAAGCTCTTCTTCCAACCCTCACCTTTTCAATTACATAATCCAGCCTCAGAAATGACCTGTACCTAGCCTCGTCTCTAGGCACACTTCATCTCCAGCTTTCCGTCCACTGACAACTGTTTTCCTCCTCTTCTAAATGTTCAAAGCATAATTCAAGAAATGCAGTTTAATTTCTTTCAAAACCATTCCTCCTGCACAGTTAATAAGGACTCTAATGAGGAATTGCACTCAAATTCTCATTAACCTGGCAGCTCTATCTACTGAAAGTAACCAAGAAGACCAGAACTTGCTGTTTATACTATTTCTTATAACATGGTTATAACACAGTTATAGCATTTCAGAAACCACACACCAATATCCTACAGTAGCTTTATAGAACTTATGCGACTTATTTTACAACTTCTATGCCTACAAAAATCACTGCTCCTTTACAGCTGCATAATAGCTGAACCTCTACTGTACTGCTCCAAAGGCTCTGGTTATGGCAAACTTAGGCATCAGGTTTGGATCCTATCATAAAGATAATGTTTCCTATTACCCTACATGAGGCTATCTAAATGCAGGAGTTTACAAAGGAGATAGAATCTAAGCTGCCATTGTAGTTATTAGAGATCTTTGGTGGAATTCTTTTGATAAGCACCACTCATATTCTACAAATCTGAGACATTCTTATATGGGCTTATGTAGACCTGCATCACTCCAGATGCCAGCTCACAGCCATGTAAGATACTGCACAACACCTAAGATCATACTAGATGTGTTTGTTTAGGCAACTGAGTCGTGCTTCTCAAAAATATTGGTACAGCTGAGAGAGACTCATTTCACCCCAAAGACATGTACTGTGTTAAACTTAGCAGCTTCCCAGATTGGCCATATTTCCATTTACTGTATTTGAAAATTGACACAGGTGTGTCTGGTTGTCACCTTATATGTTCAGTTTCTAAAATAACCCATTTTGAATAATAACTCTAATAGCACAGCATTATTACTGTCATTTCCACTTCCCATTTATAAGCAGGTTCTGGAGGGTTTTTACTAATGGTAGTGAAAGAGAGTCAAGAATGTCATACTAGAGACACCCTTTTGCTTTAAAAGACGAATCATCTGGCCATTAAAAATAAACTTTGAAGAATTTGAGACTACAAATTAAGGCAAATATGTGTAGGTATATGTATATGTGCATGCATATGTATATATGTATTATATACTATGTTATGGTATATGTAGATATATATGTATAATCTCTGCATTATTCTCTTTCAAAACGCTCTAGGAGTTTTATTTTTTTGTTCCACTTTACATTCCCTATTCACAGAAAGATAACGCTGTAAGAATAACTTCAATAGTTTTCCCTCCGAAGTTGAAACAGAGAGAAGCTGACTTGGCCAAGGTCACATACAGAAAGTCAAAAATAGTAAAGAACATACAAGTGAAATATTTGGAAGGGTTTTCATTTAAGCCTAAGGTTCCAGTTTCTTCAAGGACAAAAAAAACACAAACAACCTTAAACATTTCATGCCTCTACTATAATAAATCAGTACAGCAGAACACCAGTCTTGAAAAGATGACCTTGCAGACTTCACAGACCATAGGGATTATGTAGAACTGTTTTGCTTGCTTATTTTTCTGCATGCATTTACACTGGTTTTCCTGTAAACCCAGACCTTCATAACAAGACATTCTTAAGGAAAAATTTGCTGCAGCCAAGCTTTCGGGGACAAATGACTTTACTTTCTCATGATTCTGGCAACAGCATTGCCTCAGTGGGTTTAACTCAAGTGTGTCTGTCTTCTGCAGCTGGCTTTTCTTTGGACAGATTATACAGAATAAAGACATTTCTCTCCCAGACGCTCTATAAAAATGTGGTCTTATGTCTACAGGAGAGAAGGAAACAAATTTTACTCTGTTCTATACTGTTGTCTCACCTGGTGTCATGCTCTGGCTGAAAGACAGTCTCACTGAAGACTGGAGACTCATGTCTCATGGCAGACCTTGCTCAAATGACAGCTGTGAACTAGATTTTTCTATTGCCGTAACTATTTCAATGTGGATGCCACTTACACACTTCATGGAAACAGCACTGGCAGACAGGCTGTTCATAATTAGCCTTTCAGAAGAGAAAGCTTATGGTATCTTTCCAAGCCTCCTCAAGACGTCAAAATATTTTATGTTTGCCACCACCATTTTATGTTTCTAGGGAAGAAAATTTCAAAACCACTGACGAGACAAATTTGGTTACAAATCTTTTAAAAATCTGGTGAAAACTCAATGATGGAGAGAAATCTGTGATTACTATGTGTACCTCTCAGAAACGGAGAGTTCTGGGAAGCTCTGGTTTACAGAAAAGATATTTCTGTTTCTAGTTGCCCTAGAAACCGTTGAAAATCCACACAGAAGATTATTAAAGAGAGCTGAGAATGAGGTAGTTTGCTACATGCTTCTTTCTTGGCACTGTTCTGCCAAGCAGCCATAAATCAGCAACTGCTTAGCAGAGGTTTTAGCCATATAACAAACAGATTTCTCCCCTTACCTGTCCAGCCCATTACCTCTGGATGCCCCAAAAGCATGTCAGGGCTTTTGTACACACCTATAAAATAACTGAATGGAATACATACCTAGTAGGAGTTTCACTATGAAGCAGATTCTCAGTAAGTGGGTATCAGGTCTAAGGAGCTTAGACAATGGGCACAATGGTGTCATATGGGACTGAACAATGCTCCCTTTGAGCCCTGGTAAAGGCAATGACAAAGTACATTTCTACAGAAGCATCATTTATCTTTTTTTTTTTATGCAGGGCAGAAGGGGAATGGGCAGAACAATCAATCCTTCACTAGCTATCATCTTGTACTCCAAAATACTAGTGCACATCAATGTCACTCCTGAGTTGTCCCTTCTGTGAAAATGCAGTGCTAGCATTTCACTAAACCAGCATTTAAAGTAACAATATTAACCACGATTTTACATGCAGATGAGGGAAAAAACAAACACTGACAAACAAAAACCCTCTGTTTACCGTTTGTGGGTGGGAGATCTATGGATGGGTAGGAAAGGAACATTTTGTTGATATTCGTCTTGTCACCATGTCAAGTTACTTGATGTGGAGTGACTGGAAATACTGCCTGACAGAACTCTTAGTAAAGCTAGGATACATACCTTGTAGCTTCTTACTTAGCAGTTACAGTGAAAGCTTAATATCTTAAAATCCACATAGTGCTAGCCATTTGTCATAAAGAATTTGATCTGGGCTTCCATTCTGTAGCTATTAATACAAGAAAAGTTACTAGTATGGGTACTCTGAACCTTAGAGAAGTATCTTTCACTTTAATGATTACTAAAGAAAGAGCTGCCAAGTTTGATGACTGGCAAAATTCAAAGACATAAGTACTTAAATGAGAGTACTCAAATAAGAGATTTAAGAGCTTATTATTTCAATTTAAGGCAGTCAACAAGCCGAACTAGGCTTTCCTTACATACTTTAATGGAGACAAACAGAAGAGCTCTGCTGAATACACTGAAAAGCATTTTCAGTAAGAAACCAAGCCTGTTACCATCACTTGTCTAAAAGTTAGCATCTAGACTTCCACTAAGTTATATTGATCTCCTAATTGTACAATTCCATGTCAAGGGCACTTGATGTGGATTACCTTATACTTGAAACAGTCCTTCAGTGCTTCTGTCATGTAAGAATCCTGGAATACCAATGCAATGCCGAACTCGTAATTTCAGCCACTTTCGTGAAACAATTGGAAACAAATTTTATGTTGTGCATGGGTTTCTGTTGCTACAGGTCAAGTAACAATTGAACTTTAAAGATACTTATGCCTTCTTGTAAATATGACAGAAGAAAATGTTTTGAAGCAGTAGATGCCCACATAGTGATATAATGATTACCCTGAATATGTGATGCCTAATTACCACAACAGTACCTGTTGTATTTCAGTTGCATCCTCCAACACGATGGTGTCACTCTGACAAAACCGGAATGAAGTAGTGAATACACAGCTTTAAATAACGTCACTGGAAACTGATTAAGCAGACTCATTTGTCATTGTTTTTTTTTTTTCCTAAGTCTTTTTCTGCCAATACTTTGCCACACAATATATTTTATTTACTAAAAGCCAAACACAAGCACCTACAAGTTCCCACAGATCTGTGTGCTTTTGGCACAGGCAAATACTCTGCATCAGGAGAATTATTCTAATTATATCTATTAATCAAAACTTTAGATGTCATTCTGAGATAATACACTGACATTTATTACACAGTAGCAGAAAGTCCTGTTTTTGATGGCATTATGAGAAAATTGGGGCTGTTCAGCCTGGAGAAGAGAAGGCTGCGTGGAGATCTCATAGCAGCCTTCCAGTATCTGAAGGGGGCCTATGGGGATGCTGGGGAGGGACTGTTCATTAGGGACTGTAGTGAGAGGACAAGGGGTAATGGGTTCAAACTTAAGCAGGGGAAGGTTAGACTGTATATGAGGAAGAAATTCTTTACTGTAAGGGTGGTGAGGCACTGGAATGGGTTGCCCAGGGAAGTTGTGAATGCTCCATCGCTGGCGGTGTTCAAGGCTGGGTTGGACACAGCCGTGGGTGGCATGGTTTAGTGGGAGGTGTCCCTGCCTATGGCAGGGGGGTCGGAACTAGATGATCTTGAGGTCCTTTCCATCCCTAACTATTCTACGATTATTTCAGGTGGCTCTGGTGTAATTATTCTGTGGCTTGCCAGGTTGCTGCTATAGGTGCACCTGGAGAAAGGTAGATGTCTGCATTCTGGTTTGAGTGAAAATAACAACTTAAAAATGCATAAAATTTTAATGTAAAACTATATCCTAAAGAAGACGGTATTTGTACTTTCACGTTTGTTTTAATGTTTTGACTATTTACTACAAAACCAATATAGAGTTGTCTAAAGGACTCTCTTTCTCTAGCAATTTACAACAGATTTTTATTATTTAATCCCCAAGATTAATCAACATCCGAAATAGTACTACAGCTTTCATATACAAATCTATTATCTTCTATTAAAAGTTTGCTTTCTTTGGAGAACAAATAAATAATATCAATTTCCAGGATGAAAGGGGAAAAAAAAGATCCTCTATAGAACTAGAAAGAATTTTTAAGGTATTTTTTGAAGAATCATAAAACAAGTTGGAGACTATTTATGCCAATTGTAATTTCTTCCAAGCTATTTTACACAGTAACATAAATATTATTTAATATTCAGTCCCTTGGAAGTAGCGTGCCAAAATAACTCCTGAGTACTTAAGCAAAAGAGATGAAATATAATGAGCAACTCCAAATCAGAATATGTTGGTGTTATCTAAAAACCTTAGTGTGTCTCTGGAAGATATTATGCTTCATAAAATGAATTCTTAATCCTAACAGACACAAAGAGAAAGTAACTGGGGAATGTTAGCCCACACTTGGATGCAGTTTGTGCATTTTTTCCAAATTCTTATAGAAAAAAGTTTTAGTGTCTGGAGTTTGTCTTGCAGCTCTCACGTATTTTCAAGTGTATGAGGACAGTCACTGCTTTCTGCTTTTATTGTGCTATGTAGCTTACAGAACTGCATGTCTCTCCAAAATTCTGTGCTTTTTATTGAAATCCTGCCTTTCCCATGCTGATTATTATTCAGTGCTTGGACAAAAATATGGGCAAAGGCAAATTTTCAGCAATAACACCACAACACACAGGAAGGTTTTTCCTATTCATGAGTCTCTGTTCAGATTCTCTGTTCTCCATATATTCCTGGAAAGGGAGCCCCACAGGTCACTGCTAAAATGTCTACAGCCTTCAAGATGGGGTCTCTTGGGAGAGATCCCCCATTTCAAAATACTCTGATGTGAAAGTGGCAATTTGTGTACAATCATCAATAATCTTTAAACTCTTTAAACCTGTTCTCATCTTGTACAGGTAGATTTCTCATGGTACATCCAAATTAGTAACACAAGTCCCATGAGCCTCCCCATGCAATTGCTCTCCATGTCATGTTAGCCCTTGTGAAAGTTCTATCCCAGCTACCGGACGGCTAGCTTTAAAGCAAGGCGTAACTTCTTTCTGTACTCTTGATACAGGACACATTCAGGTTTGTTTCGTTGTTCTCCTCAGGGATGACAATGAAGTGCTAAATGAAAGATTACATTTTGCAGCAGTTCTGCTGCTCTGTTTCTAATTATGAGAATTTTGTGCCTCAGCTAGATGCTGGGTAGAATGAAAGTATTTTAAACTTCCTGTAAGAAAACCAGCCTATACCAGGGTGGCTCACAATCCCAAACTCATATTAGATCGGTCATTACTGTTGATAATAAATATTTTCAAAAGTAAGTATGGGGTTTTAAGATAATGGTATTATTGTTTGTTTAAATTATTATAGCATGGGGATGCCAAACAAAGAAGCATTAGTATCATAAATCCTTAAAAAGGACAGCGATTAAGTGTACTTGCTTTTTCTTTGGCAATAGAAAAACAAAGCCTCTGTAGCTCTCAGCAGTTCAATTTTCTGATGACAAAACTATCTCCTCAAAATCCTTACAATATGTAAAAGCTAACCTCTTCTCTCTCCATTAAAACATATGCAAAAATGTATAAAAAAATCACAACTCAGTGACTTCAGATCACAAACACGCTCGGAACTTCACTGAGGATGAAACTATAGGTTTGCCATTTGTGCAAGCAAAATATTTGCTCATACAGTGCCAGAGCACTGTCATTAATTTGAATTGCACATTTAAAAATGAGTTGAGAGTTTGCCCTTTGGGGTTTTATTTGGGTTTTGGGGGTATTTTTTGGTGTTTTTTTTTTTTTTTTTTTTTTTGTTGTTGTTTTGTTTTCTTTCTGTTTTTTTTTTGTTTGTTTGTTTCTTTCTTTTTGCAGATCTGACAACATTCTTTCGTTTGCAGACCCTGTTATTTCTGAGCTTGATTCTGCATCTCATTATATATATATATATTACATATATATATATGGGGCTGCATCAAAAGGAGTGTGACCAGTAGGTTGAATGAGATGACCCTGCCCCTCTACTCTGATCCTTGTGAGACCTCACTTGGAGTACTGTGTGCAGTTCTGGTGTCCCCAACATAAAAAGGACATGGAACTGTTGGAACAAGTCCAGAGGAGGGCAATGAGGATGATCAGGGGACTGGAGAACCTCCCGTATGAAGACAGGCTGAGAAAGTTGGGGCTGTTCAGCCTGCAGAAGAGAAGGCTGCGTGGAGACCTCATAGCAGCCTTCCAATATCTGAAGGGGGCCTATAGGGATGCTGGGGAGGGACTCCTCATGAGGGACTGTAGTGAGAGAACAAGGGGTAACGGGTTCAAACTTAAAGAGGGGAAGTTTAGACTGGATATAAGGAAGAAATTCTTTACTGTAAGGGTAGTGAGGCACTGGAATAGGTTGCCTGAGGAAGTTTTGAATGTTCCATCCCTGTTAGTGTTCAAGGCCAGGCTGGACAGAGTCTTGGGCAACATCGCCTAGTGGGAGGTGTCCCTGCCCATGGCAGGGGGGTTGGAACTAGATGATCTTAAGGTCCTTTCCAACCCTAACTATTCTGTGATTCTATACGACTCACTATAAAATTAAAGAAAATACACAGAAGTGCAGGTGAGTTCACAGTTCATAAATCCAGCATATATTGACTGAGAAAAAAGACTGCATTTAAAAAAAGATGCTCTGCCTTCAATCATTCTCATTTGTTTCAGAGCATTTAACAATACTGTTGTTAATACTTTGACTGGATTCACACCACAAATTCAGTTCATAAAAATAGGAGACTGCTATTCTGAGAGGTTAAGATACAGAAGGTAGTGTCATCTTTGGAGAAAATAAGCTAAAATGTATCTTGAAGGACAGAAAAGCTGGGAAGGGGGCGGGGGAAATAAAAACAATGAAACAAAAAACTAAATGTCCTTTTCTGCATGATTCCCAAAGGCCCCATTCTAAAGAATGACCACGTACCTACCTATTCAGATAAGACAAGACAAAAAGTTGTGAATGAAAACCAGACATTTTCTGTAGTCTGGAGAATGACATTTGTGTTCTTCAGCACCAATTTTGCAGAGAACTATTATCTGAATAAATAATGGGAAAATTTACTTGCTGAAATTTTTCAGGCATAAGAGAAAAGTTGTACTATAGCATATTCAAAACTAATCTAGATCACCCTCATCCCTAACAGGAGCTGTGTGGCAAAAGTAGACTTGCATGCTGCTCACCAAAAATGGGTTCTGTGCTTGCAATTCATGCTCGCTACCAAAGACACTATGTGCATATGTAATTCTGTCAACATGTACGCAAGTGTGTGCAAAACTTCTGAGATTAACTGTAGAAGAGTGCTTAGAAATTTGCAGGTGCTCATTAACACTGTATGGATGTCTAGTGCTGTTACCTGCTGTATCACCACTCTGATCTTAAATGAGTAGTTGGCTGATTGCTGGTAAACTGTTATTAATAAGGCAAAAAAACACTGTGAACTTGATTTGATTTAAGCCACATAGCTGAACAGTTTTTCCATGTGACAATCATGAGGGAATAATTCATGAAGAAGTAATAAATACGCTTTTTCTAGTGCAAGAATACATAGACATTGAACGAAGTAACCAAAAGACAGATTCAAAGAAAAAAAAAAAAGGCACTTTTTCAAACAATGCATAAAGCAACCTAAGAAGCGTTTGCCAAAACACGTACTGGATGTTAAACGGGTTAAAAATTGATTGAAATGAAATTTATGGAAGAAAAATGGGTATTAAATATAACACCTGCCGAAACAGAAATTATTGAATATACTGAATATATTTGGTATACTGAATGATTGCACTTCTTTTTTTTGCCAGGCATTCACCAGTAGTCACTGTGAAAAAAAGACATTGGATTAGACAGACCTTTGGTCTGAGCAGTTGTCTCTCTATTGAAGGATATTTTTTCACTACTGAAAACTAGTTCAGGAGGACTTCTGCCATGGTGCTTAATACTGCACATAAATCTTTTTATATCCCTTATAAATACCAAGGACATACTGAATTTCCACAAAAACAAAAGTACCAAGCTTTATAAACCAGCATGAGTCAAACCAAATAAAATTCCACCCGTTACACTAATAGAGTTCCAAAGTCCCCTCAAAGCCCAGAAACATTGGCACAGGGTACACTTTATGTAACAATTCTGTGGAAAACCCTTAGAAGTGCTGGAGTAATGCTCTGCATTTCCCCTACCACAGGAATGATCCACAAAACAGTATAACATCAGTTCTCAATTCAATTAATTTTCATCCAGACAAAACAAAGAAGATGCCTGTAACTTGGCTTCCTTTACTCTCCTGGAGGCTTTATGCCATCAGTGCATATCAAGAGAAGAACAGCAAATGGCCCCATTTGCCTAACAATTTTGATTAGAAGCTACAGCCAAACAGTAAATTAAGAGCCATTCCTATGTGAATTTGAAACTCACTTGCTTCAAAAGTGTCTCACTTTTTCCCCCTACCCCCCAGAAAATACTTTTCACAAGAAATAACGGGTTGGTTTTGTTTTTTTTTTTTTCACAGCACAGTTTTCTTCCAGAGCTGAATTTTAGAAACACAAATAAGTAGATGTCATACCCAAGAAACATGGTTTTAGGCCTATAAAAATACTTTTCAATATTACTCTAAGCTTTATCACAGTAACATCTTAATCTTTCCCAAAAAAGATAAAATAACACAGTTTAGCTCCACTTAGTTTTAAAAGCAAGTATTTTCACAGCAGTTCAGTGACAACTCAGCACTTCTGCAAAATAACCGGGGACACTGCTGTTAGAGAGCACTGTTTTCTTGGGCACTGCATTTAACTGTTAAAATATTCCATTCTATCAGAGTATGAGGATACTTACCCTTTTCCAAAGACTTACATATGCTGATGTCAAGATAATGTATTCCAGAAAATCCCAAAACTTGAAACAAATTCCACAGGGACAACATACAGTCACTGGACTAACTTTCTATTAGTTAGGCACAGCATGTGTCTGAAAGTGATCTTACCTTCAAATGCAGTGTTATGGAAGAGGTGACTGAGGTAAGAAGGACCTGGAACCTACTGGCAAACTATTAACCTACTACAGCCTTTTTAGAAAATAAATTCTGGAGACATTGTGTCAAAGATAGTTTAATGCCAGTGTTTTACGAAACGACATTAAAAATAATCCCAACATAGGTACTGATTCCATTAACGTTTTTATTGAATGACATTTGCTCATTTTGATTCTTTTATTCTCCTGTCCTCATTTTCAAATAGGACTTAAATAACAATTTTTCTAGAGAATGTCAATACTGAGATCTGTTTACAAAAATGTCTCAGACCACCCATTACCATAGTATTTACATAATAATGGTGTATGATGAGTCCCTATCCCTTCTTTTGCCAGTTTAACCACTAACAGTCGAAACAGTAATGCAATATCTTACAAAAAATTTTTCAAGATTTTCTTGTGTATTTTAAGGAAACTCCGGAAGTATTAACATACTTTCTCTTTTCCAAAAAGAATACTGACTATCACACCACTTTTCTATTCCATCTGGCTTCTCAGTTTATTACATTGCCCTCTTTTTGGTTATCACAGATGTGATCTTTAGGAAGAAAAAACACAAATATCTTCCAATGAGGAGCAGTTTAGGCTGTGATCCTGAAAACATATATATACACTTCACAAAGCCACAAAACATAGTCCCATCCCTGAGAAACTTAGAGTCAGATGACTAATGTAATGTAGTCTATTGTAGGCAGATACATAATCTTTTGTGTATTGCACAGTGTAAACAAGCAAATAGTAGTTTACAGGTGTGTATTTTCAAATTCTTAATTATATCTAATCACTAAAAGTGATAGTCAAAAATTATCCCTAAACAGATGCATTCTGACTCTAACGTAATCTAGGCCAGATTCTGAGACTTGGCTTTGTCTTTTTGCACATAATTGTGCGCTGACACCAAAATAAGAAGACAACCTTAAGGCCTTTGAAAAAACCCAGGTCATCATTTACCCAGGCCTGCATTTCCATTTACCTCCCATCTCTTGACCCACATATACTTGCCAACTCATCCTTTCTCTAATTTATGCTAAGTACTCAAACATTTTACCATTTATATGAACAGAAGTAGCAGGAATGCATATAGAATATTATAAAAATTTTAAAAAATGCATCTTTAAAAATTTACTGACACTCCTTTTATAAAAGACACATTAACAAGTGAACTATTCTGCAATTAAAACTGATACATCACCTTAAGAAATCTGATTCAAAGGCAATTGAATGTTCCAATGTCACTGTTACAATGTATAATTCATGTTGTCAGCATGACATTATGATTTAAGAGGCAAACACATTTTGCCTTCTCAGCAATTACTTTTTTAAACCATATGTGTTAAAGATTGTGTAACTGTATCAACCATTTATGATTTCTCTCATAAAAGCTTCCCAAATCTAAACATTTTCTTCAGTCTTTTATCGATAAATTGGCACTTAAAGTAGATGTATAATAATATATTTTGACAGCATTATTTAAGTAATAAAAATCAATCTGTTCATAGTTCCAAAGTTTCCTGAATAAGCTTAAAATGCATCTCCAGTAGTCTATGCTACTTTAGTGTTAAATAATGAGGTAGAACATTGTTCCAAAATTGTTCTGAATTATGTAAACCATTTGCTACATGCTGTTTGGACTTCATTTTTTGTTTAGAGCTGTTTGGTAAAACAGTATTTTCTGTCTTCTCTGGCTTCCTGATTTTGTTTTTCTTTTGTGGAAGCTTATTACTATAATTTATTCTTCTACCTTTTGCCTTTTCCTCTTCCTCTCCTTCTTCCTCCTCTTCCTCTCCCTCTTCTTCCTCTCCTTCTTCCTCTTCTCCCTCATCCTCCTCTTCCTCTTCTTCTTCCTCTTCTCCCTCATCCTCCTCTTCCTCTTCTTCTTCCTCTTCTCCCTCATCCTCCTCTACCACATCCCCTTCCTCTTCTTCTTGTTCCTCCTCTCCTTCTTCCTCTTTTTCTTCTCCTTCCCCTTCTTCTTCCTCTTCCTCTTTTTCCTCTTCTCCCTCTTCTTCCACTCCCTCTTCTTCTTCTACATCCTCCTCTCCCTCTTCTTCTTCTACTTCTTCTTCTCCCTCTTTTTCATCCATTCCCTCTTCTTCTTCCTCCCCCTCTTCTCCTTCTTCTTCTCCCATTTCCTCTTCTCCTTCTTCTTCTTCCACCCCTTCTTCTCCCTCTTCTTCTTCCACCCCCTCTTCTCCCTCTTCTTCTTCCACCCCCACTTCTTCCTTTTCTTCTTCCACCCCCACTTCTTCCTCTTCTTCTTCCATGCCTCCTTCTTCCTCATCTTCAACCCCCCCTTCTCCCTCATCTTCTTCAGCTCCCCCTTCTCCCTCTTCTTCTTCCTCCCCTTCCACTTCCTCACCTTCTTCTTCCCCTTTTTCTTCTTCATTTTCCCACTCCTCATTTTCATCTTCTTCTCTATAGCCCCCTTCTGTTTCTGGCTCTGCTCCTTCCTCTTCCTTATCTCCTGTTTTGTCTTCCACTTCATCCTCCCCTACCTCCTTAGTCCTCTTATTTTCATCTTTCTCTTCCTGTTCTTCAGATATCTCTTCTTCCCTCCCTGCCAATGAATCTTCTAATTCCTCCTCTTCACTCTCTTTGTCTTTTTCATTCTCACTTTCTTTGTTTTCATCTTCATTTTCCTTTTCATCTTCTCCTTCCTCTTCTGCCTCTACCTCTTTTTCTTCCCCTGCCTCTCTGTCTTCATCTCCTTCCTCACTCTCATCTCTTCCCTCACTTTTAACTTGTTCTTCTTTTTCTTTTTCAGCATCTTCCTCTTTAGTATACTCCTCTTCCATATCCTCCTTTCCTCCCTCTCTCAGCATTTCTTCCTCTACCAACCTGCGTTCCTCATCTTCTGGCTTTTTGCCATCTTCCTGATTAATCTGTTCCGTCTCTTCTGCACCCGCGTTCTCACTATCTTTTTCAGACTGTGATTCCTCTCTTTCATTTTCTTCCTCATTATGTTTTTCCTCTTTATCTCCTACTGAAACTTCATCTCTATCTTTTTTAACCTCACTCTCGTCTTCTTCCTCCCCTCGTTCACCTTCACTGTCAATTGTTTCATCTAGTTTTTCACTTTCACCCTTTTCACTGCCTTCATTCTCCTGCTCTTGATTAGATTCCTCCTCATTCTTAATTTCTAACTGTCTGCCTTCATCAGATTTAACTTCAGAGTTTGTTTCTTCCTCATTCAAGCTTTTAATATCAGTCTCTCCTACATATTCTTTCACACTGTTTGAAGCTTGCATCTCCTCAATCTCATTATCTTCTAAGTCCAAATCTTTCACGTCTTTTACTGCTTTAACAGCCTTCTGGACCTTTCTGCTTTCATAGTATTCCTCATCTTTTTCCCTCCTTTCAAGTACGAATTTTGCAAGATCATTACTATTTTCCTCAGTTGAAGATGACGACATAGATATTTGTTTCAAAAAATGAACATTCTTTTTAAACCCTCTCTGCTTTTCACTGTTTCCTTCTCCTCTGACACATATTCTTTCACATTTATCAGATTTTTCAACAACATCCTTTAGTGTATTTCCACTTTCAATTGCTTCTTGACTTCCTTGCTTTTTAACAGGACAGTATTTCTGTGCAATTAATGAATCAGTCTGGGGCTGATCTCTGGATGCAGGAGGAAGTACACTGATTTTTACGGATTGCTTAGATCTAACAGCTTTTGACTTGCTATAGGAAAAATTTGTTCTTTCAGACAGAATTTGCTTTTCAGTGGGAAGATCCTCTCTGACAACTTCAGGATTTGCCACATATGCTTTTTCCCTTTTCACTAATCTGTGTTTGTCCCTACTGATTTGTTGAACACCACTTTTCAAAGTACCAACAGTTTGTGCATTCTCAGATTTACCTTCCATTGCATTTTTTTTGGCCACTGGCTTCCCCACAAAGGCACTACTTTTTTCGAAGTCTTGCTCTGGTAACTCTGAAAGTGAAGACTGCTCTTGTAAAGAGCCAGAGTCTAATTTTGACCCCTCCTTCATTAAATCAGAATCTTTGTTTTTCAGCCCACCCTTACCATCTCTTTTCAGTTTCACATTTTTATTGTTCTTCTATTCCACATGAGAAGCAGAAAATTAAAAAGAAAGAAGGAAAGCATTAAAGACAAATGACAGCAAAAGAAAAAAGGTTACAAAAACATCTGAACAAGAGAAGAAAATTTGCGTGAGTGAACTAAAAGATAGAATAGAAGGTAAAGTATTTCACATGAAATGAATTTACAACTGCACATACTAGAAGAATGTAACATTCTCTTGATGGTAAATGTACTGCTACACCTTTTTCACTATCCAAGCACTCAAAATGAATGCAGTAAGAACTGTGCAGACAACATCATGTCCCATAAGCTAAAGCACATGCAATGCATGAAGTTGTGTGAACAAAAGGAAAAAAACGCAGTTCCCCTATACCTTTCTCCACCTTTCCCCTTGGGAAATCTTTTGATATGCTTACTTTTATGCTCCAATAAATTAGAAAATCTGCTGTCTTTCTACTTTAAATTTTATATTTATTTAACAAATTCTGAAAAATAATTTTAAAATATAAAATTACAATGAAATATGCAAAATGTCAAAATGTTGTGCTCACTTTAGGAGTGAAATAGAAAGGTAATACAAAAGCATTTTAATTTCATAATTAAAATCAGTATTATTGTTCCTTTATATATATTTCATGGTGAACATTTGCAAATAAAATCCTTACTTACATTGTGTCTCAGAAGTCAATGAAAATATTTTGATATCAACAAAACCAGAGATATGTATCTAATCAGCTTAAGTTTCAAAGTGTATCATTGATTTTCGCTCCTTAACCAATGAATTATTATATACTCTCATCTTAGACTATGCTGAATACTTTTATGTGCCTGCACAAATTCTGACTTCAGTCAGCTTCTTAGAATTTTACCTTGTGGATATTCAGAAAATTAGCAAGAGGAGGCCTACAAAATTTTCTCAGCTTTTTTAAAACTCAAAGCAAAACAATAAAGTACAAGAATTACAGATCTTTAATACATCAGTATAAATATACAAATACATATATGTAATCAGTTACAGTACCTTTTGTTTTTGCAGTGGTGATAATTTCAAAGTCTGGTCACTGTGATTCAATTTCATTGCATGTGTCTGCAAAAAATAAGATCTATATTAAAAAAAATAAATATGACTAATAGGGAAAGCAGCATCAAAGTCCGGTTCTACTAAACAGAGCTTGAGACATATCTGTACGATCACATAACTATTTCACTTCCACTCCCTCACTTACTGCTTATAAAGAGAGGGGTAACCAGCTTAGATGTCAACATCTAAACTGTCTCTAGAGGCTAAAATCTACCTCTCTTATAGCCCATAAGTGCATTTTAGACGCACCTTCTACTCACCGTTAATTGTGGCTAAAAATATAATGCCTTACTCCCTCATCATCACAACCTGCAACACAACATCCAGTTTGATACCACAGCCTTGACAGAACATTGTTAAAGAAACATTACATAGAATAAATTTTCATTGGAATCCAATCTCACTCATCTACATAAAGCGAAAAAACAAAAGGCAAGGCAATGTAGAATACTACTAGGTGGGCAAGTAGAGCGAGATTTTGGTTATCCCTTCCCATACACTCCAAACAACAAGGAAATGTTCTCTGCTGCAGTTTGTTAACTGCTTACGGTTTAATAACAATATTCTTTTTCAACACAGTGAGGATAGACAGTTTGGATTTTGACTCCCAAGAATTTGTGTCATCAATATGCTATTAAAGGTTTTTCCTCCTCGTTACATCAATAAGATGTATGTTGCCACAGCTTAGAAAAAATGAAACTACACTGCAACAGATTATTTCATTCAGATTCAAGAAGAGCAGTTCTTTTATTTTGTATTTTGACAAATTTGCCAGCTTTTTTAAAATTTATTCTTTCATTATGATTAATGTTTTAAAATTGATTCACAATGCATTTAAAACCAAAAAAGGAGAAAAAAGGTCTAGCACATAAGGTGTGCAATAAATTATAAATAAATGTCTCAGTAAACTAATAAAGGCACATTGTACATTATATCTAAAACTAATTTTCTTCTTGTAAATGAAAAGAAAGTTTTATAACTTACATGGTATGCACTGATTGTTAAATTACTAAGAACAAACAAGTAACAATTCCTGTAAAACGTGCAATCCTTTCAGCGTAACTCACAACATACTCTGAGCCAAGATTACAGTGGGTTCCTCATTTGTTTCCATTCCACTGAAGTTAAGAAAAAAAAAAAAAACAACGAAAAAACCCCAACATCTTTTCAGCGCAGTGCATTAAGACCCGGACTTGCCCTATCTGCCAAGAGAACAAAATATTTTGGAGAGGTGCACAACTGGTAAGGTGAGCATATTTTTTAAATTAAAGAAATATGTACGAACATGCTTGGGAATCACAAAATAACCAAAATGTCTGCATTTGGGTCTTCCCTTTAATATGATCCACCTGTACTAAATAAGCTCTTCTTGAAAGAGGAAAGGACAGATTTCTGATTAATTTCCTGCAATTCTGTCTTGGAAATCCTCAAGAAAATGAAGGTCAGAGATAGAGATCACCATGTGGTATCCAGTGTCATTCTCCTTTTCTTTCTGAGGTAAAGAAGAGGGAGGGGCCGCACTACCTGGGACTGCTTCAATCTCTTATTACAACATCCCTTATTACAACTTTACTTGGAAATAAAATCAAACTATAGCATTGAGTAATAATGGCATGAAATGCATGCTCATTTAACAGTGTGTCATTACTTCTTGCTGTCACATACGATGTTCTGGGCTGGCCATGAGTTCTGCACTAGAACTTGAAACACAATTAAGCTACTTTATTCTTTCTCTGAATAAAAATTATTGAATCACAAATTCTTTGTGGAATATTTTACCATATTTAGGATGTCAGTTGTATCTCCAAGGTTTCTGTCATTATTTTCATTATCTGAATCTTCTTCTGCAGAATGTTCACCAGGTTTATGCTTCTGATCATTCTTTTTCTTTACTTCAAGGTAAAATAGGGGGAAGTAAACAAATACCATAGTAACAAGCAATATGTAACCAGCAGAACACCCCGTTCTTGTAAAACAGAGTAAAATAGATTATCTCTATTTTACTGACACAGGACTGAAGTCCCAAGATTTCTGATTCCTCTGGCTTAAGACATAGCAGAAACACTTCCACTTTCTTTTCATCAGTATTAACATCAAAGGTAGCTCAGCAATGTGGCTTCAGTGCACCGTAGATCTCTGACCATTTTTGCAGGCTTTCAAAGGATAAATATTACATGGGACAAAGTTTCTTTTGGATAATCTCTTTAATAATAGTGTACCACCCAGACTAAATTAGCTGCAGTCACATTATCTACATTAAACATGTAATGGATGGAGAGACAGTGAATTTAAATCCAATGTTGCATCATAAAAAGGTACCTACATCATTTTCAGGTTCACCTCAAGTTCATCAGGTATATGACCAATTTCATATGGCAAAAACCTAAGGTTCTAGGCCTCAGAAGACTCTAAGGCCAATTTAAACTTCACTGCATTGCTTTCTTAGAACCAGAAATGCTAATGGACATGCTGGCAGCTTTATAAATAATAATCTTAATTCTAACTGAATTAATTACTTTCAAATTGGATTTGACTGTCCAATAAGTCTGAGCTAACTTTTACACAGAAGCACTGCATTCTGCACTCTAGCATTGCTCTTCCCGGGAAATCATGCATGCCCAAGAAACCAGATAAAGTCAGAACTGCTCTAGAGAATTTGTGTGTTAAGTCCACTGTTGTATCAGTATCATCGTTATGCAGACTTTTGCATTAGCCAGGGTATTGCAAACTGTTATTATCTTAGATAACAGAGAGTGAAGAACACTTTTGCACTTCTTCACTTCCAAAGGATGAAGAAAGATGCCGTAAGAATTAGTAGACTAGACCTTTTTCTTACCTAAGGTCTCTTGTAGGCCCTTCTGGGTTTTTAAGATTGCTCTGAATCAATTTTTTTCTATAATTCTTTTTTTTTGTGAAAATGGAGAAAGTGGTTACTAATCTCACAGTGGTTTTGTGAAGTTCTGTTTCTACAGAAGAAACCACAGGTACAATTTAGAAGTTGTTTCTCTTTCACTCAGCCCTCCTCTAAATCTTTGAGCACATTTTCCAAACATGAACAGCGCGAGGCAATGTCATGTATGCATTTCTCAACTTTCATGTCTGTATGCTGCCAGACCCTACTGATGTATGACTGAATTTAAACCTTTTTTTAGGTTCAAACTGAGCATTTGTTTATAAATGATGAGAGTCAAACCATGTAATTATCTGAAAACAGCTGCAAGATATAGGGATACTTCACCTTTTTTATGGCGTCTGTGCTTCCTAGGTTCAGGTTTAGGAAGACCTGTTGCAGAAAACCAGAATGGACTAGTCTTGCTAGTTACAGGTAGTGAAGATTTTAAGAAGCTTTTTCCTAGTGGAGGCAGAGTTTGTGCCATTCGACTAAACTGTTCTGGTGACTTTTCCTGCAGAAGATTAAAAAAAAGCTTACATTGAGAATAAGAGCAGAAGAATAAAATGTAAGCAACCTTCTAGTATTTTCTTTTAGTTGATGATACAGTGTAGTAACTTTGTATGGGAAACATAAACCAAATTTCTTTGATATTTAAATTATTTACAGTCTGAGAAAGTGGAGAAGTATTGCCCAGGCTTTGGCTGGGATACAGTTAGTTTTCTACCTAGTAGCTGGTGCAGTGCTGTGGTTTGGTTTTAGTCCCAGAACAATGCTGATAACACACCTACGTTTTAGCTGTTGCTAACTAGCGCTTACCCTCATCAGGGTAAGGACTTTTCAGTTTCTCATGCTCTTTCAGTGAGGAGGGGCACAATAAGCCAGGGGGACACATAATAGGTATATAGTGGGGGGATATTTTAGGTCTCTACACAATAACCTCAAGCAGCCTTAAAATACAGATGAAGGAAAAAAAGAACATTGATTTTTACTTAAAATACTAGCATCTCAAATAATGTTGAGGTATTTAATCCACAACATCAATATAGTTTTACAAAATAAATGTGGCTTTGTGGTAGTTTTCAGACAGGTAAGTGAAATGATCCAACTCATGCTGTTCAATGAAATCATACGGAATGTGTAGTGGAGAGAAAGGAGAAGCAACTACAGGGTCTTAGGATCATTTTAAGCTGATTGGAAACTTTGTCCTTTGATTTCTTATAAAACTATGAGCTTGTCTAATACATTCAAGGACTCAAAGGGAACAACAAAAAGAGGTTCTTGCTCTCTTTAAAAATATTTCTAACATGCTAGAATTTAAAAAAATACAAAATCAATTTGAGTCTTTTTTATAGAAATAAACAAGCAAAACCTGACCAATGCCTATCTTCTACCTGCATTCAATTTTGCGACCAGAATAGGTATTCATTCTTCTTTTTATACATTAAAATTATACACATAATTTAAGGGCACACATTTATCTGCTGGGTATACGTTGTGACTTTAAAAGTGACTTTGTTTCCTAACAGAACTATGGCAACTCTAAACAGTTCTGAATTTACCCTCTCTCGACGTCGGATTCGTGCTGATGTTAATTGTAAGGTGTTTGTTAGTAGCAAATCTCCACTTATTTTAGAGACTGCAGCAGTCAAATAGCTTTCACGCATATCTTCTAAGAGCACTTCTTCAAATCCTTTAGGTCTTGGAGCAGCAAAAACTAGCATGTGACAACCACCACATGCAACCTACAGCACCAAAAGAATTATCTGATTAATTCATTAGCAAGAATCAGTACAGGGACCACATTTTCTTACAATCATCTCTAGAGGTTTAGAGTGTAAGAAAAACATAGTGAAAATAAGAGACATTAAATAGCTTCAAATTTAGTTCTAAATGATGCTAGCAAGATAAAAGTACTTAACTATGTTTATTAATGACTAGAGATCTATGTTCACTTTTTACTAAAATACAATATATTTGTATTGAACAGAACTCAAGATAGGCCTATCAAAAATTGACAGAGAAGAAAGCAAAGATATTTCAACTGATTTTCAAGGGGTTTTTGATAATTATTTTTATGCAAGCTAAATGTGGGCAACATCGAGAGCTTCAGTGATACAAACCTAGGTATTTTATCCCAAAATCCACAAAAAAGTAAAGCAAGTCCTACACCCTCCAACAGACAAAGCATTATTACATAAAGATCAGAGGTTTCGCTTTTAAAAAGTTTAAAACCCTCACCACTTCTGATAAAATGTCCTTAAACTCTAAGTCCAGTACACAAACAAAAGTGATCAACAGAATTTTGCCCCAAATTTTGCTCAATCCTCAGTCATGTTTGCATTTCTGATGCTGGCAATTCTGTGACATTTATTTCTTAAAATAGCTCAAGAAATAGATTAAAATAATACCCTTAAGAGAAAAGAGTATTTCTGCTTTCTTATCCCATTTGGATTCAAAAAAGCAACTCCTTCAATTTTCCTAAGGTTTAAAAATATCCCACTGTACAAATCATCATTAAAATTAAAAAGTTCACACCCTGGTGTTTTCAGAACAGGTATGAGTTTCCCCTACTGCCAACAATCCCAGAACAATAAATATTTAATTTTATAGGCTGACACAGCTCTATAGGCCAGAACACTACCGAATAAACCCCTGAAAAGCAGTCTAGATGTGCAGTCCAAGCCAAACAGATTCTGAACTAAATGAAGAGTGTGGTGAGAAAATACCATTTCTTTTTTATTTAAATTTGTGTTGTCTACTAATTAAATGTTATGGAAATAAATCTATAATGAGATTTCAACTGTCATTAATAACGTTTCATAAAAAGATAAATGTTTTGATGTCTGAGAAGTATGAACAGGAGTTTTACCAGAAGGACCGTGAACCTCAAGAAATTATAACACAGAGTGGGATCAAACTGGTTTGTAAAATTCTCTTCTCCAAGGCCTAACTTGCCATGTCGCCCATCTCCAAAAGTAAACATGAGGCCGTTCTCTGTATATGGGAAAAAAAAAAGGGGGCCTTATCAATAACAAAGATTTAAAATAAAATTAGGATGAAATCATCACAAACGAAATAACAGGCCATGCAAGCAAGGAATGTTTTTCTTCCAAAAGCAAACACTGAACAATTATTTTTAGATTTTCAACAGAATATGATCAAAAAAATACACATGTTTTCAGGCAAAGTACTGCCTAAGAAGGGAGTTAGTCTAGATAATTTGTAAAAAAATTCCAACAACAAAATAATAAGACTGAAACTGTATAGATACGAAATAGAAAAAGAAAAGAATACTTGTTAGCAAGGTATGATAATGAGATTATAATCCCCTAGGAGATATTGTATACAGAGTTATGCATTGCATGGCTGTGGATCTGGCTTTCTCACTTGTTCACTTGACTTTTTGAGCTAGTAGGTTTGTATGTCTTTTTCTACTGCTCATTTTATAAATAAAGCTTTTACAGTATAAGAGTGCATTTCATATTTTTCATATATTTCAGTGGAAGTGCATTTCATGTTTTTTCATGTACATACCTGCTATTACAGCAGTATGATTTTCCCCACATGTAATGTTACATATTTTATACCTCCTCAAGTGTTTCACAGACTTTGGTACTGAAGTTTCAAAAATAAAAGTACCATGTCCCAGCTGGCCATGTTGTCCAAGTCCAAAAGTATATACATTTGTCTCTGAAAATATACAGCCAAAGTTAACAATAAATATGCTGATATATATAATCTACTTTCTATTACCCAAATGGAAGTCAAATTACACCACCATCAAAAAAGCAATGTTTTATTGATTAAAAAAATGTACCAACTAATCAAATACATTTATCAATAATAAAATACAACAAAATAAAAACCAGGAAATTAAGTACTAAAATATATACACAAAAGAATCTTGAATGGCTCAATATGCAATATATTTTCTAACATACCTGCAAAACAATCCACTTATCACATGTACACAAAATATAAGCTAATAAAAAATTTTACGGAAGTCTATGTAATGCAATTAATTCAAGACCACAATGTTTATATATATGCACACTTTCAAGTACAGTAATCTCATCCTAATTTCTGGTTACATACGTTTACACTGTCTGATCCTAAATTTAATAGGCTAGACCTCTTTAAACTGATATTAATTTGTGTATATGGATTGGAACAATAACAATAATTTTCAGTGTTCTGATCAGCTACCAAATCAGCCCTGCATTAAATACAGAGAACACTATAACTGTGTTATCTTGTGACAGAATAATCATCTTTCCATATTTTGTCTGTTTAATGGGCTGTTTGTGCCAGGAAAAAAAAAAGAAGAACTTCTCCAAAGCAATAAAGATTCTTGCTGCGTCCATCCCTGGCACTACATCACAACAGGGGAGACTGTGAAGCTTAGAAATCTTGATGATGTCATGCTTGAAAAGAGAAATTCAGACACTAAGATTTTTGGGGAAAAGGAGAAGCTTTTCCTAGAACTGTATTTCCTGCCCCTTTGTTTCTCCATGTAAGCAACAAGAAAAGCTAGAGAAGTACTACTTAAGGTACTTGAAAAATTATTATTAAAACCTGGGAAAAATTGCGAAGAATAAAAAATATTCTACTTCAAGCAAAAAGAATTGAGACCTGGGAGCAATGTATCATTATATCATTGTTATGAACATAGTGCAGAGCATGCCTGCTCCTGCTACACAGATGCTACCAGGTCAAAAATCTCACCATGTACAAAAGCAAGAGAGGAATGGCCATCCACAGTGGTATGTGTGGAACAACTGGCAGAGAATCTGCTTTTTCAGAACTTCTTTATGTCAAGGAAACAAGGTCACTGGAATAGCAAAGTAAGTTTCAGTGCCAAAAAAGTAGTTTACCGTGTGATCAAATTCTCAGAGCAGCCATAGAGTGGAGAAAAATTAAAACCAAATGATGTTACCATTCCCTCAAACTAGTCCTTCAGCACTACCAGGGAAAGGGAAAGCAGAGAACAGACCAGATTCCATACACCATTATACACTTACTAAACTCTGATTTCAAAGGAACTATGCTGAAATATTGTAACACCAGATATGGAAATATTCCTTCTAAGAAAGGGTTTGCCTTTTCTGCCCCCTTTAAGTTGTTCCATATTAATGTGCCATGAATTCACACCATAAAAAAACCCAGTGGTCTCACACAAAAGTGATTGCAAATGATTTTTTATTTTTAACTAAATATAATAGTAAAGCTCCCTCTGGTGGACATTCCAGTGCTTTCAGTGCAAGAAAGCAACACTTCAGGATCTTAGTAATACAGGAAGAAATTTTATGTAACATTTAGACTTTTGCATAAGAATCAAGAAACTACACCTGAAAGACAGGAGCTTTCTTTATGCAAACCAAAGTCTCATATTCATTTTAGCAAATTACTTTCTCAGGATGGCTGATCCCTTAAATTCTGTTTAGAGTACTGTGTTTGTCTTAAGATTTCTATGGAAACTGGCCATTTTCAAATTGCATGGCTTTATCTGATTAACATAATTATTTTGAGTGAAGTTGGGTTTTTTTCCCCACATTATCTGTAATCCTAGCTTGAAACAATGCTTTCTGAATTTGTGTTTAGAGTGAGCTGTTCTCAAAAGCTAACTTGAAAAGACAGGAAACTATTTTCTTTTCTCTGTTTCTACTGACAATGAGAATGGGTCAACCCAAAACCAGGTTAGAGGGGCACCTAAATTTTGCTCCTCCTGAATTTGCTTATTAGTCAGTTACCAAGGCACAAGAAGACAAAAACTTTGCACATTTCTTAAATTATTTACCTCTCTGTGAAGAAGTGAGGCCAAACTTCAGTAATCATCTCATTTAGCAGAAATTACACATTTCCTCCAATCTGTCTTTATAAATGCATGAGAAGAGAAGTCTATGGCAAAGCAATCTTATAGACTAGGTGATAAAATTACTCTCTTCAGTCTCCCCTTGCCCTGTCTCTGCTGTCCACTTGGCTTTGTGGTGAGCCAGCTCAGCTCAGCTAGCCAGGTTTGGGGGGGAGGAGAAGGTTTGCTGCCTTGACCATTTCATAGTTTCCTACAGAATGGCCAAGGAGGCAGTGCCACAGCGGTACAAGGGGAGAGGAAAGACTTCTGACCACATTCGCACAAGGGAAGCAGCACTGCCTCCAAAGCATCAACAAGGAAGGCTCAGCTGTCTTAACAGCATGCAGAAGAAACAGCAGAAGTCCCGTCTTGGCCTCCAGGCAGGAACTGCTGTCTCCACAGCATTAGAAGGAACCGTGAAAAACAGAGAAATTGTTCAGAGCTTGTACAGAAGCCAATGGCTTCATAGTTCCAAGCGACCTCCAGCACTTGAGTGCTGGGACTGCTTCTCCTTTACTTCCTACATTTTCTTTTTTGGAAGAACAGGGATATTTCCCTCTAACTGTATATCTTCCAACTTTGCATGTATCTTCTGAAGTACTTAACAGTTTTTTAATCTCCATGAATCTTTTTTATTCTGCCAATGGGCTCACTCTTACAGTAGTTTTAAACAGCTGAAAAATGTTACTGTAAAAATCAGCTGTCAACACAATACTCTGTTTTACCAGAGTTAGTAATTGGATTTGGAGATTTCAGTATAAATAGTATACAGACTTAAGAACGGTTTGAAAAATCTAGATAATCCTACATGGTTTGAACAGTCAGTTCTGTCATGAAAAAGTAGAGATTTTTCACCCTTTTCACCCTCTTTCAAAAGGGTATCTTGACTTTTTAAAAGACATTGAGAAAGAAGATGAAAAATCCAACATTTCACATATTAACACACAAATGTGCTGTATTGTTATGTCAAATGATCTATTCTTGAAGGACTGCTTCACTTTTTCGTTTGAAGAGATATATCTGCTTTCCCTCCTTTCAAAGGATAAAAGGACGTAAAATATCCTTTTATAGACGGGCTTATTCCCAGAGGATCTGTCATCATCTGAAAAAACACGGAAGGTATTAAGCCCACTCCCAATCATCTGCTGCTTCTTCTCAAATTTCTAAATTCACAAATTATTATTATTCTACCTTCTAAAAGCTTTATTGAAAAAGTTTGCAAACTGAGATTGCTGCTCTGTCATATTTCTTTTGAAAGTGACAATACCAACAGCTTCTATTTTCAGTAGGAAGCATTCGCAGGCATTGTGGGAGGTGGATGCAATTTTTTTCAGTCTCTGAGAGAAGTCACCTGGGACGAAGATATGATCTTCTTGAACTGGCTGATAGACTCTCATGAAATGAATGTGCAGCTACAGTGAGAAAAAACTTTTGCACACTAGGATTTTTAACTGTAATTCTGCTTATTCTCTAGAAAAAACTGCGAATACTGAAGGCAGAAGGACAAATAAGACTTGTAAAGAAGATGGTTTCCAGTACCATATACAACATTTTTAATACCTTGTATCTTTAGAAAGTTTTTTTCTGAACATTTACTCTCAACAGTTTAATTTTTTGTTCTCTCTGAAAAAAAAAAAAATGAGTTTCCCATTTTGGAGCCTCAGAACAAAAAAATAGATATTATTTTAATGCATACTTTCTACCATTCACTCTGAGACTTGCTGGAGAGATTCCAAACAGTAGCTTGATTTAATAACCCAAATGGTCAGTGGTTCTGACCATACAAAATTGCCAATAGATTAGATAAGATAGTCATAAAAATAAGTCAAATGAAGTGCTTTGGAACAGACTAACTATGTATGAGAGTCAGGAAGAAACTTGCCTCATACTCAGTAAGATAACTGCATTATGCTTTCTTCTAATTCGATACACCCTAAGTAGAACTGATGAAAAGAAACGAGCCAAGATGTGCAACAGTTTCTCCATATGACATTTTCTCCTAACCTATTCCTATGTTAAATGAGATAGATAGAACAGGGGAATATACAGTAGTCAGACACTCCTAATTTTTTAAAATTAGAATGACACATCCTGAAAAAATCGAAAGACCCTGAAGAAATGAAAGCCACACCTGTATATACCATGTTACTAAAGCCAAACAGCACCCATTTTCATGGAAGATGATATACAAAATTCAGAATCTTTTCAAAATTGCGCTACTTTCCTAATTAAGGAAAATGAGCTTAAAAGAGGTATAAATGCTTCTGCTGCTCTTTGAAGCTATATTCCTCCATCAGAATTCTGGATTTGTGGTCACATCATTTCATCTCAAGAGGCAACATACACTTTCAGTACTGACTTCAAGGTAAGTTTCTGGTGCAAAGCCTGTAATACATGTATGCTACACTCACTTTTGCAATTATTACAGTGTCCAAATCTTTATTTTTCCCAATTTTTTTCCCAAAATTTTGAGTCAGAGAATTTTCTGTACGTCAACATTCCTGACAAAGTATCTTTTACTTGAGGCAGTAATTCCATTTTCTGTTCAAAGTGTCTTAGGTAGAAGTTCACAGCTGTAGTCTATTTAATAATAGCTGAATCACACTAAAAAACACATTTATGTGACCTTTTACTCTCATCACAATACCTATTAATCATTAGGAAAATGTATGTTGGAGAATATTGTTTTTCTCTTCTCTTGACTCAACTGGATCTTCTGGCACTCAAAACTTTGATCATCAACTACCAGCTAAGCCAGCACTGGACTTATTTGTCTTCTATCACGTATCTATTTCCATAGACAAGTAAACCTTGCATACTAAGACACTGACTATGTTTCTTTCTTCACTGTGTTTGTTTCTTGACATTTATATTTTGCCTTTTTGCTTTAGCTTGTTTACAGGTTTCACTATAATGATGATATTACCCAGGTCTACACCTTCATACTAAATATCTGCAACAGTCATTTGTTATGATGAAATTTTATCTCAAGAAAAAACATGAAAACAAAACATCACTTAGTTGGCTGCAGATTTATGGTTAATAAAATAATCAATAATTATAATAAAATTCTTTCTGCAGAATTTCACTTTATAACCCATGAAATAATGCTATGATTTATACATTTTCTGGCCCCAAATTTATGACATTTTTTTTCCTAATAATGATAATATGATTTCATGTAAAGAAATTAATTTTATGACATAGAATACTGCCAGGGTAAGACTGTATGTTGGTGAAAGAGAGACAAAGGCATTGAAACGAAGACAAATGTTTGCATTATTTCCTGGGTTGGTATTGTGATTTCCTCTTCATAGTTTTCTCAAAGGAGTTTTAACTTATGCAGAGTCTTGCAGCTTGAGTCATTGTTACACATAAACCTTCTTAGAACATCACTTCTACCTTTACTCTCTTCAGTGGCTTACAGTACAATACCACAAAATATTACTTACAATCTCCCTCATTTGGATTTTCAGTTTATATTTTAGAAATATTGGTTACATTCCCTTGAAGGCACACCACCAGAATGCCAAAGAATGACTATTTAGCATTTTCAAAATACAGATTTAGGGACTGGTATTTACACATCCTACTTGGTTTTATAGCTTTTGCATTTTCGTAGGAGATTAATTACAGACATATCATACGGCTGTGGAATTCATTACAAGCCAAAGTCAAACTTCCCTCTCCGGCTTCTATACTACGTAGTTCAGGATACAACTTGTGGAAATAAATAACTGTCAATACTCCACATAAAGATCTTTGAAAAGTTAGTTTTCCATTGACATACAACCATTTAATAGTACAGTAATACAGAAACTCTTCCAAGTACTATACATACAACCCTGTGAACTAATATGTAACAGTTGTATTTAAATGTATATATACAAGTTATAAAAATCATCAATGTTTATATCTGTCCTAGTTGTGCATGTATGCTAAAGATCCTGCTCAAAGCCACGGGCAAATTCTGTACCATGAGATAACTTACTCCATTTAGGCATCCAATTGATTGTGCATCTCCAACACTATTAACTATTTGACAAGTGACTTCCTAAAT
This sequence comes from Amazona ochrocephala, assembly GCA_039720435.1. Taxonomy (NCBI): domain Eukaryota; kingdom Metazoa; phylum Chordata; class Aves; order Psittaciformes; family Psittacidae; genus Amazona; species Amazona ochrocephala. The sequence continues at coordinate 91,708,887 of CM077877.1, forward strand.
AATCGAGGTAATTAAAATTTACTACAGAATATAAGCTTTCCTCTAAAACTTTCCTCCTCACACCAATACCACTTTCAAACTCCTTACAGGAAAGAAACATCAATCATCCTTGTTGCACTAGGAGGTGCTGGCTTGTTACAGTTCCTGTAACACACACTCTGTGAAGTATCTCTTAAAATGCAATTTATTGGAGCTAAAAATATAAAATATAAAGAAAAAGAAAATGTTATCAATAATCTTATATCCATTCAGATGCTGGGAATCCCGAGCTGTGGGCAACTGAACAGGCCTCCAGCCAGGCACAGATCCCATTCATGGAAGGTTAGCCCATTTTGGTCATTTGGGCTCTTACAGGACTTTCTTACAAGCAAAATGACTCTACTCATCCTTTATACTGTCAAATAAAAATGACATTCACATGGGAATTTGCTGCTGAAATTTTAGATAAAGGCAAGGACACACAAGTAGTCCTTGCTGCTACCTACTTGATACTGTACTGCTTGCTAGAGTAAGCTTCTCTGTTAGAATTAGCTGGCTAAGTTTGTCTAGTAGCCAAGGGATATACACAATACAGGCATGAACATCAAAACTATACATGCAGCACAGAGCAGGCCTGCACTTAGGTTAACTACTACACAGCTTTCTACCTCCTTGATGTACAGTGGTCTTCCTGTTAGGACAACTTAATGTTTAAGGTCACATCTTACATTTCAGTGGGATTTAAATTCTTTTAAGTAAATTGAGTTTACTGATTAAGTTATAGTGCCGTAAAAAAAGACAGTTAAATTGCATACCTGTCAGCACCACAGTATGTTCTCCACCACAAGCAACCTTATTAACCTTTTCCACAATTCCCATTACAGGCTGTGGGACTCTGTTGTTCTTCAGCTGTTCAGGCATTAATCCCAGTTTCCCATTCTCAGGTTCTCCAAAAGTATACAGCTCACCATCTCCTGTGAAAATATATAACAGAGTAGAGTTTCCAGCATGGACTCAGAAACAAGGATGCAGAAGACTGCTGCAGATACACATCAGTACAATAGAAAAGTGTATGAACATTAAGGGATAACTGAACATTACTTGTATAATTTCCAAACAGCTGTGCAAAGCAGTCTGCTTTGATGGGACAAGGGGCTAAATTTTAGTCCCCTGCAAGATGAGAACCTCAATATCTATAACGTGCAAGTAATCTAGTCTGCTATGTAAGTCTGAATTACCATTCAGGACAGCATTCTACATCTCGTTCTACCATAGTTAAAACTGGAACATGTAAAATGTACTTTCCGTTGCTATGTTTACAATTTATCTACATTTATCTATATGTTTTACATTTATTTACATTTCTGATTCTCCATGCTAAGGGTTCCCCAACTATTCTAATAGGTCAGAGTGAGGGTTACATAGAAAACATTTCCTTATTGCCAGGAAAGCTTCAAGTTAATAGCCAGGTGTTTTCCACTCCTGAAAAAGATTATCTGTGGGGTAGTGTCCTCACAGCAAATTGCGGCCCATAATTTGAAGTTGCAATGAATTGCCAAAATAATCATCATACACTACTATGCAAGAAAAAGTTTGGGGTTTAATCCCAGTTGGATATAAGAAAGCACAAGGACAAACAAAACTCTCACATGGAGCTAGTCAAAGATAAAGAAAGGTTTAAACTAGTGTAGGAGCTGCCCGCTAAAGCAATCCTAAAAGATAGCTACCATTATATAGCCAATGTAGAAATAAACTCCAGGCGTATATTCCATTATTATTTTTGGAAACATGCAGATTTGTACTTCAATACAAAATGTATGTTTACTTTCAGAGGGATACATTGAGTGTTCACATATTTACTTTTATAGCATTAGAGGCATTACTACTGCAAGACGCACAAGTAACTGAGAGAATCAAAGACTGAGAACCTAACTTCAATGGCACAATATTTATTTGACAAGCTTATAAGACTTAATACATTTATCTGCTGCCCTAGACAATTTTACGTGGTTTCTGTATTTTCCAAGTTCACTTCTTCCTCTCACAATGGCACAGAGTCTTCAAGTACCATGCTCCTGGCCACCCAGGCTAGCAACTGAACTTCTTTTTTCTACTGAGTACCCTAACTGCAGAAAGAGGCTATCAGGGAATGACAGTAATACAGTCTTACTGGATGTAAAGCTTCCTGAAGGGTTTCACAGGGCTCAGGCTATTAAAAGTAGCCACCCACAATCTATTCACAGAATTACCTTCTCTTCAGCAACACAATGAAACAGGATAGCAGCTGTATTTCCCAACTATCATCATCAGAGATGTAACCCCATCCTGCTAGCTCTTTATTCTTTTCTATCATTTTGACATTCTCTTTCCTGCACGCAAAAAACTATCCCAGTAAGAACACTTAATTTACCTGCATGTTTCTGTGCAGAAATACCATTTTTGTACTCTTCTACACTTCTTAAGAGGTCCTTGCAGTCATTTTAACCTGTCTGCATTTTTTAAGAAACAGCAAATTACCTCAGCTGCAGAAAATTTCATTTCATTTCTAAACTATGGACTGTGCTTAGGCTTCTCTGTCCAGTCTGATCTTCTGTTTCAGTTCTGATCTTTATTCTTATACCTATGTGCAGAAATACACTGAACAGGCTGATACTTTGCTGTTATTTGCAAGCAGCAGCAATTTTCTATTCTAAAACCATAACCCAATGAACAACAACAACAAAAAAAATCAACTCCATGTGAGGTTTTCTGTAGCCAAAATATTCTATTGACAAAAGGAGATTTATTTGGGATTCTACGTGAAGAGAAAGAAAAAAAAAAAAAGGTAAATATTGGTTTAATACCTTGGATTGGCTGCATATGTCTAGAAACAAGCTGATAACCCCCCCAGAGCACTTGGGAGTTAACTACTTGTGCAGTTCTCTTCGAAGAGACCAGCACTTCTTTTTAAATAATACTGCACTGCAAATATTAATCCAATAACAATCTAATTAATAGGATTAGAAATTCAAATGGCCAAGCTTCCATTGACTTCCCAAACTAATCAAGTTTATTACATATTTTCAACTTAATAATCCAGCTAACAAAGATAAATGTATTTATTAAAGCAATGTTTTAATACGTTATGCATCTCTTTAAAGCAAATAGTAGTCTAAAACCTATAAAAAAATGGCTATCAAGCATAAGAAGAATCCAATCAAACCCAGGTAAATTTTGAGTACAGTTTGTGTGCAGCACATCTGTACCTTAAAGACTTGATGTACTGTGTGCAGTACATCTGCATTTTAAGGATGTTCTGTTCACCATGGAACCTGGTTATTTCATTTTCTCCTCTCACATGGGTCATATGGGTCTCATGTGTTGAACTTTCCTAGTGTGGCGCATTTTCTGTATCATTCAACTTTAGGACACAAGAGCATATCAACGAAATGGTCAAAAGAATGGGAAACTATCTTGCCCCTCAAAGGCAAAGGAACATAGCGCAGATGAGAGAAGATATGAGACCTGACTAGCGGCAGATAAGGGCAGCATTCTAGGATCCCTTGAATAAATGAAGAGATTAAAAAAAAAAAAAAAAGAAAAAAAAAGTGTTGATTCATGACCACATTGGTTGACACCATCTCAAACACTGAAATTCTGAGCATGGAAGTGCTTGTGAATGGATGATCTTTAAAAATGGTCCTTAAAAATAATGACAAAACACATTGAAAAAGGGACTTCAAAGCTGTCTTTTCATAGAAAAGACATCTTCTCAGTGAGAATCTGTCTTGACTTTGTCCTTGCTTACAGTAACAGTTCAGGCAGGGGAAGCACCAGAATAGGTCTAATATATTCAACTCCTTTCTGGCTCCACGAATCTAATTCTGCTGTAGACATCAGGGTAGTGGTTAGGTACATTGGCTACTCCTGCTCTCCATCTCCTTCAGTGGACAAATGAGCTCCATAGCTTGCCAAGCGTAATGATTTCTGAAAAACTGTCCCCTCTGGCACAAGGGTGGCCAAAGAGTAGCCAAGTACAGCTCTGTACATTGACTCAAAATCCTTGCTACATTCTTTCAGCTCTTTCTTTCTGTGTTGCACTGCACTAGCTACTAAGAAGGAAAAAAAGAAGGAAAAAAAGAATTGTTACAGATGAACCCAAGACAAAGACACACCTCTGACATAGAGACCTAACGTCCCCAGCCTGCAAAAAGAAAGGAAAGTAAACAGATGCTGGGAAAAAATCCTAAAGAGGGCTGAAAACAATAAACTGAAAACTTCTTTTCAGTGGAACTGAAATGCTAAGTGGAAGAAAAGAATTCAGTAGAAGAATGCTAAGCGAGAAGAAAAGGAGCAATCACCTTTCAAACATGAAGTAACCAGACCAGCTTCCTATTTTGCATATGGAAATGACAAGCTATTGCCTTTGCTTGTGCCTAGTCTAATTTCAGAAGTGGTTTTTATTAGAAATAATTCAGGATATATTCTGATCTTCTACCACTGCTTTTGGCATCAGTGGGGTTCATATGTACATGGTAGAATACAGGTGACTGACACGTTTGGTAGTTGAATAACTGTCTGCAAAGAAAGCATTCTAAAAGGGAAAAGTAAAAAACGTGACAAGTCATCCTTTTGGAACTACCAGATAAGAGACACTGCCCTTCACTTTATAGTAGTTAAACACCTATAGTAGTTAAACATGCCAACGAAAAAATCTCTTTAAGTCCAGCTGTTCCAAAGAAATAACAAATTCAGCTTTAAAAAAAAAAAAAACAACAAAAAACAAACAAACAAAAAAAAAAAAAAACTGGAATCCATACTTTAAATGTTTTTGTTTTTGTTTTTTTTTTCTCAATAGTTTCTTATTAATGAACACGCTGCCCTAGAGAGGGCACTCTGTGACCACACTATTTATTCTAGTACCCTTATTAGCTACCTTTCAGTTTTAACCCAGAAATGTCTGTAACCAAAACAGTTTGCTTAGCCAGTATACAGCTTATGTCAAATATAAATACATTAAGAAAGGGAACCATATTGTGCCACGATAATCAGTCCAGCCTGACAACATGTATCAAGTCCTACGTCCTGCCACTATGTTTTATCCTTAAAGAGAGTGAGAGTTGAGCTTGTTTATCCTGGAGAAAAGCCCAGGGAGACCTTAGGGCAGCCTTTCAGTCCCTAAAGGGGGCCTACAAGAAAGCTGAAGAGGGACTTTTTACAAGGACAAAGGAGAATGGCTTTAAGCTGGAAAAGGGTAGATTTATATCAGCTATTAGGAAGAAATTCTCTGCTATGAGGGTGGTGAGGCACTGGCACAGATTATCCGGAGAAGCTGTGGCTGCCCCATCCCTGGCAGTATTCAAGGCCGGGCTGGACAGGCCTTGGAGCAACCTGGTCTAGTGGAAGGTGTTCCTCCCTGTGGCAGGGGAGTTGGAAATAGATGAACCTTAAGGTCCCTTCCAAACCAAACCATACAGAAATACAGAATCACTTTCTTTTCCAGACATTTCCTCCAAAAGTATCTATTAAAAATAATGCTAACCACTCTAAATTCTAGTATTGTACTATACCTAGGATTTGCTATATCTTATATCTTGCTATATCTAGCAAGATAAAACCATACCATAAAAATACATGGAAAACTACTAGTGTCAGGCAAACTTCTAAACATACTTCAAGGAATAATTCAGTAACTTATGGCAATTCAGAGGAAAAAACCCTATCCATTAATATGAATATTCCAATACTTCATAGTTATCTAGTTTGCTATGTTCTACCACCCCAACAAGAAGAGACAGAATACTAAGGATGTGAAACATTATTCTGAGCCAGTCTGGCAAGTCCTACAGGCAAGTGTTTTCCATAAGTGAAAAAGGAATCCTAATAATTCTAACAGAATCGCCTTTTTTAAATCAAAATCTCCTAACAGCATAGTGCCTTGACTTCCTTCCTAACTACGCTATAAGAAAATTAAGGCAACTACATTTGTTCTTAAACATACTGCAGAACTTTGAAAATCATAATTTAATGGTTAACTTCCCAGCTAAAATAATGTTTTACTACAGTACACGTATATTAAATGCACAAGACTTGTTTTTAAAACACTGTCTGGATATACACTGCCACTAGCGCAACAGAAGGTCAATTCACTAAAAGTACCTGGATGCCCAGCACTAAATTTCTATGGTAGTTCTATGTAGTATGTTTCTACGGTAGTTTCTATGGTATCAGCCAAGCAAAACTGTCAGCAAGGGCCCAAAGGAAAATAATAAATAAAAAAATATCCTTTCACCCCAAAAGAGGTCATCTGTGTGTCAGTAGTGTCAGCAAGACAGACTGAAGCCAATTTTGTGTGGGATTTGCAGATACTAAAGCTAAAAATAAAGGTTTTCCGTCCCACACCTAGGACTGTTTTAACAGTAACAGTTCAACAAGTCACCATTTTCATAGGCGGTAACCACTTCACCTTCCTATTAATATCTGAAGAGGCTCCACTTTTCTTACCCAGCTGCTACTTGTAATCCTTTTTTCTCATCCCTTTCCATTAAAAGTTGCTACTCCCTTAAAGCACACACCATTCTCTCCTTGCTCTTAGACACTTGTCCTCAACCTTTCTTCTAATGACAGCTTTTGTCACATCCTACTGCAGTCTCATCAGAGCTTTGACATTTGGAACTAGAGCAGAAATAACACACCTTCTTACTATATCCTTGAAGTAAGGATATCCCCCCACTTTTGTCCACATTTATTTCAAGTTCAGGAAGTTGTAGATTTCATAATAGCTCCTGATCAAACAAATGCACCTCATTCATTTACTGTAATAAAACATCTGTTAAAAAAGTTGCACACTATGAGCATAACAATATTTGTCCACTATAGGAAGTTCTCATTCTGTTAAAAGCATGTTCTTGGAGAGCTATATAGATATCATGTGGAAAAATAACACTTCTCAAGTAACCCGAGAAAAGTACCTGACAGAACAGCTCCTGGGTAACCATCAGAAGCTTTACAATCAAAACTACTGATCCTTTAAAATCCTTAATTACCCTGAGGGGACTAAACTGTAAAGTTTAAAAATATAAATCTATAGAATTCATGGCTGCCCATATGTAATACCACCAACAGTGGCTAATAAATTCACCCGTAAACGCATTATTAAAAAATTAGTGGCATTATCACTTTGGAAACCAAGAGAGATGGGAAGACAGGGGTGGAAAGCAAGCAAGAGACGTGTTGGTTTGGAGATACCAGTTTACTGTCACATATGCCTCTCCTCAGATTGTACACTGCCTGTTTAACTGACTTAAAAACTTAAAATTTAAGACATAACATCAAACTTTGACAATAGTCTTATACTGCTAGCAAATAAGATCAATTTTTTCTCAAAGCATAATAAGTGCATTCAATATTTACATTTCTAGAGAAAATGAAAATTATTACTTGACCATGACAGAAGAAAGAATAATCTCAAAAAAGATGGATTATTGAAACCACAGCATTAATCCATATTTGTCATAACCTTCAGGAAAATAAATTGTGATAAGATAGCTTTTCTTTTTAATATACTGTCGTGGTTTAAGCTTCTCAGCCACAAACAGTTTTGCTCACTCACTCACTTCCCCCTCTTTCTTCCCTCCGCTCCTGGAGGGATGGGAAGGAGAATTGAAAGCATGCAACTCCCACAGGTTGAGATAAGAACAGTTTAGTAACTAAGGTATAACACAAATCACTGCTGCTACCACCAATAATAATAATGACAAGGCAGATACAAGGAAAAGGAGAATACAACAGCTCACCATCAAATATCAAGCAGTGCACCCCCACCAGTAACAATAATGACAAGGCAAATACAGGGAAAGAATACAATAGCTCACCACCCAGCTTGACCAAGCTGTGCACCCCCACCGGTGCACCCCCCACCGGCTGCACCCTCCACTGTGCACCCTCACCACCCTTCCGGGTCTCTGCTCCCTGTTTCTACATCCTGGACATGACGTGCTGTGGTATGGAATAATCTCTTTGGTCAGTTTGGATCAGGCGTCCTGTCTCTGCTTCCCCCCGGCTTCCCCCCTTTCCTGGCAGAGCATGAGACTCACAAAGTCCTTGGCCAGCCTAAACATCACCAAGCAGTTAACTGAAAACACTGGTGTTATCAGCACTGTTCCCAGGCCCAAAATCAAAAACACAGTGCTGCACCAGCTACCAAGAAGGAGAAAAATGACTGCTGCTGCTGAACGTATGACATATACTTTCACACAATGATGTGCAAATGCAGAAAATTAACTGCATTTTCTTTCTCACAGTATCGTTAATTCGAAAATAATCATAGAATCATAAAACAGGGTTCAAAAGAACCTTAATATCATCTAATTCCAACTCCCATAATAATAAAAAAATATAGAATTAAAAAAATATTTATAATATACTACATACAAGTTCCTAAATAAATCAATGAGAACCACATTTTAGAGAACGTGTCTGGTAAAATCTCCCAATGTGATACAAAACTATATAGATGACTTTCTGCCACACTGCAGTGTTAAACAACTATGGCACATATAGCTTCGACGGTGACTTGGACAGTGGGATTGAGCGCGCCCTCAGCAAGTTTGCTGATGACACCAAGCTGTGTGGTTCGGTTGATACATTGGAGGGAAGTAATGCCATCCAGAGGGACCTTGACACCTTGTGAGGTGGGCAGATGCCAACCTGATGAAGTTCAACCATGACAAGTGCAAGGTCCTACACCTGGGTTGGAGCAATGCCAGGCACAGCTACAGGTTAGGCAGGGAAGAGATTCAGAGCAGCCCTGCAAAGAAGGACTTGGGGGTGTGGGTTGATGAAAAATTGAATATGAGCCGGCAGTGCGCGTTTGCAGCCCAGAAAGCCAACCGTATCCTGGGCTGCATCAAAAGGAGTGTGACCAGCAGGTCGAGGGAGGTGATCCTGCCCCTCTACTCTGCTCTTGTGAGACCTCACTTGGTGTATTGTGTGCAGTTCTGGTGTCCTCAACATAAAAAGGACATGGAACTGTTAGAACAAGTGCAGAGGAGGGCCACGAGGATGATCAGGGGACTGAAGCACCTCCCATATGAAGATAGGCTGAGAAAGTTCGGGCTGTTTAGCCTGCAGAAGAGAAGGCTGCATGGAGACCTCATAACAGCCTTCTAGTATCTGAAGGGGGCTGGGGAGGGACTCTTCATTAGGGACTGTAGTGAAAGGACAAGGGGTAACGGGCTCAAACTTAAACAGGGGAAGTTTAGATTGGATATGAGGAAGAAATTCTTTACTGTAAGGGTGATGAGGCCCTGGAATGGGTTGCCCAGGGAAGTTGTGAATGCTCCATCACTGGCGGTGCTCAAGGTTGGGTTGGACAGCGCCTTGGGTGGCATGGTTTAGTGGGAGGTGTCCCTGCCCATGGCAGGGGGGTTGGAACTAGATGATCTTAAGGTCCTTTCCAACCTTAACTATTCTATGATTCTATTCTACGATTCTATGAAAGTAAAGAATGCCTAATTAGCTACCTTTACAAGGACAACAATTTAAGAACCACTGACTTCTCTCCACTAACCACTATTCCCATTCTCTTACCTGTTATCAAGGCAGAGTGATAATATCCACAGGATACAGAGGAAACAGGTTTTCCAACATCCACTTGACATGGGATGCTAACACAGGCTTCATCAGCCAAGCCAATCTGACCTTCTGAATTGTCACCCCACACAAAAAGCTGACCATCCTCTAAAATGAAGAGACAGATGGTTAACAGATTTTAAATCAAAATTAATAAAAAGTTAATGTACCCATTTAAGAGCATTTCATAAACGTGCTATTAGCATGATCATACTAAATGTTATGTCCTAAGGGACATAAATGGTATTTAGCACAATACAACAAAACAGTCTGAAGTAAGAGGGTACCCCTTCAACTTTTCAAAATTGACACAGAACACGTAGTGATCATGGATGCTAGATCATAAACAGCAACAGGAAAAGTACCATGCAAAAATATCCTTTCAAAAAGAGGAAGATTGAATGTATAAAACAATTAAGTTGCCAGAGGTCAGTATGAAAATACTATAGTGAATCTAAGAGATTATCTTATTTCTAGTAGGAAGTCATCACTTTCTCATTGTTCCAGGTTTATTAGGACCAGCTTTTGACACAAAGACCTATGGCAGCAGTTATTATTGGTGGGAAATTGTGAATTAAAAAATGTACCATCTACAGTGCCACTGAGATGCTTTTGGGAACTAAAATCATTCAAAGTTGACTTACAAATCTCTGGAGAATGTTAGCAATTGTCACAAAAAAATACAAACCAAACAAGCAGGCTAGTTTGTGTCTGTCAGACATTCTTATGCTGTCACATCCTGAAATAACAGCCCCAGTAACTCATCCTAAATATGTACAGAAGAGCTGCTTTATACCAAAACTTCAGAAATTATATTGTAGGGTAACAAATGACCACTCATCCAATGGTTAAAAGTATTCTGTGTGGACTTCAACTGTCACAATTGCATAATTTTGCCACCAGTGAAATAGGTCATAGGTTAAGCCTGTTGGAATTAGTAAAGACACAGCTGTGTAGCCTGTACGAGTAGACCAAAATAGTTGCTTTAAGAACTGGAATTAGAGACGCTTAGCTTTCGCAAGATTCATGTTCTCAGCTGGTTTCCCTGGAAATTAACTAGAGATTTTTGACATTTTGAGCATTAGCACAGGTTGAGCTTCCATTGCAGGCCGTTGCTCGTGGAAAAGGTGTACTTTCACAAAAACTGTAGGAAGTTAATGAGACTGCCATTCCTTACCTGACTGTGTTGAAATAAGCAATTTGCTATCAAAAAATGACTATTGCTAATACGGAAAGAAGTCAGGGAGCCATAGAAAATAGAACCACATATGCAGAAAGAATGCTGGAATGGATGTTTCCATGGAACACCAGGCCGGACACACATGAACAGATGTTATTAGTGGTTGCCCTTACCAGTTACTGCTGCTGAGGTGTATGATCCAGCTGCTAGCTGTTTGATCTTGTGCTGGTTGGTAAAAAACCTAATTAAATGAAATGTGGTCCTTTCCTCTGTGTCACCTAATCCCAATTGACCTTCACTGTTACCTCCAGCAGCATACACATTTCCTTTTTCTGCACAGAGAAAAGCACATGTAATACACAGAATGAAGACATTCTCATCAGTGGTAAAAAGACAGAAACTGGAGTAAGTAATTTAAAAAAATATTACAGAAAAGTTGGGTCTACTGCCCTGAAACATCCTCAAGTTGACATCAGCAATTTCTGTTCTAGCTAGCAAAGAGGCTTTCCTGAACACGCTTGGATCAGAACTTTCTAACTGCCACACATGCATCTCTCTCCATTCTGGAGACTGATCTAAAAAGTAAATATAATCCGAAGCTCTGCAAGAGCTCTGAAAAACTGCTGACTAGAAGCCCTGGCAGCCAGAAGAAGCTCCATTCCCAAATAATGCATATTTTAAGACACAGCAGGAGGAAAATTGTGAATGATGTCACAGGCAAGATAACTGAAGTAATAGTAGTATGTAAATTAAACAGATGCATAACTTGATAGCTTTGAGTACTGTGAATAAGGAATACTATTTCTTAGGGTTTTATTAGCAATATATTACTCATTTTAATATTGAATTCACTTTTAATTAACTAGGTCTTTCTTTAGTTTTAGAATCTTAAAATTCAATTAAAGGTGATGATTAATACCTTTAACTTCACATTACTTTAAGATTTATATGTTTAATTTTAGTATGTTTCACATCTAAAGTGCTCGTCTATGATGAAAAAGATAAGGTCCATCAATAACCCAAATCCAAACACAAATGTGATAAGCAACTGACATACAATGTATAAATGGTTCTTTTTACACAAATGGCCACAAATTATCTAGCCAGCGTGTACACTAAAAGTGACTAATATTTACCCTCTGAAGTCTTGCACGCTCAGCTGTTATTAAAATGTTCTGTTTCATTCTAATAGTCTGATTTACAGTGCTCAAGGTCTCCACATATACAAACCTCCCAATAATCAAACAATCCTCTTCATAACATTATTGCAAGCTAAATGATTGCAACCACAAAGCTGGCTATTCCATTACATAAATTTTAGAAGCATGACAAGAATTTGCATCAATTCTCTGCACACTGTCTCTAAAAAAATTACCTTTTAGTTTAAATTTAGTTTATTTATTTGTAGATTAATAAATCAACATGTCATTGAAATAGCAAACTACCTTGTCTAATCAAAATGCAACAAAATACGAAGAGTTGAAAACATTCAGTTCTACTATATTTACTTAAATATAGTCACACTAATAAAAATAAATTACTTGTCAAAGATAAATTTGAGTACAGATACATAAAAAGTATTAATATACTTTTACAGGGCTTAAATTAAATACTGGTAATTGCTAACCACACCTCAAATGCCAGCAAGGCATTTTTTTCACCTGTCTGTTGCTAGAAAACTCCTATATAACATCATTTTATAATCTCAGACTAAATCAAACAAACTGGATACCAAAACACCAAGTTTTAACAGTCCCATTTTAATTTCCTTTTCTTACTCAACAATCATGGAGTTCCTAATATAATTTTGCATGAAAGCAAATGAAGAAATCTATCTTAAAACTATCTTAAATATGTATACATAATATAGGTTACATACCTGTGTAAACTAAAGTGTGGTTTCTTCCACAAACGGCAAGTTTTGTTTTTTCTGGTTTTAGCGCTATGAATTAAAGTCAAAAAGGGAGGGAGAAGTTATAAACAAGCTGATAGTTGGTTCAGAAACAAAATGTTCTGCACCCTAGAAGGAGGTCTGATTTTTTTTGTATTTTTACCAACAGAATGATTACAGGATTCACTGCCCATCTGAATGTAGCATATGACTTATTACATCAGGCTTCCCCCAAGACAAGAAAACAGATGCAGACTTTAAAAACTTATAGCGGACACTCAGGTTAAACTTGATGATGGCTACTTCATCCCAGCGCCACATTCCCCAGAATTCACCATTTGTGGGATATGCCTCAAAGAACCTGTCAAGTTGCAGGGCAAAATGTGTCATCAAAGCTGCCTTTGGTTTTCATTACAAGTACTGTACTTAACTCCCTCTTACACTCTTCCCACTACCTTAAATCTTTAAAGTCATACCATTCTTTTGTCTCATCATCCCTTCGTTATGCACACCTACATTTTTTTGCTAGATTTAAGCTTTGCACTGCCCTCCTATTGATCACTAAACTCAATTGCTAAAGACAGTCCTATATGGATTAGTGCCTAAAATTTTTGGATGTACTGTACTGTCTCAATTTCAGTTCAGTGACCACTCACCCACCGCATGTGCTTCTTTGGAGTCTGGTCACTGTGAGAGACTGGAGATGTATGCGAGAAGAATCAAAACCTATTTTGGTGAGAAAGAAAGAATACAAAGGTGCCTTTTCTCCCACAGCAAGTGTACTCCAGCAGCTCCTCAGAAACAGAGGAGAAAAATCTCACCACTTTTCCATCCTCTCCAATTACTGATTGTTGCCAACAGTTTTTCTTCTCTCAGCTATACGTCCATGTGCCTTATACAATGCTTTTAAAACAGCATTACTTTTATATATCTGTTTTTCCAATGTACGAGTCCATGACAAAGCCAACAACCATCAGCCCTTTCCCATCCCTTTTTCAGCCCTCCTAAACAACTTCCATCAGCTCCACAACATTAGATCATTTGATTATAAGTCTCTTCTATAAATAAATCTATCTACTTAAGCATGAACTGTCTCTGGTATATCACACAGACGAAAAAATATTGCACAAATGTAGGTTCCTGTCTATCCCATCCAATACCTACCACTACCACCAGGCTGGAACCATAGCACTTCCATGTTGGCATCTTAATTTTCTGCTTTCTATCCCAAAACTCTGCCTCCAACTTCAGAGATGATCCTAATCTGCTCTTGAGAAGCCTGTGTTCCCTAACCTTCTTCCCACTTAGGCTAATCAACTGTATTTGATGAGCCATGCTATATTTACAATGTTGCTTGTTTTTCATAACAAATTTCACGAATATCTAGTCAAGTCCCAAAAGATACTTTCTCCAAAACATGCAGGCACAACCATTTGGCCCCAAGCAGAAACTGAAATGTGTCCTTGCAACCCCATTCCCAAAGACAAAGGTGATGACTGAAAGCTGGCAAGAAAAGCTTCAGGTCTTTCTCCTGCTTCCTACTGCCACAAGAAGAAAGATACCCCTCCTTGTGACTTTTTTCAATGGATGCCAGTTCTGGTTTGAACTGCTGTCATCTTCTCTTTGTCTTTTATTCTCCATTGCAATTTGACAGCAAAAACAAAAGTTGACACCCAATCTATTTAAGCCAAAGTAAGAACCAATCTCCCACACAGCTGACAGAAGATGTGAACCTGAGAGTAACTGCATTCTACCTCTGAAGTAAAATAGAGAGAGAAGCAGATAAAGGACAGTAGAATAAACTAAATCAGGAAGAAAAGAGTTTGAAGAAGAAGGGTAATTTCTTTTTAACAATAAGATGACAGATGAATCTGCTGGCAGAAAAGACGGGGAGACACATTTGGCAGTGAAAGATATGATCTGACATAAGTAAGGGGATAGAGAAAAAGTACTGACTTAGTTTTGTTTGATAAGATAAAACCAGCTAGGAAATATGAATAAGATAACAGTACAATGAGAACATATTTTACACCACATGAAAGAATACGGGCACTTATTTTACTGCTTCATATAAATATATTAACTTTTATGCCCTCTTGGGTACTTCTTACACTTGCTAAAAATGCAGCAATACTTCCAGAAAGTTCCTTACAGATTTTTTTTCTTTTTTTTTTTTCATTTATAAGGGTAACAAGACAAAAGTGATACCAAGGTTACACAATGCTGTTGGAACTCTGATTTCTAACATATAGACAACAGTGAAGAGATCAGTGTTGATGAATGTCGACGCAGTCACAATACAGATGCGGTTTGTCAGAAAAGACAGGTAGCAGTCTTCCAGTATCTGAAGGGAGCCTACAGGGATGCTGGGGAGGGACTCTTCATTAGGGACTGTAGTGAAAGGACAAGGGGTAAAGGGCTCAAACTTAAACAGGGGAAGTTTAGACTGGATATGAGGAAGAAATTCTTTACTGTAAGGGTGGTGAGGCCCTGGAATGGGCTGCCCAGGGAAGTTGTGAATGCTCCATCGCTGGCATTATTCAAGGCCAGGTTGGACAGCACCTTCGGTGGCATGGTTTAGTGGGACGTGCTCCTGCCCACGGCAGGGGGGCTGGAACTAGATGATCTTAAGGTCCTTTCCAACCTTAACTATTCTAGGATTCTGTGATTTTATTACATAAAATGAGAGCCCTCAAAAAGAAAAAAAAATGAATTCTATCTATCGGAAGTAAACTTCAGACGAAAAAGGTCCCAGAATCTGGAACTGATGGAAAATCAGTCAGGGATCCCTTAAAGGTACCTTTAGGAGCTTGTGCAGTAATATGCTACATGTGATGAATAAAGATGGCAGAATCAGTTATTTTGGAACTGCATCTTACAAAGTACCCTTTCACAAAGGTCTTCTTTCAAAAAGACGAAAAGAAAATAAAAAAATTTGAAAAATTAAACAAACCTTTAACACATGTTGGCTTGCTGACAGTGTTCTTTGATCCTAGTCCTAATTGTCCCCAATTGTTACTGCCAAACATGTATAGTTTACCATTCCCTGAAAAAAAAGAAAAAAAGCACAGTCAGAATCCATGCAAGTATCTGAATACCTCACTTAAGAACAGATGGGTATCCACACACTACTCTATTTATTACTTCTTTTTTAAAGTAAGGTTAAAATCAGTACTCAGTAATGAACATTCTTGTGATTTTTCATTATGAAAGTAGTAATTGCATTGTTTAAGCAAGAAATCCACAGCCAGAAAAAGGGACAAAAAGCAGAACAAACATTCTCTTCTTCAATTGCACCACAGATAAAGTGCTCTTCAGAAAATAAAATGTTGTACGTTTGGTCACATCTTGCAGATCAGAAACCACAGTATCTATAGGGCCTACTTATAAAATAACAGCACATTTAACTTAGCACCCTCATCTTCTTTCCCAAAGGCAGGAATGAGTAATACAGCTATCTTATTAATACAAACACAAATTTGTAATATTAAGTTCATTTTGTTGAGTGTGGGCTATTTCTTTTACTGTTAAATTACTTCTCTCTAAATGATTTACAAATTTGTACCTCTAAAGAACATAGTTGCTGATAAATTTTCAACTGTGTTTACAAATTGTATTAATATTAATTTGTTACTCTGCATATAGAATCATAGAATCATAGAATAGTAAGGGTTGGAAAGGACCTCAAGATCATCGAGTTCCAACCCCCCTGCCATGGGCAGGGACACCTCATATAAAGAAGGAATGCATAAAACCACCATGCAGTCAGGGAATTTTGAAAACTTAAATGCAAACACTAGATTATAAATCTTCAGCAGGATCAGTGCTAGAAGCCTATTTCAATGAACTGTCATAATTCCAAATAACCAGTGGTTAACACGATGGTATATGAACAGATGAAACTTCTACCATCAGGCACGCAAATTAGATAGCCAAAACTGACTACTGACAATACCTTAAAACCATTTTCATTTCATTTCATTTTTTAAACGATTATCTTTTGTAAAGCTGAAGTTTACACCCAAAGATAAAACCCTTGCTCCAACAGAAATCTTTGCAAAATGAAACTGATTTGTCAAAAGACAAATAAACAAACAAACAAAACCAACAAACAAAATCCCCAATACTTTTATCACTGCTAAAAGGAGTTTGTTTTCTTTTGATGAAGGTCTGCAGAGCTTTGCGAGCTAGGCTCCATTACAAGGCTGACACATAAATAAACTTTGCCACCCTAGCCATCAATAATTACCACATGATCACAAGGCATAACAGCAACTCCACATAACAATGTCAAAATATTATGGCTGTTAGTACTTCAGTAGTGTAGGCTCCCAGTGAAAATTCCCAGTAAATGTGAGTTACAGAGACTTTGAAATATGATACTGACATGTTCAAAAAATAACAAAAACATTTATTCTGTTTAAAAAAAATCCTTTTATTTTCTCAACTATATCCATACTGTTAAAAAAGAAAAAACAAAACAAAAAAAAAACAAAACAAAAAAAAAAAAAAAAAAAAAACAAAAAAACACACACACACACCAAAAAAAACAAACCAAAAAACAAAACCCAAAAAACCCCAACCCAAAAACCCCAACAAACCCACAGACCACCACCAACAATAACTTATATCTACAGCCCCAATGAAATTTTTAGATTTGACAACTTTTGGAACATGGCGCTATGTGTCAATATTATGTCTTTCCAAGAAGGTTGGAAATGAAGAAAGTCTGAGGCCAAATCTACGCTCACAGGGTTTTACTATTTTGATAAGGCAATCACATCAAAACACATGCAGAGCTGTCTGTCACTGAGAGTAAAACACACCTTAACAGAAAGAATTCTTATTAGCAAATGGCATCCTATACTGGTGTATGGTTCCTTGTATCCTTGGTTTATACTGTTTAACTGTCTTTATAAGACAGTAGTACTCCTGTAGGAATATGGTGCCAAGCTGCTGTAACTCAAGCATATTTTACTTTATCCACTCAAAATTCTAACAAGTAATGCCTATAACCTATAACCTGTTGTTTCTTCCACCAGTCTTTAAATTCTCAGGCAGTGCATGTTTAGGATTTCAGTTGGTATTTCCCAGCCACTGAAGGAATGCCTTTAGTAGTATTTCATGGACCAGGGGAGCATGACACATGAGGTTTCCATATATCACGGTAAGGTATGATAATAGCAGGCCGCCCAGTATTCCCACTACCTATGTTTAAAGGTACGTTCTACAGATTCCCCCACCCTGCTTTCTGAATTATATTAGAGTGGAAAGGAAATAAAAGAGGAGACAATATACAGACTTCAAGCACTTAGTATAAGATTCTATTGAAAAGCTGTATCTAAAGAAAACATAAGAAGTAATATTTTGGACAGAGTATCATATGCCAGGCACTGTAATTTATTTATTTATGCTATTTTCTCAATAAACTGTGTTAACATTTCATTTAAAATTCATATACAATTCAAATACATCTCATGAAAACAAGACTGACATCAGTTTTGTTAGGCAAGTTGCGATATTCTCAAAATAAAAGCTTTATTGAGCAATAAAAAGTCACACTTAGGACATTCAGAATCACACAAACAAAAACAGTGCAGTATGTTGCTTGCTCCTACACATATCAAAGATTAAAACAAATGTGTGCTAATCCTTCTCATTCTCCCCTCACAGTTGATGCAAAAGATGCTCTGATGGCCTGTTGGTAAGCAGAAAGAATAGAAGGAATCTGTTGTCCAAAGACCTGGAAAGATTCCAGTGTCTCTTTGGTGTAAATTGTTGAATATTCAATGCCTTACAAAATGTGGAATTATAAGCATACTGTCTTGTCGTGGTTACATATGCATTTCTTTTCATTCCCAGTTTAACACTTGATACTTGTTTCTTTCCTTCTACCCTCTTGCACTGGGGCTTCAATTCTCTCCATGGCTCTGAGTCCAGAAAGTGTCTTCTGTCATTGCCATTTTCCCCATTTTGAGTAGGATATCTCTTTGACCAAATGTGGGTAAGCTGCCTAGGATATTCTAATCAAGAAAAGAAAATTAATATAAAGGTATTGGGAGGAGATTCTTAAAAATATGTGCAACATCACTTATTTCACACCAGCTCTCAACAGAATGAACAAATTGCTTTCCAAAGCTTTGCATTAGAGAAGATGCAGGAAGTGGACTGTCAGTATCCTTGGGCCAAAAAACATAGAAGTGGGGGAAGAAACATTATTAAACAAATTCCAAGTGATGTTGGAAGATATACTGCTCATGGCTGTGTTGAAGAACTAAAGGCAACTGCTTAAAAAAATTCCTGCTTGAACATTTCAATGAAGATTGTGCTAATGGTAGAGAGCAAATAAATAAACAAACACCAATTTCAATCCTAAACACCAAAATTGGAGAAGGAAATGATTCTGCAACTAACTCGGCAAGCCAACTTCAAGTCAGCAAGTAACTCAGTGGCCCTTTCTATTCTAACATACAGCCACAGTATGTAAATAGAATTTTGAACTTGAAGATGTCCTGATCTAGAAAGCCAGAGTGTTTTACATTTACTCTACACTTTAATTTCTAAAAGTCATATGGGAATATTGGTGCTGAGTAAAATGAAAGAAGTATTTGAAAATCTGTGAATATTTTGTTTAAATGCTAAATATTAGTTCCTGTACATTATCTTTATTTGAATTCAGTCAAGATTCAGTGCTAGATGTATCTGTTTCTCCTGCACAAAACCAGCTCTAATAATATTTTGTATCCATTTGAGTGATTGTTTTACTTATGACCATTGAGATATGTTAGTGTAAATCTGGTATTTTTCTATTAGATTTGAATCTACCTTGTATTTCCATGGCTCTCTACATACGTAGATCCCACTACGTCTGGAAAAGAAAAAAAAAAAGGAAGGGGGGAATTTTGTGACCTGCGAATAAAGACTGAAAATATAATGAAGCATGCATTAACACACTTGCTTCAGATAATTTTCCTTCCTCAGTAATCATAGAATCATGGAATCATAGAATAGTTAGGGTTGGAAAGGACCTTAAGATCATCTAGTTCCAACCCCCCTGCCATGGGCAGGGACACCTCCCACTAAACCATACCATCCAAGGCTATGTCCAACCCCACCTTGAACGCCGCCAGGGATGAAGCATTCACAACTTCCCTGCTTGTCTTTTATCTCTTTCATGCCAGGTTCAGCTGGATTCCAAGAAGCTCCTGGTTTTCCAAAAGGTCTGTACCCTTCTCAGTAAACTCATTATAGGCATGCACTTCTGAAGCTTTTATTCCAGGCATTACTGCAGTCCAGTGTCATTCACCAAGGACTGTAATTCCACTGTATCATCAAACTCCACCTAACAGCAGAAATGCGAGGTGCACACGGGCATGCGCAGGTGTGAAGAACAAATGAGGGCTAAAGATTTTCTGTTTTCCTTCTTCACTTTTTTGTATGACTCCTGCAGTTTCTCTACCTTCGCTCATCGTTGATCAGTATTTTACCCTCAATTTTGCCTCTACTTTGCAATGTCCCAAAAACTCTTTTGGCACCAAAGAAATTTTGTACTCATGCTTCTACAATTCCTTCTCCTCAAAAGCTTTGAGAAAATAAAGATCTGATTATCTAGAAGTTTCCCTGGTGACATATGTGCACACTACCTCAGCAAAGGCCAGCTAGAGACATTTTTGAAACATGCTGCATATATTAAAATAACAGGGAGAAAGGGAGGTAGAGAAATGGTGCTGAATGCAAACCTATGCAAGTTGACTTCTTAAAAAGCTTTATGTAAGTGACCACAATTACAATGACATGGGAATCAGGGGCTCGTGGCTGATCAGGGTAACAGTGCTGGCACAGGCACATGCTGGGGAAACTCAAGAGGCAGTTTAGATTGTCTAGTCTAAACTGAGAATTATAGCAGTGTTATTTCAAACTGGGTGTGGGCATATGAAAGGATACATAAAAAATCAAAAGGAAAATTTCACAGTGCTCCAGGTTACATTACGATTAATTTTATGCAACACACAGTTTACTAGAACTGGTTCAAACCAAGAAAAACGTAGTTTTGTTCAAAATAAATTATTCATGGATAATTTATCTTCTATGAAGTTAGACTTGAAAAATTAATTGTATCATTTCACCTCCAGATGTTCTGCAGTTCCTGAAATCTGTACTCTTTTTTTATCATGCCTGAAATAGTTCGTTCTAAAAATCCAGCATCTTCAACTTTGCTTGGGAACTTAGCAAGAAACCCTTAGAAATTATTTAATGAGCAGTGACCAGTTGGACATTGATGAGGAATAAATAGATTTCAATAAAATAGTCCTGAAAATATGCATACACATTCCGTAACAATTCTTATCTGTTTGCAGTTGATTCTCAGTACAATCAACACACATTTCATCAACAAAAGAGTATTTCCTTCCACATAAAATAAACTGAACAAATTCTTCAATTAGTATTCATCATTTCAAAGAAATAAAAATAAACATTAATACTGCTCACTGTATTGCATCGGAGCTTCTCTAAATGCTTTTGCAGTTTATTTCTGATTTTAGTAGGATTTTGTTGGTTTTTTTTAAGTTGCTCTTTCAAGGGTTATTTTCAGTTGATAGCTAATATTCATTTCAGAAATACAACATTATCTATTGTTTCAGGCAGATCCCTAGTGAACTTGTTGACCGTGTTCAACAGATACTGTTTACTACCACAATACAAACCTTTATATTTATGATTGCCTACTAAACACTGTCAGATTCACAAGAAAAATTCAAACTGAACAAAGTCATGCTTACTTTAAATGCTGTGAGACACATTCAGTTACTACAGCTTCCCTCATGACAGGTCTTGGGCATGCCTTGTGAAAACCCTCAGTGACCTCAATCTAACTTCAAAAGCATTCGATAGTTCCCACAGAGAAGTCCTCTCTCCTCTCAGCAATCTCATTTGATATATTACTTCACGATTCAAAGAAGAATCATAACTTCCCATGCTGTACAAATACATAACCTTTCATCATACACTCCATTTCCAATACTGACCTGTAACAATAGCGGTATGTTCATCTCCACATGATATAAGTACAGGCTTGTCATTTTTGAACCAGAACTTGCTAGGAATATCTTCTGCAAATTTGCTTTTTCCAAATGTGAAAACAGCACCTGATTCTAAAACACAAGGCGATAATGTCAATTTTCGTGAAAACAAATTTTGCCTAATGCATTTTTAAGTAGTAATTTCCTATTAATTCCATTTAATTCGTTTTAGTTTCCTGTATTTTTATTTTTACAAAATGTCCTGGGTTCAGCAGTAGCAGTCATTTTTCTCCTTCTTAGTAGCTGGTTCAGTGCTGTGTTTTTGACTTTCAGCCCAGGAACAGCACTGATAACACCGACGTTTTTAGTTACTGCTCAAATGTTTAGTCTGACCAAGGACTTTCTGAGCCTCATGCTCTGACAGGGAGGAGGAGAAGCCAGGAGGAAGCAGAGGTAGGACACCTGACCCAAACTAGCCAAAGAGGTATTCCATACCACAGCACGTCATGCCCAGTATATAAACTGGGGGCAGTTACCCGGAAGGGCTAGATCAGTACTCAGGTTGGGCTGGATATCGGCTGGCAGGTGGTGAGCGGTTGTATTCTCTTCCCTTGTATTTCCCTTATCATTATTATTACTGGCGGCAGCAGCAGTGGTTTGTGTTACACCTTAGTTACTGGACTGTTCTTATCTCAACCCATGGGAGTTACATTCTTTCAATTCTCCTCCCCACCCCTCCAGAAGAGGGGGGAGGAAGAAGGTGAGGGGAGAAACCCAGAGGCTGAGTGGTTCTGAGTTACTGGCTGGACTTAAACCACGACACAAAAAAACCTGCGTGTTTTGTTCTTTTCTGTTTCATCAAGACTACTTCATTTTCAGGCTCACCTTTTAGTCCTTCTGATACTTCTTAGTCTCAATAAATTTCCTAATAGAATAGATATTGTTGCTGGTATATTGCATTCTGAAGACACAATAATTTAACATCCACTCATGCACTTTATCACTACCCTCTAAGAAAAACTACAGGTGTGTAAAAGAAAGAAAAAGGAAAGAGGAAAGAGGAAACAGGAAGGAGGATAACTGCCCTCAGAAAGGAAAATAAAACCCTCATCCTGAAAGCTGGTCAAGGCAAAGAGTTCTCACATTTATACTTGAATTCATACAGGTTTTCCAAATTCGAGGGTAAAGAGAGGGAGAGACAGACATACACACACAATAAAGAGGTGACAGGCTCCGAACTGACCACTCTTCTTCATCCACCTGAAGAGATATATTTGCTCTAAAAATGGCCCTCTAAAATCAAAACTCTCTGCCTTCAAAACACGGGTTGGCGCAACTGCATTTGATCATAAGACCATGATCTAAAACACCCAAACAAAACCACCCCAAAATAAAGTCCACACAGCTCTGTTGCCCTTCCTATCTGCCTAGTTTTCTCAGTGTCAACTATGTTGTTCCAAAACACAGAATGTTAAATATTCATTCACCTTTTGGTCACTCATGTGGCTCAACACAGAAAATATTAATTCTAGATGAAAATGAAAAAATTTATAAGTTAAATAACTTGCCCCAAACCACATAGAAAATGAAGCAAAGCCCAATTAGACCTCCTATTTTAAAATGTCAAACCTTGTGCTTCAAGCATAGAACAGTCTTTAGGAAAATAAAACAAAAAACCCAAACCTCGTCCTTGTAGGCTTTTTGTAAACATGAAGTTATGTTAACACAAATACACACAGTAACACTGGACTGCTTATATGAAATCACATAGTAACATTGAAACATCTTCGCATATTTACTTTCAATATAAATCTCATCAATAGTGTGCATCACAGCTCCGAAAAAGCTCTCTCTTACGACAAACTGTAAATTTGATGCTGACTTTGAAATGATTCTTTAATGCAAAAGCTTCCCATATTTGCAAGTAAGATGTTATGTTATGCACCAGGTTCAGTAGACATACAAAACTGTGTTTAGTACCTCTCTAGATGTACTATATTTCAGAGCACTCACGCCAAAGCAGAGCTCTCTGGTCAGTTTCTTTTTCTTTCAGCAGAACTAGCATGAAAATATTTATGTACTATCAGTTTAGTGTATACAAAGAGCAGACAACTTAATTCACAACATAAATCGTCTCCCATTCATTTCACAACTGAAGCCTAAGCAGTCAGTTGCGAAATCAAATCCTACCAATTCATAAAATTAAATACCACAGAACGGGGCTTTGAGCAACCTGGTCTAGTGTGAGGTGTGCCCGTGGCAGTGGCGTTGGAACTGGATGATCTTAAGGTCCTTTCCAACCCACACCATTCTATGGCTCTATGATAAATGAGGGTTTTGCAGTCGCGGCACCAAGCAAACATTTAAAAATTACTGGCTGCCCAACCACGGGCCAAAACTTATTTATGAACTGGAAAAGCCCCGTTTGCTTCACAAAACACCGCTACACCCTGCCGGTGACGCCAGCAAGGATGCCCCGTCCGGACTGACGCCAGCGTACGGAACACACCGGACCGGCGCTCGCAGGCCGGAGGGAGCGGAGGGCCGCTGCGAAGGACCAAGCACCACGACCAGGGCCGGGGCCGCAAGCCGGGGCAGGGCGGCGGCCGCTGAGCCGATGATGGCGCCCAGCGCCGCAGCGGTGGGGTAAGCGGGCGGGGACCGCCGCACCCCTGCCAGCAGCTCCGTCCCTGTGAGGCCCCGGCAGCACTCACCGGGCACCGGCAGCTCGTCCTCCTCAACGAGCTCGGCCATGGCAGCAAGCAGCGGGCGCCCCGTGCACGGTGGCTGCCGGAAGTAAACAGACGCCCTGCCACGGGCAACGGCCATAGAGAGCTGCCATGGGGAGGCAGCCCAACCGGGGGTGTGGTGATCGCCCCCTGGCGGCCAGCGGTGGGGCTGTCATCGGGAGCCTGGTGCTCCCGGCATCTTATGTTCCGTAGACCTGGCGACGGCTTGTCCCTGTTCCCTGCATGTACGGGGAGCAGAAACCGGCCGCAGCACGCCAGGCGGGGCTCACGGGTGCTAAGAGAAGAGAGGAATCACCTCGCCTGAAGGCCCCTTGGGAGTCGTGTCTCCAGCTTTACTTCCCGGGCACCGTCCCTGCGTGCATGGGCATCGTTGCCGTGTCCCTCCTCTGTAGCCTGTCCTTGCCTCTGACTAACAGCCTTCTCACACCGGATCTCTGCCAAGCCAGGCTCACCGTACCTCTGCTTACTCTGCTGGGTGCGTGAAGGGGCTGCCCTGCCTCAGCCGGGTGAGCAGAACGTAGATTGGAAACTTCATTTTGTCACCACAGGGATCCTTCTGTCCTAAAAGACAAGTTCCCTCTATTTGATGGTATCTCACCAGGACGTCAGTGTAAAGTCTTCTGATCAGGTGCACAAGAAGACATTCAATCATCCACCCAACCAGGGACACTTTGGTAATGGCAGTTCTGCAGACCCACCGGCACAGGTCCAGAGGCTTTGTAACCTTCTAACTACCTGGTCTAGAGGAAGGTGCCCCTGCCTGTGGCAGGGGGTGGCAGCTGGGTGAGCTTTAGGGCCCCTTCCAACCCAAACCATTCTATGAGTCTATATTTAATTTGCAGTCCCAAACTCCCAACTGAGCTTTTCTGTCATCGTGTCCTGTTCCCAACCCCCCCCCTCCCCCCAAGAAATCCATGGTCATTTATGGATTTTATTTCTTACTATTCCTGCGTGTTTCAGACACGCTGACAGAAGAAGGTCTTGCTTTCAAAATGATGTACTGCGACAGAAGCTGCAGCTGGCAGCCTGGACAGCCGGTTTAAGCCTTGTTTATGCAAAGTTTAATCAATACAGTTGCTGGTGCATAAGATGAGGTGTCCATATAAGTACACACAAAGAAGGGCTGACACATTTTAAAAAGGAATCAAATCCCTGCATGCAGCTGCTATTTAGTCTCTTTGAACCCCAATACCCCTCTGAAGCTTTCTTCCCTGTTTTTCCTAAGTCTGGAGTGAGAAGATATCCAGCAAAAGCTGTTCAAAATAAAACTGAACATTGTTCTACGAAGTGATGACTGAGATTGTAGTTACCAGACACTGTGGTTGCCAAGAATATAAATGAGTTATGAAACCATTAGGAAGACTGATGGGGAGGTGTCTGCAGCAGGATTGGTTTCTGTGACTGTTGAATCCTTTTTGAGCATCAGCATCTGTCTGAGAGTGGGAGTCACCTCACAAAGTGGGACAGATCTCTGCTGGTATGGTGGCTGACCTGGTAAGGAGGTCTTTGAACAAGGAATGACTGGGAAAGGACAGAGTTACCAGCAGTGTCTGCGAGTGGCTGGATGCTGAGCTCCTGGAGGTCTTTATTGGACACCACTCAGTGGAGTTTGAACGAGAAATGCTGGCAAGTGCTGGCTCTTCCAAGCATCTCAGAGTTGGTTTGGCATGAGTGGTCAGGGGTCCTGAACAAATGCCACCCAGAGTTATTGCCTTGCATGACCTTTTCATGGCAGTTTCTCTGGGGAAGAGAGACTCCGTGTTTTAATTTATGATCCTCATATTGCAATTTCAACATATTGCCTTCTCTGATAGATGTGGCCATCACCTTCATTTACGCAAGTATGCTTTTCCTTACACAGAGGTCCTTATACTTTCTCATTACTATGAGAAAGAAATGGTCACATTTCAAACTACCTACAGTGCAGCTGGCATAAAATCTCATCTGACAATTCTATTTGAAAGCAGAAACTTAAATGAACTCACTTTAGTATTTAGCACTTGACCAACATCAGATAGTACAGCAAGCAATTTAAAGTAAGGAGGTATGCAGGTTGCCATATTTAAGTTTCTGGACCTTACTGAAGGCTGTTTAATGCTACTACAGCACAATCGAAAACTTGGTCCAGAAAACACCCCAGGAAAATACACATTTTTAATTTCGCCCTTCTCCACTTTGTCAGGGCCCTGCAAACACAGATAAGCCTTAATGGCCCTCCCTCACCCCACACCCATGGGCTCAGGACCCCAGTTTTGGCTCAGTGCAGGTCCATCACTCCCTGCACAAGCCATGTTAGGGCCATGGAGCCCCCACGGTCATGGTCCCATCCCCAAAGAAGCCACCCTGCTTGTACTGCACGTTGGCAAATCTTCTTTTGCTCTTTCTGTACTAGCACATGCTCCTGTACAAATATTTAGCAAACAAGAAATTGCCTTGAAATGGTGTTGACACAGGTATGGAATGATGGGCCCACAGAATAGAGCACAGACTGCGGGTAGTGCAATGGGCCTTGTGAGAAATCTTTATCTGTAGAGTTTGACCAAGGAAAAGCTTCAGTGTCAGCCCCCGCCAGCCCTGGCTGGGTCAAGAAAAGCAAAGACTTTGGTTCTTGGTTTTGTCTTGTCTGCACAGCAGCGCAGCTCGCTCTCTGCTTCAAACACCTTTGCTTCTCTTAACTTTATCCGTGGGACTGAGAGAAGTCTAACACGAATGGAAGATGCTGTTTAGTGTGAAGAACATATTCAGTGCTACAAAACTAGCAATGACCAGCAAGCAGCGGCTGCGACAGTTTTGGTAAGCTTATCCTTTAGTTTTGTCTGGTGTCCAGCAATATTTGGTCAGAAACCTGGAGACAAAACCTGATGAATCTTGTGAAGGAGTGAGACTTTTAGAAAAAGACATGAGGTTTTTTCTGCATTTTTAGTGCCCTTTAGCCTCTTGAGGCAGCAAGCTCTGCACCTGCAGGAGATGGGAGGATTTCGCCTTTTACTGTTTGTGAAATGCTGCTAATTTCTATTTACTCTGTAAATTATCAATAAATAACTGTCCAAATAAAGTACAGGATATTCTTATGCATTTAGGCAATTGTCATGCTCAGTACTGGGGGGGAAATTCTCTCCTTGGAGCTGCAAGGTGAATCTCTCCTTCGGTTAATTTTTTCTTTTGTGTGTCTCTCTATGCACTGGAGACATGCAGGAAAAGCATGACGTGGTATGAGGTTCACAGTTAACCATGTAGACCTGGCTCTGTGACCTGACTTTGGGTTCCTTCCTCAGCTGCCTATCCCCTCTGCCTGAAGAAAAGCACTTGTATCACAGTGCTGCAGTGAGCTGCTTCTCATGCTTGTCGCATCTCCAGAATCAGGTTAAACTTAACTCCGCATCTCCCTGTGTTTTCATGCCAGTGTCAGTAAGAACATAAACAGCATTATGTAACAAATTATTAGTGCTAGAAAACAATACGTGTGAATTTCATATTCACAGGAATCCTAATATGCAATAAGGCATTTTTATTTGTCATTTCTACATTGCATCAGAAGAAAACCAAATGTTTTCTGAGTTCTGTGCTACAGTTTTAAAGTGGTCCTGAAGCCTGGGTAAGAATTTATTAATGGATTTTGGATTTTCACTGCTGGTAATTTATGGGAACTTTCTCTGGTAAGCAGAAATGATAGAAAAGCAAGTTTGTAAAACAATTGCACTAAATCTGGTTTTCCAATAAAGTCATCCATTTTGTCAAGCTCCTCCCATAATGTTGTTTGTTATTTTTAGGGCGTTTTAGCTTTATATCATAACATTGGCATAAGCTATCACCACTGTCTATGAGTATTACAAGTTCAGCACACTGTGGCTGATTCTGCAGGATAACATAATATCTATCAGCCTGTTTTAATAGTCCGAAGTAATTGCAGCCCTGCTTAGAAAGGAGCAAGCCAACCACTTGACTTTGCAATTCTGCCTGTTACATTTTAACTTTGGTATGTTTCCTCATGCTCCCTCCTTTTCTGGAATTTATTTGTCCACTTCTGCCCCTCTTACAGAGGACATAGGCAACAGGGAAGGGAATGCATTTCTTGAAGGTCATAGCAATAAAACAGAATCATCATGGG
Organism: Amazona ochrocephala; assembly: GCA_039720435.1. Lineage (NCBI taxonomy): Eukaryota > Metazoa > Chordata > Aves > Psittaciformes > Psittacidae > Amazona > Amazona ochrocephala. Next base: position 91,737,427 of record CM077877.1, read on the forward strand.
AACACAGGGGTCAGGAGCCAACCTCTAGTCCTACTTTCTGCTATATATCTTTTTTAGCCATGTCTTGAAAATCTCCAAGGATGGTAATTCCAAATCCTCTCTGGGTAACCAATTTTATTGTTTCACTATCTGCCAGTGCAGAAATTAGTAGTGGATGTTTCTCAGTCCACTTCTCAATAGAGCAAAGACCAATGAACAGACAGGGCTTGGATGTGACTTTCATTAACGTATCATGTCTAAGCTAGAGGAAATTAGATCTTGTAACTTCCATGGGTGATTATCAATATGGAATGCCATATGATTCTGAAGTCCTAAATCTGGCTGGTGGCCAGAATACACTGAATAAACACAGTGCACATGGCCAGAACTTCTCTGTTGTGGAAAGAGAAGGACCAGAGCACATGGCGATTTTGTTGACTTTCTTTTACTTTCTTCCCCAGTGTAATCAAGAGATTTCGTACACATTTATAGAGATGTATTGGTGGGGGTGGAACATAGCAAATGCCTGCTCATCCACAAAGCACTAAGGAGGGAGGGCGAAAGAGCACCAAGATCTGTACCTCATATTCTATGACCCCAAAGGGCAACTTTGCAGTCTACACATAAGCTGTTTCACCATGCCTTGAATGTCTTTATGCATTTGGGTTTATTTGACAGGCAGCATGCAGTCAAGTCATATGCATATCAGGAGGCAAAAGAAACTACATCTAAAGTGTAGTTTATAATACTATTTCAGACCCTGACAGTGCTGATAAATATAGCGCATAGTGGCATCATGTTCTGTCTGACAGTAAAAGTTACTTAAACTTGCTAACACAGTCCATCAAACTGATCCAGCTGGGTCATAGAATCATAGAATCAACTAGGTCAGAAAAGACCTTCGAGATCATCAAGTCTAACTGTAACCCCAGGACTGCCAAGTCCACCACTAAATCATGTCACTGAGGGCCCTTCCAGGGACGGTGATTCTACCTCTTCCCTGGGCAGCCTGTTCCAATGCCTGACCACCCTTTCTGTGAAGAAACTTCTCCTAATGTCCAGTCTAAACCTCCACTGGTGCAGCTTGAGGCTGTTTCCTCTTGTCCTACCGCTTGTTTCTTGTGAGAACAGACCAGCCACCTCCCCCATTTCAAAAATGAAGTGTTCAAATGAAGGGATTGGGAGACATTTCAGCTTCTTGCTCATTCACTTTAGCATGAGTACAATTCAGTATTGAATGACAAAAAGTGTATTTTTTTTACTCTTTTGAGACAGGTATGGGCCACAAGCCCAAATGAATGTTCATTTGAAAGGTCGTGACCTCCTTACTTTACAGAACTACACAGCAGATGAGCTGAAGTATTTGTTGTGGATGGCCGCAGATTTGAAGCAAAGGATAAAGTGCAAAGGAGAGGTAAAATGCTTTAATTAACTGTAAATCAATTTAAAAAAATCAAAAAGCCTTCATGTAAAGTGTTCAGAAATATTCTTTAAATACTTCAGAGGACTTGACAAGTGAAAAGGCTAAACAGCTTTGCACAGCTAACTCCGTGTTGTTGGCTAACCCCATCCATCGACACATGCAAAACTAAATGTAAGAAATGGAAGACACTTCCCTGCAGGGGATTAAATTAGTATTAGAATTTTCATTAGTGCTAGTTCAAACTGAGTGCCAAAATGCAATTGCTTTTGCCCCTAGAATTATTTCTTTCCCTTTAACCTTTCCACTGATAGTAAGTTCCTTGAAGGGCAAGAAAACATAGCTATGGTTAAAAAACCCCTCTGTGTAACTTTTCTATGCTGAAATAAAAAGTGAAAGAAGCATTTCACACTGCAAAGTGCATATGACTATGAAATTGAAATGCCTTCAATTTTCATGTTTCAGTATTTGCCTTTGATGCAAGGAAAATCTTTAGCCATGATTTTTGAGAAGAGAAGCACAAGAACAAGGTTATCTGCAGAAACAGGTACATCTGAGCATTGGCACAGTCAGATTTTATATGAAATGGTATACTGTGAGTATGTACTGAAAACACTACATAATTTTGTACTTAGCAGTTTCTACTCGGGAGAAACCCAAAGTTTGAAAACAAAAACAGGAAAAGAATGGTAGCTAATTTTGTTTCACCTTGCATATTAATGTAAGAAGCACATTGCTTAAGCCAGCTTAAGTCACTGAAATGTTACCAAATCATTCCAAAACATGATAGATGAGAAACAATTTAACAGACAGAGGTAAGCATTTCTGGAATAAGCTCCTAGTTGTACTGGCAAGACGTACATTTCCTAACATCTATTTTTGTAAGCATCACAAATTTAATTCTGTGCAGGCTCTAATAAATATTTTTCTTATGAATTACACATTACCTTTGTCACATTTCAGAGTATGTAGTGCCTTGATATCAATCGGAGGGGAAAAATTAACATGATTACCTACAGGGGAAGATAGATAACTTCATGGAGACTCCAGGGTATTAGCCTAATACGATCAGGCACTGGAACATTATTCTTTCAGCATACAGTCCTGTGAACACTTAAACACATATATAGCTTTATATACATGGTAGTTTTTCTGAAATCAGTGTGACCACTGAAATAAATCATTAATATGCTTGCATGTTAGCAAGGAATAGCTATGAACTGATGACACATGAAGGAAGGGAAAGCTTTCCCTTCTCTCATTTTAAATGACCCCGCATCCTTTAGGCTGACTTCTCCCTAGTAAGGGGACAGGGAACTTGCTGATTATTCACATTTCTTTACAAGGTGTGAGCAAGAAGATAAAAATAATTGAAGGAAGAAGCAGATCTGTTAACTGCAAGCATTCCTGAATTTGCCTTTGTATCCCCTATCACAGCCATTTACCTGCTGATCCTGCTCTTTATACTGCTTTCTGTTTTCTCCAGATAAGCAGGACTTATGAATGGGTTTCTCTTGTTCATTCCCTGTCTATGAAGACCACCCCCCTTTAAATTCCAGAAGGTTTAGTCCAGTTTCTAGATGCTTGCCATACTGGTACATGGGCAAGTAATGACAAATTCTCTGAATCTGTTTATCCCTCATGCTTCTGTCTTCAGAGGGAATCACAGTTTCATCCTTGGCTTTTGAAGGCTTATGCAAGGGGGAAGCTCAGGAAGATTCAAATGAATTATCTTAAGGATGGGAATTAATGCACAGAAATTCATTCAAGAGGAATTAAGCTCCAATGAAATAACCCAAATTTATTTCTGAGCTTCCACAAGGGAGTTTAAAGCAGTTTAAATTCCGTGCATGAACTTCACACCTTCAGTTAATTGGTCATAAGTCCCCTACGCCTAAGACTTTGTTTCAAAGGCAGACTCAAGTTTTTCTGTCCATAGAAACTCTATACATTTCAGGTGCTTTTTAACATACATGACTTCTCCCTTGGAATTTCTAACTCAAAACAAATATGGGATTACATGTATGTCTTTTAGCTAAGTAAGCTAATTTAATACCAATTTTCTGATGTCCAGTGAAAGTGGACATCGAAGTGGATTGAAGTGTTTATTTATAAGATAACTGTGTCATCTCAAATAGCATTTTCCATCCATTGCGCCTTCAGCATCTTGAAAGAGGTCACTTATGGAACAAGATTCTGGTGATGATATTAATCTAAACAAACTTTGCAACTCTCAGGAACAACTAAGTGAAAATCAATGGGTTTCATTTTGAAGGAGTAGAGACTTGGAAAGCACTGATTACAAAATCTGCAGTGTCTAGGAGATTGTTATGGGAGGCAGTGTCAAGGGTCATAGCAAAGTTCAGGAAGATAACACCCACTGCACTCACCTAATCTACCTGGCCAATCATTTCATCATAGAAGTTTATCAGGTAGGTCAAGCATGACTCCCCCTTGGTGCAGACATGCTGATTACTCCCAACGATTTTCTTGTCCTTGATCTGCCTGGAAGTGGTGTTCAGCATTGGCTGCTCCATCGGCTTTTCCAGGAATCAAGGGGGGGCTGACTGATCTGTAATACTCTGGGTCCCCCTTCTTGCCTTCTTGAAGACAGGAGTGACATTTGCTTTTTTCCAGTCTTTGACTACTTCTCCCAGTTGCCAAGATTGATCAAAGAGTATAAAAACATGAATTTGGAATGCATTGTAAGAGAATAGTTGATGTTTGTAGTTTTTCCAACATACTATGCTCTAAACTGTTTATCCTGATGACATTGCAGCTGTACTGAATAATGTGCAGCTTCTTGTGGTATAATTCATTGCCCCTTTACTCTCTTGAACAGATACAATCTTGTTCTAATACATGTTTCTGAAAACCATATTGGTTTACTCTTTCCAAGGGTAAAGGTGTTGTAAGTTTAATGAAGAACTACAAGTAACTTCCATAGAGTATTTGGCAAAAAATCCAGTTTTATGGAGCCTACTAGATTTATTGCTATCGCAGGCTATTATATAGGAAAATGTGACATCTTTGCTATTACAGTGGAAAATGTCATCTGTTTGCAGTCAGAATCCCATACCCATTCTGCATAAAATCTTGTGTACTTTTTGAAAACAAAGGTATTGCACATGGTCATATATTACTTGTAAAACAAACGTGCTCAGGCATGGCATAAAGTTGAATGCCCTGGTTTTGTTATAACTTTGGTGTAAAGTGTTCTGATTGTCACTGTTACTCTTAAAATATACAGTTGCAGTTATGTTTTAGTGAACAAGTCATAAACAAATCAAACCTTTTCACAGATGCTGAATGCAGACAATATGTCACAGGGTAGAAATGGAGAGGAAGCAATATAGGCAGAAAAGCTCTGTATGCCTTCTTTTTTTTGCACATTGGAATGTACGAGAAATTGTAAGTCCTGGCAGGCAGTGAGGAAACTAACAAATTCAGATGCCTTGCAGTATAAAAAAGGATCCTTCCTTTGAGTTTGAGAAGATGGCTGTGAATGTCTTCTGGTGAAGGTGGGGCAGCCCCTCTACTGTGCATCCAATATGTGCACTGGAGGATTCAGTTTGGCCTCACAGTGTAGCAGGGACGGCCTGGAATGAAGACTTAACTTACGTCTGTACAACCACCAGCACTTGTGCCCGATGTGAAAGTGTGGACTCAGTAACGTGCCACAGCCTGAGACATAAACTGTCCTTTTTGGAAAACTAATAGTTATGAGAAGTATGGTCATGAGATAATAATGTATTCTGGCTCTGCGGTATGGACATTTAATATGGTTTGCTGAAGATACCAATATTCATATTCATATAAACACTTAGCATGTGGCTTTGGATATGACCAGCTTGTGACAACAGGGAGGATTAGATCTTCCACTTTAACACAGCATCCAGCATGTGTGTATTTGCTGAATTGGTGCCTGCATATCTTCAAAAGTCATCACTTTTTTTCTTTCTACCAATAGTCAGATGAAAGGATCTGAAGCAAAGATTCTATATCTGCAACTATATACAAAGCTAGAGCACAGAGCTCCTGTATTTCCAGATGGAAAGTTTTGGATGGAAATATGATCCCAGGCCATGCACAGATGGCCAGTTCAAAAGCAAAAAGCCCAATGCATTAAGACTGTGCTATATACACAGGCTCCAGGTGGTGGCTCTGACTGGGCTGCCTGACGTTTGGCAGTTCTGAATAAATGGCCAGATTCCTCTTTCACCTGAGCACCATTTACAGAAAACAGAACATGTCCATGGGAGCCTGCCTGTACTGTGAAATATCTACCAGTGTATGTATTTAGAAGCCTAAAATGCAGAGCTGTTGTATTGTGTGTAACTTGGGGAGATAAATCACTGACATAATTGTATATGACTTTGAAAAAACTCACAAGAAGCTGGATGGAAAAAGTTCTGACAAACAAGATTTCATCCTTGAGAATGAAATCCTTTTAAGGATTTCCTCCTTAAAAACTTGCACTAAATAGATAGGCTGTCATGTCTAGGCAACAGCTTTCACATTCCCATAAATACAGTGTTTGCTTCTGAGCTGCAGAGAGGAGGTGAAAGTATTTGAGGAAACCTAAACACTTTTCCTGCCTTACTACAAAAAAGGTTCTGAATAACCAGTGAGGGCAAAGCAACCAGCAAACATACAGTGCTTTTCTAACAGCAAAAAGAAATGCAATACGTGATGCTTCATTCTTAAAAGTTTGTTGTGACTGACTCTGATCTTGTTAAGATTTGGAGCAATCCTTAATGTTGACAAAAGGAAAGTAAAATCATCCCCATTCAATAAAATGGGCATATACTGGCTGGATAGAGCAGAGATTTGCCATTCAGGTGGGGTCTGGAACAGCATCAATTTTAATCTGACTTTTAAGGAAATGGAGGCAGAAAAAAAGGCAACGATTTGTCAGTATTATTTTTACCTATTACATTTTGAAGTCTGGAGACTTGCTGAACTGATGCCAGTGGAAGACCCCACTTCAACCCTGCCGCCCACATGGAATGGAAGTTAATAAGGGCTGCTCTGTGTCAGGGGCCCAGTTGTGGAGGACCAGCCTGCCACCTGAACCTAGTTGCTTGGCTTTATCCATGAAAGGTTTCAGTATTCATTCCTGGTTTAATTCTTATTTGAAGAGTAGTTGTGGGATCAACTTTTTAATCTTTGACAGACCTGCACAAACCTCATCTTAAAGCGGCAGTACTGGAGATGTCTGCAGTGCCATCTAACGGCTACAACTACCTCCAACAGATCACGCTTTGATAGAGGGGTGTGTATGTGTTTGCTCTACCTTGATATATGCAGCCTTTTTCTTCCTGGTAATGAAAAAAGAATGGGCTTCCTTCCGGATTTTTGTTGCAATAAAATACTCACTCCCCCACCACATTGTCTCAACAAGGTTGGTTTATCCATACCAATACTCTCTGACATTTTCTTCACCATGGATGTTAGTGACCCTGCAAGATCTCCCTGACAATTTCTCTACTAAAAGGGAGTTGTTCTTATGCAGAACATCTTACCCAGCATGCAGAAAATGCCTCACAGGGCTGCCTACAGCCCAGTTCAAATCCTACACTTTGTATGTCCCCAGTTGTAGGATCTGTGTGCAGTGCTAGGTTTATGCTAAATCATTTGATACGGTTCATAAAACAGTTCCCCCTCAAGTACCATCTTCCCAGTAGCCACGATGGACTTTACACTGAGATTCAGTTGATGGAGGCTTTAGACTTAAACCAGGAAAAAGCAGGGAGACTCAAGTGCTGGTGAAGGAAAAGCCATCTGTGTCAGCTGGTTGCTTGTGGTAGCTTTCTAGTGGTATTGCAATGGAAATCAGTCAGGACAGAGCCTGAGATTTGTCCTTAGCATGTAATTTGTCTTTATCCAAAATACTGTCCAGACACCTTTTAAGTTCCCCAGAAGTGTTTCATATTCTTAAATGATGCTCAGGTCTTTCCATGGTTTCCTGTTCAGGACTTAATTCTTCAGACTTTATCCATCCAGATACTTGGCTCACCTTGTAAATTCCTACCTATTGCAGGGTGGAGGGATGCTGGCAGTGCCTAAGATCTTTCCTTTTCTCTCTGTCACATTATCATCTTTAAGGCACTTGATCATTTGTGACCAAGCTGAAGTTTGTTACAGTCTATAAAGGAACTTCAGATTTTCTGTCTGAGTGACAGTACTTGAAGCCTCTTGCAATGATGTGAGATTACACCTAGTGACTCAGATGGCCCTCCTAGAATGCTAAGCTCCTTGAAGTAGAAATTTGGCATGATGAATGGATTACCTAGCCTTTAACAGGGACCCACAGTGATGCTTCTGGCAATATGTATCCTTTCAGCTTGAATGACTGTTCCTATGAACACAGATCAGAACTCATGCCTTAGGATTTCAGCAAAGCATCACATTTGAGTGGTTTTATTCCAAAACACATTTATTTGTGTCTTGTTGTCAGACTTCAAGTGTTTGAAACATCTGGATGCCCCCCTGAGTTTTACTTTTATTGCTGTAAATATCTTTTACATGAAAAAGATTTTTTGGATCTTGGATGTAAATAAGATGTTCTGGTGTTTAATTTCTTTCTTTATTTGTCCTCACTGTAGGATTTGCTCTACTTGGAGGACATCCTGCCTTCCTTACAACACAAGACATACATCTGGGCATTAATGAGAGTCTCACAGATACAGCAAGGTTGGTAAAATATCACTTGATTAATGACTATGCATTTGGTAGTTCATTAGGCTGAAAGCTGTCTTATAGAATTTTGGAAGCTAATATTTTCATTCTGGATAATGTCAGAAGGCACTCCACATTTCTTAAATTTTTACAGATCGGTTCACAGAATGTGTAGCTCAGTGCAGCACCATTCCATCCACTTCAGCTCTCCAAAATGAGAAATATATTTATCAAATTTGGCATGTAGAGTGCTAATGAGAGTGACAGTCACACAAACAGAAACATTTTGTGCTCCTCAGTAGTATAGTTCCACTAATGACAGCACATATATTCAAACAAGACTAGAACCTTCTAGTTCTGTTGCTCCTTATGGAGCTGGCAGTACAGCTCACTGGCAAATAAAAAAGCAAAATCAAAAAGTAAAGACTTTATTTATCCTAGTTAGGCCAGCTGCTGATGGGTCTTAGCCTATCTGCTGTGACAGGCTGCACTTAAGGCCATTCTCATCCCCCTATTTAAGCTGCATCAACACTTTGCAGGCAGTTTATGATTTCATGTGCCCTCTTCTACAGCTGTATCCACTGTCAGGACTGGAGGCTGGGCTATGGCATTGTTCTTCTAAAGGGACCCTTGGAAGACCTTATTCATGCCCATTCCTATATGCATGTAGGGATGGGTAGCTAGCAAACTATCCTCATTGCCATAGCAGGGAAGAACTGAGCTTAAGCTTTTTCTCCCGTGGATTCTCTCCAGTGTTGCAGAAAGTAGGCAGAACATAGCACTCCCACGTATTAAAGACTCATCCATCCTCATTATTGTGCTGCTTTCTAGGCAGCCCTTTTGCAGCCTGAGTCAGGCTCGTTGCTGGAAGGTTAGTAGTGTCAGAAAGGTCCTTTCTATTCTTGTGAAAGATGTACAGTGTCAAGCTTGTCAGGCACAATTCAAAATAACTAATCAGCAAGATGAGGTTCTATTGCCTCTGCTGTACACTACAGTTTTCACAGTCAGTGGAAGAGATTGTTTGAGAGCTCTGTTGCTGTTCTCCCTGTGGTGAAATCCAAGGAAAACATAAAGAAAAGACAAAACATTTGAACATTTTAAAGTTTCCTTTCTTGCTTTTAACTATTGAAGTGGAACACATATGGGTGCCGACAGGAGAAAGTAAAATTTCTGTCTCTTGAGGCTTGAAAGTACTTAGCTTTCACTCCCTGCTGGATATATAACTTTGCCAGTATCAATATCAGCTGCAGTGATAGTGTTCAGATGTTTTAGAAAAAGTGTGTCCCACTGCCTTGCTTTAGTAACTACAAGTTGGAAAGATTCAAACAATGTGTAAACTCATGGGCCTACAAAGGGAACAGATCAATCTGAGACTTAACAGCCAAGTCTGAGGTACATTAGGCTAGTGTTCAGTGGCCACTCTGTCCAGTTCAGCATTGCTCATACACTGCCAAATACATCCCCTCAAAAGCATTCTTCATACATCATGAAACATACCCAAAGTTTAAGCAGAGCAGCTATAGCTTCATCAGTGTGCCATTTAAATGCTTCAGACCATATGTATTCCAGCTACAGCTCTACTGGCATGAGAGATGGAGGATTTTTCAAGTCAAACATACTTAGCTTACTACATCATAGTGAAGGTGAATGGGAAACATATCAAAGGTAAATCCTCCACAATTATATAAATAAGTATTATTGGCCAAGTGTCTTGCCTTCCATTCTCACTGGATCAGAAAGACAGCAAACTACAAGAAATAAGGCAAGAAGTAGAAGTAAGAAAATCTTCCAGCCATTCCAGAGAAGTTTCCATTCTGTGGAGGAAGCTCCCACAATTCCCACTTCCCATGCAAGCCTTCAGTTCCCCTTTTCTCTGTCACTGCTTGCTTTTCCAGGGCAAGTTCCTTTTTATGACCCTGAGGGATTTTGCTACTCTGCTGAGTCACATCACTCTCCTCTGTGGAGTGAGGGCTCCCCCAGGTCATTACAGAGCCCCATGTGCTCTGCTTCACTCCTGCTCTCATTGGCAGATTATTATTGACTTTGCACAATCAAAAGAACAGCCTGAGTGTTAATTTCTTGGCATTTCTTGTGACTAAAGGATAAGATCCCAGCTTCATTCAATTAATGTAAGAATAGAAAAAAAGAATGCCTGTAGTAGGCCCAGAGGGTATTTCAAGTATTAACAGCCATGTGTTTAGGGCTCTGAAGGCCTTAGAAGTATTTGAAATGGAAACCTAAAGCTAAAGGGGCACAGATCTATTAAAGTCACAGTTTTTATTAGAATTGCTGCAGGTAAGGGTTGAAAGCATTTCTGTTGTGAGCATACCTTTAGTGATTTATAACCTGCTTATAAATCAGTTCTTCCACGCTTCACAAGACATTTACATTTATGCTGACACAGTAGCAAAAGTTACCGCACATAAAAGAGCTCTAAGCCTTTCAGTGCTGTTTAACATGTCTGATATATTACGTGAAATGAAACATAAGTACTGTATCTGTATTTTCCACTATAGAGCAGTCCCACTGTGGACCACTATAGCTCAGGGGCCATAACATTCAGTGATAGAAGTTAAGAACTCTTAGGATGATTTTACCAGTCCACTGGCATTATTAGGGCATGGATCTCTGCACCTATGGGGAGCAGGTTTACTTCTCACTGCTTACTGAGAACACAACCACCATATGCTCCTGTAAGACTACGAAAGACCATGAAGTAGTCTTGTCAGAAATTAAAAACTTTGTACTTTCACAACAAAACCAAAACTACCCTGCATTGCAAAATTCTACTTGAAATATATGCTAATATCCCATTTTCAAATTAGAAATCAGCCACACCAAAAAAGAATACTTTTACTTGTGTTTAATTTTGGACTCCTCAGAAGATACACTTCAGCAAAAATTTCCAGCTTTCCTCTGTAGAAATAAAAGCTATTTTGAAAAGAGAGATGTGCAGCGTTCTAGTACAGTTGGATGCTTCCAAGTTCTGGGATTTTGAAATTGATAGGCTCACAGTCTTGAAAAAAGAATGAAAATGGAGAAGGACCTTATAGTTGGTGATAATGCAGGAACCTTACATGAAAAGTCACCTGATGAGCCTGTGTTTACTCCCCCGCACCTTCCAAACCTTTGTCTTTACTAAAGCCTCTCGTCTAGCCAGGTCTGTTTTCCTGCTCAATCCCAGCCTCATATGGTTTCCTTTGAGTTGACTACAGACTTCTTCAGCACCTGAGATGAGGTTTTGTTTTGTTTTGCTTTGCTTTGCTTTGTTTTGTTGTTTTGGTTTGGTTTGGTTTGGTTTGGTTGTTTTTTTTTTTTTTTTTTGTTTGTTTGTTTGTTTGTTTTTTTGGTTTTTTTATTTTTTTGGTTTTTTTCCTGAGTTCAATTTGGTTTTGATTTCGCAAAGAATAAACCTGTTTTGCACCTGGGTTTCCTGCTTGCCCTGGGCTCAGCAGTAGCAGCCATTTTTTCTCCTTCTTAGTAGCTGGTGCAGTGCTGTGGTTTTGACTTTCAGCCTGGGAACAGTGCTGATAACACTGATGGTTTCAGTTGCTGCTGAGTAATGTTTAGTCTGACCAAGGACTTTCTGAGTCTCATGCTCTGACAGGGAGGAGGGGAAGCCGGGAGGAAGCAGAGACAGGACACCTGACCCAAACTAACCAAAGAGGTATTCCATACCACAGCATGTCATGCCCAGTATATAAAGTGGGGGCAGTTACCCAGAAGGGCTAGATCTCTGCTCAGGTCGAGCTGGGTATCGGTCGGTGGGTGGTGAGTGGTTGTATTCTCTTCCCTTGTTATTTCCCTTATCATTATTATTATTGGTGGTAGCAGCAGTGGTTTGTGTTATACCTTATTTACTGGACTGTTCTTATCTCAACCTGTGGGAGTTACATTCTTTTGATTCTCCTCCCCATCCCTCCAGGAGCGGGGGTGAGGAAAGGGGAGGAGTGAGAGAGAGGCTGAGTGGCTGACTGAGCTTAAACCACGACGCTACTATAAGATATGACATCTAGAAATGCTGGCAGAAGGACTGTCTGGTGTCTTGCTGCTAAGTGTCTAATAAGTCTAGTATCTACTTTCAACAGATTAAGAAAGAAAATTCATCAGTTTTCAGTAGTTGGTAATTGAGTAGGATTGAATTTCCTCTGATGGCATATCCTCTAAAGGGACCATAGTCTCTAAATTCATTATCAGTCATGTTGGGTTAGAATCAGTTGTCCTGACATCCTAAAAAGAAGAAAAGGAGTCTAAGAAAAATGGGAAATTTCCCAGTGTAATTGCCTCTTTTCCTTGACTGGTGAGACTGGCTATGTGTTGCTTAGGGTGGGCACCTGTTAGATGGCTAACAAAAGAAACCATGCATCCCATTCCTAATGACTAGTTCAGAGCAGAACAGATTTTCGACAGTCGCATGCTTCAAGCTAGAATAAACACTGACTCAGAGAAAAAGAGACTGATGAACTAAAAAGAAATAATGGCACAAACGGCAGCTGTTCCTATACCTTGCTATCAGTAAATACCTTGTTCGGTTACTCCTTTCCACTTATAGCTGCTATCGGCAGTCTTTTCTTCCAAGAGAGCTCTACAGGGAACCTTGTAACATTTTATTAGAGTTTTGCTTGTATGAGGAATGTCCGGTGTCAGTAGAAAATATTTGTTACTGACTTCATCAGGAGATTTGTCTGTGTAAAAGCCACAGCATTAACAGCCCTATTTCCACAAGAGAAGATGCCAGAATTCTTCATGGCTAATCAGGAAGACAGATAGATACCACAAGGATTTGCATAATCTTCTATTCAGTCTCCTCCTTGCTTTATTTTGAGGTACTATTAGAAATAACATGAAATACTACTTCAAAGTCAGGCTTCAGGGCCTGATTAAAACACGGAAATGTAGAGAAAAGCAGAACTCCAATCCATATTTAATTTCTCTAAAGAATTCAGAGCACACCAAGTATACTATGCTAATTTCTCAGTCTTTCACACTTTGGCAAAATGATGCTAAAGCCAGATCAGTACAGTGACTCCTGAGTGCCCCTATCCATACCCTGAATTTCAAATTTGGGCATTACTTAAACACTGATACCATGTGTTTCAACACACAAGATTTTAAGTAGGAGAAAGAATAGGCCAATGTTATTAGCCTCCTGTTTCTATGTTCATTAAGATCAGTAAATAATTGAAGTAATCTAAGACATATCTGTGTTTCTAATCCTCACAAAGGTCAGGCTACCATACAGGGAGGCTGTAATAGTCAGTCAATGCTACATTTGCTCTTTGCTAAAAGTCTCAAGAAATCTTATACTTTGTCTCTTTGGAAGCTACCAAATTCTTCAAATGTTACAGTGTCACACAATCGCTTATCGTAGTTTGGGTACCTTAATATTTATTAATGTTCTGTCTGTGGCTACAATCAAACACTAAAAAGAAGAAAACATAAAATGCAGCAGCAGTTTTCATTTATTTAGTATAGTTTGTTAATAAGTAGACCTGCTTACTTATTAGAAGTTTATTCAATGTCTGCACTTAAGTGTGTTATGCAGACATGATAAATTATTCAGATAGCTGAAAAAAATGTGATTCATTACCACTTCTCGTTAATATTGATGTGTTGCACGCTGAAGAGTGCAGCAGGGCTGTACTTACTATGTTTGACTTTGGTATTTTCTGCCATCCTCTAGGGTGCTTTCCAGCATGACAAATGCAATCTTGGCTCGAGTTCATAAGCATAATGATCTGCACCTAATGAAAAAACAAGCCGCTATCCCAATAATCAATGGATTGTCCGATTTACACCATCCTCTTCAGATTTTAGCCGATTACCTAACTCTTCAGGTAACAATATAATCCCCCTTTAATAACAATTTTCTTTTTCTCTAAGTCTTGGTAAGTATTTGGGGAAGTCAGGTTCAAAAGCATTTATTCTCAGGGTTTTTTTTAAGTGGTAGTTATATGGCACTTGTTATTTGAAGAGATATTGATCCATCAATATAATTAAGGAACTTTTTTATTTAAAACAACTGCCTAGTCCTATCAGCTGTAGTGGGACTGAAGTTAAACGTAAAATTAAGTACTTCATTGGAATTAGGCTACAAGTCAGAAAACGAGTAAGGAACTTTACATATTACATAAAAGTGAGATGTTGGCTCAGCCAAAGCCAGTGGAAGATTTTCCACTGACTTAGGAAAAAAATCAGTGATTCACTCTTGATTCCTCCCTAACCTATGAATAGTTTAAAAGTAATCACTATCCTGCATTAGGAAATTGGTTAAAGAAATTAGTTTCTAAAAGCCACTTACTGCTACCAGTGCAAACACCTAAAGTTCAGGCACTTAAACCTATTTAAACTTTGCTCACATCAAGTAATAGTTGAAAAAGAGATCATATTTTGTAGTTTAATCTAATGCAAGAGTTGATTTGACAGCAGGATAATGTTTCACACATAGAATACCAGATGTTTATCTGTGAACAAAAGGACTATGCTGTTTTAGAATCAATTGAGGAACTGACTTATGAAAAAAAGATTATTATACTACCGTGCTGGTTGACAACTATGCTGAACTCCTCTGACCTTGTTTACTTTCTGAATGAATAAAAATAACACTGCTTGAAAAAGGGAGGGCAGAACAATTTCCTGATCTATTCAGCTGTGTTTCTCAGCTGTTGAAGACTTTGATAAGGGACATTCAGTGTGTGAAAAAGATCTAGTGAGAGTAATAATAAATTATTCATGCCTTAAACTTTAAATACTGGAAGACTCATGTGTTTAGTGAAAATTGCTTTTTTCTTACTTGGATCAGTGGTTTTTGTAAAATTTTCACTATTTGAAGTGAAGAGACCAGCAAAAACTGGTGAACTTGAGACTAAAATGCTTCACATGCCCGAGGATAAGGTTCATTTGGGAGATCACATTGTGCCAGCTGTAATGAACTGTTCAAACCACATAAGACAGCATGCTGTAATGAGAACATCATCAATCTTTATATGTTATAAGTTCATTTAAACACTGTGTGCAAGTGTAAACCAGATGAATCTTATAGTTGTCTTATATAGAGGCTTCTGCCTTGCAAACAGCTTATTAGCATGTTATCACTTGTGGATAACAAGCTTCAGGAATAACCTGTCACTCAGCCTACACAACTATTGCTATCTCTGCCCCTAAACCTGGTTTTATCCAGGTCGCTGACCACAGCACCAAAGTTCAGGGTGCTGTTGGCCTGTTCTCCATCTCCAGGCAATGAAGAGAGACCACTGAGCATCAAAATCATGCTCTTGAGATGCATCTCTTTCTTCATGGATATTAGGCGGAGACCTATGGAGATCAGCAGAATCAGTGCATGCCCTGTTGACCACCCTCTGCTCCTCCTCCATTGTGTCCTTGTACAGGGCAGCCATCTCCAAGTGAACATGAAACCACAGGCTGGACTTTTCTTTGGTTTGAATGCCTAGGGCAGCAGCAACAGCAGATGGGTGTCCTTGTTGCCTCAAGCACTGGGGAGGACATCTTTGGAAAGAGTGTTGCTGCCCATTTTACATTATGAGGAAACAAAACCCTATCACCAAGTGAGAACTTACAGAGATTTCAAGGAGTGGCTCAGCTTTTGGACAGTCATGGAAGCTTTTCAAAATTTACAGCACTTTCCCAGTCAGCCTAATAAGCAGAGCCCTGTTTCCTCCAACTGTGTCCAACTCTCTCCTAGTCTTTCCAGCATGTTTCTCAGCCCAGAGCTTTCCAGGAGGTCTTTAGAGGGCAGCTGGGTGGCTGCCACTTCACCAAGGGCACACTGCACCACCGGTTTCTGACCCACTATCCGTTCTTGCTTTCTCACCCAGGAGAGAGGATCAGGCAGGGGGGAGCTCTCAGCTCCCCTCAGCGCACTGTGGCTGTTGGCACTGCCTGTTCTTTCCTTTTCTGACCTGCCTGTCTGCTGCCTTTTATCCTCTCTGCACTGTATGTACACTGAGGTGGAGAAGACTGGTCTTAAGACAGTATCATGTAATAAAGTGGCATTTTAATCACATAATAAACTTTACAAGGTACAGAAGTAGGAACAATGCTTAAAGAAGTGTGAGCCACAGGGTCTAGTTGTTACTTACCACAATCAAACTTCTCATGAGATTTTCAGCAGGGTAAAAAGATGTTACCCGAGAGCTGCCTGCAGTAAGATTAATATGGGGATGTTGAATAGTACCTCTGATTCTCTAAATTAATTGAAAGTTCATATATAACATTTGGACTGCCTTTCTGCTATGCAAAGGCAGTATATTTGGCTTATACACACATGCAAAATACAGTAGCGCCACAGACTGCCAGCCTTACATTTAAATATAACTACAGATTATGCACAGTTTATTTATCTTTAAAAGTGTCTCTTCCTTATCTCTGTAAATATTTTCCTGCCTGTATTTGCTCCTTCCTGCTGTCAGTACATAACTAAAATGTACTTTCTTTTCTCTCTCATTTTTTCCCTCCTGCTGCATTGCCAGTGGAGGACTGTATGCACCCTGGCCCTCTTCATGCTTAGCATATTTTTATTCTTCCATTTTCTAAATCCTATTAATTTTATCACGTGCCTTCTTGAATCCTCTTCAAGAACCTTCTCTTTGATCTGAAACTGCCTAATTTTCTGGTGGGTTTTTTTTGTTAAAATGTATTCTTGCTTGTGGCTTCTGAATCCCTTTTCACAGGTGCTTTTTAGTGTGGTTATATTATAGTCTCTTGCATTCCCCAAACAATGTGGCTGGTTTATTTTCAAGGTTGTCAGTTCTCATTCTGTTTTCAGGCTGTTCTTGTCAGATCAGAACGTGTGCTTTGTCATGAATACTGCAGCAAGATTCTTCAGGTTCAACATCCTCCTTTTCAGTGCCTTCTTCCTGAGCAACTTGGAGCCCCCCACATATTTGACATCTAAGCTGGCTCTGCCTTTTAATACTGTGGTCAGGATTAATGCCCTGTGTTATGCTAAGAGGGATGTAGCATATGTGCTACCCCCTTTCTTAAAAGTTGTGTTGATCTGAGTTTGCTCTGATTTATAACCCACTAGAAGCAGTTGTAAACATTATGCAATGAGATTTTGAGGGTTTGGGGTTTTGGCCTTTAGAGACCACGAGTGCTGGTACTGTGCACATGCAGAGCCACTTCTCTGTGCTGAAGGCATGTAAAAGCCCCTTGCTGAGCCCACCCGGTACCTCTCAGTTTGCTGGGCAGAAGCTGTAGCTCACAGCTTCTGCTCTGTGAAGCTTGGCTGGAGGGCAGCATCACACAATTTGTATTCCAAGGACAAGCCAGGAACTGACATTGATGCAATTGACAGTAATGTCATTGGCCATATCAGCTAGCTTGTAGTTGACTGCAAGATGGCCAGACGGGTAATTAGAGCAGATCCATATGCCACTAGCTTTTTATGTCACTGGTCTGATGGGAAGTGTCTTTTTCAGAAAGAAGTGATTGGCATAAAAAATACATCAGTGATTCCTTTTTAAGTAGTGTAACTAATTATAGCGTTGCCCACCTTGAAGAGGGCTGCCATATATCTCAACTTCTCCTCAGTCTGTGACCCAAAGAGCTCAAATTTTTATAGTCTTCAAATTCACCACCACCATCATCATCATCATCATTACTGTAACAATTAGAAATCCCAGCCAAGATCTGGTCTGATCCTCTAGGGTATACTGTTTCAATAAACAAGACAAAAAACAGCGTGGGGGTAAGAAAGATAAATGGACCAGCATCTGCCTTCAGCTCAGTTTGAGAGCCAGTAGATCCAAGTTTGCCCAGTTTCTGATTTACCGGATTGCACTGTCTCCCAAAGGGCTAAAGCTTTGACTAGTCCCTGCTTTCCATTTTAACTTTTGACAGATTATTGATTCAGTATTCAAAAGCTTGTTTTAATTGAGGGCTGTTATGACTGTTGTGGTCAAACATTTCAGAAGTAATCTATAATGGTGTCAGAGTTTCAGCCTAGCTGGAAGCAAGTCCAGGGAAAGGCACATATGAATATCCCTAATTAGCTAAACCAGTCTCCTCTGAACATGCAACAGTGCTAAATCACTGAGCATGTTTATTATTTCCCAGGGTTTGATACACTGATACACTGCAACCACAGCTAAGAACAGAATGAAGCATTGTAAAAACAGCATGAGGGTGAGAAAGTTGACTGTAAAAGTGACATTAATTATTTAGCAGGGATTTTTCATGAGGATAGCAAAGCCAAGTTTTATGGCACTACAGCAGCAGCCAATCGTTTGCCGAAGAGGCATTCATCAGGGAGACGGGCTCTAGACTTTCTAAATATGTTAATTTTTATATGGCTTTACTAGGAGAATAAATATTTTGGAGTCAGGTACCAAGTGTAAAGAGAAACTGAAGAACACCCAAGCAGGTAAAAAGCCTATATCAATGCAATAGAGTTTGGGAAAACTGGGGAGGGATGTAACGGGAAAAGTAGCTTCAGAAGCTCATGTGATCAGCATGTATTGTACGGGTTCTGGTTTAGCCTAAAGCGTTAATTTGTGGCAAAACATCTTTAGCAGGATTTTCTCTGTGCACATAGCACATATTATAAAACAAACAAACAAAAAAATAAATTATCTCATTTCGTATTTCCTCAAAGCTTTCTGATTTTGACCAACACAATCATCTCATCTTTCTTGGAAGCTCAGGATGTATGTGTGTGAGCAGCGCAGTTACAGCCATGGTAAGCTGGCTTTAGATGAAGAGGTTTGAGATACAGCAGCGTACCAGTGACAACATAAAGCTTAGCACAGGGTACAAAATAGGCTCCACTAGCACACGCACAGCTTGATTCTGCCTTGTCTACGACTTCTTCCATTAGCTAAATGTCTTCATTAAGATTAGCTTAGCTATGTCCACTCTATACAGTAGTCACTGCAGATGTGGCTTTGCAATTTGCAGTGTACATTGAGAGTTATTATACAGACATCTCCAGCACTTCATATTTTATCTGTAACAGCTAGTAGCTTGGGAACAGAGAAAAGTATTTAGTATGCACTGTGCTTCTTTTAATGCAGAGTAGCAGCTGGTAATAAGGTGGAAGTTATTTAACATAGCAGTATATTTGTGACTCACTTGTGAGTGCTTTGAGCATTAAGGCTACAATGCCTATTTTCAAACAGTAAGATCAAAAGATCTCAGGGCTGTCTCATTTGCTCCTGGCTGTGGGTTCATGTCTCAGCTATCACTAAGCCCTAGCTGGAAACAAGCCTTTAAATAAATGCTTTAGTTTGGCCTTCTCTTAGAAGCACCACTGCTAGGAGATGTGGAAGGACTTTGAAAGATCCTGAGAGACCTGCAGAACTGTTTCACTGAAATAACTTCCATGTCAGCAGTCCTAATTTGCTCTCCTGTAAATACCCTTGCATCAAACCTCTGCCAATAAGCCTGCTGCTAACAAACGTCAACTGAAAAAGCAATAGTTTTGCAATACCCTAGTTTTAGCCCTTAAACTGTAGGCAGCCTCAGACTCCATTAGGTTTAGATTTCAATGGCATTTAATGCCATTCAATATTTCAAATTATCTACTGTTTCTGACTCAAAATTGTGGTCATTGGCAGAAATGCCATTAACTTTGTTCTGGAACAACTTCATAACTATTTGTTTAGAAGAAGCTGCTGCCAGGAGAGAAGAGGGTAGTCCCAGCCCTTTCCCTATTCAGTCTTTTGGCATCTTTGCTATGTCTGCCTGCAAAGTTGCCAGTTAGGACAGCTCTACAGTGTGGATGCTTATCCTCTCTGACAAGCATTGAATCATGTCGCACAAAGTGTTGAAACACTGTCTGGCTTCCAGATACTACAATGCAATTGTAGCACAGCCCAGTTTTGAACTAAGAATAAAAGGCTCTCCATCATGTCTTTAGTCTTTTGAGTCATGAGGTGGAGTTGTACAGAGCAGGCATATAGAAGAATTTGGTCATGTCTTTACAAACTTTCTGGTATCAAGTACCTATAACCATGCATATTCAAAACAATATGGCTAAAAAGGCCATATTTCCTGTTTTGGAAATACGAAAATCATATTACTGTTGTTCCTCCTTAGACCTTATCTGCTGGGGGCTGAGGGCCAGAGTAGCCATACAGGTACAGGCTGTAAGTGCCAGCGGGCAAAGCTACAGTTAATACTGAAATGCTGTTTCAAGTTCATACAATCCACACTTTAAAAAATCACTCTTTGGCTGTACAAGGCAGAGCAAACCATGAGCCCATGAGCTGCACAGCTACTTTCAAAGTATTGCTTTTTGCTGTCCTGTACAGCTGTGACAGTTAAAATGCATTCCAAGGCCACCCTCAATAGGGATATTTTCACAATTTGGGGGAAAGCTGGAATAAGTGCTATGCTAGGCATCAGCATTGCCTCTAAATAAAGAATTTCTACCATTCACTCATATTTACGAGCACCAACCCACAGCTGTACATCTTACAGCATTACTGTGCCTCAGTCTCAGCTTCCCCATATGTCATACATGCCAATGTGTCCTTCAGGGGAGAAAGCTGCAGTACTCGGCCCTTCATGTAAGACATAGGAGGTTTTTCCCCCTCTGTCCATTTTGTAGCTGCAGTAAGTTTAATTAAAAGTATGGTTCCAAGTAGCTAGTATTTGAAGGTAGCCAGCCTTCTTTGCAGCAGACCCATCTAGAGCAATCCCTCCTACCTAGGGCATCAGCTTCCTGGAACATAACCCAAGGGCTGTCTGATTCATTTGGCAGGAGCACTATGGTGGGCTGAACGGGCTCACTATCACCTGGATTGGGGATGGAAACAACGTCCTCCACTCCATTATGACAAGTGCTGCGAAGCTGGGAATTCACCTGCGTATTGCAACTCCCAAGGTAGGAAAGCCATGCACGTGGAGTAAAGAAGGCAAACTGCCCATTCTTGTCTCAGCCACTTGGACAGTTACCAAGGGCCTCAGCTAGTGCTGTTTGCATGTATCTTGCATTCCAGCTTTCAGAACCAAGGTTCAGAATCCTGATTCAGTTATCTTGATGCAAAGCAGAAGTAATTCTACTGAGCCCAACTTCAGAAGGGCTGAGGGGAATTCATTACTGCAGTATAACTCATGGAAGATGATAACTCTGCTTGTGAAAGTGTTACAAAGTCATCCAATGCCCACTCTCCCCCCAGAAAACTGCAAAAGTTGTTTCAGATTTGTGGAAGTGTTGCATCTTGGTTGGTTCACAGTGATGATACTGCATTGTAGTACAATATAAAAAATAAAGCAAAAAGTTTAGATTAAAAAAACCCCCCGATGTATAGTCATTTCATCCTGTAACTGTTGAAACATAGTTTTCCTTGCCTTATCAGAACATCTTCCACCAGTTTATCTCCAAAATAAGCTTTCAACAAAATCAACGTAATTTCCTCCAGTTTTACCACTCTGAAAGACATTCTTCTTCCCATGGCAAAATGATTCAATCAGTATTTTTCTAACCGGTGTTAATAATCAATTAAATCTTGTATGTGATATTATCTATCACCTTTTTTGGCAGGGCTTTGAACCAGATCTCAAGATAACTAAAATAACTGAGCAGTTCTCCAGTGAGGTAGGAACATAAGAAATAGGCTAGTAGAGTAGTTCGAATAGAGTTTATTTTTGTTACAAAGTTTACATTTCTTGTCTTCCGTATATTATTCACATTAGTATGGTACCAAGTTACTCCTCACAACAGATCCTTTGGAGGCTGCAGACGGTGCCAATGTCTTAGTTACAGATACATGGATAAGTATGGGACAAGAAGAGGAAAAGAAAGAAAGACTAAAGGCATTTCAAGGTTATCAGATTACAATGCAGGTAAAAATTGAGATTTAGTTTTGTAGTTTAGTTTTGTTGATGTTTTTACAGTTTGCATTTACGAGAATCGACATCAGCAAAGCATGGGTTTGGTAATTTTTTTTTTAATTGGGGCTGTGGAACAACCACATGCAAGCCTCCATCCAGCTTGAAAAACTCACAAAAGTAACAAAGTTTGAGTTATCTTATACACTTCACATGGCTTGGCCTCTTGCAGAGCTTCCCAATGAGGCCTAATATGCACAGGAGAGCTAATCTTTTATGACCTAAAAGCTATTTCTAACTTTGCATTTCCTCTTTGACACCAGAAATGATCCTTTATGCTTTATGTAGAATGAGCAGCTCACAGATAAATTCTTAAATGCCTGGGCATCTTTTGGGGCAATTTTGTGTATATCCGTCAATGAATAAAGCATCAAATACATGTCTTTAAAATCATCCAGTTGAAATGCTTATCAGCACAAGATCGGAGGATAAACAGAGTCATAAACTATTAATTGTATAAGATAAAAAGGACATCTTCCTTGCTGATAGAATTGCTGATTTTATTGACTGTATTTTAACACAAATTCACAAAATATTATTGATGGCTATTGATGTCTCTGAACTGGCCTAAAATGCTTTAATTCATTGTTTGTTGGTATTAGATCAATATATTATGAGTGACAATATAAACAGAAAAAAATATAGCCTTTTAAATCATGATTTATTATGTTCTTGTTGCAATTATTGATAGATTATATTAGTGTGTGGCATTCAAATAAAGATTGCAATTTATTGATCCACTAGGTCCCTGGAGTTTTACTCCCCTGCTAAAGCCAGAAGAACAGGAGTAAATATCCAACTTCTGTGAAGTCAGCACTGACCTCTTACTGACTTACATGGGGATATTCCCATCTTTTTCACAAATGAGGAATTATTTGCAGTCAGTGGAATCCTTCTGAGTTCATCAGACAAGTACCCAAAGTGGGAGCTAATATAGAATTTTTTAACCTTTTTACTAATTAAAAGTTTTATGTATGTCCTCACATAAATATGTATGTTACTTATGTATTTATTTTTATATGCTTTTTGATCGACAGACTGCAAAATCTGCTGCTTCCAACTGGACTTTTTTACATTGTTTACCCCGAAAACCTGAAGAAGTTGATGATGAAGTATTTTATTCTCCACGGTCATTGGTTTTCCAGGAGGCTGAAAACAGAAAATGGACAATTATGGTAAGGAAAGAGGATAGCAGTAGTTAGAAGTTAGGATCCGCTTTTGTTTTACCTTACACTACAAGCTTGGATTCAGCTTAGTTCCTCAATAAAAAGTAAATATTAATACATATACTTCAAGTGCATCCCACAACACATCACAATTTTGACTACAGGCAAGATATATATGTAGTACAAATACTCCTGGACACAAATGTGATGTATTTTGATCTTAATCTGCTGTTTGACCCATTTTTTATCACTAAGTGAAATCTACAGTATAAACTTTAAGTTTTTGGCATTTAAATCATTGGGTTTATTCTAATGATTAACTCAGCTGCTCAATTTTAATACATGTCAAATTCTGGGGCCCCAGGGACTGGTGTTAGTAATTCCAATTTCCCACTTAAAGCTTCTGCAGTTTTCTCTCAGGAAAAGTTGCTACTGACGCGAATGGGAACTTTCCCTGAGAAAGTGATGCAAGAACAAAGCTTTAAAGGGCCTTGAAAAGTTATGGTGTGGGTAATACTGTGTGATCCATGGGAACCATGAGAGGACATTAGCATTTAACATAAACCAAAACTCCCATCTCAGCATTCCTAGAATTTCAGAAAATTACTGCCAGATCTCATTAGCCTGTTATTGTTGGCTTTAGAACCATCATGTTGACAAAAGCTAGTGAAAACTTTCAGAGGTGAAAAGTACCCCACCGGAAATGACATTGTCATAGCCCTCAGATAACCTCCAGGTGTGCTCTTAGCGAATAAGTGGTTGAGTATGGTATTTACTAAATCCTCTGATTTTACATGGTCAAATGTATTAAGAAATTTGTGTTAAAATCATAGTTTTAGTCTTCGCATTCAAAAAAGTGATAACATTTTTTATTTTAAATTTTCAATGTTTCTAATTGCCCTAAATATTATTTTTTCAAAAAGAAAATAAACCTTTTACTGTACATTTTTTTCAGCACACATTTTTTTTTTAGGGTGAGAAAAATGTCATATTTGTGTTTTATCAATCTATAGAAATAATGAATGCCTGGGTTTTGTGTATCTGTTATTTTCTATCACTTTCAGCTCAGGCACCAAACTGGAACATAAATTATTTGCTCAGCTGTAGTCCCAAACAGGGCCGAGTGCAGGTACGACATGGGTAGCAGCAAGAGGCTGCACAGCTGGATATTCAGTCCCCACTGTGTGCCTGGGATTGCCTCTCACACTGAGCAGTGCTAAAGGGAAAGGCAACAAGATCACAACCCCTGAACCTTTGTAAATCCAGTTCTGGACCAAAATAACTGTTTGCAGTCAGATATCACTGTGAAATCACAACAGTGTGAACCTAGTAGTACCTTGTAAAAAGCAAGCATGGGGCTTGTTGTGTATATAGGTGTGGGAAGGCCAGCAGAGCTGCTGCAACACGGTGTTTTATTTAGCTGACATTCCAAATATTCTCATTTCACAGTCATACCTTTTTGTTGTAGTACTGGAGGAGGGCAGGAGGGGTAGATGACACACTATTAACCTCAGTGAGGATTTTCCATGTTATACCTCAGAAAGTATAGCTAAGCTGGGGTAAATTTCAAAGTCCTTGTTCTAGTATGGCTCTCATGGATGCTAATAGAAGCTCTGCTGAAATCCACAGGCAAGCCCACATGCTCTTTGGGCTACTACAGAGTTTTCAAGCAGTAGCTGAGGATGACGTATAACACACCAAAAAAAAGCCTCTGTGTTTGATCTAAATGCTTTGTCTGAATTTGTCCTAGGCTGTGCATTAATATATTTTGTCCACACTGAGAAAGCCTATCAGCTGCAATACAGAACATCAGAACTGATTTTCAGCTCTTTCCTGATCCATCATCAGAAATTCTAGCAAATAAATCGAAGTGGGCAGTTTTTGTCAGGACAATAATTTTCAACACAAGACTTCAGAACAGGAAAATATTTCTCCCTTATTTATTTTTATGAAGTATCTGTTTCCAATGTGATTGGATTTTTTCTCTTCTTCTCCTCTAGGCTGTCATGGTTTCCCTGCTGACAGATTACTCACCACAGCTACAAAAGACTACATTTTGATGCTTGGATTCCTGCCAAGAGAAAAAAATTCCTCACCAGCAGAATATTCCGGTCTGCAGATACATCGATCTTCTTCAGAAAGGATCAAAGCAATGAATGCTTCTTAAATAAAACTGTACAGTTAGCTGCATAATATTGTATTACATCTGTGACAATGTTCAAGACAATGAATACCATTGCAAAAGCTGCTTTTCATCTCAGTTTTCCAGGGTGGCTATCCTTTCTAGTGGTCAGCACCACAGAAAATGTTCCAAGGTTGTACTTTACCAGCATCAGAGACACAGCATAGTTGACACCTAGCTGTGTTTGAACTCGTATAGCATGATATGACAGTCATAAACTTCTCCCTAATTTGTGCATTTGATTGCTGATCTCGGAAAGTCTGTGCAGAGAAATAGTGCTTTGGTTTCCCTTGGTTGCCCATACTTCTGGGAACCCTGGCTCCTGTTTCTGTCCTCCAGCCAACCACCAGTTCCTGCTCTTGTTTGAAATATAAAGACCCTGTGAGCATTATCTCCCTCCATGACATGCCTTCGGACTGACACAGGAGGATATTTCTGTAGAACCGGAATAGATCAGCTTCTGCTAAGTTGGAAGCAGCAGAGATGGATGGAGGGATGGATGGATGGATGGATGGATGGAAGGAACTGGTTAATTCTTTGTCCATCTCCCCTAAACCGTCACTCCCTAAACTGAATTTTGGCTAAAGAAGCAAATCCTCTATTTCTTCTTTTCTAAGCAAACAAGAGGGCCCTATAGGATGGAACTATACACAGCTCCTTTGTGGCAAGAATTTAATGCATTTTGTCTGGCTCTGTAAGAAGTTTCAGCTAATCCTTCTCAGTATTAAGCAGATTCATGACATTTGTGATTTTTATGGTGGCTGGATGTGCATGTTTAATATTTCAGGTAAAGCTTTGAGTACGATTAAAAACACCTTCTTTTTAACTAACTAATTCCGATTATTTCCAAGAATCTGTTGATTTTTTTTTCCCCAATGTAATGCTGGAACAATGTCTGTGATTATTTAAAAATTCTGCCAATGGGTTTCCATTTCCTGACCAGGTGCAAACCACTACTTAATTCCTTTCAAAATTGGAGTCCGCTGCTGGGCCACACAGATCACTGAAACAAAAATAAGAATACATTTCTTTGTCTACCCACTCATGATTGATCTGTTGTTTTTGCAGGCATTGTGTGTCTCCTGTTACAAGTAGCACTTTTCAACGATTAACTTTTTCAGCAGTTCAGTGATCATTTGCACTTCAGCAGAGATCTAGGGATGTCAATGATGGAGGAATAGGGTATGGTAGAAATCAGTGCTTTACTTCCCAATTCAGAATGTGGAGGAAACACAGTATATTTCCGATTGTAATAGGTCCTGCTTTGTGAACTATGTTCTAGTGCAGCAAAGTATTTATAAATATGGCTGGTTGTCCTGGAGGTAGTGAGCTGTTGAAGTGCTTAGAATAGTAGATATCCTTACTAACCTGGGTTTAGTGCGACCTGAGAGTAAGACAAAGCATTTTGCTAGTCCTTTCATAAAAAAGGCAGTAGTTTTATTGTGTTGATTGATGTACTATCAGTGAAGTTGTGCAGATTTATAATAACAAAGCTGTATTAGGAAGTGTTTCATGGGGAAGAGATTAACAATTTTCTGCTACACTTTTGCTTCTCTGTGCTCTGATTAGAGCTAACATGCATCTAGGTTATTGCAGACTCTTTTAATACTTAGGAATCTGAGCAGGATGCCAGACATCTGAATCCCCCGGACATTTTTAAAACACATGCATAGATCTGCTGCATAACATGTGAGCAATGGAGTCAAACATTTCTGGGGGGTAATTTCATATGGTTCTATTCCTCTGTGAACATATATGGCAAAGGATGACAGTCCTTGCTCTATCTTGCACAAACTGCCCACAACATCAGCTATTCTAATGCGTTTTAGATGTACTGGGTGGGCTTAATGCTCATGTCCTGACCAACTGACCACTGTGTGGAAGCACTGAACGTGTTACACATTTCCGCGTGAAATACCCCGTGCATGTGCTGTGTGCTGGGAGCCAGGAACATCCAGCAGGGCAGAGTTACTGAACACGTGCAGGCTGTCTGCGCAGTGCATGCAGAGCAGATCTGACACTTCCTGGAGGTGTTGGGCTGGTACCAAACAGGCAATGTACATTTCTGCCCCAGGGACCCAGAAATATGGTGTCCTGAAGGGTTTCTTTTCTGCCTGAAGGGACTTTCACTGCCTCCCCATGCAGCAGAAGAGCACTGCGAGGCCTAATCCACTTGCCCAGGTTAAGCATCCTGGGATTGCCGGGTGGTAGCTCTGATAGCGTGCAAGATTGTATTATTATGCCTTCCAGGCTCCTCACGAATTCACTACTTGAATTTACAAGTGATGACTGCAAATGTGGTGAGTAAAGGAAACAGCAATAATGTGGAAAGATTTTCTAAGGGAAAAAATAGTTATCAGCATTCAAGGGTCTTAAAACAAATGCATAACAGGTAGCAGTCACTAATAGCTTATAGAGTTTTTCATTACATTTATTATGCTTTAATCAGTACAAGTGCTGTTTTCATTGCTGACTGCACTCAAGTGGATAGGGTGTTGCTGTCTCCATCTTTTCACAGAGGCTCCTGCCTGGAACCCTAGGATCCTGCCCAGGATTTCCTTCCGCAAAAGCCCACTCCTCTGTTTGACTGACAGAACAGTCCTGGGCCAGTTTGAGCCTATCAAGTCTTACCCATATCTGACTGATTCAATAACCACCTGCTCCAATATCTGGTCTGCATGCATTTGCATTGCTGTGTTCTGGTCCCTCTCCAGGACCAGGCACCAGCAAGGGCAGCTGCCAGCCCAGTTTATCACCTGCTCAGAGGTACAAAATGAGGACTTACCCCCCTGCCCTCCTCCTCATCACTGTGGGGCTGGTTGTGTGCTGCCACTGCATGTACCACCACATCCAGACCTCACACATGAATAGGCATGGTGGTTGTGCTGTGCCCCAAGGGGGTATATGTATGATAACTTCAGTGCCCAAAACCCAGCCACAGCTCCAGAGCCAGCACTAAATCTGTCTTTGATATGACTAGGGTAAGAACAATCCCAGCTGCAGCCCTGGGGGAGGATCAGGGGTCCAGTTGTACTCTAATGTTAATCATTCCAGAGAGCTGAGTGCCTCAGAGCATGGACCTGGCAGATGTGATGCAGGACTGATGGGGCAGTTAGAGCAGAAACTGGTGGCTAGCAAGGACATCTTACAGCACCTCAGGTGGCCTAGGTGTGTGCTTTGTCCCCCATCCACAGTATTTTTGTGCCCTGTTAGAGGGTTACTCCTTTCCTACACCTAGAGTTAAAAATGCATATTGCTTGTTAGCAATTTACACACTCTGTAAACACTTTTCTGCAGCTCATTACCAGCAGTGGTGGGGTTCTTTGGTTATCCTTATATAATCTCTTGAAAGTGATCTAACTTCAATTAGATATTCAGTAGAGTAAGAGGGGCTAAATGTTTCTCTATACATTTCTCAGGGGGTAAGAACGACACTTTTTCCCTCTGTGCTACCAAGCTGAGACAGCACAGTAACTACCGCAGGTGAGAGGCATGCAGAAAGCATTTACAAATAATTAATATCTCTAAGAATACGAGGAACGGTAACTGAGGAAGGACTGAGTGGGGAGCCTGGGGAATCAGGAGGGAACAAAGAAAAGGAAGAATTCTCAAACAGAATGAAATACGCTATTTGCACCAGCTCACATCAGGAATGACACTGGGAAAAAATCTGCAGTAGATTTACTCAGCGTCTGATAGCAGAAGCAGCCTCCTGTGAGAAGCTGAGCTGCTAAAAGGGGAACACAGGAAAAATGGCATTAGAACAGCAAGGAAGGTTTGGTTGCATGAAGTCCTCTGGAACTCCTGAACTAACATATATCCCTCAGAAGACAGGCCAGTAAGTCAGCCATAATTATTTTGCTGCTTTTCACATTGTGAGAGGGAAGGAGGAGCTGCATGAAGGTCTGAGCAATGCGCTGAGCTACTCCGTCAGTCTGGGGAGAGCTTTCATGGCTGATTTGAAGTACATTGAGCTTGGTTTTGTTTTCCAGGAATGTGTAATACTGGTGGAAAGTCTGAAAAAACTGACTTCACACAAAGGGAAAGGTTTCTTCTTTCTTCTGGGTCTCCCATTACTCAGTTAATCACTTCGTTAATGCATTGAGCAAATAAACAGTGCTTTTTGATTATATTGCCATGGCTATTCATCCAGCTGGCTTTCAAATGCAGAGCCCAGAATTTCTGGGTCTTGCCCAAGGTTATGTGTACAGAGACACTTCATAAGCCACAATAAACATTTGATTCAGCCCAGCATTTGCTGTCATGACTAATGGGATACAGCTATTTGCAAGGCTATTTGATTCTTACACAATCTTGTTACCAGCTCTTTGAAGAAATCCCAACCCTTTGTGGCCTCTGTAAATGCTGATGATCCCTTCCATGTGTATGCCTGTAGAGGATATTTCTCCAGGGGCAAGCAATCTGAGGTGACTCCATTCAAAGAGCAGATCTTTCACAACCACAGTCAAAGCACTGCCTGTCCCTGCCAAATCCCTTGGAAAGCCTTTTGTGGTCTGCATTATAGGTTGGAGGACTATTGAATTCTGCTGTTCTCTAATGGGCCTGTTTAAAGGGGATTGGCACCCGTGCAAAGTAGGCTCCAATACAAGCATAATATATCTAGAAAGAGGGACAAGCATCTCAATTGCAAACTTAGCTGATCAAAGTCACTTGGTTTAGCCAACACTTGATACCCACTGGGAGAAACAGCAGTGATAGCTGTAGAAAAGTCCTAAAGAGTGAGCAGGGCAGATGCATGTCACACTTAGTGATTAAAGTGCAAAATAATGTTTGCTGGAGGGAGAAAGCTAAACTACTCATATGAGTTAAGGGATTCACAGGTCCCTCTCCAGCTCATATCCAGTAAGTCCAACGCATCACACATGAAGGACTTTTGTCTTCTCTAACATCCTCATCTGAAATCCTCACCCACTGTCTGAACGTGAGGTGGATGTTCTCATTGGGACATGCCATGGTCCCACTCATGGTCAGTTTGGACTAATCTTGCCATGTCCCCAGATACAGCACATGGGGACCACAACCACTCTGTGTGCCCCAGCATGGGGCACCCATTTCTGAAGGTAAAGACCGGGCTGATCACGATAACACCAGATCAGTGATTCTAAAACACCTGGTTTGGGGTGGTCCGCACCACGCAGAAAGTCATCAGGCAGAAACCAGCTTCTGTTTGCAGTGTGAAATGGAGGCTATAGCCTTTCTCATTCTGCTGCCTATGCTGTACCCCAGCTGAATGTGGCCTGGATGTTTATTGTGATGAAGCTTTGTGTTTGACAAACTGCCAGGCACTGCTCCCTGGGTTCTCTGACAGAGACAGTGCCCATGGCTAGCTGTTCCTCTTATTCAGGTAATAAAGAAAGAAAACCTGTGAGACCCTGGAACAAGAGACACTTTATTGTGCACACAAGAAGATGTGCAAGTACAGGCAGCTTCACAAAAGCCTTTGCTTAGCTGTCCCCACAGGGCTGTAGAAGACCCAGTTTAGAAATGCAGGTGGAAGAGTGCTCCCCTCACATGCTACCCACTGCCAGAGCAGTCTGCCATGCTCTCCAGTGGTGTAAGAAGGGGATCTGCACCACCCTGATGGCTGGGAGGCTCTCCTGCACGCCTGGGGCATACTCTCCTCACAGGTGGGCTTCAGCCCCAGCAAAGCCCTTGCTTCTTTCTGCAAACTGCTCTGCTCAAGAGCATCAAGAGCAGCCGGGCCTGTCCCACTGATGGGTTGATACATAATCTGCACCCTGATGCTGTGGCATTGGGCATGGCTGCCCTGGGCCCCCCTGCCCAGCGTTGTGAGGCCGAGATCTGCAGTCTCAGCAGGGGAGAGGTTTGCACCCATCCTGCAAACCTACCAGTGTGGGGCACCCTGGGGTGGCACCCCGCAGCTGGTGCATTAAGCTTTCCCTGAGCAGACTAGAATGTTTCGTAACTGATATCATTTGACGGATATTTGCTTACTTTGGAAGTTCAGCTAATTGAAAAGAAAATGTCTCCTCCACCACAGAATCCCCGCATGAGTCACCACAAGCTTTAAGACCCACTCTGCAGCTCGGATTTCTGTCTCGCATCCCAGAGCCGTTCTGGGGGATTTCTGAGGACCAGGCACTAGAGCCTGAATAACACATGCACTTCTCTGGGGGGTATCCCCTGTGCTGGGCAGCCCTGCGGACTCCTCTGGGTCAGGCTGCCTCCAAAGGGAGCAAGAGCAGGAACCATGGCAGACACTCAAAGCAGTTTAAATTCAGACTGACTTCAAGCAATAAAATGTCTTAATCCCAATCCAGCATTCACAAAACACACTTTATGTGATAATCTATACATATGCCTTATAGGCATATAATCCTATAATGCAGAGCCACAGATACTATGATCTACAAAGGAAGTGAGAGCTTTCAGATCCCGCTCTCTTACTCTTCTATGCTGTGACACAACTGGGTCTTTCTTAAATCCGTTTGTAACCCTGAATTTCCTGTATTTTCTGTAATTATGATACCCCATGTTTTACTTTAAATTCTTTATGCACTGTTGCAGTAGGAGGAATTTCTAAAAGAGTAGCCAAGTAATTTGATTTTGAGAAGTGCTGTGGAAAAGACAAGGGTAGACACATATAATTTGTCTCCTACCAGCTTTATGAGCGTCTCTTTCTCAGAAAAGGTAACAATTTCACCCAGAAATAATTCTGTTAGACATGAAATATCAGAGCTGTGAATCACTGGGCATTTCAGAGCATCACTTCACAGCAGGAGAGCATCTGAAAACTGCACCAGAGACAAGAGTTTAATTCTTATTGTAGCACTAGGGAGGAAAATGCAATCAAAAACAGCTATAGGAAGCTGCAGTACACCAGAACTATTTATTTTACTAGTTGCCTTCCTGGGAAAAGGAAACCAGGAGATTATAGTTATTCTTCCAGCAATACTGTTGATTTGTTCAGGGTAGTAACTAGGATTCACAACACTGCAATTAAGGACTCAGGAAAACATCTTAAATAAATTCCTCTCAAAGACTCTATTGTAACCTCCACACACACGCTGCTTTTAGGTATCCATATAGCAGGATAATAACTGGTTCTGCCAAGGAACATCTTTTCTGATGTCCTGAGAGGGCAGTGAAAGCAGTCTGTCTCAGAGGTTTGTAAGGACAGAATAGATACTGAATTGGAGGGGTAGTCAGTTATCGCGAGGTTGAAGGTTTTAGCTCTGACTACATCCGTAGGTCACCAGTTCCTTGTTCCCATTTCTGCAGCTAGACATAACACCACTATTTCAATATAGAACACTATGGGAGCAGTCCTCCCACGAAGGCAGACCTTGACGTTGTCACTAGTTAGCCAAGGCAGCTGCTTCATATGTAACTTTTAGGACCTGTCCCACTCTGCCCTGAGATAGAGCTGTTTCCCAGCACCTGCTGCTAATGTTCAGGACCACGATGATCCTGAGCATCAGGATCATCAGGATGATCAGGACTTACTCTTTCCCAGTGCTGAGGTGGACAGAAGAAGAATAAACATGCTTATTCTGAGCACTGTGCATTACAAATAACAATAATTGGGGTCCTACTGAGTTGCCAGGCTAATTTAAAGACATGGGACCTGACCTTTAGGAGAAATTAATTCACATAAATTGCATGGACCTTGAGCACTCAGTATCTCTGAAAGCTAGCACATGCTATCTGTCTCCAGATTACTGCTGCCTGTGTAAAGCAGGTGTCAAAGGCTGTTATAAGAAACAAAGAAGGACCTTGTAGGTTGTTAGGAGAAAGTCTAGGCAGCTAAAAGAGGTAATAATGCTGAGTACTAGTTTTGCATGGCTTAGCTGGGTTAGCCTTTACATCCTAAATGTCTGGACTGTCTCCAAGTCAGAAAGCGCCTTTCCTTGAAACAGTCCTCTTTTTCCAACAGTTGATGGAGACCCATTGTTCACAAAGATGCCTGGTTGCCTAATGCCATGATAAACTTGTAATACAGTGACTGTTCGCAGGAGGAGACATGGGACATGTTTAAGCACATGCTTACGTGGGAGGACAGTTTTAACCACGAAACCTCTGCAAAACCTGTTTTTTTCAGCTGCAGTTCTGACACTCAGTTCTGAGACAATCTGAGTATTTTACCAAGTCAGCCTCCTGTGATAGAGCTCAGGCTTTCTTTGAGAAACCTTTTGCTTCTCCTAAGTTTTTCAGCAGGCTGCTGAAGAGAATATGTGTCTTTCAATGCAGGTATTTGCTTGGCAAGGGGACAGAGCGTCGAGAACCTACAAACTTTGGTGATCCTGCTTCCCAAGCATCCAAATCTGTGACTGCGCGACACCCTGGGCTCCGAGTCTGACCATCCTGGAGCCACCTCCAGTGTGGGCATGGAGATGCTTGTCAGGGGACTGTCCTGTAGCTAGGATTTTCTTTCTGCTTTTGGGTTTGGCTTTTTGCTCAGAGACTCTCAGCGCTGCCAGAATTATCAAAATCATCTGTGAAATAGACTGACTGTTCCTCCTCTGCTCATTCCCATCTCTCAGTCCCAGACCCCCGATGCATCTGTCAGCTTCCCAGAACACAGGAGTGTAATACAGTGCAGAACAAAGGCTTGAAATGATTTTTCAAGGAAAAAGAACCCCATAACTGAGCACTCTTAAATAATGAATACAATGTGTTGCTCCATTTATGTCATATATTGTCTGTAACCACAAAATAAGAAAGAAGTGATCCTACATTTATTTGAGATGGAAGATTTTGGAGCAGAATGAGAACTGCCAGAGATGTCTGAGACTACAGAGAAATGTCTGCACAGCAAAGAGGAAGATGTCCAGTTTGGCAGAAGACCTTGCTAAAATCATTCATGATCTATTTCCTGCATCTGCCTCCAAAGTTTGGGAGCCTTTCAACATGTCTTTTGTATTTCCCATCCTTTTCTTTCTTAAACTCCAGCCTCTGCATCAGTCTTGGCACTGTGATGTCAGGTGAAATCCAAGAGGGATGCTCTTCTGGTCTCTGAATGCCATTTTGCATTCAAGGTGGTTGGTGGTCATCAGCAAGGGACATGAGCCACTCCAATCATTTATCTAAATATTCCTGTGCACTAATACACACAAAGTTATAAACAGTGTGATCTATGATGTGCACATGCAAGTGTAGGAAATAAAGGACAATCTGGAGAATTGCGCTGAGACAATATATGTCCTTGCTAGAAATGTGGGCAAAAATAAATAAGAGGGGCAAAATTCATTGGTTCCCACCTGCCTCCTAACAAATAAATCACAAAGGCTTTCTATTACGTTGAGATATTTAATTTGCTCTGCTCTCCCCCCAGCCACAATGAAAGAGGCTTTTCTTCCACTGGAACTGACCTTTGGCAAACATTTCCCTTTCAATTAAGATCTGAAATGTCCTTGTGGACTGCTCTTGCTGGAGACAGTGGGAAGAAGGCTCTCTGAAGCCACTCAGACAAGAGTCAGGACAGAGAATAATTACTTGAATTCACAAGGTTAATTCCAGTCTAGACGAAGGCAGAGATAAGTCATTTAGAGGTCTCCATTGAAGAACAATGTTTGTCTTTCTGGACTTTCTGGTCTCCCTGTACTTGCTGCTTACTATATAACGAATATTTCTCTCATGGGCTGTTGAGCAATTACTGTGTCTGAGCACTAGGCTTGCTTTCCTCATGTCATTATCAGGTTGATAGTCCAGTGTGAGCCTCTTAGAAATGAGGCTTTGGCTGTGCCTTGACCTGGCTCACTGGAGTAAATGGAAAGCTTCCTGTGGAGAGCAGGGTGTTTGGCACAAGTGAAATCATTGCCTGAATGAACTAAATAAAATTAATTCAAAACATACATAAAAATTTGCTGCATGCAAACTTAAGTTGAAGCCTAGGTTGGCTTAATATACAGTCTTAATAAAAAGGGCCAAGATAACTAGAAGAGGTAAAAAACGCCCCATCAGATTAATGACTGAAGGAACTTCAGAGGGTTGCACTGAGCATTTTCTTATCCTGGTTAAATTTTCCAGATTTTGCACATTCTTGCAAAATGGACAATATTGCAGGCAAATTACTGACTGGAGACCAGCTATGTGATGTGCTGTGAAATAATTGGGTTTCCACACTACGATTACTTGGGTGTTGTGGCACTATGGTGTCAAGTCAGCTGTATTAACAATGGTGTCGCTGTTGGGAGGGTTGAAAGACGAGCTATGAGCTTGGCTTGTGAAAAGAAGTAATATCCCTCAAGATAAGGCTTTTACCACACAACTAAAATTCTCCCTTATGCTCCAGTGCAAGGGTAAGTGAAATGGGACAAACAGTGGCACAGTGCTCATGCACTTCTTGGTGGGTGGCACGTATACTATGTGCCATCTCCTCCTTCCCAACTGCCAGTCCCTATCTTTCTTAAGTCCTAAGCCTCCTAATTTGCTATAGCGTAATCACTATTACATGGTTACTGAAATATTTTCTTTTTTGGCTTTGGCAGTTCCTCCCTTCTCAAGACCTCTTTCTTTTTCTCTGCTTATTCCTTTAATGTTACTTGTCATTGCTTTTTCTGTTCTTCTTTCTTCCTTCGAAAAGAGTAAGTCACAGTACATTGGTGATCTTCTCTGCCTCCCAACTACATGCACTTGCGTGATTGTAAGAGTGACTCATTAACCTGAAAGTCACATTATTGAGCTAAAATTTCAATATCTTCTGCATCTTACTCCCCTTCCCTTAGTTGTCACCATTCTCCTTGACCTCAGTGGTCTCCCCTTGATCACTCTTCTTGTCTTTCAGGTCCACTCTAAGCTGAATTCTTACAGCTTGAGTTACTTGTTGTGCCCAACATGATGTTGGCACATCAACTGTGATGGCAATTTATGAATCCTTTCTCCTCTCGGCCTTCCTTCCTGTAGGCCATTTCAACCTAATGCACGTGCACTGATACAGTGATTTTCTTCCCTGTTTTATCCTTTACTGCTGCCGTCTTATGTATAATTACATCAGGCACAAATATTCTCTGTTTCCTTTCCAAGTTTCTATCTGTTCATTCATTTTGCCGTGTTGATTTGCATTCTCCTCTATGCCAGAAATTCTAGCTTCATTTGCCTGGATATTTAATTTCGCAGTGAGTAAATGCATGCTTTCTTCATTGCAGAAGGAAGGCCCTTCTGATACTAGTCTTTAAAATCTGCAGCTGATCATTTTGCTAGGCATTTTTACTGCGCTGCCTACACAACAGTGCCAGTTAGCATGATTATGCAGGCAGCCAAAGAAATAAAAAGGCCTATTCTGTGTATTTTTTTGCCCCCGCATTTACATGTATGTGCCTGAACTATGCATAGATATTGCGTGATTTGCTTAAACAGGATTAAAGTAATTGATGAGGAGGTACTGTGAGTGTATAAATAGCTGGTCTGTGATTTAAGTTTTGATGCCACAGCTTTGGCATGCTTTGAAAAGTCACCTGCTTGTGCCTCTGTTTCCTCATCTTTGAAATGGGAATGATTTTGCTCACCCTGTTTACCAAGTGATTTGAGACCAAGTGATACAATATGCTATGTAATAACCATACAGTGTTGTTTTTCCTGTCCCATTCTTCCTCATTATGTGTCACACCAACTGGTTTCATCTGCTACTAAATTAGACCATGGACATCTGAAGTAGTCCTGCATTTTTCACAGTATGATGGCAGAAGCACTGTAGAGCTCCTGAACTTTCAGGTCCTAATGCAGCACTAACAACAATTATATTAAAAGCACCTCTCTTGGAGCTATGGACAGTGCTACAAAGGGGAACGCTAAGTGTCTGCACTACATAATGGGGATCTAAAGCAATTTCTTGTGACATTTTATAGTCTGACAGTTGCCTGAAAGAAACCCCATATGGGATGTAAATTGCATGTGTTGCTGCCATATGCCTGGGGAAGCAAGATCCATTTGTTCTTTTAGAATAGAGAAGCCTGCTGAATTTAAACCAGAAGTCATATACGTATCATGCTCATCTCAGCTTGTGTTAGGGCTGTAGCAGTTCTTTATTCTTTTGCTTTTGAGTACTGTGTGAAGCTCCATTTGCTGTAGCTGAGATTCTATCATGGGGAACTCATATATTATTTTTAAGAGTTGTATCACATTCTGGTTGAAAACTGCATTTTCACTGCAAGGAAACCACATGAGCTCCCCCATATAACTTATGAAACCAAATTAAGGCACAAACCTGACTCCACAAATTTCCTGACTTCATGAGTGTTCCAGCCACTTACATGGGGCTGAATTCGGCCTGGGATGCACACTAGTACACTGGATTGCTATTTGAAAGCTAAGAAGTTTCTGTTTAATCTTTTCAAGAATTTTATCCTTCTCTAGTAATTCATAGGAAAGATAGAATGGGTAGGGAGTGTTGTCTGAGATTTTTCTGTTCTCTGTTCTGACACCCTGCAGTTTTTAGGGATTTTTGTTCCTTATTTGAGATCTGTACCAGTTTTACAGCTGTGCATAAATACAAGAAATAGCAACTGGGGAGGCACTGAAACTGCCAGGCTGAACATCTCCATTAGTAAGATGCACAAGACGCTGATCTTACCTGACCTCTGCTCTAATTCTAAAACCAAGGCAATTTTTCCCTAGCCAATCTTGTTCTGAAAGGAACAGCAAAATAATTCAGGTCCTTAAAGGTACCTATTTCCTAATAGCATCTTTATTACTTTGGTTGTGTTTTGTTTTGTTTTGTTTTTTGTCTTTGGCCCTGAGCCTCAAAAATCATGAAGCAGAAACACACGATCCTAAGAGAATATTTTCCCTGTGGACAAAAGTGCCAGGCTGTCCCATTCAAAATTTTTGCAAGATCCATGTACTAGATCATAAGAAAATTGTTATGCTTTCAAAATACCTCCTATTCAGGTGTCATCTGAGGTTAAGGGATTAGAAAGCATTCAGCAGCTGCATCAAACAAGATGCCACAGGGCAGATGTAGGCTGGGGACAGAAACAGGCATTTCTGAGAGAGACACATTTCATACTGACGTGGATATCCAATGCAGTCCAGAGGTAACATGTCTTAGACTCTGCTGTTACTTTCTCCTATCTGTAAATAGTGTATACACACATCTGGACATCTCCAGCGAGAGGAGACCCTCTCACAGTGTTTTGAACGGGGCTGCTGAATTAACTGCTGCTTTAAAAACATGTGTGAATGACTTCCCTTGGGTCAAAAAGTAAGTCTGCAACACAGCCCTGAGTACAGGTTAAGGCGAGTCAGTTTATACGCTAGCAACATCCCTGCCTCTGACTCTCCACCATGTTCCCATTTTTTTCTTTGCTTCTTTTTGATAATGTGACCAAATGACACGTTTACTGTGAATGTTCAAAAGAGCCACTTGCTGTCTTTCATTTACATACTGATAAAAGTCATAAACCATGAAAGAGGCTGGTCTAGTACCATCCGTGTTTCCACCTTCCTGCAGGGATTTGAATATGTCTCCTGTGAAGAAATTTCAGGCAGTTTACCCACCTCTAAGCAGGGCAACACATTCCTCCTTGTTCTCTAACCTACATGTGGACCGCCTACAGAGAGCATTACCCTCACCGGAGCATTTGAGAGAGAGGAAACAAAAAGTAAGCCAAGACTATGAAAAAAAATAAATCCCTGGAACAGAAAAAGAAAAACAAAACTATAAATTGGAAAAGAAAAAGCGACCAGAAGGGGTTAAAAGGGAGTTTTCTATGAAAGACTCTGAATGGAGCTTTTGTTGCACTTGGATGCTGTGCACCAAGCAGAGACCTCAGGCCATGTCATGTGCTGCATCCCTTCGGTCCCATTTCTGTGGCATGATAGTCATTGCTGTCTGTCTCATGGCTGCACCAAAAGTAGGGGCAGTCAGAAACCAGACATCCCGTCCTCAGAAAAGGTGTAGGGCTTCAAAATCTGATTTCATTCTGAATCATAAATAAAAGTGACCATCATTTTTTTCATGGAGAGAAATGTTCAAACACTAAGGGAAAATTGTTTCCTTTGGTCTTAATTCTACTTCATTTTGCATTTATGTAAAATAGCAGTGTGACATAAAAGCTGTTGCAAAAAGGTAAGAACAAAATGTTTCAGCATCTTCTACAAATATTTTAATGAAAGCCATATGTACCAGTAAAAAAATTCAGTTTTGTCAAACCACTGGAAAAAAAAAACCATCTTTCTAAAAACGTCTGTTGTGTCTTTCCAATACATTCACCTACTAGCTAAAATTAGGTATTAACCAATCAAAGATCTGTATCTGTCATGCTCCTCTTTCGATTTCCTTTCTGGAAGAAAGAAGGTCATCTAGTGATTTATGAAGGCCTATGAAGACCAATAGGGTTTTTTTTCCAATGGAGACTAGCCTGAAGATTTTTCATCTCTGTGTCATATCAGGATTTAGGCTTCAGAGACGAAAAGGAAAGTTGGTAAGAGTTAGCAAAGAGGTGCAGTAAAACAACTGTTCTGGATGGTTGCAGATGAGTAAGGATTGACCTCACTAATTAAAATTAATCCAAGCTGAATATCAAGCATTTGTATAATATCATCACTTGTCATCCCTTTGTCAAAATATTGTAGGAGATAGGGGCCAGACATTAACGGCATTCACTCCTGAAAGTAGCAACACCATAGGCAGCAAGCAAGTCAAATCCTAGATCATACAGGAAAGTAAATATTCCTCTGTCTGTCTGTGGGTCATTTGTCCATTCCTCGGTAGTTTCTTTGGTAACAGGTTAGCGTGGTAGAATCATGTATGTGGCTGAGCGTTTGTGAAACTAATACTTGCTTAGGCCAGAAAATGAGCCTTGTGCACTGTTCAACAATCCAGCAATTACTTACCATCATGCTAGTTTCCTTTGGACAGAAACAGTGATTACAGGGAAGTCACACCACACTGCATTAGCAAAGCATTCAAAATGCTTTTACAAAGTACATACTATTTTACAAATAGATCTGTAAATATATCCCTGAGATTCAAATCGAGACCTAATTAATGGAACACCTCCTTTGATTAAAAAAATATGTTCCTGAGAACAGCTGGAGCCATTTGCCAAGATAAATCAGATACTACTCTCAACTTTTACGGGTTGCTAAACCCATGAAATATATGGTATGTCTAGGATTTGTCTGCTGCATTCTTTTACTATGAACACAGATACTGCAGTTTGCTAACAAAGAAAAATGATGGACCCAGCAGACTATGGTGAAGGCATATCTTCTTTTCTCATTCTTACTGATTAGAGCTGAGAGAAAACTGCTCTGGTGAAACCTCTGGATCCTTCTGATTTTTACCATATTAGGCATGAGCTGAAAACAGCCCAGGTCTCCTGTTGACTCTTTTTACCTCTAGAAAGGAAAGTAAAGGAAATATCACTGATTTGTTTGGTTGTTTGTTTTTAGGAATGCTGCCTCAAAGAGATAGTCTCAGGGACCAGTAAGTCCCTCATGTCTTCAGCATCTCCAAGTTTATCATAAATGCATCTTCTTTTCTGGACATTGCCAACTTATCCAAAAAAAAAGAAAAAGTATCACTTGTCTTAAAGATGATCAATGGGTTGCAAAAGCAGCAAAAGAGGAAATATATTGCATTATCTTTCCACCTTTTTCACCTCCCATGCAGGATACAGCATCTCCACAAAGAAAATTCTCACAAACAGCTGCACCTGAAGACTCTTGGCAAGGGATCCATGAGGACATGGTCTATATAATCCAGTAGTGAACTTTGGGTGCTGGAGATTGAGATGATCAAAGATGAAGATGACGCAAGCAAAAATTCAGGCATAAATTAATAAATACAGAAGGCAGGTTTCAAAATATGTATAAGGCATCACAAATGTATACTGAAGAGGCACCACAAAAGGATAACAAAATGCTTTGCTGCTTTGGAACGTAAGTTCAGAGCTCACAGAAAACTCCATTTCCAAGCACCACTAGAAATGATCTGCCCAGTTCACATCTTGTTTCACTTTCCTGAAGCTGCTGGTTCTTGGGAGTAGTGGCTGCAAAGGTAAGAGGAGGACTGGTTGTACCTGGGGGGCTTCACTGATCACCAGTGAGATGCACAATGTGCTCCTAAGGAGATCTTGCATTTTCTCCTTCTGTTGTTTTGTTTAGTCTCTGTTACTATTCATGTTACTGTTGTTCTCCTGCTAATCTATAAGATGCTTTGATATTCTCCCAGCTGAATTATCAGCCAGAATTGAAAGTGTGACTTTTGTTGGCAGCTAGGAGAGAAATCACAACATTGGTTCATACAAAAGTCTTTAGCTTTCTATTTTTTCCCCCTTTTCTTTGGCGTGGATAAAAAGCAATGGCAAATATATTATTAACACTAATTGTGAAGTCTCCAGGAGGTATTCTATTCAATTTGTGATTTTAATTCTGAATTTTCAGACTAATTTTCATAGCAATTCCTCTAACTTAGCCTCAGGAGGATGGGAATAATTCTGAATATTTTTCAAAAGCCATTTTAGCCAGTCAAACTATTATGCATGTTTAAAAAGAAACCTATTTCTTCCTTTCCCTCACCCACATTTTGTTTCAGCAGTGACAGCTATGTAGCCTTTTGCTATGTGCAGTTTCCCAGTGGCTGATGTAATGGAAGTACCACAGGTGAGCTCCAACACGCCTGCAGTGAGAACTTGTCTTTCTCCACTTTTATGCCAAACATAGAAAATTCCCTCATTAAACTAATGACATTTTAAATACAAATAGTACTGCCTAGACCACTCAAGACTTACATTAGGGATGATTTTAAAAGTATTGTAGATGAAAATAGAGAAAAATCAGCCATGTACAGAAATAAGCTATCCATTTGTTATCTTGGGTTGAAATCATGAGCATAATTGAAAGTTTCCAGAGAACCTTCTAGTGCCAGTGGCACAGTATAGACCTTCCTGCTCTTGCCGAGGCCAAGGAACATGAATTTATGTACAGGACACAGCCTAAAGAAGATAAACCCATACATCTCTATTTACACAATTTCTTTCTCTCACCCACTAGACTCCACTTTCACAAACCACACACTTGCATAATCTTCCACCCTTCTTACGTATTTCAGATTTGACTTATGCCAATAGCTTAGAAAAGCAAACAGTTCAAAAAGAGAAGCAGTGTTTTTTTTCCACCTACTGGAATAAGAAAACATAGAAAATGCTATAACAATTCCTACTAACAATAGCAAAGAGTACTAACAATAGATGGCATTCTCCAAATAAAGATCAGGGCAAGGGGTGTGTTTTGAAGCATGCGTAGGAGGGAAGAAGAAGAAGATTTTTCAAGACAGATAATTTCTGTGTTTTGATCATTACAGAAAAGATATTTTTTGAAAACTCTCAGAAACCAGAAAAGAAGAGATCTCCATATCCTTCCCACAGTTCCTCCTTGTAGACTGGAAAGAAAGCAATGTATGACATGCTTCTGAGGATGAGCTGTGTGCAGTTGTTCTCACATGGGTAAAATGACAGCACCAAAAAGCCTGAAGCAGATGGAGGGCATGTGGGTGGGGAGTGGATGGCTGAGATTCCAGGGGGAACAAAGGGAGAACCACTGGTTATTGGGAGGACTGCAAATGCACAGGGGCATGGCTCTGTGTGCTTAGCTACCATTTGCTGCACTATCATATGGGACATGAGCACTCTGGAGGGGTATCAGCTAGTGGGAGGAATGTGGTGGGACAATAATACTCTGAGATGATTAACAGGAGCATGGTGAGAGTTGCTGTTTATATCTAGTTATTTTTCTCCCCTGTGTTATGAATCATCTGATGCACCAGAAACTGAGAAAAAATTGCACTGGGGTATGAAGTGCTCATGACTGTGTGCCACTAAGGTAACATAGGCCATGAAAGCCGGCACTTTGGTGAGCGCTGCAGATCTGTTCTCCTTTCAGTTGGAACAGCAAGCAAAGCATGTTACTGCTCCTCTTTGGCCAGCTCATTCAGACTTTTGGCATTTGGGGTGCTGGGGCAGGAGTCTACTGCATGTCTAAATCTTCACTGAACCCAGGTCTGGAAAGCAGGAAGAACGCACACACAGATCTGGAAGCTGGGAAATATCCATAGGTCCTACAGGAAAGACACAGATCTGAAACTAAAATCAGTAGATAGATAGATGAATTAGTAATTCTGACAGTAGTCTACTTTTTCACCAGTGCCTTCATCAGAAACCAGTCGCACAAAGATCTTGGGACGCTCTGGAGAGTCTGCTGGAGAAAGACTCATTTGAAAAGAAAGAGTGGCTGTCATCCAGTCGAGCCAGAGGGAGATGAAATCATGTTACTATCTGGTTTTACATTCCCATTGTCAAGATGTTTGTGCATGGGCATAGGCATACAGACATCACGAAGGGATCAGGAGTTTCATTAGAGGCTCTGGTGGAACAACTAGTAAGGAGAAAGAATTGAGAACCTCATCTTATTTCATATTCTCTTTTCTCTGTCCTCAGTGTCTAAAATATCTCTTTTATAGTTCTAGGCAGTGTCAATGTCATCCTCTGTCACCAGAGGCAGCAGGACGTACTTGCGCACACAGACCCAAAGACTGGGATCGCAGCTCTGCATACAGTATTCACTATCATGTGCATACACCCATGCTCAGAGATCTGCCTCTGAAAATAACACTCAAAATGAAGTAATTGCGAAGAAGAATAACCAAAGAATGTGCCAGCTCACAGTGATGTGAGGCTGCTCACTACAGGATCTGTGCTGCAAGCCACTGGCTTTTCAGATCAGTAGGCTCAGGGTGGGCTACCCTTACACTGGAATCATGCACTATACCATGAAATGTCCTTTTCTTACTTGTGGCACATTTGCTAGAAGAACTCTCACTTAATACTGTAAATTTCTCACACCAGGAAAGTATCTGAAAACAGGTATTTCAGGAAGGCATGTCTGAGTCCCTACAGGCAGTTTCTGATGATGCTATTTCAGAAGATCCAGGGATATAGACAATATACAGAATACTATGTCAGGAATGTCAACTGCACAGGGGCCAAGAGGTCTCCTGAAACCACTTAGAAGAAAATAAAGGCAATCATTTTCTCTTTGTGCTCATACCTAGTTTATGCAACTTGTCCTGGTCACTGTTATTTTTGTCTTTCTGTCCTATCCCCATAGCAGATGGATCCTCTTATGCTAATTTGATTCAAAAAGTTTTCTGGGGTAGAGAATATATCTCACTGTGCTCGCAGTGTGTACATCTGGCATTTCCTAAATTTCAAGAGCTTGACTATGGAACCTAAATAAATATAGCTTTTGTATAGTGAAATTTGTAGTATATTTGAATTGCTATATTTATATCAATAATGTATCATTAAACATTGGAAGAAAGTAATCTGAGATGCAAAAGGGAGAGGTGGATATGAAAAAAGTATAATGCTATAAAATTTAGAAAATTGCAATATATTCACAAGATGACTGAATGA
Organism: Amazona ochrocephala; assembly: GCA_039720435.1. Taxonomy (NCBI): domain Eukaryota; kingdom Metazoa; phylum Chordata; class Aves; order Psittaciformes; family Psittacidae; genus Amazona; species Amazona ochrocephala. The sequence goes on from CM077877.1 coordinate 91,782,109, forward strand.
CATGTTGCAGGGGTGACTACATACAGCACTTTTAATTTTCAAGTGCCTGACTTCACAACCTGAATCTTGCTTCTTAACATAATTTATTTAATTTCATGGTTTTGGATTTGTTTTAATGTAATTCCCCAGGGTTTTTTTCCATATAGTAGAAAATTATAAACAACAAATTATATGCAACTATAATAACTTGCTGCCATTGTGAGAAGGACTTGAACCTCAGGCACAGACACAGAGCATGGGGCTGAGATCCAGACTCAGACACCAAAGTTGAGGTGTTGCTAGAATAGCTGTCTACGTGTGAGTCACTTACCTATCCTGCCACTGTAGTCAATGGGGTCTACAGGGCTTCCCTAAAACGGGCACATGTAGTGCATTCACAGCATTCCAGGTTCTACCAAATAGCACCAACTGGCTCTTCAGTGACAGTAATAGGAGCTGAGATAGGCTTGTTTTTTCAGCTCATGAAAAATTCCAATTCTATTTAAAACTGTAACACCAGGCTCTGGGGTTCAGAGACAGACTCTGAAAATGTGAGACATCTGAACACACAGAGATAATATTTGAAAAAGATATTCCAATGCTGGAATTTTATTTTAATTGCCTACCACAAACCCAAATAATCAGTAGCTTGAAGATATGTTGGTTTTTATTAAAAAATTAATATATTTTGTTTCTTTTTCTTGTTTCCGCACTCTCCAATGATCATTTGCCAACTCTGATTTTCTTTAATCAACATCAGAACATAACATCTAAAACAGACTTAGATTTTCAGCATGCAATGCTCAACAGCAAAAAGCATTGTCTTCCAAAACACAAACCAGACAGCACTGACATGAAATATTACCTAGTCAGAGCAGGAGGCAAAATTACAGCCCTACTTATAAATAACTTGAACTTGTACTGTTATCTCTGACGCATGACTGCTAGCTACATTACTAGCAACATACTTGTAGATTCTAGCATCAGGAAGCTGGATGCTGTTGATGCCTAGAGCTCCATCCAGGCTTTAGATAAACTGCCCGCCATCTATTGGCAGGGCATTTATGCCTTTGAACTAAGTGACTGATGGGGGAGGGATCACCTGGGCTTTGCAGGGCATGTCAGGTCTGTGGCCAGCTTGGACTTTCAAAAATCAAGACCCACACTGTATCTTTGGAGGAACTAAGGAAGACAAGTTGAGTCCACAGTAATATGAAGAAAATTATGTACAAGGTCACTCTTAAGGCTGAGAGAGTTTGGGTTGTTTAGCCTGTAGAACAGAAGGCTCCAGAGACGCCTTTCTGTGGCCTTTCTGTACTCAGAGGGGGCTTGCAAGAAAGATAGGGTCAGACTTTTTAGCAGGGCCTGTAGCAATAGGACAAGGGGGAATGCTTCTAAGTTAAAAAGGGTAGGTTCAGACTGGATGTTAGGAAGAAATTATTTACAATGCGGGTGGTGCAACACTGGCACAGGTTGCCCAGAGAGGAGGCAGATGCCCCATCCATAGAAACAATCAAGGTCAGGTTGGACAGGACTCTGAGAACCTGAACTAGTTGAAGGTGTCCTTGTTCACTGCAGAGAGACTGGACTGGATGAATTTTTAAGGTCCATTCCAAACAAAGCCATTATATGATTTTATGAAATTCTTTTCCATTCTGAACATTTTAGAAAATGTCTTTTATTCACCGAGACACCTACTCCACCTGCAGACATCTGTACTGCAGACATCTGGTGCAGACACCTCTCCAGAAGGTTGTGCGTCTCCTGCTTTTCCTTTGGCCCTACAAAATTTGTAGAAGAGAGGAGGAAACCTGAAATAGCACAAGACAGTTATATTTGGACAACTGAATTCAGCCCTGAGGGTCCCTCCAGGCTGGGGAATGCGCATAAGCAGGACTGCTCAGCCTGCTCCTTTCTTGATATGGGGTCTCTATAGCATGCATGGGGTGTGAGGAACTGAGGGAAGGAGTGGGAACCCTTGTGTTTAACATGATGCTCCAGAAAAGAATGGGCTCTGCTTGCTGTCTACAGGGCTCAGAAAAACATGTGATTGTACAAGGAGAGGGAAGGCCCCTGGCCTGTTTCTCTTCTTATCACTGATTGCTTCAGCAGAGCTTCTGGGGTATCCCAAGAGGACTGAGGTGAGCAGCTTTGCTACAGCCACAGTCCATCCTCAGAAAGCTGATGCTGGCAAGGAAGCAAGCTTTTTCTAAAGATGAAAAGTAAGAGTGACCTTTTGGGGACAATATATTTTTCACAATAAATCAGTGAAAACCCAACAAGAATTCCACTTTTCCATCCAAAAAGACTTCACTGCTGCTGAATCCAGCCTCCATCTCCTCCCTAAAAGACAGAATATATGCATGTTTCTCATGAAACATCACAATGGTCTTTTGTGATGGAAAGCACTAAGCAATGTAAAATGACATGGTGCTTATCAGCTCCTCTTCAAGTAATCAGTAAGTGGTATAGGCTTTTAAGAGGGATAATGGGGATAGAGTTGATCATCACAGACACTATGCCATTTTAATGGGTGCCTGACAGGCAAATCATTTTGGAACTTGTAAGTACTGCTCTGCCAGTCCCTGCGTTGGCTTGTGTGATGTTCACCAAGTCTGGAATGCAAAATCAGCTGCTCTGACAGAAACCACAACTCTGTAAGCTATATTCAGAACACATTGATGAGATTTTGCTTTGGGATTATCAGTACAAAATGGAAAGCCCAAGGGACAACTGCTCTCTAGCAAAAATATTACCACATTTACATAAAACAGAAGTTCAGGCTTACCAAGAACTAAAAAATAATTTTAAAATTAATTTAAATGGAGCATCACCTGACTTCATACAAATCTGGTCCCATGCTGAATCAGAAGTGCACCAATGTTTTGTACCGACAGGCCTCAGTCATGGCACAGGCAGGCTGTCAATAGCACTGCATAGTTTGATGCTCTGTCATGTGTTTTCCCAGCTGATGAAGTTGTGTTCTGGAAATGTGCACGGCTCACAGGTGCCCATTTTCAATGTGTTTGTGGATGACTGTATTGTTCAGGAAAGTATCCTGATATACACTGATGCTTGTATCCTGTTTTTACTGTAGGTGACACGCTCACCTACTTGTGTTCAGTCTCGAGATATGACCTCAGGGAGTTGTCATGGTCTCTTTATTAATGACATACTCAGCCACACGTCACCACAGTGGCTGAAAGCCTCTGTGACTTATTCAGAACAGGGAGGTTAGTACATGGGTTTCGATTTCTTCTGGGGTGCTAGGACTTTATCCTAGCCTCCTACAATCAGAGGGTTTGTTTCTTCCTACACTGCTTCCAAACCACTGTGTTTAAGAGCTACTAATGATAGCTTTGTGTACCCTTGCTGCTGGGCACTTGTGTTGGCAGGCAGTGTGGGGTCTGGAACAGACTCATGGCTCTGCTGCAGTGGTGGCAAAGCAGACCAAGACAGAGAGCACATCCTCCAAGCTCCCTCAGCACACCACGTACAAATAGCTTTGTTTTTCTTCATGTGTAGCCTTTACACACTGAAGGCTGGTAAAGAATTCAGAAGTGTCTGAGAGGTGGAATGCCCCAGCTGGAATGACCCATGAATCTGTGCCTGCATGATGCTGAATTCAAGGTAGTAATGAGGCCAAATAGTGAATGAGCCCACTCAGGCACTGGAATGAGGATCAATATCTGTGCTTGCAGTAACTACTCTTGTGAGTTATTTCTCAAAGCTAAGCCAATATACAAATGCTCAGATTTTTACCTAGTCTCCTCTGAGATAATATCAGCTTTCCTGATGGACCTGTTTCTGGTTTATATCCTGAAGCAATAGCCACTACACATTCCTGCCCGTTGTTGTAAATAATTCATGTCTGACTCCTCAGAAAGTTTCTGGGAAAGTCCCTGATGTTGTCTCCATCTTTACTTCTCAGCTGCCAAATTTCAGATTTTGGAAGGTGAGGCCTCATTATAATGGAGCAACTTGTTATACTGCCTATTAGCTAAAGACCACTGTGACCCCTGAAGAAAATTATTGGAGTCCTATGAGAAATTCAATAACCTTAGTCATAAAATATGAGTGGGTTAAAAATCCACAGTTCTTTGTTTAAATATTGTGTTTTGGGCAGAGCACAAAGCTGCCCATAGTGTGCTATTAAAATACAGTAAGGCAGAATATTATATATTAATGGAACGCCATAACAGCGATAGCAGAAGAGCTGTGGTATGGAACTAAATCAAACCATGTATTTTGTAACAGCTCAAATTCACCCTGACTCTAGCTGATTACTAAATTACTGCTGTAGCTGATGCATGGACATGCTGGGAATATACAAAGAGTCTTTCTGACTGTTACTCAACCCTTTTCCTCTGTGGAATGACAATTTACCATTTTTCAGTCTCCAGTACTCCTTCCTGTCTGCTCAGATGTGCTCGCTTATTCAGAAGCATTTAATTGTTGGCGTTATTGTAGCACAATTCATACCCCAAGACTCAACACATTAACTGTCATACCAAGAACGAAACAAGATGTCACTGAAGACACCCTTTTCTGAACAGGTTATCTCTTCCTTTTCCAGTGGAAACCCCTTTTACTAATTTTTATACTTCCAGCAAGACATGAGCTTTGCTTTTTCAAAGTATTATTTCTTTTCTGTAGCTATTGGGTACAATATACAGCTATTTCTGCATCTTATTTAGTTTCTGTCCTTTAAACTCATTTCTCCTTACAAGCAGAGAGCCATGCTGCCATCAGTTCTCCATGGTTTTACTCCTAAGCTGTCCCTATTCATCCAATATGAGGGTCTCACATCTCGCATCCCACGGCAATATACGCAGACATGCAGTATTATACAGCAGGGTTTCCTGTTTTTGGGGTCCCCTTCACAGCTGTCTCAATGAGTTTCTAAACACCATCTTTCCTCATGTGTAGGGTTTCCCCTTTCTGCAGCTGTCTCCTCTTTCATTTGCTGCTCCCTTTGAAGGAGCCTTGCTTGCCGATCTCCGTTCCTCACCCTTAGTATGCAATGATCTTCCTTAGACATGTTCATCCTTAGCACAATCACTAAAGTTTTAGGGAACACATGACTATGCCTATACATGCACACACAAGCCCGCATTCAGCTCCACCATCAGTACACTCAGTGCTGTCCGTCTTGCTGAGTCCAATCTGCTCCAGCACGACTTTGCACATGCACACCCGTACACTGTTTTTACTACATGAGAAATTACCTCTCATTCAGTCAAGTCTGCATTGAGTCTTAATCTCCTTTACCACAAGAAAAAGCTCACATCTCTCCGCAGAGACTCCATTTCAATGTCTCTTTGTATATTGGATGGCCTCAGTGAATCAATTAACCTTGTCCAGAATAAAGCTGCATAGAGAGTATTTCAAACCAGTACCACACTTCTGTTACAGGCTTTTCCTCTCCCCAGCCTCAACATTCTCAGTCTGCTTAGAGCCACCCCTCAGTGGAGAGAGGAAACTTCTTTCCAGGTATTTTAGCTTTTCTGGGATATTGTAGAGCTCCCATTCATTTTTCAAGAAAAATAACTGATTTCTGGCTTTGTGCATGAATCAAGACAAGGTCGGAGCAATGGCTATTTATCTTGGTTTGTCTCTCTGGCCTCCTTTTCAGGGACTAGCCCAGAAGAACTGGTTGATGGCTTGGTATTGCCTCATAACTTACTACATTTGTGTTTCCTTCCTACTGCTCTGGAAAAAGATGCTGCCTGAGGCAATGAAGGCTTTATAGCATCCTGAGTCATTCATCACGAGGCAGGTGATCTCAAGGGCAACAGTCAGGTTAGAAGACAGTCTGAAAAGTCTCATGGTCCTCTATTTACTCCAGAATAAACATGGTCTCCTTTTCCCTAGGCTCATTTGCAGGAGCTCTTCTATTGATGTAGCAGAGAATGTACAACTAGTCTTCTAAATTTACTCCTTGAACAGTTACTGGCAGTGCAGATATTTGAAAATTTGAGAAATCATGGATGTTTATTGATTAGAAGAGCTAGATCTACTAAAACTGCCTGTGGAAGAGAAATATCCAGTAGAGAAATTCAGCATAACCTTCTGTTGTCTGAACATTAATCCTATCTGGTCATGAAGATGAGCAGCTGAGCATGCAAATCTCACCCATTTCCTTAAACCCTCACAATGGCTTTTGGAGTATGATTTGTGTGTTTGTTTGTTTTTCTAAGCTGGCTACAAATATTAGCACCCTGTTTTCCCTGACTGCTGTAGACACAGGAAGGAGGTCCTCCTGAATTGTCCGTAGATGAAGAGTCACTCTTCTCTAGACCATGGAAACAACCCAGCATACATCAGAGAGAAGAGGCGTAGTAATGACCAGAATCTATTCAATGAGCAAATAGTTTCCCTAGCCGTGGTTCCCACAGTCCATATAACACAGGCACTGCTTTTCCTCAATGTTCCTGAGAAGGCAGGTCAGCACAAAGTGGGTGAAGTGCAGCTCTCTGCCTGTTTCCACCAGCACATATGCACACATACGCAATCCACGTCATAAGTTAGTGAGGACAGCCAGAGACCAAGCAACATCCATTCAGTCAAACCATGTCTGACTTCTCTCTGATGATACAGAAACTCTTTATCTGAGCTCCGCACGTCGAGTTCAGCCAAACCCTCAATGATTTTCAGCCATAAATCATTAAGAAAACAGACTTCATTTTCCTTAGTCTAAAAATTGAAAAGATGTGAACAAATTAGCATGAGATCAGAAATTAAAAGAATCTTGGAAATAAGATTTGGGACAGCTTAATCTGAGAACCAAAATGTGTCCAGACGGGCAGAACCTCCAAGTAGGTTTTAATATAGCAACTGGTGGGAAAACTGCACCATGCAATGCTAAGAAAGGAAGGGAGGTGACAGGAAAGAAATAAGGTGCACTAGTAGATATAGAAGACGGTGCTTTCTAGTTATCTAGAAAGTCTCATATTTCTGTGACAGTCAGCTTTAAGGCATATACATCTTTTCAATTAACACGCTCTTCTGCAGACTGAAAAAAATAGGTATGTTTTTTATACTGACTAAGACATTAGAGATAAAAATAGCCTGTAGAGTCTAATAATTCTGAATATTCAAGTAATTAAATTACACTTAGTGCTTGCACAATACTTTAATTTAAAGAGTAGTGCATGAACAGTAATTAATAGTTATCATAACAGCCAAAAGGATGTATAAATATTATTCCTGGTTTATAAATATGAGAAAAAGAGGAGGGGCAATAAGTGAAATGCTGAAGGCTACTGGGAAGTTATTAGGAAAGGCAAGATGAGAAAGTGGGAGTCTGTGGACTTCATCCTCCAGCAGTCAGTAAAATGAGTTGTTCTTCACAGAACTGAAAGGTGGGCACAAACTATCACTGTTGGAGAACAAGGAAGCACTACGTGTACTGCTGGCTGCTTTAAATGGCTGCAGGAGTGACATGCAATGACACATCAGGTTCTTTGTCTCCTGCTCCTAGGTTCAGATAATAACATCCCCATACACCACCCTTCTGCAAAAGAAGTATGGTTCAGCTACCAGAAATTCAGGGCAGAACTAGAATCAATTAACTCTACATTAAAACTAGGAAGACATCTGTGTTAAACATTAAAACTGGGTAATAATTAAACTATTACACAACAGCAGAACACAATATGAAAGGACTTTATACACATGGGCAAGTTTGGGCTAGTAAAGTGAAATCCATGGCCCACTGGAGTCAGTAGGCTTTAATGAATTCAGTAATTTGTGCACAGGTTCTTGGTCTGAAGAGTGTACAGGACACCATATGGCTCACCACTCTCATTACTAAACACCAGGGACAAGGAAAAGGATGGAGGAGTTCTGTTTCCTAGGATAGGTTAGTAATAACAGAATGATTCCACCATCCTCAAAGAGGTGACAGGAGTGCTTCACTAGCCATCCCTGCTAATCCACCTTCCTCCTTAAACACTGTTCTCAGAACTGTCATGGCAATATTTATACTCAGCCAGAATCACTTCTCGGTAAGTAAAAAATGGTGACACAGGCAAGACAGCACAGCAGCCAGATGTAACTGTGAGCTCCCCTTCTCCATGTGCACTCTCAATATTTTGTCTTCGAAGGCTGGCTGTGGGGCATCTCTGGCAGATTTCTGCTTGCACGTGAATGTGCTAGTGGCTCCAAACACCGAAGCTGAAAGCTGTGCAGGCAGAGCCTGGCTGTAATCAGGCTTTCTAATTTTACAGCAGCACTACATTACCACTAGTGAAAATCTGCAGGACACTGAAATTGATCTCAGTAGTAAAACTGTGCTCATGGATGCTGCCTGTATGACCCTGTTTAAATTGGAGCACTGCAGAAAAGACAAACTATTGTGATTGCTTTTATTCCAGTCTCAACAACAGATATTTTCCAGCCTGGTGTGTTGATAGGAGGCAGAGAAAGAATAATCCTTGACTGTCTTAGCTGTGTCAGCAGAAGACTCTGGTGCAGATCCAGCTTCCAGGCAAGAGTTCATGTTTACTGGGATAGTTGAGTTTGCTCATAAAACACAGCTTTGCTTTCTTTAAGAGCGCAAAGAGCAGAAATACAGCTACACACCCAAGTGTGAACTGTTTTGTTCAAATCAGTGTACCTGTATTTATATAGAAGTAAAGTCCTTGTAGGACCAGCACATCTTACAATTGCCATATATGAGCTTTGAGAAACTTGAGCTACTGCTTTAATATGTGACCAGCTCCAGCTGTCACTCACTCCCAGTTGCAAAGTTTATCACCCCCCCTCCTCCCAGCAGCGTGGGGAGAAGGAAATGTCAGCTGTTCCTTGGTCACTCCAAATGGTGGTCCACAGTATTAGTTGAAGGCCTTAATGCACAGTTGGGTTGTAACTTTGAACAGAGGGACAAAGTGGGCAGCTGAAGGGAATAACATCTTAAACCACTACAGCAAGGTTTACCATCTGGTAAAGGCTTTTGTAATGTATAAACTGAATTGAGAAATGTTAATGTTAATAATATATCAGCTGCTAAAGCCCCCCAAGAAATAGGGGGAATATGTCAGAAATTTCATTTGTGTGCCAGCATAGCCCCAGGATTTCTGTGTCTGAAACCACATCCAGCACTGGTGCTTTCCCTTTTGACTGAGTCTGTATCAGAGAGCGGTGATGTTTTTCAAGCTTTTATGTGCTTGCTGGTAAAGAAATCTGCAGACTGGCATCTTTCTGGTGCATGTCTGTGTGGGCAGGGTACAGCAGATCTGGGACCTGTTCTGCTAGACACTTAAACACACAAAGAACTTCCCTGTTTATCCTCACCCCTCACTGGCTGGAAGGTGAGGGCGCTGGAGCCAGAAGCAGAAAGGCTAGAGAAAAATGGCTCCAGCTGGCCTTCAAGAAGGGGCAGTCAGTGTTTCGACACAAAAAAAAAGGATCCTATTTGGTGACCACTTGTGTTATTACTGGCATATTGCAAGGAGCAGAGCTTCCTGCCACTTCCCAGAGGAGGCTCAGACTCCATTTTGCTATCTTTCCTTCTGAGTACCACAAGGTTTAGGAGCTAAGCCCCAATAATGATTGCAAGTGGGGTACGCTGTCAACAGGAGAGGCTCCCTCCATGCTGATGTTGGCATACTGTCATAACAGACAAAACTAGATTTTCTTAGGCTGAGGAAAGCAGGGGGACAAGCCACTCTCAAGGCACATTTCCCATGCCTTAGTGTTATTACACAGTGAGACGACAAGGAGAGGCAGATGAGAAAGATGTGCTCCTGCCACTACCTTTTCTTTAAAAAGCTGCTGATCCTCCTCAGAAAAGCAGTACCTCCTGATGGAATGAGTCATCCAGCATTTCCTACTCATTTCTTAAATTATCAATGGAGTGAGAGAGAGAGATGCTCAGAGACTCTGAATTTATATCTGGAAGTTTCTAGGGATATCTCTTTCCTGTCTCCTAATGATACACAGAATTTGATTTAGGATGCTGGGCATAAATGTTTCTATGCCATGGATTAGATGCCTAAAAAGTAGGCTTGTGCTGACCTAAAATAGATACTTTTGGGTGCTTGTTTATGCTTGAACAGCACTAACTCGGGAGTCACACTCTAGGAGAACATCTATGGTGCTCCAGCCACTGACTGGACCTCAGCTCATGCGACAAGTCCAGAGCCAGATTCAAGTGAAAACCCTGAAATTTGTGTACTTAGGATGACAGATCTTTGGTGTCAGAAGACCACCCCTCAGTTTCCAAAGTCTGCCTCTGCTGCTCCTCTTCAATGACGGATGTGAACACAGCCTAAGCCAGCAGTGCTGCAGCTGTGGTGGCATTTACCAGGCAGGGTGCTCCTTTCTCTTGTAGCTCATCCTGCAGCTTTTCTCCCTCCCCTTTTACCACTGTTTTCCTGCTCGCTCTTCCCCCTTGCTCCTACTCAGCAAGCTGCTTGACTTCCAAGGACACCTTTGCTCTCCAGGTCAGAACTGCTCCTAGTAACTGCTTTATTTCTTATTAGTGTTTGAGGAGTTCCCTCCCTGCCTCCTAGGTCTGCCTGCGATGGCTGGAATTACATATCTGTAAAATATCTGCACCTCCAGTCTAATGACACAAACTAGATTTCAAGTATATTATACTAACAGGGTATCTTAGCAACAAATATTTATTTTAACAACAGTATTCACAGCCATGTTAAACAAGCACCTACTGCAACAGTCAGAATGCCCTAGAGCATCTTATTTTGTCCCATGACCCATATTCTATTGGCTCATCCGCACTTAAAAAAAGTTCCTGAAGTCAATGCCATTGTCCCAGAGGGGTTGTCTTCAGTGTCCTCCCAACTTTTTGGAACAATGTCAGGAAAGAAGCCAGCCACCATGCTCCTGCAGCCACCTATACAGACTTACTGTGGGGGCCTTCCTCTCACCACCTGCTAGAGCCTTGTGGTTGTTACTTAAGGTGATCTGCTCAAAGGAGTGATGTTGAACTGCTTTCTTGCCTTGCTATTTACTGCATATCCAGAGACTGCAACACTCCAGCTACTTCCCTAGCAATGACAACCAGGATAATGCCTTCTCACTTCAGAGCCAATGACATCATCTCCCTGATGTTGTCAGGAAGCACCAAGTGACATCTCATCTATCTTCCCTGCTGCCTTTCATTCATGCTGCTCACCCAACTCACCATGAGATTCACCATCCATTTCCTCTGGCCCTTATTAGAATCCTGGGAAGGATTTTTCTTGAAAGGAAATTTTCCTCTTGAAAATCATATAGTGGAAACATTCACACATCACGAATAATTGCTAACATAACCACTTAGATTTGCTGTTTTATTGTCATTGTACATTTTGCAATTACCTTTTTCTCTCCTCTACTAGCCAAACCATGAGACTGCATGTGACATCAAACCATAATTTCTATGGCCACCATCATAAATTTGTGAAAGCAAATAATTGTTTGTCTTATGGAAGAAAATAACACAGCATGAAATTATAATAGCTTATCTCCATATTTCTTGGGCAGCACATTGTTACTCTCTGATGGGTTGAAAGCTCTCCCTTTTGATAAAGCCCACTACTATCTGCCTTTTAACTCTCCTAGTGAGATATTTTAGTGAGAGAAATATCCAGAAACTTTTCCCCAGAATATCTTGATACAGAATAAAACCCTTCTTATCCCCAGCACTCACTGGGGTTCAGCTTTGTTTCAGGAAGGAATATTATAGCCATCAGAAAGCACAGCACCTCCTAGTGCATATTTTCCTGGGGTTTGCTGAGCAGTACATTCTCCCTCCCTCCCTATTTTTCCACATATTGCCTCCCATTAATTTGTGTGTCACCTGTAATAATCAGGTGGTGCCTGAGCCGCTCTGCTCTGGAGACCCAGCACAATCCAGCCCAGAATATGCTCCTGCGCATGATCCAGCCCAGGCCAGCAGGCACCTGCCCAGCTCCCAGGCAGAGCTTCTGGCTCCTCACTGAATTGCTCTTCTGGCAGGTTCACTCAGTCCAAACATTTTCTCTCTTCTTCCCTCCCACCACCCTCCTCCCCCAGTTACAAATGAGCATTCGTGTACAGCTCAGGGAGAAGCACCTTTTGCAGCTTCATAAAAACAAATGTCAGCCTGCCACTGAGTTAGGAAGTTCTGATGAGGTTGAAAGCTGTTGAAAAGCTGCCATCATGCAGTGTTTAGTAATCCTGACTGTGTTAAGATCTGCTATCCTACAAACTGTGCGCATGGGCAGGAGAACTGGTAATGACACCCATCACTCTGAAACTGTCACAAGACTTTAAGAAATATTATGGCAAGACATGCTGTTTAAATCTGGATATCTGCACACAACTTATGTTGGAAGGAGAATATCACTCAGGTCCGTCATTCTTGCTTGGTAATGGTCTAAGCCCAAATCAAACACGCAGTGGGACCTGTGCTGCTCCCCAGTCAAGTGAAAGGAATGTTTTGGGTAGGATGCCACATACTTTTGGTCTAAAAGCAAACAACTCTTCTTATTCAGTCAGCACAATTTCATTAGTGACAAGAACTGAGAGTGCAAGTGACAACCTCATAATTTGATTTGATTGCTTACTGTGTTAATTTGGTATGGAAGCACTTCGAAGCTTATTAATCTATTGATTCATTCTTACTTGAGAACATAATTCAATTATTGTGGGTTTTGCATTTTTATTAGTTTTGTAAATAAACTAAGCAGTACGCTTGCTCCAATTCATTTTTGGTCTATTATTCCTTTTGATAAAAGCTATTAAAAAGGCCACTAAGCTGGTTAGGTTAGACCTCATCAAGGACCACCCTCCTAATATGGCAAAGGCAAGCCTAGCCATGTGGGTCTTCTTCCACACCATCTATACAGAGCATATACCACTGTACTCCCTGTCCAGCAGCACTACTCACTCCCCAGTGTACCCTATTCATAAAGCACAGCTGACTACTCCAAATGCATCACAGTCCTTTTTTTCTGGATTTATGAGCCACACTGCTTGCAGCTGCATTAACCAACCTTGGCCAGTGTCCCCCTAAGCCTGTAACAGCCCCAAATACGCTGTTTTTTTTCTAGATGGAGCTCTGCTTTCCATTCACACATACATACGTACATGCACCTACAACCATATAAACTAGGACAACCTGAATTCATGCAAGCAGGCAAGCTGTTGGTGTTATTGTCTGTTTTTAGCACTGCCGCACAGCTAAAGAAGTGCTTAAATTAATGCAGGCTAGCCATTTAACTTCCTGCTCTCCAAACACAAAGCAGTTTCCACCATTGCCAAGATGATAATTTCCAAATTCTGATTCTAAAAGAACCTGATACCAGTTGTAAGACAACACTTCTTGGTATAAATTTGCTCTTTACGAGCCTCAAAAGAGGAGCTGCCACATAAGCTATAGAGTTCAGTGCTGCTTCATAAACTGGCCTAAATTTAAGTTTCTTTATTTACAGCTAGAGCAGCAATGCATTTCAAAGTACTGGTCAGGTTGCACCTAGGAAATGAATGATGAAAGATTTGACCTTTAAAAATGTGACCTCTTTGTATAATGAAAGTACAGCCACCTTTTCTTTCTTCCTGTTAGGAAGGCCGACCTTCACCCACCTGGCTTTGCGGCATTGTCACTTTTGGTTTTGCCCAAGAGAATGAAGCATACTTTTCTCTGGAGCCCATCGGTATTTTTTGATCATAGACACTGACAGCGAGTGATCAATTATGTCAGCAGTTAAGTAAATAGCTGGAAATTAGCTCAGAAAACAGTGGAGAAAGGTCCCCTCAATATTTTGTCTCAGCAGACAGAGATCCTGCTCAGCCAGGCTTGCAGCCCTTTCCTTTGTTTTTCAGCAAACATTTGAATTGACACTGTTTAAGGGGTTATTCGGAGGTAGGTTGTAGTTCATCAGTATTTGCACACAGGCAAACACACACACTGCAGGAACTGGTACCAGCCAGTTACTTACAACCCTTCCTGTGTGGGCGGGGGTGTTTAGGAGAATGAGAGGAAGCACAGGGAGACCAAGAAACAAAGCAGCCAACATTTTGAGCTCAGCCCCGCATGACTGATGGCTGATGGCAGTGTGGAAGAGGGGGAATCCTCGAGATGTGCTGAAGTCCTTGATCACAGATGAGGTGTTTGTGGTCCATCCCAGGAGAACAGAATTACATGTCTGAGCAGGAGCTGGGCAGAAGGGCGCAGCTAAAGACTCCTTATGTGAGTGTACGGATATATGAGGCTAAAGACAAATCCTTATATGCACGTACCCACTTCCAGCTCTGGCCTGAAAGAGAACTGAAATGGACTTGTTTGGGTGGAAGAGGAAGACAGTGATAACTATTCAGCATGTGGTTCAAAATCTGACTGTTCAGTGAATGGAATGGACAGCTACCAGCTTTGCTGTCCAGAGATAAGCATGAAAAGAGAATTGGGCATCTTGACAAGATTTCTGCTAGAGCTGAATTCAAACTGCAAACTAATACATAATTCACAAACTCTTCAATCCTTATTACCCTCTTTGCTCTGTTGAATCAAGGTCCTCTGTTTTCTGGAGTTCAGTTCTTCTTTTAACTGAGACATTTTATCTGAAGAGCAGTTCTCCAATTTAGGAGGAGGCAACAAATTAATAAAAAGATTGGTATATGTCATCACTCATGATTTGGAAGAGCTCTGCAATCATTTGGGTCTGTAAAGCTTAGCTAATGTTTCTAATGTAATCTTCTGCCATGAGATTTAATTTACCTTGTACAAGCCATTTAGTAATCTAAACACAGATGTAGTACCAAGAAGTATCTATTAAAACAGTACGTCCAGGTCTGATGGGGTTGATTTGTCCAATGCTAGATATTATGGCAACACTATACAGATTATTTTGGATAGATAGCCTCAGCTCTAACCTCCATTTAATTACAAGTTTGCTCTTCTCTTATTGTATTTTTTTCCATTGAGCCATGTGTATCGTGAGCTCTCACATGAGCTTTCTGACTACAAAAAACTAATTTACATTAAGTGGTTTTCTTAGTCATCTGTCTGTTATGTTGCTATCTGGACATAGTGTCACATCAAGGATTGGACCTTCTTCCATGGATTTGGACTGGCTGTCATCAATCTGAGAGTTTATGATTGATGTATAAGAAAGAATACTACTGAGGTTACAAAAATAATAGTAGCATGTAGCCACAATTACCATTCAGTTATTTTAATTAAATTGTCCATGACATTCCCAACATCCCTCCATGCACTGTCCTTTGTGTGTGCTAGAAATTATATTGGACTTTTCATACGTTAATAGCAAATAACAGTATCGCGGTTGTCAGCTACTTTCAGCAGGATTATCTCTTAGGTAAGCTGTCAGTTTTCTTCTCAAGACTTGAATTACTGTGATATCTTGGTCACATGGTCCTTGACTATAAAACTGATTAAAACTGGTTTCAGCCCAAAGTAACTTGCCATAAAAAATATCTTTCAGTGAAAAGCAACGGGAAAGCACCCAGTGGTTGAAGAGAAGAATGTAAATGGAATTGAAATGCAAAAGCTAAGACAGGAGGATATTCAGCCAAGACCTGACACTTTCTGTACCTGCTCTGTGATTTTCTGTCTTCTCCACCTTTCTACAGATAGGAAAAAACGATACACCTGCCTGTTACCTAGGGGGATGAAATTATTCAATACGAAAATGAAATGCAAGGCTTTATGCTTTCAGAACTAAGTCTCATTATTTAAACTCAAACTCTCATCTTCAAGAAAAATAGCATGCAGTATTTCATCCACAGACTTCTTACTCCCATGTTTTGAATTAATATTAACTATGATCAACTTTACTTTCAGAAGAAAAGAGTGAACACTGGTGTTGCAGAACCAACTCCTGGATGTGTTCAGGTTCCAGAAGAGACCACCAGTATTTCAATTCCTTGTTTTACTGTGCCTAACTAGAGGAAGCTCCTAAATGTTCAGACAAGCCTGACGCTGTATGATCCTAAATTCTTGTTGTCGTTTACCCTCAAGATTTGATTTCTTTCTGCCCTCCCTTTACTGCACTTTAAAATAAAGCATGTATAAATGACTTGTTTTTAATAAGTGTTGATTACAAAATGCCCCGATTCCATCTTGCTTAGATTGTGTGAATAGCCTACTGCTAGACTGTTCTGAACTTGACCCTCATTCTGCATCCAAATTCGATGATACAGACATTCATCAGCTTGATTTTGGCAGTGTTATACATGCCCTCTGAAACATTATTTTTGGCAGGCTCTCAAAGCACGAGTGACTTTCAGCATACAAATCTCACTGACTTGCTGCGTATTCTCCTTTGTGATCCTTGATCAGCATGAGTTCAAGACCTTGGCTGACTAGCGTAAAACCAAAAACAGTGTGTCTGACAAAGCAAGTCTGAATAACAATTAAAATGCAACTTCAGTGATGACAGTTTGCATGTGCATCAGCTGTGACCGCTTTTCTCAGTCTCTGTTCAGGTGAGCTGTTCAGTAGGAAGAAGGTGCCCAAGAGGGACCTGCAGCTGGTCCCTCAATGAAGCAAATACTGCTGTAAGCTGACTCGTCCCACCGAGGACTGTCTGGAGATGGTAACTGCAAAGAGCAAGCACCTGAATCAGTGCCTTTTTGGTTAGAGAAGAAGTAGTAAGGACTCTGCACATTTTTGTGAGCTTTGGAAAATTTTAGAAACATTTCTATTTTTTTTGACGGTCTACAGTTGAATGTTAGTTAGCTCTGGTCTATCAACAGGGAAATGGCAGCACAGAACAGGACAGGAGCTGACCCTGACACTCAAATTCAATACTCGAGAACCAGCTATCAGGCTTTTTCTAAGATTGCTGTATGTCACTTAAGTTCTCAAAGCCTCTAGAGAGAAGTAAGTGCAAGGTGCCCTGAGATACTTGTATGCAATGCATGAGTGTCCCTGCAGCAGTTTCTTGGAAAAGCGGCAGGAAGTATTTGATTGCTGCAGTGCTTTATCTAATCCAGTAACTGAATATCCATATGCAATGCATCTAGCCCACCCATAACTGCAGCAGTGTTGTGGGGATCTGATCAACTCCACTAAGACATAATTGACATCACGGCACCCCAACGAGCCCGCTTTAGAAACCCCTGCAGGAAAAAAAAAAACCAAACCTGGAGGAGCAACCTGCACCCTGGCATCATCCCTCATTCCCTCAGAGAGAAACCTTGGGACCAGAAGTGATTCAGCAGAAGATGATGCAGTGGAGAATTCATTTGCTTGGCAGTGACCCCACTGCAGGTCCACTAACGCTGCTCTACACCACTTCTTTCATTGATGATGAGTAAAGCCAAAACCTTTACTCTCATAGAAAGGAGATACTAAACACGATCTTCAGTCTAAACAAAGGGAGATACTAAACAAAAGCCTTCAGTCAGTTTAGCATTCTTTTCTGAAGATAACATCCTAACATAACAAGTAAGAATCATCCTTCGTAACAGGAACACGCACCTTCATTCTTTCAGCCATGCTAACCAGAATCTCCTTAATTCCATGATCTGAGAGTTGAATCCAACCCCCACCAGGCCAGGTCTTTGTGCCCTTTTCATGAAAGAAGAGGCAAGCTCTCAGACTACAAACCTGATTCCTCAGTCAGTTGTACATATTTCATGCCACTAAATAACTGCAGTGAAATCTTTGTTGTAAACCAGTAAAAGCTATTTTGTGATAATGAGACACCAGGCTTTGTAAAACGTATCCAGAAATTAAACAAGTAAAGCAGAGCAAACAGCTCTGGCCTATCAAGGCAATTTATATCCTGTTAACCAGAAAAAAAAAACGTGCACAAGAGACATCTGGAAATGAAAATTAACTAAAACCAGACTAATGACATAAACAAGAGAAAAATACAGCCTCCAGATCTGTGTAGCTGGGCCTGATGGATATCACAAGCTAGACTGCTAAGAGGGTTTATTTTTAAAAGAACATAACAAATCAGGGAGAACATTTTCCATTTAAAGCCGTAAGTACTTGATTCAGAGATATGTGAGGGAATAAAAGACACAAGCACAAAGGAAAAATATCAGCTGACAAAAGCTCTAGATGCATATTGGTGCCAGACTTAACTAAATAACCAGACTTAACTAAATAACAATAATCCGAGAATCACTTTTGTTGTCAAGATTCACAACTACTATTATTTACAATCTAGTTTATGACCACCACCTGCAGATCTAACTGAATTTAAAAACTACATGCTCACAGAGACACACATACATAGTCAGGAACAACTGCTTGAAAAAA
This sequence comes from Amazona ochrocephala, assembly GCA_039720435.1. Taxonomy (NCBI): domain Eukaryota; kingdom Metazoa; phylum Chordata; class Aves; order Psittaciformes; family Psittacidae; genus Amazona; species Amazona ochrocephala. The sequence goes on from CM077877.1 coordinate 91,800,314, forward strand.
AAGATTGGTATGGAATATGTATTTAAAAAAGCCAATTAAACAAGTGAATCCTTCCCCTGTTGCAATATGGCCTTGCACCAAGGGCATTTGCTCCTGGGTAGTGAAGGAATTTCTGGGTTTGGTGCATTTCCTGTAAACGTGTGAGAAAGGCTGCACATGCTCCTAGATGAAGAAAATTCGGCCACAGCCTTTACCTCATTGCTGACCTTGCAACCGCTTTACTATTCTCTTGCGTATCTAGCTATGAAGTCTTCATCCAAACTGCACTGGGCTCTGCCATCTCTTTGATTCCCCTGCAGATCTGGGCAGCGCAGTTTTATGATCTGCCTTCATGTCTATAATAGACAATATTTTCATAAAGGGGACAAATGTTACTGCCTAAAAAACTGGAGGGATGTTGGTTTATTTTTTATTTTCAATGTTGGCAAAAATATCTTTATAGAGCTTTTATTTGCTCGTATCACCTCCAAAACCCACCAAAGCAAACATTTCCTAAAATAATGGTAAGCTAAGCAAAGCAGAAAGTACCCGGTTTTAGATTATATACCATTATATCTTATGCATCAGCAATATTGCTTGCCAAATTCGGAGTCCACAACATTTCTAAGCACAAATGTAATTTTCAAATCCGAGGCTAGGTTTGCAGTGCTGACAGATGAAAATGCTCTCTTTCTTTACTTAGAAGTTGATCAAATTTGACAGAAAACTCTTCAAGAGAAAATAAATGTAGAACTCTCTATTTTTTTTGATACTATTTTACTGACTACAGCAGTGCTCTGAATGTCAGTAGTGTTGTCGAGGTGTTATCCATGTGCCTTAGTGTAGTTTCCAGGAGGCTCTGCTCCATGATCTCCCTGGGCACTGTGGTGAGACTGACGAGTCTGTAGTTACCTTGATCTTCCTTTTTTCCCTTTTTAGAAATGGGGGTTATTTCCCCCCCTTTTCAGTCACTGGTAACTTCATTGGATTTCACAACTTCTCAAATATGATAGATAGCGGCTTAGCCACTTCATCTGCCAGTTCCCTCAGGACTGCAGGTCCCATGGACTTGTAAACCTTCATGTTCCTTAGATGGTCTCAAACCTTTCTTCTTCAGTGAGCAGCTCTTCATTCTCTCAGTCCCTGCCTTAGCTTTCTGCAAAATGGGTGGTGTGGCTGGAGGTCTTGCCAGTGAAGAAAGAGGCAAAAATGTTGTTCAGAACCTCAGCCCTCTCCATGTCCTGATTAACCAGGTCTCCTGGAGAGAGCCCACATCTTCCCTTGTCTTCCTTTTATCACCAACCTTCTTTTTCTTGTTGCCCTTAGCATCCCTGGCCAGATTTAATTCTATCAGAGCTTTAGCTTTCCTAACTTGATTCGTTGGCTGCTCAGACAATTTCTCTGCATTCCTCATAGGCTACCTGTCCTTGCTTCCACCCTTTGTAGGCTTCCTTTTTGCGCTTAAGTTTGTCCAGCAGCTCCTTGTTCATCCACTCAGGCCTTCTTGACCCATCATCAGCTGCTCATACATCCCCAGGCAGAGCTCCATGCACTCCAGATGGTCATTGACATAAAGGGCATCACCCCTGCATTGTCTCCCCTGCCTATCCTTCCCAAAACACCTGTATCCTTCCATTCCAACACTCCAGTCAGAACAGCCATCTGTGTTGGTTTTGGCTGGGACAGAGTTAATTTTCTTTGTAGCAGTTGGTATAGGGCTGTTTTGGATTTGTGCTGAGAACAGTATTGATAATAAAAAGATTATTTCATTATTGCTGAGTAGCATTTACACAGAGCCAAGGCCTTTTCTGTTTCTCACACCATTCCACCAGTGAACAGGCTGGGGGTGCACAGGAATTTGGAGGTGACACACCCAGGAGAGCTGACCCAACTGACACAAGGAATATCCTATACCATATATGGCCATGTTCAATGTCTAAAGCTGTGGGAAGAAGAATACAATGGGGGATGTTCAGAATGATGGTGTCTGTCTTCCCAAGTAGCCCTTATGCATGATGGAGCCCTGCTTTCCCAGCTGTTGGGTGCTTAGGTGGTGACTCTAATTGACTATACCATCCCACCACATCTATGTGATGCCAATAAGGTCACAGCCCTCTAATTCATCATTTTTATTCCCCATGCAACGTGTGTTTGTGTAGAGGCATGTAAGTTTGGCCTCCAGTGAAGCTAACTCGGTGGCTGGAGTGGCTGAAATTTCTTTACACTGCTCTTCAGATGCTCTCCTGATGACCTGAAATCCCTCTCCAGGCTCTGGGTACTGGCATCAAACTGGTAGGAGTGGAATGGGTTGAGGTTTCCCTCAGCCAACAACTTTAGTTTAAAGCCCTCTTCACCAGCTTGGCAAGCTTATGATTAACTGCTGCAAAATATTATCAGCCTCGACTACAGATATTTTAAAAGGAAAGCCCTAGCACATTCTGTGTTAATTAAAATGTCTGGTTGCAGCAGGCTCAGTGTGATGGGCCAGTGACGCAGGTAACCTCTGCGCCTTATGCATCAGTGACAGCAGCACCAGGGCTTGCCTGCTGTGTTCTGTGCTGGGGACAATGGCACACACGCAGTTCCTGCTCTCCTTGCCTAGATGCTTGTTACTGCTACTGCTATTGGTTCTACCTGCACAGTGGGCTGAGCAGGCAGCTAACACAGCAAGGGCCCAGAAGAGACCATAAGGCAAAGACGAGTGGGGGTGATGATGTCCAAAAGTGATAAGAGAGAGGGGAAGTTGTCTATAAGCAGTAGCCACCTTCAGGGCAGGTGAAGTGGAAGAGGAACTCCCTTGGAGCTGACAGGAAAGGAAGTAGCTGTGCATTATCCAGCAGTGCCCCATAAGGAGGAAGGGGGGAGCATGAAGGAAGACATTCTGATGCCTTTCCTGTACACCTTCTTGCTTCTGTGCTCTTGACTCCCTTTTCTTGGAGCAAGTCCTTTTGCTCTTGCTGCTTGAGCATATGGTGCTTTCTTTCCAGTGCCAGGGAGACTGTGAACAAGCTGCATATGCCTCTTGCATTTCTTGACCTGAGTCCATCTAGGTTGGATCATCTTGGAGCACAGGCATGGGCATGGCTGCAAGGTAGCTGTGGTGTAGATTCATCAGATAGCATGGGTAGAGAGACCAGCTTAAAAGCACCTACTGACAGGAGGGCAGCCACTCCCATGAAGGCTTCTCAAATGCCTCTTTGACTCAAGGCATGATGCCTGCACCCGTTATCTAAGTTGGCTCTGAGCCCAAGCAGCCAAGGCCCTAGGAAGGGTAGAAGGGTTTGCTAGGGGCCTGGCAGGCAGTGCTTGTTATGGCTGGGAAGACTGACATGGATTGAGTCCCTGACTGTTTGCTGCACCTCCACTTAGAGGAACAGACCTCCTTCACACAACGGCTTAGGAAATTGCAAGAGGGTGTCCTTAAAAATCAAGACTTCTGCCTAGACTGGCAATGAGGTAGGCACAAGATATGCTTTAAGTATCAGTCATGTTTCTTTCATTGTTTTAATTTTTGTTGTCATTATACTTTACCTGTAACTAATTATTTATAAATGTTATTGCTTTATACAGCTTAATTCTATTTGCCAAAATATGCTATTAAATTGTTAAAATTATTGTTAAAATTCTTGTTAAATTGTAAAATTGTTGTTAAAATATGTATTAAATTTCTATCACTAGCACGCTGTTGCAAAATACATGGCTACTTTAAAAATAAGTCCTCTTGTTTTTTGAAGGCATGAAGAGGAATTATTGTTTAAAGGAGGAGAAAGAAAAACATAGGCACCACAATCAAGGGAAAACACTGGCTCAAAATTCACGCGATGTACCTCAAAGTTCCTTTCACTGTATGCATGGTTTCATTTTGCTCCTCGAGCAATGCTAGTGATCAAACTGCTCTTGGACTGACCATGGCCTCTCTGGGCTCTTCATATCATCTCTTACCCTCCTCTGTACTGTATAAAATAAGGATTGTTCTGAGTCTCTAAGGGTATCTTCTTCCATCCTCCCACTGGGAATCAGATCCTGCCAGCTGCACCCTGCAGTTAGCGACAGAACTAGCAGCTCCCTGATGTGACCCTCTTCCTACAGTGCTTCACCTTCTCCTATGCTGTTGTGTTACAGTAATGCAGTATCACTTTACATTGCAGTGAAAGCTCCACATACTGACCTCCCTCAGCAGCACTCATGCTGGTCATAGCCCACCAGCTGCCTCACATCTGAGCCCCTCCCACACCTCTATGCAGATGATGAGGACATTCAGGATTCCCTTTCTGCTTAGATAGCTGCACAAGGCATAGGTTATGGTCTCTCTTCTTAGGAACTAGGCCTGAGGTGAATGTAAGAAAAGCAAGCCTCCGGGAAAAAAAGGATTTTCCAAAACTGGGGGGAAACCCACTGCAAATCCAAGCAGTCGTAACTGTCTGGAGTGGTCTCTGCTCCAAACAAAGGATGTAAACACTGTTGCTCAAGGGCTCTTATAGCTAACACAAATAATCCAGTGTCTGCAGCTGGGGCAACAGACTAGGAGCACCCCAGGCTAGAGGTCTGTTAGGGTCCCCCACCAGATACCTATTGATGCCTGGTGTCAGAGACAAGGTACGGGGCCAGGCTGACACTAGCAGGTGGCCAGGGTGACTGGTCTCTTACCCTGGTGTTTTGATGGGCAGAAACTAATGCATATTATGCAGGCACTTCCATGTCAGTCAGGAAACTGCATCTGTTACATAAGCGGATAGCTCTACCTGCTTAACAGAAAAACTGGAATTTGTTTGCTTGCCCCTACTTTTTATATGAACTTTCAACAAACCTGTGATGACAACAGGTATCTTCTTCCAGTGCTAAGGAATAGGCCAGGATCCCCAGCTCTGTGCCTGCATTTGCTTCAGGGCAGACTTAGGAGAAATGTAGTGGAAACAAATTGTGGCACAGTCAAGAAAGAAAAAGGAGGAAAAGACAAGCAGTATTGAACACTGTGGTGGTGAAATTTTAAGGTGCAGCTCCACCATGCTTCTTGCAGAAGCTAAATAACAGAAAACCATGCACAAGGCTGACCTCACAGATGCTTCTTAACCCCTCACATTGACCTTTCCAGAAGAAGAAATTATCAAATTCCTCCCAAAGTAATTGTAAATTACCTACTGACCTTAAGAAAATATCCAGGTATTCCAAGGACATCAGGACAGAATCTGGCACTTGTATTCAGAGCTACAAAGAAAGAAAAAAAAAAAAAAGAGATGTAAAAATGCTTCTCCTGAAATAATATAGGAATGTTCTTTGTGTATTTTTCTGCTTTCTTACCTCTTATCTTTTCCAGTTCCTCACCCTTTTCTCTGTAATTGTTGGTGATCTTAATTTATCCTGTTCTGGTAGTTATACTTAGTCACAAATGCATTTCTGTTCCAGTCCCTTCAGAGAGGACACATTGCATAGCTTTGGAGTAATCAGGAAAGTCATCACAAGACATTAGAAATGCCTGCCTACAAAACAGCTGGGAACTTCCCCTTTAAATCAAGGTATATCCTGAGAAATAGAAAAAGTTATGAAAAGCATAATTGTATCAACATTACTGATTAAAGACAGATATTAAATGCCTGCTCTGAAAGAAAACAGGATAAAGAACACCACACACTCCCTCCTGCCTCCACACGGTTCATTGGCTTTTGGGACAGAATGAATCAAGAACTTCATTGTTCCCATGGCAAGGAAGAATGAATCAGGAACTTCATTGTTCCCATGGCAAGGAACAATCCAGGGGCAAAAGAATCCATAGCATGTCAGAGCCCTTTCATTATAATCTAATAATTATTATAAAGTAGCACTAAAACAAATATGGCAAGTGGATATACCTAGTTGCCATCTGGTTTCTGGGAGGACTGAGTGCAAACTTTACCTCAGTTTTGCTGATCTCTGTACCAGTTTTGATCTTGTATCTGGTTAATTTGTGTTTTTAGAGGTGTAAAGCTCACTCCATTTACCACTTTTTTCTCCTAAATATTTATTCCCTTGAAATTTTCTTTTTGGCCTAACATAAGAGCACACATACACCGGACATAATTGATAAAGCATGCTGTGCTTTCCTATAAAGCATCCTAAGTCTTTCTTAAAAGGTCTAAGATATTTTCCTAGTGTTACTACTTCTTCCTCTGTAAACACATACTGCTTGCTTATCAGTTTGAGGTGGCACTATTCTCAATACTACAGAGTCACCCCACAAGCCCTTTTTCCTGAACTGCTGCTGAATATGTGTTTCATCCTAACTCATACCTGTTGCTAAACTACTGAAACTGGTGCCCTTATTTGCTTCCTTATGCCTGTGCTGCAGGAGACTGGGTCTTCTTCATCGGTTGTTGTAAATGGGCATATCTCAGTCCACTCTATCAGCACTACATTTGTTTCCTTACAGGGTTTCTTCTGACAAATCGTTATCTCACATTGGCTGTGTACTCCCTGCAGCTCTCCTGTATAAAGCTGAGGCTTCCTTAGAAGACATACATTGGGAGACAGAAGCAGGTGTGGATTAATAAGCCTGAATGCCCAATAAAGGTCAGCGAGGTTTCAGCCTTTACCTCCAATAGGACCACAGGGAATCCATGAAAGGACAGAGCGGGCGTGAAGAGAAGAAAGCACCAAATTTCATTACACCTGCTATATAGAAGGATGTGAGGCCTTATCACACTTGATACAGTGGCTCTTTACATCTTAACACTACTTTCCCCAGAAAGTTCCCATTTAACCATCAAATAACCAATGTCAGCTTCAGGTAAGGATGGAAGTGATCATTTTCACTTTCTGTAATATGACGATCTCCTGCTGTGAGATAAAGGAGCTCCTTCTAGACTAATGCTCTCCAAACAGACTTAATAAGGAAGAGGATATTCCCTGTGCATTATGAAGAAAAAGGAGCTCACTGGCACCAATTGTGGGAAGAATCCCCTGCAAACTGCCGGTGTTTAAAAGAAATAATTTTCAAATAACACAGCTAGGCAGAAATGCCCTGTTTTGAGTAACTACAAGAATGTTCTCTCTGCAGGGAGATGTGAAGAGCAATTATGTTCCCAACTTTGCAAACACGGATTACAGAACTGACAATGTATTTTGCTTTAGAAAGACTTGCTTTGATTCTGTTCAAGAAATACTTGAAAATCTGTACTCCCAAACCTGCAAAAATATGATAATTCTAAAAGGTAAACGTGTTTCCAATGCACACATGAAGGCTAGCAATTGTTCAGCATTTTAAGCCTAACGTGTTTGATGGCTTGGTGCACTTGTCGTATTTTAATGGTATTTGCTGTAACCAGGCAAGATTTATGTCCAGCTCCCTTCAGATATTCCCATTTTAATCCAAAATTTGCATCCACATCCAATGGAGTATATATGCTTGACTGTATGTCAAGAAGCAATTCAGTGTTCCTCAGCAGGAGACTGTAGATTTTAGTGGAGATAACATGGAGTCTCCATTTTCCGGTTCTCAAGACATCCCTTCTAGGCACTGACATTACTGGAGGAACTGTATTTCCTAATGTGAACTTCTTTTCTTGCACCTCTCTTCTCTCTGGTTTCCTGGTGCAAGTTCCCTGATGCAAAACCCTCTGAGATTGAACAGCATTGCAAAGGGAGGCTTTGTAGACATTTATGCAGTTTAAATCCCCAGCACATCCTTGTGAGAAGACTCAGGGGCTGTACCTCAAACTGGGCACTACAAGATGAAGATACCTCGAATCACATGCTAATGGCAAAAAATGTGAGCCTTTGTCAAAATCAGCATCTACCAGAATAGCCACACATGCTTTTTGTTGGTTGGATATTTAAATTCTGCTTGATACTATATTTCATTTCATACTTTCTTAAAAACACCTGAAGGGGAGGGGAAGTACAACCGTTGCTACTGAAATCAATGTTTACTGTCCCCTGGCCTGTGACAGCAGCATTTCTCTTTTCTACAGCCCATATGTGAGGGGCAGGAACGGAAGGCTCTCCTGCTCTTGCCTAGCTATTTTCTGTCACATTCTTAGTGTAACTTTTGTACAGTAGATATTTATAACTGCTGTTAGTGCCAATATAATTTTTTGCAGTTACTGCACTTATTTACATTTTAATGGCCAAGTCAATAAAGATTTATGCACCTGCCATCTGAATTTTCCACAGAAGTGGTGAATGCTTTAAAACCCAGTATCTCCTGCAGAATATTCCCCCTCCAAGCATCCTTTAAATGCCTTTATCGTTTAGGGAAGCAGTGGGCTATCCATTCAAATAACCAACTCTTACAGTTGTAAGTCAAACCCAGCAGAACCTTGCAGCAATCTTCATGACAAAACTTTTGCATATTACAAAAGCACTTGCTCAGGGACCATTTTTCCTCTTTGTGTTGTTAAATGCTGTCCCCTGAATGGCAAAGCCTGGTTTATCACTTTGATATGTCTCAGCTGCACAAACAATATTTTTTCTGTAGCTTGAAGAGATAATTGACCTTTTTTCAATTTTAATGCAGTAAAAGGTATAGTTGGGAGCACTATATTATATAGGGGTGGTGGTGCAGGGAGGGACACTCTATGCTCTAGTGTTTGCTCCTATGCACACATACCTTCCTCCAAAACATGAGCCACAGAAAGGAAACCCTGATGGCACTCCCTCCATGCCTGCCCGTGGTCTTGGCACAGCAGTTCAGGCTGCAAAGGTACATGTGCACACTCATTCTGGCCATGCTTTCCCTGAAGGCAGCCACCCCACAAGCCTCTTATCCCCACTGTGAGGAGGCTGGTGAGACCCACCATTCTGCTGCCAGGGCTCCACAGGATCAGCTCCCTTTCTATTCCAAGACTAATACGGTTATTTCCCTGCTGTCCATCCCTCGATGGATTTTGCAGTGGGCTGGTAGATGCAGTGGCAATAACAAGGTGCAGGCTGTCTCTGGAGCTCTGTGCTCTCTCCAAGGTGTGCCGCCATCAAAGCCAATCCTGGCCTGGCAGAAACGAGCCAGATCTGTTCCAGATGAAGCTCAGGGGTCTCAAAGTCATACAGAAGTACAATGTTTCTGATAACTTTGGGCTGGGGTTCAATGTCCAGATTAGTTTTAGGATGGAGCTCAGATTTGAGGCTGAGGTGAAGCCAAGATTAGGGACCAGGCTCCAGCAGCATCCCAGCTTTGTGACCTGCTCCTGTAAGGTAACATCCATAAATCCTACTGCCTCAATGCAACCAGTAGGCAGTAGAGCAGAAGGGAGGCATGGCAGAGATGTGGAGACAAGGGAGCCCGGGCCTCCCAAATGGTTTCGGTGCAGAGCTCTGGCTCTTAGACACAGCCTGGCTCGCCCCATATGATCTGGCTGCAATCAAAGCGCTGTTAAACCTGCATTTCTCGCACTTGCCACGGTCTCCACAACCTTGCAGCTTCAACACACAGATTTTCACCATGACACTGAACGACGTTTCCTCCCATACTGGCAATTCCCCATCCAGCTCCCACTCCCTGAGCAGGCTAAGAAACGCCTGCAAGCATCTCCACAAGAAAACAGGGCGGCTGGTGGGGGATGTATTTCCCTTCATCCCTCAGAGCCTCAAGCTCTTCCCCACTCCTTGAACCACTCCAGCAAATCTCGGCCGCCCGATACTCCGCACCCCTTATAGCTCCCCCCCCAAATCCCCTCAGTGGCTCCCCGAGGGCAGCGCCCCCTGGCGGCAGGCGGCGCAGCGGGCCCAGCCGAGCCCAGCGCTGAGCTCACCGCCCTCCGCCCGCCTCCCCCCGCCCCTCCTCCCCGTTCCCTCCCTCCTCCTCCTCCTCCTCCTCCCGCGCCCAGCCCGCAGCCGGGATCTCAGTATTATGGCATCGAGGAGAATGGAGACCAAACCCGTGATAACGTGTCTGAAAACCCTCCTCATCATCTACTCCTTCGTCTTCTGGGTGAGTGCGGCGCGGCGCGGCGCGGCGCGGCGTGGACACACATCCACCCACCGACCCACCGACCCACTGGCAGGGCCCGGCACCCCCGGGGCGGGCTGCGGGGGCTCCGCCGCGGTGTCGCCGGTGTCCTGTACGGGGACGTAGCTCTGATGAGGCCGGAATATGTATGTGCGTACACACACATATATGTATATGCACATACACACATATGTATATAAATCAATATTTTTGCCTTTTCTGGCGGCGAGCAATTACTCCCCGCGGGGGAAAGTTGCGGGGGTATCCCTGGATGCCGCCGTGGTCGCCCTCCTCCCTGCTGCCTCTCAGGCCGGCTGGAGCAGGAGCGCGGGGACGCCGCATCCCCGTCCCGCCGCGGAGCCTCCCCCCCTGCCCCCCGAGGCTCGGCCCGGTCTCACCTGGGTGCTAGCTGCCGCCCGCTGTATCCGCCGCGCTGCGTTTCGTAACCCGGCTCAGGCTCCCGTAACCCATGTTTATGACCCAGATGCATTAATTGAGTTGCAGCACTTGATGGAGGGGGAGCCGGGGGATTTCAGGAGACCCCCGAGGCTGGGAGTTCCGCAACTACCCGGTTACTCAGCATATCCCGGGCATGAGCAGCGTCTGGTGCGGCGGTCTGCAGCCTGGATTGCTTTTCGTGGTACATGGTGACAGCAGCCGATAATGGCCCCACTGTGTACTGATAGAGACTGTCATCTGCGCACCGTCGATACAATGCACTGGAGCGGATTTGGCACTTCCTAGCAAGCGATGCTGATTGTGCGTTACCGTTTTAATACCTTGCCGTGAAAAGTGTCAGTGAAAAGGAGTTAACTTACATTTTCATCACTCTGCTTAAAAATGCAAAATGCAATCTGAACACAGAATTGCTTATTCATGGCAATAATGTTTTACATCTTAATGGTGAACACAGGACTTTAACTGTTTCAACAGTAACTTCCTAAGCTTTTTCTTTTTAAAGCGGCATAACCAAAAGTCATTTTGCTAATCCAGACTTATGGCAGTACCTATGTATTATCGACCCCCCCAACACTGAACATATCCCCCCTTCTTTTTTGACAATTTTGGTGGTAACTGCGGCAGATGTGTCTGATGACTGAAATGAATAGGAAGCCGGAATCATCTGTTGGGTTTTTTTGCTGGCAAGTTGATCCTTCATGCTAGTCTCAAGGAGGTAGGTTGCTAGGTTTATGCACTTACCACAGTTCCAATATTTACCCTTTCCAGCCCTCTGTTCTCAACGGATCTATAAGAAACCCCTCTTCTTCCTGTGATTGATGAGCAGCTGCAGGAGCTCTGGTGAATTCACGCAATCTTTTCAAATGGCGTCTTTTTAGAAAGTGACCGCTGTATCCTCTGCAGCCTGACTAAACAGAGGACTGAAATCAGCATGCCTGTCGAGCTAGCACATTGCACGAATGCTAATCTCATTAAAAAAGAGAGAATTGTACGTGGAGCCAAGCAGCTGGCTAAGGGCATCTGTGCTGTAGGTTGTCACGATGCCAGGCCAGGTTGACAGCTGGGACCTCGTAGGGTAAATAACACAGCTGAGCCCCAGTTTAGGCGACAGTGATACATCTGTGCTGCCGGGATGCTCTGCTGCCAATTGTTTTCCTCTGAACTGTCTGTCAGGCTCCCCTGCATCCCAGTCTTCTCCAAGGGCATGGCCCACTTAATGTGGTTCTTCCAGTTACTTAACACCCGACAGCCGTCAGGGTGTTTGTCTGTCCTCTTCACTGAGCCTGGAAAAGGAGGAAAAAATAAATGGTTGGAGACAGAATCCTGCAACCATGAGCAAAAGAGAACAAATATGTTTTAAATCATTCTTGTTGTTGCATCTGGTTTCCCAATGCACTAACCTAGGGAAACCTAGGCAGAACTTATTAGGAGAACACAACAGAGAGCTTGGTAAAGGTCCAGAGTAGTGGACAGCAGACCCTACATCTTCATCAGTGGTTCTTCCTTTCAGCACAGAAGAACAGAATCTATTTCCTATTTTCTGTCCCTTTCCAGGCTTTGAATCAACCCATTTCGTATAAATTGGAGCAAGCTGCACCTATTGCCCTGAGTAGAGTAAAAACATGGTGTGCCCTGGCTGTATCCTCATTTTCTTTTTACAGGCAAGTTTGAGAGCTGAGGGATGTACAGAGTTGTCTCTAACTCCCTTTCCCCCCTTCCTCCCATTATTTTCTGGGGTACTCTTTGTACCCTCACAACCTGCTGGCTCCGGAGTCACTGTAATTCAGACTGGGTCCCCATGAATCCTCAGAGCTGAAAATACGGGAAGGATTCAATAGGAGGAACTATTTAAAAGATCTGTTGCATGGACCCATCTGAATACCAGGAGGAAGCCACGCCAGTGCCACAACTGGCTGGTTTGTAGAATTTTATTCCGATGGATTCCCTGTGTTTTTTGGAGAGGTTGTAAACTGATTTCTGAAGGAGAAACCCCTGCATTGCTCAGCTGCAGTTTGTACGGGTTTATTTCTAGCTGTGGGGATGGAGTTGCAGTATAACACAGGGAGAAAAGCCATCCTGTAACAGGGAGGTATGTGGTAGAAACCCTTCAGATATATCTGGCCAGGTGGTTGTGGATTGCGATGGGAAGGGACAGGGGGAGAAGATGTTTCTTTGAATCCAATGGGCTGTTTTGGAACATCCACAAAGCCTTCTCTGTGTTTACATTGTTTATTAAAGAGACAAAAGAAGACAATCCAGGCTGTTTCTGTCATGAGTGATTATTTGTCAGGGTTAAATATGAATTGCGTTTGTATCAATGGGCGAGATATATGTAGATGAAGGCTTTTAGTAGAAGCATTAAATGAGGCTCCACTGACTACATGGGAGCTACATGGCGGTAATGAAGAGACATGGTTCATTCAAATTTCATACTGCATAGCTTGTTCCTTTCCAAATAGGTTTTATTTAGCGGTATTTGTTATTTTGATAGCTTCCTCTCCTCCCCTTCACCACGCTTCCTGACTTCTTTCCATAAATGTTTCAGCATGGTAAAAAAATTCCATAAACTGAGATAACAAGCTTTTTATATGCTCTTATGTATTGTTATTCATAGTGCACATTAAATGCCTAGGGTAACCACTTTTGGTCCTTAAGGGACATAGTAATAAAAATTCTACAGCAGTTTTTTTCCTAATCAGAATTCTGTACTGAATGCATCTGGTTTGCAACTAGTAGATTAAAAAAGGCAATAAAAAGCACTGCTTGGCTGTTAGGTATTTTTATTTTTTTCCTTTTGGGCATCATAAATTGCTTGCATAGAAATTTGAGATATAATCTGTCTTGCTTCTAAGGGAAGATGAATTTTGGATTTGAATTCAAAGAGAATTTTTTGTAGAGGACTAAAACCTTTAAGCACCTCTCAGTATCTTACACTTGTCTACCTAAGTGAACTTATGTCTTAAAATGTATGTATACATAACATTTCACTGTAGGCTTTGAAATATATTTTGTTATCAAATTAACAGCCTACCTCAATGTGTTTTGGAGGGGAGCTTTAAGGGCGCATGCAGTGGTCCTTAGAGTTATAGGGCTGCAGAAAATAGGTTTCAACTTCCATGCAAAGCTTGTTGCCCCAAATAGGCACTGTAGCAAAGTGAGTAGCTTCTGATTTTAGGCACTGTGAGACACTTGGCTCTCAAATAAATGCTTTGTGTGTGCTATCCTGCTGGTATGGGGGTTTCTTGCTGTTAATTAATGCAATAAAAACATATGAATAGAGTTTCCGTTCAGATATATTTCCAAGGCAGGTTACTGATCTGAAGAATATCTTCCGACCAAGATCAATGTTTTGGATACTGAATTAGGTTCTTAGAACTTGGCTTGGTTTTTGCTATGTGATATAAACAAACTAAGATACCTATTTGCAAGAGTAATAGTTTAGTTTTCCAAGGTTTTATCACTTGGAAAATGGACCTGTGTATCCTGGTATGACCCCATGGAGGTGGGCAGGTGGCAGGAAAGCCATGGACTAGAGTGTGGTGGAAGTGCCGCTTGGTTGTGAGGCCTCAGCCAGCACAGTTTTAAAACAGCTCAAAATTGCATGTTTCCATACCATTGTTCTGCTTTCAGCTATTTTCTCTGGTGGCTGCATGAATGCGGCTACATGGAGGGCCAGGTGGTCAGAAGACCGTTCCATGAGGAACGATGGGCTCAGGCCCCCTTCTGGTCAGTGGGCACAGGGAGAGCTGGTGTGGGGTTCAGAGAAGCATCTCCCCCATCTCCCTTTTCTCTCAGGCTTCCTCAAGCAGGAGGTCACTGGTGGGGGACAGGCAGCTGCGTTGCTCAAGCTGCAGCAGTACAGCAGAGGTGGCATTCGCCCACCATTTCAGGAGCTCACAAAGCCATTTTCTGGGAAATGCCTGAGACAAAGAGCAGTTGCAGTGGCCTGCTATGTAACAGAAATTTATGGCTGAACTGCTGACCCATCTTCACATGCAGCCATTTGAGCCGTGCATTTTAATATGGGATTCAATTTGCGTGTCCCTTTGAGTTACTGGTGGCATTAGTCATCCTCATTATGGATGTCCAGCTGGGTCGCTGAAATTACTGTTTTTCTCCCCAGAATGCCTTTCCAGTGCTTCTGCACTGGTTTCAGCATGTGTCTGGTCTTTTTAATACCTTTTGCCATGCTTATGTTTTTTCTTTTATTTTTCTTAAATATCTGATAGCAGATGGTTTTAAAGGAAGTATTTTGGAAACGGTTTAGCTCTCCCATGTGGCTTAAATTGCTTAATATGTTGGTGGTTCCATTGACTGCAGTCATCATTGCTATATTTTTAGAAATAAATTTTACCATTCACACACAGTTACCTGGAATCCAGAAATATTACGCTCTCAAAAATGCACAATATCCTCATTATGATGGATTTGGAGTGCTCTGTTGTTTGGGCACAAACTTCATGCAGTTGCCTTCTGAAGTCGGTTGTTTTCTGTTGTTTTTCATAATGACATACAAGGAAGATTGAAGATAACTGTTTTCTTGTGAGCATAGCCCCAGGTGAATTCTGTTGGGTAATAAATAACTGGATTAAAAGAAAAAAAAAGGGCTAGATGGTGTTTAAAAACACAGCTCCAGATTAAGCTTTCCCTGTTGGGGTGCTTTAGCCAACTTGGCTTACTTGTGTGGGCTTTTTTTTATCTCAGCTGTGGTATAAACCCCCTTAGTGACAGTCCTGACAGTGAAAAGCCATGCCACCATGCCAGCTCTGCTAAGTGCAAGTAAAGGGAGAAGGTAAATCTGTGATTTTCCTATACTGTGGAAAATCTTCACTATGAGGGTGGTGAGGCCCTGGAACAGGTTTCCCAGAGAAGCTGCGACTGTCCCATCCCTAGCAGTGTTCAAGGCCAGGTTGGATGGGGCACTGAGCAACCTGGTCTAGTGGAAGGTGTCCCATCCCATGGCAGGGGCTGGGACTAGGTGAGCTTGAAGGTCCCTTCCAAACCAAACTATTCTGTGATTCTGTGATATAAAGCACTAATTGACTTTGCTGTTGCTCCTTCTTTTCTTGCTGTTTGTGTAACTATGCTTACATCTTGACAAGGTACCTGCTACACCTTGACCTTGGAATTTGTGTCTGGACAGTTCTCTAGTTTGGGGATGGAAACTTTTTCACTTTAACAGATCAGTTTGGACTGGTGAACAGGGATAGTGGGTGACTTGAAGTTATGTTTGGGAAGATATGGGATGCATTCATAAACAAGCAGTGGCAGAAGTCCTTGCTTTTTCACGGGTGATGGGATAGGGCTGTGGAGGAGTACTGCTGTATGTGTAGGAAACACTTTGGCTGTTCAGCATTCACTCCTGCTCTAAGCAGCCAGTTGTGTGGCCTAAACAGTGTAGCTACAAATTCTAGGGAAGGGTTAGTATTTTTCCATGGAAAAGGCAGTAAAGTCCTTTTTCTTAGGTGCTGGTTCATGCCAGCCTTGCTTGTCAAGGAAACAAAGGCAATTATTGTAGGTAAACCAAGGGAATTTAAAGTGGCTCCAAGAATCTGGTTTTATCTCTGATTATGTGACTATTTATTAATTCCCTGTGCTGTCAGGGTGGTAAATTATTTTGCCTAGTACCAATAGTTGTCTCCATCTCTGGATTTTTCTCGTTGTCTCCATGTCTGGTTTTTTCTCATTGTCTCTTTGGTTGTTGCAACTGTCCTACAAATTTATGTGCCAGTGAGTTAATAGATGAATATCTAGAAAGGTTCTTTGTACATGTGAGCTTTCAGAAACATCTTCAATCTTTCTCATCCCTTTAAAGTGCAGTGATACTTGTTACAGAGATGCTACCTTTAAACTGTAGTACGGAGTCTGTTCTGCATCCACCAAATTTGTGGATGAAAATCCTTTTGACTTCAGTGTCTTCCAGACCTACGTGATTGAATCTTTAGAATAAAATACAAGACTCCAGAGGTGACTACAGGGAGTAGATGACAGTTACTCTAATGCCGGTTTTATTTGCATGATGTTACTTCCTTAAGCTCATTGCTGTTAATTGGCATTTAATCATTTCTTGGAGAATAGATCCTTCACATCAGTAGAGCAGGCCTCTTTCCATCTTAGCTCTCTTTCACCATGGTGGGCAGATGGCTTACATATTCTGTCTTTATAACAGTTCTGGGTTATGAGAGGGAACCATTTAAATTTCTCTTGTACTAAAGGGACTCTGAAGCATGGCATGCTCATGTCTTACAGGATTAACGTTATTTCATAGCTGAGCTGGTTCTTTGAGCTCTGGGAGTAGGCCACAGGATTTTTAGGAGTGAAATAAAAGGATGGAAGCGATGCTGTTAATTTTGCTGTAATTTCCATGTGGTGCTTTGCAAGATGTTTTCCAGATGTTCTTTTTTTATCTATAAGATCCTGGGGACAGTGCTAAAATCCTTCAGAGAAGGAGGCGGCTCCCCTTCCCACTCCATTTCTCACTTTTCCCATCTCTGAGAATTGCCATGCTGAGTTCAGGTGATAGCTGGTTACTGTGCAGTGCCCAAGCAGACCACCTTCTGGAGACAAGGCTGGATGGACCAGAAGGCAGCAGCACCCCACAGAGCTTCCTGGGCTTGGCAGAAGGCTGAAATTGCGTCTTGTGAATGTTTATTTCTCAGAGTTATTTGCTGTGAACTTTGAGAAAAGTTTGGGTTTGGTTTGGCCTGTTCGAGGATTTGGATGGATCAAGTTGAAGTGTTCTGGTTTAGGTTTTTAGCAGTTTTTTACAAGAGTTTATTTGCTAGGATAACGTAATGGTGTTAATAATGAGGTAATGGACTTAATCTGCAAGTCTGTGGGTCTTGAGGCTAGACCTAAGGAAAAGGTTGGCATGCTTATATGGCGCAGCAGAGAAGAAAGAGAGAAGAGGAAAGGTTTAAACACTGTAAATATCATAGGAAGAAGAACACTTACATTTCCCTAAAACTGAGAAGTGATAGAAGCCCTGCTGTATGACCCTTACAACCACTGAGTGCCTTAATGCCTTCAGATAGAAATGAGTGGCTCAGGTCTGCAGATACCACAGGATTGGAATTATCAATGAAGCCAACAAGATCTTCAGAGTCTTATTCCTGACCAGGTTACAGGTACTGCTTCAGAGAATATAGTATATGGGAACCAAAAATTACACTGACCACCACCAGCAAAGTACATTTACAACTCACCCACAAGAAATTTCTAGCCCACAAGGAATTATTCTTATTGCAAGGACCTAAGTACATTCCCTGCAACTGCAGTTTCAGCTAGACCAGCCTGATTTCATCCTTTGGTAAGTTTCAAAAACATTTAACATTTGAATGGAGTTTCCAATGGGTTGGCCTCCATCTGGCAACAACTTTGAAGTGTTTAGAATAAATTACTTAGCATTTTTGGCAACAGAATGTGAAAAAGTGCTCATTTTGTATGTTTCTAAAAATAAATAGGAGCTATGTCAAAATCTGAAATTTTGCTAGTTTTCTCAGGGGTGGAAACTGTCAGTGATTTGGGAGATCCTAAAAAAATGGAGTTTTCAAAGAAACAAGAATTTCCTGAGTATGCCAGGTAACATCAACGTTCTTTTTTGTACGTAGACTTGAAACTTAGGCTAGTTTATGGCATCATGGATTCTGTTGTGACGTGTGTTGACTCAGTCCAACTAGGCAGAACCAAGGCTTGCCCTTCTGGAGATCTACAAAGTGTGTTGGCTTCAAAGTCGTATCTGGGGCTTGTGGCCCAACCAGAGTCAAAAATCTGTAACAGAGGTGGGGAACCTTGGGCCTGGAGCCTATGCAGTCTGCAGAGATGTATGCTTGGACTGGGCTTTTTATCCATGTTATAAGATAATGCAAAGGTTGCGTGACTGTGCCTGGGGCCCTCCAAATGCTGACCTCACCAAGGAAAATGTGAAGGACATTGTATACAGTTCATAGAAATGCATGCGGATTAATTCCAAAAGCTATCTGAGGTGGAGGATGGCTGCAAATTTCCTCTGGTGAAGGCAAGGGGGGAAGATAACGTTACTTCTATTGTGCTCCCTAATAGTCTGCTGGCCAAAGAATTTTCATTACAACTTGCGGTTGCCACCACTGTGTTGAAAGGCAACTGAAACACCAGTAATCCATCAGGAAAGCTGTGGCTTTTATTCTTGTAAGAATAGGTTAAGATAAAGGAGAAGACACTTTCCAGGTATATATTAAGAGAAGAAAGGATAGAAACTCAATCCTTCTCTATGCGGTACTCTTCAATAGTGCTTAATATCTGACTGACTCTAATAAGGCTTGTAATGATAACATAATTAAGTGCATGTTACTTCTGTTTCCCCTTGAAAACAAACAGGAAACAAAAATACAGATAGGTTGGTTACCCTCAGTGCTTCCATACTGATGGTTGCATCTCATCGCTGGGATCACTTTTACTGCTGCAGCTCCCCTGTGCTGGATGTAGGATGTGCGCACTGATTGCAGACAGAGCGTGATTCAAATTGCCTGCAGAATAATGTTTTACAGGAAACCAGCAGCTGATATTATTGCATGTTTAGAGACTTTTTCTTTTTTTTTTTTTTTTAACTCTCGGTTTCCAGGTCATTGATACTATGTTAGAAATAATTTTTTGTGCAGCTGTATCTTTGTGTCAGTTGAAGCAGGCCCAGATTGCAGTTGCTAGTTAATACTGAGATCAGTGTATGCATTATCTGGGACCAAGCTTCTCTTTCCAGTATACTTCAGGAAAGACTGCTGAGTTAAATTATGCAGATCAAATGACCTAGAGGCTTAAATTAATTTCTCTTGTCCCAGAGCAACTTGCAGGCCATCTATGCATCACCTGTGGACTTTAGGGGTCTTTTTGTATTCAAGCACAGTTTAAAAGGTCCTGAAGAAAGAACCAGGACCTCAAGATGTCAGGAAGCTGGCTGTCAGGAGTATTGCAGTATTCCTTCCTGGAACACACAAGTCATGCCCTAGTTTATTCCTTGCCGTCTGTTCTCATAAACCAGGGAATGGTGCGAAGGGATGGGGTAAGGACTTACTAATGGGAGGTCACACCTTTCAGAAATCAAAGAAAAAGTAGTTCATGAAGGTGGTGTTATGGGTTTATTTTTGTCATGGCAGGTAGGGTTGGGGAAGCATACAGCCTTTCTAGGAGGCAGCAAGGCCTTGCTGTATTTACTATGTGCAGGATCTTTGTGCAGCTTTCAGAGTGCTGGTGCAGAACTCTCACTGTTAGGATGGGGCAACTTTTGTCTTTGGCCATGGCCTTGCAGACAACTACTTTCTTCCTTAATTTATGGAAAACTACTCTTTTTTTTTTTTAGATTTTTCCCCTTTGGTCTCCCTGCTTGAAAGCAGTGTTTTTGCTGAGCATCGTTCCAGCATGGAGAAGTGGGATGGGGCTTTGAGCTACCTGGTCTAATAGAAGGTGTTCCTGCCCATGGCAGGGGAGTTTGAACTAGATGATCTTTAAGCTTCCTTCCAACACAGCCCATTGTATGGTCCTATGAAAAGACCGCCCAGTGCCTGCTGTCCACTCACAGTCCTGAGCTCACTTACTCTTGGCCGTGTTTACCAGCACACTCACTGGAGAGGCATGCCATACAGGACCACTGGTCCTTGCTCCATCTAAGGTGGACCCTGCCATAGCCAGGGATCAGCCCTGGGGCAGCTGTGGAGTGAGCTACCCCATGGAGCTCACCAGCCCATGAAATTGCAAGCTGCAGGATATGTGCTGGACCAAGCAGTGTGGTAAATAAACCAAGTGTTTCATCCAGCAATTGCATTATTTTCAACTGAAACCAGAAACAAAAATAAAACCTCCCACTTCCAGGAGGGTTGTGTTTTGTAAGCAACAGCTAGTTGCTTTCTGATGTGAAAGATGGTTGTACTCAAAATAGGTACCTCTGTGGGAGACAGAATTTTCAGCTAGTGAAATTGTTCAGAACAATATGGAAAAGTTGCCTCAGTTTCTGTGAGCTGGCAAGACACACATGTGATACTTATGCAGAGAAACAGGGAAACACAAAACAAACCTGGTCCCTGTAGGGAAACCTGAGCATGCTGCACCACAGCTATTTTTTAACAGAAGTATCAGATTTAAAGTGTTCCCTCCCCCCTCACTTGCGGACCTCAGAGTGCCAGGGGACCAGACAGGATTAATCCCTGCACCATGAAGAATATCTAGTATTAAAAGCAAGGAGCTGGGCTGTTTTGTACAGCAGAGCAATCTCTACAAGATGAAGGATATAACCAAGCCACAACCACTTAGTTGATTTATACTTTTAATTTCATGAAGTGCTTGGCTTTGCAGTTTCATGTTGGTGTTAGACCAAAATGACTTCCTACTTTTCCCTGCACCATCAAATATGTAAAGTACGTAAGATGGCAGACCTCTAAATCTGAAGGATATCAAGAAGAATTTCATGCTAAGTTTTTGCTCTTAGGCAATCAATCATATATAATGATATAAAAATGAGAGCCACCTCATCAGTGAGAAACATTTAACCAGTTTTTCTTCTAGTACCATTCACCAGCTGATCAGTTGTGCACCCAAGTCCAAGTCTATGTGGTAGTAACATTAGCTTTTGGAAAGCATATTTTCTCTATATCATATGTTAGTGCTAAATTGGTAAGCAAAATGATATGCTATAAAAAAAACATTTTAAGATTAATTAAATCAGCTGAGGTTGATCAGTATGTATGGGGGGACTGAGTTTGCTCTGCTTAAAATCAGTGGGAATCATAGATGACCAGACTGTTTTACGCAGTCAGCTCATTGTTTTTTAAACTCACCTGTGCTTAATATTCAGGTTGAGTGAAACAGAAGGTTGTTCTGGTTTGGAATGCACAGAATTCCCATGGAGTTGTGGTTGAGAGGGTCTGTCACTCATTCTTGTGCTGAATATCTCGGAAGGATAAACCTTTTTTTCCCTTCCTCTGTCAAGACAGAAGACTTGTTAAGTTCTGCCTCCTATCTCTATGCTTGCTTTGGTTGCCCTTCTGATTTTGCAGCACCACATCATTTCACAAGAAGATGGCTGCTCC
Organism: Amazona ochrocephala; assembly: GCA_039720435.1. Lineage (NCBI taxonomy): Eukaryota > Metazoa > Chordata > Aves > Psittaciformes > Psittacidae > Amazona > Amazona ochrocephala. The sequence goes on from CM077877.1 coordinate 91,821,722, forward strand.
TCCATGGTGGTGGTTCCACCACCCCAAAAGAGGTAGAATTACCTTTAAAATTTTGCAGCTGCTATAAACACAAAGCCTAAACTATAGAACATGAGAGCAAAAGACCCGCTCTGTAGATGTGTTTATGAGGGAGTGTGCTATGGGATCACACGTGAGTCAGCTGGTGGATGAATGAATGCTGAGTATTATGGCCAGAATCAGAGGGCATGGCAGAGTGCATGCATGTGGATTAAATTCAGGAAAAAATGGGAGTTGGCTGTTTCCTTTATGTTAATATGGTGGGGATTTTACATCGACAGTTGTGTATTGTGTTTTCTCTGTTCTTCAAATGCTGTTGTCCTTAAGAAGCATTGTGTAATTACTTATGGGAAAACAAAATGTTTGAATTTATTTAACAGTGATAGTCCTTCAAAAGTATTAGTTGTCATGCCCATTTCATAGACGAACACCGACGTAAGTCAAGCAATATGTCTAAGGAACAGCTGGGTCAAATTTGGCACAGCTGTCAATCAGTTATTTTAAGTCCCTGACTGTAATAATTACCACATTGTAGCACTCACATTGACATCTTACTTCAATTGCAGAAACAGCAAGCTGAAATAAAAATTACATTTTATCTGCTGTTAAGGTAGCTTGTAGAGTATGGGGGTATTTCTGTGAAGTCTAATGAATACTGCTTTTGGAAGGAGCAGCTGGCTTTATCTGAACCATGAAATTAGTAGACCATCATGTTCTTTATACTGAAGTTGCACGCACAATGCACTGGGAAAAGCATTTCAGGTTGCCCAGTATCTTGCAAGAGGGATCAGAGCTACCGGTGCATGACAGCAGGACCCCAGGTGAATGGGCTTCTACAGCTGGGAATGATCCAGGCAACTTTCCTGACTTCACAGATCAGGCAAGCCCTTTTGTGTGGGGGAAAAAAACCCAAATCCCTTCATGTAGCATATAAGGGGGGATAGGTTTCTTTCAAGGCAGTAAGTGCACACTTCTGTAGGTGGATATCCACCTCTGTTTTGAATGATCATTTGGCTTGGGAGCAAGCATGTTGGCCCCAAAGGAGGGAAACTCAGTGTGCCTGCTTAAGAATGTCCTCCTCATCCTGTTCGTGCTAAGTGTCAGTGATTTGTTATCTCCATAGTACGTACCAAATGTGGCAAACAAGATCGAGTTTAAATGCTGACCTCCAGAACAAGCTAGTTTTCTTACTTTTACTGTGCTTTGTCATACGGAGAAGGATTTTGCTAACATGGAGCTCTGGTTAAAGACTAGTATGCAGAATTTTGTGATTAGTGGATTCTGCCACATTTTCTAAGTGAGGCTGTCAAGTGATCCTGGCAATTAGACTGACCTCTTACCTAAAGAAGCATTTCTCTCTAATTTATTCGTGCAGTGGATGCTATGACAGCTGCAAAGAGTTATTAGCAGTTTTCTTTGCTAAATTTTAATTGGACAGTACAAAGTACAGTCTATGTGGGGATGGCAGCTCTCAGAAGTCTGCTTTAGCTCTGGAAAAGGACACTAACATCTACTGAGGTGAGGTTGAGTTGTGCTGGAAAGAACAGAGTGGGCTTCCCAAGCTGCCATTTAAGGCTAGAACAAGTTGTGAGGATTTCAAGTCACTTAATAGAGGAAGCATCTAGTTTGGGGACTTCAGGAAGAACGGGGTTTGTTCATGCTGAGAGCCTGTACGGTAGCCCATAGTGTAGGTCTTTGCTTACTATACACACCCCAGTGAGGCCTTTCTGGAAGAAGTTAATGCTGGCTGCCCTTGGTTTTGTGTCAGAGTTAAATTAAGGGTTTTTACTAGCCATAGATAAAGGTGGTGTTGTTTGATGGGTGTAGGTGGGGACAGCTCATGGAGAAAGAAGTGACCATTAACCAGCATCTTGAATCTGAGTGGCTTTGGGTGAGTGGCAGACTGTTTTTCTTCTCATGGTCCCTGTGCAGTTTTATCCTAACATCTCTTGCAGTGACTATTACTCAGCTGATCAGGCTGCGAGCAAAACAGAGTAATTTAGAGCAGTTACTGTTTTGTTCTTATCCTCTTGTATGGTCTGATGAACAAGAGGGGAAAGGGCTTATCAGGGACTCAGCAAAATGTGATTAATTTCTCTGGCATTCCTGGAACTTGCTACCTCAATAAAAGAGAATTTTCAGGTAAGCTACCGCATGATTTCTGTTTCCCACTTCTTCTTCTCCGTAAGTGGTATCACGTAGAGACAGAGACTGGCCTGTGTGGCTCAACTCATGTTTTGGTATCTTTTATCACCTTACGTGGCGCCATTTAAACTACACTTTTCAAATGGTAAATTACAAGTTCTTTAGGAAAGACTCCTTAATGCCATTTTTGCTGTCAGTTCATTTCATCCTTTTAGTGTAAGTAGTATCAGTCTAGTATCTAGTGGGGCTGCCTGCTAAGAAGTAACAGATGGCCCATGCTAGCTAGGACAGGAAGGATCATGGGGGTGGGAACCAGTGTTATCTATGTATGTGTTTTGGATTGCATTGTATTTCCCAGGAGGGAGCACAGCTGGCACAGGAATTGTGGAAACCTGGTTTTTGGTATTCTTTATTCCGAGTCTCGGCATACTTGAAAATTAGCATATGTGGTTCATGTTGGGATATATCAATGATATTGAAATTATATGTCTTCTTGGATAAAATTGCTGTGTTTGCTGGTTTTCTCCCTTTTTTGACTTATCCTGTAATCGAAAGTACCGTGTGAGAAAGTACACAGAAGACAGCAGCCAGTTTCATGATATAATCGTGCTTCCATTTACACTTTACCACAGGATAGCTTTAAAATGTAGTAATTAATGCAAAATTGAAGAAGGAAAGCCGGAATTAGCTGTAGACATTTCAGACCAGTTTTATACCTGCTAGCTTTGCTCCTGCACTAAAATGTTTAGGTGCCTTGATGGGCAGAAGGCCAAAGAAAAGAGTATACATCAGAAAATGGCTGCTTTGCAGAGCTCTTCTGGAGCCATCTCTTATTAATGTTGGGCTGGCAGCATCCTCTGTGCTCTGCCTTGGTTTTCACCTGTAGCAGTAGGCACATCTTTAAGAGGGAGGTAAAAAGCGTGGATGAAGAAAGCTGTAATCTTAAACATAGTCTGTGGAGGTGAATCTTTGATTCTGGTAAGGTGGCTAAGGCTTAGGCACAACCACTAAAGTCAGAGCTTGCTTTGTGTACTGCATTATGGTGGATGTTTGTCAAGGCAGCAGCAGGCAAAGGCCAAGAGATCCTAAATGTAGCTGTGTGATTGTGATTTGGTAGATCAGGCCTTTCAGAGGGCTCTTAGTATATAGAGTGTGATCTGTCTCCTCTTTGCACTAAGAAGACATATATCTGGGAGGCAGGAAACTGTCCCTTTTCACGTTAATAAAAATGTGAGAAACTTCAAATTCCCTGTCAGACATGGGAAAATCTTCATTTTGTGGTTTGTTGTGGTTTTTTGATTGTTTGTTTGGGGTTCGTTTGGTTGGTTGGTTTTGTTGGTTTGGCTTTGTTTTGGTATTTTTTTGGGTATGTTTGTTTTTTGTTTGTTTGTTTGTTTTTCTGTTGTTGTCCTAGGAGCTAGCAGTTTAGAAGATAACATTTCATTCAGTTCTCCCCATGGCACAGTTCAAACTTAAATCCTTTACCTTTCCCCTGGATGGACAGATACTAAGCTGTCCTTGCTTCAGGTAAGGTAACTAAAGCTTATGTGAACCATGGGACATAATGTTCTGACTTCTTTTCTCAACAGGAGGATAATAACTCGTAGTAGATAAAACACATTACAAGTTCCCAGAGAATGATGTGGAAGATTAACTAAGGTGATCCTGTCTGGCTGAGACCTTATCCTTGGGCAGCTGAGCAAGGGGAAAACACTTCTCCTCAGCCTGACCTGGAAGCATTTGTCTCACAACTTGTCTTATTAAAGTTGCACTTTCCTAGTGCTGCGTCACTGCAGTGACAATAGTTTCTGCTGTGTTAACATCTGTCTTTTGAGCATAAGCAAAAAAGCGGCAGTGCATTATGAAAAGATCCATGAGGACTGCCTCTGAATTGCCCTGGGAGAGAAGATGAAACGAAGTAAGGCAGTAGAAACTCCTCCTCTCCCCTTGTTTCACATACACAGACACTTGAATCTAGGGTAAAGCCAAATTCTGCATGAGCTTACTTAGAAGCTTTTCTGGTTATACAAGAAATAGAGATACATGTCTCTTGCCAAATTAACACAGGACTTCTTATTTTGGAACCTGCCTTCTCTACCTTTAAAGAATCTATTGCCTCATTTGGTATTAAAGTAAAACCATTGTTCCATTCTGTGTTTGTGAACTCATTTTCTTCTGTAGAAGGTAATCTTCCTTGAAGCAGTCACTTCAGCCTATAGAACTGAATAGCTTTCAGGACTCTAGTGACCATACTGACTTCTGCTGAGTTTCCAAGGAATGGCTGAGATACTTCAGAAATTTCTCTTCCTTCTGTACCTCCCATCTTTCAGTTTAAAGCCATTCCCTCTTGTCCTGTCACTACCTCCCCTTTTAAAAAAGTCCCTCTCCAGGTTTCTTGTAGGCCCCCTTTTGGTACTGGAAGGCTGAAATAACATGTCCCCAGAGCCTTCTCTTCTCCAGGCTGAACAAGCCCAACTTTCTCAGCCTGAATTCATAGGAGAGGTGCTCCAGCACTATATATATCTATTGATATACCTATTTTTTATCCTCACGAGCAAAACATTCTATAATTTAACTAATAAATCAGAGGATTTTAAAAGCTTTTATTGTTTTTTTGTTTGGTTTGAGTTTTTTTTCCCAGTTTGTTCAGAATCCCTCAACTGGTGTTTGACTGCAGAGTTCTTCCTGGGAGTTTGAGTTTCCTTTTGAATTGACCAGGTTTAGAACTCATATGAGTTTGTCCCTCCTGTGGGAACTAGAACTGATGCAGGATATTTTCAGAGCATTGAACTTAGATGATCTCCCCAATCCCATGCCCTGCTTTTCACCAGTGGTCTCATTTGTGGAGACACGACTAGAAATGCTTTTTCGGTCTTTCAGGGGAAGAAAAGTTTGAGTTTATCCCCTCCTTCTCCAGCAGCCACAGAATACATGGCTGTTCAAAATGGTCAAATGCACTTATATGGGCATACTGTCCATCTGGCAGCTGTCTTTTCTGGCTCTCCTGTTCTCTGTTAGCTCTGTGATAGAGTGCTGTGGCATACTTTATGGAGAATAGCAAAGGAGGGAGTACCTGGTTTTGTACCTAAGCTGTTGAAGGGATCAAGGTATTTAATGTTAACTCTCCCTTGCATTTCCCTCCTTAAGCTCTGCCCTGAAGAAATAGCTCATTAATTTGTTAGAGGCCTGGTGAGGAAGGAGGGGGTGGAAAGCCACCAGCAAATGAATTTGTTCCGGGTCAGGTCTTCCCATAGCAGTCAGGAGCCTATTCTGAGCCTGCTATTTCCCTCCTTGTTCTGTTGGGGAGATTAGGAGCTGGATAATGAGGAAGTTGCTTCACTGTTGTGTAATATACTAGCTTGGAAGCTGCTCACATGCTGGCTGCTATATATAAAATCTCATCTTGATCACATGAGAAGTTACCTAAGAAATTATGGTAAAAGCTGTATAGCTTACATAGATTCCAAATTTAACGACTTCCTTCCTCCCAAAAATTCACACCAGAGTTTAAATGTAGTACTTTCCTTTTCAAAGATCCGTGGATAGATCACAAGTTGACAGACAAAAAAGATCTTTATTATAATACTTTGACCTCATAATTCAGCCTTGCTGCTCGATAGTAATTGGCAGGTTTCTTTTGTGCAGGCTTGGCAAGCACTGCTAGAGGAAAAGACATTTCATTACCTGCTTAGGAAGGAGAATATTGGTGTCATAACACTATCCATTGCTGGCCTTTTCTCTGGCTCACTTGTGAGGGCTCTTACAATGAACCATGAACTCTTTATGACTTTGAAACTGGCAAGAAAATCACAGGATGACTGTGAAGTGTAAAGGTCTGCATTTGGTTCTTGTGGTAGGAAGGCACTGTGGATTTTTACATTACTGATGCATATTTCAAATTGGCAGAGGAAGTGAGGATGAGCCTTTAAGGCTTCCAGCTTTAAGGAACAGAAAGACAAATGGTGAACAGTTTGTCCTGAAATGCCTAATGATAAAATGGTATTTGTATGTACACTTAACCTAAGTAATAATAATAGTAATAATAATAATAATAGTAATAATAATAATAATAAACATCCTGGAAGTAATCCTGAAGTTCAAACCTTCCTCTGCTTCTGATGCTTTTAGCTTATGTTCTAGTAGAATAAAGAAGCAAAACATATATCTCATTCTTAATACTTCTATGTGGCTAACTAGAAAATTCTCTCTGTCCTGTCAGGTAGTCCCTTTCCCAAACAGCTGCCATGAAGCTTGCCCAGGACTCAGCCCTGGTGTCAGTGGGACCTGAGAGATGGACCTGTAGCATTCGTCTTTTGATGTAAGGGTAGCCACAAAGGTTCGTGCATCAGACTGCTCCTTCATGGCAGCTTTCTTTGGGTTTTTCTGGTGCCTCCTCTGGCAGTTACTATTTGCCCTGTACTTCTTGATGGGTATGTTTAAACAATCTTCCCACATCCCCCAAATGAATCACCTTTGCAGCTGCTTGTTCTCTTCAGTTTTCTTTCATACTGGCTCCCATGCTTTGGGATCCTTCTTTTGGAGAATGGCAGTGGATTTCTTTGGCTTTTGTGATGACCATTGCTACCTTTGGTCATCACATTGCTAAGGCAGTGCTATTTCCCCACTGATGTAATTCAGTTTCTCTTTTCTAGGTAATGCACAGCTTATTTTTAAAGAATACCCATTACTACCTCCCTTTAACCAAGTTCCTGATGCGGGTAGTGTGTTGGCATCCTCATTTAAAACCAAACACTTCATCCTCCCTCAGTTTAGTCTTCATGTGTTTTAGACTTCCACAATCTTATGTACAAGTATATACATTTGTTCTAGCTCCCTATTTCTCCTTGTCTTTTTTAAATGGGGCAGCTCATTCAGACTTCTCAGTTTTATCCCCTCTGCATTTTGCCAGCACCTGTACTGTTGCCAGCTTGAGGCTGCAGTGATTTTATCACCTGGTCCATAGGGAATGCGTCATCCATGCTTTTGCACTTCCCTGTTGCCTTTCATTTAGAAACTCCTGGTGAAGTCATATTCCTCTCTCTCATTTTATTATTCCCCCCCCCCCCCCCCAGCTTAAAGGTTTGACATATGTTTTTGGTTTGGTTTAGATGAACCTGCCTTCCCCTCTCCAGGCTCCCTCTATCTGAAACTCTACCCAGCTTGTCAGTAGTCCAAATGCTGCTATAGGTTTTGGGCTGTGGTACAGTCTGGAAGTCCCAGCACTCACTGCGGGCTGTTTTCCCTGTGATTTTACCCTTGTTCCGTGGTTTTGGAGAGTTACTTGTTTGGGGGGTTCTGCCTCTTTTGGCTCTGCTGTCACATGGAGGGGGCAACTGCACTACAGTGCCAGGGGTTGCAGCCATGGGGCAAGAGGGAGTTTATGCCAGTGCTGAATAGTATAACCACACTAAATCCGTCCTGTGCCAGCTGTATCTTGGATTTGCAATGCTTTCCCAGTGAGGCTGTGGTTATTTACTGTGCATGCTCAGTACGGCTGCCTGCCCTGCCCTTGGAACCTGCTCCCTGAGTAGCATTGCTTGCCCTCTCGCTCAGGTCCTCTTCTGCCCTTGAGATGCATTGATTTGGGTACTTTTCCTACATTGAGCAGCATACAGGGGGAACAAAAAAAGGCTGCACTGCATTAAAAAAAGGGAGGGGGAGGAGTGAGGTGAGGTGAAAAAATGGAAAGTAAAAGTGTGAAGGGGACTGCAAAAGCATAAGCTTTGGTGCAGTGTGTGCTGACGCACTGCATAGCATCAGATGAGGTACCGGCATGCGCAGAGGTGTCAGGAGTGCAAACTGGGCTACGAGTCCTACAGAGGTTTCTTGTCATCTCATTCACAGCTAACCCTCCTGGACAGTATGGTCTCTCCAAACAAATAGGTGAATCCTCACTTGCTGTGTGGCTATCCGCAGCACCATCCAGGTATTCCCCAGAGGCAGTGTTGCAGGCAGGCTGCCTGTGGTGTTTGCAGTGACCAAGTGTCTCCCCCCCTGCCCAGGCAAGGCAAAGCTCGTTTTGAAAACAAGTCAAGCCCAGTGCTGCATAGTGTTGTGCTCATGCATTATCCTCCAGCGGCAGGCAGGAATGCTGCAGGTCTTGGGGTGTCAGGCGGCTGCCAGGAAGCAGCAGCCCTTTGCTTACCCTTTGGTATGGGGTGGGAGTAAGGAGACTGGCTGCACTGAGGGTGCCTGCCCCTCACCCTTTAAGGCTGTGATGACATGTAATGCCTTTGGGGCAGGGGTTGTTCTTTCTTTCTTTTGGGCTTTTCTTCTTTCACACAGCTTCCTTCACCCACCAGGGATGAGTGTGGTTGTTAGTGCTGCTGGCTGCCTGTTTCTAGCCATGTGACATGTGGACACCAACAACTGACAGAATTTGGTGTGCAGGCAAAGATATAAAAGCAGAAATGGTGGGCTGATGGAAAGAGAGGAGGGGGACATACGGAGGAGGAAGCTAAAAGTTAATGGAGAAGAGAAGAGCAAAGGGAAACTGATGCTTGAGGCAACCAACCAGTCAATTGATGGCCAGTAAATATAAGTGAATGGCTAGGTAGAATAAATCAGGCAGATGGAAGAGGAGATGAGGCTGGCAGGGCATGCTGTTTTATTGCCCTCTGCATTTGCTTTCTGGTACATTTCACTTTTGCTAAAGTTGCCTGCGTCAGTAGCAGTGTGCCTATGTGCACGCAATGATGGGCGGTATATTGGCACGATGGGAGTAGAGCTGCTCTGCATGTATGAGACACCAGGTAACTCTAAAAGGCTGTAGGATTTGGTTTGTAGCCTTCATTGTGGAGCAAATTCATGCCTCTCTCTGCTCCCACTTCAGCTCCCCATCCCTCGGGATGAGGAGATTCTGCCCAGCTGCCCCTACTAATTTTTTTTTGGGGGGGGGAGGGGAAGAGAGGAGAAATGGGATTGGGGGCAGGCTGGTCTGTGGGATCAGTGGGTCTCAGAAGGATGCACTGGGATAGAAGCAGCCCTGGGCATAAGTAGGGTAAGACATCCCTGTGCTGCCTTGCATCATGCCATAGTGGTTTAAAACCCGTTTGTCTGCAGGTCAGTCTCTGCAGCAGAATCAGGGAGCTGATGGGAGGGAGGGGAGGCAGCAGGCTGTGGAGGGGTGGGGAGGGAAACCTCTGGTCAGGTGGTTACAAAACTCCCATCAGCCCCTTTCCTGAATAGCTTTGTAATGTTGTGGCTGTTGGTGGCATCAAGATTCATGGTGCTTCAGCCAAAAGCTAAAGTGCCAATAGCATTGGCCAGGAGCAATGTAAATTGCCCACTGCAAGGGCACCTGTGCCTGGCATCAAGCCCTGCACCTTTGGACTGTATTTTAAAGCTGCATTTTGCATCTTGTCTGTTAGGGAAAGGGAGCACATATCAAGGATACTGAGAAAACATCTCTGGCTGCAAAGACTTGTGTCACCTTCTGGGGGACTTGTCACAATGCCAGCTATGGCAACATCTTTGTCCGTCAGTCATGTTGCTGTTAGTAAATCTAAACACTGAAACCCCAAGTGTGCCAGGCGGCACATTTAATATGCTTCTGCTAAAGGTGTTTGTGCTGTAGGAGTTGGACCTTCAGTGTAATCCTAAAGCCACAGGACCCCCACGTCCAGTTAGCTGTACAGCTGAGCAGGCTCCAAGGGTCTTACTTTCCACCCCATTCCTATTATAATGCCATTTTCCCCCACTTCATTTTCTTCTGTTGAGTTAGAAAGCCAGTATCAGTAATAATCCTTTATTTAAAAATGGAAATTCATTAGCTGCTTGGGACACACACACACACACACACATCACCGTGTCTCTTGTTTACAGGAGCAAATCATTAGATCTTTGCCAGACCATGCCCATTGCAGAGGAGCTTAAAGAGATGTTTCTGGTGACAGTAAGGGACAGAATATGTTGAGGACGCCCAATTAATAGTGAAGCTGTGCTTATTGTGGGCCAGCCTGTGCTGACAGCAGAGGACTGCTTCAGAACGTTTGTACTAATAACTTTCTTTGTGCTCTGCTTGTTTATCTGCTTTGTTCCCTTAAATGATGGCACATTTGTGGATAATTTCCTCCACTGGTAAGCTACCCCCATCAAGTTGAAAGTTGTCTATTTTTAAAATGCCAGCTGCTTCTCGCATAAAAAAGCCACTTCTGATGTACCGTTGCTTGCAATGCATTATTCAAAGTCCTTTTTAGACTCTCTCAAATAAAGAGCTTCATTAATATTTCAGCAGTCGCTGTGATTCTCTCCAAGGGGGCTCCATTCCTTTTCTCACTTGACACCCCTGTATTTTTGTGTGTAGCCAAGATGCTTGGATTTTGAGTTACCTTTGGTAGAGTGAACTCATCATTTTCTGGAGGAAGTGGATCTTGAAAGAAAGTTTGACCTTGAGATTGGTGCTAAGCAGATACCTGGTATACCCAGCCTCTTACACAGCCCTGGGAAACTGGAGCAGTTTGGGCTGGAGGGGCTGCTTTTGTACAGTGGATGTCAACTGTTGTGCTCCGTCCGTCACCTGGACTGATCTTTCTAGCTGGCTCTGCCAGCTTAGAGGGGAAACAAGAAAGGCAATTGGAAAAGGAGAATCAGAACAGGTTAGATTTTTTTTCTATAAGTAAAGATTTACTTAATAAAGCTTTCTTATTTAAATATTAACTGCATTTGCATTGATTTCCAAACCACGCTGAGGGCTATTTTCTTCCTTCTCTCTGTTAGGTACAAAATCTGTGATAAGGCTGGGTTTGTGCAAATGTGCATAGTGATTTCCTCACTTGGGGTGCTGGTGGAAAATCAGTACCAGGCAGGTCTGGAAAAATTGCTTTTGGCTCCAAGGAAGAAAGAGTGAGACAAGAAGTACTAACCATTGTGCACTCACTGCATAAGAGCAGTTTCCTCAATTCATAGGGATTCTACTCCTTCCATGCGACGCCACGATAAAAGATTCCACTGGCTTGATTGTGCATGATGGGTTTTGATGCTGGGAGATGGAGATCTAGTGATAAAGAGCTACATAGTAATTTTAAAAGGTAGTTTCTCAATACATCAAGCAATTAAGTGTTCTAAGGGAAGACAAGCGTTCAAAGCTGTTGCTCAGCCATGAAACGAGAGCAAGAGTGATAATGCTTGCTAAAAATCAGTGCTGCAGTCCCCTGGGTGCACAGGAGCTATGGGCTGGAGTCTCCCCTGCAAATGGAGGCAGCGCAGGGAGGGATGATGAAGAGGTTGATCTAAGTAGGGTAGGGACCAGCAGTTGGTAAATAAAGCAACCACAAGCATCAAGGTAGGCTGAGAAAATTGGGGCTGTTCAGCCTGGAGAAGAGAAGGCTGCGTGGAGACCTCATAGCAGCCTTCCAATACCTGAAGGGGGCCTATAGGGATGCTGGGGAGGGACTCTTCATTAGGGACTGTGGTGAGAGGACAAGGGGTAATGGGTTTAAACTTAAACAGGGGAGGTTTAGATTGGATATGAGGAAGAAATTCTTTACTGTGAGGGTGGTGAGGCCCTGGAATGGGTTGCCCAGGGAGGTTGTGGGTGCTTCATCCCTGGCGGTGTTCAAGGTGGGGTTGGACATGGCCTTGGATGGCATGGTTTAGTGGGAGGTGTCCCTGCCCATGGCAGGGGGTTTGGAACTCGATCTTGAGGTCCTTTCCAACCCTTACTATTCTATGATTCTGTGATTCTATGATTCAGGCAGTGGGTAACTGGACACTGTGTTGCCTGCCCATGGCGTGCCTGGTTTGCCTGTGGGGCCGTTCTTGCCCTGTAAGGCCTCCCATCGGGACAGCATGCAAGTGGAAGTCTGTGGCTTTGCTTGCAAAATACTGGATGTGCTGTGAGCTGCAGTGGTTGAGCGCCCAGAAACATGAATTCTCCTTTGCTTTTGAAGGAAATGGTTCTGACCAGACTTGTTAAGGATGGTTTAATATTTCTCTCCTAAGTCAGCAGTAAAGTGATATTCTGGGCAAGAAGTAAGTTTTGGGTTTTGAGGGTTTTGTTGGGTTTTTTTCTGTTGCTGCTGCTGTGGTTTAAGCCATGGTTCATATTTAGTTATTTTGTTGAGGGTGAAATTAAATTAACCTTTAGTTTTGTGAAGTAAATAATGGTTTTAAAAAATCCTGATCCTGCTCTCCCAAAATGTGCAGGGGGGGTTATTCTCTCAGGAGGGAAATAACAGCTGCTGCTCTCAGAAAACAAAGATTTCCTCCCCATCACCACCACCTTCACTGTAATCATTCGTGACTTTCACAGTGTAATTTGTTTAACATTTGAAAAAGGAGCCTTGCTTACAAGCTGTTCAGAAGGTACAGGAGAGAATGCTGCGTGGTGCTGGAGAGATGGAGGGGATACCAAAGCAACTCTGACCATAACACTGTGTCTTGGTGGGGAAGGTGGTGGGGTTGGCAGCAGAGAAGTCCATCAGCCTGTGTAGGTCATGCAGACCCTGTGGGCTTGTGCTGCACGATTGAGCGGCAGAGCTGCAGGGCGCTGGGTGGAGGATGCAAACTTCAGCGTTGGTGTGTTGTTAATGGCAGGCGACTTGCAGGCAGCACCCGAAGAGCGACCCCAGCGTGCGGGAGCTGCACATCGGCTGGCTGGCACAGCAGCTATCTGCGGGTACAGAGCTGGAGCAGGATGTGTGCTGCCTCTCCATCACAGCCCCTTTGGCGCCTGCAGGAGATTATCATGTCACGCGCTTACAGGCTGACCTTAATCTTCCTAATAGGGGATCACCCTCCCCGAGAGGGACGATAAACAGCCCAGATCTTCCTGCTGATGCTAATGCAGTAAGCAAACCCATAGCTCCAGGGAGGAAGTGTTCATAGGGTGCTGAGATGGTGCTGATATGTGGAGGGTGGAAAGAGTGCCCTGGGTAAAATAGAGGAGAGACGGGACTGTTTCCCACTTTCTCTGCTGGGTGTCAGTCAGGGCATTTGCGGTTAGCATTGTCTGATGGGAAGTTCCTCCTTCTCAGGTTGCTTTTCCTGGCCAAGAAACCTTTTCCCTATTATACTAGGACTCCCCAAGGCACTTCAGCTGGCCACCACTTGCTTTTTCACATCGCTGGAGTTCTCTGCTTTTTGTTCCATGTCCCAGGAGAGAGAGGAGGTGTCTCCTTCCTTTGTATTCCGGCCTTCCTATCGCTGCCTTTCCTTCAGCAAACTGGCAATTACAATTAAATGTCTGTTACCAGTTCCTGCTGTGTGTAGTAAGTGGCTTGCTTTTGCAGGGGCTGCAGAAGTGTCCCGGCCCGAGGGACCTGTCTGACTAGTGTTTGGAGCTGTTGCTCCCATCTGCAGTTAACACTCATTATTTTACCTGAATAGTGGCTGCTGGAGAAATTGGGGCCATTGTGTCTGAGGACCAGCCGGTGTAAGAGCAGATGCTCAAACAAAATAGATGGGTGCTTGGGTCCATCTGATCTTCCAAATGGCTTAGCTTGGAAAGCATGAGTGAAATTTGTTGTAAAAGCTCTTAAAATTTGCTATTAGTAAGTCTTTTTTCATCATAGGAGGCAAGGGCTGTGTGCAGGAGAGGGGGGAAAGACAATGAGCAAAAAGCCGAACATGAATTCAAAGCATCTGGGCAGATGTTTGATCCAGTGCGTTAACGGATCAGGTTAGCGCATGAAGAAGCCTTTTTGTAGCTTTAGCCACTTCTTCTCAAAGTTGTGTGCTTTCTGGAAATGTCCCTCAACAGTCAGTATTCACAGAATCATAGAATAGTTTGGGTTGGAAAGGACCTTAAGATCATCGAGTTCCAACCCCCTCGCCATAGGCAGGGACACCTCCCACTAAACCACGCCACCCAAGGCTCTGTCCACCCTGGCCTTGAACACCGCCAGTGGTGGAGCATTCACATCTTCCCTGGGTTAACTCCACACACAGCCCCAAATTTGGAAGTTTTAGATTCTTATAAAGGGACAAAGGTGTTCAGACTCTTGTGGTGAGATACATGGATCTCTTATTCCTATCCATTTTCCTTTCCTTCTTCCAAGTTAGTTCTGAAGAAAGTCTCCAAGATTCTGTTGCTCAGTCCCTCTTCCAATGGGAGGAAGACTTTCTGCAAGCCTCCTGACTCTTATTTGCTCAGAAAGGGACCAGGAGATGTACAGAAAAGCGGGTTTGGTTGGTGGACAGCCAACAGACACACAAATCGATGCTACTGATAGAGTGAGCCACTGCTAGAAGTGACTCAGAAGAATTGGCTAATGCATCCTGCAGCCACAAAGAAGTGTACAGAACAAAATGTTGCTGTCAGCAGAACATCTGATGGTGCAGTGGGTAAACTTGTTTTTAATGGAAACTGGGAAGTGAGGCTTGGAAAAATGTCAGGCGTAGTAGCCTTCTAGGTAGAAATTGAATGCAGTATTCTTGAACTCTTGTAAGATTGTAATGCTTATTTAAGAGAGTAGAAAGTTAATTTGTTAATTAAATGATCTGTCAGCTTGCTTCTCAGTGCCAGCTTGTCTGAGTCACCACTTATCAGCCCAGCCCTCCTTCCTACAAGTGTCACAAGCTTAAATTTTTACCAGAGCCTGATCTACATGTGCTGGAAACTGAACTCTGCTCATTTAAACCTATGCAAATGTAAACGTTGCCTGTAGCATACCCAGTGTGGTTAAAATTACCTCTTTTGTGGGAAGCACGTCAGAATTGTTGAGCTTGCTCGGATTTTCTTCTGGGAACAAACATTGTACTGCTGATGCTACTGCATAAATGCTGTTGGGTTGTACCAGTGGACAGGCAGATAAGGAGAGTATTATAGAATCATAGAATAATTAGGGTTGGAAAGGACCTTAAGATCAAGTTCCAACCCCCCTGCCGTGGGCAGGGACACCACTAGTGCCCCTAGACACTAGACCACATCTATCTTAAACTTCCCCTGTTTAAGTTTGAACCCATTACCCCTTGTCCTACCACTACAGTCCCTAATGAAGAGTCCCTCCCCAGCATCCTTGTAGGCCCCCTTCAGATACTGGAAGGCTGCTATGAGATCTCCATGCAGCCTTCTCTTTTCCAGGCTGAACAGCATGGTTTGGCATGTCTGTGGGAGCACTAAGGACCTGAACCACTGCTGTGCAAAGTGGGGAGATAGCACATTGCAAGTGCCTATAGTGGAGTGTCTGCATTTTCTGCTGGGTTTTTGTGTCCTTGCCCTGGAGCTGGGGGTTTTGTCAGACATCAGTGCAGTTCAGCACAGCTGCAGCCTCTTCACAGCCAACTGTTTGGTAGAGGTGCCAGCAGGTCAGGCTTAAGGGAGACTCAGGAATGTACTTCAGAGCAATGATGAAAACCATGAAGCACCTGTTATGCTGCCTCCTGCCTGGACAAATGTCTGCTCTTAAATCTATCTCTTTGGGAGGCTGCCACTTTGGATCTGAGCTCTCGCAGCTCCGGGGTACTTGTGGGAGGAAGCTCTGGCTCGGAGTGCTGCCATTGCACCTTGCTTGTGCTGGGGATGAAGAGGGAGGCCTTTTGCTTCTGAAGCTGCGCAAACCGAGAGGCTTTTGCAGAAGGATGTTGAGAAGACTTTCCCTTCTGCTGGCCATCGTCGTGGGAGCTGGGAGGTTTAGTGCCATCCGGAGGTGTCAGCGCTGCTGCAGGCAGAACCTTGTCTGCTGCTCTTGCCAGCTCTTGGACTCTTGCAGAAGCGAAGCCCTGCTCATTTGCCTTTTTGATAGTAGGTGAGGTGCTAGGCAAGTATGTGCACTACTGATTTACAGCCCTTACAAGAGCATCTGCAAAAGACTGCGCATAATTTTGCTAAGCTTTTCATAGCTGCCTCAATAAAAGAGTCAACTGTTGTAAGGTTCTTCAAAACAAGAAAGTGAGGCTTTCCGGCTGGCTTTTCAGCAATGCCTTAAAGGGCACATTTCACTAGTACAGCACGAAATGGCTCTTTCTGGCAAAGTATAGTGACAGTGCTATTACTACATAGTAAATTCGGTCTTGGGCCAGACATTAGGCTATTTGGGCTCTATAACACTATTGATAGGAGAGATTCAAAGGCTCCTTTCCCCTTTTTCTGCCTTTTTCCTCCCTCACTCTCCCCTTCTTGCTTTTAGATCTGAAGTGGTTTGAAATTGCCCCAGATGGACATTTTGGGCAGAATTATCTGAAACTGCCTAAACCTGGGCAGCATAAAGAATATCTCCTTGTACTTCTGCTCATTTGTCTAGTGGGAGTGAAGAGTGAAACTCTTGGCCAGGCTTTGCCAGCGTTCTCCTGTGCCTGTTTATTTTGTGTCTTGTGGAATCTTCACCTTCCACACGTGCCTTCTGCTCGTGAGGATACAGCTCACCATTCTGGCTGTCTCAAACTGACATGGGCTGTGAAAGCCAGTTTGCCTGTCACTATACCAAGGACTCTGCAAGCTAGTCGGCTGTGTGGAGATCTGGAATGAGCTGCCTTGTACCTACTCTCAGCAGCAGCTCTCAGCCCACAATGGCCAGAATGAGCCGGCTGTTACACTGTGCAGGGCAAGGCTCATTTTCCTTGGCTGTATCGGATGTTGGGGTTTATGGTCTTTTCTTGGCTCCTGCCCTCCTCTGGATGCACAACTGAGAGCAGTGTTTGCTTGGGTCCATGTTCTGTATCTGTTTCTCACCTTCTTCTATGACAAATTGCTTCATTTTGCAAATGATGTATTGCTCGTTAGCAATTCCAGTTAACCTAGAGAGCCTTGGACACTGATTGTGCAACTGCTGATGTCTCTGTGTTTTGCTGGTTCTCCCAAGAACCACTAATTGCAGTGCATGATTTTCTCAAGGCAATGAGCTCATCTGCTGAGATGACGGCAGTGCCACTGTACAGGCTCCTGCCTACAGCACTTTGCATCACATGCCTTTTGGAAAATGTGGTTCCTTGATTGTTGGTGGTAGGGGACTGACTGCCTTCGAAAGCTGCATGAATGTCTAGCTGGAAAGTACAATTTACCCTCAGTGCTCTTTTCTGCAAAACCATACTCCCTAGCATAATTTGTCCTCATATGACTAGTGCCATTAACTTTAATGGCTTGCATAATCAAGCTGTCACATTATCCTGCCCCTCACTGTATTTTACTTTGCTTCTTGTTCTCATCCAAGCATCCAAGGAACAGTTTGTGCTGTTTTGGCTGAGGACAAACCTGTGCTGGTTGACACTGAAATGCACAGGCACCACTTCTCATGGCCATTTGGCCACCTAAGAAGCAAAGATAGTGGATTTATTAATTTGCCCTAAACAACCTCTGGAAGCATGTTTTACATTATAAATAATGTCAGAGTTTATATTTCTGTCTTGAGGCACTGTCAGTGTCAGTAAGAAATAAGGATTGAGACCAGTAAAGGATTTGCAATGTGCACCCAGCACTGGGGAATAAGGTGAGCGCTGGCCTTAGTCCAGTAGAAATGTGGCTCAGTAAACTTCTTCAAAGACTGTTCAATCGCTCTCTTTATTATGCAGGAGCATGCAGGCTGTATACAGGATGAACAGCGTTTTCTCAACGGCTGCCAAAGGAAATGTTTTTTATGCTGTGTATAGTCATTTTCTGCACTTTGGTGTCTTGGCTGGCAGCAGAAGAGAGCTGCTTCTCACCTTCTCACGGAGGTTATTTGTATGGTGCAGCCTAACTGAAGTGAGGCACAGGAGGACCCTTCATGAGCAGTTTGCTTCCTTCAAACCTAAGCACAACTCAGTTGGTCCATATCTTTGCTGAGGAATCCACCACCTTGCTGTTGCCATATAGATCAGGAGCAAAATAATATAGGAAAAAGTTATTTTGGAAGGAAAACACCATAGACAGTGGATAGCTGTATGGGAACAGCAGGATGGTTGCGTGGCTGTGGGTGAGGTGAGATGGCCTGGCACCCGGGGGCTGTGGTCTCCTCTTGTAGCTGGGGGCTGTAGCATACAACTCCTGCAGGCTCCTTCCCCAAGGCTCCTTGGCTCCTGCCACCCCCTGGATGACAGGGGCAGCACTCAGACACCCGTGATGTGTGCTTTACCTACACTTGTGACTTAGCCACCCTTGCCATCCCCTTTCAGCATGCAGCAGCAGGAAGAGGAGGAGTCCTTCCTTTGTTTCCCCAGACACTCAGGCTGGTTACAGAAGGATGTGATGCTCCCTCCTCCACAGCAGCACTGTGATGAACAAGCGCTGGCTATGAGCTGCTGGACATGAGCAGCCTGCAGTGAGTCAAATCATTGCACTGGGCTGTAGGATGTGTGGGGTGGTGTTCCCCACTCTGCACTGGCACACTCGTTAGGTAATTGCTTTCACCCCCTTTCATTGCAGTTGCTCTACAGCAGATGATCCAGCGTTGGCTGCTATGTGTGAAAAGTGCTGTCTCTGAGAATCAGTGTTACTGCTTGACACCTGCAATGATGAAGCAACCAAACAAAAGTCCTCAGTAATGTTAGGAATAGCGCAGTGTCTCCAGGTGTTTTTTTTTAACGCCTCTAGGCTTTTCACTAGCTTTTGCCCTTCCCAGTGGTTTATTACTTTCCCAAAATAGGTTTCCTAGGAAAAAAATTTTCCATTAGATTCATTCTGAAGCCAGAGTGACAGGCTGTTTATTTATTTAATTGGTTTTATGTTCCAACCAACACATTAATCTTCTCTGTGTTTGATTTTTGAGCAAGCGAAGCTAAGAGAAGGGGGAATGAATACCAGAGATGGGGGGGGGGGGTTCTTTTTCATGTTTTATCAGTGCTTTCTTTAAATAAAAAGCATAATTAGGCATACCTTTCTCATTGCAGCCTCTCTAAATGCGGCGCCTAAAGAACGTGAATTGGGCTTGAGCATCGTTTACTGTTCCTGTGCAGCCCATCATTTGCTTTACAAAAATAATTCTTGCTTATACTTTTTTTTTTATCTCAATATATTTATCTTTTGCAACTTAATACATTGACTCTCAGAGATTTTCCCCACTACTTGAACTATATTGTTCCGTGAAGCTTCTAAAACTGCATTAGAGTTTTTTTCCTTACTTTTTAAATCTAAATTTATTTTTTATGCTTCATAGGCCACAGTGTTCACAGTTGTGTGTACACCCCATCTGCACACAAAACGAGAATGAAATATGCAGGGTTCATTACTCAGATGTGGTGAATGGCTTGAAATGTTTAATTAAAGAAAAAACACAAAGGGCCCAGTGAATCAGATGTTCACTGAGTAACAGAGCTGGGGGGAAAATCTTTATGAATATTAATGCTGTTTGAAATGTGGGCTCCCTTTTTTGCTCACAGTTAGTTCCCACTCACATCTTTCTGTAAGGACGACCAGCCAATAAAACATATGACATCCTCAACTTTTTATTTCTCATGGAAATTCTGCTGTGTTGGTTCTCTTGCCTTGATGGTAAACTTTTGGTCCTCAATCTGTTTCTGTAGAGTCCAGGCATTTCTGGACTCTACAATATACCTTTGTTTATGAGTGAAATGCCCAAATCTTTCCCAGCAATAACAAGGCCCTTTTGTTTCAGAATCGAAGCTTTGAAAAGTCTACTCTCACTTAGCAAAAGTCTATTCCCACTTGGTTTTTGTGAACTAGCTTGCATAGCCGAACTTGTGATACCCTTGCTAATCAGCACTTGCAAGATCAAAAAAGTACAGAGATAGTAAGTGCTGTATTTCTCTTGCTGTTGCTGTAAAATGTTGGTGTATTTTTAAACCTTTCCTGACGATTCATGCTTCTTGTAAGCTTCTCATCAGTAAAGAAGCTGAACAGAATAGAGGTTATTTCAGCTAATTGCAGGGTGACATTATAGCTTGAAATGGAGGATAAGGCATGAACAAGCACTTTTGAGTGCTCTGCCCATATTCCATTTTGTGCAGGCATGCTAATAGCTGTATCTGTTAGTATATTTTTAAGGCTGTGTTCAGTCTTAATAGGGTGATGTTTGTCTGTGGGCCTCCCTCTTATTCTGTTTGCAACCAGTGTATTTCTGACAATGCCTGCACTGTCTCTGTGCCGTGAGTCGAATGGACGACTTGTAAAGGGAACTGAGATGTTATACTGGCTTGTCACTGATGCTCTTCATTTGTATGCTGCTCAGGGGGCCAAGCCACTGGGGAAGAGACGTGCCAGAATGCTTTCCTTACAGGAGTCTCTGCCCTCTTTAATTTTCCCTTGCACTACTTAACCTCATGAACCATTCTTTTTCAAGGTGTAGCTGTTTCTGCAGCACAGAGCTTGGCTTTACATGAGGAAATAGACTGGATGCACAGTACCTATAAACCAGTGTGTTGCTTTGAGCTGTTTTATTTTTTGCTGTGAAACGCAGCATTAGGAAACAGAAAGCTGCATTGAGAGCATCTGGTGCCTGCCCCCTTCCTGGCTGCATAGGGGGATTCATGTGTGCAGAGAAATGAGAAGTATAATGTGGGAGTGTGGCCTGTGCAGAGCTGCTTCTGAGCAGCTTCAGCTTTTCAGGGAATGGCACATGCTTTTGGAAACGAATGAAAAGGTCCCAAACTGCTGTTCTTTTAAATTAAAAGAGTTAGTTTTGCTCTGAATCCAAGTGGCTGCATATTTGAGACTTGTCTTGCTAGTACAGTATATTTCTCCTAAAATGATGCAGTGATGCATCCTCAGTGGTGCTGAGGTAATGTGTAGACCAAGTGTGGAGTCCTCTCCTGCTCTGCTGTGTGAGATAGTGGCAGCCTGCAGGGCGAAGGGAAGACATTTTAACAATACGATGTAATTTTGCTCCTGAATTCTTGAGTACCTACTTGTGAAAAGTCTTCTGGCTTTGTTTCTTTGTTCTGTGTTCACCCTAGAAAGTGAAGGGTACTGGTTTTACATGCTGTCATCCTAGCTTTAACTGCAGCAGTTTCCAAGTCTGTTATGTGATGGTCCCATTTTCAGGACTGCTGATGTAGTATATGGCCGTTATGGGAGAGACTAGCCACCCTTAGGTGGTATCTCTGTGGAGCAGGGTCCAGGCAACCACACTGGCAGGGGCCAGGCAAGTGCTGCTGATCTCCCAGCAGCCTGTGATTAGTGTAAAGTTCAATGACACCAACTTTCTGCAATGTAAGTCATCCCCCCCCAGTCAGAGAAAGGTCTGACTGTTTCAGTCTTAGCTCCAGCCTATGTTGCTGTCCACATGCTGGTGTGATTTTTCTCTCCTCCGTCCTTCCCACAGCTCCCTTTGTGCCCCCTGCCCTTGAAGACTCCTGTGTAAAAGGCAGATCAAACAGACACCCTGGAAGGAAAATGCACAGCAGACGGAAGGCAATTTTGGTGAGGGCTGCAGGTCATACGTCAGGTCAAATCAGTCCCCAGTGGAGACAGCAAAGAAAATGTAACATTGCAAAAGTAAATGCAGTTTGCTGAGGTAAGGCCCGTGGCTGGTTTTGATTGCTTCTGGGTCATCTGCATGGCTACCTGCAAACCCTCTCTGCACTTAAACTCATCTGGTGCCAAACTCTTTCAGGTGAGGAGAATGAAGGTTAGGTGGAGGTTGCTAGACATTGGCCAGGGCAGTGCCTGAATGTTTGTGTGAGCCGTGTTAGGAACAGTACAAAGCTGTTCTTACCTTGGTATCCCAGGGAGTGCCATGACAAGAATGAAGATGCCCATTTCTTGTATTGTACTATTAATTTTCTTTGGAGCTCTCACTGTCCGCCTGCCTGTTCTGGAAGGTGTAGATCTAATTCTAGACTTAGACAATCACAGGTCAAGTCAAGGTCAGTAGAAACTCCTAAGTATATTCCTACAGAAACCTGTTTTTACAGTCCCACTTCCCTGGTCCTTTCAATGTGTAACTGGGAGCAGCGGTCTTGTGTTCTTCCTAAGTTTCACCAGCTTTTGATATGCTGGGTGCTTCAGGGTACTGATTATATTGCTGCCGGTATTAGGAAGAGAGAAATTTCTTCTTGAAGCGCATTTTGGATGAAAACTCTGTAACCAAAATAAAGTTCAAATAAAGGTATCCCAGACCCATGCTGACCAGACACGTGTGATGGCCCATATCTTCCCAGCCTGTGAATGAATATAAATGGTTCCTAATTTCAAAACAAAGGTGGCTATAAGGGGAAAAATAAATGCTGTTACAGTTAGAAAACTATTTATTTATTGTATCCTAGCAGGGATGCAGATCCTATCTGCAAGTCTTGAATAATGATGCAATAGTCTCACCAACTCCTACCCTATAACTTTCGTTACCCCTTTGCATCATAACAATAAGTGAAATCCTGTTGCTCTTTTCCTTCATCAGTGATGGATACAGGGAAGGAAACTTAAAGGAAGCCGCATCAATGCAGGTGGGAAAGGTAAAAATTGTAGGTGGGTATGTTTGGTCCCTGATTTATTTGGAATTGAGTATCAGGAAGAGATTTCACAGCATCCTCTAAACAGAGTAGGGTGATCTGTTGAGGTTCCAAAACACTGTTGTTTCCGTGCATTGTAGATTTATTCTTGTACTGACAGTCAATGTGTCAGTGGAATTTTCTTACGTAGTTAGGAGGAAGATCATCACCTTCAACCCTGAGAGAAAATTGATTTCTTCAGCAGCAATTCCCATTTTTGTGTGCACTGCATACCAAGGGGATGAGGAATGCTCATGGATTTTATGTGCCTAAGCAGAACACAGCCTGCAACTGGAAATGTCACTTCTTGTAAAGCAATTTCATGTGCTGGTGGCTTGATGTTTTTCATTACAAATTTTCATTTGAAATTAAATTCCTCTTGGCCCCTCTGCTTATTGGGATTTGTGTTGATGAGCAATTTCTCACAAATCTGTGCATCATCTCTGTCATGCGTCTTCCTTTTCTGCTTCCCCCAACATGCAAATTAATGGTGAGAGGAGAGCATGACTCAAATTGTTACTTGCTAAGCCTTCTGGTTTTCTGTCATAGGAATTTTGCTATTTCAAAGCTAATCTTTCAACCACAACTACACATGTGCAAAACTGATAAACAGGTAAAGCAATCACCCCGCTTCATGAGTCCCAGTAATAGGCCAACAGATGTGGTCTGTGGTAGTGGCTAAGCAAAGTCTGTGAATTAACTGCATTTCAGTCAAGTGAAGCGTAGCTTGGGTTGCTCTGAGACAAACGTTTGAGTAAAGGATCAGCTCTGTTCCGCAACATTTTCAGCAGGCTTGGAAGACATTTTGGAACTAAATAGGCAACTTTCCCCAGAATGCTCTCCTGAACTGTAAGTTTTCAAGACCGTTAAGGGTGATCTCACAGCTTCTTTCTAGTACTTCAACTTCTGACTAGACCGAGCCTCTGATGCAGATGTCAGCATGTTCCCAATTACTATGGCAATATCCTTGAGTGCAGCCATCTCCAGTCAGGTAAATCTGTACAGTTGAATATAGCAAAGTGCTGTTTCAACCCTACTGTGGGTTTCTTCCAGCTGATTTAGCATTAGTTCCCAAAGTCAATTCCAGCACAATTATTTTCTTTTTCCCTTTTTTTCTTCTCTTTTTTTTTTTCCCTGTCTCTATTCCTCTCACCTGAAGCCATTTCAGGGAAGAGAAGTCACATAAATTGTGTTAGGATGTGAAAGACACAGCTGAGTATTAATTCAGTTATTTTTCTGTTGATATTCTGTGCCATTTTTGGCAGAAATCTTTTCCACAGCCTCATCTGTGGCAGGAGAGGGGATATGTGAATGCACTTTGTTTGGAAAGTTTACATTTCAAAGTTTGCCTTTCTTTCCATTTAGAGCTAGCTGAGCTGTCTGCCTCGGTGCAGAAATCCTGCAGTAATCTATCTGTTAGCATTATTACACTGAAAACCAGGAAAGTGTCTTTGTGTTTTTGTGATAATGTTCTTCTGTTATGAAGAAATTTTGCCAGAGTCAACCCATCTTCTATTGCCATATGAAGTTTCCAAAATAATAATGTCTGCTGACTTCCAAATATTTGGAATTCTCTAAGTAGAAGGAATTATCTCTGTTCCACAGCAGGGGTATTGTGTATGCCTTCCTCACCCTCCTGGCCCTAAGGGGGCTGGAATGAATGCTGTGATATAAGAAAGCAACTGCTGATCTCTTGTACCATGTGAAAGGCCCATCAGCTGTGGGACTGCACTGCCCTGGCTGTGTAATGTTTTGCAGAGAGGCCATGCCCTACCAGGAGAAAATGCAGTGAAAATGGGCATACCCCAAACCTGAAACATAATCTGAAACATTATGTTTTTCTTACTTGCAAGAAGCTAGGCCTGATGTTTCAGTGAGGATATAACATGAACAGCAACTCCTCCACTCATACCCTAAGTTGTGGTTTGGGGTTTGGGGGGAAAGGCTCTAGAGCTAGGGCTAAAAGCGTAACTCTAAAAATATGCTGACATCCCATACGGACTGACAGCAGTAATAACTCCAAAGAGTGTTGGGATGCTATGATCCCTTACATAGTAAAGGGTGTAGCCAAAATCTTTTGAGAAGGCTAAAATCCATCTAAGACCTCATGTACCAGCTCTGCACAGCATCTTCTCTGTGTGGCTGGCTGCATTTATCAGGGAATAACTAGAAGTATAAGCATGGGTTTCTGGGTGAGGTGCAGTGTACACGAGTGGATATTGTGGTGCATGCATACAGTTCTTACTGCATTATTCGTACAATAAATCTGGTGATTCCAGCCAGGCCCTGAGCTAGCCTTGTGCCCAGCCGGCACAAAGCACATGCCTGCCTCATCCCAAAGTATGCCAAGTATGCCCTGACCACAAGCATTTCTTTCCATTGACTCTACTGGGGGATGAGAGTGCTATGTGGCTGAAATTTCTCTTGTTCTGCTAAACGTCTGTCAGTTGAATCCTGTCCTTAGTAAAAGGTATTTCCCTCTCACGATGTTAACTAGATAGCACAGACAGTTTGGTTTCTTTTTCTTAATTTTTGGTATTCATGAGGTACTTGATGCATGTAAACTTCACTGGGGTTTATTGTAGCTCTTACGGTTATAATGTTATTGTAGCTGCAACTGCTTACAGTTGTAAAGCTAAGATTCATGGAAAACTAGGGAAAAATGGGCTGAAGGGGGAATGCCAGGAAGTTATCAAGTTCTTATCCCTGCTCCTGAGTATGATCAGCAATACTTCAGTCATTCATCACTGTCATTAATCTACTCTGTGTTTGAAGAACTCTGCACAAAAGCTATTCCTGTGCTTTATTGTCTTTATATTTAGTTTTTATAATGTTTGAACTGAGTCGTTCTTGCTCCAATTTCAGCCCATTATTCATTATCTGCCGTGGTTATAGAGAACAGATTATTCTGTGTACTTTAGTAGCATGTTTCTATGTACATAGAAATCAGTTATCACCCTGCCCATAGCATTCTCTTCTCTAGATGAAAACAACACAGTTTTCTTTAGCCTCTCCTGACAAATCATATTTTCTAGATATCTTTCTTGTTCTTTGACCTCTCTTCCTCTGGTCCCCATATGGTTTTTTTTAAATCACTGGATGCAGGAGATAGTACTGGAGCATTATGAAGCGGAGCAGAGCAGAAGGATGACCTACATTGTAGGTGATGTGTGCTCCTGTTTATACATCCCAAAGTGTTCAGTTTTTGTAGCAGTATGACTTCACCGAGTCACACTCACCTTACAGTCTGCTCTGTCCCAAATCTTTCTCTGAAGAGCTGTTGTCAGAACACTTTTCCCCAACCTCTGTTTGTACAGTTGGTTGTTTCTGGGTATGTGAAATAATGGTACTCTTAGCCGTGTTGAATTTCAAAGCATGTCTTCAAATGATGAAAAAATCTCTTATAATTTTGTCTTCAGATATAATTGCTTTCCCTCCAGACTTGTGTGCTGCAAATTTTAATAAGCATGTCCTTTACTTACTCCTTTCCTTCACTAATGTCAGTGTGGGCTAGAACCAAGAGCAAGAGAAAAGGGGGTAACTTGGCATGTCTTTTTGATTTTACAGTGGCCCATTAACGACACTTGTATGAGTCCTCCATTTGTTGCATCAAGACTGTTCTTCCTGATTGCTTACAAGAACATCTATGGATGCAGCATCCAAAGAGGTGTGGCTTTAGGGGTAGAAAGAAATGCAGAAATATTTTTATACAGAGGGATTTGGAGCTTTCTGTGGAAGTGAAAAGTCATGGGATGCTGATGTACTAGCTTTCTCTTCAGTTTGACTACAGTCAAGTTGCAGCAGTGAATGACTGTGCAAAATGATGCTGATGTAAGTACAGGCTCCTCACTTGAAAATCTTAATTTCACATAAAAATCATGCAGTAAAACATAAATCAATCATAAATGTAAGCATTTTGGAAGCTGCTAAATAGCAAGTACTGGTATGGCTACAATCCTGGTCTGAATGTTCAAGAACATGCAACTAGATGCTGACATTTGGGAACGTTTTTCGGCCAGGTTGGATGGGGCTTTGAGCAACCTGGTCTAGTGGAAAGTGAGGGACCCCCATGGCAGGGAGCTGGAACTAGATGATCTTTAAGGTCCCTTCCAACCATAACCATTCTGTGATTCTATGGTTCAATGAACATTGGCATTGCAAGTGCCATGTTAAATGTTCCCATAGACTTGAAAGCTGATATATTTCATAGACTGAAGGTAAATGTAGGTCCAAGTACTATATATCCCCAAATCCCTTGCCAATGCGTAGGGTTTACAGTAAGTACTTTTCATAGTAGTTTTGCAGTTCTTTATGCATGTCTTAGATGCGACAGCTGGTGAGAATGGAGATAGCATGTGCGGCACTGACAAATGCTCAAACTGAAATAATCCTGAAAAAGAGAGTCCTTGTGCCACTTTGTCTTTGGGTTTCTGATGATAATAGCAGATGTCTGCAGGGATGGAAGATGCAGGCTCCTGCTGTGAAAGACTGTAATAATGAGAAGCATCTGATGAGCTCACTCTGTTTCATTCATACTGATGAGTTGATACTTTAAGGATACAAGTAATTACAGCAAGTTTGATCAGATTTAGTTTAGGTGCAACTGGAACTGATTCCAAGAGAGGCATCTTGCGTGGACTGGAAAGTAACTAAGATGTGATACGGCTGGGTGCATAATCTTCCTCTCTTTATTTCTCATTCCTTCTCCATCTCTGTTTCCCCATCTACTTAGCACTGATTTTATGTTAATATCTCCTTAGAATTTACTTGTTCTGCAGTCTTTAAAGTTTAAGGTTGTGTGGCATCATTTTGGTTTCATGATTATCAGAAGTATAGGGAAAGCAGTTTGGTTGTCACAGTGTTGTTCTGGCAGAGTCAAACTGAAAAACCACCTGCTTTTTGCTGCAAAGTGTGCCTGATTGCCTGTTTCTGACTGTGTTGAAAGAAACCTGGGGGTCCTGTAAAGGATGAGAAATGTGGTGGCTGGGGCTATTGCTGCCCTTCACAGCAGTTGTTTGGGGCTGGTGGACTGGAACACTTCCAGGGAAAGGGTACTGATACCAAAGTATCTTCACACATCGCTGATAATCATGGGAGGGAAAGTGCCTGAGGGAAGGACAAAACTGTGTAAACAACTCTGAGATGGAAAGACATACAGCAGCCCTTTTGGTTGCTTTGACCAAGGGTAGACCAGTAGGAGGTCTGTAGCAGTTGCTTCCTCCAGGTCAAGGAAAACATTTTAGAAGCGAACTCCCCTTGCTTTATTTTGCTTTTCATTCTTGTAAAACATTGGGGGTTGAAGAATAAAATGGGCAGCAGTTATTGTTTGATGGCCAGTGCCCCTGGGAAGTGGGTGCAACCTGGTAGCTGTGCTTGTTGCCTTCCTATGGAAACTGCAGGCAGGGAACGCTGCAGGCAGGAGGTGCCTTGCCATCTCCTACAGCTCTGGCTCCACTTTCTGTGACTGATGCCCCACATCTGTTGTGGGTTGAAATAAACATCCCTTTCTCCTGCTGTAAGATCTTGCCATGAGCTTTCTTCATCGAGAAGGACCAGGTATCACTGTGCTACCTGCTGTCAGCCAAGCATGACTGCTGGGACGGGAGGCTGGAGGAGCAGAAATGGGCCACTGCTCTGGGAGGGCAGACCGCTCCTTACATGCCAGTCAGCAATTAAATGGTGGCTGTGAAATGGAGGCAGGCAGGAGTGGGCCATTTTTGGAGAGCTGCTGGTGAATGTGTCAGGGAGCTGTGTACCTTCACACTGCCCCGGCAGCAGTGGCAGCCCTAGGGTGAAACTGGCGCTATAATTAGCTGGTGGCAATCAGCAGCAGCTTGCTTCTGTCACAGTGGTTCAGACCATCTGAAGCAGTAAATAGGCAGAGCTGTGGGGATTTTGCTTTAATGACTGTAAGTATTTTCCCAGTGCCAAAACCAGCTGGCTTTGTTTACCTGGATTGCAGACTGGTTTGTGGCTTTATTTTTGTAATTCAGCAGTAGATTGGTCTTTGCTTTCCCTGCGTAAATTGCAGATGTGTTGAAGCATTAAGAGGCCTTATTGACAGTTCTGTGCAACCCCTTCAATTTATGGTAATCTTTCAGCTAATTAAAAGACTTCACTGATTGGAATATATGCAGATCCCTTTCTGGAGATGGTCTCAGTGCATTATTTTAACCCATGCCTTACCATATTAGTCTGCTCTGCTTGAACCACTTGGGAATCATAGAATGGTTTGGGTTGGAAGGGACCTTCAAGCTCACCTAGCTCCAACTTTCCTGCCATGGACAGGGACACCTTCCACTAGACCAGACTGCTGAAAGCCCATCCAGCCTGGCCTTGAACACTGCCAGGGATGGGGCAGCTGCAGCTTCTCTGGGCAGCCCTTGCCAGTGTCTCACCACCCTCATAGTGAAGAATTTTTTCCTAGTATAGGAACCCTTACGAGGCTGGAAGCTGCTTTTTCACTGAAGGCATTTTCTTTATGTAATAAGATCCTGAGTCATTTTGAGCTAAGATTTCTTTCAGCACTGGTGGGTGAGCGAAACTATGTACCCCCCAACTCTTTGACTTGCACCATTTACCTGAGCCTGTCTTCTGGAGAAGAGATCGTGACATTGTATGCCACCAAATGTTTTTGCAGGAGCTAAAGCTAGGGGAGGAGTATACTGCATCCTGTTCACTCTTCGTTTACAACATGACAGGCCAGTACATCAGGATTTGTACTGACTTTTAATGGGTCTTTGCGGGTGCAGTTAACTGAAATGGTTTGATACCTGCCTGTCATAGTTTAACCCCAGCCAGCAGCTATGTACCACAAAGCCAGTCTCTCACTCATTCCTGGAGGAGAATCAGAAAAAAGTGAAATTCAGGGGTTGAGATAAGAACAGTTTAATTGTAATGATAATGATGAAAGGAAAAAGAGAACAATAAAGCCCAATAAACACAAGTGACACACAATACAGTTGCTCATCACCCACTGACTGATGCCCATCCCATCCTTGGGGCAGCTCCCTGATAAGTCACCCCGATTTCTCTACTGCATGTGACATTCTATGGGATGGAGTATCCCTTTGGCTAGTTTGCGTCAGCTGTCCTGGCTGTGCATCCTCTCGGCTTCTTGTGCCCCTCCTCACTGGCAGAGCATGGGACACTAAGAAGTCCTTGATTTAGAGTAAGAACTACTTAGCAACACCTAAAACATTGGTGTGTTATCAACATTATTCTCAGACTAAATCTGTAATCAGTTACTAGGCGGAAAATTAACTCTATCCCAGCTGAAACTAGGACACTGCCTCATCTGACATGTTATCCATTTTCATTATTTTGTCCTGTGGTGGTAGGAAATCTGCTTCCCCTCTCTGGAAATGTTCATCACACTTAAGGGTTGTGGGCTTTTTGTTGCTGGCATGTCATCCGTGTCATCCTACAGCTCTAGCACTTCTCTGGCAGTTTTAAACAACATGACTCTGGGAAAGAGAATGAGGTCTCACGTCATCTTGGTGAGCAGGGTAGGATCCAGAAGTCTGCATCATACAGATGGAGCAAGACTGATTTCGACCTGATTCTATCAAACTCAAATGCTGACAGCAAGAGCTTGAAACATGAACTCCTTTTGCAGTCTGCAGTTGCAGGGTGTGATCGGCTTGCCCTGCATTTGGTTATAGAGCTGGACAAAGAGCATCTGGAAGTATACTGGGTACTAACGAACTTTGGGCGCTTTTATTTCAGGTAAGTTTTTTCAGTCTGTCGAAGTGCTCAGGTTTGCTTTTCACTGAATTTGGGTTGTGCCCTGATGGCAGCTGTCACCAGCCCTTAGTGTACAGCTGTCCAGGCTTTGTCTTTAATTCCAGTTATTGGTCTGCATGGAGTTTCGTCTAATGGCTGTGCGTTTCATACAGCCTCCAACTTTCTTACACAAGGGTATGGCCATTTGTACAAAAAAGCACAGAGAGGGCTTAGCAGGCCGGTGCCTTGGTCTCTGCGGTGGGACTCTGAACCATTAATCTCTCCTGTGGTTGCTGATGTGTGTTTGGAAGCCTGAAATGGCATCATGAGGCTTCAAAGCCGATGCTGTCAGATAACTTACCGGTCTTATCTTTCAAAGTCAAATGTTTTTTCTTCAAATCCTTACATATGTTATAATCCTGAACACCCTGTTTGTTCCCATCTTTTCCCTTTGTGTGCCCTCTTTCATAAATTATTCCCTGTTTATAAATAAATCATAGAATAGCAAGGGTTGGAAAGGACCTCAAGATCATCGAGTTCCAACCCCCCCGCCATGGGCAGGGACGTAAGGGCACAAGTACATTTTGGGAGATTTTGCAAGTGCTGTTTAGAGAATAAATTTGTTCGGTACAAAAAATAGCTCTGAAAAGCATTTGTCATCAGATAACAACACTGTAATCCTAAGCACCTGCATCACACCCAGGTTGCTGTAACCCAGAGGAATTTTTAGGAGGAAGTACTGCTTGCAGTGTATGATACTAGAAGTGTTTGCTGCTTGGCATATTGTGGAACTAAATGTACAACCTTAGTGGCTGTATTTATAGCATGTAACAGCCAGATACACCACAACAAGCAGAAATGCTCTTCAGTGTCATGGGAATTCCCTAGTGTTACGGCTCAACAGAAGGATGGAGCCATCTTCTCACTGAGACATTTGGTACTCAAACTCTCTGAAGCAATTTTCATTAGACTGTACCATGTGCCTCATGTACAGAGTGTTTTATGCTGAGGCTGGCACAAACCACTTTGTTGATGCTCTGTTTATAATGTACTCCATACCACACTGTGTTCAGATAGCAAAGGAAAGCATTGCTGCTCTCATCACCTGGGAGGGGGATTAAGAAGGAAGCAGAGCATCCATTGTAGCTGGAACTGTTGCCTATATATCTGCTGCTCACATAACCAATAATCTATGTTCAGCACGAAGTATCCAGAACAAAGTGTTACCCACACTGTTCCCCTGCTGACATTCATCATTCCAGTTTCCATCTGCTCACAGGTTTCTAGGGCATTAACTGTGTACCCAGCTGCTGGTCCTGTCACCTATGGTTCAGGTCCAGGGATGGGCTTCATAAGGAGTTGCCCAGTGTCTCAACCCTAAGGGCTGGCAAATGACCCTTTCAAAATGCAGCTTCTTAGATTTTTGCACTTGGATGCAGATGTGTATTCATGTGTAGATTCGTTTCATGCAATGTGCGAAATGATACTTGTGGAATTTATAGAAAAATAATTATTTTGCTTTTCCAGGCCTCTGTCTCTTCAGCTGATGTGCACTCTCAGCCCTGTTTCAGTCCTTGAATATCTTCAAGTGTTAGACATGTTTTTCAGTCATTCACCTGCCATAGAATTTTTTTCTCTTCTAGACTTCCAAATTTCTCTTCTTGAAGCCAGTCAAAGGTGCAGTTTAAACAGCCACAGCTTTAATCACATTCCTAGACTGCTCCTGAACAAGATTTGCAGTGCAAGAGAAGAGGGAATTTTCCTTTCCCTTGGGACTTGTAGCACTTCCAGCTTAACTTGGAAAGGACACAAGATAGAAATTTTTAACATTCTTACTCTCTCTTTACAAGAAAGTGCAAGTATTTTACATCCTGTAAGAGACTTCAGCATCCCCCAAGCCTTGTAACCATCATGTTGAAAGGATAAAAAAATGGTCGTAGTAGGACTTGGAAAGCCATCTGATGTGTTTCTAGCAAGGTGACATATGGAGTATGCAGGGCAGTGGAGTGTAAGGTAGCTTATTTTTAGCATTTCTGTCTTGCCAATCAAACCCAATTGTGGCTTTACCACCTGTCTACAATCCATGGTTTCAGACTCATACTGCAATTACCTTGTATGCCCTCCTTCCCCATCACATATTGCAATTCATATCCTCAGACTCTGCTACAGAGTGACTTAAAGGCACTCTTCGAATTTGGCAGGAAGAATGTGACTGCTGTAAGAGTCTCTAATGCATCCTTCTGTATTATATTCATTACTGACAGGGGATTTGGAGAGGGTGGGGATCTGAATAAAGTGTGTAAAATTTGCTGCCAACAGCATGATAATTAAAAGAGAGGAGATAACAGTATATGTAATAACATTGTTATATGTGCACAAAGCAGGGCTGATCTTGATGTTGGAAGTTGGGTATTTCTAAACCATGTGCCTTTAAGACCTACATAAAGCTGTTACATTACCTTAGGGTTTTTCTTTTGAATTTCTAGCTTCAGAAAACCCAAGCTTGCTTTCTTTTTTTTCCCCTTCCCTTCCTTCCGGACAGCGCTCTCAAAACCTGGGGGTGTTTATTTGAAAGAAGACTCAGTGTATATAAGATATGATGGTGTGATAAGACATGCTGCAGTAAATAGGGGCAGAATCATGTGGACACCGCTGTCACAGAGATGGCATGTTTGAGCTGACTTCATTACCTCCTCTTTGTAATGCCAGGTTTTTTATTTAGGACAGTTACAACTAGTTTTTCTCTATTGGTCTCTGACATCTGGTGGCAGCATCAGGTAATGCAGTTAATTTGCTCAAAATCTTGCCAAGAGGGTAGCTCGAGCTTTAGATTTTGGAGCTTCAGTAAGTTTGCTGGAAAAGAAGCTAACTTGGCTCTTGGTAATGTATTTTGGTGTGCTTTTCACCTGGGTAGGAATTGCTTAGATCCAGGGTGGGGCTTCATGAGGTAGTCCAGTAGAAGCAGTCCAGTAGAAGCTTCATGAAGTAGCCCAGTAGAAGCAGACTTCTGAAGGATGGGATTTGTGCAGTCCAGACACTTCCAATAAATCGTGTTAATATGTCAATCATAGAATAGTTTGGGTTGGAAGGGACCTTAAAGTTCATCTAGTGCCAACCCTCCTGCCATGGGCAGGGACACCTTCCACTAGACCAGGTTCCTCAAAGCCCTGTCCAACCTGACCTTGAACACTGCCAGGGATGGGGCAGCCACAGCTTCTCTGGGCAACTTGTGCCACTGTCTCAGCACCTTCATAATGAAGAATTTATTCCTAATGTCTAATCTAAATCTACCCTCTTTCAGATTAAAGTCATTCCACCTTGTCCTGTCACTACCTGCCTTTGTAAAAAGTCCCTCTCCATTTTTCTTGTTGGCGCCTTTAGGTACTGGCAGCTGCTACAACATCTCCCCTGAGCCTTATGTTCTCCAGGCTGAACTAACCCCAACTTTCTCAACCTGTCTTCATAGGAGAAGTGCTCCATACATATATATATCTCATTATAAATTAAATGGTAAACTTCCATTAACATAGTGCATGTTGATTTACAATGTTGCCAGTCAAATTCCACTAAGAACTGTTTTGATACTTAGCATAAGGTTGATGATGGCAGCGCTGCAAAAGAGGTGAAAGCCACTGGCTGGCTCTTTGGTATTTTCTTGCTCCAACAATTAATTCCCCAAACAAGTTAAAGTTTGCTGGTTAGCTCCGAGAAAATAGCCAAGTCTCGAAACAAGATTACGCTGTCATTCTCAGCTAGAAAGTGGCGTATTTTTGGTTTTGCTAGAAATGACTGAGTCCTCCCCTTCTTTCCCTTTTCCTCTGCTCTCCTCTACCCCTTTCCCCTTTCCCCTTTTGCCCTTTTCCACTTTCTCCTTTTCTCCCTTTGTCTTTCTTTTTCCTTTTCTCTTTTCCTTTCCTCCCCTTCTTAAGTGCCGAGTAGAGACAGAAATGAGGATAAACCCAGCAAAATGGGCAGCAGATGCACATATGTATGTGGCAGGCTCTGCAATATACAATTTCACTGCAGTTCCAGCGCAGGGACTTGAGGTTTGTGTTTGGCTGCCAAGAGAGTGACAGTGAACCTCCCCCTCATACTTGCATGCTGTGTCACTAACAAATAATGCAGTTTCACTGTGAAGAATAGTTGCCGGAATAGGTGGATAGAATGTTGTTAATAGGAAGGGCAGCTTGCTTGGTAATGCTTTGTTTTCTATTAACAGGTTCGCCTTTTAATACTTGTTTCTTCCTTCTTGCTGGGTGAAAATAGTGTGACTTCTCAGTGGGGATGGTGCCTCTAGACTAAGCATCTCCTCTTGAATGGCAGCTGCATGTTGCCTCTCTTGCTCTGGCTGATGGAGCCAGGCTGTGACCAAAAGGACTGAGACCTCCAGAGAAAGGTGTCAGGCTATAAAAAAAAAGAAACGTGAGGATACCTTGAGCTTATCGTCCTCATCCTTTGTGGTTTGCTTTGAAAAGTTTTAGCAGGAATTGTACTGTAGGAAGGTGCCCAAATTAGTACTTCACTTCCTGCTTTGTCCTGTGGCTGGTAAGACCATGAATTTAATCCATTATTTTAGAAGTACTTCACACAGTGACTTTGATGATAACATCCTAGAGCCTTTTTCTAGCTAGATTGTTAGAGATATTTCATCCTTGTTCATAGTGTCAGTATGCCATCTCATGTTGTAGGAAAAAAGGCCCCTAAAAATTAAAACCTGCATTTTACAAGGGTGCTTAGTAGTCTGAATTATATCGAAGTCCATTATAGCCTATTTGGTAGATTGTTTACCATATGTGTTTTCCCATTGTGAAAGACAGCTAGACCTGATTAAATGTTTAAATGCTTGGATGTTTTGAATGAGGAATCGAGAGGAAGCTCCTGGTTGGCAGCAGAGGCAGCAAAAAGGCCAATATGAGCTTGTGAACTGCCTCTAAATCTCCCCAGCAATAAACTGCAGTCTGCAATCTCTTGCATTCAAGGTGACTTAATCTTAACCTACGTAGCAGTAATTTCCTGCTCACCAGTGAATAAGTGATCATATGAAAGTCTTTGTGGGGAAGGAGCAAGTGCACAGATTTGGGGGTTTCAGTGAACCCAAGGGAGTCTTGGCCTACCTCCTGCCTTGGAGAGTGGTGTCCCCTTCATATCAACTACCATCTCCTCTGTGTAGCAAAGAGTAGTTTCTGCTCTCCTTCCTATCAGCTGGAATTTGTGTGAATGTGAAATGAACTTGGTGTGCTGAAATGTTGGGTTTCGTGCAGCGCAGTGGCTCAAAGTTCTTCTGCAGTGAAGCCCGCCCCTGAGCAGAGGGGTTGTTTCAGGGAACTTCAGTGTTGTGTAGCCCCCCTGGAGTGTTTACACCAGTCACTTCTATGCAAAAATGCTGGTTTCTTGTACTTCAGCTGCGTTTGCTGCAGTTTAGCAATCAGGTCTAAGTGGTGACGGGACAGCTCTCTGCTGTCATACACGGCATATGAGTTGGGAGCCAGTAGCACAGCCTATTTGTAAAAACGTTCCAGCTTGCTTTTAGCGTATCTCTGGGGAAAACGAGCTCAGGGGCCTGCCACCACTGAGCCAGGAGGGGTTTGCAGTTGCTTCCTTTTGTAGAGAAAATTCCTCTTCATTGGACAATTTTGATTTAAAACCTTCATTTAACATTTGGGAAAGATTTTTTCCTGTCTAGTTATAATTGTTTAAATAGGTCAAGGTTGAGATCCAGATCATCATGAATCCTTTCCCCTTTAAAGGCAAATACTTTCCTACATGGCCTGAGGGACTGAAATCAAGTCTGACAAGGTGCACAGACCTGCATTTTATTCTTGGCTTTTCCACACTGCCTCTGTCACGCTTTTCTCCACCTGGAGAGCAGTGCTTAGCTTGCACTGCGGTTATGGGGATTAATTAATCCCTCTGTTTGCACAGTGTTCTGAACATGTCCAAACAAAATGCTGTTACTTTCATTGCCTGGAGGCTCTGTGCAGCCTGCTGTGACAGCAGGGCCTGGGAGCCCAATGGATGGGCAGAGCCAGGCCCCTCTCCCTGACAAGCAGCCAGGGCCACCTGGCATGGTGCCTCCTGAGGTCTGTCTTCCTGACCTCCCAGCCACCCCAAACAGAGGGAAGTACCATCCCTGCCACAGGAGATACCGGATCTGTGGGCTGGGCACAGGCTTACCAGGGCTCATGGGACTTCTGGGCTGTTTTCTGTCCCCTGCGGCTGGAGCAGACTGATAGAGGAGCTGCCTGCTCTGGTGATGAGGCTGCCGTGGGAAGATCTTCAGCAAGACTGGCTTGCAGGTTGCTGTGCATCTAGCACTGACTGCTAGAAATTTGGACCTTAATGTAAGACCCAAATGGTTGCATTATCTCTTGGTGTTTGGAACGCAAGAGGGGATTTGGGCTTTGCTTAGAAGATGTCAAACCACCACAGAATGATATCCTACGTCATATACACAAATGTCTGAGGACAGAATGGTTGCTTAGCCGTCTTAAAGGTGGATTATTAACTTTATCTGTAATCCCCTAGGCATTTAAGGCCATAAATGAGAAGGCTGGTGCTGTCTTTAGAGGGCAACAAGGTTTCTGTATTTTTTTGGCAAAGGGCTGTCTCATGTGCTTGACATATAGCCAAGCTCACCAAGACCATGGGGCACTGGCTTTGAGCGACATGACCTAGTGGAAAGTGTCCATGTCCATATCCAGCCCAAGGGGGTTGGAATTGGATAATCTTACAACCCAAACCTTGCATTTTCTTTGTTAAATAGCTGACTATTGTTTTGGAGGGGAGTGTTGGTTCACAGTAGAACAGGGGCCAGTTAAAGGCACAACAAGGATATTGACCAGTTGTAGTTATAGAAAGAAGCATTTGCATACAGTGATTGATTTTCTTTATCTCTCTTCTTCCAAAATAGATGCACTAGTAAACCATATAAGGTTTCACAGATGGGCTGTAAAATATCAATAGAAACATTGTGGTGGTGTTGCTGTTTCATTTCCTTCCGTCTCTTAATTTACTGCCTTACTTTATTGCTCCTCTTTTTTTGTCTTCTGAGTTTTTATTTCCTCTATTCCTTGTTGGCAAAATGATTTCCAAGTGGAACTGGCTGCTGGCATGATGGTGCTTATGCGGTGTAGAATCATAGAATGGTTTCGGTTGTAAGGGGCCTTAAAGATCACCTAGTTCCAAGCCCCTTGGGTTGGACATGGACATAGACACCTTTCACTAGACCAGATTGCTCAAAGGCAGTGGCCCGTAGTCCTGGTGAGCTTGGCTGTACGGGAGCTGCAGAAAATGCAGTCCACCAAATGGACAAAGGATGGTAAGCCAGAAGACAGAAGTTAGTTTGCTGTCATCATGGCAGTGGATCCTCTTCCAGAAATATATTCAGGACACTTGGATGCCAGTGCGAGGAAGCAGAGTATAAGAGAACACAGGTAGGGAAAGGCCTCCAGAAAAAACATTTGAGTTACTGATCATGTGTCAGGAAAGGATGACAATGCTGCATGGACAGTGGTGGTGGATGTGGTCAGCCTGTGGTGACCTGCTGGAGGCTTTCCCTTGTGAGGAGGAGGAGGACTATGAAAAGGGCATCTTTCTTAAGTTATCTAAGCTGAAAAGCTGTTGCAGAGGTGTAACTTTGAGAAAATTCTGCTCAGGCATGAGAAAGAAGCTGTGGGAAAGGTTTGAATTACTCCTCTGAAGAAGAAAAACAACACATGATCAGAGCTATAATAATCCATCCAGGAACATCACATTGCACTGGCATGTTTCTGGTGTGAATGCCCGTCTGCTCCTGAACATGCTTACTACACATTCTCTGAAAAGATATATCTTGATCCTATCAGAACTGCCCATCTTTATTTTGTCAAGTCTATGCTGTATGAAGTATTCCTGGTAAATGGAGGGTTTATTGGTGACTTACAACCATGGGAACTGTGGTGCGAGGCTGGTGTGTTTACTGGAAAATCAGTGCTTGGAGCTGAGAGACTCAGCCCAAATCTCACATTGGAGAGATGTCAGTGTGGTGTGAGGTACAGATTGCTGTCATTTCCATCTTCCTCCGTGTACTTTGTCGTAATGTAAAAGGCTTATAGATGGCATTTGATATAAAGCAGCATATGTAAGAGGGTGAAGGATAATGACTGATTAGCAGCACAACTGACTACCTAGGTATATGTCACTTCAACATATACCGACCTGCCACCTTAATTTAAAGCTTTTTGCCTTTGTTTTCCTCCTGCCATGGGCTACATTGCACAGAATAACCCAAAGCCTTCCTGAGGGCAGTTCCTTAGTCATCAGGTTCCTCTTGGCCACCCCTGGAGCTATATTATACCTTCTTGACAGTATCCCTCATGCTAGTTACTCTGGTGCGAGCTAATCCTCCTCCATAAAAAATGAATACAATTACCTTGGGTCATGTTCATTCTGCTAATTTGCTTTGCTGCAATACGAAGAATGATTGTCACTTGAGATAGCTGGAAAAGGAAATGAGGAATTTATTCATTTATTCAGCAGAGTATAAATCATATTGTTTTCTCTTCCAGGGAGCCAGCAGGTACTAGTTGTTGGTGTAAGGCTTAAGGATTGCATGGTTTCGGAGACATGCCTGTGATCCACACCACATGCATGCTGTGTCCTCTTCATTCATTGCATGCTCCTGCCTCCCTCTTTCTCCCAAAAGTGAGAGAATAGAGGCTGTTGTTTCTTGTTCTCTGGCTGATGGAAGAACAGCCTTAACACTCCTCTTCCTATATATTGTGTCCTCATTGGTAAAAACTGGTGTAAGGCCTTTTTTCTTCCCTAGTCCTCTAATCCTCTGTGGGCCATGGATTACCTTTCCTCTGGCTTTCTCTTTAACATGCTGCTTTTCCTTGGTTTCTTTGGCATATCTGCCCATGCAGGTTGTGCTGTGGGAGCAATGCTCAGCCAAGCGATGGTGGCACTGAATCCTTGCCATGGAACACAGAGCTGTCTGTGATCCAAGCAAGGCTTCAACCTCAGCTTCCTACCTTCAGCCATCTAGTGTAGTTCCATACCTATGGAGTTTATCATGTGCTCGCTCGACCCACCAAGGCCTGATTTAAGTCCCTGGTTTCCAGGATGCAAGGCCTTGGTCAGATCTGTTTGGCCTGGGGACCATGTATGACCTGAAGAAGGCAACTCCTTGCAGGAGAAGCAGCCCAAACTGCAGCTCCACAGGGTCTGGCATAGTGGCCCTGGTCGTTTTGGCCCTCACCTGGGTCTCATCTCTCTGTGCTTTGCTTTGCTCCTGGTGGCCATCAGTGTTAGAGATGATGAGATGTGCTGGAGCAGTAGGTACGCACTCTCGTAGGTGTTGCCTGGCATAGTTGCAACCTCTTTCCTGCTGTCCGATTTCTGCCTGCCTCCTCACTGTCAAACAAGACACAGACTGTCAAGAAATAAGGCTTGTGCGGTTAGAAAATGTGCTGGTTTTGTCTTGCTTTCTTCTTCCCAGGAGGGCAGGAGGGAGAGGAGAAAAAGAGGCAGAGTGGAGAAAGCAAACTCATGGGCTATCTGTGTGCTACCAGCAGGATGGGCAATTTTTGGTGGGAGCATTTTCTCCTGCTTCCCCTGTGCCACCCAGAGGTGCTTGTGGGGAAAACACACAGTTCACTTAGAAGTTGGCCTGGGAACAGAGGATGGGAAACCTACCTTGGTTCACAGACCAGGGTCCGGAACCAAGGCAGGAGCTTAAGCCACTTGAATAGACTTCTCTGGGGTTTCACAGGATAGAAGACATTTCATCAAAATGCACGAGGTTTAGTCATGAGTTTGTGTGGGTGAAGGATGCGGCTTTGTGCTTAGCTTTGGTCAAAGTATTTTTAGAAGCAGGTACTCAGTTACGTAGAGTATCTCTGAGTGCTCATTGCCCTGCTACATGACACCAGTCAGTCATCAGAAATGTTTGGGTTTTGTTATCTTTCACCTCTAACTCAAAATAAAGAAAATAAATTTCATCAGAACTTCCACTCAACATTTACTGCTCTCTCGCGGGACCTCTCAGACACTTAAAGTTGATTCAGAACTGAGGATTAATAATTGCATTGTATTAATTTATTTTTAACTTGACTCTACGCCTGAAAGCAACCAAGCAAAAGAAGTATTTAATAACTGAGAAACTTAGAGGAGCAGAACACGTAGCCCAGTGCTGTTAACATCCTTCAGCAAAAAAGATTAAGTGCTGCTGTCGTCATTTAAGTTTGGGGTTGGGGGGAGAGTAGGAGGGAACAGGGGAAGGGAAAGGGGAGATGTCTGATCCACTTAATGCAAAGTATAAATTGATGTCATTTTAATATTCTTCTTACAAGATTTACCACTTTACATGTAAATACCAGGCGGCAACGTGGCTATGTTGTATTTCCTATTCATATGGAGAATGTGTTCATCTACTGGAAGTTAACTGATCGCACTGAGTTAAAGGGAGGATAATAAAAAGCTATGGAGTGAATAATGGAAGGATTTAAAAATGAGGCATGGGGGGCAGAAGATAGAATACGGCGTAATTCTGGAGGTAAAACTACAGTTGAGATTAACAGTGTATTTCTGGACATCTGGCTGATCTAAAGTCTGTCTGACGATTATCTTGTTATTGTTAAACCTGCCGCCTTTATGTATGGATTAGGTCTGTTAAAATATGTATGAAAAACCCAGAATGATTATTAATTCTGTGCAGCGTAATTTGTGTGGGTCACCATTCAGAGCCAAACGGGTTATATTTCTACTTTAGTTCATGCAGTTTTGGTTCGTGGTCTGCTTTTTCTCAAAAATAATGTCAAAAAAGTGCATCCATGAGAAGCTTGGTGATAGGAAAGAATTTAAGATTAAAAAGTTACCATTTTTAGAGGAACTGATTTAGAAGGGAAAAATGGATGACTTATTAGTTACTAAAAATACATCTTCTGAGCAATTGTATGAAAATTAGCATCTAATAATGCTGCATCTGTATTTAGTCCTTTTCACTATTACAGATTTTTAATTAAAGACTCTTTTGTCTTCACGGCAATTAATTTGCAATCCTAATCTCTGTGTATAAAAATGGTTTGCAGGAGCATTGCTGACGTCCTCATAACTATTTGTAAAGAAAGAAAACTACCATGAAAAACACATTAATATCAGCTCCCATAGAAACACTCAAGCATTTCGTTAGCAGTTGTAAGCTGGGAGACAATAGGGAAGGCTTTATTAAGCAAAAGGTGGTAAATGGAAAATTGGAAGCAGAAAATCAAAGGTTAATCATGAACTGGCAAGTGCAACATCATCGTGTTGTTCATGTGTTTGCATTTCCATCATACCCTGATCACAAGTGCAGAATGCCACATAATAAATAAATAAATAACCCAACCTTTAGGAGCAAGAACAAACAATACAATGGCTCCACACCAGCAAAAAATGTTCTGCAGCCATCTGCTCAGCATCAGCCCAGCACCAGCCAGTGTGCTGTGAGCAGGAAGTACAGCTCATTCCTCAAGGCTTGATGGTCAAAATGTCACTGATTTTATGTTCTTTGCAGAGTATATTTAATGTGATCTTTTCCTTACAGGAACTGTCTCTGCTGGTGTTTCTAGTTACACATCTATATTAAAAATCCTCTCTAAAGATGTTGTGTCTATATGAAAAGGCTGAAGGTAGGGAATTGAGATACTAGATATTTTAGCATGTTATTCTAAGATGGAGTAAATGAAAAAAAGGGACATGTCAAGGGATGAAGGAAAAGGGACAAATCAGTGCAGGCTAGAGAGTGGTCAGAAAATGTGATGTTTAGATAAAACAGGTTTCTAAAGGTGTTTAGGTGCGTAAAGGTGCAGATGAGTCCTGGGGTTTTCAGATGGTCTGGCTGCTGGACCTATGCGCAATATGGAAATTGGGTGTCTATTTTCTACTGCATTATCCCTTGTGAATATCTTGGTGTTTTTGAAAATATCCCTATTTACATGCTGGGCTTCTTACAGTTTCTGGTAATCTGTTTTATAGTAGTTGTGAAAGCTGCTGTCTCTGTATTTTATCCTCTGTCCTGTGATGATGCCCATTCTTAGGCGCAGTCTTCATGGCTTAGCAGTGTTGACAGCCAAGTGTCAACACTGGGGTTTTGGACTGAGAGATTGACGAAGGCAATAGAGGATGTGGGAGCTCATATTCTATGATAGCTCTGGTTTAGTGCAGTTACTTAAAATCTGTTCAAGTAAGCGGCCTGTAGTCTACCAAGTGCCTCTGTGGATGGAGACTTCTAAGCCTCTATTTTAGTGTTTCTGCAGTGTCAGCCAGGCATTATTTTGTAGATGTGGGTGTACTCGGAGCAGCTAAACACTTGCTTAGATGTAAAAAAGCAAAAGTGAGATCTGAAAACTCTGTTGAAGTATCATAGAATCATAGAATGTTCTGGGTTGGAAGGGACCTTAAAAATCATAGAGTTCCAAACCCCCTGCCTCAGGGAGGGACACCTTCTACTAGATCAGGTTGCCCCATACAGCCTGGCATTGAACACTTTCAGGGATGGAAGTAATGCTGGATGGATTTAGAGGGAATCCTGATGCTTGATGCTTCAGAGCAGGGGTTAAAATTTTAGCAAGCATTGTTAAGTTGGAGGTTAAAACATATAAACCAGAATGAGATCTTCCACACAAAAATACCTATGCTTTTTATTCCAGCCAGCTGTAATGTAAACTGGCTGTTTAGCCACATAGTCACGTGGGTCATGCATGCTTGCAAGAAAGAGTTAAGAGCATGACTGGAAACTAACTTGTACTTGCACTGTTGTGAGTGTGGCTCATGCTGCTGCTGGAGGAGCCCATGGGAAACTGTGGTTTTCTGCAGCAGTCATGATGTTCATGGAGGCTCCCTGCAGGCACCAGTGGTGCTGGCATGGAGTCACACGCTGGAGTTCAAGAAGCTTCAGTATCCTGATGAAGATGTTAAAGTGAAAATATGAAGACCTTGTTTTTTCACACCACCTTTGTTCCCTTTCTAGGTTTTGCTGCCAGGAAATGCAAGTGTTAGACTTGCTGTCCAAGTAGTGTTGTGGACATTTGCTGCTGTCTGTCTTGAAAACAGGATTACCAGGGGCTCCTAAGCCACATGGACCGCTTCAAACTTTAGTCCACTTCTGGGATGAGGTTGTTCTCTGTGCTGAGTGCAGGTCAGCCAGAGCAGAAGTCTCTTGCAGAGAGACGGGATGTGGGGGCAGCTGTCCAGGTTAAAAGATTGATTATTGGTATGTTTGAACACTGAAAAAGTTCTA
The DNA here is from genome assembly GCA_039720435.1 of Amazona ochrocephala. Taxonomy (NCBI): domain Eukaryota; kingdom Metazoa; phylum Chordata; class Aves; order Psittaciformes; family Psittacidae; genus Amazona; species Amazona ochrocephala. The sequence goes on from CM077877.1 coordinate 91,865,166, forward strand.
ACATGAATATGGATTCTGTGGTATGTAGGTATTTTTGTAACTGTAAAAATGTGGGATGGAAAGCACCTCCTGGAGGAAGAACCTGACTCCTTGCTACCATTGTCTGATGCCTTCGTGTGTTGACCAAACTCTCTCTCAGAGCTAACTGGCTGCTGTATCTGAAAGTCCTGTTGAAAGGTTATTCAGAAACTCATTTTTAGGAAGGGTTAAACACCTCATTTTATCCTGAGACAGTATGGATGTGCTTTCGTACCCATGCAGTTCCCTGGGTGAAAAAGGGAAGCAAGCTGAGCTCAAAGAGAGTTGGACTTGTTCTCAGGTATTGCTGCCTTCAGCAGAGCAAACCACATTCTTCTGTTCTTTCCTCATGCAGTTGGCTTATCAGAGGTGGAAGAACTGAGCATTTGTTCTCTAGATCTTCCATGTTATCATTATGTCATACTTGAACAGGGAAAGCCAGAAACACACTCTGCTCCAGAGGAGGTATTATCAGTACTTGGTCTGTAGCACCATATTTCCATGTGCCTACTGGAAGTACCTCATTTGCACAACCATTTTTCACGCCTGCATTTCATTGGTAGCTTCTGAGCAGTTGGTACAGGTCCGTCATCTGTAATTCCCGATGACTCAGACCAGCATATGGCAGAGAGCCCTATTTGTATGCTAAGGATATTACAAATGGAATTGTGTTCCTTCTGTTTTGGTGTGAAATGCCTTCATTTCCTCCAATGTCCTCTGTGTGACAGTGTTGGCCACTTTCATCACCAATAAACTTTCCTTAGGATATCCCTATTTTTTTTTTACACTTATGTCAGCTCCAATGCTTCCAGAATTTCTCTAATAACTGCTATTGGCAAAGGCCATGGCAGCTTCCCCTGTGTTGCCATCTCTTTTATCATCAGACTGTTTCTGTACAGCTTGTTTTGCGTTTTCTGCATCAATGTTCAGTCAACAGGTTTGCCGAAGGGAACTTAGATGGTTCCAGCAGTACTGTTGTTGTACAAAAAGTGAGTCAGCTTTTCAGAAGGAGTTATTTTGGTTAATTTACAACAACTAAAGTTACTGTAACATCAGTAACTTCAGTGAGACATACTGCATGTCTTTATCCCACTTCCCACATACCTCTGTGCCTTCATTTGATAAAGCAAGTGAGGCAAGATAGGAAAAAAAATGTTAAAAGAGGACATCTGTTTAAATTAATAAACCATTTCTTTTCCTCATTTAGCAGCAGTAGAGCAGAGAGTGCTGCTGAAGATGTGCGCTGGTGATCTTGATTTGAAAATTAATGCTGGCTTTAAGTTTTGAACGGAACATTTTTGTAATATTGTTGCATTAACCCAGAAAGCCAACTGTATCCTGGGCTGCATCAAAAGGAGCATGACCAGCAGGTCGAGGGAGGTGATCCTGCCCCTTTACTCTGCTCTCGTGAGACCTTACTTGGAGTATTGTGTGCAGTTCTGGTGTCCTCAACATAAAAAGGACATGGAACTGTTAGAACAAGTGCAGAGGAGGGCCACGAGGACGATCAGGGGACTGGAGCACCTCCCGTATGAAGATAGGCTGAGAAAATTGGGGCTGTTCAGCCTGGAGAAGAGAAGGCTGCGTGGAGACCTCATAGCAGCCTTCCAATACTTGAAGGGGGCCTATAAGGATGCTGGGGAGGGACTCTTCATTAGGGACTGTGGTGAGAGGACAAGGGGTAATGGGTTTAAACTTAAACAGGGGAGGTTTAGATTGGATATGAGGAAGAAATTCTTTACTGTAAGGGCGGTGAGGCCCTGGAATGGGTTGCCCAGGGAAGTTGTGAATGCTTCATCCCTGGCGGCGTTCAAGGTGGGGTTGGACATAGCCTTGGGTGGCATGGTTTAGTGGGAGGTGTCCCTGCCCATGGCAGGGGGGTTGGAACTAGATGATCTTAAGGTCCTTTCCAACCCTAACTATTCTATGATTCTATGATTCTATGATATTTTAATGGGGCACTAGGAGTCAAGACAATACCTTGCTGATGGCTTGCTACCAGATGCCAGCCATTTTCAAAGGAGGAGGTAATGACTCACACCCAGTGGTATGTCTGATCATAGATGCTTCAAAAATTTGTTCTTTTCAGTAGGTGAGACTTGGGTTTCTATATCTGTAGGCACTTGGACAGTGAAAACAATAATCAGCATTTTCTAATAGATTTTATTTCTTCTTACATTTGCTTTCTTAAACAGAGGAATTCCTGTAATGATGCAGCAGGGGCATATTTACTTGTGTTGATGTTAAAACATCCATTTGAATGAGAAAATGTTTTCTTCAACATATCTTCACCATGTAAATGTGTTCAATGTGTAAATATGTGTAAATGTATTTCAGAAGCCCTTTAAAGATCTGACTTTATCAACAAATTTGATCCAAGTATGTTCAGCTTATTTTGTCTGGTTAGCAGGAAGGGGGATTTGGCTGTGTTTGAGTAGTCATGTTGGAGGAGAGGGCAAAGTATGTAGAAAGGCCATTTTTTCATTGCAGTTTAAGCGTTCTTTTGCTTTGAGGAATACTTTTAAGTATTCTTTGTACGATCTAAGAGCGTAAGTAATAGAGTGTAGTGGAAAAGAGCCATTCTGTTCTACCGTTCTGTACCCAGCAGATCACCAGTGCCTTTTGAATGCCCCTCCATGGAGGGATGGGATCCAGAGGCACTAAAACATCTGGCAGCTTTCCCATGTTTTTTGCCTTTGGATAGTGATGGGGGTTATTAATTTGAAACAATGAATGCTTATCACAAATACTATTAGACACGCTCTGGTCAGATCTGTCATTATCTCAACCCTTTGAGCCCCACGCTGGGCACCAAAAATAACTGTCATGGTATAAGCCCAGCCGTAACTCACACAGTTGCTTTCTCGCTCCCCCCACTTCCTTCCCCCCTGCTCCCGGACAGATGGGGAGGAGAATCGAAAGAATGTAACTCCCACAGGTTGAGAAAAGAACATTCCATTAACTAAGGTATAACACAAACCACTGCTGCTACCACCAATAATAATAATGACAAGGGAAACAACAAGGGAAGAGAATACAACCGCTCACCACCCGCTGACCGATACCCACCCTGAACGAGCAGTGATCTAACCCTTTCGGGTCCCTGCCCCCAGTTTTTACATCCTGTGCATGGCGTGCTGTGGTATGGAATATCTCTTCGGCTAGTTGGGGTCAGGTGTCCTGTCTCTGCTTCCTCCCAGCTTCCCCTCCTCCCTGTCAGAGCATGAGACTCAGAAAGTACTTGGTCAGAGTAAACATTTGAGCAGTAACTGAAAACATTGGTGTTATCAGCGCTGTTCCCAGGCTGAAAGTCAAAAACACAGCACTGCACCAGCTACTAAGAAGGAGAAAAATAACTGCTACTGCTGAACCCAGGAGAGCTTTCCTTTGTGTTCGGCTGGTGTTTAGAAAACAGCAAGCCTACTTCTGGGCTGCAAAGCCCAAGTGCCTGGCAGCCATGCCTAGAAGGGGATGTCTAGGCACCTATGAGGAGTATGAAACACAGACATAGAGCAAAATACCAGCCAAACATGGAAAAGGATGAGAGAAAGATGGCGCATCCTTGTGGTGGGGAGCTATGGCAGGCCTGTGGATTCCCTGACTGAAGGCAGGAAGTTAGAACTCAGTCTCGAAGATGTTAAAGCTTATCCATGAAGAATGAGGCACTGAAGGCATCCAAATGGGAAAGTAAATGGCATCCAAATGGGGAAGTAAAAGGCATCCTAATGGGAAAGTAAATGGCATCCAAATGGGGAAGTAAAAGGCATCCTAATGGGAAAGTAAAAGGCATCTGGATGGGAAAGTAGAAGGCATCTGGAGGAGCGAGCCGGTTAAAGGGAGTAACTAACTACAGAACAAGAACTTGGCAAAATAATAGACTTTGGTAATGCGGTAAAGGGTCATCCAATAATGTGCTGTTGCTAACTAATATTAAACAATGGTTAAAAAGACACGTGTGTGCTAGAAAAGGTATATAAGTGGGGGTTTGTAGTAATAAAAAAGAACTTTCTGCTGAGTCACTGAAGAAATGTGTGTATGTGTGTTTTTTGGCCACCCCGACTGCGACACATCCTCCTTAAAACAGTTTTGTTTATATTTCACTGGCGGACGAAGATATATACCAGGATGAAGATATATACCAAAACTGCTCCTGCCAGATAACAAACTTCAGCTAATTTTCGTCAGAACACATTCGCTTTTTAAGATTTTCTTTCTTTGTGTTAGTTATGCTTTTTTCTCTATGTTTTGCTGCATTTCTTTATTTACCTTCTTTCTGTTCTTGCTCTCTCAGTAACAGAGTGTTCTGTTCTGCTGTCAATTGTAACACAAAATAGCTAAGATGAGACTTCTCCCAGGCATTAAGTACTTTAGAGCCAGGCCTTGAATCGTGCTGGCAATAATATTTGTTTAAAATGGAGGCACCATACTTGTACTGTGGGAACATTCTTTCCTGACTTCCCAATCTCCATGGGCTATGCCAGTGAAAGGAAAACCTAACTTTTGAGAACTTAACATCCTTTTGTTAAATGCGTGGTGTATCTAGTGAGCAGCTACCCAGAACAGGCCAAATATAACTATTCCAATTGTTCCTTCAGGTTTGTTTTCAGCCTTGTCTAGCATGTGCTGAAGAGCTTTTCCTAGTGAGGGCCAAAGGGATGCCCGTGCAGCCACATGGAGCTCCCCATGCTGCCCTGTGTGAGTAACGCAGCAAGTATTGCATGGTGCCTACTTGTTCTGGCTCCCGTGAGCCAGTCCTTGCCAGTTTTGCAGAGCTGTGACCCTTGCACTGTGTCAGAGAAACTAATTCTCTGACTAAAGGAGAGGCATCTTTTGGAGTATGCACTTGCTGAGCTTCTTTTGTAGGCAGCTTCATCTTGCAGCGGCATCATTTAGCCAATATCAAGCATTTTTGTGATGTGTTCTTATCTGTACACTCATTTTTCCATTTGTGTCTTAGTATCCAGCCATAGCTTTTTGTCTTTATGAATGTCATGCATTGTAATGTTTAAATAAGTCTGGGTCATGTTACTTCTAACCTAAGTGTGCTCCTCTCCCCAAGCCAGAGAGAGCATCCAGAGCTCCCAGTCATCTGTCTTCTGTTGCTGGCTACTAAACAGCACTACACTGCTCCCGGGGAAAATGCATCAACTCCCTGTCCAATGTCTAGAGCATGACAATGTTTGTTTCTCCTGTAATTTCTCTAGTAATACATAAATTGGGAACCTGGATCCTGGAGTCCAGAAACCTAGTGGCCTGAGAGACAAATCTAGTTGCCTGATCTGCTGGTATGGTATAATGGTGGAAGAGTTAGTTGTAAGTGATTTGCATTGTGCAAAGAACTCTAAGTCAGAGTGGTTTTCTTTCTTGCTATATTACAGAATGTTACTATTTTTTTCATTGACAAGGCATTCATTTGCTATTTCATTCACGTCACACATGGTGTTTGGCTAACCTACAGGTCAGTGAATTTCAGCCCTTCTGCACTTAATTGAGAGTATATCTGAAGTATCTTTATGAAAGTCATTCCCTTTTGGCACAAACAAAAAAAAATCATGCTTGTTAGTTCTGGATTTTCATGTTTCTTAATGTGGCATGTTTAGGGATGCTTTCTACAGGTAATGAAGGCGTCTCTGCAGCTGCAGTTCAGCAAAATGCTCTGCAAAATACATCAAGTCTTGGCAGTGTAGAAACTGAAGTACCAAGGCCAAGGTAGGTGAAGCATGAAGTATGTGTGAAACTCCCAAAAGGAGCAACAGAACAGGGGTAGAAGGAAGAGCATGTTTTGCTGTGGAGCACCCTTTACATGGGTTCAATCAAGGAACCAAATGGCAAGAAGAGGAATTAAAACCTGACTTTAAGCCAGATATGACAAGAACAAGACTGGAGCCATAAGGTGCCCTGATAAAGAAAACAAAAGAACTGTGAAATTCAGGAATTTTTGGTTAAGACTTCTCAGAGGAGTAAAACAAAATAGTGAGACAGAAGTTTTGAACAATATTCACTGCTAAATTGGTATGGAAGATGAGACCCATTCAGTTTTCTGTGTCTCATTAGAAGAAGCCAGGAGATGTTGTGAGGACCAGGCAGCCAGCATCTCCTGACCCCTGTGGTGTGTGCGTGCAGGTGATCCTGGCCAGACTTAATTTCATAAAATAAAATCACTATGCACTTCCAAGTCTTACACTTGGTACATTAATCTACACCTGTAGGCAGAGTCTTGAAGTCCAAGAAAGACTTACAGGCTGAGGAAGTCAATAATGATATAGGGAAGTTCATGTCACTTGTTGGGCTGTGTCTTCTTCTCCAGAGGTTTGTCTTGGAGTGCTCCCTGTTGGTAACACTTAGATGGAAGTGAGTTTCCCTTTTCTGAGCAAGGAGAACTTACTGGAGCTGTTCGTCAGGGCTGCCACAGCTGGAAGTAGCCTCTGTTGTGCGTTTTCTCCCTGTGAATCCTAGGAAGGTACACAATTCCCCAGTTTGTCCTCAGCAATGTTCAAGCAGGATAGCTTCTCAACAGCCCAACATGCTTGGATGCCACAAGGTCCATCGGTTAATGTAATTCATATTAAAATGCAGGTCTTAATATTTTTATGTTGATTGTGTAGGAGAATGTGTTCCTTTTGTATATGTCTGGAGTCTGGAAGTGAAAGCACTGTAATGTGTGTTAACAGAGTGGTTGGCATCATGAAATAGGAAAGGTATGTCTGGTGTTTACCCATAGTTTTGTGTCAAGGGGTTTTGTTTTGCTTTTTCATAATATATGGATGAGTATAGCAACTTTATTTGCTGTAGCCTTCCAGGACACTTGTTGATGCTGCTACTGTTTCATTCCCGGGCTGCCAGGCTCTGATTCCTTAAGCTTAGTGTTGCCCATTTGGTAAGCCACCATATTGCCAGTGTGTCACCCTAGATAAAGAGTGAGCATCAGCTGCAGCCACATAGGATGGCAAATTCGAGAGCTACATCCCTGCCTGCCGCCAGTCACAGTACAGTCCTAGTGGCAGCTGCTGGCAGCGTGTAGTAAGAGCTGGTGATGTAAAATGGGAAAGCTTGGTAAATAGATATAAGAGAGTAATCAACAAGGAATTTGTATGGCTCATGCTCAGCCTTTTAATGCCTTTTATTTTCTCTCGCTAGTAGGTGGCTTCCCAAATTGGAACCTTTAAAGATCATAGATGAGGCTTGAACAAGACTTACTAGCAACAGTGCAAACATGAATTTCACAACAACCAGTCAAATGAAATAAAACAGAATTATGTGTGTAATGATGGTAGCATTAGCTTGCCTTACTGCTATTGTGAATGCTAGTAAGATAAATATTGAATATATGTAAATAAACTATTATTATACTAGCACGAAACCTCCCTTCAAACTGTAATTCTTTTTGAGAAAGAGGCGATAGTTTTCTTTAATCTTTTCGCATGCGCTCTACACTGAACCATTTCCTTTAATTGCTGTCCTAAAATATATAAGTTTTTTTTATGCCAACCTGTTATATTTATCTTTTTACTTTCCATTAATTGCAGTAGTTCCATTCAAGCTTGAAAATGAAATTGCTTTCTCAACATATTTCTTCTCTGCTGTATGTAAACATGGGCTTTTTTTATTAGCCTTATTTCCAGTGAAGCTGAAAGTGCACGAGCACTCAATGCATGGAGAGGCTTTTGCCAGTTGTCTTAGTTACAGATGCTTTAAAGGAAACTCAGAGGAGCTGCCGCACAGAACAAAGCTCATCTCTTTCTCTTTCTGTGGGGAGTTTATCTCATGTTTGGGGAACTAAAGAGCAGCACCAAGAGCCAGTGGGATGCCTGCTCACCTCTGCCTTTCCAGAGGCTGCTCTGAGCAGCACAGCAAGGCTTGGCAAGTCAAGAGTCTGAAACTGTGTGTGCCAGAGCTAGAGATCATGATAAAGTCCTCCTCTCTCATTTAAACAACCCATCTACTCCATTTATCTGCTTTGATTGCAGATTCAGTTAGTAAGTATGTTAATGGTATATCAAAACCTGATTAGAGCCGATGAGAAGAATAAGAACAAAGAAGTGTTAAAATATTTAAAAACTAATAATCTTTCATAGCAATAAGATATGCAAAGTCCCATACAGTCTGGTCCATCTGTCATATAGGACATCTCTGTAGTTGTTCCAAGAAAAGAAAACTTGAAGGAGAGAGGAGCAAGTGAGCCACATGTATTATATGTTGAAATATGTTTGATTAAATAAATAAGAAGAATCCATACCTTCCGCAAATCTCACACTGCATCTCAAGTAGTAGGAGCTATTTTGGATATTTATACCAGAAGCTTTTAGGTATTTTACTGTTTTTGACAAAGGGTGTTTTACAGGCCAGATGGAGGTACGTCAGTGGGTGCGTGGTCTGCAGGTGGACTCTGCAGCCGTTGCCTTCTGAGGTTCTTCTGAAGGGCCTCACTGCAGCTCAGCCACCGGTCACAAGGGCGTTAGTCTCTGAGCTCCCACAGGAGCTGTGGTGAAGCTTCAGTGTGGAATGAGGGAATCCTGCATGTGCCCTCCGGCTTCTGGATCCACACCAGAATGTAAGATGAGCTTAAGTGGTGGGAGACCTATGGTTTAAAAGCTTTCCTGGTGGCCTGACTGTCCTGATGGGAAATAGAGTTGCAGCTTGGTTTGTGTCTCAAAGGACCGTTAAAGTACCAGCAGCGTAGTCAGTCACGTGTGTTATCAGCAATCTATTGGTGTCACGTGGTATTACGATTATCTGGTATTTTCTACAATCTTTTGAAAAGTAAAAAAAAAAAAGGAAATAACACCGGAGAACTTCACAACTTCAAACATCTGGGTTTAAATTTTTAAAGTTTTGTTCCTGCCCATGCTGACTTCTTTTGCTTTTGTTTCAGCTGGAATTCAGCAGTTTGAGTGCAAGGCTAGATAAAACCACGTTTTTTACAGGGAAACACATCCAGTCATACACACACTCAAAAGTGTCAGTATTTTCATCAAGCAACTCTAAAGTGTAGCAAAACCAACTTATATGTGAGGGGATGTGCTTCTGTTTTCAGACAGGTATGCAAGTGCAATACCCACAAAGAGGCACTCCTGTATCTCGACCATTGAAACAATGGTATGTATGTATGTGTAGAAATATAGACCACAATTCAGTTGTTTCTTCTAATGTAACCCAGGGACTTTTGATGAAGGGTTACAGGTCATAAACTCTTTTGAAGTAATATTTATAAGCCCTGGTGTGTCAGATGCGAGTGTTGATCGTATTGACTTTTGATTCTTGAAAATATATTTCTCTTTTTAAGATGGTGTGCTACAAAGCCAGCTCACTGATGCCTTGTGCTAAATGGTAGGAGCATGGTAGGGAATTGTAGCCTCTCTTCTGCAGACCGTCAAAGCTGTCCTGTTGTCACTTGCTCCTTTCTGCCAGTCTGGCTTGTGGAGCAGTCATCTTTTTTTCTGCTGGGGGTAAGGATACTCTGATGGTACAGCTTCACACGCACAGTCGGGCATCACCTCCTTGAATGTCCAACTTGCTTGTGGATAAAGGTGTTGAATCCCTGCTAAAGCTGCAAAGAAGGGAGTTTATGGTCACTGTAGCTGGCAGTTGCTCTCACACAGAGGGCCCCTGACATCTGCATGGTTGTTTCAGGGGTGCATGGGACTGATTTATCTGTAGGCAGGTGCTGATTCTAAGGATTGTACATCCTGAAAAAGCACACTTAACACGTTTCAAAAACCTCGTAGAAGTTATGAGCTGGCTGCACATGGTGCCAGTCTGCTGTGTGGGCCCTGGAGGAACTGACAAATCTGAATTTCATCTGCCTCCTTCCTCCTTCTTTCAGCTGTTAGGAAGATAAGACTTGAGAGAACAACCTTGGTTATTAAATCCATCTCCCAGCAATGTAGGAGAGTGAACAGAGCATCTGCACACCATGGTCCCTGGGAATGCCTTCCTGTTGGGATTTGGGGCAGAAATTTCCTTTCTCTCTCTAAAAAAGCATGTGAGGATTTAAAATGACTTCTGGCTTTGACTTTGGCTTCTTTAGTAGGAGCAGCACATGAGAAAACAGAGCCATACACGAATGAAAAACAGAGCAGTATGAAAAACTGTGGTGTAGACACAGAGCCACAGTGCTGGACCTTGAGTGGCACAAAACTGCATTTTTTTAGGCTGGGACAAACCATACTTTTGCTCTCCTTAGCTTTGTTTTGTTACCCTTTTCGCTTCCTTGGCTGTGTTGCTACCTGTGTTTGTGAGGAGGGGCAGCAGCCAAGGTGTGGGTGAGAGGAAATACAGATGGTTATAGACAACCTCATTGGTTTTGAAGGACTGACTTGGGTATGCTGAAACGAGAACACTTGCTTTCTCATGATGGCCGATGTGAGCTGTACAGCAGCTTAGTGAGGATCCACCGTATGTGCACTGCTTGCCGAAGGTAGGCCTGTATCTACAGGAGAAGTACACTGCAGCACAGTGCCTGGAAGATCTGGAGGGGAATACGTGGCTCATGCAAAAGGAGAAAAGGAAAGAACCAAAAATCTCAATTATGAAAGAAGCAGCAGTCCCTCAGTAGAAATAGCAGCTCTCAGCTCATTCCAAGTATCATTAGGAAAATGTAAATAACCAGTGATTTTCCGTAACATGGGCTCAATACATTAGGGGTTTGGTTGCAGTGATAAAATCCTTTTTAAGCTTTAAACAAAGCCGTTATCAGATCATTACACATGCTCCCGAGCTGATTTTTGCATGGATTGAACTGAAATGAATGCTGCAGCTGACAGCCTTCTTGTCAGCTGTGGCCTGGCATTACACTGGTGGAGGCTGCAGCCACCCCGGCTTCCTGCTTCCCCTTCACAGGCTCCAGCCAGGTAGGGATTTTAGCATGGACCCCCTCCTGCAGGTGAAGGGATGAAAGCTGCCCAGCTGTCACCCATTGCAGGCAGTGGTTGTGTTGCCTGCTTCACCTCCTTCCCTCCAATCTCCATCTTCCTAGAGGAGGAGGCTGCTTCCAATCTCTTTACTCTCATTTCCACCCCAAACATATTTGTGGCCAGCATGTGCACACTTGGTTCCCAGTGCAATTGTCCTGTGGCTTAAGTAGCTCTCTCTTGTCCTTGCTGTGTAAACTCCTTACAGGCAGGTTCATGTCCCCTTACCCACCTTTATCCACTTCATGCAAGTCTTTGAAAGCCACGTGTCTCACCTGCTGCTAGAGACTCTCCATTGCTTTGTTATCCTGGGAGTCTGTCTTTGAACCTGTTGCAGTATCACCTCACCTTTCCTGAATGGGGATAACCAGATTTACACCCATGTCAGGTTACATTACAGCATTGCGGATGGATCTCACTGGTGCCTTGTGCAGTGGCGGCCCATGTGCATAGCCTTTTCTGAAAGTAACTTGCCTTTGGAGATGCACCACTGGGTTGCACGTGCCTTTTTCTCTAAGTATGTGCCATGAGCGATTCCTCATAGACACTATGGTCAGCTAGGATTCAAAAATGCTTTTCCTCCACTATTATTTGCAACTTTAGGAGCTTGAAACTTCTGGCATTGGTCCCAGCAGCACGATCTTGTATTTGGTACTATTGAATTTCATTGCATATGTATTATTGCACATTTCAAAGCCATATTCTGCTATTTCTGAAGGTTATTTGGAGCATAGACGCTCGAATACAAAGTGGTTCCGAGAGCGTTTCACACCACTGGTGTTATGCGCAGTGACTAATGAGTTTGTAAATCATTTTTTCATTCAAGTTTTCTTACTGCTTATTCTTAACTTTGCAAGACCAGCAGATACACAAACTGATAGCTCTGCTTTTCCTCCAATTCCCACAGCCAGCAAAATGAGAAATCACTCTGGGTCTTGTGCTGCTATGGATTGCATTACTGCATCTCATTATGTTCAGAAGGAAGCTATGTAAGATCAGCAAAGTCATAATTACAGAAATATAATAGCCATGTGGACAAGGGCACAATAATGCCCAGTTAAGGGTGGATTGCACTCATACAGCTCTGCATCTGCCCAAGCGTTGTGTGTGCCCAGCAGGCCTGGTTGCTACCTTTGCCCTCAGCACACTGCTGGTGATGGCGCAGTAGAAGATCCTTTTTGTATGTGCTGACTATGTGTGTCCGTTGGATGTGAAAATTCCCTGGAGGAGCTTCCTCTCCTAAACTGCATTGCGGCAACTGCCCTTTAGAGTTGTTCTGACAACTTTTATGGAGTCTGCTATCATTCAACACTTGTGCTACTGCAAAAAAAGCATGTTTTTTCTGTACATGAGACTCAGGATGCGCACACTGTATATTCTTTGTCTCCAGAGCTGGGTGAACTGCACCACATGGTCACTGTGTGCGCACTGCATGTTCTGGTTTGTGTTTTATTCCTGTTGAGAGATGAAGTTCTGATGATACGCTTGGGTTTAAGGTGGTGTAATACAATGCTGTGGTTTGGTGCTACTTGTCTGAAGACTGTTACACATGCAGGTAGTAATTCCTGCACTGACTGAGCTGCTGGCACTACCAAAACACCTTCGTCAGAGACCCACTCAAAAGTCTTCTCTACCCTGGTCAGTTCTAAGGTACAAATGCACTGAACTCTGGATTATTCTTGTGCCAGCATGTGCTTTGAATGTAGTGTTAGTCTGATGGCCATGGATAGTACTGGAGGATGTTTTTCAGGGTGTTTAATTTTCTTCCTTTACTTTCTTCACATAGGGATTATAGAAGTTTAGGTTATGCATGGAATTATTAGGAGGCAAGCAATCAACAAGAGCATGCAAGAGACAATAAAGGATTTGAATAGGGGATACTTCTGTTTCAAAACATCTAGTCTTGATTATCTTGCGGTTTTGATCTTTTGAAATCTTACATCATATTGAAATTGGAGAGCTGTTTTAAAATTTGAGGCCAAACTATTTCTGTCATCTTTGTATATTGCTACTTCATGGATTTGCAAGTGTGAGAATGAGGGACAGCTGCTGCATTTAAGCTTCCAAAAACTTTCATGTCGCACAGGTAAATATTCTCTGGCTATATCAGTTTGATGATGATCAGTTAATTCCTTCTATTCTGGTATATATAGTTTTATATATATATATAACTATATATAGTAGACAGTTCCTTCTATTCTGCTATATATAGTACTATATATAGTAGCTATATATAGTAGACTTTCAAAACAACCATTTCTCTGGTTAGGAGTGTGCTTTCTCATTGATATTGAACTGAACGTACACATGTTTAAAGTTATTCTTGTTGCAGACTTGGCAATTTTCGGTACTATGTTAGTCACTCCAAAATAGATTTTGACATTTTTAAACGCATGGAAGTTCAGCAAGGAGGGAAGGACATCTCTAAAAGAGACGGACATCTGGAATAAAGGAAGCTTAGCCTGCATTAAGTATTTGTTAAATATGCAAGTAAACAGAAAAAAAGGCCGCATGGTGGCCACAGATTACAGATGTGAAAAGAGACTCATGACTTTGACAAGGACCTGCTGGTTTGTTTAACCAAGCAAAAGTGAAGGTTTAAATCATCTGAAGGGGTAGAGATTGGTCTGTATCTACCTTGACAAGCTATTGACTTGTGGTGCTGCACCACCAGTACCATCCCATGCGCTCACAGGCAGGGCAGGGCAAGGTCCAAACAGCTCCTAGTCAGAGCTTTTGTCGTGTACAGGAGCACCATCTCTGCTTTCCCATTCATTAGCCTTTTGCTGAAATTCAGTTGTAGTGTAGTGAACACTCCTTGAACACTGTGAGTTTGGTTCTCATAGAATCATAGAATAGTTTGGGTTAGAAGGAACGTTCAGAGGTCATCTAGAACAACCCCCCTGCAATAAGCAGGGACATCTTGAGCTAGACAGTCATGGATAAGCCATATCCAGACTTCAGGTAACAAAGGTACACCTTCAGCCAAATGTCAGACAGACTAGGCCTTCTTCAGGGCAAGTACATGGTAGAGGAAGACAGATATTCTGAATAAAAATTGAGGAAAGAGCAGCTTAGCTGCAGATGAGGTTTCTGCAGTGCAGGTGCAGCACTTGCAGAGCACCTTAGAGGTGTGTTGACCAGATGCCTGCTGCAAAGATGCTGCCTCACTGCTGCATCAGGTCTGTGTGGTTAGCCTCTGCTGTCATCATGTGCCCCTTGGAAGGGGATGGAGACAGGGAATGTGAAACACCCATTGGTGCAATGTCAAGCTTGAGCAGTGTTCTCAGTCCTGGCTTTGTGCCTTAGCCTTTGCACAGCCACTAGTCCTTGAAAACTGAGTTCTGTGAGCCCAATTCATGACAAGGGAGGCAATGGTGCCTGCCGTCTGTAATCACAAGTCAACAGAGGAGGTGTGGGTGAGGGAAGGTGAGACACGGTCCCACTTCCATCATGGATTGGACGCACGGGTGACCTGCAGTGCCTGAGGTCCCTGGTCCATGCTGCAGCTCTGCAGAGGCTCTGGCTGCTGAGCAGGTCAAAGCTGAAGCAGTCCAGCTGCTCTCTGTAAACAGCCCATGCCTCCGCAAGCGTGGTCCAAAGCAGGCTTGCCCCAACCCTAGTTTTTTTCTGGTGGCCAGGGACCACTGTGCCATTTCTTCACAAGTGACCTCAACTGACATACATATGAGCCGTGGCACATGCTGATAATCCATACTGGGGAAGTGTGAATGGCCACGGGGCTCTAAGGCATGCTCCACAAGGTAAGAATGGATGCTGAAGGCACCTCTTTTCTCTGATTACGCACCTTAGCTTGCAGAGTGGGATGCCGCTTTTGATGTCTCCAAACTGTAAGTTCTTTTTCATTAGTCGTTCAGTCATACATATTTAAAGCTACGTTTCAAGAAATTAGGTCTGAAAATTCCCAGCAGAGATGCATTTTTGCATTCTGGTTTTATCCAAAAATGACCATATTTTTGTCTGCAGCTGACTTGAAAGATACATCAATTAATAGCACCACTGGTGACTAAAATGTAAAACCAGAATATTTTCTCTCATTTCATGACTTGTCTTACATAAGAATAAGCATAAGCCTTGTGATGAAGAATTTAACTGTACCAAGATTTACAGGTATTTTTCTGTAAATGCAAGGTGCAATAAAGCTGAGTTTTCACCATAAGAATATAACCTTTTACTATTGCCGTTCATTATGTGTATTGTCTTCGTATGGAGATCAGGTCCCAAACGTCATTATTCTTCCTGAATCTTCCTACAACAGGCATGTAGCTATTTATTCCCTTATAGGAAAAATCTGTAAGAATAGGTATTTGCGACTGTATTAGCAAGAAATGATTAGTTTTGAGCCATACTGCAAGGATATTTTCAAGCTCTTGTGTTGTGTCCCCACACACACTGCAGTCTTTGTTAGTGCTTTTAGGACTTCTTGGGCTATATCCAGTTCTTCATCCTGCAGCAAACAAAATGACTCTAATGTTTTCTTCCCTGCTGTTCATTTAACTATCACTGGGCTTTTCTGGTTTCAAGGAGAAGGTTGCAGTCACCTCTCTGACTTTTAACCTGGTTTCCCTACAGAATCAGTTACACAGCCCTGCTTGTCATTTCTGCCCTAGTCTGCATGGAAAGAGTTATTAAACCTTGGTGTATCGTTAGTGCATGGATGGGTGGGGGTGCTGGGAAAACCTGGGTTGTATATAAAATGTTTGCTTCCTGTCAGAGGTCATTTAACTGTACTTTCTTGTAGTTGATATAGGCACTGTTAAGGCTAAATGTACACACTGTTTTCTTCAGAGTTGGTGGTGAGTAGCCAAATTAGCTCCATGATAGCTTCATATTCACTTCAGCATCTATCTGAGTGTTGGGATTTTACTTTCTTTTCATAATTTTCTTTTACCAGCACTACAGCTTGACCTCTGAGGACATTGGTCTGGCGGCAGATCACTCAGGACAACTGCTCATGTACTTGTAATAGTGTCCCAGAAAGGAACAGCAACGAAACTTCAGAGTATTTTTGAAAAGAAAATAGGATAATAGTCCACTTAGAAGTAGCCGTGCAAGAACAGGTTGTTAAGCTTGACATCAGTGTGTCTAATCAAAATCTCCTCCACTGGGTTTCAGGGCAAATCTAGTAGCTGTTCCGTAGCACAGGTGCAGTAGATACTCAGCTCTGACCCGGTGGTGACATGAGAGCAGAGGCAGCATCCCCACTGCCATAGTTTGCATGTGCTGGTATCCCTGATGACATTTCCTGCAGGGAGAGCATAAGCCAGTAGTTTTAATATATAGGAGCTGCAGTTTTGGATGGAAAGAGCAAGAGCTAGGGTGGATAATCAATCTTGTGACAACAGCTAGTACTAGATGGATGCTGAGCAGCAGGGATCATAACTCAAATAGATTGCTGGGGTGAAGGGATGCAGCAAGGCCAGTGGATATCCTGCACATGCAACAGGAAGAGACAGCCCTAAGCCCAAAGAGTTGCAGCCTACCCAGGTGAGACAGGCAATGATCATGGAGAGGAATGCAATCTAACAAATTAATCGTACAGAATTTTGTTTTTAAATTCTTTTGGCTGGATTTCCTTAGGAAGAGATTATTTAAATGGGAAGCTGTGGCCAGAAAAGAGAGGAAGAGGAAGGGAGGGCCTGAATTAACGTAGCAGGGAAACAGTTGTCATGTGAGGTACTAGGGGGTGTATTAAGAAATGGTGAAGTCAGGGACTGCAAAGTGCTAGAGCAGTTATGTACCAGAGTGGCCACTGAAGGTGTTTTCTCCTAACACAGTGACCTTTACAGACTGTCTTTCCATTGGCAAATGGTGCAGAAATGGCTATTAGTTGGCTTGCAGTTTTTTCTTGAGCAGAATCTTCTCTGACTAGAATACGATTATAGTGGATTTAAAAAATAGACGGAAGTTTTACCAGAAGCATCAGAATTTCTTTTTTCTTTTTAAGCATCTTCATTTTTAATGGAAATACTGGCAGCACTGTTGGTGACTGCAACTTTGATGGTGGTTTTATGTTCGACTTTTTTCTGTCAATGGGCTTAATTTTTTTCCGGAGGGGAGGTAAGGACGCGAAAGAGTTGCTGTCTTCTGAAGATACAGCTCATGGCATCTTCATTTCTCATTAGCTCCAGCAGAGGTCGATCCTGTGCAGAAGGTAGCCCAAACTAGTTTTGAAGGTGTAGTCAGGGTCGCCAGATGCGAATTCAGCTGTGTTGCTGGCTTACATGCATCTCCTTGTTGCATCATATCTTTTCTTATTGCTTTTCTCCTGCCTGTGAAGAACTGACATTGAAGCTCAAAGGAGGATTTATGTTTGATTCAGTCTCCTGCCTGCCTGATGAGGGCCCAGCAGCTGAGGCAGGAGAAGATTCGAAGCCAGCCACTCCCTTTGCTTGGCAGGCTGTAAAGCAAGAACATTTCGAATGTGATCCCTTGTCTATTTTGGGAAAGTTATAAAATTTTCAGAGGTAGGCCAGTTATTTTTAAGCCGCTCAGGACATAGTTTTAATGTAGGAGTCATTCTGGATGCTGTCAAGGTCGACCACTTTCTTAGTGAGAAAGTTTACCTCCATTGGGGAAATGTCTGGTAGATCTACTTAGCTGTGTGCCTTGGTCCTCTCTCATTTCCTCACAGCCTGTTAAACCTATCGCTAGACCTGTCAGCTTCAGTCAGGATGGATTGCCTTAGTTCTTGTCTGCCCCGCACTGGCTTCATCCATTTTATGTACAGACCCTTTCTCCAGCTGTTTGAGGAGAAGACTGCAGTAGAGCTGTGCAGAGACAGTGTGCCTCCACCAAAATGCAGTGAGGCTGGCATTTGAAAAAGGAAGTATTGAAACCAAAAAGCTGGAAATACCAGCAACATGGGTACTTGCTTTGCATCTGACTCTTTGCTGCCACTTCGGATCAGTTTTTTACATTGCACACGTTTTACATTCATTTAGCAAGGTTGCAAATACGAAATGGAATAGAAAAATGACTGCTACAATGAGATCCTGAATAATGAATCTTCCCTCCTGCATCTCAGTACTGTGGATAAAGAACCGGTCTAGGGAAACACTGAGCTCTTCCCACTGCTTTTGGAAGCAGTAGGGATTGCTGTGTGCTCCGTATCAATCAGGACTGGGTTCCAAGTTTTGTTTTGTCAGAGCTTAGGAATCAAAACAGCGGACATCTGTAATGAAGAGGAGGACATGAATTATGTAGACATATAAACTAGCAATTACTGCGGCACATTTATCTTCACCTCTGTAATTGATAAACTTTAAGTGTTCCATATGGAAGCCCTGTGTATAAATGAGTTCCTCTGCATATGGGCCTCTTGAACCTCTGTGGATGTGAGATGTAGGAGCCCTCATATCTCCTATCTCAGTTTAAGGCAGCAGCTCCCTTTATACCATGCTGTCAGTGCACTGTGAATGTGGGGTATGGAGACAACAGACTCAATTAGCATGTCATGTGCATTCAGTTTAAAGGAGTACATGGTGATTTCCTGCCTAATTCCAACAGAATTAAAGTGAGTGCACTTTCAAAGTTATTCTCTGAATCCTCTTCTCTTGTTTACGTATTTTGTTGCTCTTACCCAGAAGGTGGGGCTGTTCATTTAATCTTTGTCATGGCACTATTAAAAGAAGTAATTCTCAGGCATTTTTCTGTTGCTTTTTATTTCAGAACTGCCTGTGTTTAGCATTAGTTCTGATTTCAGCAGTGCCCAGCACTATCAGAATATCACTCTCCCTGCCTCCTATAAAGCTGCAGCACATACCCTGTTGGCCATATCTTTGTCTGTGTGTCTCTTAAAAGCATATGGTTTATTGGACAAGTGAAGTTAGACCTAGCATTCAGCTCAGTCATATTTCTGCCTGCCTGCAGCATGTTAACTTCTTCACCACATCCAATCAGCTCCAGAACTGGGGGCAATGCTGCAGGTAAGATTGTAAACATCTGTACTACAGCTGAAGGAAGGCAAAAGAGATAGAAAGTCTGCCTTTGACCAAAACCAGTGATTGGTACATGTGATACTATGCTTGAGGAGAGGTAGGAACAAGGCATGGAGAGATGCTTTGGTGGGCCATGCACAGCCTTGCTGTCCTACTGACAAACCACAGTTCCTTCAGATATGAGCGTAAATGGGTGACTGGGGTGAGTTGACCCTGGCTAGGGACCATGTACTCACCAAAAGCTGCTCTATCATTGCTTTCCTTACCTGGCCAGGAGAGAGAAAATAGAACAAAATGCCTAGGGGTCAATATAATGTCAGGAAGAGATCACTCAGCAATTGTTGTCAAGGATAAAACAGGCTAGATTTTTGGAAATTAGTTTAATTTATAGTCAATCGAATCAGAGTTTGATGCACAGTGATACACAGAGTAAATATGAGATACACAGAGATGTTAGCTGGGAAGAAGCGGGGACCATAACAGTGCTTGGGAGGCCGGTGAGGTTTGGGCATGATGCACATGGTCAGGGCAAGGGGTAGAGCTGATGCAAGGGGGAAGTGGTCCCAGATATATATATTTTTACATCCGAACATGCCAATTCATCCATATTAAAGCACTGCATGGGAACATGTTGATGGAGCTTTTCTTAGAGAATCACCAGATGGCATACCTGCTTTATTTCCTGCCATCTCATCAGTCCAGGGTTTCTGGGGTGTTTTTCCTGAGCCCGAGTTCAGACGCAATGAAATGTGAGACCTGCTAGCACTGTGGAGTCTTTACAATCCTTGCCCTACTTGGATATCTGCTATGTTGTTCTGGTCTTTTAACCTTTAAAAAGTTTGACCTAAATGAAGGGCAGACCTAATAATGTTTTATTGAATGCTGTATCTTGGGTTTCCTGATTGAGGAAACGTGATACGAGGGGCTTCCAGCTCAGTGAATGCTTGCAAGGAAGACATGATCTACCTTTGATGAAATCCAGGATGAAATAGCTTTCTAATAACGTTGAAAGCTGGAGAAAGAGCACAGAAAAAAAGAAACAGAAATTGCAGATGGGCTGTTGCGGGGTGTTTTTTTTTACTTTTTTGGTCCTGAAAAGAAATAATGATTCAAGATTGATGGTCTCGAAAGGTCAGTGCAGTGACAGTGTGTCAAAGGGTGTCTTACTTTACTCATCTTCCCTCACTTTGGCATGTCGCAGCCCATTGGCCTGGAGCAGGTATCAGTAACTTGCAAACCTTTGCTGTGCTGAGACTGACAGCAACTTCTCACACCCAGGGGCAAGCAGATGTCTGTGCTGCCCAGTCTGATGGCATGCTGTGCTGGTAACGGACAGGAGCAGCCTGGGGGTCTCAGCCTGTGTCCCCCATGTCAAGAAGGGTTGCCCTGGTGCTGGAGCAGCACTTCAGCAGCGCTGGCAGTTACCAAAACAAAGCAAGAACTGCTTTGGTGGTGGCTGGGATGTGGGTATGGGGAGTGTTTCAGGCATGGCATGAGACTTTCATGACCAGGATGTTTCCCTGCTGAATGGACTCCGAGGCCTGGGGCTTTCCCATTGGCAGCCACATGCAAGGCTGAAAGGAGAGCACCGTACATCAGGAGGTGAAATGAAGTGTTTTGGCCCGGAAATGTGCAGCAAGGGAGCATTCATCACAAGTGTGAGAGGCAGGACAGTCTGCAAGCATTAAAACCAGCTGATAGCAGCCAGAACAAACCACTCGCGAGCCCGTTCATGGACATAAACTCCATCTGAGTTTCTGTAGTTTGTATGGAAGTAGGAACTGGCCCTTAGCATGGATAAACCAGGACTGCCCTGGCTGCTGTCATGCATCTCTCTCTAATGGTGTTATATGTTTTGGAACGGATGCATGCTTTTGACTGTTTTATACAGGTGTGGGCTGTTACTGCTTAAACCAAGGTTTGTGTAAAGTACAAAGAAAGTTTCAGAACCCTTTTCTGAATCAAAGCATTGGGTATGTTTGTGACAGACTTTAAAACCTGATTGTTTTTTTCTCCTCTTTAGCTTTCCCTTAACCACACTAGAGGACAGGACAGCACAAAAAGCTAGATAACCTCATCATGTGATAATCACAGCTTCTGTTTTTCCCTCCATTCTGTGAGTTTTACATCCATGAGCACTGACAGTTCGTTTCACCTGCCTGGCTCTGACTGTGCGGTGTAGGTGGCTTTGTCTTGGGCTCCCCCATCATCTGTGGGATCCAAGACTGTGATCAAGGAGGTGGTCAGAGGTCTTGCCTGCTTTAAGAGGGCAAGATCTCCATGTCAGGGGTCCCAGCAATGATAGGGAGTGAAAGAAGCAGAGACAGACCCTTCATTAGCCTCTGGGCAAGGGGATGATGTGGTACATGACAGCTGGTAAATACTGGAAAAGGCTGAGCTGTCTGAGCAGCCCTTCCCTGTGCACACTTCCTTTGATCAGCTGCCTTTCCGCATATCCGACTCTGAGCTTGAAACCATTAAAAACACAGTAACCCACAAAGTCAGAGGTGCTTGAGGGAGGGGACAAAAGACAGAGTTGGCTTCAGCTCACTGTGGCTGATGCAGCTGGTGTTGCATAAAGTGGAGCCGAGGCTCAGAGAGGTGGCCCTGATGCTTCATCCCCTCAGGGGCTGTAGGGAGGAGAGGGTCCCAGCCCTCCAAAGAGCAGCTACTGATGGTTCTCTCACATCTCCTTACATTTGGGCACAATCTCTCCTATAGTCACTTTTTAGAAGCAAACGTTGTCTTTTTTTCCTTTGCTAATGCTTGTTTTTCTGTACCACCCCAGATGTGCCATATGGGGCATCATGGGCTCTGCAGTTGCCAGTGCTTTCCTCCTGTGTCTGCTGAGGATCTTGAGTGGGGCTGTGCCTGCCTTTCAGCACAGGCTGTAGTTGTCATACCATTTCCAAGACAAATCTTCATTTTTGAGGGGGGCCACAAGAAGCAGGCCTTGCTGTAGAAGTCTGCCAATGGAGTGGGAATGCTGCTCTCTTGCTCCATGGGTGCTGACTGTTGCAGATAAATAAAGCTGCTCTGGAAGGTGAATCTTGGCTCAGGGGGGCTTTAAAAGTCAAAAGGCTTGTGGTCACTCTCCTCTGACTGCCGGGATTATTTTGTACATGTCCAGGAGGAGATGTATTGATCATATCCATCAACCTATCCTCCAGTGTTTATCTTGATGATTTCCTTATGGAAAATAAGGAAATCCTCATGGTCTGAATGGAAACATTACAGTGGAAAGGCAGCAGGGATGACTGGGGAGAGACTGTGGATTTCAGGAGGTGCCCTGGATTTCCTTAGACCTTTCAGATGCAGATGGACCCACATCACCTAGCTCTTGCACCTATTGGGCCTGACCCACAGGTCATGCTGGACACAGAATTAGGCTGGAGTGATGGTTTTAGGAATTGCTTGCTTAATCACGTAGATCTATACAGAGCTCATTTTCACAGCCTGTTGGGACAAGAGATGGAGTAGAAGATGTGCGTAGTGACGGTGAGTGGCACGAGCAGTACGTATTCCTGCTTCCTTGTTTTTAGGTCAGCACTATCTCAGTCTGCTGTCTGCCCTTATCCCTCCTGCTTTTAAAGCGAACAAATCTAAACCCCAAACCAAGCAAGAGACCAAACAAGATTGTTCCCTTGATTGCGTGAGGGAACAGAGAGGGAGAAAAAGCATGTCTTGAAAATAAAGAATCGAGGTTTGCCCTTGGGTGGAGGTGGGCATTAGTCATACCACAGCATGCGCCCTGCTAAATAAAGGTCATGGAAAGGTTTGCAGAGGAGTCTTCTGGTTTTTCCTCTTCACAAGCAGAATTCCAGCTGGCGCTGCTGCAACCTGAGGTGCATCTGCAGCGTGTCTTTGTGGGAACGTTCCATCCCCTCTGCACAGTGCCAAGCTTGCTGGGGGTTTAGACCTCCCCACTGAACTGAGGGATTTCCATAAATCCATGTAAATCAGAGCTCTATTAAGAAGCAGAAGGGGAATAAACTGCCAAGAGCTTTGTTCCTCTTTTTCAAAGTCTGTGTGCTCCATAAATTGGGTAGGCCCCCCTGAGATGGGAGGAAACTAAACTCTTAAAACACATAGTAAAGGGTTAGTAATTGTTTCAAACAACCGACTAAAAATGCTTTTTATTACCATGCTTGAGTTCTCTTTCAGATGTGAAGCTGCTTGTTCGCTTTGGCAGCGAAGGCTGCTTTCACGCCTCCCTGGGGACAGTGGTAAAACTTTCAGCAGCTCCGGCACAGAAACCAGCCCTTTGACAAACTGGAGGCGAGAAACCAGAAGTCATTCTGTGGGTTTCCGAGTCCCCCACAGCTCACTTTCAGACTTTGCTGGTTAATCTGTGCCCTCTGAAAAAGCTTTTGTCAGGGAGAAGAGGGACAGAGGTGAAGATAGTGTTGTGTGGGGATGGGACCAGACTCAGCGGAGGCGTTTCATGCCTGTGGGTAGGTAAGCTACTGCTGATATTTTTGATGTTCAAAAGCAAGGAATCAGCACTTTTCACTCAGTTGCACTGCAAGATGGACAGGAGCTGGGTTGATTCCTATTGCCACCATGGGCAGGAGAGCAGAAGTCTCTACGAATCCTGTCCCAGAGGCGTGACAGAAAGGACGATGCCTGCCATGGATGCTCAGGGGAAGAAGGGAAGGCTTAGGGATGGAGACAGAGGGATACGATGGGTTTCCCAGGTAGTGCTACACTCTGGTGTGCTTGAAGGGGGAGCCAGGTGGGGACATGTCTTCCCCCCAGCTCTGGGAGGTGTGGGAGAAGGAAGAGTGAGAAGGAAGGGAAGAAGGAAGGAAAATGCTTTTGTCAGCCTTGTCCCCTCTCCTTCTGTTTCTCTCTTTATTCCTTCTTTTTTTTGTTTCTTCTTTTCCCTGCATCTCTCTCACTGTATCTTTCTTCAGAGCATCTAGTTTGTATCCTCCCTCCTCCTGGTACTTTTCTTGGGTGTTTCTGATTACTCAGCAGCTCTGCTGAATGCAGTAGGAAGTTTTGGGGGAATTCAGGAAGCATTTGCAGAGCTGGCACTCAGGGTTGGCCCTTCATGTCTCACCTTTGGTCATGCCACAGGAATGAGTTATGTGTGTACAGTCTTGAAGCAGGAGTGTCAGTATTGAGTGATGATCGGCAGATGGTGCAGGCATCACTCCTGTTGTGGCCGCAGCTCGGTGTCAGTGTACAGTATGCCATGACTTCCGCCATGTCCCTGCTGCTGTGGGAGCTTGTGTGTCCTATCTGCTTTGTGGCATGGCAGCATCTCCTTGTGCATCATGGTGTTGCAAGGGCCCGCTGGTGTCCTCTCACCCTGTGCAGCCTGGGGAAAGCTCGCTTGCCGGGGCAATGCACTGCAAGGGATGCTGTTATTCCTGAAACTTTGGCATTAAGAAGGATGGGATGTCAAGCAGCAGGATTTTGTGGTTCAGGCAGTTTTTGTGGCAAAATCTGGGCCGTGTGAGGTGGCAGCAGTTCTTGTTGGCTTTTGGTAAGAGTGATGGGGTTGGTCCCTTTTCTCAGTGTGCTGTAGGAGCAGAGATCCTGTTCCTGCAGATGATGCACTGCATCCTCCTCTGGTAGTCGTCAGCTTTGCAGTGATTAGTCCTAGATGTGTCCTCCAGCGGCAGTCTTAACGCATCTTCAGTTGCTGGAAATTAATTTCCTCTGTGCCTCCCTCTGGAGTTAGTAAAAATCTTGAGGCTTCCTTCTGCCAACACAACAGCGCTGATAAATCTCTTCAGGATCACTGTGTACTGAATTTGAATGCCTTCCCTGTTAGCTCCTAACGGCTTTCTCCTCTTCCTTGCAGATCACAGGTGTTATCCTGCTCGCAGTTGGCGTTTGGGGCAAGCTCACCCTTGGCACGTACATCTCTCTCATTGCTGAGAACTCCACCAATGCCCCCTATGTGCTCATTGGAACGGGTACCACCATCATTGTCTTTGGGCTATTTGGCTGCTTTGCCACTTGTCGTGGCAGCCCATGGATGCTGAAACTGGTAAGTATGCCAAAGTGCCTTAAGCAAGAGGGGAAGAGGTTTTGTTGATGTAGTGGGATTCTCCCCACCCCTTGCCAAGCTTCAGCAGATGTTAACATGGGTTTTTAGGCACATAAGCTGAATTTTATTGATCTTAATGTTCAACATGTGTGTCTTTTGGACAAAGAAGGGAAAAAAATCTTTGCCAAAACCAGTCGTTGATTGAGTATGAATGAATTCTGCTACCACAGGGTGTGCAGGCCCATGTGTTGCTGGGAGCAAGGCAAAATGCTGCTGATGAATTACTCTGTGAGTAATTCTGCAATCGGTCTGTTTTTCTGTGAGCAGGATAGATAGGTATATTTACAATCTTAAACATGTCCAGAGCATCATAAATACAAAATTAATTTAAAGTATATTTTAAAGGGGTCATTTTAATACTCCAATGTAAAATCTGTGGAAAAATAGTTGGTACCTTCTGAAAGCACACCAGCCTTTCTTTTTTTCCTGATATTCACTAGGATAAAAGCCAACCTCATAAAACAAAGCTCTCTGTGATATGTTTGTCCTCATCTCAAAAGCAGCATGAGTGTTAGGTACACTAAGCAGAGGTACAGCAGCTGTCTCTCAGACCAGTTTAACTTCTCCCTAAGTTTCTCTGTTCTGAGTTTTGCAGCCTGCATTAAAATTGAAAATAACTGGAGGTTAAACAAGCCTATATGGTAAACTGTGTTTCTGAGAATATTCAGGAGCAAAAGCCTGCGCGTGTAGTGATTTAAAGGGTGGAAATAGTACTTGTGAAACACCGAGAGAGTGGAAAAGGGCTGGACAGTACAATGCAGCTCCTGGTACAGTATTTTGGGGCTGATTTTCTAAGGAGGTGGAACAATTCTTCTCCAATTTGAACTGGATTTTTAGAAAAGGACGTCTTAAATAGAGTTCATTTCTTCAGCTGATGGCACAGCAGGGGAGAGGTACAGCTGCAGATACATGCTGGCGGCCAGTCAGTGTGTACCTAGCACTGTCGTAGGTACATCGCTGCTGCCTCTTGCTGTCAGGGCACGTGCAGAGGCTTGTCAGTTACTGCGGTCCAGATGGGAAAGGGATAAAGGTGAATGGTTATATAAAACCATAGGAAATCAGGCTCTGCTAGTTGCTCTCTAAGTGATGTAACGTTTTTCAAGGTAGGGCTCTAACAGTGGCATGTGCTGTTTCAAGCACGTGGTTTTGTTTTCATTGAGTACATGAGAAATACTTAAATATTTAAAATCTTTCTTTCTCTCCTGAACAGAATGCAGGCAGTAATTTGACAGCTGCATTAATTTGAGGAAATTATTTTTCTAGTTCTGCCTTCACTGTTATTCTCCATTCCCCAGCGACCTTCCATTAAAATATATCCCTCTTTCCACTAAATCCTGCTGAAATTCATTCAAAATGTTTCCTTTTAGATTGGTGTTTAGCACATGGAGAAAGAAAAGGTAATTTTCCTTCTGGAATATTAAGCCCTAACTTCAAGTTTTGCTATTCCACCTTGCATTGGTTTCTTTACCTTCTTTATTTCTGCTTAGATGTATTTTTAATAGTTTGTGAGTGTCTATACTGAAAGCACTTGTTTTCAAGGTTTATTTAGTTCTGGATCCAAATGGTGCTCCTGAAGCCAAACATGGGCCTTGGCTCAGCAAAGTATTTGAGGCATCTGTCTAGTATTATTGTGAGAATATTTCTGGAGAAGCCAGTGGTGCAGTTTATTTATTGGAGAAACTTCAGGAATTGGGCAGCAAATCCCAGTCTAGCAATGAGACAGATAAACACGGAGCAAAACACCTGGAGAAGCCTATTTACTTTAGTGGAGTGCCATGCAAACATGAAGGGTCTGTTTGCATTCCTTACTGCACCACCAAAACCTGAGTGACTTGGATCCATCTCTGGCATGTGAGTGTTGTAATTTATCTGAGAACACTAGGAAATGTGGGAACAGAAATGTCAGAAAAGCCAGCAGTTAAACACTACACATCATTTGTGAGTTGTATGAACACATATTCAGGCAATAACCTATGTATGGCCTTTAAGAGACCTTTGGTTTCTTAACATCTTTCACGGGTGTCTAGAGCAGAAAGGTAAATTTTATGTGATAACTGAGAAGTACAACTGTGCTGAGACAAAAGCCTGTCGTGTTCTGACTTCTCTTGCCTCTTTCCTTTTCAGTATGCCATGTTCTTGTCCCTGGTGTTCCTGGCTGAGCTAGTGGCTGGCATTTCAGGGTTTGTGTTTCGCCACGAGGTAGGTGGAAATGTGCTGAGTTGACACATGGCAGTGTCTCCCTGGGCAGGAGCTGCTGAGTTCTCTGAAGCGTGGAGAATGTGTAGGTCGCTGAGCTCGGCAGCTCCATACTCATCCCCAGGGATGCAGCTGTTGCGCAACAATAACGTGTACAGCTCTTAAAAACTGATGTGATTCCAAAAGAAGGGATTTAGCCAAAGCTCTTGGCCTCAGCTGCCTGATAATTTACTCTGGAGCTATCGTTTTTTGTGTGTCCATCATGTAAGATCTTCTTTGCTCCTTTACATATGCTGAGAGCTGCAAAATAGATTAAATACTTTTCTTAAACAGCTTCTTCAGCCAGGCAAGTACTTGTTTATGTAAGGCAGAGAGCACTTCTGCATCAGACCAGACTCAATGTTTTGTAAATCTTCTTTTGTTGAGGGTGGGGAGAGAGTGGGGTGGGATTTTGTTTCTATCCTGAGAATAAGGAGAGATTAGAAATAGAGTGAGGCAGGAAACAGGGACAGGAAGAAGCTTTAAAAAAGTATGATGGTCTAGATTTGTAATACCACTTGTGCTTTACCCACTGTAATCAGGTCTATCTCTGGCTTTAAGTCCATGGGCCTACATGCCATCAGTGCTGAACCAGAACAACCCCAGAGACCCTCTTTGTCTCTTGTCTTTGTATTATCTGGTTTTCTGGTCTCTTCTTTTCCCATGAGTATTCCATTTCTATAGGCTTTTCTGATGTCTATCCTTGCAATTGATGGATAGATTTTAATTCGGTTGTGAAATACCTGTCCATGTGCCAAGCATTGCCATTTCATCTGGCCTAACCTGTAGCAACCTCAGTGTCAGGCTGCTGCTCCCCTTTGGAAGAATCAGTCTCTTGGGAAAGTCATAGCCGTGTGGGTTGCCCAAATCACCTGATACCCAGCTCCTTATCACCCAGTCAAGATGCCTTTCCCAGTGATGTGCCTGACCTTCTCCAGCTGAGAGACCTCTCATTCCTTACCCAAATGCCTTAGATGCTGGGGACAAGGGCTGTCATCTAGTTATGGGATTTGTGTCTTCTTTTGGTGCCACTGGCTTTTGTAACCAAGGCATTTGCAGAGGCTTTGGCTCCTACTAGGCATCCATGAGCAGAGAGCAGCACACAGTCTCCTTCAGACTTAGTGCTGGAACAAAGTGTTTGGGGAAAAAACATCAAATTATATCTTTCTTACAGGTTAAGTAATTTTCTGGGGTTTTGTTAGTTTAAAATAAAAGTACCCCAGCAAACAGCTACATTTAAATGTAGCTTTTTTTTTAAAGGTAGCTGGATTTTTTTTGTTGTTTGTTTGTTTGTTTTTTAAAATGTAGCATTTTTTTTTAAATGTAGCTATTTGCTGGGGGACTTTTATTTTAAAGTAAAAAAAAAAAATAATCCAGAAAATTACTTAACCTGTAAGAAACTTAACCTGTAAGAACTATGTCCGATAGACCCTGCTTGAAAAATAGCATGAATGACTCCTAAGAGTTAAGAGGGAGCTCTGCCAGCTCTGAAAGCACACTTGAAAACAAGTGGGAAGGGCTAGTTTGGGTGCCTCGTTAGGTTCGGAAAAGCATTTGCTTCCTGTGAAAACTACTTCAGGTTTCAGTTTTTCATTGCTCATGTGGACTTTTTTTTCCTCATCCTCGTAGATCAAGGACACTTTCCTTAGGACATATACCGAAGCAATCCAGAATTACAACAAGAACGATGAGCGGAGCCATGCAGTGGATAACGTACAGGAAAGTGTAAGTCTAAAACTGGATATTAAAATTAATAGAGCAAAGCATACATTCAAATTTGATCACAGAACATGAAGTGTGGATGACTCAATTTGCAAGCTGTATACTGCAAGCAAAATCGGAGGCTGGCAAAACTGATCTAAAGAAAGAGTAGTTCAGCTGGAATGCTTGCCTGAGTTTTAGTGAACAAGCTATCTAACGAAGGCAGGGCCTGTCCCACTTGCTTGTTGTTGGTCCCTGATCTTGAATTATGTTTAGAGGCCAGTTTTATCCCTTAAGAACACACTTTGTTCTTAATGGAATCTGTCAATAGAACTAACAAATGTAGATTTGAGCTGGATGAGACAGGATTCTATAATTTAGCATCCTGTATCACTGGTAAACTGCAGTAGT
This sequence comes from Amazona ochrocephala, assembly GCA_039720435.1. NCBI lineage: Eukaryota > Metazoa > Chordata > Aves > Psittaciformes > Psittacidae > Amazona > Amazona ochrocephala. Next base: position 91,894,466 of record CM077877.1, read on the forward strand.
TCACAAGTACAATGAGAGGCTTGCAAAGGAGACCTAGTAAGCTAAGGGGAGAAAGAGAGTGTATTTTCTCCAGAGGAAAAGGGGGTGGAAAAATGTGCTGCTGAGGCTGGAGATGCCAACCACAAGGAACCAAGCCCAACTACAACACAGAGTGAATTCCTATTTAAATTCCTACTGGAAACCATACCATAGCAGGAAGCTCACAATACATTCTATGAGCCAATTTGCTTTTCATGTGATTATAGCTTACTGAATGGCTGAAATTGCAAAGTAATTGTATTGATGACTTCTAGATCTTCTTTAGAAATTACATCTATAATGTTGGATCCATCTTTGTGTTTGAAACTGCCTCTAACCTGTCTTCTATTAGCAGATTATTGCACTGCTCTAAACTGAATGTATTCTGCTGTCAGATTGTTTGCCTAATGTTAACATGTATTTTGAACTGATTCCATGGAGTTGTCTAAACTACACAGTTTTGAATAATTGTTCAGTGTTTCTGTCATAGCAAAATGTTAATTTCATGTATTTTTACAGGAACTGCATTTATAAGCCCTTTTCATACAGAAAATTCAACACAGTACATATCTCTGAGGGCTGTCTTCTCTTCTAGCTTAGTTTCTAAAGCAGAATATGCTTCCCAACTTAGTTGTTTTCAGCTGATTATGAAATCACTCTGTGAACATATGGTCTCCTTCTATTCATGGCTCTGTGAGTTTTCCTAGAAATTATTTTGGTGAGTTAGAGAGGCTTGCTTCACCTTAGCAATTTGTACTAGTTTGTCCCTGCATGCGTTACATGTAATTCTGCATAGTGCTTTGGATTTTTTAAGGCCACCTTTCTTGGCTGCATTGTGAGGCTCTGTCTTGAATTTCCAGGATCATCTTTAATCAAATAAACAAGCAAAGGAAACAAAACCAAAACACAACAGACCTTCAGAGAATAGCTCTGCTCATAAAATACCTTTTTTTCCCTGGAGGTTTTCTGCTCCAATCTTCTGTAAATGACATTCATGATGCTTTTGTAATAAATGGGGCAGGGGGTGGTATCTTCTTTCCAAAACTGGAGGCAACACATCTTTATTTTGATTTTAAGCTTATTAAGTGGACAGTGACAATTCCATCCTAGCTTTAATCCTGGCTTGCTTGTTTGTTTGAATCTGCATCTTATTCTTCTTAGCTGAGCTGCTGTGGCATTCAGAGCTACACCAACTGGAGCACCAGCCCTTACTTCTTCAAATACGGCATCCCTACAAGCTGTTGCATGAACTCCAGTGACTGTAATACTCAGGATCTGCGCAACATGACCGTGGCTGCCACCAAAGTAAACCAGAAGGTACCAGTAACATTGTGCTAGAAGCAGTTGTGATGAAACCATCCAGTACACGAGTGGAGCTTATGGCTGCTTACAGTTGCATTTATTTTCAAATAGCTTATTGATAACTTGTGTTTTGGGCTGGAATTATGGTCAGGAGCTTTCAAATTCTTTAAGCTGCCCTTACTCAAATGACCAGGTGAGCAACATTTCTGATGAGGTGGGATTTGTTTCCTCACCACAACACTGCACACAGAGGCAGTGCTGGCCAGGCACAGGACCAGGAGTGCTTTGTGTGCTCAACTACCCTTGAGGGTTAGGTTGGTCAGCACTTCTCTGCTCCTCTCTCACTCCTGCTGAATGCTGTGGGGTTTTGCTGAGGACAAAGATGGAGCTGGGTGAAGGGAAGGACAGGGTTTACTCTTGTTTGTGTTCAAACGGTAATTTCAGTGCTAGAGAAAAAACATGGATGACTGACAACAGGCATGGTGGTTGGGTGGTATATTTACAGTGACTTAAAATCTTCGAACATGTGCTGCTGCAAGTGTAGCACAGCCAAACTGACCTCCATCATGGGGTCACCATAAGGAGCATATGAGAAAAAGACAGAATAGGATTGGGAAAGCAGGTTTGAGAAAACTGGAAGAAAAAGAATAGTTGGAGAATTAAAATACAGAAAACATGAAGAAAGGGAGGAATAAAGAGAAAACAATGCAGCACATATAGTCGACACTGCACTGCAGAAATACAGCTCAAGTTATTGCTTTAAGTGTTAGTGCACCATCAATTATTTCTCTCTCACTTGAGATTTGCAAGAGTTTGTTGGTAAAGGAATGATACTGTGGACAAATCACTGTGCTAAGTTGCAGCATGGCTTAGTAAGACTTTAGGATTATCTTGTTTTCTGTTTTTGTTTTCAGACTTGAATTTAAAAAAATAAATAGAAGTCCTAAGTAGGTAACAGCCAAAGTATGGAAATGCCTTTCTGCCTTCTGTTTCTGTCTTTTTCACCTCAGTCATCTGTGAGTCAGGAGGTTGGAGTGATGGGTGAGCACAGCCTGAAACATCTTCCTTTGAAAACCTGTCAAGTGGACAACATTTTCTAGCATATATTTAAATAAGATGCCAGAGGACTATTTTCCACTAAGTTTTTCTTTTCTGCAATAGTTTAATCCGAGACACTTGTTCCAGGCATGTGAAACATTAGTGGCGTCCATCTGTTAAGAAACTCCCAGTCACCACCAACAAAGTAATCTTGCTGGATTGCATGAGTATGGAGGATGAGCCATTCCATTCAGTTGCACCTTGTGAACTTGTAGTAACTTTCTGGTTTTATAGAGGTGGGAAGAAGGTGAGAGGCAGGACGGTGTGGATCTCAGGGATGTACAGTACAACCAGCATCCACAGCAGGTAGAGTGCCTCCTGGGCTGCCCATCCTCATCTGCTTCTTCTGCCCACCTTCCCCATAGGAACACTTTCTAGCGTGACTGGTACTTTACCAGCAGGTCCCAGCTTTTCAGTTTGGGGTGTCCATGCACTCTGAACCTTTCCTGGCTGCATAACTGAGCAGGTGCCATTTGTGTCCCCTCCACACACACACAGAAATCCCTGTCCACTTGTGAGTTCCTCTGGGCAAAAGATGCCTGCTGAATTGTGAGAAGCAGCTGAGAGCTGAGTGAGCTTGTGCTAGTCCATGGCTAATAGCTCACTTTCAGCCATGCTTGCTCCTTGCTTTCCTGTCAAATGCACAAGTCACTTAACAGAAAAGGACTGATGATTCCTCAGGAAGCAGTTGACTTAATTACTTGATTAATTACTACTTTGGGGAAGTTTGGATGTCCTGTGATATTGTGTCCCATTTTCTGAGATAGATAGCCATTTGTAGTCAAAGATTGCAAAGACTTCTGTTTAGCAGTTGTGAGATCTGAGTTGTTCCAAACATTTAAACAAGGTGGGATATTTTTGAAAGGGTCATGAGAATAAAGAGGAAGCAGGAGGAAATGTTGCATGACCCTTTGCTTTGACTTCAAGTAGGAAGCAAATATCATTGCCTCTGACACAAGCTCATCTTGGAAACAGGCACTTTGCTCTCTGTGTGTTGGAGAATAAGGAGAAGATATATTGTCTGTGTTGCAGAAGACACTTGTTACCATTCCTGTGGATGGGTATATTTGGAATATACATCTTTTTCGGTGAATCTTGCAAAACTGTCAGTAAGACAAATTCTCTATGAGCTAATCAAATTACTAGCTCTTTATGAAGACTTAAGAAGAGGATTAAGCTGATGATCTAATGCCAGGACTAAAAGACACCATTCTTGTTTTTTTTCTTTGCCAATTCTGCCACAGACTTGCTTAGTGACCTTGAGTAAATCATTTAGTCTGTTTCTTCATCTCAGATGAGACTAATAGCTAGCTTGAAGGGCTGTCATTAGGATTAGTTAATTAACGTTCCTATAATGCTTTTAATCTTCAGAGCCCATTACCAACAAACCTCAAGAATTACTTCTCTCTAAAATCTTACTAAAGGAACAGATGCGTGGAGTCAAGAATTATTGGATACTTGCTAAACTGTCACTTCTGTCCTCTGGATCAGCACCCAGATGTGTGCATATGGTGCTTCACGTACTTCTGTACTGTATATGCAGCTCATGGGTGCTTCTTGCACTCTCACTCTGTGCACAGAAAGAATTGAGCAATTAAGCTATATTTATGCAGTGTAATTCAGGAAAGAGACTATTGTGATTTGGGAAAACAGTCTTCAAATGAGGAGAGTGATCAAAACTCTCACTTGCATGCTTTTTTAACGAGATATTCTGTCTCCCTCCAATTACCAGTAGACGCTGCATCTCTTGAAGGCTGTTGAACAGAACAGACCTCAGAATTGCTGGGGAAACATTAAGCTGTGTCAGACAGACTGAAAGTACTGCTTGAGAAACCTGATCTCATCTCATAACACGCACAAGTATAGTTGCTTGATGTGTTAAGTAAGCAGGCTTGAATCTGACATATTGTACACTGCTGTAAGATGCAATAAAGGATAAATATGTACACTAAACATTTCAGAAATGAATTACATCTGTGCTGGTCCTCAGCTACTATTATATTTACCACTTCATTACTCTCAGGATTAAATAAAATGTCTTCTTATATTATAAAAGAGGTTAAAGAAATGACACAATTTAGTTCAAAAATGCCCTGTCTCTAACAAAGGACCTTGTCCTTCTCACTGTTATTTTTCACAAGCATTTAATGCTTTGAGGTCATGTAAAGAGTTCCTACAGTGTTTGCAGAAGTAAGGGGTGTATGGATGGAAGGACAACATGGAGACACTTCTCTTATAGAACAGGAGTCTAAACCAGAAAAAGGAACTCCCTGTTACTTCTGTTTATCACAACTTCTGATAAAGTGGATAAAGCTACAGCATTGCTTAAAATGCCTTGGGACTGGCCTTAGGATGAGTGTGGTGATGGTCATTTAAGGAAGCATGGCAAAAGGGGCTGAGAGGTGGCTTTGGACTGAGCGGGCAGATGGGTTAGTAATGAAAGGAAAAACAGATGTCATCTTTCTTCTTTCTCTTCAAGTATTGCATCGCTTGTTTAGATTCATTTAGGCACCATGAACAAGGAAAGCTAATTTCAAATGTTTTTTTGAGGGGCAGAGAAGGTGAGGGGAGAAACTTGGCACAAACTATCACACGGAGGGGAACATCTCAAAAAGCCTATCCAAGAAAAGGGCAGAAACATGTATGAATCTGCTGGCCCCAGAGTGGGCCTTGAATTGAGGCACAAGGAAGCGAGTCAGCTGATGGAGTCAGGGTCTGAGCTAGAGAGAGAAAATTGGGTTTGGGGAGCAGGACAAGGAATTTTTTGTCCAAGGGCAAATGAATGAAGAAGCTTCCTACAACCCCCTTGATAACTTTGTTATATGGTTTAAAATCCTATACTGCTCAATACCTTGCCTGGTGTCCTTTGACAGGTGAAGGCAAGCAGAATGCCTCACTGGATGCCTGAAGTGTGCTTGTATTATCTATCTGGAGTATTAAGAAATCTGCATCATGTATTCTTTTTTGACACTCTTACTATATTATAACATTACCCTATGTTGTTACTGGTTTGGTTTCAGGTCAAAGCTATTTTAATGTTTTTTAAAACAGTGTGAACTGACTTTCTTTACTAAGACCTATTAAAATGAGTGTAACGTCACAATTAGCTTTTTAAAGTACTGAAATACATTTGTTTCTAAAAAGGACCGGTGTTGCCACCACTTTCCATCATTCACTGAGAATTGCTGTTAAATAAAAAGGTGACACTGTTGGAAATTACAGCAGAAATATGGTCTAGTCCAAGTCCATTTAAAATGAGATATTTGTATGTATGCGTTCATGGCAGGGAAGGTCAATACAAGGAATGATTATGTTTGCTTTCTAGGGCTGTTATGACTTGGTGACCAGTTTTATGGAGACGAATATGGGAATCATAGCTGGAGTGGCTTTTGGGATTGCGTTCTCACAGGTAGGTGCATACATGCTTCCCTTCCCCCTGTTTTGTCCCCTCTCTTTTTTTCTTTCCCTGGACTTCAATGAAGGAAGCATTATGGAAAGGGACTGAACTCAGCATGCTCATTAGTCCTGAGGTCATCTGTTCATTGATTTTCTTTTTTTCAACTTAAATGAAGTTTCTCCTTGGGAATATCAGTTACGGTTGAGCTAATGACTAGCTCAAGGAAAACAACTTGTCCCTCCACTGGGTCAAATAGAGGTTAACCCAATAAAACATTGGCTTAAATGGAGCATAAACAGCTAAGAAGACAAATAGCTTATCCATTGTATGGATAGGCTTCTACCTTCTAAGTGTTCGTATTTTGTCTTAAAGGAGTCTAGAGCTCAGATAAGAGTGTACCTTCAGGCCTCCCCATCCTCGACCTGGAGCCTGGAGGGAGCACTTGGTTTTGATGACTGGTAGTTTTATATTTTTTCCCCTTTTAGCAAAGAACACTGAGCTGAGATCTGCCCAAATTAGATTATTAAACCAGTTCCTTGCCTGACCAAAAGGAGTTTGTCATGGGAGGGACAAGAGAAGGCTAAGAAGGTGTTTGCCTCTCCCTGATACTCAGACTGCCTTTTCTTAGACAGGAGCTGGGGAAACCACAGGTCTGGTCACAGTCTTCTGGTCAAGAAGGGGAGGATAAACACCTTTCAATGAGGCGCTCCTTTTCTTTAGTGTGATGGCAAAGGCTCTCCTTTGAAACAGGCAAAAAGAGGAGGGAGGGAAACACACCAATGGGCCGATGCAAAAGTGTTTGCAGAATTTTTCAGGAAAACACATGGCAACATCTATGATGCCTAAATCACTTCTACCTAAGAGGCAATCTGCCTTCTCTCTGCAGACAGAACATCGTACAACTGCAAATATTATATTCAAAAACTATCATGCAACTTATATTTGTTTCATTCACACAATATTAAAAATTTGGGTCCTGAGGCAACACTGAAAATAGTAATGTGTCTGTGGATGACTTATATTTATCCAGTGGTTTGAAAAGATGAGGTGCTGGGAAAAATTATTTGACTTCTTAAACCTCATGGGTTGAGTTAGCAAGTGGTAGGTTTACACTGTGCTGTGCTAGAAACAGGTGATTTGCCAGTGCTGTTGCTGGTCATAGGCAAGTCAAGTAACAGGAGGGCTGTGGTTGCTCTTTTGCCCCTGCTGCCCTATGGTCTCAGCCTGTGCTTGGCTGTAAGGTGGTTTAGTTACATCTCTCTGAGTTTAATTTTCCCAGCAGTTACAGTGGCCTCCAGGACTTTTCAGAATAACTGTCCCCAAGCCATATGGAAAATGGGCACCATATCCTCTCAGTCAGTGTATGCACAACTTGAAGGGGCACAAAGTTTTAACGTTGGGCTCGAATCAGCTCACTGCCTTGCCTTGCGGGTATCTGGAAACCTGATGCCTTATAGCCTGTATGTTAGATGTGAGAAGCCCATGATTTGACCTGTCAGCCTGTTTCATGTGGGTGTTCGTCATACCACCAGCCACCCAGAGCATTGGTGTCAGGTCTTCAGGATCCAGAAGCAGTGAAACTACCAGTCTGGAGCTGTTGCTGCATAGATCAGGGGAATTTTGGGGTTTTGTTTAATAAGCTGTTCTTGTTTTTGTTGAATGGTCATGGGTGCCTTGATGCTCTTCTCCACTGTGGTTAAGACTTGATTACTGCTATAGGACTCTGAGCTGTTATTTCAGTTTGGTTTCTAGACAGCCAGAAGGCTGTAAAGCATCTTTTAACGTGCCTCATGTGAAACTATCCTAAAGAAAAATGGGATGAGTAGAATTTTACAGTTCATATGCTGCTGGGGCAAATGCGTCAGTCAGGACCAATACTACCTGAAAGCCTTTAATCAGTGTATTGTACATGTGCTAGGCAAAGCACCAACTTATCTTGCCTGAATGTGGTTTGCAGCTGGGAGGGAGACTGTAGGAAGAGTGCAGCTGGAACTACTAGTACTTTGGCACGTGTCAGGATGTTTACTGTAGGTCATTGGCTGGTTGCGAGCTCCATGCAGGAAGGTGGGTAGGCAGTACTGGCACGGGGTGGCCCGTGCAATGGGATCTCTTTGCATAAGGCGAGATCAGCATGACAGGCTGCAGGCAGCACGCGGGGGAAGGTGCTGTGCTGCTGTGGCTCCAAGTGCAAACTGAGGCATGCGCTGAAGTGGTGTTGGCAGCTCACGCTCTCTGATGGCAGAGTGCGCCCTGCTGCCAGCTGGGGATGTCACTCCCCTGCCTAAGCACAGGGCTCTGCCACTCTGAGTAGACACCCAGCTGCTTGGGGTGTTTGCAAGTGTGTAAAAATGAGAAGAGAGGAGGTGCAGGGGGGAAAAGTGATGCTCTTCTGGGCTGTGAAGAATAGAAGGTGGCCAGTTATAATTTACTGCCTAATCTGTTTTGCTGGACGCAATTAGGGGTGGCGTTTACAGATTGATTTCAGGTTAAAGGTAGCTGGCAGTCATGCCAGGCAGCTCTCCAGCTGTAGGCGAGGTTTTGCTGTTCCTACTGAGAATAGGTTTAACCTAAATAAAAGACAAATTACAAGATGTTGCTCTTCTACAGTAAAGCATTCTCAAGGGCCTTTCCTTCGTGTGATTTGTTAGGTGTTGACTAGCATGGGGAATGTGTTGATTCCCAGAAACAGGGAAAGTTGATGTACTGGCATTGCACATCTTACAGGCCTGGCACACACCTCCCAGTCAGAGTCAGAGCTTTAAAAACCTGCTGTGTTGCTGACATTGTCTGCGCTGCTCCCCAGGTTTGAAATAATAACAATAAAATACGATTTGGTTGGTTTTGGACTCAGACTCTAATGCTGACTTCCAGCTGGAATAATTTCAGTTTAGCAGGTGCTCTTCAGAGCGGCAAAATGATCGCTGCCTTGTGCCCAACAGAGAACACGATTATGCAAGCAGCATAGATGGTGAACAGTTTTGCCTAGATAAAGCTGCAGTACAGGCATTGGCTTGAGACAGAGTCTGAAGGGGTTTACAGATTGTGGTTTCAGTAAAGACCCTTAATAGGGGAGTCTCTATAATGTTAAGGCCAAGTTATTACCTCTTGTAGAATGAGACAAAGCAAAGTGTTCTCCACATGTTCATAACAAGTTGTGGAGCATGCAGGGTTCCCGTCATTCAAAGATATGTTCTCATGTGGCTGTAGTCCCTCTTTACAGTGCAACATCCACCTGCCCTCTTTACTGTCAACGTTAATGTGAGTAGCTCTGCCTGACTGTGGAAGCAGTTCTGGTACAGACATCATCCACCGTGTCTGCTGGAGCTCCTGAGATATGGCCCTAGCGCAGGATTGCACCTTTGTCTCCCCTTGTACTAGAGTTAGGAAGTAGAATCCATATTAAGATCCAATATGTGACCTGAAATCTAGTATCAGATTGGGTTGCTTCTAAATCAGGGAATTCATCCTGTTTTTAAAGGCAACTCTGTGCCCTTTTGAGATGCCCAGAACAGTTTTGGTGGATGCTGAAACAGGAGAAGGAGCAAATTTCTGTCAAATGAAGTGTGACCTGACCAGGAATGTGACACAGGCAGAAAACAGTTTATCTGTATTTGAGGTACCCTTGCTTGGTCTTGCTCTGGGCTGATGCCAACCCAAATCAAGCAATTGGCTGGTAGAGAAGATGCATATTTTGATGAACATCATGTTAACAGGGAGCGCTGACAGTCTCAGGGAAAGACACGCAATCCCGAGCTTGAACTAGAAGGAGACAGTTTGGAGGAGCAGCCAGCTAGGCATTATCTATGCATGTTCTGCGGGGTCTGCAGGAGCTCCATTGCTGCCAAACAATTGTGATCCACCTTCTCAAGCACCACTCCCTTGCAATGCACTTCGCCCACAGCAGAAGGGGATGGGCAGAGGTGGTGCCCTCCGGCATGGGCAAGGCAGCTGGATCCGCTCTGATAACCCTTTCTTGGAGCCCCAGCTGTGGAAGGCTGATTGGTCTACAGAGACAGCCCTCTCACTGCACCCCAGTCTCCAGGGATGAGCTGTAACAACCTGGATATGCTCATGAGTTAATTAATTGACCAATCCAAATGAGAAAAGCAAGGTTGAATTATTTATAGTATATTAACGCTGTTGGCATATGCAGGAAACACTAACAAACTGCGATAGGCAAAATGTTGAAATGACTGAGTGCTTATTGATGACTGGAAGCCAGGGATCTGTTTTCAATAATCTGAGTGACAGCCAAGGGAATAGTGAAAGACTTTTTTTTTATTTATTTCCAGATTGATAGCACTCATTTCTCTGGTGCTGCATCATTTGTAAAGAAAGCATAACCACTCTGGGGCACTAGGAAGCTTTTTCCCAGCACACTGTTAATAAAGCTAAAGGGGCTCCAGCTCTCGGTGGTGGCGGGCGACCCAGGTGAAGCCTGGAAGGGAAATGCAGCCAGTGGCGTCCTGGTACCCTGACAGCTTATCCATCCACTTCTGACTTCTCCAGGCAGTGACAACGGGATGGAAAAGTAGCAAAAAGGCATACTGCCTATCAAATAAATACACTCTGATCAAAGTCAAATGGCACATCTGACAAAAGACAAGAGATTTTAATGCTGTTTTTCTGATTAGAGCAGTCCTTGTAACAGGGCATAAATGTGTTGGAGGAGCAGCCAGCCAGGCTCCAGTAATAGCTCCAGAACATGAAATCTTTGCTTACCATGGCCTCTCTTTGCTCTGCGTTCATTTAATGTAACTTGTATTCTCTCCTACTTCTGTTCTTGTCTGGAACAGTTGATCGGAATGCTGCTGGCATGCTGTCTGTCCCGGTTTATTACTGCTAACCAGTACGAGATGGTGTAACAAGGTGAGCTTTGCCCACTTTCCACGCAGTACATATGCTATATACACCCTGGTGTATTAGCATGGCTGTGCTGCTTCTGCCGAAGATAGCGGGCAGGTTTTAGATGCTCAGCATGTCCATTGTGAATTAAGTCCTCCCATGGTTTTCTTTGCTTTGGGATTTTCACCCCAATTGTCTGGTGGGGGAAAAAAAAGGGGGGGAAATGTACTGTTGAATGTCTTATCATTTTAGTTTCCTTCTTGAAAAGAGAGGGCACAATACCTGCCATGAACACTGTTAGCAGCCAAAGCAACCTCCTTCTTTATCTTTACACCTCCCATATGAAGATAGTCTGAGAAAGTTGGGGCTGTTCAGCCTGGAGAAGAGAAGGCTGCGTGGAGACCTCATAGCAGCCTTCCAATACCTGAAGGGGGCCTGTAGGGATGCTCGGAGAGACTCTTCATTAGGGACTGTAGTGAAAGGACAAGGGGTAACGGGTTCAAACTTAAACAGGGGCAGTTCAGGTTGGATCTGAGGAAGAAATTCTTTACTGTGAGAGTGGTGAGGCCCTGGAATGGGCTGCCGAGGGAAGTTGTGAATGCTTCATCCCTGGCGGCGTTCAAGGTGGGGTTGGACATAGCCTTGGGTAGCATGGTTTAGTGGGAGGTGTCCCTGCCCATGGCAGGGGGGTTGGAACTAGATGATCTTAAGGTCCTTTCCAACCCTAACTATTCTATGATTCTATGATGCTCCCCACCCTGCTCTCTAGTCTTTCGGAAGTGAGAAGTCCAGAGCCTGTCTGAAGACCAGGAGCTGCAGCATTGGAGAAAGACTGAAACGAATGTTATAGCACACACTGTCTCTCGTACGCACGCACACCCACACCCCACGAGCAAGCACGTGCGCGCGCACACTCGCACCCCACCTCCCGAACTCTGTCCCATGCGTAGTGTAACCATTCTGTGAAGTACTGCGGTGCCACCAAGAGCAGCCGGGTCCCCTTGGCCTCCAGACCCAGACCCCATCCCCGCGGCTCGGCGTAGGACGGCACCGTATGTCTGTTCTTGGTCACACAGTAGTTGCATCGTAAGTTAACAAAGGTAATTCATTAACAGCAGTGATCGGGCTGTGCATGTAGTGACTGGAGGGCATAATGAGCCTTTCACCATGGTTAATAAGTGTTGCACACGTTCATATAAACCGATATATGAAATATATATTCTTTTGGTTTTATCTTAATTTCTTGTTTTGTTTATTGCTTTACTAAGGTTTTCATCCTTTCCCCCTTCCCTGCGCCTGCCCCCTCCCCCAAAAACAAAGGAATCAGTAACATAACATAAAGATACTTGAAAATGATGTTAAAATGTTGTGCTTGAAGGGAACCGTTATTCCTGATGTTCTTCTACATCTTTGATTCTTACTCAGTGTTGTATGCCTAGTGCGTATCCCGGTAGGCTTTGTCTAGTGCATTTTGCCTCTGAACCTGATCCTGTGTAATACTGTTATTAAGCTGTGTTGTTGCTTACTGTGAAGGCAGGAATTTTGCTCCCTTTATTTTTATTAAGTAGTTATGAACTAATTGAACTGTGCTGTACTGCGGCCTTCAGACTTTTTTCCTGTTCTTTCTTTTTCTTTCTTTTTGCATCGAGGTTGCAGCCACCAAATACATCATTGACTCAAATCGAAATAAAAACACACACATGCAAAAAAAAAAAATCACAAAAAAACCCGAGAGCATATGAAATATTTCTGGGGGAAAGCAAAAGTTTAAAACCTTTTTAAAAAAATAGGACTTTTTTAATAATGCGTCTGTCTAGCATGCCAACGAGAATGCATTGATATTGTGAGTATTTGTGATATACGTATTAATAAATGGAACCATTACAGATTTCTAGCTGCTTCCTTTTTGTTCTTTAGTCATAACAGAACTCTTTCGAGGGGGGAGTGAACATGAAACACAAATGTGCAGCTTGGAGTGACATGTCTTTACGCATATTTTAACAACTTGCTTGTGACAGGAAAACGTTACTGCCCTGGGAAAAAGGAAAAAGAGAAAGAGATGGAATTGTTTCAGAATTCCTAGAGAAACCTTCCACAGCTGGTTTCACCACGTGGCAAATACATGCCCTCTGTGTCGCAGGTTTGCTTCTTGTGACTGATAATGATCTGCAGTGTTTAATTATCCTGTCCTTAGCACTGAGTGTGATTTTGGCCTTGAGCATTTCTCTCTGATTTTGGTGAGGGAGAGAAGAAGAGGGATTTGGGGCTGAGCGGGTGGGTAATGGAAAGTCAGGCACTCACCTCTTTCTCATTTGAATACGTGAAGTGTTGAAGATCTCATGGAAAGGCCCTGAAAATTTAAACCTGGAAGTTTTGGACCAAGCCCTAACATTTGCAACAAAGAAGACTGGAGGAGGGAAGCCCTGTAGCCTTCTGGCTGTGGAGCTGCTGCTCAGTGCCTGTGTCCACACAGCCCATACAGCCGCCCAATCCCCAGGCCATTGTATATCCATCTGTCCATCCATCTGTGGCACTCACCCGGTTACTGCAGCCCTCTGCCCCACGGATGCTGCCCTATGTGGTGCCTCCAGCATCAGCTCCTGATGAGCCCTCGCATGCTGCTGGCGGAATTGGTGTGCTTTCACCTACAACTATAAAAGGGCTTGTGCAGGTGAAAACCTGCCAGCATATGCCAAGGTGGTATGTCTTAAAATCCCTGGTGGCATGTTTGGCTTTATTTGGCCATCTTCAAACACAGGGAACGTCAATACAGGCCCTGCATAATTACTGGGCAGTTTGTGCTTTGCTAAGGACAAATCCACTCAGCTCAGGTTGCAGCACTCACATTTGCAGTCCCTTCTGAGGGGACAGTAGCAGACACTTGGTTGCTGGGCTACAGGATGCTGGAGCAATGCCCTTCTCCCATAAGCACAGGAAGTTCACGGGGGATGTTTTTCCACACCAGAAAGAGCTGGTCCACCAGCTGCTCCAGTTTCCCTCCCCTATTCATCCCCGGGCAGGCCTCCCCCACCCCACGGAGGGGAGGGAGAGAGGTGAAGCTGCCACTTCCTCCCTCCGGGGCCACCAGCGACCTTCCGGAGTGGAAAAGCACCAGCCTCTCCTCCGCTTGCTTGCTTGCTTGCTTTCTTTAATTTTTTTCTTTTTCCTGAAAGAAAGCATTGTTTGTGCCAAGGCCTCTTTCTTTTGAAGATGCTGATGTTGGGTGACAGGTCAGCAGGCCCCCAAACTACTCCAGCTCGCCCATCCCCATTCACTAAAGCGTGTGCTCAGCTTTAAGGCATAAGTGCTGGATTAAGTCCATTCAGCAAAGCCCTTCAGTGCATGCTCAATTGTTTCCCCCAGCACAGCAGCACTCTGGCTTCTATGAGGTAGGTGTGTTAATTGGGCTCTTGACAGCTTCTGTGGAGAGGATCAGGCTGGTGAAGGGCCTGCCAAGGGCTTCCTCAGTGAAATCCCCCTGGCTTAGGCTGTAGCGGGGTGGGTTATGCTAGCTGGAGCCGTGGCATCCCTTGCGCTCTGTACAGCATTCTTCTGCTTCCTCTCTCCTGGAGTGAGAAGTGAGGCAGTGAGAAGGCAACAAAGCCGGAGCTGTCACATATGGGTTAATGTCAGCCAAGCACAGATACACAGGATTTTCCTTGCAGAGGTGATGCTGCCACAGGATACACCAGGGGTGTGTGCCTCAGGGGCTGCGGTCCATCCTCTGGCATGAATTAAATCAGTGGGCACGAGCTCCTGCTGTGCTGGGCTGGCTCTGGCTGTTGGATCCCTTCCCAAGCAACTTTCATTCACTGCAATCACCATAGTGGGGCTGGGGACAAGAAGGGTGGGCAGGTTTGTGAGTCAAGGCAGGTGATGGGGTGACTGGATAAGTCCCAGGAGGGGTGGGAAGAGGGCATGATTGAGGAGCAAGGAGAGTGGGAGATGGAGCTGGACTGTGGGAGGAGGAAGAATGGGTGCTGAGACCACCGCATTTTGGTCCCAGTATGCTGCTAGCTCAGTTTGGCTGCAGGATGGACCAGTGACCGTAGCTGGCATGTGCATCCCATCCTGAGCTGCCTCTCAGGGTTTGCTTTAGCTGAGGAGGACAGCCCTAAGGACTGCTGAGAAGATAATACACTGCTGTGAAGGTGATTGTTTACAGTAGCATCAAAGTGTGGAGCAGGGGGCTATGATGGAGGGCCTGGCTGGGTGATCATCACTGGGGAGGAGACTGGCTTCGCAGGACTGCTTCTGGGATTTTGGCCTGTTGCTCCTCAGAGGACCCAGTGCAGGGCTAAAATGATTCTGTCTTCTGTGTCTCTTCACCTGTACTATAATGGCTCATTACTCTTTAAGATAACTTTAAGTTTAGTAAATCAATTTGCTGCCAGCGGAGCTCCCTGCATAAAATACTTGGCATTCTACTGGAGGGGCAGGATTGAGATGTCAGACATCTACCAGGGCTGAGTTAGGGCTGCTTCAGTATGAACCTGTACATTAGATAGAAATCTTCATGATTTGACATATGAGTGACGCTTCTCCTTTTCTGTAAGTGGAAGTGTTCTGGTCCCCAAAAGTGTAAAATCCAGTCAACTTCTTGCAAGCTGCTTCTACCATCTTGGCCTAATTCTGAAGGAAAAATCTGATGCTTTTGCTTTTTGCCCGCCATTGCACCTGCTCCTTCTGTAGCCAGGGAACATGTTACTCAAGGATGTCTCATTTTTGTCTGCCATGACCAGTGATATTTGGTACATGTGAGCATATTAAAAGCAAGCCATGCTGAGGCAGCAGCTCCTCAATCTCTAGAGTCTGTTCTGCTCCATCATAACCACAGTGTGGCTATTTTTGGTCTCTGCTAAAGCTATCTATAGGTGACACAAACTGCTTATTTTAGATCGTGGTCCTTCTATGTCATCAGTAACTGGTGGGTGTATACACACACACGGAAGATCGCTGGTGTGCTATACAACAGTGTAATTCCTAATGTGACAATGTACATTCCCAGTGCAACTACCAAATCACCAGAATGCTATTTTTTATTCACCATGCACAAATAACACAGTGTCTTGGCCAAGACTTTGAGAAGCAGTAGATTAGGGGCACACCTTGGAGGTATTTCCAAAATGCTCGAGTGCCAAGTGATTTGCCTTTTGGGAATCCAGCTCTTTAAAACCTCCCAGGGCACTCAGAAGTGAAGTAGATTTTGAAAGCCTGTCTGTTCCTAAAATGGACATTATTCATCCAAATAAAATATATTAATCTTTTTTAAGTTACAGTTATTTCCAGAGGGGAAGCAAGGACAGCTTTCTGACTTGCATGGCTGAAGCCATGGCTTGTGTGCTTTATCTTCTTGAGTAAAGAATCAGAAAACATGATGTGAAAGAAGGCTGATGCCCAAAAGAATTACTGGGGTGGGACGGGGTGAAAAAACGAGCAGCAAAAGACCATATAAACTTCTTTTTCGGTCGGAAAGGTTTGAAATAGGATGTATTTCAACCTGATTGTGTGTTCTACGCAGTGGTGCAGCATCTCCAGCTCTAAGCTGAGCAGGCTCAGTAGCTCAGGCCTGCGGTAGGGGGGTCTGCAGAGCAGTCTGGAGGGGTCTGCTGCCTGCCAGAACACCTCTTATGTCCTCCTGACAGTAAGAGCAGCCTTTTGTAGAAGCCTTTGGGCATCAGACTTATAGAAACTACCATGGTGCACATGCAATGAAATTCATGGGCAGCATCAATTAGTGGCATTACCTGAAGCTTTGCTGGAGTGGTCTAACACTGGTAGTTTCCTACTCTGGGCTTACTGTGCTCCTGTGGGATTCACTTTGAATGTCGTGTTTGTAAGTTATTGCTTGTTCAAGAGAACTGGTTCGTGCTTATGTTGATTATTTGGTATCTTCAACCCTGCAGATATTTGTAATTTAAAGCAAACAAAAAATTGCTCAGAATTTTCTACATCCTGGAGTTCAGTGTGACCCCTATGTCAGATTAATGAGCCCTTCTCCCAAGTACAGGAACTGGTACATTAAGCCCATGGGTTATGTGCTGCTCCATTTACCTTCACACCATCCTGGTAGTTACAGGGTCAGTGATTGCCTCCTTCAGCTGAGGTGGAATTCAGCCCTGCAGTGAACCAGACCCAGCCCTGTCTTCTGCCTCTGCCTCTGCCTCACCGGCACCAACAGTCTGCCAAAATCAATGCTGTGCCCTGGGAGAGTACAGAAAACAGGTCTCCACCTGCTCTGTGGCGGCAGTGTGAAGGATGAGACTCAGAAAACCCTGGCCAGCACCAGAGCAAGCTGAACTGAGCGTAGATTGGAATAGTCCACCGCTCTTTGTAATGGTGGGGTTTCCTCCCAGTGCTTGTCTGGATAGGCTAGATGTTCCCTCTTGTTTGGATGATGTGTTTTAAGTTCTACGATGTGGAAGGGAAATCAAAAAGCCAACCAAAATCATCTCTATGAGACCCATTGTCGTGGTTTAAGCTTCTCAGCCACACACAGTTTTCCTCACTCACTCACTCCCCACTCTTTCTTCCCTCCGTTCCTGGAGGGATGGGAAGGAGAATCGAAAGAATGCAACTCCCACAGGTTGAGATAAGAACAGTTTAGTAACTAAGGTATAACACAAACCACTACTGCTACCACCAATAATAATAATGACAAGAGAAAAATACAAGGGAAGAGTTTTTCTTCCCCCCCACTCCAAGGCGGGGGTGGGGGGAGAGGAATGGGAAGAAGAATCGAAAGAACGCAACTCCCACGAGTCGAGACAAGAACAGCCCAGCAACCAAGGTACAACACAAACCACTGCCACCACCACCAACAATAACAATAACAAGAGAAATACAAGGGAAGAAGATAGAACTGCTCACCACCCGACGACCGAGCTGTGAACTAAAACCACAACTCTTCCGGGTTCCGGCCCCCAGTTTTTTTTACATCCTGGGCATGACGTGCTGTGGCATGGAATAACCTCCTTGGTCAGTTTGGATCAGGTGTCCTGTCTCTGCTTCCCCCCGGCTTCCCCCCTCCCTGGCAGGGCATGAGACTCAGAAGGTCCTTGGTCAGACCAAAACATTCAAAGCCGTAACTATAAACATCGGTGTTATCAGCGCTGTTCCCAGACCGAAAGTCGAAAACACAGCACTGCACCAGCTACTATGAAGGAGAAAAAATGACTGCTGCTGCTGAACCCATGACACCCATTCAATAAAAAAGTTATTGGCAATTAGCACAGGTTTTTTATAAAAAAAGTAATTAGCCCTCCTGCTCTGAGAATTAATGAATGCTTTTCATTACACCCCAAGGTGTAACCAACCCAATAATAATCCAGTTCAGATGAATGCTGGTCTAAAATGACGTTGTTTGACAATGCAGGCAGCAGGATAGTCACAAACAGGAGGCAGTCCTGCTCTGACGAATGCTGGAGCGAGTTGCTTAAAAATGAAAGGCCATTAGTAATTTCCTTGGATTGGTGCAATAGACTCAACTTCTTACTCATTAAGGAGAAGAAGCAAAGTGTACAAAAAGCCCAATGCCTCATTTGTCCCCGGGTGCAAAGCTTAGGATGCAGCTGGAGATGCAATAGTGCTGGCTACTGCCTTTTGCTGAATGTGGCCAGAGACCTTGACAGGGTGGAAAGTGACTTGCCTGTTGAATGTGTGGTTGTCTGGATGTGGTGATTGCACTTCCTGAGGGGTGTTTGGCAGCTGAGTGGCAGAGGGTTGTGTTCCCCTGTTGTCTCCCCTTCACTCCTTAATCCATTGGCACCACAGAGAATGAACACCAGGCGACAGCATCCTTTTCCCAGTTGCTCCTATTTGATTGTTGGCATTTTTAGCAACATATACATTGGTACAGGTACAAAAATCACATTGACTTCTAAACTCAGTGGCTGTCCTGCTCTGGCAACCCATCTGACTGGTTCTTCTCAGGATGGGAAGCACGGCCCAGGGTGGTGCTCTCTGTCAGAGGAATACCTTCATAGACTAAGCAGATGATAAGTTCCCTTTCCTCTAAACCAGAATGACCCTTGCCAATCCCCTCTGGAGAGGGTCCAGAGGAGGGCCACAGAAATCGTAAGTAGGCTGGAGCACCTCTGCCACGAGGACAGACTGAGAGAACTGGGCTTGCTCAGGTGGGAGAAGGGAAGGCTCCAGGGAGACCTCATTGCAGCCTTTCAGTTCCTGAAAAGGGGGGTTGGACTATCTTGCTTTTGAAGGTCCTTTCCAGCCCAAACTATTCTATGACTCTGTGATTCACTGACCCACATGCAGCCCTTGCTCAGCCTGGGTCTGGTGGGGGACCCATGCTGCCACTGCTGACTGGTGGGCTGATGCAATAGCTTCCTGCAGCCAGGCTTTAAAAGCTTCCCCATTACATTTACAGACCTAAGGATTCAACTGAAAAGCTGAATCTTCTCCTTCAAGCTCAGCTGTCAAATTAGGAAGACGTGGTCCAGGATGACGCTGGGGAGTTGGCTCCCAGGGCTTTCCCCATAGAGAGACAGTAGGTAATGGGAGGCCTAATTAGGGAGGCCTAATTAAGGAGGCCAGCAGCTAATTTACATGCTGCAAGTAAGAGCTTCCTTGCCTACTTCTCCCTCTGCCATCTCACACTTACTTGCCCGGGAGCCATTCCTACCCAAAGGCAAAAAGATGCCTCCAGCCTCTCATCTTTTCCAGCTCTCCCTGCACTCTCCCTGGGAGCAGGGGACCTTCCACCCCATGATGAGGACAAGGACTGCTGGGATATGGTGCTGCAGCCGGATGGGGTAACATGGGATCACTGGAGGCAAGAGTGGCAGCTGGCTATGGAGCCAACACAAACTTTAATAGCCAGCTTTACCTAATGCCTCTGTGGTGGCCACATCTCCACTGCATGCAGCAAGACAGAACACTCAGAGGAGCAGTAAATGCAATGACTGTTAAACCTGCATTGTGGTACTGCCTGTAGGCAGTAGTGGGGTATCAGAGCATCATCTCACTGGATATGTCAAGGAAATACAGTCGTGCTGTAGAGCTAAGGCTGTAGATGTAAAAATAGGAACAAACAGGAGCAGAAAATAAGGAGACGAGAATTAGGCAGCATACAGGCTATTGGGATCAGTGCAGTGAGCACAGGGCTGCGTTACAGTTCCTTTAGGCAATCTCAATTTTGGCATTTCATAGATTACGGATGCCAAATTTCACAGCTGTAAGATGCTTTGAGCACACATTTGTTCTGATGTAATTACTTAAATTCAGGGAAAAAAGTACATGGGGGAAAATAGTTTTTTCATGTGGAACCCTATCCATCCTCTGAGGTACCCTCAGCAGGGCTGCAACCCATACATCAGCCCCCTTGCTGAGCTCACTGCTCACTGCTGGCCTGGGCTGCAGAGAGTGGGGATAAATGGGGTGCTCACACAGAGCACCTATCCCCCGGGGAGGCTAATTCCAATGTTATGATTTTAGTACAAAGGGAAAGAAAAGGTCCCTCAGTTTAATACTGGATAGAGTTTTATTCCCCCTTTTTTTGCTGGAAGGGTTGGCAGAGCTCTGGGGAAAGTTTTATAAGGCGGGAAAGAATAAATCCAATGTAGGTATTTTCAGAAGTTCAGCTAGCTGTGATTAGCTTTGAAACATCAATCACTTAACTGCCACATTTAAAATATCTGTGCCCAAGGATTACATTTTTGGTAATATAATGGTGGTTTAATGTGTTTGTATTTGCAGTTTCCATTTTTTAGAGAGTTGCCCCTTTTTTTAGTGAATTTTTTGTTGTTTTCGGTAAACAAAATGGATGAAGACTTGGTGTAATCATACTATAGAACCAAGAAAAATCAAGCCTAGGTCTCCTATGGACTCATACAGCCCACTGGAGTGTGTATTTTCCATGCGTCATTTTCTTTTAATACCAGGGAATTTTTGCAGGAATGGTTGAGGCTTGGGAAAGAAACTATTCTTTAATGTCATTATAGCCACAGTGCCACGAAAACACTAGCTGCTAGTATCTGCAGCTAGGACAGGTCAGATTCTGAGACATAAAGGCAGCTACAAGCTCAAAAACAGGTGGAGTTACAGGGTGAGTATGTTTTTGGCTGGGTAGGAGCTGTGACCCAATACAAAGGTGCACTTACTGAAGTGGGAGATGCCCATAAACCCTCCCTATAAATTACCTGCCCTGAAAAACTCCCATTAATACAACACTTAAAGAACCTATATCCCAGGGAGTCACAGCAAATGTAAAGCCTGAGTGGCTATTACCTACAAGCTGCCCCACAGCAGCCCCTGGGCCGGGTCTGTCAGCCCCTGGCAGCCTGCAGGGTAGTCACTGCCACAGGGTAGCACATCCAGCACCTTCTCTTCCTCATGGCATTCCAGGTGCTTTCTTTGAGGTTTTGGATGCCAGAGAGGCACTCTTCATCAGGGACTGTAGTGATAGGAAAAGGGGTAATGGGTTCAAGCTTAAACAGGGGAAATTCAGCTTAGATATAAGGAAGTTCCTCACTGTGAGAGTGGTGAGGCACTGGAATGGGTTGCCCAAAGGAGTGGTAAATGCTCCATTTCTGACAGTGTTCAAAGCCAGGTTGGACAGGGCCTTGGGCAGTCTACTGTGAGGTGTCCCTGCCCATGGTAGGGGGGTTTGAATTACATGGTCTTCAGGTCCTTTCCAACCCAAACCATTCTGTGATTCTATGATTCCCAGTAGCAGCAGTCCTCTGCTTGTTCTGGTCCGCAAGCAAAGGGGATGCTGAGTTTTGCAAGCTCTGTGCCTGAGCACAGGATTGTTGCACCCTTGGATGCAAGCATGGAGCCATTGGGCAGCAATGTAACATAGCTTCTCCTACACACCCACACAGGAGACGGGGAGACCTCATTTCAGACCTGCAAGCTCTGACAGCGCCCCTTTCAGCACTGTTGCAGTTACAGCTGTTACACCACTGCTCTTTATTCCCACTTACCGTATTGTGGCACTGGCACTGGTGTTGTAATGACAGCTGACAGATCCCCTGCCTTTGCCTCCTGTCAGGTTGCAGGTGCTTGCTAATCAGATAACGCTGTTGTTTTGGTTACACTCATGTTTGTCTCTGCTAAATTATAATCAGTAGCTTGTGCTCTGCTTTCTGGCGCTTCCCTTTCAAGCTTCACAGTTGTACTTGCCATTTCACCTCCAGAGCATATCAAGGCTGTCGCAGTGCTTTGTGAGATGGTGGCGGTTCAATTGCAGGGAAGGATGCGCGGTGGCACTCCTCTGCACCCCATGGCCTTCATCAGCCTTTCACAGAGGCAGCCTTGAAACTGGTGGGAAACAAAGGGCAGTCACCTGAAACTGGTCCCAGTTTGGTTTCTGCTGAGCAATCTGCCATGTCCACTGTGGGAAAGCAAGTTACATGGGATGCCAAGCATTTGTGGGTCCATCCCCTTCATCCCAGGAGAAACTTTAGTTAAGAGCCAGGAAGATAAATGCAGGAAGAGAGAAAAACCCACTCTTCTGCAGTGGTTGTTTCTGTAAATCTACCTCTTACTAACGAGCCTAAGTGTAAACAAGGTACTGCTGAAACACAGACACTACAGTCATCAAGGGGACTCAACCCAAAGCCAAAACCACAGGATTAAAATAAGATTTCTCATTATATAGTCATGACCACAGGCACAAGACTGCAGTTTAATATACTGCTTCTGTTAAACAAGCTTGTCCACCAGTGTCTGAAGCCCAGAGCAACTCCAGCCTCTCCCAGGAAGAGCTCTGCACATCACACCATCCAGCCGCTGCTCCTTAAGGGCTCTTGCTGCAGGACCTGAGCTTTCATGGAGCTCAGGTGCTTGGGAGAACACTGCCTAATCAAGGAACTGAACAATTAATAGATTGCCCTCATGCCTGAGATCAGAGCAACTAATCTTGCTAATAATACAATTTCCCGCTTTGTCACAGGTAAAGGATATCTCATTTAGTGCAAGTTGGAAATGTCTGTGTGGTGTGAGGCTCAGTCTCTGCACACAGAGGTAATCTTCAGCGAAGTGTGAAGCCCAGCAGCAAATCTGGATTGACTGTATTCCCCAGTGGATTATTATACAGCACCAGTTTTCCAGTTGACTTCCGCAGAGCCTTGAGCATGGATCTGGGAAGCGGATCCAGAATACAGCCACGCTACAGCATGGTGACTTCGAGGGCTGCTGGCTGTACAAGTTAGCTTGGCTTGCTTTAGAAATCTTACTACAGACCAGCCACCAGGCGTAACAGATTAAATATAGGGAACCGGAGGGGTACCGTGGAAAAAAATTCAGATAAAGGCCTTCCTGCTGTTAGGAAAACCAGGAAACAACACAGTGGTACTTTAAGTTTGGTTTTGTGGTGGTGGGAGCTGCAAGACTGTGAGTGAGGGTAGAAAGGGAAGAACATGACTCGAGAGGTGACACATTTACGTAAATGATCTACCAAAAATCAACGTTTTGCATAAGAACTCAGAAAGAAGAAAAAAATCCTACGTATTTAAAACAGATTTAAATAATTAACCCTGTTAATCTGGCATATGTAAACTCCATAACTCCAAACTTACCAGCTCAGAACACATCTTTACTTAGCACCCCATGGGCATGCAGAATGTCTCCTTGTTGGACTATAGAAACAGAGATACTTGTCACAGGGACAAAGATCACACTGGGCAAAAGCCACATGCCCACAACAGAAATGAACAAACACAACTGTAACATGATGTCTAGAAAGTGTCAAAAAACATGTGGCTGGAAATACCAGAGTGAAGCAGACAGAGGGATGTACATACAAAATCCAAGGAAAAGGGGGAAAGCTTTTCTCAGGGAATGATAACAAGACAGATTGGATGCATACTTGGAAGAGCGTCCAACTAGAAACAATCACAAAAAGTTCAGCATGGGAAAACCTGGAAGGTGAAGGTAGAATGTGAAGGGTCTTTACAGGAAAGATAGGAGCAAATTCAAGTGCAGTGAGAAGACAATCTGCCAACTTTTAAGGTAAAAATGTATGGTGGATGTTTCTAGATTGGGTACCTGTCATTAAATCCCCCAAAGTCAATAAACTTGACAAAGAGAAGCGGTAGGTCATGAGACTTCATGCACCTGAGCAGTTACGCCCAAGACCAAAAGGGTGCGCATCACCCAAAGTTACAACAGCAACCAGCAAAAAACCTTCCCAGGAGCAAGGGGACTAACTGTGTCCTTACAAAAGGCATAGGGCTGACACCCAGGGACATGAAGGTAGGTCATGGAAAAGATGAGCCTTGTTACCTTGTTACCACCTGCAATGTTTCACAAACCTGAAATTAAGGGATTACAAGAAGCGTTGCAGAAGAGCAGCGCAGATCGCATAGCTTGTAGCGTACAAAACAAAGCTCTGTAACAGTGGAGGAGAGGAAGGGGCACAGGGCAGGCACCAGGTCTTACCTCGACCCTTAGGCAAGATCATGGACTGTAGGAAGACACCCAATTCTGCTCAAATCAGCCATCTGGCAGCATAGTTATCAGGACACTCTAAATGAGAGATCTGACTGGTTGTGAAGGTTGCGGAATCATAGAATCATAAAATGGTTTGGGTAGAAGGGACCTTAAAGATCACCTAGTTCCAACCCCTGCCATGGGGGGTGGGCAGGTGAAGAGATCAGCCCTGGAGAGCCTGTGGCCCTCCTACAAAGGGACAGGGACCCCTATGGATTACTGTAGCTTGATGCAGTCCTCCTGAAGATCCAGCACGCACAACAGGCACCACAGCTGAGGCTGAGTCTTGAAATAACCTTCCGGAGTGCTTTGAGAGCCAGAAACACTTCACAGAGTTATTATAGGCACAACAGAGTTGCAGGAATGAAAGCACCCATTGATATGTGCCATGCAGGGGCAGGCAGCGCTCAGAATCCCAAATCAAGGAGGGTCTTGAGGCAGCCAAGAAGATACAACCCAAATCTCAGCAGAGCCAGATGTCAATCCCAATTTAATTATGTCTGGAGAAGCCAACCGCAAAAGCAGTAAAGCCTGCCGATTAAAAGCGACAGTGAACAAGCTGACAACGAAAGGGTAAACAGGAAAATTTAGAAATTGCAAAGGAGGCTGAAGTAGGTCAGTGTTCACACCCAGCAGTGCAGCTCAAGACACTTACTAAAGAAACTGCATTGCTTAGGTACAGAATGAGTGCGACAGCTGGAGTGGTGGATGTAGAGAAAGGGTGAGAGCAAGGATCTGGAGCATTTACCAGCATCGCCATTCAGTATCTCCTGCTTTTCCCACTACAATCAGGCTCACGCTACAGGCCAAAATGTAGCTGTAAATAAATAATAGGACTCTGCCAAGCTATGGCAATGACTGTAAAATATTCCATGGTCTCTGCTTACCACCTTCACAAGTGTCTATTTCACTAGGATGGCCATGTTTTTACTCTTAAACTATAATCCATCAAACAGTGTGACATTTGTTGATGTGCAGCACAGACTTAACATGCTTAGTGAAGCTGAGACGATGATCAAGTGTCTCTGCTTTTCGAAAGCTGCTAAACTGAAGAAAAAAGAGTCATTGAAAGAGAATATGACGTTCACAGGGAGAGCTCAAAAAAGGAGAGGCAGTGTGTCATCCCAGAAATACAGGCTTGAGTAGCTGGAACCTGTAGTCAGCTTAGCAGGAGGCACAGCAAAGATGCAGAACCAGTCTGGAAAGACATGAAGGCCATGTAGATCACTGCTGAGTTTTAATGGTCGTTCCCTCACTCTGCAGCATCCTAGTAGAAATTGCTCCTAAGCTACTTTATTGCTACAGAAAAGGAAAAGGCAGGGAGTAGCACCCTGGAAAATAACTGAGTGTCTTTGGAAGTAGGTTGAAAGTTTGGAAGAAGAATAATGTCAATTCAAAATAGCAGCCAGTGTGCCACCCTGTAATTGTCAGTGTGTTCAGCTTGACGAGACACAGTCAAATGATTTGTAGAAAGCAGAAGCCTCCCACCTGAGCATCATAAAGCCTGATGTGCTGTATGTCCATCAAAAACAAGAAAGTGGGAAAAGAAACTCAGGCAGAGGAAGCATTGTAACCAGGAACAAACCCTCAAAGTAAAAGATGGTGTAGTCAATCCCTTCACATATTCCCAACACAAACGTTCAGTCATTTAGGAAGTATTAATGGAAAGAGTGGACACAGTATTTCCCACGATGCTGCAAACGGAAGTGTGGGAAAGCACTTTGCAATGACTCCACTCACAGAAACGGAGAGAAAACAGCCTGAAGTCCCAGGATGGGCAGGGAGAAGGACCTTTGTTTCTACTCTGAAAGAAAGTCAAGTGGGGGCTTTTCACCATGAGGCAATGACTGGGGAGGTCAGATCAGTGGTGTCAAATCCCTGCTGTTCCTCATGGCATCCTGACTACTCAAGCAACGGTGATGCCCAAGTACCCCAGTAATGCTCCCAAGTAAATAACTCCTATCTCAAGCATAGGAGAGCTGTGTTGTTAACTAAACCATTTACAGACTTTCAATGTAAGGCTGTGACTCCTGGATACCCACACAGCTTTTTTAGGTCCAATCTGCTCCTGGTGATCGGTAGCTGGGATTTTTTCACAGGCTGACAATCACCGTCCTTCCTAGCTACCAAAATCCGACTTCTGAAAGGGCCTCCATCTGTCTCCCATATTTCTTTAATTTACTAAGTTGTGCCATATCCCCATCTGGCAATTGGCTGGAGTTTGTTTTGTTTTGTTTTGTTTTCTCCCCTTGAGTTATTCAAGGAGATGCAGAGCTGGCTGAGTATATTAGATCATTATATGTCTCTTAAAGTAGTTGCTGGATTTATTTGAATAGAGATTAGCAAGATTAAGAATGTTTTCTTTAAATGACTGTAGTAGCCTACAATTTTCAAATGGTAATTTTTCCCATTATATTGATTTGTAGCTGAAGGAGTTTGATGGGTTCAACTACAGTATGCAGAAAGCAGTTAAGCATTGCTTCTGTGAAAACCAACAGTTTCAGAATTTTCTTCAAGACTGAAACAACAGCTGCACAAATCCCATTGAAATTCAATGAAAACTGACCTCTTACCCCTGTAAGTTGCTTGAAAAGCTCATTTATAGAACTTCCAGAAGTAACTTTACACACAATTAGTATTTCCTACCAAACATTCTTCATACAACTTCACATACTGCTATTTTGGGAGAAATAAAAAAAAAGGCAGAACATTCCTAACACAGTGTTACAGAAGCGGAAAAGTGTTTCAGCCCTTCTGAAAAATGCTTCAGCCCTTTTCTTATCTGTATTTGTCTCTCTGACGTCCTACACCTCAGTTCAGCTATCTGTGGTGCTTGCATCAACAAAGAATGAAACCTCGGTCTAGTTTATCCTTCTGTCGGCTCAATTCCACCTCCAGCCATATCCTCTATTTCATCTTATGCCCTTTCAAAAAGTAACTGAGCTTCTGCAGGTCTCAGGAGCATTTAAAGAAGCCCCCAAGTTTCCTTTATCAGAGGAGAATGTTTGGTTGCAGAGCTGGCTAGTCAGGATCCCACTCACATTGCTCCACATCATCTTCATGCTCAGCACATCACAGCTGGCGTAACACCAGCAGCTAGATATGAGGTTGCCTCAGCGTCTCCGAAACTGTCCTTGTGTCTAACTCAGGAAGACGGACACGGGTTATATCATTAACATGCTTTCATACGAACCAAAGGAAAGATGTGCCACTCCTTTCTCCCTCTAATTCTCCCTCAAGCTCATCCAGATGTTGACTCCTATACAAGCCCACTACACTTTGTTGTTAATGCCCATCCATCAGGCTTTAGCAGTGCTTGGCATTGACCCTCTGACAGAGATCATGTCAGTGAGCAAGCATTGACTGCGTAGAGCCCCTTTCTACACTTGCTGGCATACCAGTAAGCTAACACAGCCTCTAACACCTTGTTTCTGCAGCGGCATTATCTGTGTGCTTGCAGACAAGGCCTAAGCTGGGCTGTCAGAATGGAAAACTTAATTATTTGCTGCCTGTCTCCTGCACAAGGTTCTGCATGAAAACCATGGGATTTTATTCTTCTTGCTGGAGGGAACAGGATGGGGGAAAATGAAGTGCTTAGAAACCCTTTTCTTTCCCAATCATGCTGTGTCTGTCCAATTTAGTAATTCTCTGTGTACACTCGCTGGGAGAAAAATAGTAACAACAACAACAACAATAATAATAATACCTTAATGAAATACTGTAAAGGGAAATTAATTAGTAATCATTACAGTACCCTTTCTGTGTGTTCACAAAACTGCAGAGGAAGCACTCATGTCTGTGTACTCATGGCAGGTGAGTAATTGGAGCTCAGCCTCCTCTCAACATATAACTACCACCAACTTCAGAATCTGTAAGGAGAAAAATATAAAGCATTCAGTAGGGTTTTTTTCTCACTGTCTCTTTGAATATATATTCTCATATATGCAGAGACTCCATAGGTAATATGTCTGTAATATTTGTAATACAAATACAACCCATCCTGCTCCAAAAGATAAATTGAATTGCAGCTCAGCAGCAGTGCTTTCAAAGGCTTGGTTCTCTGCCTTTGAACACATCTTTGGCACTCAAGTCCTTGGAAGAGGGACGTTCACAAGTTTGGGTCTGAGGCTTTATCTGGTGTTATCTGTTTATCTGGCTTCATCCTATCTTTTAGGATCTGTGTGATCGCGTGTCACTGCACTCATAAAATCAGCTCTGCTGTGCTTATGCATTTATTGTACAACTCTGATCCAAGCAACTCCTTTTATTGATGGGAGATTGGCGTTGGTGGCATTGGGGTGTCTTATCTACAATAATGCTCACAGTTTGCCTAGTCTATCCAAGAAAACACTGAATAAGGCGTCTACTGTTTGAGTTCTGGCTTCCTTGCTTCAGTATGAAGAAACCCTGACATTTTATGTTGGAGCAAGAATCTATCCTAATGTCTTTGTCTGAGATTCCCTCTCCCTCCACTGATGTGCAGTGTGTTTCAATCCATGTGATTGCCTTTGTCCTACCCGAGGAGGGACTGGACTTCAGCAACACTGCAAAAATGTAACCCATTTTGAGAGAATTAAGCTAAAAGCAGAAGAAATAAGCTTGAAAAGCACTTTGAGATGTAAGCAATTAAATAAAAGGTCGGCCTTTATTGTTACCACTTTATTAGTCATTATTGTTGATAATGATTCAAATGCTTGCCCGCCTTCAAAAAGGTCATCCTTTCTGCTGCGATTTAATCCCATTTTGAGGCCTAAATTCTTCATCCCTCCAACTCTGTGTTGATTAACTTTGAGTCTGCTCAGGAAGCAAGACTAATTCATTCCATTGTATTTTCAGTCCAGGTAACCCCAACAGTTTTTAAACTCATCCACCAATTTAACCAAATGTGACAGAGGGCCAAAGATGTCCAAGTCAGAAATTTCCCGTGGGCAGTAAGGTGGACGGAAAAGACCTTGTTAACGTTCCCAGCTGAGAGAAAGGGTACAGTGTGAGCATAACTGCTATTACGCAATAGAAAGTCCTTTTAGGTGCTCAGCCTTAAGCCATGAATCTGTAGAAAACCAGGTCTCACTGGATCTTGTCTTCAAACACTTCTTTGTTATTCTCTCTTGATAGCAAACCCAATAACCTCCTCAGTAAAGATTTGAATTGTAGATGACAACATAGCCTGTGCTAGCATGTAAAATTAAACGTTGGTATTATGCATAGCTCACCAAGCCCACAGGGTGTGGTATAGTTTTACTTGAAAGCTGCCAAGTTTTCCTTGTGGTGATATGTCTGTTTCCCTGTTTTCTTGAGTAGCGATGGAGGTGTTCTGAATACAGATGGTTAGTTTATTAATGTTGTCTTCACTCTTTCTGAGTACCTCCCAGTCCTCAGCTCAAATCAGTTTCTTTCTGCTTTGCCCCATCATCATTTACTGTTTAACATGCTTGGCACATGATTTATGTTCTTGCCTGTTATCCAAACAATGCCAACTACCCCCTACGACAAGTTCTTCTGCCTGTGAAGACATATGTATTGGATTCAACTGCAGAAGGAAGTTTTATGTAACAAAACCAGAAAGTATTTCTTAAGCTTCTCTGGAAATTGGTTACCAACAAAGAGATATTTTTCTCTAAAGGTGTAGTATTCAAAGTCCAGACCAGTCCCTTACCCCCATATCCCTCCCCTCCCTGCTGACTTCAGTCCATGAAGCATGAGACTTCTCAGTTCTGTGTGCTGGTAAATGATTCTGGAGCAGCCAAACTCACTTCTTTCTGCCCTCTCCATTTTAGAGGTGACTAAAATTTGCTGAAATTACACCTAAAACTAAAAGGTTCAGCAAATATTAATTTGTATTTTATATGAAATTAGGTTGGACTGCATTTTTTTCATATCTAGTTATAGTCTTAAAAATGTCACAGCCCCAATGTTTGTAGACACAGCACACTGTAAACATAGAGGGGAGAATGATTTCAGAAAGTAATTTCACTCGTGTGTAACCCCTGTGTGTCTGCACTGAAAGGCTTAGGAAAGTGTTTCTGTGCTTCCAGTCAACCAGCTAAAATCCCTTTGACTCCCCCAATAAACTGCTTGTACATCCTTTAAGGACACCCTACGTTCACTGAAATTATTCGCCAGACAATTTAGAAGAATGAATAAATGTGAGAAAATCATGACCTCCTCATGGACGATTACCAGGGGAGGGGGAGGGCCTGCAGAATTGATCAGACTCATTACTCACTGTCACTGAAAGCAATTCACCTGGCTCTGCTCCCAAGTCTGCCCGTGTAAATCACATCTCTCACAACCTGAAGGAGCCTCATTTGCCAAACAAGTTGAGCTGCAGCAGCAGTGCTTGGATAATGGCTTCAGCTCTGTCACAGTTTCGGCTCTAAATCAGGACATCCAAATGACACTAAATGTCTACTTTTAGGGGATAGCTAATTGGCAAGGGAAGGGCTTCCCAGAGAGCCACAGTGTGGCCGCTGGCAATTTATCCCCTACCCGTTGCCATCAGCAACATGAGATACCACCTCTTTGAGCCCAGGGTTATTCAGCCATTATGGCACATAAACTAATGATGGAAATTAATATATATTAAAAAAAAAAAAAAAAAAAAGAAAAAAAGAAAAATAAGAAAAAAGGCCGAAGTTCCTGTAATTCTAACGGGGCCGTAGCGCTGGGTTTCTTTGAGAGCCTGGCCATGCAGCGATGGGCTCTTGCAATCTGGACCCGCGGCACTAGATGGCAAAACAGCGTCAGTTTTGGCAGCGCGGCAGGGCTGGTGCTCCCGGTCCGCACGAGCCCCCCAGAACAGGTCCTTGTGGGTGCAGCCCGGTTTTTGGCATCCCGCAGAAAGTGGCTGGGCATACCTCTGTCCGTTCTCTTGACCTCCTCCCGGCTTCAAACCATAGCAGCACCCTGCGACCACAGAGACCGTGCCTTAGAGCTTGGGTGCAGCTCTTCAACACCGTAAGAGACGAGACCATGAAGTCTCCGATGTATAGGTCGCTATTTTTCTTATTGCTGCCGCTGGCATTACTGGTTTGCTCTGCAGTTGCCCTCAGGAGCTCTAGATCCTGTGCAAGATGAGCAGCCCTCACTCTGAAAGAGATTACTCAGCAACTGGGTGTAAAACTTTCCTCATCTACTTATTGAACAAAAAGAGATTTACATTTAATAGTCCCACAAGGAAACACATCTCCTGTCAATTTTATGTCAGTCTATGTATTGTCTGGTTTACTATGTGAGGGCAGCTACCACCTATGCAGTCAAGCCGCAAGGTGTATTTATTAGGAGTCTGTTCTCCGATTTCCTTGTGCACAGACAGTATCTATTTATGCTAAAAGATGTTACACAGGGAAAGGTGAAGTCTCCAGGATCCAGTTTTGGATCAAATAACTACAATGTTTTAGGTCTAAGTCAAAAACACTGACCTTTGAGCAGGCTAGTAAGTTACCTTTATATTTTTTGTAAGGCAGTTAATGTTATGATCATGTCAATAAACTCACCCTCATGACTTCAACACTATAGCTTATCCTATTTTAGGGATAACCTCTGTTCCCACACCATATCTACTGTTGGACCCAAAGAATCAATATAAGTTGGAGACTGTAGCTTTTACAGCTTCCTCTGAAGGCGGTACCCAGACTTCTTTGCTCTTTGAATGCTTGAGGACGCAAAGAGCTGACAGCAGGAATGCTGTTCCTCTACCCTACAAAACCAGGCTGCTGTGACTTGCTTTTGCACACTGCAAGAGTGTGTATAAGGCTCTGGATGCTAATGGTCATGATGTGACCCTCTTGGAGATGTCTAATGTGTGGTCCCCTTCCTTGGGAATGGGTGAGCCCACATTGCTAAAGTGTGACTTCCAAAACAGAGCTTTCACTCAGAAAGTTTAGCAGAAGCTTTGAGCTATAGCACTTCTTTTAATTTCTCTTCTCCATTCTTGCAATATTCAGTCCCTCTTCCCTGCCTCCTATGAGGCACTGGTGACAGTCTCAAAATGACCTTCCTCTAGGAAGCTCAGCATAACTGTTCCACAAATGACAGGGTCCTAGTGAGTCCCAAACTTTGCACTTAGGGATAAAAAGGCAGCAGTAAGCCTGAGTGGGCAGTGCACACACACTAACTGAAGGGTGTTTTCTCTTCAGAGTTGAAAGAAGCGATGACAGTTGCGAAGTCCGGATTATTTCTACCACCAGGACAAGACAGAGCTAACATGAAAAGCTCTTGCTTTCTGCTGCTGTGGTCTTCTCTCAAGTCGGATGTACTATGCTCATCCTTGGTTATTTAAATAACACTGTCTCACTTTGTATGAACCAACGTATAATATGAATGAAGAAGAAAAAAAAAGAATCTATGGATCATGAAGCAGGTGGGAATGGATAATCAATTTTTATCACTAATATTGTGGGTAAGACCAGTAACTCTGAATGAGTTATGAAAATCTCCTCTCTGAGCAGATGTGTCTCTCTTTTCCAGTCTCATTTCAGCCCAGAAAGAACAGAAAATAGCGTTGAATTAAACATACTAAAACAAAACAAAGATGTGTTTTCATCGTCTATCATATTTATTTTTAAATGTAGGAATGTGAAATTCCTACAGGTGGGCTGGCTGCGGGAGGCACAAGAACAGTGGACTAGTAAAGCCTTTCAGCTTTACAAACATAGGTTCAAATCAAACTTAAGTAAGTGACAGCCAAAATGGGGCTATTTATTTCAATCTAGGTCCGTTTGGCAAAAACTCTGCACAACAGCATCTCGGTGCTTAAAGAGACCCCATCAGCCGAAAGATAATGCTTCTGCTGGAGACCATTTGCAGCGATATTTATAACAATTGAGATTACTGGGCCAGTTGAGATTACTCGTGCTGAAAGACCTCAGAGAGTAAATTTACCTCTCCTCATTTTGGGAGGCATGTTTACTTTGTACTTTTGGCAGTGCTTTCTGCCAGACCTGTGCCCCAAATCCCCTTTCCAGCTACATAGAACATGATGCATTTGTGCAGGTCAGGATGGGAAACGTGTTCTCCTTGAGACTGTCTGTCAAAGATTCATATGGAGCCAGAAATCCTCTGATGACCAGGAACCAACCTGCCACACAAGCAATAAGGTCTGCCTGATTCTCCTTTCTGCTGGTGCATATTCAAACTTCAGTATCACCAAATATCTGCCCAGCAACATACCTGGAAATCAGCTCAAGAGCTTTGCCTACCAGGCCTGCAGGGGTTGTAGAGGAGGACACAGTTGCCCTCCAGTCACATTATGTGGCATATATCCATCTCGGGGTGGTTTACAATGTGAATGCCGACAAACCTGGGCCTGGGTCAGGAAGCCTGTGGGGGAAGAGATGATCTTTTTCTGCCTCGCTGAGCACATGAGTGATTTTGTGTCGTTCAGGTCTCACCTTTGGTTAAGGTCTGGTACATACAGAAGTGAAAAACCTGGTCTTTGGTTCATAATGGTCAAGGATAGATTGCACGAGGCACTGAGAGAGGAGAGCTTTATGCAAAACAAGATACAATTGTTGGGCTGTAAAACCTCCTGAGAGGCCTCACAGTCAGGGGTACTCCCTGAAACTCTTCATAACTTCCATTTTGAAAAAACACAAGATATAAAATGGAGAGAGAGCACATAAACAGTGTGGGATGGATCATGGTGCAGAGGTCCCTGATCTTAGTCCTAGGCAAGCTGGAACCCCGTGCAATGTAGCGCAGTGCCATGCCAAGACACGAGCTAGCATCTCAAAAGTAGTCAAGCCCTCCTACCACAGTGGCTCGCACCATAACATCAAGGGTGAAGCTCTATGCTGATACAGCTGTGTTGCTCCCCATTGCAGAGACATGTCAAGCCCAATCAAAGAGGAGGGTCCTTGCAACCTGCTCCTGCAAGAAGGCCCCAACAGGTTCTTGATGCAAATGTGGTGGCCAAGGTATGTGCTGTCTTGCAGTTGAGAGTAAATAAGGAATCAGGGCGTGCCTTGCCTGAGGGGCAGCATGAGTACAGCTGTAAGTGGGTCATGCTCACAACTCCACCATGAGCTTGCAAGATCAGACCTTAAGGACCCTATTTCAAGACACCTCAGTGTCCACCGTCATGTCATAAGTCATGTCCAAGGGTCTCAGGAACAAGCACAGGGAGCTCTGTTTAAAGCCTGGCCTTCACTGCAACTGCGTAATGCTGAGTGTCTGGTCCAAGGTGACTGGCTCAGGATCGTAATAGGAGTCAACAAGCCAGGGTTATAATGCAAGGGTAGGATTTGTTGCTCCCACATTGCTATTTCATCTTTCTGACCCTGTCTCCCCGTGCTCCTCTCCTCCTGCCATGTAAAGACGTAGCAGGACTCAATGGAAGGGGGACTAAAGTCAGAAATTCAGCATCACCAAATGTGAATTTGAATGATTTTGTGGCTCTAGGTTAATAAAATGCTTACCATCATAGGAGAACTGAATGATGCGTTACTCTGGTTGCTACAGTGGACCTTTTTCATAGCCATCTATGTAAAATGTGCAGTTCAGAATGATTCTCATTAGCCCTACATTTCCAGATTCACATTTTTAATTTAACAGTATTTTCTTTCTTTTGTTTCTTAAATGGCCATGCAGTGTTGTTTAAATCTCAAGGACCTCCATGACTGGAATATCTCGAGACTTCACAGCTGCAAAGCTCCACTCATGCTGCAGAGAGGAAAATAAGAGAATATTGGAAGAGCATAACTTAAACCAGGCAAGCTCTCTGCACAATTACATGGAAAAAACATCCATTTGAAGTCTCTCCATAGCGACCCAGCTTCAACATTATCTGAAGATTATGTTCATCCCTTATTTAGTGAGGCTATTTATCAGTTTAGGGGAGGAATTGAGCAAAACCCTGTCCATTGATCCCGGGAGAACTAAGATGAGTATAAAAGAATTGCTGCTGGTACTGTCTCCAATGTAGGATGGGGTAGTAGTATGTGGTATGTACCTTCTTATGCATTCAAGGACATTGGACTCCTAATGTTGTTATGAAAATGACCTTGAAGCACATGCAATAATATGTTTTATAGATACATATATTCTGGTTATTTCCTTGATGTTGTGGAAATACAATACCTAGTGATGGAAAAGACCCCTTTAGTGCCTCAGGCTGCTGAATGCTGTATGCGTCCCCTCTGAACCTACCATTTACCCTAGTTTGAGGTGAGGAACATAGTTTAGGGTTTTTTACTGCCTTACATAGGTGCACAGCAGGCACAATGTGTACAGGGAGACTGCTGAGCTACCTTTCAGTAGCATCCTTCTGCTTGGAAGCTGAAGAGGAGCTGGCTTTTGTTCTGAACCCCACCCATCCCTTCACCACACAGTATTGATGGGGGAGCATGGTGGCTTGTCTGTCCACTCCCATTTCTTCCTGCAGGCACCACACTATATATCCCATATGAGCCTGACCACAGCTTTCAGAAACATCCAATAAATCTACAGTTAAAAGGGAAGAGTAGACATGGGGAGCAGGTGCTTATTATCTGTGCATCTCTGGAGAAGAATAACCCACAGTGTATTTCCATGCCCATTTGAAATGGAATACGACCATGACCCTGCAAGTGGCTCTGCTTGAATTGTTCCTGGCATCATGTTTTACTCCTAATATTTTCATTGTCTGCCTCCATCAGTTTTACCTCCCACTGTAGCATTAATTTTGTATGTGAATATGGAGGCTGTGCTTTAAATAATACAGCATATGCTTTCTATTTGCCATGTAGAATAATATTTTTTTGGCTGATTTATGTTCCACCTGGACAAAATTATTTTTTATGACGGGTTTATTTCATTTGCTCCCACATCCCCAAATGGGGGGGGGGGGGGAAATAAGGAATCTTGTAAACCACCAATAATGATGGACACAGAAATCTCCTTTGAAATACAATTTTACTGCAAAAACAGATTCTCTCCAGCCATGTAAATGAAAAAATGCTGTTGTAATAATTTCAAGCTTGCAAACGCATGGTACTACTGGAGAGAGTAATCTTCAGGCTCTTGTATCATCCCTTACACAATGCTGGGAGTATGGAGAAATTCACTGACAGCTATAAGCTATTGCAGTAGAACAAAATTACACATATGGCTAGAGCATGGATTTAATTTAGCTCTTTTCAGAACTTCAACAAGAAACAAAGCCAGGACAAAACCCAGTGGTCTTTCGATTTGCAGATTTGCCACAGAACATCATAGGCTAAGCTGCCAAATCTACCTCATTTCCAGTTCTCACAAGGCCTGTGGAAGAAGATGCTACTTGCCATTGGAACAAGCTGGTATCAAACAGATAATTTGAGTTTCAGTATCTATAATAAAAGAGTATGATGTACCTTGTTTTGTGTTTTACAGCCTGGAAAAGACTGGCAGTATTTTTATGTCAATCTTTCACCTACAGAAATTCTCATTATGAACAGATTTATTATCAAAGAAAAAAAAAAAAGAAAGCCATATGCAATCCTCAGCACAACTTTCTTCTAATTTTGACTTCCAGCTTTTGGCGCTTCAGTAAAGCAACTAAATATTAATCATACAAATCCATAATAGTCATAGCAGTCAGAAAGCTCTCCTTCTGTTTTTGGTTGTAATAGTTCATCTTTAACCATACAACATCTGCCACCCAAACCCACATTCTAATAGGTGTGCATATGATAAGGACACATAACGCCTCCATGTCAACTCTGAACTGCAGAGCTGGGGAAAGTGGGATATTCTTTCAGAGCAGCTTCCCTTTTGACACTGAATATAACAAGAAGAGGTAGGCCTTCCACGGGAAAACCCTGCTGCTTCTAGTCCCTCCCCATAACTCTCCAACAGATGGTAGAAATCAAATCTAATGTCTCCCCCTTGGCACCTTCTGGCAGCAACCAGAAGATTTGTTCCCATGCAGGCCCACTCCTCCCCACAAAAAGCTCCGCTCCAGCCCCTCATCCTACCATGTCCCCAATTCCTGCTTCACCAGCTAACATGGAAAGCTTCAGTGAAGGTGGGCTACTTTTGCTCTGCTCCATCTTCTTCTCTTTCTGAGCACTGAGAGCTCAACAGCAAGCTAGGCACTGAAAATCAGGTCACTGGTTTAACACGAGGAAATATAATCTATAGGATGAACATACACCGTGTTTGTTTCACCATCATGTCAGCCCCAGGCCTTTCAGACAAAGCCAGAGCTCCCGTTCTTCCACAAACTCTTCTGGATGAAGGCAGCTCCTGAAGGAATCGTAAGCCTGCAGATTGGGAAGGAAAACAGTATAAAAAAGCTACAGTAGATGGTGCTAGACAGGTGCAGAAGACATGAGCTAGTCATTTGAGGATACCTGCAAGATTTACCCCTAAGCTAAGCGGTTTAGAAAATGTGCAATTTAGATTTATCAGTTCAGAAGGGAGATTCAGATAAAAACAGTTGAGCTGGTGAGATTAGCAAATGCAGAACCCCGTGCTGAGATGATGCTCACCTTACTACACATGCTGACAAAGGGGAAATAGGGCATAGGCACCACCCCGGCTGCACCCCAGCAGTCACAGGGAAGCAACATGCAGTGGGGCAATGGGGAGAGAAGAAGCAAGGCGCAGAGGCCTTCCTTCACCCAGGAACTTCTCCCAAGAGGCTTAAGTGGCACCCTTCCTACATGCTGGGATAGGGAGCAGAGAAGCAGCAGGAACGCTGCAGGCTTTGGTCAGAGTGGGCAGCAGATCAGTATTTCTTGATGTCACCCCCTGCGTATCAAACTGGTAATGTCACAGAAAGGTGGTCCTGTATATTTAATTTTATCAGGTGGAAGAACTCTGATATATGCTGCATTCAGCTCACCGCTCCCGTGCAGATTTACTCAGCGTTTTAGCATGCATGCTGCCTTGCTGACAGAGATTAAAGGCTCTCCTCAGAGCCTCAGGTATTATGCTCAAATGTATAAATCAGGGCTTAATATATAATATTTATCCATAAAAATATATCATGGTGGCATTCATTTGGCTATCTGCATATTAAATACAGTTACAGAAAGTCACGAGTTTACTGAGGATTACTTTGCTACGCCAGTGAAGTCTCCTGCCATCCTAACAGGTATTATTTTCTGCCCCAAAAAGGAAGGGGCAGATTCTGCTAAGGCTGTTCATGACCCCACATGTGCCCCAGCCACACAGTGCTGCGCCAGGAACCTGCTCCCAGACCAGCCCCAGGCTCCAGCTCACCAGCACCGTCCAGGCAGGGCAGGGATCACGGTGGAGACGACACAGTGAGCCTCTAAAGGAGAAAATTGTATGATGTATCACCACTCAGGAGCACCCACCAGAGAGCTGTTTAGAGTGAGATTACATTCTCGGAGGAGAAACTCATGCTTCTCGGTCACAGGGTTACTATGATGATGCAGTCGCAAGCTTGTATGCGGGAAGAAGGAGGGATTTAAATGATGGCCAGAAAGAAAAGCTGGATCAAACCTCCACAAACTCTGTTCAGATTAACCCAGGTTCCTGAGTCTCCTGCTCTGAGGTACCTGAAATTGGCCAAATTGATTCTTTACCCTTGAACAAAAGAAGGAAAATGGGAGAGGATGAAGTTTAAACTTTGGCTGCAAGTTTACAAGCAGTATTTTACACTGAAGCAATACAAAGCTCCCCAGAATACGAGTTTGTGCAGTCCAGAGGTCCTGATTCTACTCACACCAGTTCTGTATTAGCATGGCTATATGGATTTCCCTGCGTTTGCCGTTGACTTACAGAGACGCAGGGGAGAGAAAATCAGACTCAATCACAGTCTTTCCCTTTCTTCCTCTTCATATTCAAAGTATTTTTTTTCTTTCCTTGTAAATTCCTATTACTAACACAGGCGGAAAAGAAAAAAATATAATCCCTGGGATCCGTGGCACATCCTCGGAGTGGCTGCAGCCTCATCGTGGATGACTAGACAACCGCCACTGTGCCACATAATGAGGAGCACACATGCTGCACCGGGAGATACTAATGAGGGAGCTAGAGCCCCCTTAGCCCTCTCCAGTAAATCCGTGTCTGCAAGTCATGTTTTATTTATCAGGCTTATTATGGCAGCACTAAGGAGCCATTTGAAAAGGGCTGCTGTTGTCCCGGGTACTGCACACTGCCTGCTCCAGCCAGCTTCCAGGGGAGACGGATGAGGCTGGCAAAAGGTAGGGGAGAGGGATGTTACACACATATCATGTGAACAATGCCATGGCAGCATTTATCCCATCGGCTCCTATTTGGGTGGGGGGTCAGCCTGCTTTGACCTCCTGGTGTTAGCTGAGCACTTCTTGGGAGGGATCCTAGGCCCTGGTGAACAGATTGAAGCTGAACTTGTGATGATTTCCAGGAATGCTGCTAAGGAAGTGAGGGCTTTGCAGGCCTGGAGAGACTTGAGTGCAACCTGCAGAGCCCAGAGACCTAGAGAGGCTTCAGCGGAGCCTCTTGAGATGGTCACCTCCCTGCCCAGCACTGCTCCCTGCTCCTGCTCCCAGCAGAGCTCCTGTTGGACTCCCATGCTCTCACCATGCACACAAAACACGGCTGCTCTGCACCAAGGCATGCTGCTGCAGTGCCCTGGTTGTGCCGCTGCTGGCAGCATGCAGTCTCGCTCAGATATGCATGTGCGCCAGAGGGAAAGGGGATTTACGATCGCTGCCCCCTTCTCCAAACATCCTCTTCCTGACCCCTCTGCACACCTTCCCAGGGGTTTCTCTCCACTTTGGAGAATCACCCCTCTCACAGAGGAACAATATAACGAGGAGTAAAAGGCAGCTAAATGAAAGATAGAAGAGAGATGAGTAAATCTTTGTAAAACACATACCACAGGTCTCAGCAGGACTCTGACAAATTGGTCTGCATTCCTTTAACATATTAGATTTCCACTTAGCCTGTCCATTAGCAAGTTAAGCTACAAGGGCTGATTACACGAAACTTATGAAGAGGCATCAATTAAGAAGATAAATTCACATAACATTCCTTCTGGATGAGAAATGACGAGTTTCCTTGGTTCAGCGTTTGGTACAACTGGACTCAGTTTCAGAAAGAGCAAGAAGGGAGAAGTGTTAAATGCATGCATCTGTACTGCCACCCAAAACGATGGATGCAGTTCACAAGTTGAAGAAAAATGTATGTCAAATAGGAATAGAAGGAAATGACTCTCAGTTTCCAAGGCTGAACTCTAATCTGCCGTGTCACATCGACAGCAAATTATAAGAGGAAGTGAAATTCCCAAGAGATGTTGCTCTTACAAGGCTGGCCCAAATGGTGTTCCCAGGCTACGGAATGCAACACTAAATATTTGCACATATTTATCACTTTTCACCCACACAATATCTCATCTTATTTTGCAAACACTGTGCAGCAGAACAACTTTCTAACTGCCAAAGTGTAGCCATCGCTGGTCTGCAATGTGCCAGTGGCACCTATTTTGTGCCAGCATGTGTCCTGGGAAAACTGTTAACAAAGGCGGTTTGTTATCCTGTTGCCACTGAAGAGAGAATTTAGATAGGCCTTGCAGATGGTATGCAAACCCACACGAGCTGACAGAATCATCTGTCTTTTCTTGGAAAATACTGAGCAGCTGCTGATGTCGCAGGAGGAGACGGGCCACCAGCAGTATTGTTTCTGCAGCAAGCCTTTGTAGCACCAGCCTTAGTGATACTGCAACTTAATACTGATGTATATCTAAGTTAACTAGTTAATACTAGTAATAGCTCTGTAACGGAAGCAGATAAATAGTAATAGTGACAGTTCACCACTGATATTCTTCAGGAGTCAGCCACAGAAAGAAGGCCCTCATCCAGAAAGTCCTGAACACCACCAGCCCTCATGGATTTCAGGGAAAATGAAAGGGGTTTAGCTAATACAGTAACATATATGCGACTTCTCTTTTCCTGAGTAGCACTACAAATCTATTCAAGTGGAAACTCATTTTCACGCCCACACTGCTGGGCTCACAGTCAGTAGCAGTCCCTCCACTGAGGTGCTAGATGAGGACTTCTGTCATTTTGGTTTCCTCATCCAGGACCCTGTGCTGGGTGAAGGTGAATGTTTACCCCTTCCTGGCCTGGAAAATAGCAAATATGCAAACTTCCTTATTGCTCAGGACACGAGATAAGGGGTTTCCAGCTGATTCCACTTCCAGGCACTGTAAGGCCACGATAACCGGCTCATTCTGAGGAGGAAATATTTTAAACAAATGCCACTTGCACATTAAAGTTTGTACCTCAAATGGGATCATCTTTTCTTAAGAGGAAGGGGGGAAGGAAAAGTGCTGTTTCTTTTTCTTTTGTGCACACAGCCATTGCAATTACACACCACCCGAGTTCGAAATACATGCTCCTTTATTTCGTTCCAACCAAAGAGCAATCAAACCTACTCAGGCTTGTGTTAATGATATACATTATACATACCAGAGACATTTACACTGCATATCAAAATCGATCAGAACATAAGGAAGTTAAAAAAAAATAAAAGACGATTGCCTTATGCTGTGAAGTTTGACTCGAGCATGATCTCTCCCAGCCTAATGGCTCAGACACATGCCAGCACAGGCTCCAGCGCTGCATTAGCGCTGCACTGAAATGGGGTAACATTCACAGTCAGAGGTGGGAGCAGACCATCCGAAAGGCCATTTTGGGAAGAGGGCAGGTGAGGGTGAAATTACTTTATGCTCAGGTTGTAATCTGTGCAGTACCATCACACTGGAGACACAAATGCTTCCTCATCGGGTGCTTTTGCTACAGCCACATGCTCCCCGTGTCTTCAGCCTGCAGCTCCAGGCTGCTTTATTTCTGTCACATTCTTCTCCTCCCCCAACAGTATCCTGTGACCACAGGTAAAGTCTTCAGGTTTCATTTGTTTGGATTTTTTTTTTTTTTTAATCTGGAAGGGAAAATTGGATAATGAACCAATTCTTCTTGTTCCTCAAGATTTATCTCTTTTTCCAATTTATTGAATGTTCAGCACACACTATATTTCAATTAAAGGCAGTAAAATTGTTAATGTATTAATGACACACTACGTCTATATAAAGACACAAATATACGTTGTAGCCGATTTTCTGGCCTGGTGAGATGACTTCCCCCCCCCCCCCCCCCCTAGTTAATTGTCTGTGAACAGATGATAGTTTTTTACCAGCCCGTATCTCTTGCTACTGCTTCACCACAAGCACTGGCAGCGCCCGCGCTGCTCACGGAGGGCGCCCGGCCGCGATCCCCTCGCTCACGCAGCCGGTTTATCCCCCCGTGCTCAGGGAACCGGCCTCCTCCTCCCTTCAGGCTGCGGTCTGGCCCCGGGGGGCTGAAGCAGCGGGGGGTAGACAGGCGGCGGGAGCGCACCGTCAGCCAGCAAGGAGGGCCGGCAGGCCGAACCTAGGGCACGCACTGGGGAAGCGCAGGCGGAGCTGGCTGTGTGCGGCGCGGCGGGCAGGCTTCTCCTATCCGCGCAGGCCGTACCTCGGCGCTGCGCTAGCCCCGCTGCCCGGCGCCTCCCGGCGCCTTGCACGCCGCGGCCGCGGGCTCCCCGCGGCGCCGCGCAGGCCCCGGCCCCCCGCCTCCGTCTGTTGGTTGATCCATTGCCACGGCAACGCGCTCCCTCCCTGCCTCCCCCCCCCCTCCGCCCTAGCCGCTCTGCCCCACGTGACCCACGGCGGCTCTCTCCGCCAGCTAGCCAGTTACCAGGGCCGCGCCAGCCAACGGGCTGCGCTGCGTGGGAAGCGGCTTGTTCTTTCCGATTGGCTGCTGCCCAAGCTCGCTGATTGGCAGGGGGCGGTGGAGCCCGGCCCGCCGATTGGCTGGGCCCGGAGGTGAGGCTGTGGGGTGATACCCGCCGCCCGGGGGCTCTGCCAGGGGACCCTCCGCAGCCCCGGCCCGCACACAAAGGCCGCCCGAGGAGGGCTGGGGTGGCACGGCACGGGAGGGCCGCGGAGGAGCCGCTGCCGCTGCTCGGTGTGCCGCTGGCCGAGCACCGCCAGGCACGCAGCACCCTCCCCGCCGGCCCTCTCTCAACTGCCGCTGGGGGCACGCGGAGCGGGCAGTGTGGGCGGTGCGGCCGTCACGCTCGCCGTGCGCCCAGCGGCCAATGGGCGGCCTGGGCGAACGCGAGCAGCACGCGGGGCCCGCGTGTCCCCGCCGCCTGCCCTGTCAATCACTCCCCTCCCCGTCTCCCCCTCCGCTCCCCCTCTCTCTGCCAGGTCCGGCGTGGCTCCGCCTCCCCCCCGGCCGTGGAAGGGATAACGGGGGGGGAATATGGGGCGGTGACAAAGCGTTTCTCGGTCTCGGCACCGTGCCCCTCGTTGCTGGCGCCCTTTAATGAGGAAGGTTACCGGTCCCCGCTCCTGTGGTGGGGACGTGCGGCTGCCGCCGCAGCACGGGAACAGGAGCCCGGCTCCCCCTAGGACCCACTGCGAACGCCAGACCCGCCCGGGGAGGGCGATGCCGGCGGGGCGGGGCGGGGCGGGTTGGTATGGGATGGGTTATGTTGTGCTGCTGGCCCCGCCAGTCCCGGCCCCCTCCCTCCCCCGGTGCTGGGCGGAGACGGCGCGGCCACCGCCTTTATCTGTGGTGGCGGCGCGGGGGGTGGCACTGGGGAACACCTTGTTTTAAGATGGGCGCTATAAATACGGCGCCGGGGATGGGAGCACAGCCACGGGCGGCAGCGAACTGACGGCCCGACCGAGGGCGACTCCGGACCACGGTGGGTGCCCCATCCCCCCTCCCTTTTCCCGCCGCAAATCAGTGCTTCTTCGCCTGGGGTCCGCTCGAATTCCTGTTTACCGGCGTGGTGCCGTTGTGCTTTCCCCTTAGCCGGCCCCATCACGCCCCACGCGTGGCTTTGGCCGGAGCTGTGGATTTGGGGGTGGGTTTTGCGTTTTCACTTTTTCTGCATGGGGAAAGCTGCTGCACCGGGTGCACCTGAAGGCTATCGGGTTTTGGGAGGGCGAGGATAAGGGACGGGAAGCCTGGAGAAGGAGGGAGGCGGAGAGGGCGCTGGCGGGAGGAGACGGGTCGGGAAAGGGAGGGAAGAACGGAGGAAGAGCAGCCCCTAACCCTGGCGCCTGTCGCTGCTGCCTCACAGCAGGACTCTGCTCGCCAGCAGCCGCCGAGCCAATCCTAGCCAACGGAGGAGGGCGGCCGGTGCCAGTAGCGAGGGAGGAGGTCGCCGCTGGAGAAGCCCCGCGGTCCGAGCTGCCTGGCCTGGCCTCGCCTCGTCTCGCTCGTTCTCCGTCTCGACCACCGTCATGATGCAGATTTGCGACTCGTACAGCCAGAAGTACTCCCTCTTCAACGCCATGAACCGCTTCATCGGCGCCGTCAACAACATGGACCAGACGGTGATGGTGCCCAGCCTGCTGCGCGACGTGCCGCTGCTGCTGGAGGAGCTGGACGCCGCGGGCGCCGTCTGCCCGCAGCGGGAGGCTGCCTTGCCCACCGGCGACCCCGGCGCCTATTTCTCCCGCAGGGACATGTACAGCCATTACGTGCTGCTCAAATCCATCCGCAACGACATCGAGTGGGGCGTGGTGCAGCCGCCGGCTGGCGAGGAGGCTGCTCGCAAGAAGGACAAGCTG
The DNA here is from genome assembly GCA_039720435.1 of Amazona ochrocephala. Taxonomy (NCBI): domain Eukaryota; kingdom Metazoa; phylum Chordata; class Aves; order Psittaciformes; family Psittacidae; genus Amazona; species Amazona ochrocephala. The sequence goes on from CM077877.1 coordinate 91,939,117, forward strand.
GGCGGCGGCGGGCCCGCCGAGGAGGGCGAGGGAGAGGAGGACCTGGAGCAGCAGTTCCACTACCACCTCAGCGGACTCCACTCTGTCCTCTCCAAGCTCACCCGTAAGGCCAACGTCCTCACCAACAGATACAAGCAGGAGATCGGCTTCAGCAGCTGGGGGCAGTGAGTGTCGGCGGGGAGCGGGGGAAGGCGGCGACCGGACCGCCGGCACCGGTACGTCCTTCCCCGGCGCCGCTGCTACTGCTGCCGGCGCGGTAGCGGGCGGTGCCCCGGGGCTGACGCTTCACAGGACTGCAGCCGGTTTTCTACCAACGCACAAGCCAGAGAGAGAGATGTAAATTAATCAGTACTAGTTTATTAATTACCCCCCCGTCCTTGTTTTCTATTGTACGGTCTGGGGCGAGTGGGTGCTGCTCCTCTCCGGGAGGGGAGGCCGCACCCGTACATGTACGAGGCAGTGGCATAGCTGGCGGATAGGAGGCTCGGATGCAAGCCGATGAGTATGACAAAACTGGCATAAAATTGCTTCTGCTATCCAGGAGGGAACCAAGTGGGCTGAGGAGCATCCCTCTGTGGCAGGATGGATGGCCGGTTACACAGTTGTACATGTGCTGGGGCTTATTTAATACTTTTTTACTCAGATGTATATTCTAAAATAAATGTAAATGTATTAACTGAAAGTGACTTAAACTTTTTGGTATGATTTGTGGTGGTTTCATTAAATGATATTTTTAACGTCTGGAATTCTTCTTTTTCTAAATTACTTCCAGAGCTGCCTTACTAGACACAGAAATCTCTGCATGTGCAAGAGAGGGGGTTTTGTGGCTTTTTTTTGTTGCTGTTTCCCAAAGGGAGCAATTATGTAGTGATGGTAAACTCCACGTATCTAAAATGGATGAATGACCATATGAGCTGCGCCATACACGGCCTGAGTCCTGGTAAGCTGTTCCCGGCTGCACAGTCCAGTTGCTCTGCATTAATGCTGTCATGAAGGTCAGTGTCCCTTTAACAAAATTTGAGAAGATCAAGTATGGTTACTCTGCAGGAAGCGATTCATGGAGGTTGGAGCAAAGCCAAGGAATGACTCTTGCTTTTTTCGGGAAGTGTCTTAATGTACCGTGGGGAGGTCTTTTATCTCTCCATATAGGTCTGGGATACTTGCATCCCCCACCTCTTGAATGTCTTTCCTCTATAATCCTCCTTGGATACTAGAAATTAATTGGGTTTATGTTACCCAAATTGTATTCAGTTCTTTCTCTCTGGTTTTGTTTTTTCATTTGCTGAAGTAATGTGCCTAAAAATCGGCTGTTTCTATCATGTTGAAATACTAAAAGTGTACTTGCTGATGACAACAGAATGTGTGCATATTGCAGAGGATAACCATTTAATAAACATATATATAACCTTCTGTAATAGATGACGTTTTCTTCTTGGGCACTGAATTGCCAAGTTTGTAGACATACTGAAATTTCGCTTTGTATTGCCATTAAATTTAGGGCTTGTTTGGTTTGTTGAGGGTTTTTTTGGTTTTTTGGGGGGGTTTTTTGGCAGCTTCTTCCTTTTAAAAATAGAAAAAATATTCTTTCAGCTGTAAGGATTTTTTGGTTAACTTGCTTTTCAGCCTTAGTGTTAAAACACTGTAGTAAAGCATGAGCTCTCCAGTCATGGTACTAGTTGGCAGAGGTTTGTATAATTAAAATAGTCAGCCTCTATGTATGTTTAAAAGTGTGGATTTTTGGAGGTTTTTCCCTTCTAAGGTAAAGAAGTTTGTAAGGCTGGAAGATTTTTAGCTTGGAGATGCTTGTTCTCTTTGTAATGTTAACTCCCTTACCCCTCCCCTTCTGGGAAGATGCCAGGAAAAAAGGAACACGGAGGAGATTACCCTGGTTTCCTAACATGTCCGCTCACCAGTCTTGCTGCAGTCTAATGTAATGCGAAAGATGCACTGCTTTATGGTGAAGTTTTGTTCTCCGGAAGGGAAGAGAGAGAGAACATGTTTTGCGTGGACCCCTTCTGCCTTGCGCTCAGCCCTCTGGCAGTGCTCTGCTTGGCAGTGCTGGTAAAACCGCAGAGAAAAGCAGCTAACACAGTTTGAACAGCAATCCTTTTGAACTTGCAGTTACTTCTCCTGGTATGGATTTAGACAATGCCGTTTTGAATATTGCACGAGAGACAATGTGGTGCTGGTTTAGGGTATTGAGTAATGCCAGAAAAATAGTATTGCATTAGTGCAGTATCGCCATGAGTGATGCATCCATTATTGCACCTTAAAAACGAGAGAGAAGTTTAGCACTCTTTGGCAGCAAAGGTGTAATTTCCTTACAAGTAAAGCTGTGGGTAGCACAGGAGGTAGGGTGATATCATGACTCAAGGGTTCGCCTTGCCTGAGTGACTAATGTACAGTTGCTGAACTGCACGTGGCTCCCATGTGGAGACCCAGCTGTGTGGCTGGTGCAGCCCGGGTAATCCCAGTTCAGCCATGGCAAAAAGTGCTGAGACTCACAAGCAGAAAAGAGACACTGCCACCTCCCACCTGGGAGCAGCTTTAGAATTCCCCTTTTTCAAGGTCAAGGGGGAGCATTGAAGCTCTTGGGAGCAAGAAGGAAATCTTGATGCCAGGGAGGGAGGGGGAAAACAACCAATAAATGCAGGTATGTATTTCCCATGCAGAGGATGTAGAAAAACAACTTGGCCTAAAAGTGGCAGTTAAATAAATGCTAGTTCTTGATGTTGCAGCAAACAAGGATGAGATTGCAGAGCCTTCATGCACTGATTTTGCATGTTAGATGCGGAAATAGGAAAAATTTCCATAATACAATTAGGTTTATTATTGAGAGTTATGTTTTCTTTTGAAGGACGGGATCATTTTAAGTGCTCCTGATTGGGCACAGTTCAGCAAACCTTTAGTCTGCTCTGGGACAGTGATTCTGATATTTGTAAGTGTAATGACAAGTGACATCAGTCTAAAGTAAAAGAATCTTTATGATGTCAAACACTTTGGTAAGTGGTCTTATTTCTAAGGCATGCACCAACAAAAAGACAACTTGCCAAACTGCCATAACCATGCACAAAATGGAGGAATATATACATGCACTGTGAGAAGCAGTTGTCATTTTTAGCTCACCTAAATAGACTCAATTGACAGTAAGGCAGACACTAGAAGAGTAATAAATAATGAGATTCAGAACAGTTTGCACTTACAAATTGATTCCAGCAGAAAGTATATTACAGCCAAGGAGCCTCAAGGACGTTGCTCATGAGATGCATCAGTTAATATATAAAGTGCCCAGTACATGTCATTACACTTTATGAGTCAACTCTTATTTTTGTGTACACAAAAGGAGAGCAGTGGGGGGGAGAGGCAAGCTTTTGTCTCAAGGCATGTCTGTATGTATATATATATATGTACAAAAATAAGGACATTGGGGGTGGGCATGAGTTCTGTGGGAAGAACAGCCTTTCAAAGCCTGCTTCGACCTGGATGGATGGCAGGTCTCTGCTGGATTATGTGTGCATTTCAGGAATCCTATCTGCCTCTGGCACTATAAGGTTTTCTCTGTTACCCTCCAGAAGTGGGCTGCCGTATTCATTTCTGCCCTAGAGCAGATTGAAAGTCTGAAATCAGTATCTTGACACCCACTGGGACTAGACCCACCTGCTGCAGTCCCATGTGCTGGAAGGGTTGTGTTTCTCCTTTGCCTCCTCAGCATACAAACATCTGCTGCTGCTGGAAAGGGCACAGTGTGGTCAGTGCTTGGTGGAAGGCAGCAGGTAAGTCTGAGTCAGGCTCGGCTGCCAGCTTCCTACTTTCCCTCTGAAAGTTTTTTCTTGCAGAAGGTTTTAAACAGATCAAGATATCTGTTTAAATATATTAGGCTCTTGCACCAAGACACATGAGTCATCAGTAGATTGGCTTCGCTGGAAGATGCACTGCTGTTAGTGCCAGATGGAAGGTTACATTAGGATGTCATTACTATGGAGTTAAGCTCTGCGCCCTGTTCTACCAGGGGAGGAAAAAAGAAAGGGATAGTAATCTTCTCTTCATGCCTGTGGGTTTGGTACACAGTGTATCTCTCTGTGGAAAAGTCTGCAGTGATTTTCTCACACAGACTTACTGCACTGAAGCACTGGGGGAGGAGGGAGGAGTGGTCGCAGAGAGAGAGAGTGTCTGGAAATACTGCTTTTTCTGATTTATTTCTTTAAACATTATATCTTTTCATTTTTATTATTTGTATCTAGCTAACAGTGTGCTAGGCAGTACATTCCGACGAGCTCAACGATCCCAGGTGATAATACACATGGGGAAAACGAAGAGCATGATGGGTTATAACCTACCATAAAATCTGACGGGATTGCAAGCAAGGTGAGCGTTGCAAAAGCAGTTCCAGCTTCGCATGTGTTTTTCTCTTATTTATTATTGTCACTGCTAAACAAGCAGAAATACCTGGTGCATTAGTTCTAAATGTTGCGAAATCATTTTCCTTCCAGACCACAGACTTGCATGACAAGTTTGGGTCAAAATCAGTTTTAAGTTATAAACTCCTTTCCAAAAGGAAATTTGTGCGCAGGAGTGCAGTAATTGTATATCTTTTTTGTTGGTAGCCAACTACTAGAGTCAACACGCTTTATAAAAAGTAATATTCTTTCTCTGTTCAGACACACTCATACTTATTTGACCTGGAGTCATAGAATGAGGAAAACACCTTCTGGTTTTTATGTTCTTGAGTTTCATTCTGGAAGAGATGTCACAGAAAAAGCTTGGGCAGTTTAGAGAAAAAATAGATGCCTCTGGATTAAACCACAAAACAGTGAATGAGCTTGCCTTATAATGTTTCTAAGGTTTGTCATAGCATCAATTAAAGCACTGTGTCTTTTTATCATGTTTATCTACATACATCTGATTCTGATATAATTCTTTCATTTTGTTCAAGCCTGTTATCAACTTTCTCTTACAGACAACAGGGTTGATGTCCCACAGGCGCAGACACACCCCTGAAGACTAGCTGAGCCTTTTCAAGTGCATCTCCTTTTTCATCTGTGCTTGAGCTGAGAAGATGAGCAGAGTGCCTAAAGCTGTGATTCAGGGTATGTTGCAGCAGTGTGGCAACCCTCTTGCTGCGGGATTGCTGTTTGGCCATTGCCTTATGTGCTGGAGCCAGGGGAGGATGCAAGGTGAAGCTTTCCTTCAGGGATTTCCTCCAGATCGTGCTGTGGTGGAGAGGGAGAAAGTCAATAACCAATGTGTTTTTTCCATGTGTGCAAAGAAAGGGGAATGATGGAGCATCCTTTCACCTCTCCCGAGCCAGAGGGCCGGTGCCCATACACAAAGGCTTTCCACCACACTCAGGACAGAAAAGATTTATTTGAGGTCTAAGTTAACAGCTTTCATGGTTTATCAAAACACCTGGGAGCTGACAGATTAAAGACTTGCCGAGTCAGCACTAGTCTGCCAAGAAGCAGATGTTGCATGGATGGATGCTGTTTCGGTGCAGAGATTAGATATGTCGGATAGGCTGCACCCTTCCCGCTTTTTTATGTGTCTGTAGGAAGCCTGACCAGGCAGCTGGTTTCACTTATACCACACTTGGAGGAGATATCACTGGAATCCAAGAATGATTCTTTTTGCATGCAAAGAAATAGTTCTCAAGTATTTCAGTGTAAAATTCTTCTTCCCTTGTTTCCCTTGTCCGTAGACGGTCTGAATGCAGATCCAAGGAGACACAAGGTCTCAATTAGACGTACCTCAACAAAAGCAGTTTTTCAAGATTTAATATCTGTGCTTCTGCGATATTATATTTCACCTTACGTTTGAAATGGCTTCCCCAGACTTGTCATCACAAAGAGGGGAATGAGCATCCTCCTCTGGAAGTCTGGAACTGAAATCTGGTTTTCTTCAGTTTTCAGGTGGATTAAGCAACCTACAGAGCATCCTGCACTCTGGATGTCCTGGTTTCGGCTGGGATGGAGGACACTGGACAAGTTAGTTTGCATTTTATTCTTATTATCAGACCATTCTGAAATGGGAATGCATGTACTTCTCATAGTGCATACTTCTTGAGCCTGCTGTATGCTGTTAACTGAAGAGCTGGGCAGACATGCACTAGCTAGTTAGTTAGAGCACACTGATAGGTACAGTGAAATTTGGCTTTTTTGCAGGGCTAGTTACAAACTTGCTCATTTAGAGCACTGAAAGTAGAAGCCAACAAAGCCACCACCAACTCAACACGGTTATCGAGTTAACAACTACAGAGGAACCTGCTCCTGCAGCTGTGAGCAGCCCACACGAGGACAGTGGCACAGTCTTTCTTTGAGACAAAAGACTCTTTGTCTTTTAGCTCAAAGTATGAAGTTCATCTATGGACAGATTTTCTTATCTGAGTACCCAGCAGTGGGTAATAAGATGTCTCAAGATGCCTACCTTTCTTCTTGCTTTCCCACGTGTGCTGTCCATCACCTTCTCGTGTACTCTTCTTCATTCCCCAAAGGCCGTTTCTGGTATGGACTTGTCCCTGTGTCCTTCCATTTTCTTTGTCCCATCTCTCTGAGTCTTTTCCTTCCTGAAACCAAGCTCATTTCCTCACCCAGTGAAGTCTCAGCTTTGAACTGAACTGTAATTGGTAATAGCAGCGTATTAGGTGATTTCATGATATTTCCGTGTTTGAATCATGTAATTAAACCTGGCTTCTTTTATTAATCTGTTATTTTTCATGCAGAGGCACTGCTTTTTTGAAATTGTTTTATATTGATGGCAATCACCAGTCCATACTTTGAGAAATATCAGAGTGCTTAAATAGCTATGCTGGAAGTGGAGTTAACAAAGAAGGCTGGTTTCTGTTGCTAATATGCACTATGCTCATCTTTTGATGTGCCCTAATAATTGCCATTAGTATTAATTGTAGCGTCACACTCTCACTGAGAGGAAAATACACCCTGTAGTGAGCCTGTGTAGCAACAAGGAAAAACAAGGGATCTGGCAGATCATGGCTTTTGCATTTATGATGCTGGCTTTTGTATTCAAGTAATGTAAAATTCAGGGTAATGCAAAAAATGCCTCATTTAAGGAGTTGAGAAGTCTGGTTTCAATAAACAGACAGTGCGTTTCAGCTTTCACTGATATTGTTAGTACAGGATTTAGCAAAGACTAAAATAATTCCTCATTTAGATAGAGGCAGACATGTAAGTCTGATTTTTAAAACCAAACTAAGAACACATGCACCATTTTCAAAGGGCTATGTATCTTAAAACCTGGAGGTGGCTATTTTGTAGCATCACATAATGGTTCGGGTTGGAAGGGGCCTCAAAGATCATCCAGTTCCAACCCCCTGCCACAGGCAGGGACACCTGACACTAGACCAGGATCCTCAAAGCCCCATCCAACCTGGCCTTGAGCACTGCCAGGGATGGGACATCCACAGCTTCTCTGGGTAACCTGTTCACAGCACCAAGAGGGCTGGTCCTGTCCTCTCTGCTGACCCCCACCCCGGCCCTGTGAACTCCCTCTTTACATTGTGCTGCCGCCAGTGCTCATACAGGGATGGAGTTACCAGACCAGGGAGCTGATCCAGCTGAGAATTAGCAGGGGAGAAAAGCTTTCAGTTGTACTAATTCCCTCATTCTGCAGAAGCTGTATTAGCTGCAGGGTTGGTGTGGAGGAAGGGTTGGGAACACACTGCCAGGAGGCAGAGCAGGAGCTCCCCACTTAGCAGGCATTTTCATGTAGATCGGATTAAGCAGGTTGTGAAAGTGTCATCTGAGTCCTATCTTCAAAAGAGAGTGGTATGCTGATGAGTTTGAGTATCACTGAAACCTGCGGCTGCTGCACAGCTTGGGCACAGCAACATGCACTGATTGGTGTGTCACCTCATTCACAGGCACTGGCTTGATGAGGGGACTGAGTGCACCCTCAGTAAATTTGCAGAAGACACCAAGTTGGCTGGGAGTGTTGATCTGCCAAAGGATAGGAAGGCTCTGCAGAGGGATCTGGACAGGCTAGATCGATGGGCTGTGGCCAGTGGTGTGATACTCAATAAGGCAAAATGCCAGGTCTCACACTTGGGCCACAACAACCCCCTGCAACGCTACAGGCCTGGGGAAGAGTGACTGGAAAGCTGCTTGGTGGAAAAGGAGCTGGGGGTGCTGATTGACGCCACTGAACATGAGCCAGCTTGTGCCCAGGCAGCCAAGAAGGCCCATGGCATCCTGGGCTGTATCAGCAATAGCGCAGTCAGCAGGACCAGGGCAGTGATCATCCATCCCCCTGTACTGGTGAGGCCACACCTCAAATACTGTGTTCAGTTCTGGGTCCATCACTGCAAGAGAGCTATTGAAGTGCTGGAGTGGGTCCAGAGAAAAGCAACAAAGCTGGTGAAGGGTTTCAAGTCTGATGAGGAACAAGCAATGGAATTCGAGTTTAGTGTGGAGAAGGCTCAAGGGAGACCTTTTTGCTCTCCATCACTACCTGAAAGGAGGATGGAGCGAGGAAGTGGCTGGTCTCTTTTCCCAAGTAACAAGTGATAGGACAAGAGGTAACAGCCTCGAGCTTCACCAAGGGAGTGTTAGACTGGATATTAGGAAAAATGTCTTCACCAAAAGGGCTGTTAAGCATTGGAACAGGCTGCCCAGGGAAGTGGTAGAATCACCATCCCTGGAAGTGCTCACGAACAGTATAGGTGAGGCCCTTAGTGACATGGTTTAGTCCTGGGATGAAAGTTGGACTTGATGATCTTAAAGGTCTTTTCCAACCTAGTTGCTTCTATGATTCTAGTCTATGATTCACACGCCAGAGTCTGCAGTCCCTACTCTCCCCGTGCCGTCCGCCTGTGCAGCTGGGAGTGGGACTCAGCGAGGTGGCATGAACCGCTTGGTGCAAGCACTGGGAAGACAGGGCTGGTTGCACCTCAAACCTCCAGTGCTTGGGTGCCTTCGTCCTCTCTTGGTAGCCATCACCAAGAGGAGATGCTTCCACGTGGTCTTTAAGAACAAGGTATTCTCCTTTGGAGTACAGGTGACTGCGACGCTACCCCAGCTGCCAGGCGGCTTCCCAGCAAGCAGAGGCCACTAGGAATAGCTTCCTGAAGAGCACCTGGAGCGTGTTACAGAGCAGTGCTGCCAAGTACGCCATGGTAGCATTTTTTGCTTGATAGGGAAGGCTTTAATATTTATGGAGTGTGTGGGAGGGGAAGAGGAAAGAGCAACAGGAATGCTGCATTCATCTTGCGGAGGCACAGACGAGTGCCAAGGCCCAGGCCTTGATGAAGGGACGGGAGCCCAGAACTTGCCCACCCTGAAAGTGCCCTGAGCACAAAGTCTGTCTTGTTCTCTAATTAAAGGATGCCATGCAAAATAGGCTGTGACTGGAGGGCTGGGAGCCAGGAGAGCAGGTTGCTCCTGAAGCAACAGGAGCCACTCTACAAGGAACCTTGAGAGGTGAACACTCAGAGGATTGAATATAAGATCTCTTCTAGCCCTCAAAGGTGCTACTGGGTTAAAGGCAGAGTATTTTGTGAGGAGGTCTTCTCAGCAGACATGCTCTGAGACCACTGACAAGCCTGAAACCATTTCTCTTGGGGGTTGTGATTTAGAGGAGCACAGATTTCAGCATGGCTCTCTTCTCTGGCTCAGCTCCCCTTCTGCAGGAGGTAGGATCTGGCTGTGCTACAGGAACAACCATGCTGCTTCTCTTTTTTCCACATCACTGTGTAAAGCAAAGTTTTCTGTTGCTGCTGCTGCAACCACTGTGGGTAAATTGCTGAGGGAGGCAGCCTCTCCCACCCAATTTTGCCCTATTCTCTCTGCTGGGTAGGCAGCACTGCATAGTGATGGTTTTACCAGACAGCCTGCCTCTCATCCCCTCTCTGTGGCACTGGGGTATTGCCATGTCCCACTCCATCTCTTCTCCTTTTTTGCCTTCCTACTCTTAGAGCAGCTGCCTGGAAAATACAGGAGGATGCAGGCAGGAGCCCGTACCACTAGGAAGGCAGGGGATGCTGCCTTTATGGGAAGGGGGAGCACAAAGGAAGCCTCTGTAGTGGGAACAAGGCTGCTAATCTGTTCCAACCTGATTTATCTCCCCAGGTCCTGAAGCCAGCCTTGCCTAGTATGTGCACTCTTTCTGAAAGAGATGCCAAGCAGTTCAGTGCTTGCAGGAATAAGGTGCTTTTGTTGGGCTGTAAACAACATTTTAGGGAGCTGAGAGATTTGGTGTGAAAGCACTGATAACTATGTTCTTTTGCACTGTCGCCGCTTGGTGGATGAAGAGAATGGCACAGAAAGCTTTATATTTTGAAATTAAATGGTTTTGTTCTGCCTTTACATCCTTTTCCAGATCTCAGACCTGGAGCAGTGCCTAGATGGATGCTGTGAGCCTTGATGTGCATTGCAGTTCTCAGGAGCTGTTGCATAGGCCAGGGAGCTGCTGTGCAGGGCTATGTAAGTCTGGCCAGCCTTCCTGCCCAGCTTCCCTTCATACAGAAAGTGGGAGGCAGGGGAAGATGTTGTTTACTAGGCCCCCATCTGACAAGGAGTCAGCATGTAGGATAAGGAAGATGCCTTGACTTCCACAGTGCTCTTTTGGTCTGCTTGTACCTAGTGGCTTACCCAGAAAATCCTGGGGAAGAGTTCCCATCAGAAACATGGCTAGGGGGCATGACCCATTGGCTGGGCAAAGCTGTAGCGCAGTGAGGATGTTGATGTTGATGGCGGTGGAAGCCTTCCCTCTGCAGCAAGGGCTGGGCTTCAGGGGCTACCACAGAATCATAGAATCATGGAATAGTCAGGGTTGGAAAGGACCTTAAGATCACCTCGTTCCAAACCCCCTGCCATGGGCAGGGACACCTCCCACTAAACCATGCCACCCAAGGCTCTGTCCAACCCGGCCTTGAGCACTGCCAGCAATGGAGCATTCACAACTTCCCTGGGCAACCCATTCCAGTGCCTCACCACCCTTACAGTAAAGAATGTCTTCATTCTCACTGTCCCTGCATCTGCCTTCCAAGACTTGGGTGGTGTGGTTGGAGCATTTGCCAGTGAAGCCTGAGGCAGAGAAGTCATTAAGAACCTCAGCCTTCTCCAAATCCAGGGTAGCCAGTTCTCCTGATAGGTTCCGGAGAGGGCCCATGGTGTCCCTAACCTGTCTTTTATTTGCTGTGTACCTATAGAATCCCTTCCTGTTATCCTTAACATCCCTAGCCAAGTTTAATTCTAAGTGGGCCTTAGCTTTCCTAACCTGGTCCCTAGCTTCCCGGACAACATCCCTGTATTCTTCCCAGGCCGCCTGACCTTGCTGCACCTTTTATAAGCCTCTTATTTCCTTTGAATTTTGCTCAGCAGCTCCTTATCCATCCAAGGAGGTCTCCTGGCCCTCCTGCAGCACTTTCTTCTAGCAGGGATGTATTGCTCCTGAGCTTGCAGCAGTGATCCTTGAATATCAACCAACAGTCTTGGGCCCCCCTAACCTCTAGGGCTGTATCCCATGGAACCTTACTGAGCAGGTTCCTGAAGAGGCCAGAGTCTGCTCTCTTGAAGTCCAGCACAGTGAGCTTGCTGCACGCTCTTCTCACTGTCTTGAAGATCTCGAATTCGACCATCTCATGATCGCTGCAATCAGGGCTGCTCTGGAGCGTCACATTTCCAACCATAACAGCTCCCTACTTCTCTTCCTCTTTCTCCTTTTTCTTCTCCTTCTCCTCTTCCTCCATTTCCAGGTGCAATGCCTTTCTCCATGAAAACTACGTTCGGTAGAGACTAGCTGTCAGACTCTGGAGCACTTGCTGCTTTTGACTGTGTGTTTTGGACAGGATCCCCTTCCATCTGCATTGATGCAACTATTGTTTGTATACACAATTTTATGAAGGGATTTCCCTTCTTTCCTTCCTACTCCTTTTAATATCATGTAGCAGCTAGAAGCAGGGAATAAAGACTGGCACCATATGACCAACCAGCTGTCTGTGGACTTTCAGAACATATTGTGGGGAATACAATGTGACTACCTTTGATGCTTCCTCATTCAGTCCCTGTTGGCTAAGCTATATGCTGTCTTCTTTGCATTCAGTTCCCCTGAATATCATGTGCTGGGTCAGTGCATGGTTTATGTGGCAGTATTTTGGGTAAAAATAAAAAGTAATGTGGTCCATCTCCAGTGCATAGTAAGAGCCTCTTCTGGGAAAAGCAGCATGACTCATGCTGTCTGAGCATTTACTCCCAAGTCATCCTTTCTGTTGTAAAACAATGTCATTGCTTTTCTCTGTTTCCCTTTTCTAAATAGTTTTTAAAGGAATGAGAGCAGGCCACCTTTGCTCCAGCCCCAAGGTATCAAACGTAAGTGGTTAGGAGTGAGAACACAAAACGATGTGGAGCAAAGCTAAGTATAGATGCCACATGTTGACTAATGTCAAAGTGGTGGCGAGTTGTCTTTGACCTCATTCTTCTCAGTTTTCTATGAAGAGGAAACACAAATGCATTTTAAATGTCTTTTCCATTATTTGGGAATAGTAAGGATATATGAAGATGTGTAAGTATCCTTCGGTTCCCACTAGGAAATCAAGGCGCTCTTACAAAGGGAAAAAAAAGCACCCAGAAGTGTACTGAGAACATAGTGCATGATCTATCACTTCTGCTTGGGTCCCTTCAGTTCACTGCAGCAGGAAAAGGCAGTTAGTGGACACTGGGGCAAGGCTATTCTCTGTGCCACTGAAGGCATTTATCAGATAAGGGCTTTTCTGAGGATGCCTCCTAAACTCTGCTTTCTGATGCAGCCAGCCTCCAGAACCATTAGGCATAAGCTCTTCAGGATGAAGTTTGATGTGTGGAGATCCCCAAGAAACTGACCCCAAAATGGAGGGACATTCTTTTAGGAAAGAGGTAAAAGTCCTTTCATTACTAATCAGATGAAATTACTCCTTTCTAAGAAGCCACACTTTCTCTGAATTGGCAGATCTGAGTTCCTCCAGTACACAGATGACAGTATTATACACTGCTACTTTGCCAGCAGAAATACTGCCTTAGTTCCTCAGAAATATGTTGTGTTTTATTTGACAAGTGGTAAAAACATGGTCTGCTTTACTTCTCTTTAACATTCTGATTTTTTTAAGCTGCTACTGAGGTGCAGTCCTATGCATTCACCTATTTAAGGAGGATAGGTTCTCATAAAAACTGTGATGGTTGTTATTGATTTTTGCCAATAATATGTTCTTTTTTGTCTATCCCTTCTTCCTTTCCTCTTGCATTATTTATGCTGTAATCCCTTTTCTTCTTGAACACATCAACATGATCATCTTTCTTCCCAAACCGCACACTGCTGTTTATAAAGTCTACTGATTTTTGCAAGCAAATTTCCAGCTATTATTTTGGGGTTGTAATTCATTTGAATGGACATAGAATTATTGTCTTTTCCTTCCTGCAAATATTTCTCTAAATTTATGGAAGCTTGTGGAAAAATACACAGCCTTATGGACTGTGATTAGGACACACAGCTGGTGTCATGGTGTACCTGCTGCAAAGGCTCAACACAGCAGGAATTGCTGCTAAGTACATTGCCTGGAGTAGAATGTTTGAGTAATCAAGAGAGGGGAAATTGTGAGTAGCGCATGAGTTAGAGTTGTTCGTATTTCCATCTTGGCTCCTACTGTAGGAAAGGAGGAGAAATGAAACCTGCAGAAACCTAATTCTAATTGCTAGAACGTCATGATGGCAAATACACTAATTTACTGCTGATACACATAAAGAGCTGTGTTGTCTAGATAAGGCAAGTCAAGGCAGTTCTAACTTACCAGCACAATTTATTTAACAGAATATAGCTGATTTGAATATTGGTGAATTAAGAGATTTTGAATTAAATTTCCTATCACCCTGTGGGTTGGTTTGCTGTTATTTTTTTGTTTTGTTTGTTTGTGTCTTTTTTTTTCCTTCTTTCTCCTTCTCTTCCTCTCTCTTTCCTTTTCCTTCTTAAAGAAGCTGGTTGGCAACTTGAGGTGGTTTTCCTCTCTGCTTTTAGCCCCTGTGTTTTGGGGAAGCGCTTGCCTACAGCATCCTAGCCAGGCTTCCGGAGCTGGAAGCCTGCTTTCTAAAGCACATGTGTAGATCTCCTCCACCTCTGTCCCTCTTCCACTTTGGAACTGAAGAAATCTCTGGGCCACAGGGCTATATTCAGTCCTCTGCTCCCCATGTCATCCCCAGCACCCTTCACTGCATGTTACTGCTTTACCCAAATGGATGCCTCACCAGCCCATGGAGACACAAAGAAAAGGCTTTCATCCTCGCTTCCTATCTCCTCTCTGCATCTAGGAAGAGGACAAGATACATTTGTATGTCTCCACCCTTGTTGATTTCTGGTTTTTTTCCATTCCCTCCTGGACTCACAGAAAGACTGGGGACTCCAGGAAGGGTCTTTCTTTGTCTTCTCCTCCCAGCTTTTGGGGACAGAGAGAAGCAGGATCCACTCTTTGCTTTTGTCAGGGCTACTGAATCCCTTCCAGACCTGATTGTGCCTCTCCTATGATCCAGTTTGGGTGAAGCACAAAGTTGCCTTTTCATCCTTATTTCCCAGAAGAGCACAGATATTTGGGAGAAGCAGTGACTGTGGGAAGATGACTTCTTTATGAACTATGAGAAAGAAATAGCTGAGATCATAATGGGTGGATCCTTCTTTACCCTACTCTCTAGGTCAAAATAATCCCTCTTGGGAGTGCCGAGTTGTTTTAGTGAAACACAGATTTCCAGGGAGATCCTGATTACAAGGGAGAAGATCATGTTTCAGGTAACATGGGCTTCCTCTAATGTCCCTTTTTATCCCCCTATCTTCTACAGTCCTTACTCACATCTATTTATTTCTTTTTCGCGCATTCCCTGTCAATCTCTCTTCTCTCATGGATCTGTTCCTGCTCCTGGGGAGTTTAATCTAGTCTTTCCATTGACCTGGATGACATTACATCAGGCTTCATGTCCTGTTTAGGGCAGAGAGAGAGGCAGTAAAGCTCCTTTATTTAACTGTGTAAGCGCTAATGACAGTTTTCTGCAACCCACATCTCTGGCTCTCTGTTTCTTTAGCAGATATAGGGAGGGGCATGGAGGGAAGAGGTGGAACTACTGGATAAAACCACCACACACCAGCCTTTTCAACATAGCTTTGAAAGGAAGAGGGAGGGAGCAAGAAAGATCCTAATCTTAATATATAATATATATTAGGTGCTCACATACAACAGTGGTGGGCGTGGACTGGAAAGCTCAGTAGCTGCCTAGATGGGAGATTAGGCAGATTGTTTGCCTTGAGACTGATAGATGAGAAAGAGCAGGAAAGACACGAGGAGGAGCTGGAGCAGAAGGGTGTGAGGAGGGCAATGGGAAGAAGAGTTTAAAAAGTTCATGCAGAGAAGACAGGCATGGAGACAGGAACTGGGAAGGGGAGGACAGTCAGAGGATGCAGGGAAAAAAATGATGGGAAGATGAAAGCTGTGGGAGTCAATCCAGCTCCCATTAAAGCTGACAGCATTATACTTCAGAGATAGTAGATTTAGCTCATAGGGAGATTTTGAAATAGGACAGGAGGAAAGGATGACTGGTAGACAAAGGACAGGCAAAAAGAAAGAGCTGGAGGAGGAATAACGTAAAATGGAAATAGAGAAGAAAGAACGTTGAAAATGAATACTGTGAAGCATGTTTCGTATATTGGAAATATGCTGGGAAAGGGAAGAGAGATTGAAACCAGAGCAAAGAAAAATGCATGAGATCATTTTGTGATTTCAGATTTCCATCCTAGGGGATATGAGAGTCCTGGCTGTGGAGCTGTGGGCTTGAGAAAAAGCTGTGGCACATGTGAAGATGTGCAGGGGAGAAAATAATTACAAGCTATAAAATGTGCTATTTTATACAGATTAGATGTGACATCACTTTCCTCTTAAGCTTTATACCCCAGAAGTGGAGGGAGCTGGTAATAACATGTTGGGGAACTAGGCAGGGAAGATGAGGAGTAGTAAGTAAAAGGGCTAATGACCAGATGCTTTGCTACAGATCTGTGTTGATGTTGATAGACTCTGATGTCTAAGGAAATGAAAGCTTCAGGTGAAGCTCTTCTTGAAGCTGGGGCATTATGAATCTTCTGTCTCCACTGTGTTTTCTCTGGCATGTGAGTTCTCTGCTGACAAAGCATGACCTCATGCTTCGGTCTTCGCCCCAGGAAGCACATGGATACCCTGTTCCCACAAAACCTGCAGAAGTTGTGTGTCTCTAGCTGTGTCTGGACTATGAAACCCCATGAGCTTCTGCATTCCTGGGTTACATGTCCTCACTGTCACCCTGTGCGTGTGCAAAACACAGCCAAATGTCAGTGCCCTGTCACTTCCAAGAGGGAAACATGTACAGGGGGCACGTGGCATGCTCCACCAGGTACTGTAGCATGTGCCACCTCCAAGGGCACTTAGCACAGCAGGTAAGTGCAGTTGGAAATACCAACTCCTCCATCAAACCTGGGTGAAGTGGGCTGATGGATTCAAGACTTGTTAAGGGAGATCCAGGCATTCATGCATGCACAGAGCAAAATCACATGGACTGTTTTTTTCTGGAAACCAGCTTGAAGCAAGGCTCTTGATCAGGCATCTTTTTCCAGAGAGAGAAGATGGCAACAGGCTGCTTCTTGAGGGACAATGGGCTGGTCTCATGCCTACACTTGGGAATAAGCAGGTCCCAAACCTTGGAGAGATTCGTGGTGCGCAAGGATCAACTGAGTGAATACCTCTGGGGTGGCACTGAGACCTGCCTGCTGCGAGCTCGTTGAGGTGCCTGTGGGGAGTTGGGATGAAAGAAAACTCACTCCAAAGTTTAAGCAAGACCTGTGCCTGGGGACGCTGGTTTAGCTCCGGTGCTTCTCCTCTCCTCCAGGACTACATCAATACACTTCATATCATGAAGGCACTAGCTCCCTCTCATTGAAGTCCTACAGAGTCCCTTGGAGGAAATCAATGCTGGAGTGGGCCAAACCTGCTCTAACAGCCGCAGCTGGGCTGTTAATGTGAGAAATATTACCTCCCCCTAGCCCCATCAACCAGCAGTGCAGCTGATATCCATGTGGAAGGAAACCTGCCTTAATGAGGGGGATGTTTGTGCTGAGATGAGGTGCTTTTCCACGTGCTCTGTCTTCTTGCCTATGCATTTTCATGCCATGAGCAAGGTCTGGTGAGATTACCTTACCTTTCTCCTCAGCATCATAGCAGGCATCGATGGGACTGGTGTATACAGCTTCACTGCCTGAGCTCCGTGTGCTCAGCCCGGAGCTTAAAGCACATCCCCAAGAAGAAAAGAGGGTCTTGCAAAAACAGGATCCCAAGCTTTAAGAAGCCCAGTTAATCTATGGCAACACACTTTGAAGAAAGGCAGACAAGCAGATAAATATATTCCATTACATACGCTTCTTACAAACCTTGTGAGGTGCTGAGAGCATTCAGTGTATACAAATCATGGTTGCAAATTTCCCAAAGCAAATTCCTAGGCCTCCTTTTGTGGTAGTGTCCTTTTCTACCTCAGCAAGCAGGTATGGCCCCTGACACTGGCAGCAAGCAGCTTCCTTGACTCTTCAAGGTTTGATCCCAGTCCTAGAGAGTTTGCCATAAAGTAGGGTATGTGTAACAAACTCTCAGGTCCTTTTTACAGTTGGAAAATAAAGATGTGTGGGGTTTTGGTCACAGCCATCTACAGTTTAAGACCCCTCGATTTTTCTTTTCCTGAGCCACCGCAGCTGTATATGCAGCACTAATTCCCCAAGGCTGGAGGGTTTTTTGTTTCGTTTTCAATCGTGGTGCATTTTGTTCACTGTTCTTCGGCCTGTTTATTGATTCTCAGCTTTTTTTATGACTTTAAGTGCCTCTTACTTTGTACTCCTCCCTTTCCTCCCTCTCTCTCCCCCCAAAACATACCAGCCTGCATTCTTGTAGGCTGAATCTCAATTTATGTGCTGCCTTTTTAGGAGCATGGGTTTTTTCCCTAAGGCTTGCTGAAAAAGAGCTGTCCATTAAGGGCTTTTTTTTTTTTTCCCACTGCAGAGTAGGTCTTGCCCTATTTTCTCGTGGTGTTTGTTGCAGATGCGAAACTGTTGAAGACAAAATGTACTTTTTTCCATCAGTACGGTTTTGAGTCATTCAGGGTGAAGCAAATGAGAGCAGGCGAATGGAGGAAGGGTCCCCGTGCTTGGGTACTTTTCAACTCTGGGACAGCGCATATTTAGCAAATCGTTACTAGTGCCTGTTTCTGCACGGGGCTGTTTTCTAGCCCCAAATAATCCCCTCTGAGTGCCAGGACTGGCTGCGCTGTTTGGCTGCTGATCCGTCACTTCCCAGCACTTGAATAACTGCTACAAAGCAGCTATTCCAGAAACAACATTGCTGTGAGATGAATGGGTTTATTTAAGCTTTGTACATTATTGTTGAAAAAGTGCAGGACTCATGCATGAAATTTGCTCTGTGTTGATGCTCATGATAAGGAGTAAGAGAAACCTTTGCCAATATTTTATTCTCTTATCAGAAAGAAAAATCAATAGAAGTGCTTCCTGGCAAATAGTTTGTTTGACATGTGGTCTATTGGGCGGGGTATTCCAAAGGCTAACAAATACCCAGTATCCAGAATAACAAATACCCGGTATCCAGAATAGTGTGTCTCCCAGGAAGACAAACAGCCAGGGGGACAGAAGGGGTTGTATAGCATTGCAGCATGCCCTGTCTTTGACCTCAGCATCCACTAAGACGCTGCAAGTCTTAACACACCGATCCTGTTCCTCCCCCTGTACCTTCTTTTTTTACCACTCTTTAGATCAGTAAGGGAAACAGTGCACAGTCCCAGCCATGCTCAACATGGTACTGACCCATCAAGGACTTTTCTGGAGTCTAGTGCAGACTGTTAGTGCTGGACTAATAAATCACGATTTGTTCATGATCCTAAATGTGCTTTCAAATCCAGGTAACACTTTTCAACCCCCTCCTCACCCTTGACACACACCCACGAACCCATTTCCTACAAGCCATGTGTTACTTACCCTGAAGTCAGTGCAAACCTGGAGGCACAGCTCTGATAGGAGTACCCTACACTGTCCTCATGCTTGCTTATACAGCTCCAGGTATGTTCAATTCATATAGTGCTCTGCAGTGTGTCTCATTCATTGCTGTTTTTGATTAAGGTATGCTGAAAAAAAGTAGAAATCATTGGATTGCTATCCGCTGATTATCCTCCCACTAACATAATTCATTGTCATTTAGAACATATTTTGCTGCTAGGAATGTGATTAGTTTGGATTAAGACACCATTAAATAAACAAGTCTAGATAAGAGTAAAATGGCTGCAAAAAAAGGCAGTGTCTGTGCATCTTGTAATTAGCCAGGATAGGAAAATACACACCTAAACATTTCTTAAGGGTGGAGAGGAGTCCTGAAGCAATGTATCCACTATTTTAGAGTTAGTTTAAGTGTGATCAGTGGTCTTAAAACCAGTGAGTATGTAATGATTGACTGGGGAGTGCCTGTATACCTCCCACACAATCTTCTTGATGGTTTCCTCACCTTCCTAACCTAGTGAGTGCCAGTGTGGCGCTCACTGGATGTGAACACACAAATGTCTAGTTGAAGCCATGGCTCTCAAGCTCTGTACTGCATGTCCCATAACATGGGAAAATATAGGGAAATTAAAGTCTCATCGTTTTTGGCACCCTTCTGTAGAGTACGTACAGGTTTAGGTGGTGGTTTATTTACTCTTTAACAATGCTCTGAAGTCAAGGAAGTTATTGCTTCCATCTGTGAGTTGAAAGATGAGTTCTGCTTCAAGAGCTTTTGGTATTGACATTTATATTATACCCAAGTGGAATATTAAAATTTCCATTTTTGCAATGGCTGCAGAAATATCCTAAACCAGGTCAGCAAAGTTACCATGGCCATGCTCAGCAACAGAATACTGTTAAGTAAACATAGGATCAAACCTTTATGTTACACATCAGAGTGTTTCTAACCCTTTCTACATGTCCTTAGTAAGTCCTTGGGACAGATTTAGATGGGAATCAGAATGCATCACTATAAAAATTAGTATTTTAATTCTCCTCAGCCTGAATCTCTCTGAGCCCATCTCTGCCTCCCTTACAGTACAAAAAGTAATGTAGTTTTGAATTGCTCAGAGGGGCTACTTCCAAGAAAACTTGTCTGTGTGAAGAGTAATGTAAGTGGGCTCCCAAGAAGTTATTTTGTAAGTTACCTGACCTGCTGCTTTTTTATTGCATTAATTTGGCTGTTAAATTTGATCCACCACATCACTGAGAATAGACCTCTTGAAATTCCAACTCTGTCCAGAACTCAGGAGCTGTGTAAGAAAGTGTTTAAAAGCTGCAGGTTTTGAGAGTGGCCCACAAATGGTGACAGCTAAGCTTCCTTCAGCATGTGTATAAACTCAGAATTAGAAACTTAAATATAGATTCGGCTGATGTACTTTGTTAACAGCTTGGTACAGTTAACAGTGTGGATTAGTCTTTCTTACAACGCTTTTATGGAGAAACAGAATTACAGAGCGGTTTGCGTTGGAAGGGACCTTAAAAGTCATCCGGTTCCAACCTCTTCATGCATCGCTCCTAAACTTGAGGAGATGATCCTTGAATATTCGCCAGCTTTCTTGGGCACCTCTACCCTTGAGGGGTTTATCCCACAGTACTGTACCAAGCAGATCCCTGAAAAGGCCAAAGTCTGGTCTCCTGAAGTCCAGGGCAGCGAGCTTGCTGTGCACCTTCCTCACTGCCCCAAGGATCTTGAACTCCACTGTTTCATGGTCATTGCAGCCAATGCTGCCTTCCAGCTTCCTGTTCTCTACCAGCCCCTCCTTCTTGGTGAGAACAAGGGGCAGCATAGCACCTCTCTGCGTTGGCCCTTCTGTTACTTGAAAAACAAAGTTATCATCACCACATTCAACATAACAAACAGAAACTTTTGTACTGTAATTTGGCTAAGGGCGTTTTAGCTACAATGGAGTTTGCTCAGTATATATTTTCCCTGTTTGAAAAATTACGCTTTTAAAAGCCTGAATGAACCCACAGGTGTTATTTGTTAACCCACCTGGAAGAGGTGACCTGTCAGCAGCGTCTGCTGACTTTCCTGGAATAGCTGGAGGAGGCTGGCGGGGGGACAGTGACCTGCAGACCAAGACTTTTGGTGAAATATAGTCTGTCTGTGTTGACTTTTGAGTGACATTAGAGGTGGTAATGACATTCATTTGCATAATTCTTTTAAGTAAGCAGATGGTCCTTATGTTGCCTTAGCCCTGTGCAGCTCAGCCATGCGTGCTTTCGATATATGCCAGGATATGAGAAGCATGGCTACCATACCTTGGAGGGACAAGGGGTGGGATGCTTATTACGAAATATAATAAAGCCAGCTATGTCTGGATCTCTCAAAATTTGATTTGAACAGGTGAAATTCCTTCCATTGATACAACTTCGTCTACTTCCAACAACAACCTAGAGGATTAAATCTTAAAGGAAAAAAAATGCAAAATGTAATATAATGAAAACCTTGAGAGGAATACTGTACCTGTGCAGCATATGGTACGCATTTGGTATGACCCTTCGCTTGTTAGTATTGCACAGGAGCCTTGTGAAGAAACCCTAGCAACCCAGATCTGTAGCATTTTACCGTATAAATCTACCCTGAAAAGGGTCTGTTTAGCTTCACCCTCAATTGTTATGCTTCCTGGGCATGCATGAATCAGGCCATCTGAATTTAATGATAGAATAAGTTGTTATGACTTCATTGTTCTTTCTCTAAACCAGATCCAGCTATGCTTTGGAAATGTGAGCTGTGCTGGCCTTTACTTTATAAACAGGAGCGTTCAGTGAATTCTAGCTGTAGCAACTCGACTTTCGGGATAGGTGAGCCAGAAATCATCAATCATGATGAATGGGTCAGTTCACAGGGCTGGTAGGATCTGCAGCATCTAAACAGTGGGAACTGAGTGCACTCTGCAAGCTGTGAGAAGATACAGGTCCATGGCAGTCCCTCCAGTCACCTCAATTACATTATGTGTGCACGCAGGCAGTCAGGGAACTGTGGGACACACCAGTCCACTCTGAGAACTGAGATCACACCAAATGAAGAGCAGACCTGCCCTGCAATCCAGGCACATCCGCAGGGGAGCAGGGTGTAGCTCTACACAAGTGCCCCAGCCAGCTCAAGGTCTCTGTCAGCTAGACTGAATGTGTGTTAGAGAGGTGCACCAAAGCTCGTTGGGTCCTTCCCATGCTGGGCAGCTTGTTCAGGGCCAGCTCTGCTGTATCTGGCAGCGCTGTTCCCTGCAGCACAAACAGAAGCTCTGAGCCCTGCACTGACATTTTCAGAGCAGAAACAAAATTGTACCTTGCGCTTGCTGACACTTCAGCTGAAGCTGTCTTCCTCCATTTGTGACCTAGGGATCTCTCTGGCAGCGAGCAATTGCCATGCTACAAATGAGAGAGGATGACCTCAAAGGCGGGCAGACAAGCTCGCTGCTCAACTTGTTTCCTACCCGCTGATGCCTTTCATCAACAGCAACAACAAAAGCCCAGTAGATCGTACATTTGCATCAAAGTCCATATATTTCCATATGACCCAGCAGAGACTGCCAGGAGCCTGTACTTTCTCATTATGAAGTTGTCTGTGGCATTGTAAATTGCTCTAATTTTCCTCCAGACTTGTTCCTTAAAAGAGCAGAAATGGTGTCTGTAAAGAGGAAAAACAGAAAGCTTGGCAGGACTTTGCTGTCTGAAACTCTGCTTTTTCACTCTTATCCCCATGTGGGGAAGTCTCAGGTTTTTAGTCAGACGAAGAGGTGGTGAAGTGTTTTACAGCAGCTTTCACCCACTCCAGAACTGAAGCCTCCACCTCTCCTCTAGACCTCCGTAGCTGCTGAAACCAGGACTTCAGATCCCACAGGCCCAGGAAATTCAGGAGTGTGACATCTGGATCTGAAATTAACCATCATGATGTGGTCCCTTCACAAACTCTAAAAGATTTAATCTGATCTCAATCCAGTTTGCCTGCCGCTGCAGAGAGCCACCAGCCAGAAAGCTCTTAAGCAATGCACTTAAAATAGCTGAGACACTAAAGCGTGAGAGCTGGAAGGTGATGAGGGGTGACTTTCTGAACCACCACCCAGCCATAAGGGACCAGGCTGCTCTTTCCAGTCTTCTTCAGAATGAAGTCAACCAGGGGAATTAACATCTCTGTCACCGGGGGAGTAGACTCATCCCTTTGACGTGCCCTTAAAACAAGCTGGAGCCCATGAGACAGCCAATTGCTTGGTTCCAGGTGGAGAGGGAGCAAGCTTGTGTGCTTACTCACTATCAGGTTTGATGCAAAGTTGGACAGTTTAACTGAACAGCCCAGAGAAGAGCTCAGCTGCAAAGCTGCGTACTCCACACCCAGCCTCAGTGTTTAACAGGATCATAGAATGGTTGGGTTGGAAGGGCTTAAAGAGCATCTTAAAGACCTTAAAGATCATCTGGCTCCACCCCTCCTGCCATGGGCAGGGACACTTTCCGCTAGACCAGGTTGCTCAAAGCCCCATGCAACCTGAATACTTGAGCACTTCCTTGCACAGTGCCAAGGGTGAAGAAGCCACAACTTCCCTGGGCAACCTGTTCCAGTGCCTCACCGCCTTCATAGTAAAGAACTTCTCCCTAATGCCTAATCTAAATCTACCATCTTTCAGTTTAAAACCATTCATGAAAGTCATTCATTTCACTTATCACTTGCTAGGTAGGTTGTTTTTGTTTCTCAGTTGCTACCCTCAGCGTCTTTGCTCACAGAATTAAATCCCACGCGCATCGTAGCCATATGCCCCTATGGTAAATGAGTGCAAGTTGCTTCTGTAACTTCTGAATTAGACTGGCTTCCTGGCCTGTGCTGCATCACATCTCAGTGCTCTCCTGTGTGACTGGATAGGACACAATGGCGCAGTGCAGATTTTGGGATGTGTTACTCCTGTAAGAGGCAGATCCCCTTTCTCAATGGAAAATGTTAAGCTGCTCCCACCAGTGACATCACGCCTTCTCCACTCCCACTGCCACAAAGGCGTATATTGATGGGCATGACATTTTCCCTTAATGCTTTCATTGTTTCCAGCATTTCATTCGGGTTGTTGGGAGCCAGCAAAACAAGACAAAAGACAAAGTATGTTAGGAAGGAGACCCAGCCTGCGTGCAAATATGCTGTGAGAGAGAATCTCTGGATCCAGGCAATCTTCAGGGAATTTGCTTTCAATGGGGGTTCTCCCAAGTGACTTGGGATGACACTGTCACCCAAGGCCCCTGAAACTGACACCTCCTTACTGCAGCTCACTGCAGTCTGATGCTTGGGGTTTGGTGCCCTGTGCAGGGATCTGGCACAGGGTTTAAGAGCCTTTTTGAAAAGATTTCTGTCAGCCACACAGAAGATCATCCTGAAGCCATGCCAGGTTTGCCTTGTGAGCTTCTCAAGGCTGGGCCACAACATCCTCAAGGGATATGCATATGGTACAAGACACAGCACAGAAGGGGAATGCTGCCCTTTGCACCAAGCACCTTTCTAATGTGATAGCAGAAGTCAGAGAGGACTCCGGTTTTGCTTCTTATGATATTGATCCAACTTCTTCTTGTTCTTTCATAGAAATTTGGCAGGGGGCCTAGTGGGGGTACTGAGTCTTCTAAACATGTTAGTCATCAGGAAGGACAGGGCAGATAAGCCCAGCTGATGGAGATGGATGCAAGGATCCTTGTAAGGTGTAGCTCCTTCCTCAGCGAGGTAAATCTTTTCCACACAGTAATAAGCACTTCTCTAGATGAATCTTCCAGACTTTTCTGACCACCCTACTCTCCCCTCTACTTGCCTTTTTAAATAAGAATTACTCACAGTACTTCCAATGAGCTGTTGTCCAGAATGATGTGTTAGTTTATAGATAGATAAACTGACCGTTAAATATTTCATTAAATATTCCCTAAGAGTTGCTTTGTGTCTAAGGGAATTTGCAGACATCCATATAGACCCCTCTTAAAAGTTAATTTGTCTGGCAGTCTGGACAAAACAATACTCCAAAGGTTAATAAGCATGAAATGAATGGCTTGGTAAACCCAAGCTAAATGATCATTTGGAAAAGGGAGCAGCTACTGCTCTGTTACATGCTGCTGCTGTTAAACCTGCACAAACCTGCTATCTAAGTGAAGAAGAGCCCAGCAGAGAGGGGCCCTAGGTCTTGTCTCTCAAAAGCCTCTGGCCTTGATCTCATTTAGTGCTTGAGCTTCTCGGCAGCCTTTTGAGCTCTGCTGGGCTTTGCTTTCAGAGAAGCTCTGGGAGGGCTTGGGGAGGTTGTCTTTAGGAGGTTAGGGGGATTGGGGATTAATGGGATGGGGTTTTTCTTTTGGTTTTTTTTCCCCCCCCCCTTTTTTTTTTCTGTCTCACAAATGAAGATTTGTGAAAAAGAAACTAGTCTCTCAGTTAGCTGAGATCACAGAATCAAGGAATCGTAGGATGGTTTGAGATGGAAAGAACCTTAGAGATCACCTAGTTCCAGCCCACCTGCCAGGGGCAGGGACACCTTCCACTAGACCAGGTTAACATGGTATGAAAGTACCATGAGGGCTTGCCAGTGCAAGCTCTGGTGAGGAGGGAAGGCTGAAGAATGTGGATCTGCTCTAGGGTGGTGATGACTGTGCTTGTGTCCCTGTGATATAAAAGCATGCTTCTGGAGAAATTGTATGTATGATTTTGATGACATTTCCCTCAGCTGCAAGACTGACTCAGAAGTTAAATCAAACTTGTAGTCACGTACAGTCCCCTGTGCTTTACACGGACCATTTACTCAGTCTGAGGTACTGCTGCAGAGGATGGCTTGTTCCATTTTTCCAGATACCCACACCAAACAGGACCAGTTACTCCATTACCTGACTGCATGGGGTTTATCAGATGCAGATAGTGGGCACAGCAGGTTCTGGCATGGAACTGAGGTTGGGAGAAAGGGGTACGCCAGAAAATGTGAGAGAAGGCTGGGCATATGGCTGGTGTAAGAGGGGGAGATGTGAGAGGAAGACCTGACAGCAAGGCAAGGTGAGACCAGGCCGAGCCAGGCCTTACTTAAAATGGCCTTTGTCACCTGGCAGCAGCAATTCTATATGCCCTTTTTGTTTCACTTATTCAGTTGAATTACTTTAAGCAAACAGAAGTGAACCAAAACAACCTTGCCTTTTGCCCTGGGTTTGGCTCAGGGAACTGGCTCCTCTCTGGCAAGTGTCCATAGACAACTTGTGTCTGTGTCTGCACGTGTGCCCCAGTGGATCCTGCTCTTTACTAAGCCCTAGAGAAGCCTGTAGATGTTTTAATCTTAAATCTTGGCTCCAGACAAGTCAGTTGTTCATGTACATTGTCAGCTGTGTGGTATCCCCATGCAGAGCACCTTGTCTGGAGTGAGGCTGCATGGGTGAGGGTTAGGTTAATGGCCGGGGAGACTGGGATTCTCATCCTGCCCTGCTGCTGTGTAGCAAGCCAGAGGAGCCCCAAAACAGTCTTTAACCTTAAAAAAGATGTCCCTTGGAAAGGAGCTGCATGGCTGGCCAGGATACCTATCCCAACTCCTGGCCTGCAGCATCTGGCCCTAGGAAAGGGCTTAAGGGCTTGCCAATCCCAAGTCACAGGTCAGATCTGCATCTCCAAGACCTTGAGGGAGACTGGAGGTTTTGGAATCCTGGCCAAGAGGAAGAAGATGACAACCCTAGAAAAGCTGGAGCGTCAGTTTCTGCTAAAATTGCAGGTCCTGTGTGGAAAGTCACTTGTCAGCTCAGGATCCTGCTTGTTGATGAGGCTGGTGCCAGACAGACCCAGGTGATGGAGACAGGGCCTGGAGCATCTCTCCTGTGCCCACCTTGTTCCTATAGCTATGAGTGCTGGTGGAGACCCTCCTCACATCCCCAGTGCCTGCCAGAAGCTATGGGGACAAGCCAGGGGAGCTGGCAAGCATCCCTGGAGCTCCAGGGGGTTAAAATCAAACATGTCTAGACCTCTGAATTGACAGATCTCTTCTCCTCCCGCCTCCTTTCATCTCAAGGAAAAGAAACCAATTTCCTTCGCAAAGTAATCTGAGCTCCAGGACTTAAATGTGCTATTTAAAGAGCTAGGCAATGTTGTTGCACAAGGAGCTTACAGGCTGGAGAAAGCTCTCCACCTCAGCGTGTAAAAACTAGTCTAATAATGGTTTTGTACCTCACACAAGCTGGTGAGAATTAGCTAATTTTAAAGGCAGTTTGAAACACAGCCACAACATAGGTGCTACGTTTTATTTATTGATATTTCTATTCAAAATACAAAGACTAATTACTATGTGCATTGCTAAGAGTGCATTTTCTATGCTACCAATTCAGTCTTAATGGCTCAGGTAGTACTTACATTTATCTGTACTTCAAATTAATGAAAGTGTTGCACAAGATAGAAATTGTGTGCAGGGCTCTCTACAGTGTGGTCTTTATTATGCTGTTTCAAACTCACTTCATGCTGAGCTTGTCAACACCAAACATCTGGCTTTTGCTGCAGCACACGATGCCTCCTGAATCGCCAACTCTCCACCAGGAGGAAGTGGCTCAGGAGAAGCATGTGAATGTGGAGGGGTGGGAAGGGGCCAAATTTGTTCCCTGTGGTTTCGTTGCCAGCAAGAAGGCAGAAGGGGTTTGTGCTTGCTGTGGAGGGTGTTGTGGAGCCCAGGTAGGTCTCTGAGCTTGGGATGTAGAGATATTCCATATTCATTGACAGGTATGCAGGGAAACACGCTCACCAGAGGGCTTCAGGCATGCCTCTGGGTGCCACATGGTGTTTGCTGATGCTTTATCTCCCCCCTAGGTAGACCCTATTTCCAGAGCTCTAATGAGTGAATAGTTACAAACAAAATACTAGGATCCCACATACATCTTTGACCATTTTTTAATTGACCTAGAACATAGGTTTGGGTTTAGATGGGCTTAATTATTTCTCTGTGTACATGTGTCAGTGGCTTAGGGAAGACATCCCAGCTGTGCATGCTATGAGGTAGCAATTGTCTCTTCCTTCATGCTTGGCTAGTAATTGATTTAGAGGGACCTGGATCTAAGTGTAGCTCCTGGATGCCCTGGTAATGAATATATTCCATGTTCCACTCCAGAGAACAAAACCTTTAAAAAGTTCAGAAACTAAACTGAAAAATGAAAATGTTCTTTGCAGGGTTTTCTCCGTGCCAAGTCTGATAAAGTTGGAGTGAGAACAGGAAAAGTCTGGCCATGGAGGAATTGTAGCTGATAAAGAGATATAGATGTGCATGTAGAAAGGTGAAACGTTCTCAGCTCCAGCTTATCTAGGAGAAGCAGTAAGCTCTGACACTTCGTAGTGCTTCAATCACATGCACAAGGACTTCAACTAAAGACAATAAATATAGATGGAGAGAATCTCATTTGCTCCCCTCAGCTTTGCGAGGGCCTGAACTAGAGTTTAGGGAGGCAGTCACCAGGCTAAAATTTAAAAGCATTGAGACAAAAATGGTCTCACTTTGGGTGATTTTAAAAGAAAAATAGGTCCCAGTGAAGAAAACTTGGTAAAGCACTAAGTTCAAAGTTGGTCTTTGCTGTGGCAGCAAAAGAGACATTCTGAAGGGTGATTCAAATTATAAACAGAAATTGGAGGGGTGCCCACTGTGATAGTCTGAGCTCAGCTTAGATGTAGATAAAGAAGGGAAGTTAATATTTAACTTTTACTAAGATTTTTTCACATTAAAAGATGTTTTTAAGTTCCCTGTGATGCAGTGTAATGAGAAACAGGAATATATTTAATGATTTCACATTTGTCTTAAAACGTGTGAATCTGAGACTTGTGTGTTGACTGTTTGTTGCTGGATTTATGTCTGACTCATCCATGCTTTCCACTGCTTCCCTGACAATTGCTGTTTGCTTCCAAATAAATTCATATTAATACTGCCTCTCCGCACATTAAAACAGGGAGAAACAACTGGGAGATTCTCTTCATCCTGGAAGATACCGTATGCCGATGGTATCCATTTCACCCATGCCCCTCTAGCTGACATCTCCTGTGGGCTCAAGGGGAATATCACTGCCCAGTGCCTCCACAAGCCACTCCCTCAGTTCCTCAGTGCCTGGGGCAGTGGGGAATTTCCTTTCCAAGGGACATGTCAGACTCTGCTCTCT
Source organism: Amazona ochrocephala (assembly GCA_039720435.1). Lineage (NCBI taxonomy): Eukaryota > Metazoa > Chordata > Aves > Psittaciformes > Psittacidae > Amazona > Amazona ochrocephala. The sequence continues at coordinate 91,968,289 of CM077877.1, forward strand.
TATGGGTAATGTGTATTTTCTCCCTTGAAATTACATTTTCCTTTTAACCTGGACTCATTAATTTGATTCATTTCCACGTTGTACACATATCTTGAGATGGAAAAGGAATCTTTAAATGGCTTGAAGCTGCTGCTGAGTGTGAGGTAACTAGAGCTGACAGTGGGCTTGCAACGCACAGGGCTGTAAATCACTTAAATGTATTGCACATAATTTCCTAGTGCCTGCTCTCCTTGGGAGCAGAGGCCCGCTGGGATGAATGTCATCGCAGCGCGTAAGCTCCTGGGTTTGATGCTCCTTTTGTTTGCAAGGGAAATGGGGGTCACCTGCCAAGATGAGGGGAATGGCATGGGCTGTGCAGAGATGCCACCCACCTGAATTCGTTGTGGCCTTTCCTTCTTGCAGCTTCAGGGATCTTGTACTTCCTCCATCCTACAGAATGCCCAGTGCTTTATTTCAGGTGTGCAGAACAGGTGGGAGCTCTCTCTTCAACTGCCGCTTCTAAAATTGGCAAACTCATGGGGAAAGGGTCTCTGGGTGATTGAGGGCACTGTGTTTCCATATCTCCCCGTTAACTTGAGATGACGCCTCCCAGGCAGGAGTGAAAAGCTGTGTATTTCACTATAGAACTGTCTGGAAGAGATTTTTATTGTGTCAGTTCTGTCAGTTATTAAGTAAAATCTCCATGCCATCGCTAGCACATGCAGATCAGTGTTAGATAGCTTAAAACACAAAGCAAGCAGACCCCACAGGGTAAGAACACACAATAGCCTCAGAAAATCTCAAAGCAGTCACTTTTTGAGGTTATCTGTCTGTGCAATCATTGCAGGTTCTGCTAAACCACCACCTGGAGCAATGGTGAAGCAGCCATTACCACACCTGGTCGACCCCTTGCATTGCAGGCACTTAATCCTGCTGGTCTTTTCTGTAGATCCAGTCCCACCTGGCTCCAAAAGCTGCCAGCTGATGTGGATACCTTGGTGAAGATAGCTTTTTTTTGTTTGGTTTGGTTTTCTGTAACCCGGGCATGTTATACAATTACGGTATGTATTTATTTCTGCCCTCCCTACTTCTTCTTGACATTATGCAAGCTGTTTAAATCTCCCTGGCATTTTCACGGAAGGGTGGATTCTGGGTGGGGGGTGTAGCAGCTATAAAATTTCCTGCTGCCGATTTCCCCTGGGGAAGGGGGGACCAAACACCAGCACGATCTGCGCGTCTCGGGAGGCTGCAGAACTTGCACCCTGAAAGTCAGCTAGGGGGGATCCAGAGCCCCTAAGGCTGGGCTGGGGGATCTCAAACGGGAGCTAATTAGTCTCCATCTTTTTGAATTAAAGAACCAGACTTCTTGAGAGCAATTGCAACAGATTTCTGTCCTTTGGGAGCTGGACATGGGAAGAGATGGGGCACGTGAGCGAGCAAATAGCAGAAACACCTATCCCGGGTCAGTGCTTGCTCTTTGTATCTGTACCAAAAGCCCAATTCTTCGGCAAACACTCATTTCACAAAACAGCGCAAACATTGCATTAGGAAATGCAGGAAACAAGCCAACACAAAAATAATCTGGATGTAGGCCTTGCACCTGCTGTGGAGTGACCCTGCCTGGCGCGGGGTGAGGTGAGGTGCTGTCAGGGGAGAGCAGGCAGGCATCTCTCCTGCTTTTCCTCCTTGGTGGTGAAGTTGCATCAGACGTTGCATTCAGCTCCTGCCCTCAAAATTTGTCATAATATTATGCAGTAAATAAACACAAGGAAATGATACTTTAGGGGCAAAAAAGGAAACAAATTATCCTAACTAGCTCAGAGAAGCAGCTTGGCAAACTGTTGATGCAATTATGAATTTCCTTGACAGTGTGAGGCTGGTCTGGACAACCAGAGATCCCTTCACTGCCCGTGTTACCAGTGCCAGGCACAGCATTGCTGCTGGTACGAGGACCCAGTAGATGGGTGTGCTGGAAAGCCACCTGATGTATGGAGAGTGTGGAGGTGGTTCAGATGTGAGTCAGTTCTTCCTCCTTTCTCAGACCTTTTGCATTAATAAAGCAAGCTTCTGTCTCAGCATCCTCACAAGTGAAAGGGCTGGGGAGGAGACAGGGCAAAGAGAAGGGAGCAGAAAAGTCAGGTATGGGATAGGGCTGAGGAGAGGAGGACAATCCTCCTTCTTGCTTAAGCCCTCTTCAGGAAGTTCCCCATGATGTCCAAAGATCCCTGCCGTGTTTGCTGCTGCACTGTTTTCTGCTGACTTGCAGAGTCTTTTCTGTACTTTTGCAAGGCCACATTTGGAGAGTAGGGATCTGCATCCTGATCCAGCAGGAGGCTGCATTTTACAATCAGGGTGGTGAAACACTGGCACAGGTTGCCCAGAGAGGTGGTAGGTGTCCCATCCCTGGAAACATTCAAGTATTCTTTCTGCAAGTAAAGTCTCGTAAAACAGAGAGGAGGAAGGAGCTGGACCGCTGCCTGGCAGATGTGCTGTTGGGAGCTTGAGCTGCTGCTGGAGAGTCTTGAAGAGGCTGTAGGACACAAATGAGCAACATCAGAGGGGATAAACATTGCTTGAGCAAAGATGAGCAGACTTAAAAAGTAGAAAAAACTAAGTGTTTGATCCCAAGACCACAAGACAGAAAACATGGATGTGGGGGTCACAGGAGAAATCATTATCTGGAAATGGATAATATGGCGTGAAATAGTCCCATGAATTCCCAGTCCCAACCTCCCCAGTCTTGAGGTTGGTGTAATAATTCATATAATTCTATGAATAATCATAGCTTAGCTGTAAGCTAGGAGGAGGGCTCTTTGCACTATGAGTTGTTCCAAAGGACTTTAGAAATCAGTTATGATATATTTTCAAGCTTATCTGGTCTATAACGAGTTTTAAAATGTTTGAAAATTGCCACATAGGAAGGATTTGAGAGGAACACTTGTCTTGCTTTAAGGAAGAAGTTCAGTATAGTTAAAACCTTGGCAGCTTAGAAGTTCATCCACTTTCAAACTTCTCCTTGCTAAAAATAGCATCCTTGTTATGCAAACTTGGGCCACAACAGGAGAAGTAGATCCCAAACCTGCAAGTGGTCTTAGGGGTTTTTTCTCTTTTTTTTAGCTCTTTTTAGAGTTTTTTAATGTGCTGATGAATTCTGGCATACAGGTATAACTTTACTATGATGGGCCAAACACATTCAATATCAGATGTAATAAACCAGTATATAAAAGATACTGTCTTGATAGTCTCTTTTTTTGGGGGGGTGATATTTGGTGTTCTGATGGATTTGGGGTGTATCCGTGTCTCCTTTCAGCCGCTTTACTTTGTTTTAACTTTCTTAATACATACGTAGGAGATTTCTGTTTCACTTGAAAGCAAAGATCCTTTCACAGGACCAAGTTACTCTGCTGTTTGTGACAATGCAGACCAGAAAACTCTTTCTTACAATATTTTGTGTTTTCTTTTGTGTGTGTGTGTTTTTTTTTTTTTTAGATTAAAGAAAAGAATGCTTTACAATTGTGCAAAATCTCTAGGATGAGAGTTAAAGCAAACATGCTTAAAAGCAAAGAGGAAAAATAAGTGAAGAGATCAAAGGAAGACTGAAATATGGATAAACACACATCTCCAGGAGTGGTGCTTTAGCTGGCATACCAAGTACCACAGAGCTTTCAATAAAAACCTGAGATCTGGTTGTGTGACTGCCAATAGATTAACAAATGCGAAAACATGTTTTCAAACACCGAAAATTTGACCTTTATTTGAAATTCAGCAAAAGAGGAAAACTGTGAACCTGGCCATGGAGGTCATGGGCTGGAAACAGGATAATTGTCCTGCCTGGGACACTGCTAGGGGTCTAGTTGCTTTTCTACTCGTGACAGAGGGGCACCTCCTCAGGTGTCCCGAGCCCTCTGCATGTGGCTGTGCAACTGTTACCTCCTCGCTGGAGTTTTGCATGTCACAGGAAGGAAGCATTTAAATCTCTGCCCACTGTAGGGGCAGCTTTTTGAATGGGTAACAGTGCAGGTGGCATGTTGCCAATGATACATGAGGGAGGGCTGGGACTCACAGGGAACTTTGCAGGAGTTTTCCAGGGAGGCTGTGTGTGCTGCTGGCAGGTTCATGAGTTTTATTCATTAGCTACATTTTTGACCAACCTGAGTTTAACCAGATTAACAGTGACTTCAAATCCAGTGAGCAGCAAGTGGAGAAAGAACAACAGCAAAAAGGAAACAATGCCCTTTATTACATATTGATAACAGACGAAGCTTTGCCACTCACCTAAAATTAAGTGAAGCCAATGTGTTGTTAGCAGAGCTGTTACAAACAGTGAAGTGCTTCAGGTCTGGGACAAAGCCTACTGCGGAAGCTGGCAATGTGGTGAAGCACAGCAGTGTGACAGCCAACTTCCCTGCTCCCACAGTACCCCCTGGCAAATAAAGGCCAGGGTGGGTTATGTGCCCTGGATGAGAGGGTTGGGACTCAGAACAAGTGGCTTTTATTCCAGCTTCTCTGTTTAATGTGCTTTTTATTCCTGGGCCATGTCAACAAACTTCTTTCTTCACTTTCCAATCAACAGGCTTTACTGCATGGAGTGTTGCGATACTTAAAACAGCCCAAGTGGCTGAAATATGTTATCTGTGTGTAAAGTGCTATTTTTTTTCAAGCATAATAAAAGTGGCTGGGGAAACCGGGTACCTGAAGCATTGGGAAATGGTGACAAAGTTAATGATGGCCATATGGAGAGCCAAATAGGAGCAAACGCCTCTTTATTACCATTGGGAGTGCAGATATGATGATTCTGGGAGAAGGGCTATGGGTGTTTCCAAAGAGTTTCATTAGAATTAAATGCTTTTATGGTGAAGCAAAATTTCCAGTCAAAACCAAAAAAAAAAAACCCCTGAAGTAAATTTTCATACCTCTGCTGAATATGAAAAGGCTGAAGTGTGCCCATGTGCAGAAGAAGCAGAAACCTGAGTTCTGTTTTGGTCAGGCTTTATATCCACTGAAGCCAGAGATTATTCCCAGGGATTAGAGAACTAACAGCACAGATCCTGATGTAAAATTGAACTTTAGCTTTTACCCATTTTTTTGGCACCTGTTCTAGGTACTGGCCACTTCCTGACATCATAGTTATACATAATAGTATTTTGCCTTGGAATAGAATAGAAATCTGGAGATCATTTCCACTAAATATCATTTTCCACTAAATATTTATCCTGAGAATTTTCAATTATTAATGTGCATTTAATCCCCTTCCAATGTGATTGAACATGAAAATGCAAATGCCTAAATAACTAATTAAATCTTTGGAATCTGGTTCTTGTTTTCCCCTTGTTTTCCAATTATTTTAGGGACATTTCCCCCAAAGCATGATTCTGCTATTTTGGCATTCTCTGCCAGCCCTATCAACCCTTCCAGATGTATCTGCAAGCGGAGGAGTGTTCTGGCCCTTGAATGTGCACTGACCAAGAGCCTATCTCCAAAACATAATATTTCTCCTGCGAATGAGTCACTGGGTAGCAAGTTCAGCGGTGTTTATTTTCCTTGCCCTGCATGATAAGGGATGACGTGTACTGCGGATCTTGAAGCCTCTAATGTAATTTAAACCTGCTTGTAACAAAGAACAGAGAATAATATCAAACTTCATTTCAGTGCACTAAAGGGAGAAGGTGCCATCTGTTCTTTATATTGCTGTAATGAATATGCAGAGGAGATGGACCCACTTGCCACCGTGCGGTGGGGCAGCTGGTGAAGCAGGAGCAGCAGGAAGAGACATCCCCAGAGGGACTTCCTTTCAGCGTGGCAACCACCAGTAGATCAGATACAGACACATCCCCAGGAAGGTGACCCTTAGTTAGGATCTGTGATCTCCTCAGCCTCTGGAGACAGCTGTAAACTGGGAAGGGGTGGGGGGGATCCCATTTATGCAGCTAGAGTCTCCCAGCAGGAACCAAAATGCCACAAACATGGAGAGCATCTGGAGCAGCCTCAGTTCCTGCAAGCACTATGCACAAGCGCTATGCACAAGCAACTGGTGCCAGAAAAAGAGCTCCTTGCATTCTTAATCATTTGTATTTAACTCAGATTAGCTGTGAAAATACATGGCAGAAGCTTCATCATTGTGTGTGTTATGTCAACAGGAAACAAAGGAGGTGTACATATGTCTTGTTGCATGTGGAGGCAAGGGAGGAACGGTTGGCAAGTCATCTCAAGCTGCAGGAATACCTTTATGGTTTTAGGAGTAAAGTCTGTGATAAGATCGTGTTATAAGGAGGGTTTGGATTGAGACCTTCTGGGAGAGATTAAAGGAAGGCACAGAATTAATGCATGACAAAGAATGAAAGCTTGTCAAGAAGGAGAGGTAAATTATGGGAGGAGGAGGACAGTGTCTTGACAGAAGGAACAAAGTGAAAAATCAAGACACTGCAGGTGAAGGCTTTACACAACAGGTCATGTGAAGTTCAAAGTCAGGCTCCAGCAAAAAATGGCCTGTAAAGAGGCATGACTTGACAGCCAGCATAAACTAACCCCCCAGTAGGTAAGTGTTGTGCAAAATATAATGCACTGCATTGCTGTGCAGCAGAATTTGCAAGGATCAGTGAACTATGCATAGCCTGGACAGAGAGAAAGATGCTCCTACCTCAAGCAAATCTTGCAGAGAAACAAAGCCAGTGCAGGCTGACAGGACTGAACGAGCCATCTGAAGGAAGAGGAGTATCTGTGGATCCACACGTGAGAATAGTGCAGATGAACTGTAGTGGGTAAAATATCCAATTTCCAGCAAGTGCAGATGGAAATGCAATTTGAGTTGCAATGCTGTCATGCCTCTGGTCCCACCAGAAGGATGCATTCGTGCTGAGCCAGAGCAATGAAGGAGGGATCAGAAGGATGTCCTCCGGGAGACATGGATCTGCTGAATCCAAGGAAGAGGTCAGACAACTCATACAGTGGGGCTTTGCAGGACCTCCTGGCACACAGTGCTGACAATCGGGAGTTCAGAACATGAAGCACAGTCCTTGGTTCTGGATGTTTTCTGAACCACAGAGTATAACCATTTTCCCTCTGCATATCAAACCTTGGGCTCTGGCTTCAGGAAGAGGATCATCCCCTGGGATGACTGTGCAGTGTGTTCATTCTTTAATTATATTTCCAAAGGAAATGGAAGAGGTCAATGACCTCTGAGCAGACCAGTGTCATTCCTCATAGACCTGTACTTTCACAGGGTGCCTTCACGGCAGCATCCTCTGCCTCCCAAGCAGCTGCATTGTTCTCACTGGTCTGGCACAAGCAGTTTCCAATGATCAGAACGTAAGGACTGTTTTCTTCTCAATACCAGCTTTTTTTCTTTTCCAGATGGTTTACTAAAATGCTTGCTCTAAATACATGTGTCTCTCCTTAATTTATTGATCCACTGGAGAAAATTGCATCGTGTCTGAAATGGTAAGGCTATCTAAGGCAGGGGATGATCAAATAAATGATAATGAGAGTGTCAGAGAGGCATTCCCAGATCCCCCACCCTCTTCAGATGTCAGTACACCACAAGAATCAAGCAGAAGCAGGAAGTGAGTGTTGAAAGCCCACATGATGTTCTTGAAGGAGGGATCAGAGGAATTTCCTCCAGGGAAAAAAGATCCTGTGAATCCAAGGAAGCACCTGCCCCAGCTCTTCCCTGTCCTGCTGGACACAGGCAGGTCTTGTTATCGCAGCAGTGCTCCCAACCTTTCTGGTGACTAACGCTGAGTTAGAGCACCAGTGGACTCAGTGGCACATGTTGGATATTTAATAGGCTTTTCGCAGCTGCCCTTGGTCATCACTGCATGCTGGTTGACAATGAAAAGCTGATGGTCTCTGGACAGTGGAGGACCAATGCAGCAAGGAACCAGGTCATTGTTGGTAAGACAGGCCTGAGTCTGAGTATGCAAGCTGGGGGAGCAGAGGTTAGAATTCAGGTGAGGGTCCCATACCTCTGTGCAGCACATGCTTCACCTTGGGGTATATGTGCGTGCAAAAGGGAAGGGATTTCCACTGGTACTTTGGTGCGCATGGAAAACCCCGAATTTCGTCCCAGCTCCCCTGTTGCCAAGGCCACAGTCTTCATGTGTTGTCAGGGCCACATCCCTCTTTTTCTTGAGACTTTACCCATAGACTTCTCTGTAGCACATTACAAACCTCCAAGCGACAATATTTGATGTCGAGCAGTGCAAATCTCAAAAACTAACTCCAGAAGTAATGGATACATCCATTCCTGGGTGTCCTTGTGCCCTGAAGAGAGAAGCACACTGCTCTGAGCTTTGCCTTTGTGCCCAGTGGAGTACAGTGGCTACTCCCAGAGGGAAGACCCTCTGGCTAAGGTTCGATGGAGGCTCCTCACAAAGACCCTAGAGCTACTCCTAGGGGAGGAAAGGTGCTAACAGGGGGCTGGCAGGCTGGGGACAAGGCTTTGCTGAGGATTTCCCATGCAGCTGTTCCTGGAGGCTGTGCTGGGACCCCACTGGTACATCGCAGGTAGCAAAGAGTATCTTTCCACCATGGCTTGCTCCAGTAACATGGCCCCAGCTCTGCATATGCCCATGCAGGGCCACTGGCTACCAGACGCCAGATGTCTCAACCTCCACGGAGGATTGGGATGCCTTTCTGGAGCTCAGCCCTTCTGAGTCCTCTGGATGGAAATGTCTGCAGTGAAGTCCCTCCATAGATCTCCATCTCTCTGCCTTTGCCTTACACTGACAATCCAGCAGTTGCTTAATATTTGTAATCCACTGGGGCCTAGAAGTGTTACACAGTGTATCAAAGTATGCATATTATTTTATATCAAATCTAAAGTTGGATCCACTCATATGCTGTAAGTAATGTCAGCTCTTTCACCTTCATCTTCCTGGCATTGTGTGCTGCTGGTGAGGAAAAATGCTGGGGTTTAGTTTATACAGTTAAAACCTTTGTGGAATAGGGATGATTTGCAGGATGCTTCATGGTATGCCTTTTAAAACAGCAATTAGCCCTTCTCAAGTGTTTCTGTTGTTGACCAGGATCAAAAACATGTGGGAACAGCATGTACAGAGCCCAGAGAACTGTCGGTGACTGGAACGCGTCTCAATCACTCACTTCTGATGATCCATACATGAGGCGCCACATTTTTCTAAACACAGACGAAGACTTGTTCTCTGCTCTCTGCTCCTCAGGCACCCCAAACTATCACATTGTGATTAGGACACTCAGAATCGCAGGATGGGAAGTAAATGCTAAGATTGTCCATGGAATTGCTAATGAGGACCTGAAGATGACATTGTGAATGATAGCAGATCAGTAATTGCTTTTCCCCTGTAGTGGCTGAGCAATTAGAAATGGAAGAAGAAAATCAGGGTGAAATCTGAGAGCCGTGCTGTTTAGAGTACCTGCTTCTGTTTATTTTTAACCCTCTCTTATATCCTCCTAGTCCCTTCTGTGATGTTTTCTCTCCCTCAGTCTGTGCAGTGCTGCATTATGTTTGCAATGCCCTGTCATTCGCATCATGTCTGCAAGCTGTCTTCTTCAGACATGAGCCTATTTAGACAAGTTGTCAGGCTGAATGGGAAAAATCTTAAACCAATGTATTTCAGCATGCAATCATAGATAAGCTAATTTACCTGCTGCCCGGTTCAGCCTGCCAGTTTAAAATGAGGTCTTTCAGGCATGGTGCCTCCAAAAGTCTCCTGATTAACAGAGCCATTTTTATTTGCAGGGCGACAGCGTGATTGTTTTATGGTAATTGTTATCATTTGGACCTGTGTATATGCAAATGGGGGAGTTTAAAGTAAAGAAAATATAAAGATGATAAATATGCAGTACACAGGCAAGATGGCAGAGGGATAGAAATGTTTGCCGTATTGGTGTTCCCCGGTGTGGCTGGGGAAGAGCTGACTCCCACGCCAGGCATAAGAGGCTCCCAATCCATGGTGGCAGCCGGCAGGGCGTCCACCTGCAGGTATGAAACTGCATCTGCTCTCAGTCCCATGTTCCTGCTTTCCTGGGCCCTGCCACTGATGAAGGTGGCTGCCACCCCTCCCCTCTCCGACAAAGGGCTTTGGGGATGGAAAGCATATTAACAGGAAAAAGGATGAAACAGTAGCACAGTCACATCAGCGCAAGTGAGACTTCTTGAGATGAACCCACTCATCCTAAAGGCACAACCCTTTTTGGGATGGATTTAAGTGTATTTCAACTGCTCATTTGCTGGCTTTCCTGCTCATTACTTCCTGTCACATTTATTTCTCTTGTTTTGGTGTTTGATTTGCTTTTTAAAGTGAAGTTTGGATGGAATACGTTGCCTGTCCGGGCATGGAGCTTTCTAGTCCTCATTGTCAGGAAACCACACAGCAAGAGTACCCCACTGGTAAATCTAATCCCTCACCTTTGAAGCACTACCTCTATAAATAAAAGATACTCCAGTCTCTATCCCTTGAGCTCTGCTGCCCCTGAAATCAAAAGCAAAACCCCAGCGGCAAGATCTGGGCCCTCAGTGTCACGGCTTTCTCACTGAAACCACCAGCAGCTCAGGAGCGTGCCAATGCTCACTGAGCCTCGATCTGCCTGCTGAGAGCTGGACTGAGATCAGCATCTCACTTTAGATAAAGCACTGAGCATGAGATCATACCCCTTTCTTTCCTTTTTACATTACATTACGGAGGCTTACAGGAAGGGGAGCAGGACAGCAAATTTTGTCTCTATTATAAACATGTCAGGCTTTTTCTGCTCTGTAATATATTTTGGTATCCGCCTGGGAGAGCAGGTCTGGCTATTCCCTGCAGCTACAGCTGCACAGCCCGATCCACTGCAGCCTCTCTTTTGCACCACCTGCTGTAAATGAGGAGGCCGATGTAGCCCCTCCATTCTTCTTAACGTGCCACGATCCTCACCTATTAATTTGTGCCTTGCAAGCTTTAGCTACTCATTCTCACCGCATCCCTGAGCTGCCAGTAGCTGCTGTTTGCCTGCTCCATCTCTTTCAGAATAGCTGCTGGAGTACAGACTGACTCTGCCTTGCCCAAGGCCCTGAAGAAGGGTTATGGCAGCAGGAAATGGGGCATAGCAAGGGTCATGCCTGAAATCGTAATGCATCTGCGGATGGGACTGCACTGCTTTTGCAAAGGATCACAAGTGATTTTACAAGTTTGCTGGCATTTGTGCCTAAGCAGGTTGGGCATGCAGTGATTTATCAAAGCTGCTATCCTCCACCAAGTATTGAATGTCTGCTCAGGAATCTGGTCCTGTCCTGGAGGTCAGGAGGGCTCATGGGGAGAGTGCACGGTGCTGGTCTTGGCTGGGGTAGAGTTAATTTTCTTCACAGGCGCTGGTATGAGGCCATGTTTTGGGTTTGTGCTGGAAACAGTGTTGATAATGCAGGGATGCTTTTGTTATTGCCGAGCAATTCTTACACAGAGCCAAGGCCTTTTCTGCTCCTCACACCACCCCACCAGTGAGCAGGCTGGGGGTGTGCAAGGAGTTGAGAGGGGACATAACTGGGACAGCTGACCCCAACTGACCAAGAGATACCCTATACCATATGGCATCATGCTCAGCATATAAAGGGTGAGAAGAAAAAAGGAAGGGGGCAAGTTCAAAGTGGTGGCATCTGTCTTCCCAAGTAACTGTTACACATGACGGAGCCCCGCTTCCCTGGAGATGGCTGAACACCTGCCTGCCCATTCCTTAGAATATTCCTTAGAAGTTTAATTACTTCAGCTACCAAAGATAGGAGCCAGTACTTATATAGCAGAGGTTTGTCACGAGTGGGAAAAGCTGAACAGACTGAATACACATTTCTCTCTCCTTTCTTGTCCTGTTTCTTTCCTCTTTTCCTCTGTTTCCAAAGTATATTTACAAATTTTTCCTTATGAGCCTCTGTTGTTCTGTGCTATTGCCATCTCATTCACCACAGCAGAGCACTTGTTTGGTTTGGCATTTTTTTCAGCCACTGTGTGCATCTTAGACTCAACTACGGACCCAATCAAGGTCTTTTACCACTCCCCTCCCTCACACTCCAGCTGGCAGTACAGAGATTGAAAAACTCAAAGGGTCTCCACCAAACAGAAAGGATGATAAAAGCGCTTTGTCACTGGGGTCTACCTCTGATTCTCTTGCATTTACCATGATATAGAACATTCCTTGCACTCTCTTACTCCACATCAGCTGAAATGTGGCGACTTGGTGCTGTCCCAGTGAAGCAGTGACTCCCTCACTGCTGCACCATGCACTGAAGGATTGCTTCACTGCCTCCTACCACCTCAGGCAACCTGCTCCTGTGTGCTAGGTAGTACCATCTGTGGGAAAAACCTATCCCAAACCTCTCACTGCTCACACAGTTGATCCATTTGATGTCTCTCCTCTAAATTAATCTGCCAAAGCACATCTTCATTCTGCAGTTTCACCACTTCTACTGCTTTCAGTAGTGTTTCCGTGAGAAGTTGTCACGATAAAGCCACAGACACATTCCAAAGTGCTCTTCCATTTGAGGAGCATTGGCCAAGCATCTTGCATAAGGTGTTTTCATTCTTGAAGTATGTATACCTGAAGACATGTTTCGAAGTTGTCCTTTTCCCACATCAGTGGCAAGCATCAGCTGCAGCAGTCCTGTTCAACTCCATCCCAGCAAGGGGCTAATAGCAGCTCACAGTCCAGAAAGACTGAGCTTTTAAAAGCTGAAAGGCAAATTGATGGAACAAAATCCTACCATTTCAGCTGGAAAATCTGTTCAGCTGGAGCTGGGCTGCAGAAAAGGCTGGCTATCTCATTTTACATGAGACACCAGCAAGTAATCTGATGATTTTCTATGACTAATACAATAGGTCATATTTGACTGGTTGGTGGAGAGATGAGAGATTTCATATTCTATTACCAAATCCTTTAGCCATCTGGTTCCTGAAGACTTCTTTCAAAACAAAGGGAATAAACCTTCTTAATTGTGCAATGCATTCTGACATCCTCTCTTAGATAAAAGATGCCCATTGCTTCATATCAGCAAATGAGATCAATGCCTTCACCAATTACAGCTTCTATGCACCCCTTTCAGGTATTTCTGATCATGCACTTAATAGCAAAGATATCCTCCTTGCTCAATCTGGTATTGCCCATCACTGAGAACCAGAGGGTGGCAAGATAGAGGTCAGTGTCTGTTGCCACAGCGAGTGTTTGTTTCCAGCAGGACCGTGGGGCATGATGGCATGAACAGTGCAGAGCACACCTGGCTGGAGAGTGGAGCTTGGGCAGGTGCTGGGATCTGTGCCACCCATCTCAGCTGCAGAGACATCAATAGGCTGTGCTGGAGTGAGCACTCACTGAGGGACATGTCCGTGTCCTCATCCCTGTCCCCTGGGGTGGCAGCTGCTAGCCAGGCTCTGCTGAGGAGCCAGGTGCTTTTGGGTGACCCATGTGAGCTGGAGCCTTAGGTGAGGAATGAGAGCCTTTCCTCCTATTTCACATCCTTTCTCTCAGCTTATGCTTTAACACCAGGAGCATGTGTGCTGTCTTCTTCGTTCACAGGCTGGGCCTGCTGCAGCTTGGCACATTTTGGGAAGGATTCCTCAGAACTGCTTGAATGCCCACAGATGCTCACCTGCTCAAGGAGGGGTGCTCTGTGATAGCCTGAATCCTGATCTGGGTGAAATGCAAAGTGCAGGCAGAAACCCCCAAAGAAACAAGGTGTTTTAAAAGGGAAGCTGCTGCCTTGGCTTCCCGAGCACAAGCACCTGGCACAGTCCTGAGATGTCACCACAACTTGGGTATGTCAGTCATGCTGCTGCCTTGTGTATTACTGACCCTGAGTACAGGTTCTACAGCCACAGGGGCTCTCAGCAGCCCAGGCTAAAGCCTGTGGTCACTGAAGTTCACCCTCTCAACACACGGGTGAAATTATCCGAGCTGGTTTGCTTAAGTGACAGCTCAGTGTCAGTGATGTTTATTAGTTGTGGTTGCAGCGCAAACCTGCCCCAGGGACAGAAGTTTATCCTTCAGCTCTTCCACCACTGCAAAGTTTTCAATGATGTGGGGTTTGAGTGCTGTCTGACAAAGGCCCTGAGCCCCCTTCACATGCTGCAGCTTCTGCTCCAGCTGGTCCTGGGCCACAGCAAGATGGATGCAGAGGTGCCAATGTGTTCTGACTTTGCTCTGCTTGTCTTTATAATTTTAGTTCAAGTTATACACAAAACAAAGGACAGAAAATGGACATGTTTATTATACCCTATGTATCACTTACCTAGTTTAGCCAAGCATATCATAACATTGTGAGGTGCTACCTGGGATTACTGGGATGCTATCTGGGATTATTATGTGCACAAGTCCATGGGACCTGATGAAGTCCATCCACAAGTCCTGAAGGAGCTGGCAGATGAAGTTGCTAAGCCACTGTCTATCATATTTGAAAACTGATGGCAGTCAGGTTAATTTCCCAATGACTAGAAAAGGTAATATAATCCCTATTTTCCTGAATGAGAAAATGGAAGACCCAGGGAATTACAGACCAGTCAGTCTCATCTCTGTGCCTGGCAAAATCTTGGAGTGGATTCTCCTGGAAGGCATGCTAAGGCACATGAAAAACAAGAAGGTGCTTGGTGACAGCCAGCATGGCTTCACTAAGGGGAAATCCTGCCTGACCAATCTGGTGGCCTTCTATGACGGGGCTATGGAACTGATGGACGGGGGCAGAGCAGTTGATGTCATTTACCTGGACTTGTGCAAAGCATCTGACACTGTCCCACCCGACATCCTTCTCTCTAAATTGGAGAGACATCAATTTGATAGGTGGACCACTCGGTGGATAAAGAACTGGCTGGATGGCCACACGCAAAGAGTAGCGCTCAGTGGCTCAGTGTCCAGCTGGAGACCAGTAACGAGTGGTGTCCCTCAGGGATCGGTGTTGGGACCGGTCTTGTTCAACATCTTTGTGGGTGACATGGACAGTGGGATTGAGTGTGCCCTCAGCAAGTTTGCCGATGACACCAAGCTGTGTGGTTCGGTTGATACATTGGAGGGAAGGAATGCCATCCAGAGGGACCTTGACACACTTGTGAGGTGGGCTGATGCCAACCTGATGAAGTTTAAGTGTGCCAAGTGCAAGGTCCTGCACCTGGGTCAGAGCAATGCCAGGCACAGCTACAGGTTGGGCAGGGAAGAGATTGAGAGCAGCCCTGCAGAGAAGGACTTGGGGCTGTTGGTGGATGAGAAACTGAACATGAGCCTGCTTCAGTGTGCGCTTGTAGCCCAGAAAGCCAACTGTATCCTGGGCTGCATCAAAAGGAGCATGACCAGCAGGTCGAGGGAGGTGATCCTGCCCCTCTACTTTGCTCTTGTGAGACCTCACTTGGAGTATTGTGTGCATTCTGGTGTCCTCAACATAAAAAGGACATGGAACTGTTGCAACAAGTCCAGAGGAGGGCCACGAGGTTGATCAGGGGACTGGAGCACCTCCCATATGAAGACAGGATGAGAAAGTTGGGGCTGCTCAGCCTGGAGAAGAGAAGGCTGCGTGGAGACCTCATAGCAGCCTTCCAGTATCTGAAGGGGCCCTATGGAGATGCTGAGGAGGGACTCTTCATTAGGGACTGTAGTGATAAGACAAGGGTTAACGGGTTCAAACTTACATAGGGGAAGTTTAGATCGGATATGAGGAAGAAATTCTTTACTGTAAGGGTGGTGAGGCACTGGAACAAGTTGCCCAAGGACACTGTGAATGCCCCATCCCTGGCAGTGTTCAAGACCAGGTTGGACATAGCCTTGGGTGGCATGGGTTAGTGTGAGGTGTCGTTGCCCATGGCAGGGGGGTTGGAACTAGATGATCTTAAGTTCCTTTCCAACCCTAACCATTCTATGATTATATGATTACATATCCAATAAGTACAGTATATTATCAGCATATTATAGCACTAATATCTATAATTATATATGTTTATAGACATCCCATCACAGACCAGCAAGGCTCTTGGTTACATTTGAGATATGCTGCTTGTTGCATCACATTCACAAATCATATGGTACCTCTAATTATGTACATTTATAGATGTGTGCTATATTTATTGCGCACTATAGTATTTGCATCATCAGCCCAGGGTCATCCTGTTGATAGGCCAGCTGATGTTTATTTGCTTAATGTCTTTTGATACTTTAAACAACTGTCTATTAAGTGGTGGGAGCCGTACAATGGATTCATCCATTAGTTAGACCTGACTTACATAAGTGATTAAGCCAGTGAAATCCTGGTTTCCCTGCAAGCCACTGGCCAAGCATCCAGCTGTTTCAAAGGAGCCAGAGTCTCTCCACCTATGGCTGGTGCTACAAATCTGCTCTTTCCTGCTTATTTAGGAGGAGCTTTCTTTGCCAGATTGAGGCTCACTGTAGATGTGATCTCATCTCTCAAGTGAAAGGCTGGACAAGAGGCTGTAGCACCACTCTAAAATCTGGGCTGCCAGCTGCATCTCCTCTGTATTGCTTGCTCAAGTGTAAGGATTCCTGGATCTGCAAATAGCATTGGTCTGCTGTGCTCCTTTGGTCCTTTCTGTAATGTCTATTGAATCGCTACTGTCTTTGCACTACATAATTTAGTTCTGGTTGGGTACAGAGTATTTTATTTATTTATGTAGTCAAAATTTTTAAATGTATCTCTTGGCATCTCAGCAGTACACCGGGCGCCAACCACATAAATTAAAAATAGCAGCATAAACTTAGACAGAAGACCATCCGTAAATAACTCCTCCTCAACTCACAGCCTTAGCAATAGCCTTAGCTTGGAACAGAGAAATAGATGGGCTTTACAGCCTGTTGAGAAGGTTAATAAATCTGGGCACTGATGGACCAAAGGGGAAAATGAGTTTCTAAATTGAGGCACCTCCTCTCCATCCCCTTCATAGAGATGCCTTGCCTTGAGCTCTTCACCTATCTGGATCCTCAGTAGGAGATCAGATCCTGCTGGCCAACTTAGGGCTAGAAACACAGACTATCAGGGACATCTCACACTGCTGCCGTATGTAAACTAGCTGAGCACAATCTGATCACACAAACATCTTATTTTTAAATAACTTTCGTCCACAGCTTCGAAAGTGGTTTAATTTAGCACTATATTCAGTTATCCATTCTAAACCATATTAGAGATAGCTGGATTGTCAGAAGATGTCTATTCACGCTTTTGTAAATATCAGGCACTTTTTATATGTGTCAGACTGAGCACCAAAATCACTGGTTGGTTTTGAAAAGGTAAGTCTGTGTGTGTGAGTGTACAGGGGAAAATATCCTCTTTAGAATTTGTTGAAAACCAGTTTCAGTATTTTGTTCCTGCCTATGGCAATTTATGAAACACGAATGAGTTATTGTACCACTGGCAATGCTGAAATAAATCACTTCAAAAAGAGAACTGAAATTTTATTTCATTACTAAAGTAAATATAAAAATGCTTTAGCACAGTTTCAAATTAGATTGGGGTTTGGTCAAGCTTGTTATAAATCCAATGACTGTAAAGCAAATGGCTGGAGATGAGCTCTCAGTAGAGCTTTGTTGCAAACACAGCTAACGTGATGCTGTGCAGTGCAGAGCAATAAACAGAGAGAAGCAAGAGGTGGGTTTTGTGCTTGCTGTACAGGCATCAATGGCAGTGTCACAGCATGCTGTGTCCGGCTTTGCTGTACAGTTCTTAAAAGGGTGCTGAGGAAATAGAGAAAAGGATGGAACAAACCTCCAAAACTGACTCATGGCCTGGAGAAAATGCATTCCTAGGGAGTGGTGGTTGAGTTCAAACCAGGGTCCTACAACCCACCTATAAATGAGGATGGGAGGCCATCGAAGAGTTCACACCGCAGGAGAGAAATGCCCACAGAAAGTGGAGTCCTCTGCACTGGCAAAGGAAGACGAGTGAGACACACTGTGGTTGCTCTATCTCCCCGAGAACAGGGTTGACTCTGTGCTTGGGGTATCCCCGCTGGTGGTCCTGTACTTGCATCCACCCAGGGATCACCAGAATCTCATTGTACAGATGTGCCTGTGCAAAATGATATTCTGATACCACAGGCTCTTTCTCAGGAGCAAAAGCGTATAACACCAACCAGCTGCTGGGAACAGATGCTCACATCAGAAACATGGCACAACCCACAGCAAGAAATTCACAACTGGCTTGGGTAGGAGCCTGGTCATCTGGGGGGACTTTGGGAAAGGCCTGACAAGATGCTATTGCCTATAATGTCCAGCCTGGGTGCTTCTGCCCTGGTGCAGAGTGATGGGCTCAGTGAGCTGGGGTACTCTCACCCTCTCACCAGCCTACACACCCATCTCTTCTGGCTCTCATCTTGCAGAGCTGCTTCAGCAACAGGAGGAGTAACCATATCACTGCCGAAGCCAGCAGCAACTTGGATGGCTGGGTGCTCTGCAGCCTTCTTCTCTCAGGAGAAAGCCCCATGTTACCAGTTAGCAATGAGCTTCAGCTAGCTTCTGATTTCCTGTAGGGTCTGGTTGCCTTCTCCTTCACCTCCAAAGGGCTTTGGTGGGACTTCTGCTGGAAAAACCCATAGGATAGTGCTTGCTTCTTGCTAAAGCCTTACAGCCCAAATGTCAAACTCCCATCTGATTTCTGAGAAGGCAGGACTTGATCTCCTCAGAGTCACAAACCTCCATTTAGCAACATGCTTTACCTCCTCAGCAGAAACATTTTCAAGCTGGTAGCAAGGAAGGTGTCTTGTTATTATTAACCCACTTGAGGGTTGATTCAGAAATATGAAAGTTATTGGAAAGATGCTCATTGATATGTAAAACCCTGCATCATAATGACCAATAAATTGGATCTGTTCCTGAAGAGGAAAAATGGAAACTACAGTTGCAAATAATTTCATAGTAAGGGAGATGCCACAATCTGTGCAACATCCTGGAACTGGCAACATGTTTTCTATATGCTGTGCTATACCCTCCCCTCACAGCACCCGCAGTAATGTAAATGAGCATTATGCATGTTCATTAGCTGTACAATAAGCTCCATGGAATGAATGATTCATTACAAAATGGTTTCTTTCGGAAGAGAAAGGTTTTGTCTAGTTTTTAGAAGTACCACAGGAAAACTCCATTTATTTATGCCTTCTTTTGTTTGACAGCAGTTTCTTTGTTCCTCTCCGCTCTTGCTTTTCTAGTGCCAGGTAGCAGCAACATTTGGCAGTGGCAGCCAGAAAAAGAAAGGAGAGGCAGAACCATTGTCAAGAAGGAAAAAGAAATGTGTGCCTAACAAAATCGAATTTAAGCAACACGTTTAAGCAAGCTAACCAAAGACACAGACATTTGAAGTTTGTCTTCAAATGTGTTTACATTGTCTAGTTATTCAAGCCTGTAATTTCCACTGCAGTTCTGATTTCTTTCTTCAGGATGTCCTGAACAAATTACCTCTGGTCATGAGAAGTCCATCCTGAGCACCTAGTTGACGTTTTGCTTCACAGCTGTGGTCTAGAGGGAGATGCTGTTTGATGGATACAAGTAGATATGTATCTATCTGTGGAGGCTTTACTGCATGTACTGAGTGATCACCAATAGCCATTATACACTGATACCAGTCTACAGGCTGCTTTTAGCCCATCACCTGCTCTTAAATCAATGAGCTGTCCTGGGAGGCTATCCCGTGACAGCTGACATAAGGACTGGTACCTCAGCACATCCTGTGACTGTGGAACCCATGCTTTTGCTGAGTTGTGGGACCTAGCATAGCGTAGGGCTTCTGTGTAGCTACAAACAAGAGGGGTGTTTTGTAAGCGATGGGAAAGCCAGGCTTGCTGGCTGAAGGTGTTTGGGAGGCATGGGATATCTCTGAGCCCCATGGTTCATTTGCAATTTCTGTACACCAGAAATGCCAGGTGTTTGGAAAGCTTGTGCACAAAGTGAATTTCAGATGAGCTTCCTATCCATTTCCAACATACAGTGCATGTTCTGGACATGGTGTCTGAGGAGAACTCTAATAATGTGAGAACTGCTTGCATTCAAATACTATCTACCTGCCTTTAGTAAGCTATTTGCCCCATAAGCCCTTATAGGTGCTCAAACAGACAAGTTGTCTCTTCCCTGGGATTAAATTCAGTATTTAAATGCACTGCTCAAGAAAGACACGGCCAGGCCTGAGGATTTTAAAATACAGATTAACATGTTTCCATGTTTGGAGGTATTTTTATTTAACAAGAAACCCATGGGCAGGAGGGGAGAAGTATCTCAAGGGGGTACAGGAGGACACATCTGCCCACTGATAAAATAAAAGGAAGGTGCTAGGCATTAAAAGAAAGACTTGTGCTCCCTCTTCAAGGCTGCCCTCAATAAGTTTGCAAAATAGCTTCACTAATGAAATGAGCAATGGGTGGTTTTATGCACAAGGTAAGAACTAGAACAGGCACACAGAATCAGAAGCATGCTAGAGTCCGCAAATTAGCCGTTCACTTTATAATTCAAGGCACAAGAGGCATAAATACAATGTGATGAAAAAAATCGATGTGTGTAAGCAGTAAAGGATACTTTGGGGGAGCCTGGAGAGGAAAGGTGTAATTGCTGCTGAGGAATGTTTTGAAATAACTGAGATAAGAGTCATTAGGACAATGGTATATGGGACTGGCTCACAGTGATTCAAATCAGAGGCCAGCCCTAGGTCTTGCGACAGATTAAAGAATGGCTTAAGCAGGCTCCTGGCTGGGATGGTTGAGATAAACCCAGCCCTGCCTGATCACCAGAGGACAGAGCAGAGGTATCGCTGTCCCTTTCCTGGGTTTCTCTGCTTTCACAGCCCCGCCAGCACCCCTTGCAATTAACTGTGACATTTCCTGTGGTGTTGCGAAGAATGCAGTGGTGGGTCTGGCCCACCACACTCATTTTTATGCCTGTTCAATCACACTGGCTTCAGTGTGGCTTTGAGTGCACAACCAGGCATCCACATTGCAGGCTGTTGGGTGCTGCTCTTGCCCTACGTCAAAAAGACATTTAAATAATGTCCAAATTCGCAGTCTGACCTTTCTTGGCTGTATGAGGTGAGGATTGGGTTAGGGATGGGGCTCATCTGAGAGGCCGTCTTCACCACCACCAGTGGCAACTTGGGATGGGGCACAGCAGCACCCTCAAGGGTCGGATCCGTTCTCAGCCCAAGCGGCTGGATAGAAAGAGCCACGTTGTTCCCTCTGCTGTAGAGCAGGGATGAAGCACAGCAGGGCTCAGCCCACATTGGTCTACAATGAGGACTGGCAGGGGCCATCAGATGGCGTAGCCAGCAGAGCTGTGAGCTAAGGTTGGGCTTGGCCAGGTGCTTATGGTGCTTGTTGGGGGTGTTTGGAGCTCTCACCTGGGGAGAGGCAGAGCCTCTGGTTCCACTAGATCCTAAAGTGGAAACGGTTCCAAAACAGGGAGAAACAGATATGTCTGCTCCTAATGAAACTGCTCAGGAAGAACCAGGTATTGGTGAGCTTTAAAGATACTTGGTAAAGGAGAGAAAGGACATGTGGTGGGCTGTCAGGAGATGAAAAGCACTGACATGTAAATCCACATGTTTTACATGCCACACAGTAGTAAATACCATGAGAGTTAGAACAGGTCATCGTGGATGATTATGGAAGGACAGGAAATAATCAAGGATAAGAGAGAGACATGTGACGTGTAAAATGTCATTCTGGAGGAGGGAGGGACATGTTATAAGGTAGAAGGGAGCAAGAAGTAACATACATACACACACTGGAAAACATGAGAAAGAAAAACAAAGAATGAAAGAAATATTGTACAGGAGGTTAAGGTAAACAAGAACCTCTTCTGATAGGTTCAAGGAAAAAGCTCTCAGGAGAAGACAGCAAATTTACTTGCAAGACATGGTAAGGATAATTTATTGATGTGAGTTGGCCACCAGTAAATGAAAAAAAAGATAATAATTAACTGTTTTCCTTAATATTCCCAAAGGAAGGTAGCAGGAGAGAGGCCAGGGCACATCCTGCACTAGTTTACATTGTGGGAGGACAGAAAACACTGGGAGAAAACAAGGGGAGCATGTCCTGACTGTCAGAGTGCTGAAGAAGTGATGAATCCTGATAGGGAATGGGGTGCCAGTGAAGTGAAGGAGGCCAGAGCCCCCCGAAAGCAGGGTGATGGGAGGTGGGTGCAGAGGGGTGGGATGGGAGCAGGGTGGGGGTACCTCTGCTGTGGGCACCATGAGGACGGGACCAAGAGAGCTCCTACACCTCCCCCATCCACTCCCCTTGCAGACCAGTTTACCCAATGCCTCCTTGGAGCTCACAGAGGTGCCTGCTCATGGGAGGCCCAGCAAAAGTTAGGGACATTTCCAAAGTGCACGTTTGCCTTCAGGAATGCAACATAAGCCATTTTACGATAAAGCAGAGGGAATGGAGTGATACTGGAAAAGATACAATTGGACTGCAATCTGTGAAGCTTGGCAACTGCCTCTCAGATGTGTTTTGCTCCAGCAGCAGAGCTCAGGCATTGCCAGATTCAGTGAAACTAGACATTAAATAACTCTCTGATTTGATACTGTAGTGCAGAGCTTCAGTAGCATCTGCAGTGTTCCCAGGATGGGGTCCTATACTAAGAACGATCTTCATTCACATTGCCACCCCTGATGCGCGTGGAGGGCTTCATTCACGTTGCCGCACCAGATGGGAGAGCAGCTGCAGCTCTGCCAAACAGTGGGAAAGCTTTGAGACATCTACCAAGACCAGAAGCAGGCCAAGATGGGAGCAGGGAGGATACCCCCTCAAAAGGGTCCAGGCAGACACTGGAAGGATGCTGAGGACAAGGGAAGGCAGTTGAAGTGCTGAGTGGCTCTACCTGGAATATAACCCTGTTGCACACAAGTTTAAGAATTAATGGGATCCAACTTTACAGAGCTTTTGTGACCAATTTAATGAGCCAGTTTATCAGGCTCGCTTAACCTTCCCCTCAAACCTGTGCTATCAGCCTGTCAGTGTCAGGGTGCTTTTTTTAGCCTCCCCTTTTACATCTGTGTGAGCTCCAAGGACAGATACTGTATCCTGTAAAAAGGATTGTGTTCAGGAGACTGATAAATAACCTGTACCAAAGACAGGCAGCAGCATTCCTCATTTGGTTTTGGAGGACAACTCCCAGCTGCATCTCTGTGTTGGTGCCCTAAGTGCTAAAAGAAAAGTGTCATTCATCTCTGCTCTTGATTTGGACCCTCACTCCGCAGGGAGTGCTGGGAACTGGCCAAGGGCCATGTCCTGAAGTTGCCTTTCCCTTCCCTGAGGATCCCTGTTGGCAGCAGCACCAGCTGCATGCAGCTCTGATGGGTACTGGCAGCAGCACGTCTATTACAAAAATAGTATAGTAAGTTGCTGGGGTAGAAAACAGCTGTACCGAAATAAAAGACTGCAGCACCTATTGATGCTTTTTCTGTAGGTCAGCTCCTAAGGTTTCTGTCTTGTTTCATCCAGCTAAATATATATGTCCAGCTGCTTACATAACCTTCGATGGTAAGAGGCAATCTGTAGCAAAAGCCCTCCTCCTGTGTGCTGGTTCCACCTGCCAGGCTCCCCGCCTACAGATAAGCCCTGCTCTTACATGTGCATTTTCTCCCCAGAGGCCTATTTCCTCAGCAGTCTCCCAGGATTCATAAACTTTATCCAGACACCAGTTTTCATCTCATGCCTTAAAGATTAATGGTGTCACAGTTGCGCTTTGGAAATGCTTGGTAGGGCCTTCTGCTTCGGAAACTTTCAAATACATGGGAGCCTAATGACCACCCGGGCACTTGAGGGAATCATGACCTCACATAGATAGAACTCACATTCCTCCTCACAAACAGAAGGTTCCCTCCAGACCTTCATCAGCTCACCTTCATCTTCGTGTTTGTGGGAAAGCTTTTCTGGATGCAGCCTAACACATTGACACAGGGCAGCCATGCATAAGCCACCCAATAACTGATACTTCCATTTTGAAACAAAAATACCTCTTTCTGTGTATGGTTGAACTAGGGAAGGAGGTGAACAGCATACAGAGAAGGCAGTTATACCCCTGTAGCCTTGTCCACACAGAGGTCGTCTCTGTTCTGTGCTAAGGTATCTGACAAAACTTCCCTGTGCAGGTAATGTCCAGGGTATTTGATTGTTAGAGGTGGGGCCTGAGTTCCACAAGGCACAGGGAAGGAAAGATGTTGGGGCGTCTCACTTGTCCCCACCAAAATAAATCAAATGAGGTGGACAGTGAGATGATGTGATTTCCCATGGGAGCCTTCCAATACCTGGGAGCAAGTGTGCTTTGCTCACAGGTCCAGCTCAGACAGGCTGCAGCTAAGCAGGGATCATCAAAAGGCAAATTCCAGCTTGGGTGGTACCAGACGGGAATTCTGGTCAGTGTCTGAGGCACATCTTTCTCCCACGCTGCCCCGAACATCCTGCAAGTCTATGGCTCTCCCAGGTTTTCACATGGCAACCATGCTGTGCCCCCTCTTGCTCTTGCCGCAAGGATGCTGTGGAGCACATGGCTGCCCAGAACCAGTGCATCCTTCCTCTGCTACTGTCCTGGTTCACGCAACCTGAGGACCGCAATAAAATTGGCTTGGTAGGAACAGCATAGGCATTCTGCTTGCTAGGCTCACCTCCTGCAGTTCTGCACCGCAGGGCTGATTCACCTGACCCAGGAGGGGAACATTGGTGTCTCCATATATCTCAGCACCTTGTGCCCTTTTAGACACCTGATATATCTGAAGCAGGCAGATTCAGCAGAGGGCCTGCTGGAAATTCCCACCCTCCCGGAATGGCAGCTGGGAATCAAGCAGGGTACCCTAGAGAATCTCAAATGGCATTGGACATCTATATTTAGGTACCCGAATCCCACTCAGTGAGTCAGCAAAGTCTTTCCCAGCAGATCCACTCCCTAGCGATAGGGTGGGGCAACAGGGATGAAGTGTGCCAGCATTTCCCCACATGTCGCTGCCAAGCATACCCTCAAGGTAGCAGCCATGGGAATTCGTGAGGAGTATAAGAGATAGGGAGTCTGTTTCAACAAGTCTATTTTAAAGCATCCTTTCATCAGAGCTGAATCGCTGCCTGGAAATACTACAGACTTGTTTGGGGATGCTGCCATTCTCAAATGGGTTCTTCAAAAGAAAGAAAAAATAACAGGCCCTTTTAAATCTTTGTTTGCTTCTTGTTAATCTATGTTGGATGTCACTTCTAAGTATAGTTCATTTTTAATTGTGCATGGAGTTATGAAGGCTGCCTGGGGGTTTTGTGGAAAAAGGATGGTAAACAATGGGTCTGTCATCTCCAATGTTATGGTACACAGGCTATGTGAGTGAGGAACACATGCATTCAGAATGAAAGATGACTTCCCTTGGTGTAGGTTGTCTTCTGGCTTCTGGATGCTTTGAGCGTATTGCAGTGGGGTTTTGTGTTGTTGTTTTCTTGCTTTGCAAAGCAAGAGGTAAGTGACTGAGCCCCAGGGCATCTTCACCACAGGGAGCCAGTGGGCTGCTTTGACCACAGTTACCCAGAAACATGGGGGTTGCTGCAGCTTTCAGGTCTCCAGTGCCTGAACACTGTGTCAGCAGTTTAACCTGTGTGGGAGCAGACTCCTGTGGGGTGGGAAAAACCTCGCATGAGGGTAGCCTAATCTTGGGTGTTTGGGTTTTGCACCCGAGATGCTCTGAAGCATGTCCTTTACCAGCTCCACGAAGAATGAGCACAACTTCGGTTTCACCCTTGAGCAAAAGAGAGAAGGCACCAGTGACTTGTGTTTTATTAAAGCCAGGCCAACTGCTTGGGGCCTTCTTGTGACAGGAATTATCAATCTTAAATATATATAGCGGAACAGGCTGGTTTTGCCCAAGGCCTGAAGGATGAGCAAGGACTTGCACTGCTTTGTGCCCTGTATAAACACTCATTCTTTGGTGCCTGTGTGTCTGGGGAAGGAGCAAGCTTTCTGGCCTAACTGCTGCCCCTGCACCACAGACATTTCTCCCAGCAATGCTAAGGTGCATTGCACATTGCACACACAGACAAACAGTGGCATATGACCCTAAATACATCGTTATGCTGATTAGAAGGAGGAGCTTGGGAGTTGTCACTGTTTTATCAGTTCCCAGGGTATTCCTGTGTTCCTCTCACTCAGGCTGGCAGCCCTCAGGAGCTTGCACCTATCCTGCGAGCTCCCTGAGCATCCTTGGGACCCAAGGCACCTACCAGTGTCGCATGGGATTCCCTGGTACCCAGCACAGGCTTTTCTATTCCCCTTCAGCGATCAGGTCCGCAGGAGGTGGGCTGTGATTCAGCAATGCTCTTTTGTCTCTGAGCCTCAGATCAAAGTTATGTGGTACCCAGAGCCCGACAGTGCTGTACCCTGCAAAGCCCTGATTCACTCTGCTATCCAGCATCACTGGGATCTCTTTGAAGGCTGTGGACTGCCAGGTGTCCTGCCAGTTCAGGTATTGTCTGTCCTCCCACAGCCCTCAAAAAGGCAGCATAAAAGCAGAAAGTCATATTTTCCTCTCGGCTACTTCATCAGAAATACCCACATCTGCTGCCAGGCAAATTGCTAGTGGGGGGGATGCTGCAGTCACAGAGGGGAAGCCCCTCACTTGTCTATGGATGCACTGGGTCTGTGTTCTTTTGTTCAGGCTCAGAGAAAGAAATGGTTTTTAGTGTTTCCTCCCATGAGAACATAGAATCTAATTCTTCCCTCCCTAAATCAAAAGCAGGATGAGAAGGCGAGAATCCAGTTTTGTCTCATCTCAGATCTCTGTCTCAGGATACAGGGATTTAAGATCGTTGTGCCTCAGTAGCTTCCAGCTAAGAGAATGACATCCAGAACAAACACCAAAATTGGTTAAAAGGGATCACTTAGAGAATAAAAGCAGGTTGGGGATGAATTCTCATCCCAGATGAAATTAGTATAATTACATCAGCCCTTTCCTCTCAGGACCAAGTTGCCACGGGGCAGTTTGTTTTGCTCTTCCTAATACGCACAATGTGTTTTTTGAACTCATTCTCCAGTCACCACGGTACCTGGCTGCTGCCTTCCCTTGTGATGCACGGGCAGCTGCAAGCAGCTTCTTCCTCTGCCGGTTGTACAGCCAGGGGAGACAAAAGCGGCCCTGGCACTTCTTCTGTCTCTCGTTTTGATGGCTGCATAGCTCTTTTCCTGTCTTAAAAGACAAGATCAGAGAGGGCAGGCTGCAGTCCTTGCCCCAGACCACCCCCTTCCTTGCAGGGGCAGTGCCTTATACTGCAGGACAGAGATCAGCATTGCACACTGATCTTTGGATGGTATTTCACAGTGATGCTTCCTTTCTGGCTGCTAGGCTTGGTGTCCTAGCTGTCTGTTAGCACAGCTGCTACTTGTCCAGATTGCTCCAGCAGAAATGGATGACAATAGCCCTGGACTTTCACAACTGCTAAACAAGTACAGACTGTGTGTAAGTGTGGGTTCAGTGGGCCGCCAAGCCATTAGCTTTTGTTCATTTTGCTGTTTGGGAGGCACCTTTAATTTTGATTCTTTTTTTCCCCTGTATTACAAAGTGAGAAATACTTAGCATTTATTTAATTAGCTTGGCTACAATACAGACATTCCATGATTACAAACCAAAGTCAGTAGAAGCCTAATGTGAATGTACTTTTCTGTACCATTGGAAATTAAAAATCAGTTGCACTATGATTAAATTGATTCTGGGTGGTTTCCTTTGAGTAATTATGTTCAAAAAACAGTCTGCCAGTCCAATTTGCTATCAAATCTCACTTTATCGTTAGCATTTCACATGCAGGTGCATAGACAATATAAACCCAACGTCCTACAAAATTACCATCCTTTTGTAGGAATGAAATACTGATTGTTTATTATCTGATTTAATTTCTGCTGGTTAAATCTGAGCAGTCAGATTCAGCAACATTTTCAATCAACCTTACAAATATTTTAATGCATTTACGTAACAATTAATGTGCAAAATAGTGCGGAGCAAAGTCTACTGCTTAAATCATGGGGCCCAAGCCCTAGGGAATTGGATGTCCCCATGGCAGCCTGGCACAGGACCACACATGAAAAGAATTGTGGTCCCCGTGATGTCCATACAAAGGAAGGCAGCCTGGCCCACTGGTCCGTAGCTCCAAGCAGTGCTGTGCTTTGGGGAAAGGCACCATCAGCACATGGCAGCCCCTCACAGACTCTCCTTTCTGTGGGACCACCAGCAGGAAGGGCTGGAACCAGGGCACCCCTGGGATGAGCTTGGGCCCATGACCCAGTCCTGAATTTGTGCTAGTACACCTGAAAGTAGTATTATGGCTCTTGAACTGTGCTGGCAGCTGTGAGCGAAGCCTGAGGCTGGCTGCAGAGCAGGAGGCTGGCTGCATGGGATGCACTGCTGCTGCCCTGAGGTTTCGGGGTGCCTCTCCCTTCTCAGGCATGCTGAAACAAGACTGTCAAAGGCAGCTCATTTATTCACTGTGGGGGTGAATTCAGCCAGGCACTACAACAGCTCTAACATAGAACTGTCTGCCTTTATTTATCAGAGATGCTGGATTAAGTCAATATCACCCCTAAGCTTTCAGTCATCTCTTCTCCAAGCCATGGGGCACCATTCCTGCATGAAGACAGGTAGAGGCAGCTCCTGTGGCAGCAGATGGGAGCTGTGCTGGGCTGATGGAAGTGGGACAGGGACCCCAGCCCTGCAGAGCCCTCCAGCCTGGACATTTCTGAGCTTCATAAAGAGCACTGAGTGCAGGCTGGGACAGCTCTGGTGTTATTGTTGTACAGCCACTGCTGTCTTGGATGCCTTGCTTCCCCTCTGCACAGCATGCCGTAGCTGGTAGTGATGCTATTGACAAAGAGGTGACTCATTTCCACCACTGAATCTCTCTCACACAATGCATCTATATCCTGTTTAACTTTACACCTATCCTGTTTGCTTAGCTAGATAGCATTACTGTTCTGTTTGCCGAATTTCAGATTGTATTGTAAGGAGTGAATTTTATATTATACTATATGTTAATTGCTCATTTAATTTTAACTTGGTAATATGTTTATACTGCAAACAGTTGGGAAAATTACTTATAATAGTGTTTTAACTGGATGTGTAATTTGAGGATACAAATTTAATATACTATACAAAGTCTTCTGGGGAAAACTTGCTGTGCCCTTACTGAGGTAAATGCGAGTTTACTTGGGCAAAGAAGCAGTTGTAAAGCAGGTAGTATCTTGGGATTACTGTTTAATTACAATAATTAGCACTTGTAAGTCACACACTCGGATGTTGTGTATCACCAGGTATGATCCTGGCTTTGCTGCAGATGGGCAGTGAGTTGTTGAGCAAGGAGCGCACATCCCGAGCTGCGAATCTCTTACTCACCACTGCAAGGAGTTAATCATGCTGCTCATTTTGCAATAGGAGTAATGAGAAGAGGAACGCCCTCGTTTTCACCAAATGCTCAGGAGTTCCTGAGGTGGAAGGATGCTATCGGGGTGGAAGCCACATTGCTTCACTACATAGCTTACTTTTTTGGCCTGGGTTAATGTGTTGCACCCAGCAGAGGCTTGATACCAGAGCGCTGGGAGTTTTGTGCAACTCCCTGCCGATGCCCCACTCAGCTACCTGCTGAACCTCCTTCCATCAGCCAGAAACCTCTTACATTCACTCTCATCTTCCCAACCCTCTGCTTCTCTTGACCACGCTGAAATAGAACGTTTAAGTTACTCCTATACTTAATATAATTTAGTGGAGGAGCTGAGGGAAGGGACAGCAACGGGGGAAAGATCAGAGGGAGATGTTTAGGTGGTACTGCAGACCTTGTCAGCCTACAAGGGGCCCCGCATCAGCCTGGGTTGACAGTTTCCAGATTCCATGCTGTGTCTGCCCTAGGTAGACTAAAAAGTTGTTCTGTCTCTGTTCCTGTGGTGGATCTTAGTATTGCAAATACTGTTCAGATGAATGACAAT
Organism: Amazona ochrocephala; assembly: GCA_039720435.1. Taxonomy (NCBI): domain Eukaryota; kingdom Metazoa; phylum Chordata; class Aves; order Psittaciformes; family Psittacidae; genus Amazona; species Amazona ochrocephala. The sequence goes on from CM077877.1 coordinate 91,998,166, forward strand.
GAAAGAGCTGTTCAGAGCACCTGGAGGTTTGGTAGCAATAATATTTTGCTTGCTGTGAACACTTGTATTTGAAATTTCCAGTTTCAGTGTGGAATTAAATTTTGACCTCATCAGCATACCTGACTTGGCATTACTGGCAGGTTTGCTAACCCTTTATTTAGTGTTCTGGTCTACTGTTTGTTTCAGCTTCAGCAAAACCCTTCCTTTTCTCCAATAAAGTGCAGTAGCCAAGCTAAACAAATATCTGAAAATCTTTTTAACTGTGTCCACTTCTTTTGTTTGATTGCCCAGAGCTTCCCACACCCTCACGGCACTGCTCCTACACTGCAGCCTTGCAGCAAAGGCACCTTATTTTTACTTATCCTTGTGGTTCGGGGCACCAAGAGCCACACTGTCCCAGGTCTGGAGGAGTTTGACTTCCACATATCCACTCACCCCTAAGTAAGTAGAAAAGGAGCACTCTAACAGCTTGAAAACATGCTTGGCTCTGGACCGACGGCTTCCCTACTTTCCCACCAGGAGCTGTATAGGAAGGGGTCCTGTATGCTACTTGGGAACAACTATGCCTATGTGGCAGAACGGAATCTCTCTGGGTTACCTCTTTCCTTCACCCAAAACACCCATGAAGCAATGCCCATAAGGTAAAACACAAGGTGTTTCACCTCAACATGAGGAAGAACTTCTTTACATTGAGGGTGGCAGAGCACTGGAACAGGCTGTCCAGGAGGGAATGTGGAGTCTCCCTGTCTGGAAACATTCAATGCCCGCTTGGACATCTTCCTGTACAACCTGCCCTGGGTGGCCCTGCCTTGACAGGGTGGGTTGGACTGGAAGATCTCCAGAGGTCCCTTCCAAACCTAGTGACTGTGATTCTGTGATCTGCTGGAGCTCACCTCCCTGCGCAGGCTGGAAAGCAGTCTGGGAAGTCAGGATGAGTTAAAGGATGTGGGAGGGGATGTATACCACAGTATCCAAACCAAGACAGGCTGCAGTGAAAGGGGCCATCAGGAGACACAGACACCACTGGGATGCACTGCTCTGCATGTGACATGATGTCCAGGTGGATCCAGGACATCCTGGTGGATGTCCAGGAACTGAGCTTTCTACAGCACTTTAAGGGTGGCAAAAATCTGCCCAAAGAGCTGCACTGAGACATGCATTTCTCTACTCATAAACTGGAGGAGGGCCTGGAAATGGTGGTGTGTTTGCCAGCAGCTAGGGCAGCTCCCAGCAGTCCCTCTGTGAGAAAGCTCACATGCTGTCTGGCAGGCAGGGCCAAGATCCGTTGCTCCCACAGAGTCACCTCACCCAGCAGCAGGGTCCTGGCTGCAAACGGATGTCGTGCCTCTGCCACACGGTTTTCAGGCAGCTGCCCCCTTCCCTCTCCATTCCTGCTCTGCTGACCCGGTTGGTGGCTCCAGATCCTGGAGCCGGATCTGCAAGCATGCCTGCAGCACAGCATCACACCCTCCTAAGTCAAGTGCAAAGGCAGAGGCTAAGCAGAGATTAGAGATCAGGTATTTTAGTCAGTGGGCATCCTAAGAACTTGATCCGAACGGCTTGGCTTAAAATAAATAACCCATTTTTGATCAGATTTTGCTTGTGAAAGACAGACCTCCATGAACATAGAAGAGAAACAAGAGAGGAATGAGGCAAGGGTCTGGAGCAAATCATGCACAGTCATGCATGGCAGTAATACCATACCAACCAACATGGATTCACTAGTACTCATGTTTCTCTGTTTAAACAATGTGCCTTGGTTTTTCACCTGTGTAGCTTGCAAGTGTTCTGCTGATAGCTTGGGTTCCTGTGGGACTGTTCCATAAGGCTGGTCAAGGAGGATAAAACTCAAGGGAGTAAATGATTTTTTTCCCAGTGGTTTCATTGGTTTTCGTATCAGGCCTAGAATGTTGCTGATGCTAAAAGTATGTGCAATTTGGGCTGCACACAATTAGCCATGCCCTTTAGTAACTTGGTCTCACCCCTTTGCAGAACCAGCAGTAAAATCAGTGTTGCGGTGATGCCGTGTGATGACAAGCCATCCTGGTTACACCTTAATGGTTCCAGAAGACAAATTCTACTGCTCCTTCCAAAAAAAAACAGGTCCCTTTTAACTCCAGCAACCAAATCCCACTCTCCTTTGTGGTAGCTCATCCTCTCACCCCATCCTCTGGGCTGCTCCATGATTTCAGGAATTCCCATCAGGCCTTGGCCTTTGTGTAATGACCTGGGCAGTAAAGCATCTCTGGACTATACCAAGAGTTCTTACATGGCTAAGGAGGGGGGCACTGTTCATACCAGGGAATCCAGTTCCCTGGCTAAGGTGGGAAGTGTGAGTGGTGGGAATCAGTCATCCCTTGACAGCCTCAAGGACTCCTTCCCTTGATCATAGCCCAAGTGGAATGATGCCATTGCTACTGGAGTTTTGGGAAATTTCTAGTAGTTACTGACTCAGGTTGTGGCCAGGATGGAAATTTACTAATAGCCAAAGCCATCATCTAGAAACCCTATAAATAGTGGTCCTATGGGAGGCCCTTTGAGCTCCACTGGATGGCAGTGCATGACGACCAGCATTTCCCTCTGAATGGGACACCTCTGAGAGCTCACAGGCTCTCAAGTCTGCAATAGTCAGAGAACCAAGAGACAGGATCTATTCTAAAGTCCTCCACTCCTTAAGGTTTGGCCCTTGCCCACTGAGGAATGACAAGACATTAGATGTGAATATTTCACTGACTTGAGGGAAATTTTTAACAGGTATATGTTTATATATCTTTATGTAAACATGTGTGTTTAAGTGTATAGAGATTGTTACTGCAATTGTAGTAAGTTCTATTGACTCACTGTAGAAGATCCATCTTAAAACTGCAAACTGCTGCTAACACTTGTAACCCTTTAAATGTGTACTTAGTCTGAGACTAAGATTAGATTGAACTGCACCTAGCATCCTCTGGGAGTTTAGAAAGCCAGGGGGTCCAGTCTGAACCTCATGGCTCAGCAGTACGGTCTCCTTACCTTTTCAATTTCAGTCTCTATACAAATCATTTTTGCTTAATTCTCCCTCAGTTCTTCTCTATGCATTCCATTAGACACGTACCGTTGACCAAGTCTGAGACTCAGACTAGTTCCAGGCACACCTAGGCTTCCTCCCACGAGATTCTGCCTTCCACACTGCGCCCTGTACTGAGTGTGCCTGCATCACCTGCGCCTATAGCTATTAATTTTGGTTTTTCCCGTTACCGTTCTGTCTCAAGAGCTCCAGCGATCTGAAATGGTCTGGAAAGCATGCTGATGCTTCAGCTGCTGGTAGCAGGCAATTTCCAGTGCGCCGAAACCTCTGGTTTTGCCAGGCACAGAACAAAATCTCCGACTGTGTTACTGTGGCAAAGAGGATCCAAGGAAGAGCCTCTCCCACAGGCAGCCTGTGGTGCAAGTACACAGGGCTGGAGCTGCTAGGGCCCTGCTGCAGGCAGACCCTGGATGATGAAGACCACAAGCAGCCTTTCCTGCATTCACAATATGGAAAAGTGTTTTTTGAAGGCATGCTCGTGATGTGTTTGCAGATACCTGTTGCAATCCTGCATAAGCAAAGCCTCCTCACACATGCCATTTCTGCACCTTTCCCTTGGTCCTGCTGTCCTCCTGCTCTCCTAGTGCCAATACTGATGCCTTCCCCATGCACTCTGTGAGGTGAGAGCTTAGCCTCAGTGCACTCACCTTTGGCTAGTGTTTCTTAAAGTAAGTCAGCTACCAAATAACTTCTTGTTCAGCCAGGTGACTGCTGAAGCAGTTATTCTTAGTAAGTAACCCCCTTTTAACTCCACCCAAACCCTGGGATGTTTTCACAGCAAGCCGCTGTGACACAGCAGGGAAGTGTCATTTGGATGCTAGGGTGATGGGGCAGGAAAAGAAGAGAAGGACATTTGTTTTCTGTTTTCTTTGCTGTGATTCCCAGTGGCATAACCTTGCTGGGTTAGAGCAGGGTCTCTGGTTTTGGATGCAGTAAGATAAACAGATTAAAAGGTAAACCATCACAGTGCCTTGCTCCCAGATAAATCCTGCTCTCTCACAGCATCTTCGTTGTCTCCAGGTAGCTGAAGGCTTGCACTTATTTCTCATCCTAATTCTCCTGCCCTGGTGTGCCATCAGTTCCTCTTCCTCTCCCTTCTGGCACTGGGACGGGGTGTCCCCAGGGCTCTCTGCCCCTGGGCACCATGCGTGGGCTGTTATACCATGGTACGTTAGAGCAGCTTTAACCCTGTTAGCTCCACTAATCCCTTCAGGGTGGGAAAACACCACTTAATGGGAGTCATGCAGCAGTGGGCAAAGACCACGGTGGCAGGGGCAGCAGCAAGGTAGCAGGGACGTGGCAGAGGTGCCCTAGACCTCTAACACTCGGGTGTTACCACTGGTGATAGGTCTCACGGGCTCCTGTGGACAACCCTAGCTGAAGGCCACAGAGGTCTGAACCCAAGGTCCCCAGGGCTGCATCCACATCTTGGCCCCTGCACAGTGTCAACACATCATCACAACCACTGTCTACAAAGAGTCTCAAGCTGCTGTTTCCATGTGGAGTGTTTCTTTCTTCTTCACTGATTTATGGAAGAGAGTAGGTTCTCCTGGCATCCCTCAGGATTTCTAGGAAAGGTACTTAAAAGGAAACCCCTTGGATCTGTAGGTTTCTATCAAAATAACAGCACCTATGATGACAGGCAAAGTATAAACTCTTAGGCAAAGATAAGCATTGGTGCTGTGGCTGTCTATTTAAACCAGATCCCAACAAATGCCCGTCTGGACAGAGGAGACCCAAAGCCTTTCTTGCTTGTGAGCCTAAGCAGAAGACCTTTATTTGAAGCTTTTTCTGCTTTCATATGTCACAGCAGCGGTGTGCTCCGGCAGTGGAGGGCAGCTTTTCTCTAATTTTAGATCTTTCTCTCGAAAGATGGCAGCTGACAACGGAGACAGGCCTCTGAAAAGCACGGGTTTGAAGGCATGCCTTTCTACTAAGGACGTACAAGCTGTGCAGTGCGGCGGCTCGTGCGAGATCAAACCGAGTGGATTTCAGATTCAAATCCCAGCCTGCTCTGAGGTCAGACTCCAGGCCGTGTGTCCTGAGCCGCGTGCCAGCGGAAAGGCAGGAGGCATTTTATTAGCAAAAAACCACAGACAGTGAGGGCTGAGGAGGGGGAGCAGGAGCCGGTTGTAGTGTGTGTAAATGCCTTACACACAGCTAACCCACTGAGGGATTCAAACAGATGCTTTACAGTCTCCAAGGGCTCCTGGCTGGATACGTCAGTTTCTAAACAAAGCCTGTCGTATCTCAGTGAGCCATGTCAGATAATGACCTGTCCTGCAAGGTTCAAGGCAAAGTTTCTCTGTTCCCCTCCTGAGTAGCACATTGCACCTGAGAAAAGGCAGAGCCAACCCACCACAAGGGTGGGGTAGGAAACAGCCCCACCAGGTCATTTACGATTCCCCATTTTTGGGTCCATGATGTGTCTGGTGGGCTTTCAATAGCAAGCTTAGGAGATACCTCAACAAGGTTCTTACAGCATTAGTTTCAGTTAAGATACTTCAGAGAAAACCTTGATATAAAACCAGAGCATTATGACTGGGTAGCCTCGTGGCATGTAGTATTTTGCTATTTAGGGCAAAGTTTACACACATACAGAGTCAAAGTGGGCAAGCAGGAACTAGCAGCTGAGTTGCTCTTATCACAGATGTGTCACCCACCATGTCCTCCCTTAGGGCGAAGTGACGCATTCTCTCCAGGGCCCTTTTTTGGTCATTAGAAAGCAATGTAGAACATCCATCTATGTACCTGTCTAATCTCACTCTGACCATTGCTGCGATGCCCAGATAACAGATAAGAAAATTAGGGGTTGTCTAGCAAGGCACGGGTTTCCTTCTGAATGACTTCCGATAGGGAGTGGTCAATCTGTACAGCACGGAGGGCTGCCCTGACAGACAGGCAGCCGTCTGGAGGCCGAGCTTCCAACTCCCGTATACATTTGCATTCACTTCTACGTAATATTTAGAAGGAATTTTGCATTAGACTTTGTGCAGGCACACATTCATCGTAGATCAATGTGTTGCAGACTTTAAAGGGATGCTGTTAGGCTAAAAATAATCTTGGCCAGTTTCCCTTTTGCTAATCAGTTGCTGATGGCCACATGAGCTGAATGGGAAATGACTGTCTCTGTTTTGCACTCCTCTTGCACAGGAGATGGAGACAGCAGTGCCCAACTTCCCTTTAGGAAGGGCTGATGCAGGGGAACATCCCACAGCATGGTTCAGAACCGTGGACCTTAAGCATATTGTTTGTGGGATGTTGAGCAATTCCTCCTTTAACTTAACAGAACGAATTTTAAATATCTAATTTAGCTTTCAGCTGCATTTTATCAGCCTTTTTTCCCACTTTTGGTTGTAAAAAATGAATCAAAAAACAAAGAGAAAAAGCTCCTCTGTTGCCAGGACCCCAGTTAGTTTTCCTTTGCAGTCTGATGCACAAGGCTCTACTGTAGATTTGCAAATGCTGCTGGGGACTGTTCATTTACATAAGAACATGCTGTTTGCAACTGATTTTTTTAAGCCCCCCTCTCCTTCTCTATTAATCCTATGCTGTGAAATAAAATTGTGCAAAAACGATGCATGCAATGATTTTGACAGCAAACTAAGTAAGTGGCTCTGTAGGAGACGTCATCACTGATTAAGTCCGTTTTGTTTAGCCAAGGAGAGAGGAAACATTTGCCTTAAGAAAAGTCATTCTCCAAAGAACAATGGATGGGAAAGAGAAGGCTAGTAGGCAGTCACTGACTGGGGCCACTTACGTACAGGTAGTTGCTTTCCCTTTGCAGGGTAGGGAGCTATGTGTGCTACTCTGCCATCCAAAGAGGAAGAGTCTTATCCTGTGAAGGGGAACTTTTCCAGTGATTCACTCTCTCTTGCCAGATAAAAGCAAGTATCTGTCGGCCCTGGAATGGGTTGCCCAGTGAAGTTGTGAATGCTTCATCCCTGGCGGCGTTCAAGGTGGGGTTGAACATAGCCTTGGATGGCATGGTTTAGTGGGAGGTGTCCCTGCCCATGGCAGGGGGGTTGGAACTCGATGATCTTGAGGTCCCTTCCAACCCTAACTATTCTATGATTCTATGATTCTATGATTCATCTTCTTCCTCTCCTTAGACCCCAAGTGCTTTGCAGCGCCAGCCTGTCTTCATAATAACTTGGGGAGCATGCCCACAAACACAACTTGGCAAAAGAGGGAAAGGGAAGAGTGCAGTGCAACCAGACACAGCAGTGCTGTGTCCACCCTTAACCCATGGTTCCCTGTGGGGGAGCTGTATCCTGCTCAGGGCCCCTGGGATGGCTCTGAACCTGCTGCCAGAGATGTTGCTTGTGATGTTTGTGTCTCCTTCAGTGCCAGTGCCACCGGCTGGGGACTGGCACTGCTCTGCAATCGCTGCAGCACCAAGCAAAGCTACCAGCTCTCACAAATCATCCTCATAATAATTAGGAGCAATTAGAGACTTAATGGAGAGTCTTTGGGGATTCCTAAGTGTGCCACATGAGCGTGGGTTTTTTAGGATGGTGGAAGTTGAGAAAGCCCATAAGAATGCTGGTGACACTTGATTGTCCCTGTTTCTGCGCCTGCCTAGATGAGTTTGCTTGCATGCCAGGGGAATGCCACCTGGCTGCATGTGGTGACATTCCTGGCCAACCCCAGAGCAGCTATGGAGGACCTCTGGCTGTGGCCCCCAATCTCACCCCGCAGCCCTTCTCCTGGCCATGAAACCCGTGCATGAGCGCAAGCATGGGCACAGGGGCAAACTCCATAAATTGGAGGCGAGCTCACTTGCTTATCTTGGACAAGAGGTGGGAAAATGCAGAGGGAACCAGTTTAAAACTGGATTAATTTCCTTTGTCCCAGTTGGTCCTCAGCTCTGCCAAGGCGTCGGCTCCTGGGTGGCACTAGGAGGTGGCACTAGGAAGTGACACAGGGCCTGCTTGCTGAGGATGCACGGCACAAAGTCCTCCTCCAACAAACCTTGTCTGATTGTATTTCTCATTCTGAAAACAAATAAGGGTTCTCAGAAGAGACAACGGAGCCTCCCTGAGGTTGTTACTGATGGGCAGGTTTTTGCAAGTCGTTAGGAACCTCGGGAAATTGCTGATCAAATGGCTGAAAATGCAGCTTTCCAGTGTCCCAGTAAACTGAGCGTAGTAAGCTGCTGTGGCATAAGCATCTTCATAATGATGTTTCTGAGTTAACAGGAGGGGCCTGGGGTGTTTTGATTGCCTTAGTTTCTAAACAAATGTAAAGAGATTCGTACACATCCTGGGTTCAAATGGCCCCTTGCAGAAAGGCTGCCTGACATTCCTTGTGGCTTTTTGCCTCTGAAAGAAGGGAAAATATCCCATTAATGCCGGGCTGTGAGTGTGGCACTGATGTTGAAAGGGGTTAAAAATCTAAAAATGGCGAGTATGATGGTCTGTCCTGGGACCCTAGCAATGGGAACGGAAAGTCCTTAGGAGAAAAATACTGTAAGTGCTTATTTCATGGTCAACTGTTGTTTTAGCAGGACCCGCATCAGGATGTGGGGTCAAACAGTAACATAGAGGTAGCTGATAGGATAAAGGTATAACCTCTAGTTACCTTGGATGATTACAGTACACACCCGTAGGAGGGGATTTTATATGTAAATATAGGACCACCCTGGTATAATGACCTGGGTAAGAATCAAGACATGCGTGTTTGAGATATCCTTATGTAAAGCGCTGGTAACCAATCACCTATTTTTATATGCTTCCTCCCTCATTAGCCTTTTGCATTAAAGCCTTTACCTGTTTCCTAGAATAGCATGTGGCTGTGCTTGGTGCCCGGCACCCTTTTCTGCAGAATCATAACAAAAGCAAATATCTCAACTCAGTGTCGACTGGCTTTTCCACACCGGGTAAAAGAATCCTGCTTGTGAGACAACAGTATTAGCATGTGCCCAAGACTATAATTAACACAGACACTTACCACTTCTCATTTTAAGCAGCACCTTTGTACCCGGGAACCTCTCCCAGCAGTTGGGTTACTCCCCCGCTGATGCAGGTTGTTAAACACTCTTTGGTGTAGCTGAAATTTGTCAAGATTTTTGTGCTCTTTCACTGGCAAATGACAAGTGACATGGAGGCACGTCAATAGAAACAGGGAACTGCACAATTACAACAGCTAGAGAGAAAGATTGCTCTTAGGTCAGTATGTAAATTGCTGGGTTTACAAATTACACGTTTTTCCCTTTCATGTGGGATCTTGTCTTATCTTTCTGTAACTACAGGCATTCTGCTGTATAATACGGTCTTCCACTGTACGTCAAGCTATTTAGTAACATGTTAGCAGCAGTTTCAATTGCACAAATTGATCCAGGCATTGGAAATTTAAAACAGAATTTTTACCTTTATTGCCTGATTTCATTTCTACCCATTCTCTGCAGGTATACAGGGAACATTAGTCTTGACTATGTCATTTCAGTCCCAATTCCAGATCACTGCTTGCTTGGGGTAATTTTAATTGAGCTGGTTGAAGGTGAAGCTCCCTGCAATGAATAATAATACCTGCTCTTTTAGAAGAACGACAGAGATAAAAATAGAATTAATTCAGAGATCTGGTCCTGTGGTCTAGCCACTGGGCACACATCCTCCAAATTAGATAGGACAGAATGGGAACTCCTTTGAAACTACCAGGCAGCTGATTTGAAATAAATGCAAAGGAATGCTTTCCCATACCGTACGTAATCGAACTGGGGAACTCGCTGACACCAGATAGCATGGAGGCCCCCAGTATAGACAAGTTTCAGCAGGACTTGGCCAGAGCTGGGCTGATGGGCTAACTGGTGCTGCAGGGCACAGGCTGGAGCTTACAGCTCCAGCCAGTTTCACACCCACCTGAAGCAGAGAAGTAGGGCAATGATGTGGATCATTTTCTGCTTGCCATACTTCTCTTACTCCTGCTCTCCCCATCCATCCCTGCCTGCTTTTGGGAACTAACTACCAGGCTGGTTCAGAAACTTTGGTCTTATCCTGTATACTACACTTAGTGCTGCAATATGGTGCTCATCAAGCCATGTAGTCCTCAGGCACAGCAGATCATACAAACAGTCAATCTAGAGATGCTGTTTGCACCCCTGCTCCAGAGACATGACAGTTCCACACATCTCTCCTTTTCTTAGCACCAAGCTTTGCAGGCAGAAAAACATATTTTACTGGAAGGGCTACAGGCAAGCCATTGGATGCAACCCAGAGCTGGCTTTGCAGTGCCTTAGTGACCCTCCAGAGGAATTCAAGGCAGACTGCATTTTTGTGTGTGTGTGTGTGTGTGTGTGTGTGCTTGTTATCCTATCTTAGAAATCCTTTGGGAGGCCGTGATCTGCCTTTAAGTGACATGAATGCAGCCTGACTGCAAATCTTTGTTTGAGGAAGTGATTGCATGGCTTTTTAGCTCCCATGCAGCAGGTAGATGCAAAGTGTCTGCCTGGTTCTGTCTTGTATTCTACACATGGCTCCTCAATGCATAATGCTTTCATTACCATCACTCCCAAAGATGCCAGCTCAGAGCTCAGCCCTCCACCTTTGGAGGGCTCACTGAAGTCAGTGCTCTCACACCTGTCCTCCTTTCCCTAATCTACCTACCCCAGAGGTCAGGAAACAGCTATTTTCTGGGTCTTCCAGAGAAAGTTGGGGGGGGGGGGGGGTGGGTTTCTCCCAAGTCCTCCTTTCGGGGCACTATTTTCCCCCATGCAATCACTCCCCCTGTTCATTTTAAGGCAGTGAGCATGCTGCCAGGACTGGAAACAACCCTGTGGTTCACCAAGGGGCGAACCATAGGTGAACACTTGCGAAGGTGGAGATGATAAGACTACTAACAAAATACTCGTGTCATGATACAGGAGGCTGACAGGGTCCCACGCGATGGCTGCCTGCACAGCAATGTATCATTCAAACATTTTTCCCCATTTATGCAATTTCATAAATGATCATAGGTGTCAGTTTTACATAAATAGTATGGACAGACTCTGCTAAGCGATCAAGGGGTCCGTTTTCTGTGTAGGTGTCTATATCCCAAGCGTGTCAGTGGCAGTGCGCTAATTTTACCTGCTTGCAGTGGCATCCAGGTAACTGATTTTAACTTTGCACTCTCTGGCCATGTGAAGGAGGCATGAATTGCAGGCTACATGTAGTGGTTCTCCACAGACTGCAGTGGTGGGTAATACTCACCCTCCCAGGCCTCTCTGCAGAAGTTATGGTCCAATTTAGAGAGGAGGGCAGAGGGGAGAGCAGATCTGCAGAGAGGGCTGTTGTCATACTGCTGTGCCAGGAGTTTTTCCATGCTAGCCTTCGAGTCAAACTGGAAAACAGTGCTCCAGGAGACAGATTAGAAGGGTATACAGACCTGGGTAAAGAGAAAGAGCCCAGAGGAAGGTAAAATGTGTGAGCTTTCATCATCTTTTTATCCATCTTGGTAGCAGGGCTTTTGGACAAGATTTTTTGGGAGATTTCAATGAAGCATCTTGGCACTGACTGACACAATGCTCATCCCCATCCAGTCAGATCCTTCTCTGCCTGTGGAAGGTGGGTAAAAATTTCCTAATGCCCGAATGGAGTCTGGATCACACCCTGCAGTATGAGCTGATCAACTGCCCCATGGCTCAGCCCTGCTGTTTACCTGGGCTTGTGCAAATTCTCACCTCGCAAATGGGAAGCGCTTCTAACTTACTGTGAGGTGATTTGTTTAACTTAGAGTTCTCCTAATATAAAGGTGTCTCCCTTGTGACATAACTATACCTATTCATCTGTCTTCAGGCTTGTTAATAATTGAGAAATACTTAGTGACACCTCTTGTGGAAGCATGAATGACTGATGCCAGCAGAACCATGTCCTATTATAGTCTGGACTTTATCTACAGATGCTTTCATAGAATCATAGAATCATAGAACAGTTAGGGTTGGAAAGGACCTTAAGATCATCTAGTTCCAACCCCCCTGCCATGGGGAGGGACACCTCCTACTAAACCATGCCATCCAAAGCTATGTCCAACCCCAACTTGAACGCAGCCGGGGATGAAGCATTCACAACTTCCCCGGACAACCCATTCCAGTGCCTCACCACCCTTACAGTAAAGAATTTCTTCCTCAGATCCAATCTAAACTTCCCCTGTTTAAGTCTGAACCCGTTACCCCTTGTCCTCTCACTACAGTCCCTAATGAAGAGTCCCTCCCCAGCATCCCTATAGGCCCCCTTCAGGTATTGAAAGGCTGCTATGAGGTCTCCACGCAGCCTTCTCTTCTCCAGGCTGAACAGACCCAACTTTCTCAGCCTATCTTCATATGGGAGGTGCTCCAGTCCCCCGACCGTCCTCGTGGCCCTCCTCTGCACTTGTTCTAACAGTTCCATGTCCTTTTTATGTTGAGGACACCAGAACTGCACACAATACTCCAAGTGAGGTCTCACGAGAGCAGAGTAAAGGGGCAGGAGCACCTCCCTCGACCTGCTGGTCACACTCCTTTTGATGCAGCCCAGGATACGGTTGGCTTTCTGGGCTGCATGCGCACACTGCTGGGTCATGTTCATTTCCTTACAGAGGAATAATTATCTGATTAACATTAGTCTAAGTGTGTGTTACAAGTATGATGGACTTGCCTCTCCCCTTCTCTTGCAGGAACTGTGATATTTGGAGAATCCATAGAACAGGAAGTTGGGTTGCAAGTGAGCCCAATACACGACAGCCTGGTGTATGCACTCATAGTCGTTTTTTTTTGTCGCAAGGACCTCTTTCTAAGCTGAACTTCATTTGTCCTGGGTTACAGGCACTTTATGGTTCAGCTGTAAATGCCAAGTTCATAATGGAGCTCTGAAGACAAAATTCAGGAACACTCTGGTTCAAAAGCCACCAAAATGCAATGGAGAGACTTACTGAGCTTTGGATAATGTTCAGCCAGCTGGCCAATGGGAAAGGCACTGAGATTCAATTTGCTCTAGGCCTGTCGCCTATAAGGAAACTGAATACCAATGGCAGAGGTTCACATGGGACTCCAGTACTATCTGTGGTATCTACAACCACGGTATCTGTAATGGCAGTGGTACATATCATGGCAGCCTTCGTTTCTGGACCTGAACCTGCAGCATGGCCTGAACCCCCTCAGAGAGCAGCTGTATCCCCGTGACCAGTGCTCATATCCATCACTGGAGATGATGCACTGAAAAAGAGACTTCATAGGGGCCACAGGGATTCTTGCAGTTGGAGACAAAAGTCCTTCTCCATGGCTCCGCTGCCTTGGCGGCAGCACAATTACCCCAGCAGTGGGGTGTGCTTGGAGGAACATACAGCTGAACGCTAAATTCATTTATTTCTCTGCTTGGACTATGCCTATATATCTGCCAAGCATAAATGTGTGTCTCTCTCACCTCACATGGGCATTCACTTGTTTTCTTCTCCTATTGCCAAGGAACAGTCGAGTGTTTTGCCACAGCTGGCTGCTCTCCAATCAGGGTAGATGGAAGACAGAGGATAAAGGGACTCTCCTAATAAAGGGTGAGAGCAGTGGATCACATTCGCTTGGGCAGAGTGGGATTTAGCCCTCATCTCCCACATCCTGCATGGATGTCCCATTCACCTCCTGCTCTGCTCATCAGCACGTGAAAGAAAAGGAAGTTCATAAAAATGCAAGCTGCATTTTCATGGTGTTGTATACATTGTCCTTGCACGCTCTGTGGATTCCTGCTTTGAGCAGGGGGATCATAGGTTAATAATTTTTACAGTATTAGCACCTTTCATTCCCAAATGTTGCACTTTTTGAAAAGGAAGGGGAGGTGATTTTTGTTTTACCCTGTAAACTATGCACAATGAAACAGGCACTTCTTGAGAGCAAATTTATCACAATGGCTTAGGAAAAGAAGTAAAGAAATAGCATGTGTCTACAAAGGGAATTTAAACAGGTAAAATGTATAACTTGTGCTGAAGTCGGACATGGTGAAGGCCTGGACACATTCTGGTACTTGGAGGCAACTTGCTGCACTGTTGCTAGGACAATTTATACCATGGTTTCTTTTATTAATGTCATAAAGTGCCCTACCTGAACAGGTGATTGATCAGGATTTAGGAGTGGGTTGAATTCATTGATCTATGATGTAGTTGTTCAAACTTTCTGGACTGCCAGTGCTGTTTTGCAGTCAGGATATCTGCAGAAGGAGGCTGTTTGCAGAATGGGTGGCTTTTTTAGACCTTCTTTCTCATTAACCCATTTTTCATCTGGAGAAGGCTGTAAAAATGCATGAGAGGTCAGCCACCAACCACACCCCACGAGTGGCAAATTAGCCACAACTGCTCCAAAGAGGAGCCCTAGAGAGCAGTGTGCAAGGCCTGCCTACACTTAACTCTGTTCAAAGGAACCAGTATCAGAACAAGAAAAACAAGAAGCCTCCCAGCCCTGTGGCCAGAGATTGAGGCCGAAGCCAGATGACAACTTGCCCACCCTGTTCCTGCTTGGGGATTTGCCTGTCTTGGGTGTTTAGCGGTGTATTCCATACACGCAGTGCTTTACCTCCAGCAGCATGGGGCTTTCACGGCCACAAAGTCACCCCAACTCAGGGGTGGGTAAAACACCTTCTGTGGGTCCCGATTTGGCCTCCTTCTTCTCCTGAACAGCATGAGGCAGTACAGCTGGAGGTGTTGTTTGGAAAACGTTGTTCATGATATGTAAATACTTGTGGGTGATTGCATAGATAACGTGGTCTCATGAAGGAACTGCTTGATATGTCAGTGTTAATACCTGCATCCCTTCATTCCCCAGTGTTTGTATGCACAGTACATATTTTGCTTATAGAATACAGAGCAGGGTTGTAATAGAGATGTCTTCAAGCTACATTTATTTGATGTATTTGTTTTTACATTATTTTTATGCTGCTAGTGAATGGGCTGTTTGGGAATCAAAATGCCAAAGCTGAGGTATGAACAGGATTGCTCATCTCCATCCACCATCATCCATGATAAAGAAATCAGAATGGTATTGATTGTGGCATAGAGGGGAGTAGAGTATACTACACTAAGTATGCAAGTCCATGCTAGTCATTTAACACCTTGAAAATGGTGGTATTTTTGCCTTAACTTTCTGCTCAACTTAGAGCTGTGCTGTGTATTGTGGGACAGCATCATGTCTTTTGGGAAGACACAGGGGAAATACATTTCAGTAAGCATAATTAGCAAGCAGCTTCATCAAAGAGCAGTGATTATGCATCATTCAACCTTGGAAAACGGCAAGGAAAAATGTACTTCTTTAACCAGCACGCTGCGGGTGTTCAGACCTCTGAAAAGAGAGATCCTGGCAGAGCTAGTGCCAGGGCTGCTAGCTCCCGAATTGTCAGTGTCCCATTGTGTCCCAAGGGCATTTCTCCCGGTCCCAGTGACTCGGGCATGTTTGCTGGCTGTGGCTTCGGCAACAGAGCCCTTGGAGCGGGCTGGAGCAGCTCCTCTCCGCTCCCGTGAGCGGCTGCCCCTACAGCTGGCCTCTCCTGCGTGCGCTTTAGCAGCCAGGGCTGCTGTGAGGCACAGCCTAGGGTTTATCGCTGGTTTGGAGATGCCCACACCAGGATGAGTGCTGACGCTTGGTTAGCTTCAACTGACCTAAAAAACCGCCTCATTTCAACCATGATAAATGTGCGTTCTGCCACTTGCACGCTTTTGGCCAAACTGCTGCCAGGCAGTGGCTTGTTGTCCTCTCCTCAGAGGCTGCGGCCAGGGCAGCCCTGTGTCTCTGAGGCTCAGATACCGAAAAACACCTCTCACTCTCTGGCATTGCAGCTGCTTCCTACAGGTTCTCATCTTTTTGTCTTTTGTCCTCCTGGACGAGGTCAGCCAGACTGTGCCTCCCCCCCACCAGGAAGAAGCCGCTGAAGACCCATTACCTGCACTGTGCAGAGCACTGGGGATTTGCATTTATCACTGCCCCATGTCTTAAACCCTGCTGAAAGTGCTCTTTTTCTCTCTCACCCGTTGAGCAAGGGACATACTAACTTGCAAGCAGTTACTGATACGCAGGATACGAACACTGCTGGCTCCAAACAACTTGTGACACTGCGTCCATCACCCTCGCCTCAGCCCTGTGAGAGCTCTGCTCAGACCAATCCAACCTGGTACACATGGATTATGTACCTTTGCTTTGAAGCAGAACATTTTGCTACTTTTCCAATGGTTACAAAATACTCCCTTAGGTCTGCATGTACTTTATCCTTCTTTTGTGCTGGGAAGTGGGAAAATAAGGCCTGAGAGTTTAAAAGCAAAGATATTTTTATGTGTGCATGTAGGTTTGAGGTCAGTGTGTGAAAAACCTATCTCTAACTCCTAAAATAAGCTGTGGAGGTCTTGCCAGTCCGTGACATGCCACTGCCCGAGGAGCAAGCACATTTGCACAGGAACGGGAGCATGCTAATCGATTTGTACACACACAAAAGAGCATGCTCATGTGTGGACAGACCAGTAGTCACCAAACATAATGGAAATACACAATAAATGGAAAGCTGCAATATAAATGGACAATGGCATTTAAAATTCAACGGTTTGTTTTTGTGGTGCACTTCCAAGAGGCTATTCAGAAGCTTGTGCTCTATATGGGCTAATGCAAAAGAGAAGTGAGGTGTGCCAGGAGAGTAACGCCTTTTATCAGACTAGCTGATAACAGCCTGGAAAACAGGTATCTTGGGTTGCACAAGGTAGAGGTTTCTGTTCATATCTGACAAAAAGTCTGTGTAGCCATTGAACTTATCTGGTTTTCACGACTTTCAATGCTTACAGTTGCTGTGGGATGCAGCTGTCAAGAACAGGGGGACCCCGCATCCCTGGGAATGCTGCCTACTTTCCGTATCCCCTGCTCCCGTCCTGTGTCACTCACTTCTGCAGCCAGCAGCTCCCTGCCAAGCATCTCTCTGGTGCCTAGTCTGAAACTAGGGCTGCCTGGAACAACTTTTCCATGGAAAATGTGAAATTGTGTGGTTAGACACACTCTGCAGGGTTATAGCTGGGACATCAATGGTCTCCAGCAGACTCCTTGATCCCCAGTTTCCTCACAGTGTTCAGACCTACACTCTGGAGCTGCCAATTTTCCTCAATTTGCCCATTTTATCAGGCTGGAAATGGTCCAGAAGGGTTGGGGGCCCTCAGGTTCTCACCAAGTTTGTAACACTTCCCTTTCTTGGACCTGGGCCAGACAGCTACAGAGGATGGATTTTGGGAATCCTTAATTGGAGGATGCTTATCTTGGAGCAGGTGCTTAATCCAAGGATGTTCAGCTCTTCGGGTTTTCCAACTTAGCAACTGGTGCAGCCCCAGTGACCTCCACAGCCTCAAAATAGGTCTGAAAAAGTCAAAATTAATTTTTTGGACTTCTGGAGGGGGAATTGCAATTTCTGGTTTGTACCACACTTTTGTTCCACACTGGAATGAGATTTTTTGAGGTTGTTGCTGAATTTTGGGAATGTCCTGTAAACTCATCATTCCTCAATCCGTTCTTTGCAGAGCCCTTCCATAGGAGAAGCTTTGTAGACTCCTCTAGGCACAATTCCAAACAGAGGGGATGTTTTTGCAGGTGCGCAGAAGAGAGATGCAGAGAGGCCGTTCAATTGTCTTCTATCTCTATGTTTGTACCAAGAGAAGCTAAAAAAAGAAATGCTTCCGTACCTGTGGCTGCACTAAAAATAACCATTTAGCTGGTTCTATATATACATTCCTAAAAGCATGACATGCAATACTTGCAAAGAGATTGAGACTGGAGAATAAATTACAGTGCCAGAGGGCCAGAGCTGTCAGTCACTTCATGCATGGTAAGCCACTGATTGATTTGGTCCTGCAGAACAGCTGACTTTTCTCTTTGTCTTCCTCTGACACAACAAACTTACAGTATTTTCTGGTTTACAAAAAAAGCCCGCTCTAAAAATAATAATAGCTTATATCATCTGAAAGCACAGGGAGTACTGAGGATGTGGTATAGAGGAGATTTTGGTTTCTCTAGGGTTAAAACCTCCAGCCATCAGTGCCAGCGATATCAGTCACTAATAGTAACCTTTCGTAGCCGCATGCATTAAGGTGGTATTGGATGATAAGGCTGAAGAGCAAAGCAATCTATTGGGCTACAGCTGAAAATAGAGTCACTGCGGCAGAGGGGAAAACTTCATCCCCTCCCTGGCTCTTTCTTCAGAAATGAAAATGCAGGGAGTCATGCTGAGGGAAGGAAAATCTGATTTCCCACTGCTAAGAGACAGGGTGGCACTTGTGAGAAGGATTTCAAGGTCACAGTAGTGATGCTATCAGTGGTGACAGGGGACAGGTGAAGGCTTTACGGAGGCAGCAGTGTGCTGCTGAGGGAGATCATCTGATAGCTGTGGCAAGTCTGCTGGGGGGGTGCCTTCAGCCCTTTTTTCCCACATGGATGTCAACAAACCTGGCCATCAAGGTGACAACCAAGAAAGGTGAGGGGTAAAAGAGCCTTGGCTAATGTGCTTGTAGAAAACTGGGGTGTTTGTGGTCCTGCTGTGCAAAATGACCCCTCTGCTCTTTTCTTTAATTCCTTCCCCTTTGTCCCTGGGTACCCCCCAACCACTATTTGCACACCGACATAGAGGAATGACACAAGCTAGTGTAATCTAGGTAACATGGATCTGTAGAATGGGCCATCATCACACCCCAAGTGGTTGCACTCAGGGATAGGCAAAGACTCCACCTGCATGGCGCAGGGGCTGAGCAGTGGTGCTGCAGCCATCCACCGTCACATTCACCCAGCAGTCCTCATGCATCCTCTTCCCTCTGCACTGCACACTGTCCCAGTAAACCTCCTCCTGCTGTAGACTGGTCCTAAGACATCAGCAGTGCAGAGTCAGCCTGGGAACAAATTTATTCTTCCTTTAACCATGTGGATTCAAAAGAAAATAAAATTACATGAAATGTCAGGGAATTGGGAGGCTCAATTAAGGCCAAACGAACACTGATAATATCTCGAAGACCATGCAGTCTCAAAACTGCAACTCTGTCAGTAAAAGGCAGGAATTTGAAGGCAGGACCCATATTTCTATTGATACCTTATTCCTCCAGTTGACCTCTAACGACAGGTCTAATCTCGGGCAAAGCACTTACCATCTTGGCACCTCTGTTTACTCTTCTTCATGCAACAAAGAGAAATCCTAAACCACTTCACAGGCTTGCATTCAAGTTTCATAACTAATATCTACATGGTTCTTCTCCAAGTACCATATACCTGGCTGGGAGGTACTACAAAAGGGACATCTACATCAAAGGTGCAAATATACACAGGGAGTACAATAACTGGCTTTTGCAATGAGGCTACTGAACTGAGGGCAGCAGCATGAGAAAAGGTTGCACAACCCGGCCAGGATACGTTCCAAGGTGATACTCAGACCTTACTTGACTAAGGCCTTTCTAGAGGGCAATGGAAATTTCACCTTGTTAAGAGCTGGTACAAGGTATTCAGGAGCTCATAAAGTTAATCTGGACCCCCTTCCTTTCATTACGTGACTTGAGTGGGGAATGAAAAAGTACCATTTATCATGCACCAAGCACTCTGACTCACTGCTTGTTTCATCACCAGTCCTTTTTGTTCTCATACGTTCTTGCTCTCCAAATTCCAGAGCTGATCTAGACACTTGAAAGGCTGCAGTCAGGAGTTTCTCTGATTATGCCAACACTCAGCAGCCCCACTGGCAGAAATACAGATCCTTGGTGCTTTTTTGCAATTAGAGAACAAGTATATTCTTGCAGTTTAAGCACTGGGGAGGTATGTGGGAGATCTGGATTAAACACTAGCTTCAAGAAAACCTTCTTGCAGAAACATCCATAATGCTGAATCTCTCTTGCGCTTCCTTTCTCATATTGCATACACTGCAGTCCTGAGCATCACTAGGAAATTCTGGGCATGGTTTTGGGACAGATTATAACAATGACATACCTCTTGTCATGCCCATAGGACTACGAAGCTATGGGGAGCTAAGTAATCTTACAATGCGAGTGGGAAGGGAGCTAGGACCCATCTTATATGATATTTCATTTTGCTGGGTTTTTTTTCCTAGCATTTTCACTGTTTCTCGGTTATCTATTGCCCCATGCTGTGAAACTGAGCACTGCCAGGGGCTGACACTGAGATGTTTTCCTAGGTGCTGATTTATAGCTTTAAATAAAAAGGAAAGTGAAGCCAACTTTTCAGACCATGCAGGGCCGGTGCTGTTCCAGCAGGGATCAGCAGGAATGTGAAGGTGCTGTTTACCCCCTGCTGGCCCTGAGCACTGGGGAGCCAAGCAAATAGCTGCCACCACTGAGTGACACAGCTGCACCCTACAGACCTGAAACACCCTGTCTAGGGAGGTGGGTAATGAGTCCTCTGAGAGGAGAGTGAAACTGAACTGAAAATATGCAACCAAGCCAGAAATGGCTGCAAAATTCCTGCTGTCCTGCCTTCTTCTGCCTGTTTTCTGGGGTCGGGTCCTGAGGCCATTCCCAAGGAGGATGGGAGGACCCATTTAAGAATCAGTATGGGTGCAGCTGCCTCTACATAATATTAACCAAGATCCCCAGGTGTAGTGGACAGGGCTTTATAAATATAAATACAGTAAAGCAGTTACCTGTTGGGCACTGAAGCAAGTGCATGCCTGGCAAAACAGAGTTCTTATGGCTGGACTACCTTCACTGTTGCCTTCTCCAACCAAAACTTTCCTTACAGCATGGGCCAGGCTGTACCCACATCAGGGTGCTTACCAAAAGCAGCTCTTTAAAGTGGCACATGTGGTAACCCCAGTGCAGGGAGTTGGCTTCTCCCTGGCTATGGTGACCTGCCGTGACAGCACATGGTAGCAGCCCACTTGCCATGGTCTGTTTGGCATGGTGAGCAGCGCACCACTGGTCTGTGGTATTATGGTCACAAACTGGGATGAGTTTCCAGTTCTTCTTGTGGAATGTGTGCAGGAACTGTGCAGGAAGGACAGTTTTAGAGTCAAAGCAAGAGACCAGAAATCAGGGGAATTTATTCACTCTAGGGATCAGCTATAAACTCCCTGTGTCACAGGGAAACCAGACATGTCCCTGCTTCACAGTCACACAGGAGGGAAACATTCCCCTAGCATAGACCAGGGGTGTGGGAAGTACCTGAGCAAAACCAGATCCTTCACAAGTACCCTACTGTTCTCACTGCTGTGCTGCCCCTTTCTGCCCTCCAGAAGAGATGTGCTATGGTATAAAAACATGCCTGGCATTTAATCCAGCTGCACACACAGCAGCAGCAAGAAAGCTTGTGGCTCCCACTGTTCTCCATACCCCAGCATTTCCACTTCTAAAGGTATCCAGATTTTGTGTTTATCTTTCTGAGAGCCTCTCTGTGCATGCTGAGATTTTAGTGCCTGGAAGATGTTTTGAGGAATGAGTCTCTCAAATACAACCGCATCACCTCAGATGTCTCCTGGGTCTTCTTGGGATCGGGCTCTTTCCTGCTTTTGCAACTGGCATAAGGCTGTGCTGGTGGGATGACTGCTGCAAGGATTAAACAGGGGCCAGAATTTGCTCAAGAGTTTGACTGCTGAGGCCAGGCCCTAAGAAAAGTGGCATAAATCTAGAAAGGAGGCTATGCCCAAGCAGCACAGTGGGTATCCTGAGCTGAGTGTGGGCTTGGAGGCATGCTGCACACCACCACCCAGCGCGATGCTGAGCAGCACATAGGCACCCAAAGCTGGAGCTCCAGGAGAGCTATGTGATCCCAGCTCTTCCCATGGTCTGCCTCTGCAAAACAAACCCACAGATTTCAGTTTTTATTTGTTTCAAGAGGTTTGGAAGAAAGAGGGGAGAAGCAACGCTAATGCAACCCAGAGCCTCAGGCTGGTGTTGTTGAATCCCAGAGGAAAGGAGCCAGGAAAGGGAAAAAGGCAAGTGGGAGGAGAACCAGGGAGGTGTTCCTGGAATTGTTAGCTGCACATACAGGAAAAATAAAGTTTCCCTCCCTTTCTCAGTAGCAGAACAACCAGCAGTGGAGATGCTTTGCTGTAAACACTGGAAACATGTGTGTCTTCCGTAATATGCCTGCAAATGTCCCTTCTTGCAACTGTAGCCAAGGAAAAGGCTGAATTCCCTTAATTCTGAATTATTTACCAAACTGTATATTTGACAGAGAGAGAACTGTTAATAACCACTTCCCTCCCCCATCCTCTCCTCCATGCCCAAATATTAACTGCTCTAGAGCCCCATGGTCTCAGCAGTTTTCAGACAGTTCCACTGCCCCTATGTCTCATGCTGAGCCTGGAACTCCCAGGGCACTACGCAGTGAACAGCCCGTGAACAGCGCCTACAACATCAACTGCTCATTGCAGGGGGGTTGGACTAGATGACCTTTCCAAACCAAACTATCCTATGATTCTATACTGCTGCCTGCTTCCCAAAGCTGGAAATGTTTAGTAGTAAGAGTGATTCCGCATGATTTACCAATGAGCAGAGCTATGATAGGAACGATGCCTACCTTTTACTGAAAAAAATTTCCAGATAAGAAATTAAGGACAGGAAGGTTCTTTCTTCCCAAATCATATTTTTCAGGACAGAAAATGCAAATAAGCAAAATAACTGATTATCAACTGATTTTGAAGTTTCTCCTTCCTGATATTTTGCAATCTCTCTTTCTGTGCAAATCATAATGTCCCTGTACCGTAAGGTTCAATTTTGCTCAGCTTCAAAGAGGAAATTAGTTTCTATCTTGCAACATTTTGTGAGAACGCCAAAGACAATACTTGTATGTATTTCATCAGTCTTAATCTAATCTTCTCCAGAATTTCCAGTAATGCCTGTGAAAACTTTGCAGAAATGCCCCCTTTTGTCTGCTGAAGAACTGCAAGGCCAAGAGCAGCAGCAATTATTTCAGATCCCTCAAAGACATCCTGATTATCAAACATCCTGTTAGATAGGCTGGGTCAAATTTAGTCCTGTTGTAAAGTAATGCGACAGAGTTTAGAGTAGTCTGGCTTGCATCCATTGAGTATCTGTTTGGCTTTGTTTGCTTAGATAAATGGTCTCAGGCAAAATAATATTAATTTGGGGGACTTTATAATATCAGCCAATTATCTTTCATATGGGGCTCATAGGTTTAATTCCAGATCTATTGATCTTACCATAGGTTCTTTCGTTTCTGTGGGCTATACAAGAGGGCGCTTATGGACATCGTGACTGTCATTTGTCAGTTTTCATCTACTTCTTTCTTGCAGATTTTTAACTTGGTCAAACCTAAATTTGCAAGAGGAAGTCATCTATTGTAACTATCCATTTGCTGAGGTAAGAGTCAAAACAATGAAACAATTTGATTTTACTGGAATAGTTTATGACCCAGTGAAATGCGGGTTTAAATTTTGATCTGCCGCAGGCTCCCAGTGCAACGCTAGTCAAGTCACTCAAGACTTGCACCTAATTCTTGCTATATCACTAGAAGCTCCTATGATAAGACCACAGTCTAAATTACAAAGCTGTGCTGCCTCAAAGGCTACTGAAGGGAGCTGGGAGTTTCAACAAATTACCCTCCTCTATTGCCCGTGTTTCTCCATGGACTATGGAGAAACCTTAGACCTTCTGCCAGGTGACTAAAAGGGCTTAGGAAAAGTCCTGTCTTTGACCATTATGTGGTGTTATTTCAAATGTGTAAAGAGATACTTCATATTTAGTTCACACAATAGCATTGTGAAGATAAATATTAAATATAGCAAATTCATGAGATCATTCCTTCTATCCCAAATAAAGAGGTGGATGCACGGCTATGTAGACTTTAGAAGAAAATCTGAAGTTTGGCTCGAATGTTGGCACAGAAGTTGGACTGGGTCTTTTAAACCTGTGCAGGATCTCTTTGTATTTCAAAACATAAATGAGCCTCTGGAATAATGGCATAACAGTGTTTTGTAGCTAAGATGATTGAAGGTCAGAAGAGAGAATATTACCTCTTCCTACAAGCCTTGCCTTGCTTTGGAAAAACCCATTTTGAGATCGAAGCCTGAGATTAAATCCAAGAGTCTGTGGGATGATTTGTGGAATTCAGTGTAAGCATTTGCAAAATGCTCATGTTTACATTCCTCCTTGCCTCTTGTTATCTTCCATCATGAAATGCAGGTGTTAGAGCACAACTACAACCTTGCCACACTCTTCGTGCTGTTGTGAGCTTTTGATCACTTTAATCACTGTACTTACGAGTAGCTTGATCTATTTTTTTCAACTGATTTGACATTCTACAAGGTAAGAAGGTAATTAGTGATGTCTACTCTAGTGAAATAATGTTATTTCACTTGTTCCCCTGTGAGCTTTACAGTTTGGTTATAGCCATTCTTAGATAGAAAACAATGCCTCCTTCTTAAAGAATGAGAAGTAAAAGACAATTTTAGGTAACCTGATTACACAGCTTACTCATGTTTTGAATTAGCTCTGTCATTGATGCAATGCAAACAATGAATTTTAGCTTTCCTTTTGCTCTGGAAGGTCCACCTCCTAGAGTAGCCAGTGCCAGTTACCTACCTGGCTCTCTTGTGTAGTTTGCTGACCCTGTATTCTTCATTTGGCAACATGCTCAGGTACACGGCTAAAAACTATTTTTTTCTTGTTTGGGGCATGGTTGTGCCCCCCGAAGATGTTTTGAACAGGAGGTTCTGCTGTATTTGCTGCCTGATTTTACCTGAGTAACTTAGAAGGTACTAGCTATCTGAGTATTATCTAATTGTCCAATTTGTGTGAGTTTGTGCGTGCCTTCATAAACAATAGGAATTGCATCGGAGGGGTAGTGCTTTCACCCTCCCAAAAGGACTCTCTACCTGGGTGACCTGGCGGTGTTATGCTGCTCATTGCAGAACAACACTGGTTCATTGTCCCTTGAGCAGCAAGTCTGACCTTTGTTTAGACAAACTGTCTGCTTTCTCTGCTCTCTCTTTGTCTCTGATCTACAGCCACAAAGGGAAAGGAGGGGCCAGCAAAACTTCAAAAACTCAGAAACTGTAAGCTTGGATTTGCTGAAGTGCGTGGGGTGCCAGCCTCCCCTGGGAGGTGGTGACCAAATCAGAGCTGTCCAGGGCCTTGCCCAGGAGCAGATGCTTTTGCAAAGCAGGCACAATGCAATGCTAGGGGAGGTCTGGATGGCCTGCCCTGCGCAGTGATGGAGGCTGCTTCAAAAGCTCTTTTCCAGGTTTTGATGATCCAGCGCTGGCAGCACTCTGAAGTCTGAGTGCAGCTGGTAAAGCATTTGCAATCCCTCCTGCAAATGCCCTCTCACCCAATCTTTTGCAAAGATCCAGGTAATCCATCCCTCTCCATCAGCCTGCAGCTGCACTGCTGTGAATGAGATGCTGTTAGCTCAGTGCTGTCCCAAAGAGC
Organism: Amazona ochrocephala; assembly: GCA_039720435.1. Lineage (NCBI taxonomy): Eukaryota > Metazoa > Chordata > Aves > Psittaciformes > Psittacidae > Amazona > Amazona ochrocephala. The sequence continues at coordinate 92,023,571 of CM077877.1, forward strand.
ATTCCCCTGCGTTGCTTCGTGCTTCTAAGTGTAATGGTGGGAAGGATTTCTATGTGTTGGGATTTCCCTTTCCCTAGGTTGCTCTGCAGGGCATGAGCTGCCATGTGTGTCACTGCCCATTATAAACTGGCAGGAGCCAGATTTCACCTGGTAGATTTGGCTGGGCTCAGAGCAGCAGTGGGAGGCAGGGCATCCTTAGTTCATCAGGATAGCCAAGCTACTGCTCCTCTGGTCTCCATAGTTTCCTTCTCTCCAAGGAGGGCTGATACAGCTGAGAAAGCAAAGAGACAAGAGGGATTCCAGACCATCTTAAGACACTTCTGGTCTGTCTGAGGAGAGCACAAATGTATGCCACTTCCCTAAACTTCCAAATTTTAGATTCTTTCTAGAAGTGGAATGGCTGCTCCTGCTTGTTTAAATCCTGCAGCTTCATTAGCAGGTGCAAAGAGCCTTGTGTGTAGCACAGAGAGGTCTTTGGAACATTATTAATTCATTGCATCTCTATTACAATTGTGTGCAGAGCTCCCAGGGAGTTTCCCAGGCCCCCTGTGCAGATGCCAGACTGCTGCCCAATCCAGCCCCACAGGCGTCAGTGAGGGCTCCAAGGCTTCCAGGTTCTCTCACCACCCAGGGGGTGACACCTCCCATGTTTCTGCATTATGCTGGTGCCAGTAGGGATTGAGCTCTTGCTCAGAGCTGCTCATACCACTATGACCTGCAGTGTCTGACTATTTGGCTTGTATAGTGAGGAACAGAACTAGGGTTACCTGTTATCCTGTTGTTACTATGCAGGGTCTGAGTCCTGGTCTCTAGCAGTCATGCAGTGAACTGCCTATTATACCACAAATTTTGTGGTAAATGAATGGCGAAACCCTGCCTGCTCCCCAGGTAATAGTATTTCTTCCAACAGCATATCTTGAGCAAAACTCTTCGCCTGTCCACTAAAAGGTATCTGAGGGCAGATGGACAGTTGCAAGAAGAGGAGACTAGGATTCTTGTAACTCAAGAGCTCCTAAGATGTTTGGTCCTGTACTGCAGAAACCACATACTTCAAAGGCAACTGCATCTAGGCCACAAGTAAGTGAAGATGGGAAAAAAATAAACCCACCTTATCTAATAAATATGTGGCTGGAAGCATGTGTCTAAGACAGTGATGTATTTCTTTGTATGAAGAAAAATTAGCAGTCTGGTAAGAATCTGCAGGTTTTCATTATAATGAAATCCTATGTGTGTTTTACTTTACCAGAGAGTGAAGGCCATGAGCTGGTGCCTGATGTGCCCTCACTGACTTCATTGCAGCCATGTGCTGGGGTCTTTGCTGTGTCCACCTCACCGTCTTCTCCTCTGCTTGCTTTTGTTCTTAGGAAAGGAGACCCAAGCTTCAGCAAGCACTACATCCACAACCCATGTCCAACCCTGGAATATCTTAAATGTCACATAAAAAGCACAGTGGGTTTTTTACCGAGAGAAGGCTTTGCATTTGCTGGCTTCTTGCTGCAATAAATTGGCAGATGATGCTCTAATGAGAACAATAATGCACCCACCCTACTGCCTTTGATCACTTATGTGATCTTTTGCAGCTTGCAAAAGGCTCTAAAAGCTTTCACCAGACAGGGAATGTCACTAGCGCTCTTTGCCAGCCTGCCAGCTCTAAGCTTTACTACTCTAAGCCAGTTGAAGCTCATTTTTACAGTGTTTGGTTGTCAATTAATGTCATGCTAAGTGACCAATATCCAGTTTGACCCAAGAAGCACCTGATTCCAGCCATTTGCCAGAAATTTCAGCAGTGGAGGCTACCTCAAAGCAGTGCATCCAAACCGAGTGCATCAATAAACTGCTTAATGGGTGGCATGCTGGGGTGCAATCAACTGGCATCAAATGTGCTGTGCCATTTTGCACCAGCTGATAGTCAGCAATAGTGATTGTATGTATACTGGTACTAGCTGTATTCTCATGACAAAGTGATCTGTGTTCTCCAGCTTTTTTCTCTACTCAGAGGTACGCACGCAAGGGACTGAGTTATGTTTCAGTTTGCACAATTGTTTCCACTTGTTAGTTCTCTATCTACAGTCTTGTGACCATCTTTACTGTTTGCTAAGAAAGTTACTTGGCAGCTCAGATGAACTCCCGTGGGAGGTTATCACCGGGTTGTAATTAAAATCACCCACCAAACAGCTGTTTTCTTTGGAAGAAATCTATTGTTTCATTAATCTGTAAACCCACAGCAATTAAAAGCCGGGTTTGAAACAACAACAAAAAAGCTGTATGTATCCTATCTCATCATTTGGCTTGCCATTTCCCATGTGTTCTGCTTGTCTCAGTCACCTTTTCCTGCAGCATCTCAGTCTGAGTGACTGAATTGACAGGTGATCTTCTACGACTTTCAGGGTACCTTTGTCTACTTTAGGACCCAAATCTGGTCTCTACTTATTTATGCATCTTTATCTGAAGGGGAATCGACCCTATTTTAATTGCATATGAACAGGATGATAACAAAATGTTAATTGCTTTTTCAGCCCGTGCACTGATCTATATCTAGCGGAATTTGCCCTTGATGGTCCTGTAACATTGGCACAATTGCAAACAAATAAACACAGACATGCCTCTCACATTAGAAGAATCCAAGTATCTCTCCCATTGTTCCCAGGCTGCTAGATGCATTTTCATTTCAGCAGCTGCATGCAGCATCACTGATGTGGAACTGCTCAGCACATATGTTAATACCACATATCTGCTATACTGGCCATCCTTACGTGGGAGGTAATGTGGGATTTCTTTTGAAAGAAGGTGGTGGCTTCCTTTTGCAGGACTGAAACCTTCATTCTCCATTGATTAAACCGCCTGGAAATGGCCCACTCATCTACCTCAGAGGAATCCTATGTTCACAATACCACATTAAAATGTGGAGGTGCTCAAACATGTATCCGTCGTCCATAGCTTTCTGTGTTCTGTAACATACCTACTGCTGTGATAACTGAGCACCTGTCAAGATACTATATTGCTAGCCATGAAAATGGAAGTCCTCTTGAATTTATCAACAGAGAAACTTACATTGCTGCCTGGCAAGCTTCTCAGCTTTTGTGACTCAACCTTGACCTCAAAGGATCTACTTCTCAGGCTGAGAAAGCAGCAAATTCTCCTTGCAGATTTAATCACCATTTCCTCTGCTGCAGGCTCTGACTGACAAGATGGTAGAGATATCTTTAGCTTGACAAAATCATCTGATAGCAGTTGCCGCTACAAGACACCAAACATACACTTGTTCCGTAAGTTGGCTTTGGCATACCTGGTTCCTAAACAACACCCGCAGTGAAGTGGAAAGCTGCCCACCACCTGAGGCCACTGGCTGACCTGCAATGTCAAACACTAAGACTCTGGGCCATATTCAAACTGCTAGCCCAAGTGCAAGGCGCTACATTCTTGCTGTCCATTGATCTTCAGAAGGATGCTTACAGCCTTGGAAAAAAAGCCATGTTACAGACATGTCAAATTAGACTGCAAGTAGAAACCACCAGAGGTGAATGCTGGAAGATTCCCATCTCTTAACACTAGATTGTTCCATTATAACTTCCAGTAAATGGGATTTGTCCTGTGCATTGATATCTTCCTCAAGTAGTGCTTTTCACTGAAGTTCAGGTTTAAGGTATCTCCCTTTCTTTTTCCAGGCACTTCCCATTTCCCAGAATGTGTCCCACACCTGGAACCAATTCCATTGCTGAGATGCTGCATTTCTTACCTGCTGATTGCAATGAACCACTGCCAGCTGGGGTCTGGTGAGCTGCTGAAGAGCTAACCAGAAACAACATGAGACCTCAGCAGCATGTATGCTCTGAATAAACAAGAAACGTGGTGCTGTATTCCTGAGGTGGCTCCACCACAAAACAAGGTGCCCACATCCTTGTCTATGTGTCAAAATCTGCTTTTGGAGGCTCAGCTTGCTCCTGATGCTCTTACTCATTGCCATCACATGTTTGTCAGAGGGAAAACGTGGGGAAATAAAGGTTACTAAGGTAAAAACAAACCCCAGAGCGGTCTTGTTAATAAATCCTTCCTGTCACCCTATCCTCAGCACCAATCGTCACATTGGAGAAGTTACCTCTGATTGTGGTTGTTGCTATACCAGGGTCACACCAGGTGAGCTCTGGAGGTGGGCAAAGCCACCCCCATCCCCTGCTGGGTTTTGTTCACTTGGCCTGTGCTTCTCAGTAGCCTGCTGGACTCTTGCTGACAATTTCTGACCCTGGCAGACAAAAGCCCCATAGGGCTGCTCTCTGTTCAGGCAGACAAGGAAAGGAACATAATAAAGGAGATGGTAAAGGTATCTGAACTCACTGCTTCGTTTGGGCTCTGAGGATTCTTAGTTTGTGGTTCTAGAGCTATTAAGTTTTCGAGTGCTACATAAATGTCAAGTATTGTATTCCTGGGGCTAAAAAGAAGGCAAGCTTTCCTTCTTCTACAACTGTAAGGTCAACGTACATGTGACTGTTTGGAAACACTGTAGTCCTGAAGCCCCTGGGGGATTTTAATGTGTTTTATAAACTTGTTTCCAAACCAAGCCATTAGAAAAACAAGATATTTCTCCATAAAAGCCTTTCTTTTTCTCTCTTTAGGGACAGTACTGCCTGCCTTACAGTGCTTTAACTCGATAAGAATCATCATTTTTATAAACAGACCCTTTTTCATGACTTGCTTGATCAACTTGGGAAGGCAGCATTTAAGAAGTTACAGTCATACACAGGAAAAAATAAAACACATCTTACTCCATCTGTTGCAGCCAGAGATGTAATAGAAACCATGTCCTTTCTCTGAAGGTAATGCGTAAGAAAAAACACAGACATATGCACTTGCGTTCCCTTTATGCTCAGCTGCAGTTACGCAATATTACGGAGGTAAAGGAACAAGCTCTTTCACAATTTGATTGCAGAGCTAAAGCTTTTCTTTTCCTTACAGCAGTTTATGGTGGGAGAGGCCAATATTTACCCAAGGCTTCACCTGTATCAGGAGGTGATTTCAAGCTGGTGGCTTTTGAATACTTAAGTTGGGACAAAGGGGGCCTCAAGGACAGACAACCCAAATAACTGCAGTGAGCTGTGGCAGCACTTGGAGCCAGTGGGGTCTTCCTGTGAAATGAGGAGCAACTGGTTGTTCAACAGTGGATCAGCCCTGGGGAAGGCCAAAAAATGTACTTACATTGGAGACCTTAATTGCCCGCCTTTGTCTTTATATCCAGGGGGTGGGCTATAGACATCAAGCAGCTTTGGTTTGCTTTTTGTCTCAATACAGGAGTGTCAAAAGGTTGACACTTGGGGCACACACATAAAGGACCTGTTTGTAATGAACAAGAGGGGACCCTATCTGCTGATACTGTCAAGGGGCTGAGAGTCAGATAGAAACCTCAGGAAACTTCTGAGTGTCACAGGAGCAAAGTGATTTCAAGCACTCTCACTGACCTTAGCAAAGCCACACTTTTCACACATGCCCCTCAGCCAGAAGTGAGAGCTCTCTTTTCACTCCCCTCCTCACCCAGGCACTTCAAACATGTACAATATTCAGTCAAATAAAGATTTAGTGCAGAATCTAGGAAAAAGAAAGCAAGCAAACAAAACCCAAAACAAAACCAGCAACAAAGAGAAAACCTCATTCTGAGTCAAAATGGTTTTTAAGCAGTGCTGTCAAACCTGGGGTTTTGAGAGAGATCCAAAAAAGAGGGGTTTTGAGACTGCTGTTTAAGAGAAAATGTGGTGTCATGTGCCCCACAGAAAGAAATACGTGTAAGAAAGAGGAAATATCTGCTTATCTGAGAATTACTACTACTCAAACATGCCTTTTGTGGGCAGGAAAGGGAGGAAGGGTCTGCAGATTCAGCTGCTAACAGCATACCTCAGGCAGGTGTGTTAAACGCCATAGGAATGGACTTTGCACCACAGTATGGATCTAATTCCAGTCCAGATCATGGGAAGGGAGGGCTTTGGTTCTCTCTGAAACAGATGTTACCAGCTTTCTACAGACCTTTCAAGCAGAAAACTCCGCTTCCTAATGGCAGTTGAAACTTTTACAAAGCTTGATTGAGAAAAAGGGCATATATGTGTAGTTTCTTCCCCTTTTCTCTGCAGGTCAGGCAGCTGGGGAGGGAAGTAGATCGTTCTGAGCTTGAAAGCTATGACTAAAATGCTAAAATGCAAACATGCTTTTAGAAAGCTACTGGTTATGGTTCAGCTCTCTTGGTGTCAGCAGCGGGTTCTCGTCTGCAGGTGCTGGTGCTAGTAACATTTTTTTATAAAGGTTTGTTTTTCTCTGTGCAGTGCTATCATCGCTAACAAACAGCTCCAATATTCATCACTTTGTGAGAAAAAGCATAAACTGGGGGGGGGCAGCAAAAAGGAGCAATAACAAGTAAAGCATCTCCATTTCTACAGACTGTGAGACAAAATGAATGGAAATGGGGAGGAGGCGTTAGCAAATGGGAAATAGGAAAGAAAGAGATTAAATTAGCTACATTGGGTATGGTTGGAAAAGACCATATATTGTTCTCAAAGTATAAGCCAACTATCTCTGGGCAGAACACATTATTCAAATTCCACAGAGATTACTGGGAACTTCTCTGGGCAGTTACGGAAGATATGGTGAACAAAGGGGAAATATTACATCCTTATTACAGGCGGTGAACAAATAGTGTTCTGACTAGTTGTGAATGCTGAGTCAGAAGATTACCATAGGATGTGTCTTTGATGTAATGGGGATGTAAATTAACATGTCCGTTAGGACGAAACTTGTGAGGCAGATAAAGGGGTCTGTGTTTTCCCAGTATTACTTAGGATGCAAGAGCCACTCGACATCAGCTTGTTCAGGCTGGCATGTTCTACACATCTCCTTACTCAGTTTCCAGCAGCAGAACTGAATGACCCATTCAAGGTTACTCAAGAAGCACGTGAATATCTAGTTCTGAATAACTGAAAGACTCCCTATCTTTTAGCTAATTTCCTTAACCACAAAATAGTCCTTCCTGTATGAAGCCTTGTTTTAAAGCAAGTCCTGAGCACAGTTCTCCTCTCCTCTACCATGCCACCAGCCCAGCCCTCTGTTTCCCTGTTGCAAATAAATATGTTATTGCATTTATCACATTATGATATTTTTGCCTGCTTGGCCAAACTCTTCAAATTGCTCAGCCTGCAGCAAAGCCACTGCAGAACAACCTCTGCTGCCATTGCTGGTCCCGTTTCTTGCTTTCTGAGGTGCAGATGGAAATCTGACCTTCACCTTGGAGTGATTTCCCATTCATCATCAAAATGAATGGCTGTCAATCCACCCTGCGCTGCTTGAAGAGGTGCCTCGCAAGTGACTCTGTGCATACCTCCCAGCTGTACCAGCAGACTGCTTCTCTGCAGTGTTTGCATTGGGTGAATAGTGCTCATAATCTGAGATTTAACGTCAAGTATTTTCTGCAAGGGAAATAAAAATGTCAACAGGAAGTGAAATGTGACCTGATTAACAGTTAGACCTCTGACTCTGCTTCATTTTTGACTGATGTGGCGTTTACAAGGATAATAATACCACTGATTCCTCTTAATTGATGGACCCTGATGGCAATATAAATTAAGCAATTAATACGATTCTCTGAGACTCATAAAAATAAACTGTGTGGAGAGATAGTCCTATTTATTTTTTGTATTACTTTAAAAACAAGTGCCATACAAAATATTACAACCATTTTTCCTAGGGAAAGCCAAGGCAACTTTGACCTCCTTAAGAGCCCAAATGTGCCAGAGGAGGCAATGCAAATGACCTGCCACAAACCAGAGCAGTTTATGGTAACCCAAGCTCCCTTTTGTCTGGGGAGTTCTGTGAGCCCTGATTTTCATTCCTTTTGTTTAAAACAAAACTAACCAAAAAATAATTGCTGTTTCACATTTAGAGTCATGCCCGGAGGCCCCATTCAGGATCAGGAGTCCTTTGTGCTAGTGAAGAGCAAACACAGTGGGAGAAACAGGCTCTGCAGTAAAAGGCTTGCGATCTGATTCCTGATGCTTTTAATGGTTTCTTCTGTGGGAGGTGGATTTAATAGTGAATAGAAGACCGGTGTGACCTTCAGAGATGCCAGCTTGAACCCAACGGGAGTTTTCAGGAGAGAGCAGGAATTCTGGGAAAGCAAAAATTTAGAGGATTTGCAATACCCAAGTGATACAAAATAGTATTTACAAACATTTACAAACAGGCTGCTGTGTGGTTCCATCACGTTTGCATCCCTCCATGCCTGCACTAATGGGCTTCCTGTGACTGATATATTCTTCATGTTTCTCATTTGACTTCTGGTTTCTGAGCAGTCAGAGTTCATACTCGAAAGCTTTCCTCCACCACCATGAAAGCTCAGCAGCTGTGTTAATAGAGGCTGAGATTCTCTTGTAATGTCTTCAGGTGCAAAGAAAACAGCTTGTTCACCCAGAGGCGCTCAGTGCTTGCTGTTCTTTAATTCTCTTTGAAAAGTTACTCCCTGACACTGGGAGCAGAAGCCACACCACAAATTACAGGGAGTGAATAAAGCAGGATTGTTGCGCACGCCATCTCCTCCCTGCCTTTGAAATCTGAGAGCTCAGTAATTCGGAAAAGGGACTTGACTTCTTTTAAAATCAAAGCGAAACGGATGCCTGTTTTCTGACTGTGATTTGAAATGCCTGCAACAAATGTTCCTGCGAGCCAGGGAACTGCCTGCTGGTGCTGGAGGGAGAGTTACCACCATCCCACCCCTCCAAAATTGGAAATGGGTGAGGGGTGCCTACATGCACATCCAACCATGCTGTACCTGCACTTCTGGTCAAATGACAGGGTGCCAGAGAAGTCCTGCGAGAGACCCCTTGGTAACAGCTGTGTGACTAGATCAATGGGACACGTCCTGCCCCTTCTCTCCGTACGGGAGAAGTGAAGTGCCAGGGTGCATGGTTTTGCACTCCTCAGTGACAGCCCTGTGGCCTCACCTTGAAGCCATGTGGGCTGAGGCAGAAGAAAGGCTCAATAGTATTGACTAATCAGACAGGCACAAGGCAGGAGGAGGTGGAAGCACACCCAGCACTGCCCTATGCATTACTGAAGAGGTACCCAGGCTGAGGGGAGCCAGGTCTTGCTGCAGGGGCTATTCTGTCACAAGGAGAGGAGATGCTTTAATGGACTCAGTGATTCTTCTGTCTCTGGGGAAAAGACTGGTAACATGCCTGGAAGCTACCCAGCTGGGCTGGGGCTCATGCACCGTTTATCTGTACTGTAAAAGCTGAGTCAGGAAAACAGCCCTGAAGAAGCAGTGGCAGCATCTCCCTCTTCATGCTACTCTGCGCTGGGGCAGTTTGGATCCCGGTCTGACTTCAGCAGCAGTGTTTAAACAGCCCTTGATTATTTGTCAAAAATAGCACAACACAGCTGGTTTTATTATACAGTGAAACCTTCAACTGCCACCATTTTTACATTCTACATTGACATTTCCCATTATCTTTTCCTTCTCCATCTCCCCTTTTCTATATGGACAGAATAGAAAGCTTTAGGTAATGTAAACTAAGCAGTGTAACTACCTCCCTTGCCTCACCCTTATTCCTAACTAGTTGCTGTAAATAGTCAGTCTTTGCAAACAGCCATTGGGGCAGAGAAGGAGTTGAATTGAATAAGTGTGTAAGGATGCAATGCCAAGCTGCACTGCACTGCAGGAGCTGCTGAAAGGCAATGATGTCCTCCATCTCCTTCCTGGGAATTATCCTGGCTAGGTGACACAGTTTTGTGCTTCTGACACTTCAGAGGAAACAGAAAGCAATATAGTTTATCAGAGGGAAACAACTAGGTATTAGGGGTGTTTGCTGATCCCAGTTCATTTCCTTCGTGCACCTGGCCGTCCTGCAGGACTCTGTATCATGAGTTAGCAATGGCTGAAAACATGGCTTTAGCACCACCACAGTGTCAGTATCCCTGAGCACATGCCCAGACACTCAGGCCCAGAAGGATTAGGGCTGTGATTACTTAGCAATCTGCAGGGCTTTTTATGATGGTTATAGCATCACATCTGTAGGGCTGTACTGATCACTCTTTCCATTTCCAGCCCTAGCTTGGGCCCCGGCACCACTCCTACATCAAGGCGCATTTACACAACTGCAACCCATGTGCCTTCCTAACATGCAAGTGGCATTAGTTTCTCCTGACAAGGTTTGTTTAATTTCCTCAGAAGTTAGTTCTATTACAAGAACATTCCTTTGTCATCAGCCTAGCTTCCACAGTGTATTGCTAAACATACAGGTAAACATACTTACACTGTATAGGCTTTCACAATTCCTTTGCTTCTTGAATATTGCTCATTCGTGTGCAAAGTTAACAGAGTGGTGAGAGATGCTGACATGCACAGTTTGTGCTTCGGGCTAGACAGGAAGGACTGGGAGAAGCCAGAGAAACAAATGCTGTATCACATAGACAAGAAGCCCATTTTTAATTTTACATAAAGCAGAAATTAAAACAGGGAAGTCAAATACTTACAAATAGGTATATAGTTATTGCACATGCATCCTTAATATGGCTTTTTTGTGCTTGTGCATCTCTCACACACACGATTTAACACTTAGAACTTTACCAAAACAAGACATCTTCCATGAGCTTCAGTCTGCCTCTGCAATTTCCTGATATAACTGAAACCTACCCAAAAAGATGCAACCCAAACAAGACTCCTTTGGCAAGATTCCTGACAAGCCAAAATGGGAGGTGCAGCATCAAGCCACCCTAGTGCGAATTCTGGCTTTGCCCACACACATGCATTGCCAAAGAGGTGGTTGGGTCTAACTCATACGACAACAAAAATAAAACACAGAAGACAAAACCCATGCTTTTCAGGGGCGGCTGTGAATGGTGTTGTGGGAGTGACTGAATTCACTACATTACTGCTCTGTGAAACTTTCCCCTCTCCATCTTGATGACAACTTCTAATAATTCCCAAATCTCCAGATTAATTCTAGCTGCTAGCACAAGGATAAAAGATGTCAGTAAGAGCTCTGTTGCTGGGCTGCCTGAGCACAACAGAGGCTACTTTCTCAGCTTTGTGAGTGGTGCCTTCACCACGCAGCAGAGACAGCACTGGCGGTACTGCTGCCTTGTTGTGGGCACACAGAGGGCTGCAGTTGGCACAACTTTCTTCCAAAAGGCACGGAGACCGTTGCTATCAGCATATTACTGTGTGTGGGGCAGGGCACTTATGCTGGTTGCTGTGACCTGTAGAGAAATGAGATAGCAGGAGAGGTTGGTTTTGCTATCTTTGTCCCCCAGCTCCCCACTGGCTCTGGAGCAGGAGGGGTGTTAAATGTCTTTGCAGATCGCGGTCAGCCACTGTCCTTGGGATCCAATGGGAAATGGGGGTTTATGTTTCTACCCCCAAAGCTGCTCTGGGCTCTGTGTACATGTTGATTAGACAGAGTGGCATTGACCCGGAGATCACTAGGGGCTGGACGAGATGACCTTTAAAGATCCCTTCCAACCCAAACTATTCCATGATTAAGCATCACAGCTATTACTGAGGGCATATTGAATTGCTACTACCTGCAGGCTGGGCGATCATGTTTCCTGCTAGGCTGTTCTCTGTGGCAGCATTTTGCAGAGCGAAACTCTTCTGCTCGCCACTACTGGTGCTGCAGTGTTAAAAATGCTGTTTAAAAAGTAATGCAGATGTCCTAGCATTGAGTCTCTCAACTGCTGGGCTGCAGCGTGCAGCAGGGGATTGAACACTCCTCCTCCGCCTTCTTTCTGTCTGGGAAATACGGAAGGAGATCTTAAAAAACTTCTTTTGTGTTCAAGCAAGAGGTCATGGCATGAAAAAGCCTAGGAAACCCTGAGGTTGTCTTTCTGCAAGGTAATTAGGAGCTAATGGAAGTTGGGCCAGGGTATGGATGAACTGTCAGCCTGCAAAGCCCTACCTGTACTAGTGATGTGCTGAAAGAAGGCCCAGAGGAACACCCTTGCTCCTCATAGACACTATCCCCTCTCTGAATGCTGCTAAATCAACTTCGCAGTGACAGCCCCAGGGGATTGTCTTTCCCCACAGTATGCCACTTGGGTGGAGCAGATGGGGGAAATGTCTGCAAAATGAAACACAGGAGCCACAAAACTCAGGGCAGGAGATTCCTGTGCTCTGCCAGTGGTGGGGCATTCAGAGTTAATGCGTTTGTCTCCCCAAGCAGCTGTCACACATGATGGAGCCCTGCTCTCCTGGAGATGGTTGAACACCTGCCTGCCAAGCGGAAGTAGGGAATTAATTCCTTGTTTTGCTCTGCTTGTGCGCACAGCTTTGTTTTACCTATTAAACTGTCTTTGCCTCAACCATGAGTTCTCTCACTTTTACCCCACTTTTGTGTGGGGCCGAGCTGCCCACTGGGGCTAAACCATAACATCAGCATTTTTGTTTTAGACCCCATCCACACTTACTTGAAGTCATCAATCTGTTGCTCTGCATCCCCCCTGGATCAGACCCTTTCATTGTCCATAGTTGTCTACAAATTCAGCAGTGAGGACTCTCACCAGCAGCCTCTCTCGTTAGCTGTGGAGAAGCCACAGAGATTTACAGGAAGATAAAGGAGCAGGTTTCCCAGTTCCTGTATCCTTCTGTCTTGGGGTTCATGATTGAAGGGAGAAATTTTGTGGACATCCTTCTATTGAGACTTTAGACTAACCTTGTTACCATGAATTATGGTTCCTTTGGAAAGTGGGACTGAATGTTAGCTCTCCAGCACAGAAGAGGGTTTTTTTTTTTCTATGGAATTAATGCTTCCTAATTATTCCAGCACTGCCCGGAGGACAATCCCTTTTGCATAAATCTGATGGACTTACATTCGGTAGCCATGCTAGGAAATCTTCCTGACCTGGGAACATTTATTTCCTTCAGAAAGTCTGCATTTGCTTGATCATGACTTTTCTTTTTGCATTTGGCTAGGGCAAAAGCCAGTGGAAAAGAAACACCTCTAGGAAAAACACTGGGGTAGTTTTCTAATGGGACACATGAGAAGACTAATTATGATCTATTGGTAGTGGTGAATGCATACGTAACTGTGTTCTAGAGGGTTAACATAGACAGCATGTAGTGTGTCTTTCTTGAGCAGATAGCAGCAAATCCCAGTGGCCTTACTTGCCCTCCTAAATAATAAATCATCTTAATGAATGATTTCAGGAGAAGCTGCCCACCCTGCTGAAGTTATTCAGATGCCGTTGTCAAGAACAAGCTTTGGTGTCAGGGGCTGAGGACATGATAGCTGGAACATTGCTGCTTGTGATATTTAGTCAGGCAGGTCAGAAGCAAGTCAGGACTAATTCCTGGGGTTTTTCTTTATGATGACTTTTTTATTATTATGTATTAGGAGTGGGGGAACACAATAACAACTTTGGGGCATTTTTAAATTAAACAACAAGGGTGAAAAGGAAAACCAAAGAGTGTAAGTGATTGATGCTGCTTATTTTCTCGCATGTTGCCAGGGAGCTCCAAGGAGAGCAGGGAACAACCAGTAGCAGTCAATGGGGGTGGAGGAGGCCTTTTTAATTACATCGCATCATTTTTCAAAATAATATTCTTTTATCTCTCACAGGATCTTAAATAAACTTCTCAGAAACACATCACATTGTATCTTTGCATGTGGATTGCCTGCTCAGCTGACTCTGTGCTTAGGTGTGTGTTTAGACAGGCTGTGTTGTCACTCTTACTCTATTAGAAGGTCTAGAAGAGATAGAAAACTGGAGAATACCGGCACAAAATGAATTCAGCATCCAAAGGATCCCGCACTTAAAGCAGTCAGAAAAGCCCTCCATCTCAGCATACCTGCAGCAGGATGAGCAGAGAAATGTCCAGCACAAAGGGCTGCAGCATAGATAGGAAAAGTCAGTTCTATCACTGCAGAGATGTCTGCTCCCTGAGGAATTGGAAGGGCCACACTGTGTGAGAGCAGACCAGGCAGAGGTGGAGAATGGCCAGCTGGGATGTGTGGGTGATGCATACAAACTACACCAGTTGTGCTGGGAGCTGTTTTTTCCCATCTGTTCCTGAGAAGTTGGGGAAGTTGTTAAACACAAAAAGCAGAGAGATCCTCTTATTCGTCAGTGATAGAGTGCCAAGTTAGCTTGGGTGTTTGGTGTCCATCATGGTGCTCCACTACAGCTGCAGTGGTCTCAAGAAAGAACAGAGAAGGGAAACCCTTTATCCTGGACCTACCTGTGCTAGAACTTACCTGTTGTGTTACATGATTCATTCTCCAGATTGTGCACCATGATACGGTCCTCCCTGTGACAGGCACTCTCACAGCCAAAGTATACGTTGTTAAGTCCAGTATACATTGAGCCCTCCTGCTGCTTGGGCAACTTTCACATTAATATGTGCACCTGAGCAAAAGTTCCAATACTTCTAGGGGAACTTCTCTCTCAGCCACAGGAAGCATGTGTTTTGGTAGTAGCTGCTCTGGCAGGGTGAAGACCTAGCTTGGGATACCGCCTTATCAAAGCAGGCTGTATGCAATGAACGGTTGTGGAAAACAAAGTAATAGATCATAAGGAAGATACTGAGAGTTGAATTATGTAATTGAGATTCTGTTGTGATGTGATTAATCAATGGAGACATGTTAGCGTATGTCCCAGAACATCCCAAGTTCCTGACTTTGCAGTGGTCCAAACCAGGCCCCTGCCCAGATCATGTCGTTGTTCACCATCAGCCATCATGGCCAGGTTTCCCTTGTGCTCAGAAACACGGACTGTGGAAAGGAGGTGACAGGGAGGTGTGGGGTCAGAATGCGGTGGAGCAAATCTGGAGCTAGAAACTGGGAACTGCCTGCCAATTTGGTAATTCAGACACAGTTTAGAAACTGGGACTTCCTGTAACTACGTAAGCGTTGGCTTGTACTTATATGATCAAGCCAAAGTGGATCCACAGAAAAACTTGAAAGAAGACTGAACACAGCCCATTCCATGACAACTGTACCTGCAAAAGACGTCACACATCTCAGGAAGTATGCGATACAAGCTCTGCAGAGGAGCCACAGTGACACTCACAAAGGAACTTTAGTGGGTGGGCAGGAAGAAGGCAGTGGGCATAGTTTTATTGCCCTCTCCTGTCCAACAAAGTATCTGCTGGTAGAGACTCCGTTATTGCTACTTCCGCCAAGTGAACCGCAGGTCACTTTTCACTCTGTGTGGCTTATGGGCAACATAAGAGGAGGAAGAACATTTCATGGCTCTGTTTAGCGACTGAAATGATTTTTACCCATCCCTAATGCAAAGCCTGGAGAAGATTTCTGAAACAAGAAGAGAGCAGTTGGGGTCCCAGCTCTACTTGTTTGTGAAAGAGAGATACACTTTTCTTCTCACAGTCAAAGCCAGCCACCATCTTTCCCCTCAGTTCTCAGGGTTAGACCATTTCCTTCAGCATGTTCCCAAAATAATCAGAGGAGAGAAAAGCATCTTTTCCTGCACAGTCTGTTGACACAATGCCAAGATACTGCTAGGGCCCGAAATCAGTGCAAAAATAAGCTTGATATGTAAGACCTGAGTCTCTACTATCTTCACGGCTCCAGATTCCATGAGTGTCTCCAAATAGAAGCTTGCTAATATATCAAACTCTCCTAACAGATGATTTCAAAAGCAAAAAGCCATACAGGTCTGATGAGGAAGATGCACATTTCCCCACAGACCACTAGGGAAAATTGAAATAGAGGAGTGGAGTGGAAAAGATTAAAGTGGAGACTGAGTGGCAAAGTTGGGGTGAGGAGAAGTCCCCTCATTTCCTTTGTGGTTTTATGTCTGTAGAGCCTGCTTTCGCAGTGATTAATATAACAAACAAGATACTCACAAAAAGACTCCTAATGCTCACTGATCAGAAGTATAATGACGTGGAAGCTGCAGCTGTTCCAGTGGATTTCTGAACAGCAGGCTCTTGTTGAATGAGCCCCATGATTATTTATCTCCATCATGGGCTCTTTATTCCAAGGTATTTGTTGTTTTCCCTGCATTTAGACAGTCTGCCCTTACACACAGAAAGCTCTGATAATGGATTTTTTTTATTAGCCTCCTCTTCCTTCTCCTTCTACAAACACAATGCATCCCCAAATCACTGCATTATGAAGAGAAGGCGCTGCCAGGGTTTTAACAAGGGCCTCCCACAGCATTCTCCCCCATTAGCCTCATAAACACAGGGCAGTGCTGGAGCATGTGCTGCAGAGACAAGGGTCAGGAGACTATTTATTCTCCCCGTTTAAACAAAAATGCTTTCTCGAGAACAAGGAGAGAAGCAAACAAATAAATTAAGCTGTGCCTTGATGGAAGCATTTATATTGTGTCCTTGGGAAATGTACCGAGTGTGGGGATAGTGCAGGCCAGTGTTTAACTTGGCTGATTTGAAATGGTTTGTGTGTAAATGGAGACCTTGCAGGGGCATTGTGCACCTTGATTTTTTTCTTCTTTTTTAATATCTTGTGCTTGGCGCAATCTGCTCTGTTTCAAGGTAAAGTGCTCATTCTTTGGAGTCACTCTGTGACAGCACTGTGAGCTGGAGTCACAGGCCTGGGGTGTGTAGAGAGAAGATGAGAGGACTAATTGTGGTTGCTACAGATCTGCGACCTGATGCCAAGGGAATGCAGTTTCCGCATTTGCCAGATAAGGATGATGTTTGTGCACCCACCTCACAACTAATGTGCTACCGCTTGAATTGGCAAGTATTTTTACTGTTTTCTTGAGACCCACTGTAGGCAGACATGGCTGATCACAGTCATCTCAAATAGGAGGAAAAACTCTGAGCCAGTGGCTCCTGGTTGTGTCACCAGCCATTCGGTTTAGTGCTGTGAGTAAACCTGCACACTTGGTCCAGTTGGAGACTGGAAGTCCTGCTCAGGAACCCATTGCCTCAAAGTATGACATACTTAAAGAAAAAGCTCTTTGGCTAGCGTGAACTGCCATAGAACTCCTGATGTCTGCAGGGTTATGGTGGCTTACATCCAGCCGTGATATGGCTTAACATGTCCGTATTTATCAACATTTCAATATGAAAAGACATGTTTCTATTATTCTATTTCATTTTCAACTGGTTCTTTTTCTCCCTTGTTCCCCCTGGGATGACATCATTGGAAGCTTTTTAGTAATCCTTCTCTCCCTGGCACTCACTGGACCAACATGTATTTTCTCTCCGTATGATTCTATTGGATTTGTAAACTAAAAAGGCTCTTTGATCATAATTTTTATGCAAGGTCAGCAGAAAGAGCACGCCTGCTACTTTTAAGAGAGTTTTAAACAGTATTCTACTTTTTTTTTTTCTGAATATGTAAGCACAGAAATTAAAAGGCTCATTCTTTGATGTGCTCCTGCCCTCCTTCCCCACAGCTTTCCTCCTGGAAACCAGTGTCATACAGGCTGCACAGAGGAAGGCACCAAGGTTGTGAATTCCTTGACCTGGTTTGGCTTTACTTTAAAGTGGGTAATGAGCATCAATAAAACAAAACACAACGTACACATGAAGTCTCCAAACCAGCATCAGCTTGAACATGGGATCCCCCAGCCAGGCAATTTTGAATGAATGAAACATGCTATTAAACAAAGAGGGCAGCCTGAAACAAAGGCTTGTAGCCACTTGCTGTGACAGAATTCACAGCACCATGCTATATCCCCTGGTCTCACAGTGATGGAGCATTAGCCACAAGGTTGTGTGCTTTCAGGCGCTGGCTGAGATATGAAGCAGAGGCAGGAAGACTGGCAAGTTTGGGGATTTTTGACATTTCCAGGCAGCTGCTTACTCAGAGAGCAGGTGGATGGGACTGTGACAAGATGCAGCAGCTGAATGGGCCAGAGATCAGGCCTAAAGGGCAGCAGACAAGCCCAAACTCACAGAGTGGTTTCTGGCTTTGGCACACCACCTGCCCCTACCCTCAGAGGGTATTGCATCCAAGTGGTTGTATCACATCTGAGGAGTGGTCAATAGAGGTGGTGTAGTATGGGGATCTTGGAGAGGACAGATATGACTTGTGCCAAAGCAGCAGGAGACCTCTGCAGTTAATTCTTCACCTCAGGTACTTCACTGGATTCATCAATGTCTGTGCAGCTCTTGCACTCCACAGACACTGAGGTCTCCTTTAGCCCTAGGTCTTGTTCTGGGTCTTCTACAAGAGTCTCTTCTTCAGGGGCACTGAGCACACTTCCCACAGCTGCATCAGCCCCAGGGAGCAGGAGAGTCCTCAGCTCCTAGGCGAGGGTACACCTCCTGGCCATGCTCTTGTGACACACCAGGTTGTGCCTGAGAAGGAGACAAGGCTTGGAGGGAGCCAGGGGTGAAGCATGCACTGCAGGGGGTGCCTCAGTTCTTCGTCAGGGGAATGAGCCTGCCAGGGCACTGGGGTGGTAGTTCAGAGCTGGCCGAGCTGTAGTCACTGAACATAAAGGCATGTAGGAACCTGCAGGAGGGAGGCAGCAGGAAAGGCAGATTCCTGTGCAACTGTATTGATTGCATCAAGGCTACATTTTCTCCTTTAAGTGCTCAGAATGCATCATGATTATTATTAGATACTGCTTTTTTTCTCGTTGCACATGGTTGCATATATTAATTCTCATAGGAACTGGACAAAATTAGTTGCCCACAGCTTTTTATAACATCTAGAGTTCAAAAAAAGCATGGGGTGCTTTTAGCCAGATTGTAACATTTTTGTCTCACACAGCTGATGGGATGTCTGCTCTACATCCATCCATTTTCTGCTCAAAAGGTCATGTTTAATTTCCTAAATGAGCCTACCCTTCCCCCTCCCCCCCCCCCCCCCCAGCATTCTCTCTCTATAGCAAGACATCACTGCATTTTTCCTTCCCTACTATGCTGAAAGGGTGCCCGTGCTTACAAGGTTTGTGTGCAGTGAGGGAGAAAAAACATCTGCCACCAGTGACTTTGCAGACATGGTGTATTTACAAACCTTGTTAGTTGCCATGAATACGTCATGCCTGGTTGATGCCCTTATGGGCAGAGTAAAACTGTATGAAGGGTATTCTCTTTGCTGCTCCCCGAAGAAAAAAGGCCTCGTTTTGCAAAGGCAGCACAAAGGTGTGAGGACTCCAGGGGATGGGGAAGAACATCCTGTAATTCACTGAAAACCAAAACCAAGTGGCCATCTTTAAAAGTTCGGTCACAGGTGGGTAACTGCCGTCTCTCTCCTGAGTCCAAGTGCTGCATGATATTGACACATGCCAATTTTGGTCTATGCTCCCACCTAACAAAATGTGGTGCCAGGGGAACAGTATTAAGAATTTTCTGTGGTAGAACTGTGCGTCACTTACTCACCACCCATAGAAGTGATCATCTGATGTCGCCATCGCTGTTAGTCTCCCCTGCCTAAGAGGAGATCCTCTCCAGTGTTATCTTCCAAGGCTCTGTCACTGCGAAAAGCTCTGAGGGGTGCATGTGCACTGTTTCAAAACCCCAAATGCCAGCTACCGATAGATACAGGTGTGTAGCTCTCACAAGCATTGGTGAGAGCTCTGAGAAGGCATTTTCCTTTGTAAACAGCTTCCTTTTAATAGCATCCATTTTGATGAGACCCTCATTTTCTAGTTGTCCTGGGTTCAGCAGTAGCAGTGAGTGAGTGAGTGAGCAAAACTGTTTGTGGCTGAGAAGCTTAAACCACGACACTAGTGTTTCCAGGAACAATTTTCTTAATTTCCTTAACCTGCTAATACCTCCTGACAACATCTTTCTGTTATCGCTTGTGTTATACATCATAGTCCAAAACTCTGCTCCTTCTGTAGTTTGGTTCTGAGGGCATCATAGAGAAGTAGTTGAGACTCAGGGTCTCTGCAAGGCTGGTTATTTAGCAGTGAGGCAGTTGGTTGCCATTAGAAGTTCACGTAAGTAGCAGTTAAGCCTTATGTAATAACTCTGACTCAGTCTAAGCAAAACAGACACTCTGAACAGGATGAACATGCATATGCTAGTATTCAGAGGGCCGGAATCCCTTTTCCATGCCAGCACCTATTTCTGTAACAGGACCTTTTATTAGTCCTGATTCAATCTTCTAAGAGTTTAGCTAAGAATCTGGAAATGCTCACAATTGTTTGCCTTGGACGAACAATCCTCCCGACAAGACCCAAAAGGTAAAATTTGGGATTCACCCAGTTACAAAGCTAATTAAAGAATTGCTCCATTGCTTTTTGTTGAGCTTCGAAGTCTGAAAATCATGCTATGCTAGTTTTTCTCAGGTACATCTGACTGCTCCTCTAGCATCTTTTCATAAACAATTGCCTCCCCCTTTGAAAAAAGCTTACTGCTACCTTCCTGTTTCTATAATATAGCAGTAGCAAAGAACCATTTGTAGAGAATACTGTCACGGTCCTAAAAACCTTTTGAAATCTTTTCCTGCATGGAGCAGATAGCACAGATAGACAGGCAGAGTAGTAGACCATTGCATTCAGCTTTGCTATAGGAGCACTTTACTTATATTGGCTCATATTTTTTCCCCTTGAACTGTGGAGCCAATCTTTGTGCGCCCTCTTGGATGTGTAAGTTGCTCTTTGTTTGGCACACCACCTGAATGTCAATGGGGGCAATTACGGTGCTTTACAATTCATCGGTACTTTCGGGGCACATCTGCACACAGATACATGCATTATGCTCCCAGCTATGTTGCGGTTTGTCTCTAAATTTGCATTCCTTTTTCCTCTCATGCTTGCACTCTCAGGTTTGAAAATACTGCCACTTGCCAGCTAAAGAGTGCTCGGTCAGAAACTGCAGCGTGCGGGCTCTGACCCTTCCTGCAGTGTGCAGCACTCTGCAACGGACATAGCAAGCTGAACAAACGCTCTTTCCTATTCTGTTTGCCTTTTAAAGGCATGTGAAGGGAGCTGGCAGCTACAGCTCAAAGAAAAGCAAATGCAGGAAAATAGAACTGCATTACAGGCCCGGTCCCGCAAGGTAATGAGCACACTCAGTAATTCCATGTTTCTGAGGTCCAGCTCCCACGTACTTGCACAATTTAGCATTAGAGCTGAAATGTCTCACTTACTTACATAAAATGCCCATTACAGGGTTTGTAAGCAAGGAAGGGACCAGGTTTGGAAAACAGATTCGCAAGCTGATGAAGGTCTATGGGTGGCAAACAGAAGGCACAGAGCCAGAACGGAGGTAAAGGATGCAATTAAAACAACAGTACCAGCAGGTGAAAGGCCACAGTATGAAGCACGGACAGAGTGTGAATCAGTGCAGTTCAATAGGAAAGGATGCTACCAGACAGAGCCTGAAAGACTGGCAAGAGGCTGTTGGTGGCCAGAAGAGAAGATAAATCTGGAAGCAGCATGCACGAGTCTGTTATCTAGCTGAAGCAGTCAGGCAGCACTCCTTGATAGACAAATTCAGGAAGCAATGACATTAAATAGATGTAAACAAGCTGTCTCAGCACTAAAATTTTGTTACTAACCAATTAAATTTCATCTTCTACTCTTAGCTGGCGGCCCTGGCTCACAGCCCCTTCGCTCTCACTGTTCCACAAAGATAAACCACGTTGTACACTATTTCCATCAAAACTGGGAGATGGATGGAAAGCCCTTCCTTTCTCTAATGAGGCTGAAAGACTCCTTACCCTACGTATCACAGAAGCCTGTCACATTTACATTAATTGATGTTGAGAGTTTTAGGGTTGTTATGAAAGTGTTCAGGGCCAAAGGAGGAATGGGAGGCCCATGAAAATGTGCAGTTAAAGTGGATTAGACTGTGCATTAGTGAGGCCTGCAATTTCCAACTCCAGTGTTCCTTCCTAAGGTTTAGTATTCACACCACACCAAACAGTGCTGTGTGGGGAGCCAGGGGCCCTTTGGCAAGCCCCTGTTTCATTCTCCAAGTAGACTATTTTCACTAATGCCAGCAAAAAGCCCACAGAGCAGAAACATGCTGCTGCCATCACCTGCCTCATTCTGACAATGATTTTGTCCATGCAAGAGTTTTGTAACTGAAAATGACAATGCTGCTTTTAATTCTTACATTTCAGCTTATACCTCTTCAGTCTTTTCAACGTTCTCGGAGCAAATGATTTCAGCACAACTTTCATTTCGCATCACCCTCACCATTTACTGAAATGGATCTGTCCTGGGGATGCCTTCTTCTTTTTATAGTAGCTTTTACTTCTGGATGGAGCTCTTCATTTCCAGGCGTGGACTGTTGTGCAACAACCGACAGTAAACTTGAGAGAGAAAGAGAAATAAAGTCATGATTTAGAGAAAGCAGAACTTCTGAAACAATGCAAAGCTTAAGCTGTTAGCCAAAATTCTGATGGCCTTTATGAACAACAAACATCTGTAAACACAGGATGATTCCTGGCCAGGACTGAGCCCAGTGTGACTTACATCTCTCCAGACACCTGCTGCATCCTGCAAAAGGTTGCCTTTGAAACCCAGCCATGAGCATTGCAAAATGCCAGTGAGCTTCTTCTTGACAGCAAATGCTCTTAAAGCCAGACCCTAAAAAGAGCATTCCCTGGTCATTAGGGTGCACAGTGCTTCTGTACCTCTGAAGCAGCATTTACTGTGTAGCGGACAAAGAAAGACGGGGAGGGGGATTCATCACACTAACATTAATCACAGCAATAAAGCTGCCCAGAGGAGCTCCAGGCTGTAGCTTGTTATGAAGGCAAGGAGGGCTGTATGCCCACTGACCCACATCCCTCAGCCCCTTGCCGGTGCCTCTGGGCAGGTGCAGGCCCTGAGGCACTGAAGCAGCCCTAGGCCTCCCCATTGCCTGGGGGCAGCCCCACGCTGCTGGAGGGCCACTGTTGAGAGAGGAGGGGAAGATGGTGACCATAGCTCTTCTCTGCTGGGGGCTGGGGGCTGTTCATGACGCACTGGCCAGCTTTGGGGGGCACATCCAAGCCCCCTGAGCCAGGCAGTCATTTTCCAGCTGTGGTGGTGGGGTGCCTGAGGCAGCAACCGCAGGCAGCACTGCCTTTTGGGCTTGGGTTGCTGCTGCATGCTTCCCCCAGAAATGAATTCACCTTGGCCATTCATCATCACCGCAGGCAATCTAATTAGAGCCCTGTCTGAAAAAGAGAGGCTCATTTATAATAGAGACTTTGTTATGGAAGTGTAATACCTCCAACTACATTTTTGCAGCCTTTTTTTTTTTTTTAAGGAAAATTAATTAATTGTCTGGTGCATTTTAAAATAACCAGCCTCCCGAGGATGGCGCAGCGGCACCTCTCAACGCACTCCCTCCCCACCCAGGGAGCCTGCTGTGTGACAGTGAAATGCTAAAATCACTTTGGCAGAGAAGCAGTCTCGGAGGCTGCTGTTTGTTTTCTACAGCAGAGGAATATCTCGGGATGCAGCCCGCACCTCTGCCCTGTGGGACCGTCTCTTATTGTGCGCTGTGCGCTGCAGAAGCATTCGAAATGCACTGTTCAGAAAGCAGAATTAAACATGGAGGGGAGAGGCACCCACATGTAGTACGCACCCAGCTTGGTCTTTAAAAGAGGTGAATGTAAGAACACACTTTGAGAAGCACAAAAATGGATAGTGGAATGAGGCAGATAGATAGTCTCCTATTGACGTGCGCTCAGCGCGGTCACTGGTGAAGCGGCATAAAGAGCTGAGAATCTGGGCCTGTGTGCTTGGCTCCTTCTCACACCCATTTTTGTTCCTTATTTGAGCAGTCTCAGTGATGGGACAGTTCAGGTGGGTGCTGCTCAGGAGTGGTCTCAGGCATAAGCGGGGCCCACTGCAAAGTGGCAAAGAAAAGACACAGCATGTCCCTGTCGCTGCTGAGGATGTGTGACAGAATGGATGGCATGCACCTCACTAGATTACAAGCCTGGAGCAGGCTGAAGTGCTCTTAATGTGAGGTAGGTTCTGTTCTGAGCTGCCCAGGATATACCATCTCAGGTCACTCCAAATAACAAAAGTAAAAGCAGTGGATGGAGGACCTTTTTCGTTATCTCCAGGGCTTGCTAGGTAGTCATATTTCTTCTAGCTACACTACTTCTTGTGGAGAGTCCAAGTATTATTGGTGCAAAGGAGCAATCACCCCAAAAGTGACGAGTAAGATCCCCAGGCAGTACGAGAGAGGAATAAACTGCTGTGGCATCTGGGATGGGGTGTACTCCAGAAGCTCAGGAAAGGATCAGCTGAGTTTGGAAGTGAGCAGTAGAAAGCAGGATGTGGAAGAAAACGAGTCTTTGTAAGAAAGAAAATAACTATACTGCAAGAAGATACTGGAAGAACGGTTCTCCATTTTGCCTATACAGGAGAGAAGAAACGGACACCTGAATTTCACAGCAGGTGAGAAAGCAAGGTTTTCTGAAGAAAAGGCTTAGGACAGAGCAGGGATGATACAACCACTTCTGAAATCTTGCTTACTGGCTTTTGTCTGTTGGTAGAGTGCTAAAAAAGAGATGGAGCCACAATAGGGGCTATTAGGAAAAGGTCTTCCAGGAGACAAATAAAATTTGGCAGTTTTTTGCCAGCTGAAGCCTTCCTGTAAGTAGAATGCAGCACAAGGTATTATACAAAGTGCTGTATTAAGGTTGTACACATCTTACACAGTGGCACTCTTTACTACACTGTGAGTTCTGTTACTCTCATGCTCTCTCAGGTAATGGTTTTAAGGCTGTTCTGGTGTTTGGACTTAGAGGGTCTCATTCTCATTGCTTGGAAGAATAAAACACAAGACATGTATGATACTACCCCATGGTCAGTGAGAACAACTGGTTTTGTTTTTTGCCAGCTGCTGCTCTAAATACTGTCCAAAACCAAAAGTAGACAGACGGTCTCTATGCACAGTAACCTGTCCTCCTATGTGTCAGGACGAGTGCTGGCAATCACAGGTTTTCTCTTTCCACACTAACCAGCACAAGCCAGCCAGGTCTGGAAGCAGTGTAACCACATTAGTGTGATGCTGGGTCTGACATAACAAACCAGGTCAGCATTTATCTCAAGAAGTCTGCCTTGAGTACACCTTATGCCCATATACTCAGTTCAATTAAAAGACAAACAGATGTCTTTTCAGGTTGGAAGCCAAGATCCCTATGAGGACAGGGAATAAATGCATGGCTGGGAATGGGTGGAGAACAAGGACTGCAATGAAGAGATTAGAGTGACTGCCCAGCTACTGCATGCCTTCATCTGTGTAGGATTTTTTACTTACCTGCTTAATGGTTCTTACTTCACAGGGTTTTCATTGCACATTTTTGTCTGTATCTTTGCAATACTAACCATGGAATGCTGCATGCTTTACCCTGCACTTTTGCTATTTTGATGTTGAACTATGTCTGTTCTAACTAGGTATTCATACCGTGATAAACACTCATTTCTTATACACATTATTCAGAACCTTGCATCATTTTGCTGTATTTTCTGTTATTTCTTTTGTACTGTTTGAGGCAGGGCACGACTCTTCTGAAAGAGGAAAAAGAAAGATGTTTATGAAAGGGATTTTCTGCACAAGCATAAAAAATGCCAAGTGTAGTCCTCATTAAATCGGAGGCCAGCCCAGATTTTGGGACCTCTAGACCTTTTGCTAAGGTCTGGTGAAAAATGCCGTGGAGGTTCACTAGCTTTCACCAGGCTCATGGGGTAATTTTATGCAGGTCACTTCAGCAGGAATCTGTGCACTTGCTTCACTGCAGCTCCAGACCTGCTAAAACAACAAGGGTCTGTGGTGTTGTCTGTACGGCAATGGTGGCAGCTGCTCACCAACAGCCCCCAGGAAACACAGGATCTCCTTTAGCAACATGGGGAGCACCATATATTTGGGGTCTTACAAAATTTTGGACAGAATTTATTGACTCGATTTATTCTTGTGGAGAGTAGTCTGCTGTTTTTATATCCTTGGGAGTATTTGAGCAGCTAAATTGCACCACTCATGGTAATCTTTCTCTTTTTGCCAAGCATTCAGAGTTAACACTGAAGAAATGTTAACACTACAGCAGTTGGTTTCTGTGCTGTCTGGTGGAAATCTACAGGCTAGCTGGTATGACTTTGGAAGTCCTGCTGCATAAACCCAGTTTTGGCCACCTCCATATGCATGTTTTCACTCCTCCCATGTGGGTTACGTCAGTACTTCAATGGCACAGACCTTGGACTTGATTTCTGGTATCTCCTGCAATGTCTTCAATGAGGTAATAAACCTGCAATAATATAAACATGGTATGAGCAAGAAGAAAGTCAATCCTGCAGTTTTTAGAGGGGAAAAAAATGCCCGAACTTGACAAAATCTTGAATCTCAATGTATAAACTTACTATTGTCATGCTTTAGTTGATCAATCTGGTTCTTTTTGAGGGAAATCCACAGATACACACATGCACACACAAAACATCTGTGTCAATGGGGTTGTATAATAAAAAATGGATTCATTTGAAAAAATTTAACGCTATTGATTGTTAGTATATAACATGTAATACAGCTTAAAGCTGCGTACTATGCAAAATAAAAGAGAATGCCAGAAATAGTTTGAAAAAATACATGCTGTGCCTTGTATTGTTCACTGTTGTCTTTTTCTTAGCTAGACAAAGGATACGATGTCAAAACAACGTTCTGTGCAAAGATCATTTTACAACCGTTTATGTAAAAAAGGTAGATTTTACAAATCTATCTGCCAGTTAAAATCCCACACTTTTTTACACTGTGTATTCAAGCAGACAATTCCACATGATATATGTTAATGTAATATTTAGTTCTGCATTTATTGTGCACTTGGAAAGAAAGGATAAGGAAGATGAGAAAAGGGGCACAGAGCTTTTTCAGCTTAGAGTTTTAGATTGTGTTGCATGTGCCTTTCTTTCTAACACCATCATGAGAAAGCAGGGAAACTGCTGTTGAAGCAACCGTGACCTCAGGATCTGTTTCAGCTTGCAAGGTTTCTCTGCCCAGTAGGCCCCTTTCACCCCATATGCCAAGCAGCACAAAGGTTAACTAGCACCTGGAAGGTTGCTGGTGTTGGGTTCATTTTTCACTACTAATTTTTTACACTAAGCTTTGCAATATGTGCTGTGCTTCTTAAAGCTCCAGCTTCTGGATTTGTCTGCTTCCTTCAGCTTTAATGTAAAAGGCTTTCATAGTAAAGCTTGAATACAGAGCTTCAGGGATTTTAACAAACTCAAAGAGTTGAGGGACCTCACTGTCACCTCCCTAGTGGGGAAGTTTGATGGTAAATCCTAGAAGCTGTGGGAGCTCTACATGTGCTATCACCTTCGCACATTGCTGGGCACAGCATCAGTGGGTTGCAGCCACCAGCTTCCTAGATGACATCATGACATTATGGGTGCTCTGCTTAATGTTCCCTCCATCCAATTCTCTCTCAGTGTATGTCTGGTCCCGTGATCCTCACCTCCTTCTGTTTTATTTCGTTGTTGTCCCCCATAATCTGTTCTTTTTCTCCTTTTGTTTTTAGCTTGAACGTTCTCAGTATCAGGGAGCTTTGAGGTTTGGTAAAGGCCAGCCTGGTCTCGCAAAAGAGTGGCTGGCTTTCAAAGACAGAAGCCTCATCAGTGTCAGCAATCAGTGAAACTGAACAACTGCACTGTCTACTTAGTGCTCCTACTGACTTGTGCTTCATAGCATAGCTAGGCAGTTGGATGGAGAAGACAGGGAAACCCTTTCACAGGCAGTTTTTATGGTGCTGAGCTGTCCCTGAACGCTTCCCCTTGGGCTTCACCTGATGACTAATTTGAGGTTCTGTCTCTCACTGTTGAAGATGGAATTTTCTTTCCAGGTTATGTAAAACTGCCCCATGGCATTTTGTATTGCAGACCGACAGGTGTTGGGTGTAAATGAAAGGCCTCTGTAGTCCAGCAGAACCTGAGTGTTTGAAACCAGAGGAATTTTATAATGTTCAGTGGAAGAAGCAGAAAAGTGGTTTTGAATCACCCAGAAAAGTCAAGCTCCACTTGTATTTTAACATGGTTCAGCTTAAAAATGCTTTCATTTCTACATGAATTACCAGGAAATTAGACTGTGCTTTAGAATTCAGAGGCTTTATCTCTGGAGCCTCCGAAAGGGCTCACACACATAATCTGTGTGAACCCTTTCATCCATCACAGATATGACACATCAGGTGTTTGGAAGCACAGAATGATGCTACACAGCAGTTGGGTACAGTCAGTGAAAAATGCCAGGTTTTGTGGAAACTGTAAGAAGGAATTAGGTAGACTGGAAGCATTTACTCAGTGGGGACGTGGCTGGGGCATGTGCACCTTTTGTGAAAAATGCTAGAGGATCTTCCATCAGCAGAAGCAGCTAGCGCCCTAGTAATGTGTCTCCTTCAGACAATAAGAAGAGCACCCCTTTGTAATATTCTCAGGGGAGAGAAATAGAGAGAATTGTATCTGCCAAATACTTCACAGAGCCCCTGACCATTTAGTATTGGTCTCCAATCTGGCCTTTACAAAGCCCAGAACTTTCCCAGGTGGTCTTTGGTGGGGTGTGGGCTTACACTGAGCTGTACCAGGTCTGCTTGTGGCCTGATGCACTGTGCATCTTCCATTGCTTATTTCCAGATTATTTTTGATTTACATCTTTATTGATGCGG
Source organism: Amazona ochrocephala (assembly GCA_039720435.1). Classification (NCBI taxonomy): domain Eukaryota; kingdom Metazoa; phylum Chordata; class Aves; order Psittaciformes; family Psittacidae; genus Amazona; species Amazona ochrocephala. Next base: position 92,052,082 of record CM077877.1, read on the forward strand.
ATAGTCAAGTAGTGGAAATCGTGTCATAGGAGTCCTTATGGGTACTCACTGGAGGAAAGAAGCAGAGGATAGCGCATCTCTTAATGACAGAAGAGACAGAACATGGAGGTATTCAGGGCAACTGAGTGTGGAACCAGTGCTTCACTGAGACACCTGACATGAATCCAGGAATAAAAATTATCACCTGCTTTATTCTTAACCGCCACAATTGAATTTTTAGATTAGAAATATGAGATCTGTCATAAATCACAGGTAGGCTGACGACTTCAGTTGCATGTGATTCTTCTCTGATTTGAAGCAGATGAGCAGGGAAGAGTTGGTGTCGCAGAAGCAGTCTAGAAATTCAAGGGCAGGAGCAGTTTCTATAGAAGTGTTCAGGTTTGCCTCATGCAGTACTGTTGTGGGAAGCTTTTCAGTAGAGCAAAAAAAAAGAATCAGTGAAGTGGTCTTCTGTCAGTAAAAGCGTTTTTGCCAAAATGCAATTATTTTGTGAAATGTGTCAAAACTTAAAATAGGAAAATGTGAAACAATTATCTTTTGACTTTCTCATTTTACTGTGGTAACGTCAAACTCTTTCATTTGTGCAAGTGAAAATGTTTCATTCGGATTTTCTGAACTTTCCTATCGCAACGACTGTTATATATTTACATATTCCGGTCTATATATTCCATATTTATATTGTCTCAGTGTTGCAGAAGTGCAGAATTTGTGGTTCTGCAGGAACGCTCCTATCTTATTTTTTGTTCTGAGTTGAAGAGTTAGCTTGCTTTTAAATGGTGATCTTCACCCCCTCGCCCCCAAGCAGATACGCAGGTTTTTGTGGCACCTCTGCTTCTAAAAGAGAATAATGCACATTGCCCTCAAATTTGCGTGCACCGCAAAACCTTCTGAGTCCAAGGCGGCAGTTGTGTTTCGGATCAGTCCCTGTTAGAATCATAGAATCATAGAATAGTAAGGGTTGGAAAGGACCTCAAGATCATCGAGTTCCAACCCCCCTGCCATGGGCAGGGACACCTCCCACTAAACCATGCCATCCAAGGCTATGTCCAACCCCACCTTGAACACTGCCAGGGATGAAGCATTCACAACCTCCCTGGGCAACCCATTCCAGGGCCTCACCACACTCACAGTAAAGAATTTCTTCCTCATATCCAATCTAAACTTCCCCTGTTAAAGTTTGAACCCATTACCCCTTGTCCTCTCACCACAGTCCCTAATGAAGAGTCCCTCCCCAGCATCCCTATAGGCCCCCTTCAGGTATTGGAAGGCTGCTATGAGGTCTCCACGCAGCCTTCTCTTCTCCAGGCTGAACAGCCCCAATTTTCTCAGCCTATCTTCATACGAGAGGTGCTCCAGTTCCCTGATCATCCTCGTGGCCCTCCTCTGGACTTGTTCCAACAGTTCCATGTCCTTTTTATGTTGAGGACACCAGAACTGCACACAATACTCCAAGTGAGGTCTCACGAGAGCAGAGTAGAGGGGCAGGATCACCTCCCTCGACCTGCTGGTCACACTCCTTTTGATGCAGCCCAGGATACCCAGGTTGGCTTTCTGGGCTGCAAGCGCACACTGCCGGCTCATGTTCATTTTTTCATCAACCCACACCCCCAAGTCCTTCTCCGCAGGGCTGCTCTGAATCTCCTCCCCGCCCAATCTGTAGCTGTGCCTGGCATTGCTCCGACCCAGGTGGAGGACTTTGCATTTAGCATGGTTAAACTTCATTAGGTTGGCATCAGCCCACCTCACAAGCGTGTCAAGGTCCCTCTGGATGGCATTCCTTCCCTCCAATGTATCAACCGAACCACACAGCTTGGTGTCATCGGCAAACTTGCTGAGGGCGCACTCAATCCCACTGTCCATGTCACCCACAAAGATGTTGAACAAGACCGGTCCCAACACCGATCCCTGGGGGACACCACTCGTTACTGGTCTCCAGCTGGACATTCAGCCATTGAGCACTACTCTTTGCGTGCGGCCATCCAGCCAGTTCTTTATCCACCGAGTGGTCCACCTATCAAATTGATGTCTCTCCAACTTAGAGAGAAGGATGTCATGGGAGACAGTGTCAAAGGCTTTACACAAGTCCAGGTAGATGACATCAACTGCTCTGCCCCTGTCAATCAGTTCCGTAGCCCCTTCATAGAAGGTCACCAGATTGGTCAGGCAGGATTTCCCCTTAGTGAAGCCATGCTGGCTGTCACCAAGCACCTTGTTGGTTTTCATGTGCCTTAGCATGCCTTCCAGGAGAATCCGCTCCAAGATTTTGCCAGGCACAGAGGTGAGACTGACTGGTCTGTAATTCCCTGGCTCATCCATTTTCCCCTTCTTAAAAAAGGGGGTTATATTTCCCTTTTTCCAGTCATCAGGAACTTCACCTGACTGCCAGGATTTTTCAAATATGATGGACAGTGGCTTAGCAACTTCATTTGCCAGCTCCTTCAGGACCCACGGATGGATTTCATCTGGTCCCATGGGCTTGTATACATTCAGGTTCCTAAGGTGGTCTCGAACCAGATCCTCTCCTACAGTGGGCCCAGGGTCTTCATTCTCACTGTCCCTGCATCTGCCTTCCAAGACTTGGGTGGCGTGGTCAGAGCATTTGCTGGTGAAGACTGAGGCAAAGAAGTCATTAAGAACCTCAGCCTTCTCCAAATCCAGGGTAGCCAGTTCTCCCGATAGCTTCTGGAGGGGGCCCACATTGTCCCTAACCTGTCTTTTATTGGCAATGTACCTATAAAATCCCTTCCTGTTATCCTTAACATCCCTAGCCAAGTTTAATTCTAAGTGGGCCTTAGCTTTCCTAACCTGGTCCCTAGCTTCCCGGACAACATCCCTGTATTCCTCCCAGGCTGCCTGACCTTGCTTCCACCTTTTATAAGACTCTTGTTTCCTTCAAATTTTGCTCAGCAGCTCCTTATCCATCCAAGGAGGTCTCCTGGCCCTCCTGCTAAACTTCCTTCTAGTTGGGATGCATCGCTCCTGAGCTTGCAGCAGTGATCCTTGAATATCAACCAACAGTCATGGGCCCCCCTAACCTCTAGGGCTGCATCCCATGGAACCTTACTGAGCAGGTTCCTGAAGAGGCCAAAGTCTGCTCTCTTGAAGTCCAGGGCAGTGAGCTTGCTGCACGCTCTTCTCACTGTCCTGAGGATCTCAAACTCGACCATCTCATGATCGCTGCAATCAAGGCTGTCCTGGAGCGTCACATTCCCAACCAGCCCTTCCCTGTTGGTGAGGACGAGGTCAAGCATGGCACCTCTCCTTGTCGGCTCCTCTATTACTTGCAGAAGGAAGTTGTCTTCCACACAATTGAGGAACCTTCTGGATTGCTTGTGCCGGGCCGTACCATCCCTCCAACAGATATCAGGGTGGTTGAAGTCTCCCATGAGAACAAGGGCCTGCGAGCATGAGGCTGCTCCTATCTGCCTATGGAGCGCTTCGTCCAGCAAGTCCCCTTGGTCAGGCGGTCTGTAACAGATCTCCATAATAATGTCACCCCTTGCTGTTCTCCCTTTAACCCTGACCCACAAACTCTCTGTCGACTGCTCACCTCTCCCCAGACAGAGTTCCATACTCTCTAGCCTATCCCTAACATAAATAGCAACTCCCCCTCCCCGTCTGCCGGGCCTGTCTTTCCTAAAGAGCCGGTAACCTTCCATTCCAACACACCAGTCTTAGGTGCCATCCCACCATGTTTCTGTGATGCCTATGATATCATACCCCCGTAGACGTGCACACATCTCTAATTCCTCTTGTTTGTTCCCCATGCTACGGGCATTTGTGTAGAGGCATTTGAGCCGAGATCCAATTGAAGCCGGCTCATTGGCTGGAGCAGCTGGAATATCTCTACATTGCTCTGAATGTTTACTGTAGGTGCTGCCAACCGACTGTGTGTGTTGGGATGGAATGCTGCCCTGCTCCCCCAACACATCTAGTTTAAAGCATCCTTGACCAGTCTGGCAAGCCTCCTACCAAATCCACTCTTCCCCTTCTTTGTCAGACCAGCTCCACCAGCCCCCAGTAGACCTGGCCTACTATATTGAGTCCCATGTTCAAGGTACCCAAACCCCTGACTATAGCACCACCCTTCTAACCATTTATTAACCTGCCCAATCCTCCTAGCCTTTTCAAGGTCCTGCCCTGTATCCTGGAGAATTGACGAAAAGACAATCTGAGCTCCAGAGCCCCTAACCACCTCTCCCAGTTCCCTGTAGTCCTTCTTTATGGTCTCTGGGCTACTGCTATCTATATCAGTAGCACCCACATGTATTACCAGGAGTGGGTAATAGTCAGTGGGACCGACTAGAGCAGGCAGCTTCTCAGCCACATCCCTGATCCGAGCCCCTGGTAGGCAACACACCTCCCTTGAGCCTGGGTCAGGCCGGCAGATGGGTGCCTCTGTGCCTTTCAGATTAGAGTCCCCGACTACTATGGCCCACCGCTTTTTCCTGGCAGCACCAGTAGTGACCTTCTTTACCAGTGCACCAGCTGGTTGCGCCTGGTGGGAGCGCTGTTGCTCATCAGCCCCCTGTGGGATAGCAAAGCGGTTCTGGGTGGGGACAACAGATGTAGGAGGAAGCCCCTTGCTTTTAATTGCCCTCTTCCCCTTTTTTTTGTTGTTTTTTTCTGTTACCTTTTCCCAGCTTCCTGGGTTAGCAGCCTCCTTTCCTGCATGGGCAACAGCAGACACTCGAGACCCCGGAACAGGCTGGTTCCGGAGCAAGCAGCGCTACTCCCCCTCAGCTTCCCTGACACCTTTCATCCTGGTAACAGCTTCCTGCAGTTCAGCCACCTGCTGCAGGAGGACCTCCATCAGGGAGCGCAGAGTGCAGCCCTGCCCATTGCTCACCCTTCCCTCAGGACAGCAGTGCAGGCGCTCTCTACACCCCGAGCTCTGCACTGCAGCCTCCCTTCCCATCGGCTCCGTTTGGGTGCGTACACTGGCTGTTCTGAGCTCAGGTTTTGGTTCTGAGGAGTTACAGTGATCGAGTAGTAGTAACCAGTCCCTGAATAATATATGTCTTCCCAGTGCTTTCTGGAGCAATTTGGATTACTTCCAGCTCCTTTCCATAATTCCTTCAGGTACCCTTCCTCTCATGCCCTGGTGGCGCCACTCACAGTTCTACCATGCCATCAAGTCACAATCCTTGTGGAAACATACAACACAGAAAAAGCAGATGTCCAGAAAGTCTCCGATTACCTTTCTTACGGTTTCAGCACTGTTTCCGTCTTCCGAGCTAAGCCAGTGTACTCTGCTCATGCCTACTTTCTAGGCTTGCAATGCTTTTCTTTGGGCACCACTGACTCGTATTTTAGGTTGGCATTTAAAATGTAACTCTTAATGGTGACATTGAGAGGAATTAAAAAGAGATCAGAAATCAACATTTTTCAGGAAAAAACTGGTTGTGAATAGCAGTTCTTGTGCCTTGCTTCTAAATCCTTCAGCATCAGTCTGCAGTTAAGGAAAGAGCAAGAGAGATTCCAGAGACAGAGATGCTTTACCAAAGAGGATGTGTGTGTGCAGAGGGGGGTGAGTGCTAATTGACTCCCTTTGCTCCTTGTGTCCAAGCCAACCTGGCAATGAAATCAAGTGGAATTCAGTGGGGATGTAAACCATAAAGGCAAGAGGAACAATGCCTTTCCCAGCTACTGCCTTATGTTTTCCCTCTCTGGGGCCTTGGGAGGCTGCTGCTGCATTGGTGGAGGATGGCTGGAATGTGCATTCATAGCAAAAAAGTCAGTTTAAAAACATTTCCAGGTGAGTGTCAGTGTGCTACTGATCAAAATGAGGGTTGATTGCAAAACTAAAAATGAAGCAAACGCTTTGCATATTTTGGGGGCCTGCTGCTGCGTGTGTGCGTGTATGTGCTTATACACTCTTCCTTAAGCATTGTGAATTGAATTAATCATGGAAGAAGAGGCACGCAGTGCTATTCTTGATGCAGTTCCACAGCTGGTTTATATGTTTCAGCTGGAGTAAGACCTGGGTTAGGAGATATGGGAGGGGCCAGGCCTTGCTCTCCAACTGCTATATTTGTGAGCAAGATTTAAAGGCAGTCTAATGTGTTCTGCACGACTTGAGAAATTTTAGACTGTATTCCATATTTACTGGGTCTGCAGAGTGAATATGGAGCACAGTATAAAATTTCTCAAGGGAAAGAGCTATTTCATCTCAGCTTCTAGGAATGCTCAAGTTAAATGTCTGGGCCTACTTGGGTACCACAGCTATTGAAATAAAGCACATGAAATCCCGCATTCAGTTGCAACACCCCAGAAATGCAGCCTTAATGCTTCTGAGAAGACCCCACAAATCACCAGTTCTGATCAAGCACCGGTGCCCCTGAAGCCAGGCTTATTTATATCAGCCCAGAATCTGGTTCGTGGAGTAGATACATGTTCTTCATCTCACTAAGACCTCACAAATTTCCCAGCCCTACCTAAGCCTATAGCAGCTTTCTGGCTCACTGATACTGGTTTGAGTTGGATGAGTTAAGGTTAAAGAGACTGATCAGTACATTGACGCCTTTCAGCTGGGTGCAAGTAGTCTGAACTAACCCACTTTCTCCCTATGAATACTTACAACATAAACAGCTTCCTGGCGGTGCAGATGGACTGCTCCATTCAATCCAGCCTTATTTTGTTCTGTGAGAGGAAGCAAAATGACCACAGCTTATTTGATTGGCTCTAGATTCATTGCCTCATTCTGTTTTCTCAACAAGGCCAAACCCAACCTGTGTCAGTTACCTGGAGCTGGACTGGACCCATCACTTTTAATACTTTCCTTTGAGGAAGGAGGGAGCTGCTAAAAAGTTCCTTCAGGTTTCCTCATTTTCCCTCCCATACTAATCCAGTCATTTGGGATGTCACCATCTGTCCTTAGGTGTTGTCAGGCTGCTGTGCAGTGCTCATTGGCATGCCAGGCCCACATTAATGTTGTCTCACAAAGCAGCATGTAAGGATGTTACGGCAATACAAAAGGAAGGTTTTGTTAGCTGTCATGGTGAAGAGAGAAGGCACTGGAAAACAGTAGTTTAAAGCTTGGTGCGGTGCTCCTCCAGTGACTGTTACCTTAACCTTCAAGTGCCTCAGTTTTCCTACTAGTAGAGAATAGAGGTAAATAGGGGAAAATTGGGAAAATTAAATTAATCTACTAATTAACATCTGTAAACCCCCTACATGATCAGTGCAAATACTTGTGTGAGACAATCAGTGTACTGAAAGGTCTGCTAATTCATAGTCCCTCGCAGGTGTAGGTACAGGAATAGCACTCCCCTGTAGGCAGGGCTGCCTGCAGCTGGCTAAGAGAGGACAAGCAGAAGCAGCAAGGTGCCTTGGGAAACAGACGGGAATTGCAAGGACCGGGAAGAGGTCTCGAAATCCCACCCAGCCTATAGGTTTCCTGCTGAGCTGGTGCTGCAAGAGGGAAGAAAGCATGGTACTTTGCCTCAAAAGCTTCTGACTTGCTTTCTGTGCTTGCCCTCATTTAGTTGCCAGGGGTGTCTGGCGCAGCACAGTGGAAAATCAGAACTGAGTAGGGACTTCCTCCCCAGTCCCATCAGCCTGTGGGGGACTCACACTGGCAAGGCCAGAGCCTCCAGTTCATATAGAGCTCATGGTCAGAGTGAAGTGGGCTGAGGAGCAGTGAGAAGGCAGGGGATTCCATCACCTGGTGTTCGGATGATCACAGATGCATTGCTAGGAAGGATGTGAGGCATATATTTGCAATATGGCCATAGGCTGGCAGCATCAAGCTGTGAAGGCAGAAGAGGCTGAGAAGAGTGCTGGTGCTTTTCTGTGCAGAGGTGGTCTGTGGCAGGAACGCTGTGCTGTTGGATGAGAGAGAAAGGGGAAGCCTCAGGGATGCCTGAGCATGTTGAAGAGGTCATGCTGAGCTGGTGCTTTCCACCTACCTGTCATTCCTTCCTTGCTCAGCCATATCTGTTGCTCCCTGACCCAGTCCTCCGCTCCAGGCAATACTTTGTGTTGGGGCTTTTTTGCCCCTCTCAGCTTCTCATCAAGGTGTAAATAATGCTTCCCACTCTATGTGGGTCTGCAGGGTTCTGCTATTCTCCTGCAGGGCTAAAAATAGTCTGCAGCAAAGCAGCTGCTCTGTAGAATTTATCTGACTGAAAGATTAGATTGCGCGAAATGCATGAAAAGGGCTAGATCCTCACGGCTGTTATAAATCCTCATTTACAACATAGATCACAGCTGTAACCAACATGTAAATCACAACGCTCCCTTCTGGTTTGAAAATCTATGAATCCACGAAAATTGGCATAATTGCATTGATTTGAGGAGGGCTGCTGTGATTTACACTGGCTGGGGACGCAGCCCAGCGTACGCCCATCCTGTTAGAACAAATTACAATTCTCTCTGTGGCGCAGCAGCTCAGCATCCAGGCAGGCTGGGTCAGCAGCAGCGTGCTGTGCCTCCCATCAGCAACCGTGCTGCTCCTGGGACCCTGAGAGGAGCAGCGCTCGCAGCTCCCCTCCCCGAACTCTAAGCCTGTGCCTTTGCCTCCCTGTTAGGCTGTGTTTGAAAAACAGCTGCTGCCCAGCAAAGTGGTACAATGTAAGAAATGTAAAAGTGGCAATGTTTTGACCAGAAGAAGCCTGGGGGGGGGGGGGGGGTTCACAAGCTAGCTCGTCCTGTCAGATGTGTGGTTCAGGAAATGCTTGTGCTGAATGCATCCTGCACTTTTGCCCATATACCCTTCTGAAGCCTTCAGTGCCAGCTCCTTGGCAGAGCTAAGGATACAGGCACAGTAAACATCAAATCAGATTCAAAGCTATCAAGCCTTTGCTGTGTGCAATGAAGGGATCTTCCTTTCTGGCTGCTGCATAAGTGAAGGCTGCTGCAAAATTAGACAGGTTGCACAAATAGCAAAGGGGAAATACAGAGAAGAATCCCAAAGAATGCATTTTATTCTGCATGCAACCTATAAGAAAGCTCAAGATTGTTAACCATTAATTGACTTTATATGGGATTGTTTTCAGGTAGAATAGTAATTCACCTTAAAGTCTCCGGAATAAGAATCAAAGTTGTTAGTCTCACATAGCATTTATGAAAACCTTTGTTGATGCTGAAAGCTGTATTTAAGGCTACACTTGCGCTTGTCTTACAATGGCTTGTTTTATGTTCTTACAGCTTCCTGAAAAAATTGTTCCTCCAAATTAAACTTTCAATGCCTGTCCTTTGCTTGGGAGCAGAGGTCTGTTGTTTTGGAGAAAACATATTGACCAAGTTTCTAAGAAAAAGTGGGGGAAAACGTCCCTTTTCTATAACCAGATTGCATTTGGATTCTTTTGCATACTATATAATCTTGATTGAATCGGCATGTTAAAAATATGTGGTTTGCTTAATTCTCACTCAGGCCTGGAGTCAAGGTCAATTGATTTTGGACATGTTCAATGAACACTTTTTGCTGTGCTTAGAGTCATGAGAGTGCAAGTCACAACAAATAAATATTGACAAGACTGTGGGAGTGCAGAATGTGGCCAAATTCATATTTTGACTGCATAGTTGTATCTCTCCTAGGGATATTGATGTTGGTTTTGCATATTTTCATAATCCAGGCTTTGGAGGACTTTCAGGTTTGGATTTTTGTATAAATTGTCTGGTTGTGGTGCCATGATGGATGTTCAATTTCCCTGAAGATCTGTGCAAATAATAGATCTCATTTTGGTGACCAACCTGAAACCTGCAGTTTCTCATGAATAAACAATAGAACCAGAGCGTTTCATCCAGCTCTTTTGCAACAGCCACTTCCAAAGCAGAGTCCTGAGATTGTATCAGGGATATGAGTCTGCCACCAGTTTCAGTCATTAGCAAGTAAAAGAGACAGAGGCACTAAATGCAGTGTGTACACCCTCTCCCTCACCCCTTCTTTCAAATACTGGTCTTTGGTGAGGAGGGGATGTTTGTTCATCCCACCTCCTTGGTCCCCTGACCTGCACTGTGCTCATCAGGGTGCTCCTGCCTGTGCTAGACTGCCTGACATCTCTGCCACGGCAATGAAAGACAGGCGTGTGCTCTGAAACATCCTGCAAAATAATCAACCTACTGACATGTTTTGCAGTCTCATTCTCTACTATCTTGAAAGGAAAGTCATCCTGGACACATTCAGTATGAAAACTGCCCCTGTCTGCAGGTTTTACTGGCACTTGCCACAGCTGGCTCCAACACAAGTTTCTGTGAGCTAGGTGTGGCCCCGAAAGCCTCCATCCCACTCATGCCAGGCCTGTCCTGGCTTGCTTGCGTGAGGAAAAGAGCTCACACTTGATGTGCAAAAACCCTCTATGAGAAGGATGTCCTGACCTAGCTACAAATAGGAGAAGAATGTCTTCTCAAGCAACACACACAGTCTTCTGTCCTCTTTTCAATCTTGTGCTGCTATCCTTCCTCCCCACCCCATTGCCAGGGAAACCCTTTTCCTTTGGCAGATGCTGCTCTGATAATGAAATTGCTTTTGTGGAACAGCCCTGCCTTGTCAGAAAGCCTGCTTTTGGTGAGTCTTTTCTGGCTGGCTGGGCTGAGAGGGTGGTAATTCAAATTATCCCCGTGTGCGTGCATGAAAGGACTGCTTGACATCTGCAGCTGGCTACCTGATGGGTGGTGTGCCACATGGCTTTACCATCTACCCTCCCAGGGAGCTACCTAACATGCAAGCAGGGCAGGTCCCTGGCTGCACCTCAAGTTCCCCTGTGGCTGGTGGGCTGGTGCCTGCCACTGAAGCAGGTTGTTCGCTTCCTGCTTAGTGGGTGTTTATATTACACTATGAAACGAAGCACAATATCGAAGCTGGCTGAGACTGCGTTGTAAGAAAATCCTCTGATCTTGCTAGCTCTTCTCAGTGTTTAGCCTTTTATCAGGACATGAGCTCATCGCTGTTTCAGGCTAAAGCAGAGCTTTGTATGGGTGCTTTGCTTTCACTCTTAAAATTCTGTATTTGACTTGCAGCTTGTGTCAGAAAGGGCCTGATCACAAAAAAAGGAGATGCTTTCAGCAGGGAAGTTAGCAGTCACTTACACATCACTCTTCCAAGGAATACAGGTGTGCAAGGAGAGAAGAGTCACACATCTCTCTTTACATCGGGTTTTCAGAGCATCCATCTAGATACTAATAATCTTCTGCAGAAGATCACCAATTTCTTTTATGTCACCGAGAGCTCTAGTTGCCTGGCAATACCCAGTAACATCCAAGTGCTTCAGAGGACTGGATGTAAACTGCAACATCGGTGCATTGTAAGTGGAGGCAGGCATATTTCAAGGTTTTAACAAAGGAAAAGTTAAACAGACAGCTGAAATGAGCTCTTTTTATTCACGCGATATTTTATTCCTTATGATAACCATCTTTTGTTGGAGATTTATTAAATAATCTCCAACAAAACCTCCCCCAGCCTTTGTCTGATGTTTTAATTTTTTGTTGTTGATCTGTGTGTCACATTCATGATCCTGTTGTTGCTGAAATTTAGACAAGGGGATGTCTGACTAGGATATCCAGAGCCTTGTCAGGATATGCAGGGCAGGACTGAGGAACATGGCTTGAGGTATCATCCTGCCTTGGTGCTGGCTGAGCCATCTTGAGGGGTGTCACAAGTCTCCTGACATGTGAGCATGGACTCACCTCCTTTGTGGTAGTGAGCGTGGGTTGTATGAACTGATGGACAGCTTACCAGCAGGGCCAAATAGTCAGTTCTTCAAGATATGACCATAATGCTTTCCCCAGGTCAAGATTGCTAACAGCTCATTTAAAACTGTCCAGGAGACTTGGTGATAGATTTAGCCTCAGCTTCCAGAGCTGACACACTGGCAACCCCAGCATAACACCTGATCTACTGCAGAAGAAACACTCATCCTTCTCTGAACACAGGACAGAAGGTGAAGGCTCTGTTTACCATAGCTGAGGAAATATATGATAGAAATGAATTTTAATAGAGCCTAGCTGTGAAAGTTACCCCTGCTTAACTTTATGGTGTAGCCTGTTTATTTGTATTGTAAACTCTAATTCAGCAAGGACTAGTTCAAATTGTGCTTTTAAATTCAAAGGTATGTAAAATGGCTGTGTAAAGGACAGTTGACCCGCTATTTAAGTGTTTTTTCTTGCTCAGATTACAGTTGCTCTTAGTCTGGAGTAACAAAGAGCTTTCTAGAGATGTCTGAGAAAATGATCTCAAGCTGTTTTCCAGGTGATCTGGGTTTCTTAACTGCATTTCTCCTTTTTCTCTTAACAGACTTGAAGTGGTGCCTGCAGTAGAAAGACAAGCTGACATACAACAGGCCATTACAAATGGAAAGAGGAGTCTGATGCTTCCTTTAGCTGTCCACCAAAAGACTCACCATCATGCGCATATTCTATTACTGGGTGAAGAACAGCTTGGCACCATTCACACTTATAATCATCACAAAGGCGATGCTGGACAAGACCAAACTATTGTATTCTGAGTCAAGAAAAGTGGCCTAGTATATAGGCCTATTGAAGTCTCCCTGTCAGATGTACACCTGGCTACTTCTTGTTCTGCTTCTTGATTCCTCATGCTTTTAAGCACTGCTTGGTCTGAAGTGGCCAACGCACTCTGAACTTCACTTGCTTCTCCTGGTATATTCTCTAGAAATGAGAACAGAGAGCTGTGCTGATCCCAAGGATCATGTTCACCTCCTCTTTCTGTGCCAGGATTTTGCAGTGGCATAAACTCATGCTTTCTCAGAATCTCCTTTCAAGGTTCTTATCATAACTATTAGAAGTCAAATTATTCTTTGTTTTAGTAGCATAAAAAATACACAGAGGTAGACAAATCAGTGAATTATCATCCTGTTTCCTATCACATTTTCTTTAGCATTTTCAAGTGCTCTTTGGGTTAAGGTCAGTCTTTGGAAGCTGATGATACAGCCTTATTCCCAGAAAAAGTGGTAAAATGGTTTTCCAAAATATCCGTTTTCAATATTCCATTTTCTAGAATAACCATAAGAGCTTCCTTTTTCACACACTGTCACAATTGCAACATAAGAACTTTCACGGCTGTAAATTTTCACAAGGAAGGATGCAATATATTTCTACTGTATCTGACCCTATGCTGTCCCATGCATTGCACAGTCATTTCTATTTTTACCATTCTGGGTGGGAGACACACTCGTCCTAGAATAGTAGAGAGTTATAGTCATGTAGAGTTGGTCTGAACATCAATGTAAATTGCAAGAGGCAGAGAATCTGACTCTGTGCCTATAAATTTTATCAAACCAGTTGCTTGTCAAATTTCATTTTTGCTTTATTTAATCATTAGATATTACTGGAAGAAAATTGTACATTCTGCTGTTAGTTCTTCTGATGTAAATCTGGAATAAGAGCCTAATTCTTATCTCCTTCAGCCTGGCATCAGTAGAAATCAATTCCAGTGAAACTTACTTTAGCTTTAAGTTCCATATTCACAATATAATGTGGTCTTTGTGGTTCTTAAAACAGATGCATGGAAATAATAAAACTATAGAATGGTTTGTTTTTAAACCCAAAAGGAAAGGATTTAAAAGCTCACCCAGTTCTAACCCCCCTGCCAGGGACACCTTCCACTAGACCAGGTTGCTCAAAGCCTTGTCCAACCTGGCCTTGAACACTGCCAGGGATGGGGCAGCCACAGCTTCTCTGGGCAGCCTGTTCCAGTGCCTTACCACTCTCATAGTGAGGAATTTCTTCCTAATGTCTAATCTAAATCTACCCTCTTTCAGTTTAAAGCCATTCCACCTTGTCCTATTCCTCCTTGCCCTTGCAAAAAGTCCCTCTCCAGATTTCCTGTAGGCCCCCTTCAGGTACTGGGAAGCAGCTTCAAGGTATCCCCAGAGCCTTCTCTTCTTCAGGGTGAACAAGCCCAGCTCTCTCAGCCTGTCTTCATAGGAGAGGTGCTCCAGCCCTCTGATCATCTTCGTGGCCTATTCTGGACTCACTCGAGCAGGTCCACATCCCTCTTGTGCTGGGGGCACCAGAGCTGAACGCAGTACTACAGGAGGGGTCTTAATCCAGGCCAGCTAATTTCATATCATAGTATTTACTTCTGTATGCTGTACTGTATTCTGCTACACACTTTTGAGCATCAGACATTCATTGAGCTAGCTTTAGTTAAAAGAATAGCTACTGGCACATGCTGAGTCAGCTATCAGGTTTATAGGGAGAAGTAAAGCTGATAATTCTTGCAATAGTACCTGAAGCAAAAGTGTGGCTAATTTAGCAACTATCTACCATTCAAAGAGCGATCAGCTTCCATCTTAATGTCTTGGAAATGCCCTCCATGTGTTGTATGATCCTTTCTGCAAATTTATCCTGGGAATAGTTAATAAATGGGATTATGCGGCCTGGTCAGTTTATCTTCTGTGGGACTGAGATCACTGCAAAACAGTAGAAGAGGTGCTTGAGATCAAAGATGAGAGCCTAAGTCAGCAGTTGCAAGCACTGGGGACAGGAGTGGCTGTGGGAAAGGTAAGACCCAGGCTGGTTATGTATAAATTGAACAGAAGCCTTGGTTCTTCACAAGAAAGTACTTTGTGTAACTGGGGAGCGGCACAAGTTATCATCACCCTTAAGAACAGACACATACTCTGCGCACATGGGACAATGGCAGCACCTTTTAGCTAAAGAGAGGTAATACTCCTATGGATAAGGGGCAGAAGATATGCCTGACGGGGAATTTATCCAAACTGGTGCCATTTGGCTTCTTCTTGGCAGTTCCCACGTACAAAGTGTTCAGAAAAGGACATCTAGCTAAAGGGTGTTAGCTCTCCAATTACCCTTGCCTAGTTATAATGGCTCCCAGAGGCCCATTCTTTGCTACTATAAATTAGAATAACCCTTAATGTTGACTAATTTGCCTGTGCCCTTTACCAGGGATGAGGGTGATACGCAGGAGATGTAGATCCTAGATAGATGCTTTCTCCCCTCATAGCTTCAAGGCTTCCTTATCCACCTCAGCCCAGACAGAAGCAGGGATCAGTTACAATCCTAACTTCCTGCTAAGGGTAAGAAGAAGCCACCTAGGCAGGATATCACATGGGCCAAACTAAACCCATGCAGAAACATACCACCATTCTGTTGTGCAGAAAGCCTGCACAGCAAGGTATTACTCTTGCAAGCTGCTGCCTGCCTCCGTCTCCCATTTCCACACATGCTGCCTTACTGGTGCGCTCACTCAGGGTGAAGGCTGAAGCATCCTTGGCCTACGAACAGGGTATTGCTAGCTGGGCCAAGTGTTTGTGTAGGACTGTGCTCCTGATGGCTTGTGCAGTTACACCAAGACACCACTGATCACACTGCATTCACAGCCAGTATGTGCCAGGCAGCCCTGAAAAGTCAGAGCAATCATTTCCAGTTCTCTAGCTATAGGACGGCCCAAACACGAATGTGTAATTTAAGGAAAAGGGAAAAGACCTTGTGTGAGAAAAACTTCACCTGAAAGGAACAGGTTTGTTCTGCTTTAGTCTGTGTTGTTCAATTGCCTCTTTCCAGTAACAGACCTGGTGCACTGCTGCTGCACTTTCAAGGCCAGGCAGCAGAGGTAACTTCCATCCTGAAACTGGTGATCTGATAAAGTGCTAGAGGTGAAGGTGCAAGGCAGAGATATTACCCCAGCCTGGAAGCTCCTTTAAGTTCATAAAAGTTCTGAGTGGCAGCTCGGATTTAAGAAGTTCCAGAGGAGCTCCCGCAGCCCCACCAGTGGCTGATGAAAGTTGGCACATTTATTTTGACAGTGCAAAGCTGGGAATGGGGGTATTCATATTAGGTGTCATGAGGCACCTCACCCTCCAACCTTTGTTAAGCTCTGTTTAGGTAACCTGAAGATCTTGGATTTCCCTGTCCTGTCCTTTGCACCCTCCCAGCAGCTTGGAGAACTCACTCCCCCAAAGAGTAATCTGGGGGGGGGTGCGGGGAAGTTGAGCGATTCTTCAGCCATGTCAGTTCCCTGATCCACTTCTTCCAGTGGAGCAAATGCTTGTCCCAGCACAGCAGATAGGTGGTTTGAGGAGGGAACCAGTAGTGGAAAGAGACTAAGTCTACTAAGCCAGCACTGCCACCAAATAAACATGCCTCGAATTGCAGCTTCTGGAAGCTCATCTATCAGTTGTGCCTTTCCACAGGGTGACAGGGAGCAGGAGCTGAGCCTAGGAGCTAAGGTTTGTGTTTGCTTTGAGAAGCAAGTTTATTTCAGTTAAACCTAAAAGAAGCCAGATATTCTTTTGTTTAAGTTTATCCAGCCAAACCACTGTCAGTTGCCCTGTTTCCCTGAGAATTAATCTCCTCTGAGTTCACTGCCGTGCCTGAAGTTTACTCTGGAGAGAAAGGGAGCAGAACTGAGCTATTGCAGCTCATTTCCCTTCATTTTTCTGAAGAAAATGAATCCATGACATGTAGATACCTGTGTGTTACCTCCTGGCTTAGGCAGAAGGTAAGTGAAGGCATTTAACTGCACCCAAATGCTTGCAGAATGGCTGTCAGCCACAGACTGAAAGGGCCAGCATGATGCTGGGCAGGAAGAGCACGTGAAGGACAAGGAGGCTGTCTCCCCTTTCACTGACACGAGTGTTTATCAAGAGAGTTCTTTACCACTATTGTTATGGCCCTGGAGTAAACTGAGCAAACAGCAAGACTCAGGTCAAAGTTCAAATGATCCTGGCTCTTCATGCATTCACCTTACCTGGCTGCTCCCACCTCTCGTGCAGCACAGAATAAGCATTGCTAAGGTATTTGTTATGGTCAATGCTGAAGAATACCCATTTTCATAGTCCTGCACCCTGGCCAGACTCCATCTCCTCTTCTCCTCTCCCCCCCCCCCATGTTTTTTATAGGGACTGCAGGTGCTGCAGATAGTCAGCTGTTAGAAGGACTTGGCTGACCAACGTGAGGCTTAATTGTTTGCTCTGAGCTGTACCCATGAAAACAAACCTTTATTTTTCTCTTTCTCTCAGTCTGTTTCCTTCTGTTGCTTCAACAAAGCAGGAAGGAACCCCTAGCCCTTCCTAATGCAAGGAACAGAAAGTTCCTTACATCAAAGCAGTAAGGAACCCCTAGCCCTGGCACTGATTTCACTGAACTGGAGAGTATTCAGCTGCACTCAGACCTTGCCCTCATCTCTAATGATGAGATGGTGAGATTTCACAGTGGGAAAACAGTCTGCTCCTGTCTCTGAATGTGTGGAATTGCACAAGGGAATGTCATGAATGAGAATGTTTTTCTCTCTCAGCATAACTTTTGAAATCCCACTGGACAATCTGTGTGACTGGCAAAACTCTCCCATAATTCTGAGTGCTATGGCCCATCCCAAATCTTATCTCACATTAACGAATTAAAGAACATGCCAGTATTTCTCCACCAAAGGTTTCCAAAAATGCTGTGGAGAAAGCCTCTGCCTTCTTCACTCTCACTGGCTGGGAACAAGTGGTGAAGCTGGAACCCCTAGCTCTAAATGGGTTGGACCGGTTCTCATCGCTGCTCCTCCCTGGCTTGGGGCTGCCACCACCTTCCCCAGGGATGGCTGAGTCCATCTATCCAGATGCCTTGGGAATCTCTAGCCTGGATTCATTGCTGCTTCTGATTCCTGGAGAGTGCTGCAGGCACCAGGGCTGATCTAGAGAAGGAGCCAACAGAGGTGGGACAGATCTCATGTACCTGGGATGCGTTCTGCGCAGGGTATCAAGCTAGGAGAGTCTTCCTTTCTTAATTTCTTGAAATTTAAAGGGAAAAGGTAGGCCAGTGATCCCCCAGATCCCTACAGGCAAATGGATTCTTAGCTGGTGCAGATCACCAGGATGTTATTGGACTGAATTCCAGCCAAAAGCCTGGCCCCATGTCCTTTAAATGGAAGCAATACTCAAAATCAGCATAGAAAATAACGCCTTCTTTTTATATGCAACAAATGATTGCCCCTTTGGAGGTGCTAATGTTGTTTAATTCTTTTGCTCAGAGTCCTGCCAGGGAGTTCAGTGCTGGACAATACAAATAAAAGCCATCCCCATATTGAAGGGCTGACCACTCAAGATATACTGCAGACTGGTTTTGCCAGGGCATAAATAGGAGAGCATGGTTTCATATTTGGCACTTCTACTAATGATGAAACACAGGACATATTCAGTAATTAATAAGCCTAAGAGGTTTTTTCCCAGTTGGTTTTGGGGAGGGGGGAAATGCCATAAAGTGAATTTAGAAGAGTTCAGATGGGGAAGTAGCTAGAGAGTAGTGTTTAGCAAGGGAGAGGAAGACAGACTATTCAGGGCAAAATCTCCCCACAGGAGAAACTTACCTTAAAATCCCTTCTTAAATAAATCAGCAGTTCTTTTCTAAATAATCCCATTTAATGCGCATGTACTGCAAACCGACTAATTCATCACCCACATAACAAAACTCACAGAGTTAAACCATGTTTTCTAATTTAACAAAAGTATCTGACAGCAAAGGGCCACTAAAAAACTTAAGTACACTTCTTCAAAGGCCAAAGACAATCAACCAAACCTTACTATGCTTTTCTGGCTACATGAAGCCTGTATTTCTAGCCATGCTTTAATTGTAAATTAAGTCCATGATGTAATTATAAAGAAAATCTTGGCTGCAAGGATAAGGAAAGTAGTAGTACCCTTATTTTGGCTGCCTAGCTACGTACACCTGCACAGGCAAACAAGGTACCTGTACCATTGCAGAATTCAAACAAACTCGTGTAATTCTAGGTTGTGATTCTCTTACTTATTGCTTATTACTGTATAAAGTTTTCCAGCTTGTGTCCAGATTTATATATAAATAAATATATATATAAACCTTGCCTGCTTTCTTCACAAATGTCAAAGAGTAAGGATTGATACCTGCCATTCACACAGTTCTGGAGGTGATGTACACCTTTAGTTGCATGCTTTTGCCAACTTGTCTGCATGGTTATTTACTCAATATTTACAACATACCTTTTATTAAGAAAATAATTATATTTGGTTATCTATTTAGAGGGTTTCATGTGGCAGAAACCATCATTAAACATAGATGCTTACTCATGGTAAAGGAGGAGGGGAAAAGTTACAAAGAAAGCTGTATTAAGAGACTGAACACATCCACAGATACAATTAGCTAACAATGTGATTACCGTTGGATTGAAAACTGAGTGTTTGGGCATTTCTAAAATCCTTCAGGAGCATCTGCACTTATAATACACTGATACTTTAATGCACTTTCTTACTGTAGAACTTGAAGTGCGAAATTCTCACATAACAGTTTCAAAGGTTTGCATTCTTTACATGACCTCATATCACACTGGCATTCATAGGAATTTACTGTAAATGCAGGGTCAGGCCCTGCTACAAGTTTCTGTTTTCTATGTCTGTTAGGGAAACATAAGAAGCAGCAGATACTACACGTGCAAATTTTCACTTTCGTCTCTAGGTGGGTATGAAGAGTTGGTCATTAGTTAATGATGACATAAAAGCTGACATTTGTGATAAGCCCACAGTTCCTTCAGGCTTCCTGGAAGGCTGCAATTCTATTAGTCAGATGCTGTAAAAGTTGGGTTTTTAATTACCTTGGAGTCAAGTTAACTCTTCCCTTGCTGAGCTACTAGGAATCACTCATGGATACGTGTCTAAGGGAAGGATCTGGCCTCCATGTTTCAATTAACATCAATTTAAATACAGGGTAAAATACAAATCTTTTCCTATGGCATCCAACAAACATCTTTCCTACCTCTTTGTCGTCATCCTTCTTGATTCAGGGTTCACATTACTTCCTTCACGTCTCACCCTCAATCTCACACTTGCCACCACTGACAGTCAGATTACCTGGAGCAGGGGACCTGAGCACAGTCAGGAAGCAGGTCCGTACTGTAGTTTGATGATGTCAAAAAGTCAAAAAAAGACTGTGAGAGGGGATCTCAGGACAGCATGCTGGCAAGCAACCAAGAGGAGCATGTCAGCTGCTGAGTTTTGTAAACTAGCAGCGATCCTTTTGCCACTGTGGATTGCAAAAGTGGTGGTGCTGCCAAAGTTTATATGCCTCTGGCATCCTGACTAAGAATGTTTTTGTTACATCATACGTATGTGCAATAGGGCTTGGATTTTTGCTAACTAGCAGTGAGAGTTTTGGCTAGATGAAACACAGGTGGTTAAGTGTGTACCTGAGCATCGGAATTCTAGCTGGGGCTGCACCTAAACCAAGAGGAAATTGCCTTATTTTTTTATCGGTTGTTGGGGCAGTAATGAGGGAAGAGGGACATCGCTCCACTTCGGTCACAAGTCTAACCAGTAGTACTGTATTGTTCTGTAGCAGGTGCTACTCTGCTATGTGTAATCTGACTTTCTGCACATTGTATTGTATAACAGAATTTTGGATATGCTCCAGCTTGTAGCTAATAAACATTGTAATGGAGCATAAGACTGAAGACCAAAGGCTTGGGGTGGGGTTGTCTTTTTTTACCCCTGCGGTCCATACCTTGAGTTGTGAGATTAAATGTGCACTAGGTCTTTTCCTAATGAAGTTTATCCTTCTGAGGTAAGGACTAGTTGTCAGTAGGGACTTGATCTGAAGAGTATCGAGTGAGGTCTTAGACTAATCTCTTAAAGAAGTCCAGCAAACTTTCACCAAAGGATCAGGAATCTCAAAACTGAAATGGCACTATTTTCATGTCTGTAGTATATGGTCAGACACCATCATTTAATTCCTGTATTGTTTGCTGTTTTCTTAGTTTCACCAACATAAGCAGTTTTGCACCACCCTTCTTTAAGAAGGTAAGTACTATATTCAAAGATGATCAAGACCCCACTTGGAGCCATCACTATGAAAGGTGCTGGTACAGGTAGAAAAGTTGGGCAATATTCAATGGAAATAGAATCATGATATTGAAAGAAACAGGGTGAGAAAATTAGCCTTGCAAAATGCAGGCACAGTTGCCTCCCCTGCTCTGTCTTCTTTGTGACCTGCAGTGAGTAACTGAGAAATTCCACAGCCACTCTTTCCCACCTTGTTGACTCCACTACCCTCTGAACAGGGGCTCAGAGAAAGCTCAGCTGTTTGTATAGAAGCAGCAGAGCTACATGGCTTGTGCTGTCCAAGATAGTGAGCAGCAGATATGGTGGCTGCTACATGAGCAGACAAACCTTTCCTGCAGTGGAGAAGTTGCAACCCTGACTGCAGCTGTAACAAGTACAGGTACTGTGCTATTGCTGACACAGGTACACCCATCACACTCCTAAGCCAGAGCCCTGCACTAGCTCTCAATTCTTTCATCTGTAAAAGGATGTAACAGGGTTGCTATGCCTCACAGACATGAAGTTTAGATAATTACAAGTGTGAGACACTGAAATATACTAGTAGAAGTACCTCAGATAAAGAATTGTTGCTCTGTCAAGGCTAATGTAATTTTCCCTAGGCTGTCCTTTCCAGTTGTATTTTGAAGGGCAGAGATACGGTTCTCTTAAACTCTGAGGAATAGTGCTGCTTGATGGCTTTTATTTTTTGTGATAGTCTATAGGGCTTTTCCATAAGGGATCAAAACATCTCTACAGTCCTTGCTCACCGCATCCTCCTTCTTCTTCCCTTTCCTACTCCTTTGAACTTGGATATACACTCCACTGAAGTATTCAGATAAGTAGCAGAAAATTCTGCCTGAGCTGGTACCAGTTTTATATGTTCTAGATTACAGAGTTGCATTGGACCAGCTTTCAGTGGGGAGGTAAAAAAGAGGTGAAACATCATGAGGTGGGCGCAATACCCTCAAGAGTAAGATCTTGGATCCTAAACTGACAAGTTACCCCAGGGAAACTGAACCACTTAGCTCCCAAATCCTTCCCAATCATAATTTATAACAAAAGAAGTATCTTTCCTCAAGTTAATACTTGAGCTTCTTCTCATCTTCTGTACCACTTTTCTGAAATGGCTGCAATACTAAGTTAATCTTTTTGGATACAAGTTGATGCTGCACATCATTAGATTTCTCTTTTTCATTCGCTGAGGGTCCAGTGGTTCTAGCAAGCTTCAAAAGAGATTCCACATTTTGTTAAAGTACTTCACATTTCTCTGTGTCAAAGTCTGTTTTGGTTTTTTTCCAGGACTGTACAAGCTCACACTACCTACCCAGTCTGTCTGTCCACACCACTCTCACGTGTTCCTGAGTTGCTTGTGAAGGTTACATGAGCCTCAAAGCCTCCAAAGGGTTCCTTTTGCCTGGGTTAGCACAATCAGAATTAATCCTCCTCTAGAAATCCCAAAAGTCCCTTTTTCCCACTGCTTACAAAGAAACTTTCCCTTGGTAGGGAGGGTAGGATCTTAGAGGCCCAGCAACAACATCAGTGACCTAAAGTTATCACTTTTGCTTTGCAAACCATCTATAGGGAAACAGAGAGGATGCAAAAGCTGGGGAGATGTTTGCAGCCAAAACACCTACTTTTGCTCTGCTGTAGCTGAGCTTCAAAGCCTTCTTGTAAAATATTAAGTGTTCACTTAGGAAGCTTTGAATACTGTTGTTTATAATGTAACATCCCAGAACTTCAACACTGCTGAAATCCCCAAATGTGCAACCTTCCTTAAAAAACACTGCTATGGTTGCAGTACTGGTACAGTCCTATTTTTTCCTCACCCTTCCTTTCTACTTATCCAGCTTAGCTATAGATCTAATAAACATCTTTTTACAAAGCAGGGACAAGAGGTGGTTTCCACTTCTAAAGTCATCTCTGCTCCTGAAATGGGACAGAGGTAGTGTTTGTGCTGTTCTGCTATGTTACGCATTCATGCTTCATCAGGGCACTTTCAGGCCTTACTGCTTACATGAGACATACAGCAGTCTGTTCATAACAGCAATCTGGTGTGTGTATACTCAGCCCTTCTGTTCAGGTTAAACTCTGTGTTCACCCCAGCAAAATGTTTTATCTGTTCCCCTGTCTATCCCTGTCATTCGTGGTGTCTTTCTGCTCAGCATATATGACTATTTCATTCTCTGTGCAGAACTACACCTTCTTCTCAAAGAGCTGGAAAAGCCTACCAGAAGGATCATCTAGCAGTGGTTCAGAGTTGAGCAGATATGGCTGGTCTGACCCTCAGAAATCATTCTTTTGTGACATCTAACAGGTAACAATACATTTGTTCTTTGTCCATTGTCTCTGCAGAAAAATATAGCAGTTCCTGCTACTCGTCTGGAATTACCAAATTGCACCAGTGCCCTAGTCTATGATCTCCTTTTCTAGGGTAACATGTGCAAGGGTGACCAGGAGAGACACTACCAAGCACAGAAAAAAGCAATTTCATAGTTGGGAAATAAGCTGTTAATAGAGATTCCTTCATAGTGATAAGCAGTTTATTGCTGGCTTATACCTAAAATGAAAGGTTAAACTCACATTTTTTATGCTAGTAACTATTTTTTCCTGAACTTTTTTTTTTCATTTCTGCTGTTGATTTGACCCCAGGAACAGCCTGTGACTGTTAACCTCCCATGTGGGTAACATGCTGACAGGGGAAAAAGAGGTTTGTCTTTCTGATTTAAAATTCTCTAACAAGGACAGAAAGAAAGAATAAAAGTATTCTCAAAAGGAAATGAATCCTTTATGCAGGTTGTTCCAGAAGCATTCTTGAAACCCTCTGTCCTCTGTGAAAGCAAAGCGTGAAAGAAACCGAGATATGAAGGGCTGATCCCAAAAAGGACCTATGCACATAACGTGGCATATAACTGAAATACAGGTGCCTAAGTGCAAAGCTGCATACTTGAAGGCATCCACCTCATCTTGTGCGTCATAAACTTTTCACTTAAGTATTCCTTAACTGGCTGGAGCTGTGCATGTTTCTCGTGCCTGGAAACCCCTCAGTCCTGAGAAAGCTGAGCAGACTGACACCTATCCCATCTTTAACCCAGCAATTATGCACTCAATGCTTATTTCCCCAGAGAGATCTACACTGCTAAGTATTGTCGCAGCACATCTGGCACTTAGGATTCAAACAGAATGGAGTGGAAACCTTGTTTTTCCTTTAAGACCTGGCAGGGGCAGGTGCCTCCTATACAATAGCCTACTGGTTTGATAGTCTACTCTTCACTCACAAGGCTCTACCAAAGTGACTCAAATCCACATCTTCCCCCAAAGTACCCAAACCACCAAGTTAAATGCCAATTTGGGCATAAAAGGGCATCTTAACCCAGCTGTCAGCTTCTGGGAGCAAGCCTGGTTGTGCCATGTCCTAATTTATACCAGCTGGGACACTGAGTCCCAGGATCCACACACACACTGAATTCCCCTTATGACAGCTCCTGTGGCAACTAGTGCTGTCATTGTCCTTGGGCACCCACCAAGTCCCTGTTCTGTGCCAAGTCACACAGTGGTCCAAGGTAGCGTGGACAGCTGTACTGATGATGTGCTTTCAACAGCCTAGGATTCCTGAGCTAGAGCTTGATTCTTTCTTCAGATTAGCATTGGCTCAAGGTGGTACAGTCAAGACAGTACAAATCAGAGGGAATTATAGTCTGCCAAGTGTGGATGCTCCAGTTTACTAACCAAATAAGAAAGCAGTGTACCATCAGAATTAAAATCATATATATATATTATATATATATATGCCCCCCTGTGTTTTTCTTTCCTTCTGTAGCCCTTTTCTTATGTTTTCCTGAAAGCAGAGTAATTAGTAATGTGGGTGGCATGTGTTTGTTGCTACATGGTTACAGAAGAGGTGCCAGAGCCCTGTAATAAATTATTTCTCTGAAACACTAAATATCTGGATAACTAACTGTCAAGGATTTTCCATGCACAGATGGGAGCCGCAGAAGAACAGATCTGTGGGGTCTGAATCTCACGCAGCACAAAAGGAGCCCTTTCATGTTACATGAAAACATCCTGCAGTGTTTGAAATTAATTCCTTTGGATCAGGGAGAATCAATTTTGGTCAAACAGCCTTCAATCAAATGACTAATGGTTTTGTTAAAAATCTCATTGTCAGTCTTGAAGAGAGATGTTGATCTGGATAAGCTGTGCTAAGCTTCCCTTCACTCCCTCACAGCTCATGGCTTGAGAAAACTCTTCAGAAAAATACCCCATGCAGCATATTATGATGTTATCATGTGTTGACACATCTCATTCACAGAGCTAACCAATCTGATTTTAAATTGCATGTGAATCTTCAACTAAATGTAATCCAAAATTCATACTGGTTTATTATTTTCTTCCTCTACACCTGTCCCCAGAGTGTGTTCAGTAAGACCGTATTATTCCTTCCTTTATCAAGAATATGCATTATGTCCAAGTTTTCATTTTGGGATCCAGGATCAGCAAAGCTGGTTGGCTTTCTTTCTTGTGAAATCTGATTGATCAGGGGAGTTCTGGTTTCTTAATTCTCTAAAATTCAATATTGGGCCAATTCCACTTCTCTTTATCTGATCAGATTTTGGTATGGCGTTAGATTAAAAAAATGCCATTGTGGAGTGTAGCATCTGAAATTTAAAGAAATAATTACTTTTGTTCAGTTGTGGTGAATATTATTTGCCCTTTGTGTGCAGGTCTTCTATTAGATCCAGTAGGTTTTACCTTGGATAATAAGGAAATGATTCTGTGAGGGATAAGTTGATTATTCAGTAATTCCCCAGGAAAAAAATCTGAAGCAAATTCAGGTGATAAACACCATCTGTGTAGGGAAGAACAGTCTGTGAATGGATATGGTAAATCTCTTATATGTGCATGTGCAATATGTTCTCCATATCCCAAGTTGAGGTAGTTAAGTCCACTGTGTAAGTCAGCAATCTTCCCCTCTAGACCACCACCAGGCAACAGAGCATTTGACCATGTCATGGACATCCAGTGCTTTATTTCCAGATCTTTCTTTGGGTTAAGCAGAGAAAAAGTAGTAAGTTTTGAGTGTTTCTGAATACTATTCTCAGTGCTGCTGAGCTCCAGTGTTCTTGCTTATTAGCACAGCTCACCTAAGCATTTCTTCTTCAGTTCTGCTCTGAGTCATTCTAGTGTGTTTGCTTCTCTGCATAGCTTCTTGCATCTCTACATTGGTATGACCATGAGTAAGGTTATTTTGGAAGACTTTTCATTGTTTTCTGTTTCTTCAAGTTATATACATATCCAATGGGAAGTTGGTGCCAGGCTTTGGCTATGCACCATTTCTTCATATGAACTACACAACAGCCTGAAGACACTCCAAACTGAGTTTTCCAATATGTCTTGATGTCCACTGGTGGCTTTACTGTTTCAGTGCTGGGCTGCCCTGTGGAAAATCCCCACTGCTTTGTTCCTTGACAAATTCGGTTATTGGTGGTCTCCAAATTTGGCCCATGATGGTTAGGGAAGCCAAACTATGTGATCTGGGGATTACGCTAGGCCTGATGCTCTGAAGGGCTCCAGAAAGTGGTAACTGTCATGACTGCAGTGCAACATAGCACTTTTTTAGCTCACAAGCTGGTACATTTGCCTTCACACATCACAACAGGCTCTGCTGCTGCACAGTGCACAACACTCACACTCACAGAAATTTAAGAAAGACTGATTCATTCTTATGCAGAATAGATGCATAAAGAATGTAGAGAATGATGCAGTGAGACTTGCAGCATTGTAAATGACTGTACAAGAGGCAAACAATGGAGAATTAGGTCCTTGATATTTCATGTAATGCCTTATTGAGTCCAGACTTGGTACCACTTCATACTGCACATGTGGTTCTAGGGCATGAAACTGCTCTCTCTGAGGTAAAATTACAGTTGGAACCGTAGGATGTTGGGATGCATATCTTTTGGTGGTTTCTCCAAATGTTAGGGAAGTTGATGTAAATTTTCTTTAAAGTTGTCTTCCTTGCTTTGATTGAAGTTCATAATTGTAGATAGTGTTTCTAAAGGGCTGTGAAACTGATCCAGACTTGCTATTAACACAGAATGGAAAAGATTTGGCATCTGAAATGTCATGAGAACTTTTTTTTATCAGTGTGGCAAACTATTTTTGAACTGATATGTTTTGATTTACCTTATCAAAGGTTTAAAAAGCATGGTGATAACAAGCTCATCTCATAGACATTTTCAAGATTAGTAAGTTATCTTGAAACTTTCTGCGTTATCCCCACACTTCAGTTCACCAAGCTTTCTGTGTCTGAACATTTTAGAGAGCCTTCAAGTAATTTTCAGAGGGATTGCTTAAAATTCAGAGCATGCCACGATGAAAGCTAGCTTTTCTGCAATGCTTTTCAAGTGACCAAGTAACCTACTGACTTGTGCTTAGTACACAGTTCATGACATCCTGTCCTCATGAATCACTGAAATTGCTCTTTCCAGTCATGCCCAAGGCTCTCCTCCTACCTACCCTCACACCCCTTCTTATACCTGTCACCAAGAGTTGCTTTTATTGCCCTGATTCGCACAAGACACAGTCTAACAAATGCTTTACCAGCATTTGGAGAGTGGTGTTTTCTCTTGTCTAAGCTCACACACACACTCATGTCAGGCTGTGCATCTCATTCTCAATTAAAATTTTTCAATTACATTAATAGCACTGACATAACTGCATGGTGAAACGCTGTTCAAAAGTGGAGCCTGTGAGCCCTTTCAGGGGAACAGAAAGGGGAAAATGGCTGTTTGGATCTAACTACAGAAGAGGTTGTGAAGATGATGAGAAGGATGCTCTATGCAGGCATGAAGAAACTAGCATGTGACATTTCCTGGGTTTGCATATGGGAAAGGATGTTTGGGCAGATACTACAGAAGCAGAGAACATCCGTAGCTGCTGGCCACAAGATGTTTTGAGGAATGGTGGGAGGAAGTGGTGTTGCCCTTAGGAGGTCCTGAGTGTTCACTGGTCACTCAGGCTCTGGACTAAAGCAGTTACCATCTCCCTGCAGCTGGAAGAGGGGGAGGACTGTAGCTCTAGGTAAAAGGAGATTCAGAAAGCAGTGGCTGACATTTGGGGCTTTCACTGGTGTCTGAAGGCAATGTCTTAGTGGTAAACCTGGACCTACTGCCGAACTTATGCTCAGAAAGCTTGTGTGATGTCTCTCCTTACCAAGAGACTTCCATCTCCTGTGTTTGCGCTAGTTACCTGACACATTGTAAGCATTCAACTTCCATTCTCACCTGTTACATAGGATGCAGGCTCTGTGTGGGGCTACCTGTTATGTATAAGAACATTCCAGCCCAGCCCTAGAACTTGTATGAGGACTTTCCATCTATATCTTGCACTTCACAACAATATATTGGCAATGCCATCTCAGTTTTACAAAGGAGAGACCAAACTGAAGCACTGCAGTGTAGAGGCAGAGACCTGCTCTCCTCCCTCGCAAGTCCCACCCTCTGCAGAAGTCTTTTTCTCCAGTATAACACAGAAGCAAAAGAGAGAGAAACTGATGTAGGCAGAATGGCAGAATGGCTGAAGAAGCCATACTGGAGTTACAAAGAGGATTCTGGGTTTGTCTATCCTGTCTGCTCTGTGGAGAGCGGAAACCCCAGTTGTACTCTGTGCTGCAGCTCGGGCCCAGACACCTCATTTTGATGGGTTGGGAATTGAGGTTAGCATGCTGGCATTGTTTCCCAGCAGAAACCCCGAGCTCGACTTTTCCTGAGCATAGTGCAGGTGCTTTGAGCACATGCTGCAGGTGAGCTAGCGCCAGCCAGATGTACAGAAAGGGAGGGGATCTGATGGCTCCTGCCATTTAACCCAGAGCTCAAAACTGTTCTTCAGTGAAAAGTGCAGAGAAGTGACTCAGAAGAGCTAAAGGAAAAGATGAGCATTTGAACACACAGAATCACTGCTCCACCATCCTCCCTTACCCCATTCATCAGCCCTGCACACTCTCTTAAAAGGAGGGGGCTTGTGGACACCTTGGTGGGCATTTGCAAATGCACACATACACTTACACACATTTCTTTTTATTGCCTCACTTCTATCTGTAATGAAGAAAGGTCTCCGCTGTGGTCAGGCTTCATGTTGTTTGATTTAAGCACAGATCACAGTGATGAGGGCTTACCAAAGGCCTTTTGTGTGCGTGTTTAACACTGCAGATGCCAGGGTAAAGAGAAAACTCAACACACTAAGCAAGACCCTCTAAATACAAATAAAGACGAAGGGTGATTGGAAGGACTGGAAATAGGAAAGCCCACAGTCCAGGCAATTAAGCTGTAAAGCCCACAGAGAAAGGGCTGTCACCAAGTCATCTGATGTGGATGAAGACCAAAGCATGGTGTGAGTCTTTGTCTCTTAATCCCCTCCTCCGCTCCCCAGAATGTTCTTATTTCTCTATGAAGTCTTTATATGAAGGGGGGGGGGGGGGGGGGGGGGAATTATTTAAGAAAAATCCTGAAGGATAAATCTTGTAATTCAGAGCACTGAACAGCTGGTAGTTTAAAGCACAGAACATCAGTTTAGTGATTAATTTACCTCTTAAAATGCTGAACAATGCAATGCGATAAAATATGAAATTGTATTTTGTATGGCCTCCTTCAAACTGACTTATCCTGGAGCTCTCCCTAAAGTAAAAGTGCAGCTACAAAGTTAAATAATCAGTATAGCAGAAGGGAGAGGTATAAAAGAGATGCGCAAGGAATAAAGAGATCAGCTCTGCAGGACACACAAACCCTTCCTCCCCCCCCCCGTCCATTTAATTTTAGTGAAAGCAAGTAGCCTTTGCAATAATTTTTACATATTGATGGATTTTCGCCTTGCATGCCCTTTCCCTCTCCTTCCATCTTACAGGAGCATCTCTGTGCTGCTCCTGCTGCTGCTGCTGGCACTCCCTTGCGGCATCAGTGTGCAGCTGATACAGCTATAGGCTTTCACCGAGAGCTGCCAGTTCCCAGCTCTGCCCCTCCCCTACACCTTGTGATTAAATGTTACCTTTGCTGATGGTTGCCCTGGTACCACCCACCAAAGGGGATGCTGCCCTTTTGTCCTATTGCCCCAGACAGAGAATTCCAAGAACCTGCCGTATATCTGCGTCTGCCATCTGTGACCTCTCTGGAGACACTGAGGAGTGAAGTTCAGCCCTCTCACATAGCTAGCTGTGACTGACATGCCGGCGAAAGAGAGTGTATGTGTATGTGTGTGTGTGTGTGTGTGTACACAGAGGGGAGAGATAAGAAAGGTGGAGGGGAAATCAGGCGGATAATGATTTTGGTTATGGGGAGAATTGCATTATTGTGAAGCATACGTGGGCAAATTCATCCCTGGTGTAACATCGCTGAGCTCCCAGAGACAACATTGGGGATTCATTTTACCCACAAAATAAGGAGCCACTCGACCCTCATTTGTCAAGCAGCACAAAGCAAAGATGTGAAGAGCCCTCTGGGGGGGGGCGGGGAAGGGTTCTGCATGTTTTGGGAACCCTTCACATCTGCAGCATTCAGGTTTCCTGAAATAACGCTCTGCCTGTCTGTGGTGTTCTTCCACTGGGTAATAATGAGGGATTTAGTTAGCAGACAGATGCTAAACCCACTCTTACTGCATTTAGCATTTCAGAATAATGAATAGATCTGCAAATGATGTTTCAAGACCGCTTATTTTTCAAACAATGGCATCGTTGATGCTCCCAGCTCCTTTGACTTCACAATTGTCTTTTCCAAACAGTAAAATGTTACAATTAGCTTCCTGGGAAGGGCAGAGGGGAAATGTCATTTCTAAATAATTTCAAGAGGTGCCTTGTAGAGGGAGAGTTATGTGTTGGTGAACTGCTCATCTAAACTCCCTGTTGAGTCGCCCTGTGCTGGTGGCACTGCTCTGAACTGGCACTGTTGTAACTCGGGAGCTGCCCTCTGAACTTCTGAAGCGTGATTTCTTCCCTGGTGGTGCTGACGGGCTCAGACTCTGGTCCTGAGAGCAAGAGGGAAGGCTGCTGGCTTGACATGCAGCATGGAATTTGCCTGAATCCTTAAGTATTGGGCCTGGAGACCCTGACGAGCCTCATCCCGGGGATTTGGAGGTCATCCTCCCCTGAGCAGAGCTTATGGTGGTACTGCAGCCGGCAGCTGATAATGGACCTTGTGCTCTTCCAGAACCGAGCCAAGCAGACCCAGCTCGCTCGCCTGCCTGCCTGCCAGCCTGCATGCCTCGCTTGCTCTTGCACTCTCTCCCCGCTAACCGGTCTTTAATACGGATCTAATTCTGACTCCATTGCGGCGCCGCGAAATCACATTAGGCAGCGCAAGGAGGCTCGCCGCCCCTTCAAGCGTGATAAACTCTTGATTGCTTCCCCGAAGCTCTGATGAGCCCGCGAAGGCCGGGCGGGCGGGAAGGAGCGATGCCGGGGAGTGAGGCGAGGAAGGGAAGGAGGAGGAGAAGGAGGAGGAGAGGGCTGGGGCTGCTTCTCCTCCGCTGAGGGAAGGGGAGCTGCTGGCTCCGAACCCGCCGCAGCCCGGGCTTACTATCTTCTTCTCTCGCATGCTGAGACCCTTGTATATTCCCCAAGCAGCAAACTAAGAGGCGGGAAGTGCAGGTCAGGCCGGCCGCCCGCCCACCCGTCCCCTTCTGAGGGACCCCCGTCCCCGTGAGGCTCGAAGCGGCGGCTTATCGCGGTTCTGCGTGAGCCAGACGGAAAGGTTGCGGCAAAGGTGGCACGTTTGAGTGATGGGTTGGCATAAGGCAGTGCTTATCTCTTTAAGAAATGGAAATGAGGTCTAATTAGCATAGGCTGGTTGCAATTAGCATATGAGTCCCGTTCGGGGACTTGGAGGAAGGGAGAGGACCAAGCAGGAACTTAATGGGGTTTTATTAGACGAAATTAGCCACCGCTGAACAGTCATAAAAATATCTAAATTATTAGTAGCTCTGCAAGTTATTGTGAGTGCTTCCCGGACATGCTAATGTCTATTGGGTCTGTGCCGTGCCTGCTAATCACAAAAACAAACTGCGGGACCAGCATCATCTCTCCGCTGAACACTGTTATGCCGTTGTAGGCACGGTGTGACAGCTTTATATGGATATATATGCGCGAGTGTGCCTTGGTTTGAGGGGTACATTTTTGCTAATGCCTTATGAGTTATGTAAATGGAATACACTCCAGCAAAAATGACAAACTGGTCTCTAGAGAAGCAAGCTCACCTATAATGGGGGGATTGTGAGGGGAAAGAGGAGGCTGAATCATACGGCTTTTGTTGAGACAGAATGAAATGCGAAACCCCTATAGTTGTGGCAATCACATGCATTCAGAGGCCGGAAGAAAAGCCCTTCTATATACGTGATGATCTCCAGAGACAGAAGATATAGAAAAGCCACTCAAATATATGTATTTTTAACACATCCATGCTTGCCTTTATACTCACACAGGTTAGAGGCTGTTTTTAATGAGCACCAACTACAATATCTACTCTAGGTGGGGTCCAGTTATTGTCTCTTTCTCCAAATGTGATCAGCTGGGGGTGGATGCTGTGAAAGGGGAGTAGTGAAGAATCAGCATTTTTAATTCATAGTGAGAGGTCAGGCAGACTGACCCAAGGTAGGCTCTGACAGAAAGTTTGCTATGAAGATGGGTAAAAAAGTCCCAACAATAAGAATAATTGCACCATTCTCACCAAGCTCCTTGCTCTGAGCCTGAAGAAAGAGGTGGTTCCTCTTCCATTGGCAAGCTTTTTCCATTGAATACATACAAACATAGGACTTCTGGGCTGTGTCCAGCAGAAACGTAGCTAAGCAGTAGGTATGGATGCTGTGGCACTGGGAGGGATATAACACCAAGGGTTACCCTCCCTGTGTTTTTATGAAACACAGTGTAATTATCCCAAGCATTGCCAGGACCAGCATAAGCTCTTGACACCTGGTGGTTGCTGTCTTTTCAGGAAGAACCAAAGGAAAATGAGGGGGAATGCTGTAATGCACCTTTCAGGAGCCAGATTCCCTGTGTTAATTTGTAAGTGGTGCATTTTATCATATTACATATGTAAGTAACATTATATATGTGTCACATGATATATGACAAAAAGGTCAGAAACAAAACCAGAAAAAAGTAATCTTAAATGGTTGGTATAGCCCACCTGGCCTCCCATTTTGGAGTAGGATTTGGAACAACTTCTGCGTTTCATTTGTTTGACATGTTCAGAGCATGGTGAGTGCCTCCGAAATGTTGACTGTGGTGTCTGATGAGGAGCCTAATTTACATATTCTCAATTTAATCTAAAGCAGGCGCTAATTGATTACTGCTGAATGTCAACACGCTCTGATTATCTGTTCAAGATGCTCTGAAAAAAACCTACAACCCTGAGGTGCAAGTAGGAAAGGGGCATTTGAATTCAGTATGCCATGTGGGCTGGTTTGGGCTGGAACAGTGTTAATTTCCCCTATAGTAGCTGGTATGAAGCCATGTTTTGGGTTTGTGCTGAGAACAGTGTTGGTAGTACAGGGATGTTTTAGTTGCGTGCTTACACAGAGCCAAGCTCTTTTCTGCTCTTCACACCACCCCACCAGCAAGTAGGCTGGGGGTGCACAAGGAACTGGGAGGGGACAAAGCTGGGACAGCTGGCCCCAACTGATCAAGGGATATCCCATAACATATGGGGTTATGATAATCATATCAACTAGGAAGGAGAACAAGAAGGAATGGGGGGTATGTTTGGAGTGATGGTGTTTGTCTTCCCAAGTCACCATTACCTGTGATGGAGCCCTGCTTTCCTGGAGATGACAGAACACCTGCCTTACTGATGGGAGGCAGTGAATGAATTTCTCGTTTTGCTTTGCTTGTGTGCACAGCTTTTGCTTTGCTATTAAGGAGTGTTTATCTCAACCCACGAATTTTCTCACTTTTACTTTTCTGATTCTTTACCCGACCCCAACACAAGGGGAGTGAGCGTGCAGCTGTGTGGGGCTGAGCTGCTGGTTGGGGTTAAACCACAACACCATGGAAGGCCTGTTTACTCTTTTACTTGGTATTATATAAAGGTTTTAATTATCCAGGCCTGAGGCTGTTGAGTGACTGCTGCTTTGTCATGTCCCTCCAAGGCAAATGAGACAGATACAGAATTGTCCTTGCTTTCTGTCCTGACTGATTTTTCTCAAACTAGACATCTTTTCCACAGTTTTTTTTCTCATCTCTTCCCAACCCTGTCCTTAACAGCTCCAGACTTCAGCCCTGAATTTCCTTTCGCTGACTTTGAAGGAACAGTATGAGGTCATAAGAGGAAGGTCGGGCTTACATTTAATATACCATGCTGGATTTCAGGAGACAAGCCATGAATCTCAGCAGTGATATGTTTCCTGAATTCATGACTGGGAGGAAAGCAGTGTGCAGTTGATACTGGCTCTGTGCACAACTTGGGCCAAATCCCATACCTTCTTTAAATCTCAGATTCCTCTCCCATGGCTTGACTGTCTCTTCTTTGTAGGCAGCAAGAGCCATCTCTCACTATTACAGTTGTACAGGGCTTATCATAAGAAAGCCTTGACACACAGGCTGATGTAATGCTACTAATCAGACATTTCCAGTCAGGTAAAAAAGCATTACAGCTTTTTACTCTCATACCTCATGCATTATTTTGGGACTCTTCTCTTTTGCTAAGAACTGAGCTTTTGCGGTTGGCTTGTTTGGGTTTGGTGAGCTTTCTTATCTGGGCACTGAGCCCAGCTTTAATTTGTTTACATATTTTGCAGCATGCCCGATTCTGTACCTGGAGGTAGGTATCTATCTATTGTTTAAATAAATACCTATACCCTGCATGGGTAATAAGTCACCACAAACAAAAATTTAAAAAGTGAGGAAACGCTCTCTTACTGTTTCCTTTTTTCTTTTTCGTTGCTTTTGTGGCTGTCTGCAATTAAGTGGCAAATTGCTGCTTCTTTGGTTTACACTAGGTTTAATCAGCACTCTAGTGAGGTCATTTTTCCCTGGCTCAGCCTTGGTATGTGGGGCTATTTCCCCAGTAGAAGTGTCTTCCAGCTTAAATCCTGTCATGCAGAAAGCTTTTTCTTCATGTATGCTCTCCGCCTGTGATTTTCATGAGAGCTCTGCCCTCCAGCTTTTCCAATTCAGCATTCACGGTATGAACTGATGTGTTTGGGAAGCTGCCAGAGGATGGGGAGCTAACGCAGCAGCCAGTGCTGTGCAGAAGTGTTGTGGGGTTTATTTTTTATTTTGAGCAGTTAATCTCCATTAGATTACCCAGCTCCTGTTATGTTTCTCTTATACAGTAAAGGACTGTGTAGGAAATGCTGTCATTAAGAAATTTCCCTTTCTGTTAGTGCTGTTAAGGTTCTGAACGCTTGAATGCTGTTTGGCTATGTCAAGTAATGGCTCTAAAGCAACTTAAATATTCTTTCTTTTTCCTTCTTTTTTCTTTTTTTTTTTTTTTTTTAATCCTGCAGTACTTTGGCTTCCTCCCATGCATGCATTTCTAATATGCGTCGGTCTATCCCAAACACTTGCCTGCCTGCTTCCAGCTCCTTCCAGTTTCCCCTATGCAGAACAACCCGTGTTATCCAGCGCTCAGCTGAAGTATTGCTGCATCCTGAAGACCAGCAATGTCAGCCCCAACCCTGTTCAGAGCTGTCCCACAAATCTCCCCAGTGGCAGATTTTTGTACCCTGTCTCTGCCTCCTGCCTGCTCATACCCTCCTGTTTGCCTCCCCAGCTCCTTTTCACACTGACATACATCCATGGCTTCTCTGTCCTGGGTGTCCTGGGGCCCTACTCTGTCTCACTCGCATCCTAGCCAGCAGGGCTGTGCTTTCCCCAGGGGAAATGAAATGCAGACATGCTTGCCACAGCTCATCAGATGAGGAGTGTGAGCCAGCCCTCGCAAGGAGGGCACACCTCCACCCCTACTGAGCCTTTGGTCCTGCTTTTCTCTATCTTCCAGTATTAGAAAGCAAACAGCTGCTGGAGTTGGGAGACCCGGGAGAAGGGGAGAAGTGAAGGCTTGGTATCATTTCCCCAGCACTTCACCACTTCTCTCCCTATCGTCAGCTCTTTGCTTGCTCTCCTGGGTGACCCGCCCGCAGTTTGAGACCTGTGTCTTTAGAGCGATCCCACAGAGGGAAGCACTGGCCTGGAAACCCTGGGCACAAGGGCAGAATCACAGGGTGGCCTAGAGGAACCCTCATGCTTCCCCAACCATGAGAAGTGTGCTGTGAGGGTACGTGTCCCACATCCCTTTTCAAACACATCAGAAAGGTGCAAGATGTTTCCTAAAGTCATTTTCATACTTCCTTCCTGGATCTTACTGCCATTCAGCAGGGACATCTAACCAAGCCCTATGGATCAGGGCTCAGCCTTGGCAGGCACAGAAGGAGCTCCACTAGGCCTGGCTGTTCCTTCATGCAGGCAGGTCATCCTGCTTCTCTCAGTTTCCTCCCTTTGGCTAGGTAATAAGACACCCCACGACTCCACGTCCTTACCCCCACCTTTCCTTGCTTTTCATATCCCCTTTATTTCCATCCCTCTTCTCTGCCATTACCTCTCATTTGCCTATTGCCTGTGCACAACACTGCCCTGCTCTCAGCCTCCTCAGCCCTCTTGTCTCCCCTGCTGGGTCCAAGCCACCCCCTCCTCCTCATGGCTGGCACCTCCCCAAAGTCTCCTCTCGTGTTTGGGCCCCTTTGTTCTTACAGTTGTCTGTCAGCTGGGCCTTCATGTGAAAGCAAATCAAAGGCGGTCCACTGTGAGAAAATGGAGAAGTGGCAAAATGACTGGGGGTAAGAGAAAGCTGGGATTAGAAAACCCGATTTTTGTTTCCTCTTGCTTCTTCTGGTTTTGGCACAGGTAGCACCAGAGTAGTAAGCTGTGTAAATTCTTCTTTTTTCATCCTAGGGAAGGCTAGTCCTTATTTTATTGCAGAGAAAAACCTTCCAGCAAAACCAGGAGC
This sequence comes from Amazona ochrocephala, assembly GCA_039720435.1. Taxonomy (NCBI): domain Eukaryota; kingdom Metazoa; phylum Chordata; class Aves; order Psittaciformes; family Psittacidae; genus Amazona; species Amazona ochrocephala. The sequence continues at coordinate 92,088,824 of CM077877.1, forward strand.
AAACTATATATTTTGATTGTAAAATGCTGCATTAGAAGAGATAATACAAATTTCTGTGTCGAGCAGAAGATTTCAACAAAATACTAGGGAGGAATTGCTGGAAAGCATAATTAATAATTATCCTATAACTATCACAATAATTAATGTGCAGTGTTTCGCTTCATCAGGTTTTTTCAAAATATTTGATTATTTCTGCCTTCACAGTGTGAATTTCAGGTGGTGAAAATGAGTTGCTTTGCACCAGTAGATCTCCTGAATATGCAATGAAGAAACCTGCAGCAGTCAGGAGCCCAGCCAACACAGAAGATGAGACGGTGAGCTGGGAAACAAAGGTGAATGAGAGAGGCAATGGAAGCAAAGCATTTCGTGCAATAGCTAAAATACAAATCTCTCGAGACTTAAAGATATTGCATGAACATCAATTTTGCATGCCTATTGTCTGAGTGGTATTAGCGTGTGTAGGACTCGCAGCCCCCCTTCCTCTGAGTGAGGGGAGCATCATGGCAAATCAGGAAATAGCATAGTTGAATCAGCTCCAGTACATGACTGGGCTTAAAACCCTCCTGGACGAGGCACTGAAATGGCAACATACCCCAAGCACCTTGGCATCCAGCTTCCCCCGCTGCCCCCAAATTACTTCTGAAAGGAAAGCAAGATTTAAGCCGCAGCAGGAGACAGTCTAGTCATGGATTTCATTAGTGGTCTCTTTTGCCATCTGTGAGACTTTACGGCTCAGAAGCTGGATGAAACAGCTTTCTGGAAACTTCTCTAGAGAAAAGGCAGCTAAAAAAATGTGTGTCATGCTTATGCTGTTTATGGAGAGCTTGTTTTTTCCATGGGAATAAAACAAAATGCCAGTAGTTTACCACTGAGGTAGTATGTGAGAGTCAGAACATGCTGCCGCAGGTCCAAAAGATACCGTTCCCATCCCTCCCTCCCCTTTTGCTCCTGCATAAAAGTTGGCCATTAGTTTTTACTGCACATACATGAAGGGAGATACATGCTTTGGCCTCTATGTGAGAGCAATAATTCTCTTAAATTGATGTGTCAGCAAACTAAAACTCAATATTTTTTTCACACAGTGTATTTTGCAGTCAGAGGACCTTCACTAATCGGAATAAAGCAATTTGGCTCCCTGTCATTGCTCACTGAAAACATATGAGCTGGTTGGCACGTATGGCCTCCTAGATTTATCAGTGTCTCCCATCTAGTGCATGGGAGGTTCAGGGCTGCAGCTCAGAGAGGAGTGAATTTTTATGAATGCTTTTTCCCCTCCCTGAGAATTCCCAGAGTGAGATTTATTCCTTAGTTTCAGAAATATTTTATTTATTGTCCATATCCCATATCCTCTTTAGGTCAACTCAAAGTCATATTTTACATTTTTTATTTGTACCATTACATCTTTATTGCTTTGTTCATTAAAATACAACGTGAAACAACCCAAAATTTGGGCAAAGTACTGTTCCCATAAGTCTCCTTTCCTTTTTTCTTGTGAGAGTGCTGTGATGTGAACATACACAGCCGTCCATTCAGCAGGGCTGTATAAAATGGATTTGCTGCATCTGGCAGCAGGTTCATGAGAGGCCATCTTTGGTGTCATGTCTTTGTCATGCTGCCTTTATGGAAGTCCTCACCTCCCTCCCAGCTGAATTGGTACAGCTTACACTGGTGCTCTTGCCAAGGTAGATGGGATAAGCGTGTTTTAACAGTCAGCAGTCAGCCTTTACAGCTTGATTACACTAGAATATTTTCTTTTGCCTCACTCTGTGTCGAGTAGTCCCCCTCTGTCCCCCTGCCGCTCTGGGAATTCCTTTTTGCTAGCTCTTGAACTGTGTTTTTGCCTAGAGGAATGTTTCTCAGCCTTTGGATGATATGAACCACAAAAATGCACGGAGATCCCACTGCAACCACCATATCATACACATCTAGTTACAAAGAAAGGGTTGATCTGCACCAGGTGCGGCAGACGGTTGATATGCAAGTTATTTCAAAGCTGTGCCAAGGAGAGTGCCTGTCTGGGGTAAGAGAACTCTTCGAATCTCCAGACAGCTCCTCCAGTGCTTGTTCTTGACAGAAAGACAGCCCAGTCAGGGGCAGCCTTCACTGGGGATAAGGAGCGTGGTTATATTCCCGTCCTGGCCTTGTACACACCCTGACACAGGGCTGGGACCAGCGCTGTTGATACCACCATGGTGGCAATCCTGCGCCTGTGATGACAGTATTGTTCCTGTCCTCTGTGAATGACTTTAGTGTCAGATGGGACCTAAAACACAGCACTTCAGTGAGAACCAGGAGGAGGTATTTCAATCATGGCTGAAAAAACTTTTCAGTGTATGTGTTTGAGGAATTAGTTTCTTGCCAACTACTGTCCTAAAGCCCTCTCTTCTCTTAGCTATTCTCACCTGAAATTATAAGTACTTTGAAGGCTGGCTGCCCTCCTGGTTTGGCAAGAGGCATATGGGCACTGCTGTCTTTCTGATTATGGGCTTTAACTTGCCCACAGGGTTGTGAGGATGTCAGCTGACTCCCATGCACAAGGCTTAACCATCCAGGCTAAGCCTTCAGCTAGGACATGCCAGTCTGGGAAGTGGCATCTGTAGCAGCTTGGTCTTTTCCACAAAAGAGACATGGCTTCTGTGCTTAAGATAGAAGGGGTCTGTTCTGTGCCTCCCTTTCAGCCATCTCCTGGAGGTGACCTGCTGGTCTCAGCAGCTGGGGAGGACATGCTGTCTTTGGCTTCTCATGCCTTTATTGGCACATCGTGGAAGGAATGCTAAGAAGATTGGTTAATAACCAAAGAAAAACGTCCCAAGCCTTTGGAAGTCCATTTATCCTTTAATCACATTCTTTAATGAGCTAAATTTTTCTTACTTATTTCTTTTGTTCATGCCCATTAAGGTGTTATTCACAATTTTAGCTCAAACAATACCTCTTAAACAAGAGGATAATATTAAGTGCATCAGCACAAGGAGGGTAAGCTGCATTTAAAAACTGAAAGTACAGCTTGATTTCCACTTTCAAAGCATTTAATTTCACCTGGTCCACACATTTAATATTTTCCAATAAAATAACTAGATTGGGGGCACATTAAAATGGTCTCAGTTGAGCTGTTTTAATAAAAGGAGAAAGTTTAAAGAGCTCGGCCATGGATGAAAAGCTATTTAAAACAGGCAGGTTGGATATTTCTGGCATGGATGCATGAGGTATCTGTCTCCACCTCTAATTAAAAGGCCTATATTGTTCAGTGCTACAACACTCCACATGACAGACATATTAAAGACCCAAGAGACCACCATGTTGTCCTGTGTTGTGTCTCCCTCTCATAGTCATCCCATACGTATATATGTGACCAACCCTGCCTGCAGCTCCCCAGCAATTTGGTGATTCAATCTTTACTCCTCGTAGTCCTGCCAGCCTGTTAGGGCAGTTGCAGCTTTTGAAAGTGAATTATTCTGGGTAACACTGAGCTCCTGTCTTTGTGCACCACAGGTGGAACAACAGAGGCCAGAATTGACAACAGCATTAATGATACCAAGAAAAGTTGCTTCATTCTGCATCCTTCCATGTAAAAATTTACTATTGGCATTTCAGGGGGAATTACACCTAGGAAAAAGCAAATGGGTGCTTTTGCTGCAGTTGTTGGCTTACCAGAACTAACAGTGAGCTGGATTTGCTTGAACAGGGAGCAGATATCACTAAGCAATTCCCAGCCTGTGCGATTCTGTTAAAAATAAAGCCAAAAAAGGCTGTCCAGCAGGCTAACAGACTGAAAAGCCACATGAAATACTCATGCATCCTCCTTCTGGAGGGGCAGCCATGAGGTGAGATCTTGAGGGGAAAAAAGGGGTGGCCATGAGGGAAGATTGTGAGGGGAAAGGAGGGGCAGCCATGAGGGAAGGGAAAGGAGGGGCAGCCATGAAGGGAGATCGTGAGGGGACAGAAGGGAAAGCCATGAGGGAAGATTGTGAGGGGAAAGTAGGGGCAGCCATGAGGGAAGGGAAAGGAGGGGCAGCCATGAAGGGAGATCATGAGGGGACAGAAGGGAAAGCCATGAGGGAAGATTGTGAGGGGAAAGAAGGGGCAGCCATGAGAGGAGATCATGAAGGGAGAGAAGGGGCGGCCATGAGGGGAGACCATGAGGGAAGAGGAGGGGCAGCCATGAGACAGATAATGAGGAAAAAGGACGGGCGGCCATGAGGGGAGATTATGATGGGAGAGGAGGGCGGCCATGAGGGGAGACCATGAGGAGAAAGGACAGGCAGCCATGAGGGAAGATCATGACGGGAGAGGAGGGGCAGTGTCATGGTTTAAGCCCAGCTGGTAACTCAGAACCATGCAGCCGCTCGCTCACTCCCCCACCGCTTCCTCCCCCACTCCCAGAAGGATGGAGAGGATAATCAAAAGAATGTAACTCCCACAGGTTGAGATAAGAACAGTCCAGTAACTCAGGTATAACACAAACCACTGCTGCTGCCACCAATAATAATAATGATAAGGGAAAGAACAAGGGAAACGAATACAACCGCTCACCACCCGCTGACCGATACCCAGCCCGACCTGAGCAGAGATCTAGCCCTTCCAGGAAGCTGCCCCCAGTTTATATAGTGGGCATGCTGTGGTATGGAATACCTCTTTGGTCAGTTTGGGTCAGGTGTCCTGTCTCTGCTTCCTCCCAGATTCCCCTCCTCCCTGGCAGAGCATGAGACTCAGAAAGTCCTAGGTCAGACTAAACATTACTGAGCAGCAACTGAAAACATCGGTGTCATCAGCGCTGTTCCCAGGCCGAAACTCAAAAACACAGCGCTGCACCAGCTACTAAGAAGGAGAAAAAATGGCTGCTACTGCTGAACCCAGGACAGGCAGCCATGAGGGGAGATCATGAGGGGAGAGGAGGATTAGCTGTGAGGGAAGTTCATGAGGGGACAGAAGAGGCATGAGGGAAGATTGTGAAGGGAAAGAAGGGGCGGCCATGAGGGAAGATCATAAGGGGAAAGGGGGGGCAGCCATGTGTGAGGTGTGAGGTGTCACTGCCCATGGCAGAGGGGCTGGAACTAGGTTATCTTAAGGTCCTTTCCAACTCTATCTATTCTATAATTCTATGATTCTTTGAGGGGAGATCATGATGGGAGTGGAGGGGCAGCCATGGGGGCAGGTCATGAGGGGAAAGGAGGGGGAGCTGTGAGGGGAGATCATGAGGGGAGAGGAGGGGTAGCCATGAGGGAAGATCATGAAGGGAGAGGAGGGGCAGCCATGAGGGGAGATCATGAAGGGAGAGGATGCGCAGTCATGAAGGAATACCACAAGGGGGGAGAAGGGGTTGCCATGAGGGGAGAGCATGAAGGGAAAGGAGGGGCAGCCATGAAGGAAGATCATGAAGGGAGACGAGGGGTGGCCGTGGTTGTTGAAGGGCAGTTGTAAGAAGAGATCGTGAAGGGAGGGGGGTGCAGCCAGTGACTAAACCTGGCTGAAATTCTCTTGAGGATTTGGCAGCAAGCATGGTGCTCTCCAAGGGTTTCTCAATGAGGGAGAATTTTGGAATGGCCCCCAAAATTTTCCCTTCTTCTATGTAGACATCCAACACAAAGCATGATGCTGTTTGTATGTGATGAGACATCCATGATGTGACGGTTTAGAAACAGTATTAGTATTCTTATAAAATGCAGTTACTGTCTAGAAGGAATACTCTGATGGCAACAGCAGCATTAGAATTCTTCATACACAAAGGAACTAATTAATTCTGTCATCAAATAAGAAGTGTGGGTAGTTAATTGTTTTAAACCCCATTTCACAGCTAGGTGTAGGAGCAAGTAGGACTGTGTGTGTAAAGCGATATTATAGAAAGGTCAAGTGACTTGTGTGAGGTTAGACAATCAAGGGAGCAGCAGAGGCAAGGATTTAAACAGTCTTTGTTTCCAGGTTGATCTTCGGTTTATTAGATCATATTAGATCTCAAAGATTGTGTGGATATTGGTATGCTTTTATTGGCCATTTCAACTGCATGTTATTTCCCCATGGTTTTTAATCTTATCCTTTAAGGCCAATATTTGTTGACAAAGATTATAACAACGTACAATAGTTTACTTTTTAATGGAGGATTCCAAAGTAATGAGGTGTATTTTCCTCTGCTGTCTCTAGACTCACTGGTCCCAGTGCAATCTCACCCGGGATAAGGGCACTGGAAACGTTAACTGGCAAAATGCTATTGGGGTTTTAACCACACCATCAGATAGCAGTGCCATACACTTTTTTGTATGTGTTGGTACCACTGAGAAGAGCTGCACTGATGCAAGAAACAGTGAGACAATATCTTTGTAAGAGATGCAGGAAGGAATGAAGGGAGAAGAAAGGCTGAATCACAGAATGGTTGAAGCAAGAAGAGGTGGTTGAAGCAAGAAGGCACCTCTTCTTGCTTCAGACTAGAAATTGTCTAGTCCCAGCTCCCTTGGTCAAAGCAGGGTCACCTACAACAGGTTGCTCAGAGCATGTCTGAACAGGTTTGGAATATCTCCAGGGATAGAGACTCCACAAACTCTCTGGACAGCCTGCTCCAGTGTTCAACCATCCTTACAGTAAAAAATGTTTTCTTCTTCTGTTTAAAAGGAGTTCCTCTCTTGTTACCCCATAACCCTTGCTTGCTGTCCTGTTCTACCACTTCCTGACTTGATTTCAGGTAATCTCTCTCCCACACCAGTCCTAGTATAATGTGCTCTTCACCAGGTTGGTGAGCCTGTTGACAAAGATGCTTTGTCTCATTTGATCAGGTGGATCCAATCTCTTCCTGCTCAGGAACTTGGTCTTGGTTGGCACCCCTGATGTGCCAGGGGTAGCTGCCACGGGAACCTTACCCTGTAGCACAGCACCACTGTTGCTGAGCAAGGAACACTGTCCCCAGCAGAGTTTCTGGCTTCCCTCTGCATGCCCTTTTGCAAAGTGCTGCACAGATTGAGGGGCAAACATCATCAGTCTCTGCTGAAATTCAGCTGCTGGTGGGACACTGCACAGTTTAACTGATTCTAATGACACTTGGTAGTGGCACTCAGCAGTGTCCAGTGGTAAATGGCAACTCCACGGCAGAATGCTCCTCCTGTTTTTTCTTCACATGATATGAAATAGATAATCTCATGAACTTCAGCAGAGAGCAGTTTGGGAGTCTTTCTTCTTGTGTCATCTAGCCTACTGAAGAGAAACTACTGCAAAATAAAGAATGCCACTACCCATAGCTCTTGAATTTTCCAAGGCAGCCTTTCTTCCATTTGATGCCTGTCTCATGCTGCTTAGTTTGAGATCTCATGAAATCACAGTTGCGGGTGGTATGATTGTTCCTTGAGATGCAACTTCAAAACTAGGGAGGCCACTATCCCCTTCTGTGCTTGCTCTATATTCCTGGATGTGTTAGTTCTTTGCTCCATTTAGTGGTATAAAAGGTGGGAATGCAAGTGCTTTTAACAAGTCACAGGGGCTTTGGAACAGAAAAAGGAATATATCTGAGAAACGGGAGAGTATCTGAGAAGAGAGGAATTGTCAGCATGAGAGACCTCAAGCTGAGTGACTGAGAGTTGACATTCCTTCTATTTATTTATAAAATTTGTAACTGTGGAAATTAGCCTTAGAAGCTGTAGACCCATTACTGTTAGTTTTATCGTTCTTCTAAGACATACCCTGAGGCATTCCTGGAGATTGAATCCTACTGTATTTTGCAATAAGCCCATAATTGATTATGCTATGGAGCTTTAATATGAGTTGAGAAATGGAATCCAAAGTAAATACATTCAGAATTTTGCTAGCAGGCCAAATTTAAATCTGGTTTTCTGAACCTACCAGGATTATTCCTTCTCAGCTAACGATTTAATTTGAACTAGCCACCCTGAGAGGTGCAGTATATGGGTAGGTCCAGGCTATCTGCTTGCTGGGCTTCTCTAAAGAAGTTTATCCTGTCTACTTCACCTCTAAGTTTGTAAAGATAAAATTAGACTCTAACATTATTCATTATAAATCCTGGCTGGTGCTTCCTCCAGTAATGTTTCAGATGCCTGACACCAATGCCATCATACACAGATTTGCTGGTTTCTTTCATTTCTGAAAAACAAGTATGTTACACCATATTCTCAAAAATGAGGGAGAACTGAATTAGGTGGTGGTGGTTTGCCTTTATATTTCTCGGCTTGAAATACGGCCCATGCAGCTTCCTAGTCTTTGTTAAATTCTTTTGCTCAGTTAACTAATTTGATGAAAATCTGTCCTTTCTAAAAGAAGCTTGTTCATTTTGCTCATTAATGAGGAATGAGAGAGATGTTGGTCTCTTCTCTCCCTTTCATTTGAAAGGTTCCTATTTCCTTTCTCAGTTCCTAAGGACCATATTATTTCCTTTGTTATGCAGGTTGCTCCTGCTGTCTGTAGCTAATTCCAGGGCTTAAGGTGGGCTAACTCGTAGATCTGGTAGAAATTGAAGTTTCTTAAAGCACATCATTTGCTATCTAGGAGGCATCCTAAACAATGGTGCTGCTACAAGCAAAAGAAAATTTTGTTCAGAAGTGACAGAATTAGCGCTGTTTTCTGACCATTTTAAATCCTGGATTTGTTTGTGGACCTGAAATCTCTAAAGCCAAGTTTGTGTGTGAGATTCTGTCCTCAGAGTTGGTTTGAGGTGGAGGCGTTGATTCACAATATGTATTTATTTGAAAATACTTCTCATGAAACTTTGTTATTGCCTATGTGTGGTCTTAAGGGAAAAAATAATTAGTTTCATATTTCCCACTGGAAAAGAACTCTCTTTCTTTTTTATTTCTCACTTTCTCATCAGTAGCTAAAAAATTGGTTATTTCCCCAGAACTATTACACCACTGGGTCTGCTCCATTAAGAAGTGATACACAGGGACTTTGTTTCTATAGACAGTGTGCTAGTTCTGGTAAAGTCTCCTTTCACATGTTCTTACCAAATGTGATGATACTGTATGTTTGGTTTCTATGACAAGGTAAGAGGAACAAATGCAAACAAACGCAAAAGACGAAAATCTGTCATGTCGAACTGGAGAGAGCTGCAGTGCAAGAATACCTTTATTTCCTGGTTTGCTCTCCTCCTTGCTTACCTCCATTGTAAAAGAACCCAGAATATTTTTGGCATATAATGTTTACAGCTGCACATAGGTCAAGATGAAGCAATAGACATATGTGGGAAGATGACATAGGTCATGAGGAGTACATAAACAAAAAAAGCCCTTAACATAAGCTTATTTAGCAAGCATAGAATATTGCATTTGAATCAAGCTTTGGATCAGCTAGAGAGCTGCATTGAAAGAAAAGCGAATATTTGGTAAATTTTGGAAGAAGGACCTGCTCCTCCTACCACTGAACTCAGGCAAAGCCTAGAGATGCATACTTCATGTTATTCAATAAATTTAAGCTTTAATGTTACCTTTTCTCACTTTTTATCTGCTCTTTCATTGCTCCAGAGACACTTTGCATGTAAGCCACCTGACTTTTTACCTCTGACACCAGGAGGTACCTACCCCTGCACACGATAGCTCTCTGCAAAGCTTTGCCGTACCAAAATATTTTGTCCATTTGAAAACACCACCTAGAGCTCTTTGAAACAGGAATAGATGATGTGATTATTAAAACTTGAGAGTTTCACGTCTATTAAAGAGGATTTTGCTTCTGCTGCAACAGGGAGTTGACTGCAGAGATCCTAGAAGAAAAGGCCTGATGCTGTGAGCAAATGCAGATCTAAATGTAGAGTCATTGCCATCTGCTTTGTATGAAGGAAGAACTAGGATTTGGAGGGCAGAATCTAGCAAAACTGTCCTGTGGCTTTGCTGGATGGAGAGACAAAATCTGCATGGAGATGAGGCACTGGTGATGTGCAACTGGGCTGAGCACCACTTGAGATATGGAGCTGGCATTCCCTAGGATAGCTTCCCTTGCTTTCTTACAAACCTATTTTGACTTTCCAAAAAGTCTAGATACTTTCCCCTGCAGTGATTATGTTGCTTGATAGTGTTGACGCCTATTACAAAAGTGGACAATCTTCTTCTTCCCCCATTGTCCTTCCAGCATGAGAGGAAAAAGAAATGGCTCCAGGAGTTTCTTGGAATCTTGCTTGTGTAGGGCCATGATTCCCTCCTTGCAACTCATACAGGTGCAAGAAACTATTGATAGGATGACTGATGGTAATGCTCTTCCTTGTGGGAAGCACTAACTCTCGTACCTCAGGAATTACAAAAACTCATACACACACACGCAGAGGGTTATCTATATGCAAGTATGTATGTCTCTATTTAAAATGCACAAAGTTGGAAGGACAGTGAGTAGCCTCTACTCCTAGATATGTTTTTATGTGCACCTCCAAGGAGGTTAAACCACAACATTTAGCATCATAAAGGAGATTTCTTGATTTTGAAAGAGAGGATTTACTGCTAAGAATTATGATTCTTGTTCGCATTTGTAACCTGGCATAGTTTCCCCCTCCCTTTATTTGTTTGAAGTGAGACAACACCACTGATGAAAAAATCCATATTAGAGTGGTATCTTTCCCCCCAGCTCCATATACCTCATTGTAATTCAAGAGTGCATTTATGAGATCTTTATTAAGACAGGCCAGATTTATTTTTCATTCGTGCTAAATTGTTTATGCCCTTTTAAAAGTGCACTGTATCCTCAGCATTGGGCTTTTGGTTATCTGCCTGACAATGATGAAGTGTTATGTTTTAACAAGTGTGTTAAGATCTTGTCCTGGTGCATATTCTGTGCTATTTGTGAGATTATAGTGATAAGCAGAGATAAATAGACATAGAATGGATCAGGTGTGCATGCATCTTCATTTTTTGGTAAATTGCTCAAACCAGCCTGAGTTGGTGGTGACCAGTGATTATTGGCTTACTCAGTAAACCAGAATTCCCAAAGGAGTTTCCTTCTGTTTAGAATATTAAATCAGGGTCATATTTGCAAAAGAACTCATCACTAATCTGAAGATCTGCTTGCTTATTCTGGTGACCAGATTACAGCTGATTAATCCGGTGAGAGGGCTGCTACCAGTCCTGTTTCTAATAGAGCTGTTCTTTTACTAGTAAGTAAATTCTAATTAGCATGCAGAGTCTGGAGTGGATTTGTTCATTTTAAACATGCTGGTCAGGTTCCTGGGCCTGTGTGTTCTGGCTAGCCTCTGGCTAGCCTGGGAATATAGTAAGTACCTTGCCTGCAGCTTTTCCAAGGGAATATGCAAGAGTAATTAACAAAAGTCTCTGTCTGCCCACGCTAGTAGGATCTGTGTGGTTCCAAGCCTCTCATGTTTGATGAAAAATTACTCCCCATAGAGGCCAGCGGCCTCAGCAAGGAGGGCAGAGAGTGGCAAGGACTGGGGGCTGGGGTATGTGTTCCTGAGCAGCAGGGGACAGTTGCAGCATAACTGTGCCCAAACCTTGAAGTACAAGTCAGCCAGAGCAGTGGGCTCCTTAAGAATGGGCAAGGCTGTATCCGAGCTCTCAAGTCATGAGGCATCATGCAACTCAGGTAGGAAAAACAAAACTGTGTGCTGGTGTTGCAGTATCAGCCCTACAGATGTAGCTCATGAATATTTCCTCCCTTGGGAGGAAGAGGAAAACTTCTGTGTAGCCTAGGAAAACTCCCTTTGTGTCTCCCTCAAGAAAAATGAGCCCCTTAACTCATTGGTGAAAAGAGTCTATGAACTATAGCCCTATAACCAAGTTTGAAGTTCTCAACTGGTCTGGATGTATCAGATCTGATTTAAAACAAAAGAATAAGTGCTATTAATATTTTTCTGATTTTTTTTTCCCCTCTTAAACTTTCCAAGAAACAAGGCTATTCTGAAACTTTTCTCCATGTTAATGAAAACAGCCTCAGGATTTTTTCGCACCCAGTTCCACACTTTTCCTTGTCATCGTATTAGAGAACAGCACAGCATGGAGGAGAAGTAGAAGAAATCTCACTATGTGAAGAACACGACAGGAGAGTGACACAGGTTAGATGTCTATCAAATCAGCTCATTGCTGTGGAGGGGGAAGGGAAGCACATGGCCATTCATTTGGGGAAAGAACAGATGTGATTTCCAAATCTGATAGATTGTTTTGTTGCACCATACACTTCGTGGCTTCAGGAAAGTTGGTTTTGATTTACAGCAGAGAAAGGATTAGAAGAGTGAAGGACATTGTGTTTAACCCTCATCTGACTAGCAAGTGCAGCCATTGATCACATACTCATGTTGGCGCTAGAATTTGCTTTTTGCTTTTCTATATGTGATTTTCCCTGAAAATGATCCAAAAAAAATTGCCTGGCCAGCTGAGAAGACAGTGTCATGCGTACTCAGATGAAGTTTCTCTGGGCCCATGTCACACAGAGACTGCACTCTTTATGATGCTGCAGGTGGAGAGAGTCAGGACTATCCTGCCTTCTCAGATCTTGTGTCCAAACTAAGGACAGCAGCAAAACAGCAGCAGAAGAGGGATCTCTTCCAAGACCCTGGCCAGAGCGCCAGCTTTTTATAGCTGTCATCCTAGTGGGGAGTTTGTGCCAGCTTGTGAATTACTTAGGCTATCATATTTATGGCAAAGTGACATATGAAGAAATACTTGACACCTCTTAGCTTGTCAGTAAGATATCTGAAATCCTTAAGAGCTCCATTAGCTGAGCTGTAGAGTCATCATCCTCCTGATTACCTATGGAGAGGTGGGACAGGCTGCTGACACATTAAAGAGGACACCTTGTGTCTTGCCACATTGGAGTTTGGAAATTCTGCGCTTAAGCTGCCTTTGCAAAATCTCATGGGGTCAGAGCATTATTGAATAATTTGGTTCCAGGGCAAATTAGAAAACTAAACAAGGACTTGAGGGAGGGGCCCCTGTGGAAACCGTGTCAAGGAGCAAACAGCATCAGAGGATTTCAGTGATGTTTGTATAAGGAGGATAATGTTTGCTTGATTCTTGAGGGCTTTAACTGGCTGTCATCCTTCTACAGCAAAGCAACAGAAACTAATTGAAAGAAAACAAAACAGAGGTGTGATAAGTTACCTGGAATCTGAAATTCAAGTTATATGGCACAGTTTTGATAACATACATTATGACACATGGAAGATTTTTGTTGTAGAATCATAGAATGGTTTGGGTTGGAAAATACCTTAAGATCATCTAGTTCCAACCCTCCTGCCCCCAGTTTATATAGTGGGCATGACGTGCTGTGGTATGGAATACCTCTTTGGTCAGTTTAGGTCAGGTGTCCTGTCTCTGCTTCCTCCCAGCTTCCCCTCCTCCCTGGCGAACATGAGACTCAGAAAGTCCTTGGTCAGAGTAAACATTACTGAGCAGCAACTAAAAACATCGGTGTTATCAGCGCTGTTCCCAGGCCGAAAGTCAAAAACACAGCACTGCGTCAGCTACTAAGAAGGAGAAAAATGACTGCTACTGCTGGACATCCAGTCAGAATGCCACTGCAAGTTTAAATATGTCTTCTGATGCTTAAACTATATGGTTGAAAATGGAGATTACCTTTTATTCCTTGGAAGTACAGTGTCTGGAACAAAGGGGGAGACCTTAGTCTCATTTCAGGTACACAGGTGCTCTTTGTACCCCTGCAAAATAACAAATAGTGGTAATACAGTATAAAATGCTTTTCCAAGCAGAGACTAGAGCTCACAGCCCTTGCAAAGGAGAAAGCATTTGTGTCTGCTTCACGGCTGTCCTCCATGAGCCTAAATTCAGAAGGCAGATGGAAAAAATGTCAAAAACTCCCAACAGAGAAAATCTTACATGAAGAAGAGGAACGTGTTAAAGATGCAGTGTGAGAAGCTTCATAGCTGCAGCCCTCTCTTCCACTCAGGCAACCCTGAGGGATGACCCACACCCCAAAAATTTAGCTGCAACTTCTCCTAGTCCTCTTTGAGTAGATCACTAGCAACACCGTTCTGCCTTTGCATGGCTGTGCGTCACTGAGCTACCGTGAGCATTTTCCAGGATTAACTCTGCTTTGCTCCTCAATTGGTTTCAACGGGTTTAGCAAGCCTTTTTTTAGCCAGCATGGAGAAGCTAATGCTCTTAGTCCTCAAGCTTTTTAAAAAGTGCTCGAAGCCAGATCATCCCCTCCCAATTTTGCCACAGAGGGGATGTAGCTAGCAGAAAGCCCTCAAAGATAGTTCGAAATCTCTTGGAGGAACAGGAATGAAGCTTAAGAGACCTCAGCCTTCAACCTCCTTGTCCTTTCAAGACTGCATTGCACAGCAAAGCCTGTGCAGTGTTGGCGAAGAGCTCTGTCAGATCCTAGAGGACTGCACAGGAAAGTCCCATTCCCAGGAAAATTGTAGGGAAATAACTAAGGACAGAAAACTTACGATTCACAGTGAGACAAATTCCTAATCATAACTGTCTAAAATTTAAGCCTGACCCATAGAATTAATCTTCATGATCCCAGAGGGAAGGGGGTTGAGGGTGAAGCCCAAGAGGCTGGGTCTATGCACAAAGCCCCCAGCAGCTTCATCTAGTCAGTGTTGGGCTTCCTAGAGCAATAGGGAACATTAGTAATGCTGGACATGTCTAGTTTTTAGCTCTGCAAGGAAATATCACCTTCCTTCCTTCCCTTCCTCACAACCTCTCTGACCAGAAAATTATTCAGGCACCACCAGGAACTCTCTGAAATTTAACAGGAGTTTCTTCAGCCTCAGATCCCTGCCTGCAATACAGCCTGGGAGAGTAACCTCTGCAGACCTCCTGCACCACATGTGAAGAGCCGCACCGCTGACCAGCTACCCTTCTCTGTGTCTTTTGTGGTTGGTGTTATTACTGACTGCATGTCAGAACAGCAGTGCTCAGGCTTCAAGCAGAGCCTTACACTCACACCGAGGCTGGACAAACTAAAATCAGAGTAACTTCAATCCTCCACATATCAGTGTGCTGTGGTTTGGACTGTAACAACAATCATTTGGGTCCAGACTCCAGTATATTGAAACACAAAAGATCAGGGAACAGAAGAAAGGTTTAAAATCCTTCCAAATTTCCATAAAGAAGACAAGGCAAAACACAAGGCAAGCCTCCAAAACACAGTTAACCTCTTTGGAGATTTTTGTTGTTGTTTTATTTTTCCATACAGAGCCTGTATGTGCTTATCCTTGCTTACTATTTCTACAAGAAATTTAGGTAGACCTTCCCAAGAGCAAGTAAGTCAGCCCTAACCATCTCACAAAGCTCTGAGCTTCCTGGCAGCTTGTGTGAATGACATGCATGGGTTGTGACTGTGTTGTTCGTGCTAGGGTCTGTGCAGAGGACAAGCCTCCATCCGTGAAGGCTGGGCAGCAATATTTTACTGTAGGAAGGTGATGGACAGCATTTGGCATTTTTTCTTGAAGACAGCGGTGAGAGAGGAGAAGCCTTCTGGCTTTCTGAGGGTGCCTTGGTGTGACTGCCTGAGAGCCGTGTTACTGTGCTGTGTCTGAGAAGCCATGCACCATGTCCATCTGTCAGGTTCTCACCAGTGGGGCTGTGCCCTTCTGGGTCGACAGCAGAGTGGGACAGAGAGAAGGCCTCCTGGGTCCTGTTCTGATGCTTTGTTTGTGGGTAAGGTGGGTTTCTTGCTTGGATAGCTTCAGTGAGACTGTTACTAAACGCATTTTACTTCTCGAAGAGTTGAAAGAAAGCTGGCAGGATGCCTTTTGCTAGGCACAGTACAAGGATCCTCCAATGTTTCCCTGAAAAGCTTGCAAGATAAATGAACTTCATATAAGGCTACGGGGATTTTTTGGGTTTGTGGCTCTTTTGAATGTGTTCCCAGGCTCCTGGAGAGTAACAAGTAGCGTGTGTCCTCTCACAGGAAAGAGTCAAAGCACATTCAGAGGTGGAGGGGGGGAAGATCTTGTTTCCTAAGTCATGCACGTCCCGCTCACCACAAGCAGTACTGAACTGAGTGATTTGAAAACTTCTGCAAGATGGGCAGGAAACCACAACTGGCTGTGCCCAGTCACTGGCAGAAACAATTTTCTGATGGCAGCTTGGCTTCTAAGTAATTTCAATTGGCACAGAGGTTTGGAGGAAGGTTCGTGTGCATGGATGATTCATCTCATGCCCTCTCTGCCCATTTTTAGGCAAAAAAAACTAATTAATTATTAGTTTAAGAGCAGACTAATGGCTGGTTATATAAGCTTGTTATGTACATGAAAGAGCTAAGCAAAATGGCTTTTCATTCTGGCTTTCCGCTGACTCAGAGATTTTGTGTTTGTTAAATCAGGCTATCACATAGCTGTGATGGAAGGACTAATGTAAACTAATTGAGTTTGGGCTGCTTGAGCAGCTGGTCTCCCTCTTTCTCTGCTGCAGCCTGGTCACACCAAGTACAACATGCTGCCCCATTCTAGGGGGATTAGGATTGTGCTTTCAGGAGGCTGGGCTACTCTTGGATGGAGGGCTGAAATCATGTGAATAGTTCAACATGTGTACAGCACCTGATGGGTCTGCAAAATGATCAGGAAAGAACTCTCCAGGTATAATTTGGTAGAAAACATCTGCCGAAAGCATTTGCTGTTCATTATTTCTTTTGCATCTGACCTTGAGATATTTAAAAACTATTTTCCTATTTAATCATAGAATCATAGAATCATAGAATAGTTAGGGTTGGAAAGGACCTCAAGATCATCGAGTTCCAACCCCCCTGCCATGGGCAGGGACACCTCCTACTAAACCATGCCATCCAAGGCTATGTCCAACCCCACCTTGAACGCCGCCAGGGATGAAGCATTCACAACTTCCCCGGACAACCCATTCCAGTGCCTCACCACCCTCACAGTAAAGAATTTCTTCCTCAGA
Organism: Amazona ochrocephala; assembly: GCA_039720435.1. Taxonomy (NCBI): domain Eukaryota; kingdom Metazoa; phylum Chordata; class Aves; order Psittaciformes; family Psittacidae; genus Amazona; species Amazona ochrocephala. The sequence goes on from CM077877.1 coordinate 92,105,617, forward strand.
TCCAATCTAAACCTCCCCTGTTTAAGTTTAAACCCATTACCCCTTGTCCTCTCACCACAGTCCCTAATGAAGAGTCCCTCCCCAGCATCCCTATAGGCCCCCTTCAGGTACTGGAAGGCTGCTATGAGGTCTCCACGCAGCCTTCTCTTCTCCAGGCTGAACAGCCCCAATTTTCTCAGCCTGTCTTCATACGAGAGGTGCTCCAGTCCCCTGATCATCCTCGTGGCCCTCCTCTGCACTTGTTCTAACAGTTCCATGTCCTTTTTATGCTGAGGACACCAGAACTGCACACAATACTCCAAGTGATCATTTCTGTTGTCTGATTTTGGTGAGGTTGTTGGGTTTTTTTGGTCTCTTGACATCCATGTATAGGTTTATCTTTTCAATCATCCCAAAAGGAGGAGCAATGAGTCCATAAGCTGAATGAAAACCTTGCCAAGAAATCCAGAGAGCTCAGAGAATTCAGTTGGTCCCATTGAAGTCTGGATATTTGGCTTAGAACAGTAGAACGGCTGCTGGAAGATTTGTAATTTCAGAATGATTTCACGTTGCAACTTGGCAGAAGGGACCAAATCTGAGTGCAGAGCAGCTTTGAATCTGGAAATCCATTGGCAGAACTGTGGGTGTCTGAGTACAGGGGATGCTGGAGAAAAGCCAGTGTGATCTTCTACATGTGAAACTGCCTCAGGCCTTCCTGCTCCGGGGCAGTGTCTCATGGATAACAATGTCATTCATCTATTTTTCATTTGGGAGCTTTTGAGTACTTTTTCTTTTAAAACACACACACAGAGCAACACACACACAAACATATATGTATGTAATGTTCTTGACACACATCCAAAAGAAAACATTCACATGTCTTGCTAACTGATAAAAGACCAAATAGCCTCCTTGGAAAACACACTGTCCTATACCTGGTTCTAAGTAACTGCTTAGTAGGAAGGGAAGTGACCCATCAGTCTCACACCTGCAGAGTGTGCTTTCCCTACAGCCCACTCATGGCCTGCACTATCACAGCTGGGTTATCCTCCTTGACAAGATTTGCTTCTGGAACTTCATATGGCAAGTCCAGCATTCAAATGAATACGGGAAAGGTAGTCAGAAACACAGGTTTTATTCACTTGCATGTAAGGTTATTGGCAAAACTATTGAACTTATCCTGAGGGGTGTCAGTGCCCCAAGTACTGCCGGCAGCAGGCAAGCTGATGTAGCTACTATCATCAGTCATGGCAACTCCCAAGTCTATATTGGGCCATTTAGCACCTTGAAGTGGTTTTGCTATACATATAAGTTGGAAGCCCCTCAGCGCCAAAGTTGGAGGGTCTTCCTATTATTACTACCTTAGAAAATTTCCAAGCTGCTTCCCCTTCAAAATATGGACACCCTTCCTTGCATGGATGGTCCATGAAAGATCCACTGCAGCACAGGGGTCTACAGGAGAGTATGGATGGAGAGGGAAAACTTTAGATGAATTTTTATGGGGTATGGACATATGTCCATGGGAGGAAGGCAGGCAGGAGACCACTGTGTCCCCTTTGAGACACTGCTGGTCACCGTGATGCCCCCACAGTACGGAAGGTGATGGTTGTGATGCCAGCAACCTGCAGGCTTGCTGGAAGTCAGTGAAGTAGCATGGCTGGCAGTATCTCACGTGTGGCAGCAATGTGCCCCCCGTTTGCTTACACAAGAACTAATGGGAACATGTAGGTGGAGAAGGAATAGTCTCTCTTGACTTTCTCCATGGGCTCCCACCCTCTTGATGAAAAACAAGCCTTTGAAATGAAAATGGATGGCCCCTCACGCTGTTTTAGCCAATGGCATCATGCAACTGGATGGCTGTCCTAAGAGAAATAGCTGGTTTTAGCACAAAGCAATCTACATCTGGTTTTCCTCTCATTTTCAGTTAAATTTTGAGAATGGAATTGAACCAGTTGTATGCATGAAAACTAATGTGTTCATCATGATTATTTCAACTTTTTTGTCCCCCATTTGTTATTAATTTCAGGACACTGTCTCATGTTCCTACATGGTAAAAACTAAATCAGAGTTTAAGTAAAATTGTCAGGGTTTAAATAAAATCAATTGCCTGTTAGAAAGTGACAGAGGCCGAGGAATTCTATTCCACATTCTACCCCTCTCTCAGCTGTTTCAGCCCTAAATGGCATGGTGCTTAAGGTTTTCCCTGGCAAAATGCTTCTGGTAAAGGTCTACTGCGAAAGGGCTTCCCTTCCCCAATAAATATTTTCACTATCTCCATGTAACTAAGGCTAAAAAGTGTTCCATAACTTTACTAAAACTCTTTTCCTTCTTATTTTAGCGTTCCCAGTGGTTTCTGAGCTGGGTTTCCTTGTTACCCCTTGTAAACTTAGAACAAATGTGGCTCACATGGGGGTCACTCATCTGTGCAATCCATAAGAAAGAATTATTTCAAAAAAGATTTTGGTGCAACTTTGTCATAGAAATGACAAGAACAAAGTTTAGTTCAGCTTTCCATTCCGTCTAAACCTCTTGAATTTTTAAGAAGGAAGGGGAAGGTAACCTAGCAGTAAAAGATCTGTTTATTTTTTCTCTCCTCCTGCTTCCTGCAATATTTGCATATATAGTGGCATGCTTATTATATATCTTCAGCAAAAAAGCACTGTGAATTTGGTATGCAGGGTATTTTTCACTGATATACGGTGGCTACAAGTCCAGGCAGGTGCCTTTATTTTGCTCTCCTGCACCAAGGTAAATCTGGAGGGCTTCATTTCCCTGAAGAGCCTCTAGATTTAGATGAGCATAGCTGAATATTGAATCTGCCCCACTGTCTCCTCAGCGCAAAGACTCTGAAATGGATTTGTGAGTCTCAAATCAGTCCCTGGGGCATCCTATTCCACACTGTAAAACCACCGTAGGTAAATTGTCACCATTAAATAAGTTGCTTAGACAGGAGGGAGAGCAGGATGGGAATTGGAAGTTACTCGGTGCTTACACTGGGTTTCAAACAGGGCTGGCCCTTCCAGTTCACAGGTCACTGAAGCAGAGGGGTAGGGACTGTATGGCTGCCATATGGACTGCTTGTGGCAGATGGGAAAGTCCTCTCTATTACTGCCACATCCTGCAGAGGAACAGAAGCAAAAACTAAAATGTAAAACCCAAGCCCCTTTCCATTTAGCCATAGGAAAGGGGTGGAAGAGGAGAGTGGGCTCTCCGTTCAGAGTATTTCTGTGATAATTCATTAGCTGAGGTCCCCCATTTTTCACCTCTTCAGGGAAGTCTGCTGAGAATTTATTGCTGAGCCATTAACGAATTTTTTAACTGTCAGGGAGCAATGTAAATAAGTGGGATCCTGCATTGTCACACAGCCATTATCAGGTCAAAATGCATGCAGAGGAACTGCTGCTTCCAGTGGAGGGGTAAGTCTTCAAATAGAACCACGCAAGGAGCAGAGCCCCTCACAGAAATGCTGTTGTCTGAACCCTCCCCCCACTGAGGGTGAAGGAGTGTCCCCTGAGGAGAACATTTTGATTTTGCAGCTAATCCCTTGACAATAGTTTTTTGTGGCTTCATTGCAGCAGAAGGAAAAGCATATTTTAGTGCCCTTGGTCATGGCCTTAGCTTCCACTGGCCAGGAAGGGCAAGGTTTAGTTGTATGGCGGTGAGTTTTAGCACAGAGACCCCTGGAGCATCAGTGTCCATGGTCAGTGGTGGCCACTGCCATTAGCTGCTAGCATGGGACAGACTTCTGTAAAGGGACAGGGCAGTCAGTCCTTGATGGGGAGAACTGGAGAAGGAGGAACAGTGCACTCATAGGGCAGCTTCATGTGCTCTGGCTGCTAGAATAGCTCGTCACATGCATCTGCTGCACCTATGGCTTAGTTATGTCCCTGGGGATTAAGTGTAGTGAATGAGAACAGTATTTTGTGACAGCCGCGGCTCCCACAGAGGAAGGTTTTTTGGTGACTGTCAATTTCCAATGTTTAATTTCATTAATACCTTGAACCCTTTCAATAGAGCAAGTTATTGCCTTTAAAAACATAGAAAACATTTAAAGCAGCAGAATTAATGACGGCACCCGTTATAGGAAGACTTGTCTCCAGTGCTAGAGCTTGATTCGTCCAGCACAAGTGCCTTCTTTGTTTGCTTTTTACTCTGCAGAGGAGAAATAAAAAACCTTTCCCATTCCAAAATAAATAACCATGCATGAAAACCAGACACATTGAATATCACAAGCAAGGACTGGTGTGCCCAGCTACCTGAAGTCCAGAGAAAAGTCACATTAATGTCAATGTGCTTTGGATCATTATCTCAAGCCTTTAATGATGTTCCCTAACGACCCTACTGTTCTTCCTCCTCCATCAGGCTATCTCTAACCTTCAGGAGCTGTGCTAAGTTTTCAGGGGTTTGCTATAAGAGAGCCTTTGAAAAAACATGTAAGTATCCCAGTAATATATGAGACATACCCGTTGGGAGTCTGCAGTGTAATTTATAAGAGGTTGTACCCACAATATTCATTATGTGAAGGCTCAAGTTCTTAGTCATTTTTTATTTCATTCATTTATTCTGCTACAGGGACAAGAATAAAAAAGAACACCTGTCCCAAGATTAAGACAACTTGCCATTAATTTAAAACTGCAATATAGATGCTGGTTACAAAATCAGCACCTCCCTCCTCCCCTCAGACACACGTTCCCACATACCAACCAGCAGGCATCATTTTCTCCTGGCCAGGCCCAAGGCTTGGGCAGACCAGCACTGTGATGTTGCCTTCAGCTTTTCCTGGGTGAGCTTTGGCACCCACAATCTTTGCTCTGCATGGATAGAAAGCTCCCTTCTCTGCAACAGAGTATGCTCTGTTTTGAGTCTGTCTGTCAACGCATCTTCCAGTACATTTCTCAAAGTGATTCTGAACTGCTGCTGCTCAGACTTAGATATTCACAGAATAAGACTTTCTCAGCCTGCATCTTGGAGAAAGCATGCAGCATGGCAGCACCGAAGATGATGAAGAGAATCCTCCTGACCCTTACACTGACCAGAAAAGGCACAAGAAAAGTCTTCGTTGGCGAAAACCTGGAGGAAAACACAGGTAAGTGAGTCAGCAAAAGCCGTTTTGCTGACTGACTGGATGGCAGTGCAGCATCCTCTGCACAGCCTGAGTCCCTGCAGCCAGCACAGTCACCTTGAGGAGTTTTAGCTCCAGCCAGCTCCAGGCACCTAAAGGGATGCAGGCTCCTGAGCTCCCTGCGCCACAGGCAGCCACAATAAGTGGAATGAATTGCCCTCTAGAGGTGCTTTTGTCCGTCTCCACTGAGCTTACTGGAAGCCTGGGCAACTACGTTGGACTTGGGCCTTTAAAGAGCTATTAAACAGCCGCAATTCCATGTAAATCTCCAGAACTTCCTTTCCTAAGAAGGAATTCACCCTCTTAGGATCATCTATTCTCCCTCTCTGAGGTCTTAGTTGGGCACTGAAGGAATCATTGTGCAATCAATATTATTAATACTAGCAAACTGACTCTGGCTGTAAATACACACACACCAGGAAAACAAATTGAAACAGCAAAAGAGGTCTTTGTGGTAATACAACTTCAAAGCTGAGGTTGTAATCACATAAAAGCTAAGGAATGCAAATGTGTGGTAATCAGAGTATTGTAACTCATCCATACAAATGTTAATAGTATTTTCTCTCCATACATTACATTAGCATTAATGGCCTAAGTTCAAATTCTGCACTGTTTTCTACAATTATGACTCATTTCTTAGTTAAGGGGACTATCCATGGTAATCAGCATAGCAGGATCAGGATTTTTAAAAGCTTATGTGAGCATGGTGTGTGTGTGTGTGATTGTCCCTGTGCTAACTTCTGAAACCCTCTAGCCAAAGCAAACAAAATACAAAAGCACGGTAGGTGCTGCTTAGTTAATTCAGTTCCTACAAGGTCTGTGAAAATAGGCAGTTGTGAAGAGAAGAGACTTGCCACTAGGTAGGATGCCATGCTGCTGAACAAGCTCAGCCTCTGTTAGATGCTGGAGACCCTACATCAGAGAGATAACATTTCTAAATGAAGGGACAAACACTACTCATCTCTCAGGGCTCAAAGCCAGCCATGCCTGAAACACAAATCCATGCATTTTGTTCCTCTCTGTGCCTGTATCCGCAGAACTGCTTATTCATTGAACAGTGTCTCAAAGCAAGTGAGAGAACTCATCACAACATGTATTTTAATACACCACATTATGCAACTTCCCTAAAAAAAAAAGGTAAAAAAAGCACATAGGTTGCTTTGGGTATACAACCTGACTGCTGCCCTTCCAGGCAGAGCCACTGTTACAGCAATACAGAGCTCTGGTGCACCCAGGCTCCCACGCTCCTGCCCATATGTTATCTGAACAATAATAATAATTGACAGTAGTGCCCAGATAAGATATATTTATATGGAAAGCAGTGATCTAGACAGCCCTTTTGCCCTACATCATGCAGGGAAAGTTTGCTTCATCACGCTTTCCCCACCTGCTTTGGGCTTTGGTGTTCCTCAGGTTCATGGGTAAAGTGCATGCAAAGGGTAAACTCTTAAGCCAATACAATTTTAGTTACCTGAAAACTTAACAACAAATGCCATGGGTTTCCATTCTAAGCATGGCTTGAATAGACTTCCTTTTCCAAAGTTAAAAAAGCAATATAGAATAAAAGCATGCATGAATCTGTATCACAGCTACAGCGATTAGTAAGGAGCTATAAGCCAGAGAGAGTTGTCTTTATATTGTTAGAAACAGTCCTAAAAATTAAGTTTACTTCTTTCTAGGTAAAACCAAGTCTGTCTTCAAACCCTCTCCTTCTGTTCCTAAACGAGGCTCGGGACTGTTTGTGCTGGAGAGTTTGGTTGATGTTTGTTTCTAATTTACTTTGCATCTGTAATCCCCAAGCACACAGAGCAAGCACCTACAATGCCGAGATTCCACTGTGGTTGGGGATGTTTTAGCATCTTCACTTCAAAAGTAGTTGAAATGAAGTATGGCAAGAAGTGGTGTGACTTGTCCCTGAGCTGGCTGGTGGTAGAAACAAGAACAGAGCATAAGGAGACCCCATGCTGCAAACCTTGGTCTAGGTTGGACCCCTCTTTAATGGCTCTCATCTGAACCCTCAGCAGAATGACCCAGAGGGTTCAGCATAGGCTTATGGACAGAAAAACCCAGACCCACTCCGATTTAGGTATTCATGTTTTTTTCAGTGACATTGAACTTTGAGCGAGACTTCACCTTTTCTTCTCCCTATTCATCAGCTTTCCCTTGCTTATATTCTTAGGTATGGATGAGAGCGGATGGCAGGTTGCTGGGTTAATCTGCATCTAATCCATAGCACAGTTATGACGCTGAGCAGAAGCCATGTTTTGCTCTCTGCTGGAGTAGCTATCCTGCCTGCTGGGAGTGGGAAATCCAGATGGTTGGTGCACTTCTACCACTTTTCCACTACAGAGCATGTGACAACAGGGTTTCAGGTCTGAACAGCACCAGGTTTGTGCCCTAGACAAGAGCAAGCCTACATAGTCTTTTGTGGGTGGACAAGAATGTCTTCTGGGATTTTTAGTCAGCAGTACCCCGAGAAACACTTCATATCCTGCTGCTTTTACACAGCATTGGGAAAAGAGAACAAGGTAGGCAACCCTGTTCATGAGAGTCTCAGTTTTCTATCTCAGGCTTGTTATTCTTTCCACCATGAGTCACTCATGAGTGCAGCCCAGTTTACCCACCCTTGCTCCCTGCTCCATTAGTGACAAGAATGACTGTGCAACAGCAGTGTTCATATGCTGCAAGATGTTCTCTTTGTGTAAGCCTTCTTTCGTATTTCGACATTTGCATGTTGCCATCCTTTAACAAGCAGGCAGAGCCTAGATTTCAAAGGTACTCTCTGCCTGCAGTGATGACATCAGATGAAGTATGGCTGTTGCATTTTGTACAATCAGGCCCACAGGTAAATAACATTGGGATGGCATGAACCCTCACTTGGCCAGACACACAACCCAGGCTTCAACCTCATTTTTAACCTGTTTTCCAAAGGAGAGGAGGTTTCTACAATTGTGTTTGGTCATTTAACCTTCACATGACTTATAAGCCCATTAGCAGATTTCAACTGCATTTGAAAGAGAGAGATGTCTCATATATAATAAGACCCCCAAGTCTTTTCAGACCAGACAACTGAAGGAAGACTTTACTAATTACCCAGTGAGGACAAGGCCACTGTGTGACTCCGTCCATCATAGACACTAGCAAATCCACAGTGCTTTGCTCGCTCTTGAGTCCCAAGCTGATAGCAAACCAGACCTCATCAGTTTACTCACAAAACAAACCTGTGCCATAAGTTAATGAGGACCCTCTCCCATGAACTTTGATAAGTGTGAGTCAGTGGTTTTGTTCTTCCAGGTAATCCTACTCCTTTCCAGACATCCTGGTTCTGCTGTGGAAGCTGTGGTTTGCATGACTTATTTGGGAAACTCCCTGCCTGGAGAGTTGCAGTTGATTGAGTTCTCAAGCTCCTTCAGCAACGAAAAGATGATGCACATTTCTGCCAGGTCTTGGAGGGGCAGGGAGCAGAAACAAACACCTCAGTGCTGGATCAACCTTAAAATAAAAAAGCTGGACTCACTAATTCAGTGAAGGTGGCCAGGGAAACATAGAAATCATTAAAAAAAATCCCTTAGGTCAATAACCAGCCTGACTTTGGAGAGACACAAGGGTTCAGTGGGTGTAAGTTTGATTAAGCCAGCCAAAAACTGAAGGCAAAACTAGAAACCATTTCCAACAATGCCTTACAAAACCTTCCCATCAAAACAGACACATTAATTGAATGGGAGCTGAGCTGTACTTTGATACATGAGTCCCAGCCCAGGGTGCCTTTTCGCTGCAGAAAGAAGCTTTGTGAGGTTTCATTTAGAAGCATAATCTCTCACTGTTATCCTTTCCTTGCTGGCAAACATGAGCTCCCTCCCTCTTTTCTTTTTTCCCCCCTCCTACAATTAAGTGTTTAATTAAAGTAGCATGACTCCCTTTCATTTGGAAACGTAATTGAGGACACCAGTTTGCAAAAAGTAGGCTGAGAAGAGAGGTGGAGTACACACAGCACAGAGCTTCAGGAAGGCCTACAGAAATGCAGCTCTTAATTTGCTTTGGTGCCACATCAAATTGCAGTGATGTTGAGGAGATACAGCTGCAGGAACATCTGGAAGGAGCTGATAAACATGGGTTTGGTTGGGTCTGAAGCATGCGTCCGGTGCAGCTTGCTCATTTTTTTAATCCTGAATGGTCAGCTCAGCACAACTGGGAGAAAAAAAATACATTCACAAAGATAGATTTTGGTAAGTTTTCTTACAGTGATTCACGGAGAGCTTGTCGAGTTGCTTGATAAGCAGGCTGGTGCCTAATAAGGATTTTCTGCTCTATCTTGTAGATCAGTCTTTGTCAGGTTATATGATGGCTCATCACCGTGACATGTTCCAGGACCAGTGAACACTTCTGCTCTGGCTGCATGGCTCTTTTTCCCAGTATCTTTATGAGACCTTAGCAGAAACCTGTAGTTACACAGATTGTCTGGGCAGCCCATTCACAGCTATTGGCTTGAAGATGCTGCAGTTAACTCTCATAGCTTGGTTTTCTCAGGCAGGCTTAAAAGCAGAGCACAGGAATTTCTGTAACAGGGTAGAATTTTCCAGAGACTGAGCTTTTAATGCCTTTGGAATTTTCCATGACAATGGTATTACATCTCTTCTCACACATTTTTAATAGAAAATATTTGAGTTTGAGTTTTTTTTCTTGCCACATTTAATTGGTGACCACATACACCCTGTCCACACTGAAAGATTTCTGCCCTCTGTAGAAATGCTGCAATGGGGAGTCACTCTTCATAGGCTGTGCTTGGGACTTTTTTTACCTGTTATTTCCAACCTAGATGAAAGTTTGTGTGGTACACAGGCTTGATTGATTGAGGTCAAGAACAAGCCAGCTTGATTCATTACTGGAACAGTATGTGTGCATGTCTGATTGATAGTGGAGGGCTTGGAAATGAACCCAGGTCAACAGTCGAGCCCAGGGCCTATCTAGAAGATCAGGCATAAAGTAAAGACTGACTAGTCACATCCCTCCTCTGCACACTTTGGTGTGGATCCAGCCTTCTAATGCTGTGACCAGCTTCTGACTAGCTTCCCACGTGCACCAGTGCTGCACTGCCCACGTCTGAAGAAGTCAGTGCTGGAGTCAATGCCATGGAAACATTGAAGTCAATGGCATGGGAACATCACTATCAAGGTGGGTGAGTTTGCTCCCCAGGTTTCTCAGGCCATTCATTGGAAAGATGGACTGGATTAAAGCTGGTAGATTCTGGTGCTCAGTGTTCACAGTACAGCTGGTCGGAAATTTCCTGGCATACTTGTCTGGCATAGCAAAATCTGAAACACCAGCATTGAAACACGCTGAAAACATCAATTCTGATGGAATCCTCCCAGAAACAAGGCAGTTGCAGGATGACATCCTCCCCACCATCAAGTTTTGAAAGCTTCCCTACCTCCTTCCCAACCCTGGCAGGCTGGTGGGGAGATGGCAGGCAGGAGATAGAGGCTGCCAAGCCCCTGTCTCCTGCATTCCTGGCAGCAGGACTTCCCAGGGCTTCCCGGTTGCTGGGCTTCCTTGCCAACAAATGAGCCCTGGGAGTTCATTGGAGAGAGAACATGGTTGGCCAGCCTACTCTGTGAAGTCTCAGGGACTTCCTACTTCACCCTGCAGAAGACAGATTCCTATCTTTGTGCGTTTTCCTTCTCTTTTGGAGTCAGATTTGATTGAGGCTTGTTTCTTTGGTCTGGCTTTTTGCTTCCTTGTCTCCTTAGGCTTTAAATTCAGAATTTCCCAGGGCATAGGAAGAGCAGTTTCTAGTCATCCCTTTAGAAATAACTTCTTGTAAGAGGAGACTGAACATCCTACAGGCTTTTTTTTACCTCCTGTGATGCTTCTCCTCCTTATGGCAAGCAGAAGAGAGAACTGGAATCAAAGATGCAATGATGTGGCAGTGGGTGCAATGCGTATTTTGCTGTTTCTTCCCCAGTAGCCTCCAAGCTTTCAGAAAATCAGCTGGTGAGGAACACATCACTGAGGTGATGTGGCTGTCCTTGTGCTACTCCTTTCAGCATGGCAGACCCACCAAAATCTACTAAGAAGGAGGCCTGACATTGCCTCCGGCAAGGTTACACTTGTGTGACCATCACTTCCTGGTCAGAACAAGACACTTCTCACAAGAAGTGCTCCAAAATGCTGCTCACCAGTACTTTCCAGGGTATTTGTTACACATCGGTTGATGGATTTTGAGGATTTTAGATCTGGGGAAACATTCGAAGGCAGCTTTGCGGCATTTCTGCGTCAGATGCGCACATGGTTCAAGGGTCTGATCTATGTAGTATATGTAGTATATGTAGTATCTATGTAGTATTTGTAGTATCTATGTAGTATATGTAGTATCTATGTAGTATATGTCAGTATCTCCTGGCTGCTTTGCCCCAAGGGATGGAAAGGGAGGCTGAAGAGGGGAATGAAAGGCCAGCTTCCTGAGGCTAAGTTGCCCTGGAACAGTGTCAAGACCTGTTGGAGATATCAGCAGGATCTCCCCTTCAGTAAGCCCTTAGGGGTCATTAGGTGATGTTTCTTTCTTGGCACAGCTGCAATTATGCTCCATTGCCTCTGTTTTGCTCTGCTAGTGTTGTTTTCCCACTGACTTTAATGTTGATCTAACATAACTGCTGTATCTCATTCCCATCCAAAGATGAGGTATAATTTGAGGTAGGCCTGTTTTTCATTAGCACAGGAACTTTCTTTGACGTAGTTCACGAGGGGGTGAGGAGTTGGGAGGGAGGAAGGGAGGGTTAGTTATTACCTCTGTTTCCTCTGATGGAGAGTGAGCTTCTCTGCCAAGCTCTGCCATCTATCCCAGGGGCCAGCAACTAATTCCTCCATACCCCTGCACGCTGGAGCCTCTCTTTAGAAGAGACTTCCAATCATGACAAATTATCTGTGCTGATTTTGTGACATGAACTGTTACCCATTAGGGAATGAACTGACACCAATAAATTCATTTCACTTACAACCTCACACTGTGCGTGAATTGAAGTTCTAGAGGTGAAAGACATAAATTTACCAGGTGGGCAGACACACAGCTCCCCCTTAAGACTGTGCACTTCACCTCTGCTACATGCGCTGCTTCTGCTAGGCCAGCCCAACATTAATTCTGCATAGAGTAGATTTCTCCTGTACCATGCACAGTCCACATGATTTACACTTGCTTCAAGTAGCTGTCTGAAAAGCCTTCCCACAGAATAGACTACTGGTTGTGCATTCACCAAAAAACCCCAAAGAATCTCAAACCCAAACGCAGCCTTTAGCTTTACAAGGTAAGAAGTGGTATTTGCATAGCATCTTCTGACTTCCAGGCTATGCAGAGTCGGCAACTAATGAGTCTTCCCTATGCCTTAGTGGAGAAAGTGAGCCAGCATTATTTATTAGGGAGAAAGGAGTACCCATATGTGCAGATCTACATCATAGTCATTCCAATAGTAAATTCATGAAATAATTCCTGCAGATAAGACTCTTCTTCTCCCCAAACACTCTATCAGTCAAGTGGCTGAAAGTCTCACTCATTTACCCAAATGAAAATCTCACAGGCCCCTGGCCAAATAGAAACTTCCAAGCATTTAGTTAAAAAGCCTCTTATCATGTAATTCTGTAGAGGAAGGACTGGGAGAAAAAAATGAAAAGGCTTTCCCAAAAGGGGCAGACACAAGTAGGAACAAAGGCAGAAAGGAATGTAGTTGTCTTTGTGTCTCCACCTTCCTGAGAGCTCCTGAACAAAATGAGGATCCCGTTAGATTGTGTGGACACCACGTGAAGGCAGTCCTCAGCCTGGAGCACCCGCTGACCTTGTACCCCCTGCCACATGTTTTGAATGGCTGTTTATGAATACAGCTTAATAGACATAATATGAAACAATGGCCCTTGAGGATGAGGTCTCCCATCTCCTTTTCTCACAAACAGCTATAGGAAGAATTAGGCACGGTCATGAGTGACAGGTCTGTAAACAGGTATTAAAGGAAAAGAACAGACAGGGATTTGCCCTTCAGCATCCTTAACACATGGACAGGTGTGGGTGCTGGTGGATGGATGAAGGGGACAGGGTCACAGAGAGTGCCTGGGCTAATGTGCTCTTCTTAAATTGCTTCTTTTAAGACAGAGCATTGGGCATGAAAGACTGTTCATCTGACCTAGTGGGGCATTTTGTGTGTTCTTGTGTTAAAAGGGAAGGCTGGAAGCAGCCTTCAGAGGCCATAGGAGGGAAGACACAGGTTTGCTGAATCTTCAGAGTACAGGAAGCACTGGAAACACCTCCAGGGTTGCTGCTGGCTGAGCCACCTCCTTTTTGCTTTCATCTAGCAATCATGTATTTTCCCATCCCTCTGAGGAGCCAGGCCTAGCCCAAGAAGCAGCATACAAAGGTCACATTTCTTGTGAATGTGCAAGAGAGCCTGAAAAGAGCCAGTGGTTGGGCAACGAAATGGTCTCCTTTTTTTGGTGCTTTCTTGGGTTTTTGGGGATTTGCTGTTTTGGGGTTTTTTTACCTTTTGGTAAAAACATCAAGTGTTGTGATTTGGGAATACTGTCTAAATACATCACAGTGGTAGTGGCTTAGAAGCTTTATTCCTATCTTCACTTGTACATTCTGTGCTCTCTGCTTGAACTTCATTAATTCAATGAACTGAACCTTATTTTTGGTAAGCATCGTGTTGACCTCTCTGTAACTGCAGGAAGCTCTTCACCATAAACATTGCCTCTCTCCAGTCATAGCTTGTCAGCTCCACAGAAGAGAGATTGTGGTCACCTCTCTGCCTGGAAAGTGTTTATCTTGCTGTCGTAAATAAAGAGGACAGACTGGGAATGGATAAGGAGCCCAGAAGGATCTCTGGGGGAGAGATCAAACCCCAGACACACCTCTGAATACAAATTTCCCCAGAGCCTTTCCTTTGCACATGAGAGGGAGAACCACTTTTCAGCTCCTTCCATGCTTGCTCCCCATGCAGAGCAGCTGGACCCTAGCCCTTGTTTTGGGTTGCTGTGATGCCCTCCCCTCCAGGCACTCCTAATGCAGGCACATGTGAAGACAAAGTTGAAGGCAAAGGGGAAGAGAGGAATGGCAGAGATTTTGACCACCCCTTCCCCAGCCCATCTGCCATGGCCAAAGGGGTCAAGAAGCACACCTGTGCCTTTGGCGTCAGACACAGGCAACCTGGACATAAGTGGTCACTCGGGGAGGAGAAGGCAAGGAAACCCAAGTTCCTTCACAGTGTCAGTGGCAGACAAGATCTGCTCATATTGAAGCTCTGGCGCATGAAGAATTACACTCCCATCTAATTGTTTTATAAAAGTCTGTTCCGGTACCTGTCCAGAGCCATGATCACATCTTCAGTCATGTGGCCAAATGCCTTTTGGTTTTAATCATTTGATCAAACGCCCTGGCAAAACAGCCATTTGTTCAAATGATTGAAAGTTTGTCATTTGACCAAATTACTGGTCTGGCAGGATGACTAACGGGTTATGCCACAATGTCAAACTCTATTAGTGTCACCTGAAACAGGCAGGTAAGGAAATTAAGGGTTAAGGGAGGAAGTTTGTAGAACTGTTTATTCCCTCACTATGTACACTCTCAGCCATACACAACTGTGGTTCCAAGAAACAGGGTATGAAATCGCTAGGGTGGCTCCATAGCACCTGAGAATATAGATGGCTGGAGGAGCTTTGTGTGGACATACCTCAAAACTCGGGGAGAACTATTTGTGTCTCTGACGGAGCACAAAGCTGTTGGATCAGAGAAGACTGTAGGTGGAGTGTCTGCTTGACCTGAGGGCTGCACTGCTGGGACTAGATGGAGAAGAAAACCTAGCCAAACCATGAGCCAAGAATGGAGGCTCAGAGAGAGCAGTCCCAGGCACTTTTAGTGCCACGGGTGTTAGCATGCTTTCAGTGCCTGGATCAGCTGGGAACATTGCCATCATTTCCTCCCTCCTTCCCTCTCATGTTTCTGGAGCTGCATTTCTGAGGTAGAAGGAAAGGAGGGGGTAGAGAAAGACAGACGAAAACATAGCTGCTGGAAGAAGTGAGAACTGACAGCAGCCATATAAGGGGGTATTAACCTTTCATAAATCTGTTCTCTGGCCTGTGACTGGAACTGGGGAATAAACATGGCTCTCGTAGTAGGTCTCTTGTGTGCAGCATGGCTGTTCTGGCACACGTTGGCTTCCTGTGAATTGCAGTTACATTTACAAGGTGTTAGTATAGAGGTGAGATGGATTTTGCTAACATTAAAGAGGCAACAGACCTCAAGCAAAAGGCCAGCCTCAAGGGACCATCTTCCTTCGTGTTTCAGGAAGGGTTTGCCATGCACATTCCTGGTGAGTGATGCCGTTATGAAAAGCTCGCCTTGTCCCCATGTGGGCATTTGGGTGCTGCAATATGACTGACAGCCCCAGACCTTTAAGGATCCAAGGAGGAGGAGGGACAGGATCTGATTTCTGCCCCTTCCCTCTCAGCTGCCTATGTTTTGCTTCAGGCAAGATATACAGGGGGATGGTGCGCCACCAATTCTCATCCAGACATACAGTTAGGCACTTGTTTATTCTGATACCAGAGCCCTGCCACGTGGACACAGACAATGAACCCTTCACTAGTTCAAATACAATAATAACAGTCCGATTATCTGACTCGAACTCTCGACCTGCAGACTTGACATATACCAGGCAAGGAAAAGCATGAGCAAATGTGTGTACGTGCATGTGCATGAGCATTTGCATGCATGTGAACATGATCTCTGCCTCTCCAGGCCAGCTCCCTGCAGCCTCCAGCCCAGGCAGAGGGCTCTCCATCTCAGAATGAAACATCTCACTGAGAAGGTGAATCATGACATGGGTGATTGCTGCTGTCACTTCCCAAACAGCTCCTTTCTCTTTGTGCCTTGGACTGGATCACCACATCTGATCAGTGTATCAGTGCAATACTCCCCAGAGTCCGCTGCCTGGCTGGTGGACATGCCTGCTTGAAGTGCACGGTTCAGCGCTGTGCCAGGCCAGGGCCATGGTGTCACAGCACACACAAAGACAGGGCAGTGACTTAGCTTTATCTGTGGCTCCTGTGGCCACAGCATCTTTCCTCACCTTTGTGTCATGAGCTGGAATGCTTGAGAGTCATCAGGTTGGTGTGGTTCTTGCTGCTGTCTCTCATTCCTGCCTGAAGCTATCAGATAAAGGTGATTTGGGAGTAGATTTAGATTAGATATTAGGAGGAAGTTCTTTACTGTGAGCGTGGTGAAACACAGGCACATGTTGCCCAGAGAAGCTGTGGCTGCCCCATCTATGGAAGTGTTCAAGGCCAGGTGAGATGAAGCTTTGAGCAACCTGGTCTAGTGGAAGGTGCCCCAGCCCATGGCAGGGGGCTTGGAACTAGGTGAGTTTTAAGGTCCCTTCCAACCCAAGCCATTCTATGATTCTATGATTCTATGGTCTGAATTCCAGCCTATCCTCTGTGTTCCTTTTCCTCTTCTTCCACTTGGAACACATGCCTCTTCATTTAATACACTGCTTTCTACCTACAGGCTCTGAACTCTCAGGCTACATGAGCCAGCTTCCACAGCTGACTCTAAAGCTTAAAATATTAGGGAGGTGTTCTACAGCCTTTGCAAACCCACATGTACTTGAAGACTGTCTGTACTGTGCCTGCAAAACTGTATATACACAAGTGTGGAGAAAGCTGGTGTTGCAAAGACCCATATTAGTCATAGAAAGATTGTTGGTTTGGCCTCAGCTTGAGGTAAATGTCTCAAGCAAACCCATTACGTATTCTGTGTATACACAATGGGTTTGATTTGAGATGTATTTATGCTCAAGAATATTATGCATTCTCTTTATACACCATGCAAGGTTAAATTTTTTTGAAAATTTATATTTGCTTTTTATCATACAGACATACAAACGATTTATGGCCAGACCTGCTGAATCTATTCAAAACAGTCAATTTATTCTTGATTAACTCCAGAAGTGCTGGAGATCACTAACTCAGTCCTCACTACTTATGTGTTTAGGAGCTGGACCCAGAAAAGTTTAGTTAAGTTGTTCTGGAGGAGACTGAGAATTCAGATTTGACCTATTATAGATAGGGTCGATGTTAAAATCCAGCCTTATATTGCAACTCCTGATTGGGGGCATTTAGATTTATAGTTGTGATTTGGACCGGTCCCTAATCAATTCCTAGATAGTACTTTTTCATCAGCTCATCTGACAGCAGGAAGAAGGTCAGGATCATAAATTCCCCCTTCCTGAGTGCAGGAAACAGAGCTCGGAAGTGAGCAGCAGAGCCGGGACTGGGGCTGCCTGGGCACCAAGTCCAGCTCCTCATCCAGCCCCCTAGGGCACTGGGTGCCTGCCACCCCCCTCTCAGGAGCCCAGCTTGCTTGAGGGCACTTGGAAAGGCTGACCTTGTACTTTCCATAGCCAGATGGGTCAGCCTGGGACATCAGCATGATTCTCCTTCACCCAATATACATCTCCTGCTTTTGTCCCTTCCCATATTCCTTACCACAGCCTCTTATGCCCACAAAACATCTGAGGTATGCCGTGCAAGCCAGGTCAAGTTATCCTTGGAAGGAGAGCAGAGCATGAGCAGACAGAATGCTCCTGGTGTGCGAGGCGTGAGGTCCTGCCCTGAAGTTGGACACTCACCGCTATGTTTAGCTGTCTGCATAAGCCCTCTGATTTTCAGCCCTGCGATCTTTGTTTCTAACTTTACACACAGGCTTAGCTGACACTGCGTAGGTGGGTCTGAGCTGCAAAGTGATCCGGTTTGGGCTCAGTCCAAACAACACACTGAGCAGAGAAGAGGTGAGTGCCTTTTGCTCCTGGGCCACATCTGTGGCTCTTTCTCTCCCACCAGGAGCTGTGTAGCCTTCAGAGCTAAGGCCTTTTCCTCACACCTTTCTCTAGCTCCTGAAGCTAAAGTCCTCCTGGTCCTTCCCATCTCCTTTAGTTGCTCAGAACCCCCTCCTCCTCCCCACATCCTTGTACTCGTACCCACCATGCTCCTGCAGCCCACTTGTATGCTGCACCATCAACCCTTGCACACCTCACAAGTGGGCAACAGAGGCACTGAGGGTGTTGGTTTGTTTGCCCACCTCAGAAGGGGTGACCTCATGCTCCCTTACCACCACTGTGAAGCACTTGCTGGAGAGAAACATCAGAAAGGTGTCACATTAGAAATACCTGAAGTACTTGTGGCCAGCATTAGCTGGCAATGACTTCAGTTGGACTTGGTTGGTGCAGGCTGCCGCCTCTGTAGGGAAAGATCATGCAACGGCCATTTGATTCACTTTGCTCTGCCTCCGTTCGCCAACGAGGAGTAGAAAATGCAGTAAGAAACCCAATCCACTCATCCCCCAGAGCCTGGAATGGACACGAAATGACACATGCATCCTCATTTAGGTTACTATATTGCAAGCCTTTAAGCACTAATGCCCAAATGACCATGGGACAAAACTATCTGGCTCAGATAGGGTCTGTTCCAAATAAAGTACAATCGGTGCTCTCAAATTAAGTGCTGACGTGCAGTCTGTAGCTACCAGAGGTAACAACCTGACGGTTTGGATTTTGTAACATCTTCACGGCAGCATGGTACAATTCTGCCCAGCTTATCAAAAATGAAACCAGTATTTGGTGTAACAATAGTATTTATCTACCACACACCGCATAGTGAAATATATTGGTCAAGGAGAGCTCCCACAGAACAGCTCAGCTCTTAGCTCCCTGCAAAAGCTGCAGGAGGGTAGGAATTATTCTGAGTGCTTTTAATCGAGTAACAGATACGGTGGGTACAGCCAAGGTTTTCAGAGGAGCTCAAGCTCCTGATAAGCATGTCACAATCTATGATAACTTTACCAAGTCCTTTTATATGCTACAGCTCCAGTCGCTGCTGCCTGACTCCTGCAAAATGTGGGAAGGAAGAGCAAATGTCAGTAAAATCACTTTGTTTCAGACCAGTGTACCATCTGCCTCAAGGGTAAAGCCATGCCACCTCCTTCCCCTCTGGTAGATGCAGAAAAGGCTCTTTGTTTACCTTGTTCTTAACAGAAGATTTTACCCAGGAAAAAAGCCTTTCCTATGTGATTAGGGGAAATTATTTAGAACCCACCCACCCTGGGTGGCAAGACTCCCATATCCATTGGTGATAAAGCTTGCATCTTTGCAGCTTCACTGGTGTAACTTTTTGCCACTTTGCTGGATCTGCACTGTATCTTGAACACCTAGCTCCAAAAACAATGATCTAGCATTTTGTTTCTTCACATTGAGCTGACAAGGATAAAGGAAAGAAACAGAGCATCGCTGAGCCCACAGCCCTGGGAGGTGACCACATCACAGCACTGGGGAAGCAGAGAGGGCAGGTTGTGGGGAGGAAAGAGCTGTGCCCACATGGACAAGAGCTGGGGGAGAGGACCCCCTGTGCTGGAAGGACCACGGGGTGAACTGGGGTGAGGGTTTGTGGCTGTTTCCTTGCTTCTGAGTAAGCATAGAAGGACAAGGTCCCATTCAATTCTATGTACACAGGGGGGCATCATTCTGCCCAAGCTTTGTGGAGGCAGTTTGCATGGCACTGCTGCTTGGCTCAGGGATGGGGCACAGCCAGTGCTCCCCCAGGAGGATTAGGATTGGTTCAGCCTGTCAAAGAGCAAAGCGAGAGCTGCAAGGCTGGATCTCGACCTGCTTGGACACTGAAATATTCAGAAAGGGACTTTGTTCACAGGTAGGAATCAAGACCTTTTCTTCAATGCAAAATCTGAAATTGTCAAGAGGGATTTTCAAATGCGTCTTAGTTCAGAGTGGTTTTTCAGATCAGCATTACAGGCATCTCTGGGAAGCATTGCAACACATGGCATTTATCTGGCAAATGACCACTGCTTCATCTCTGAAGCCACGAGGAAGGGTTCATGGTTTTGATTCTTGCAATTTTCTCTCTTTTCTCTTGGTTCCCCTCTTCCCGGACATCCTCTATCGCAATACAGATGAGCCGCAGTCTGCACGGCCTGTAGGAATAATGTAGGGCTTGGGGAAGGAGAATAAGGCATTAGAAGTCATGCAATCACTCTGGGAGATCAACTGGGGAATGACCAAAACTCAGCTTAGTTTTATCAAATATTACTTTTAAATGACATGGAGGAGAGGGGAGACTGAGGAAATCTCCCCTAAGGCATTATGAATCTGTGCTAGAGAATGGCTGTTCAACGAAACACGTATTAAATAAAAATGCAAATCCTAAAACCCAATATAAAACTCCATAGAGCCCCAAGACTGAGAAAGGTCACCACTTCAGAAACAGCAAAAACTTCCAAGTAATCAGGGCAAGGTAGAACCCCAGCATGCAGGTAAGCACTTGCTGCATTCTCTGCAAGAGCCTTGTCAGCATGGGAACCCCAAGGGCACTTCTGCGGAGAAAGGCTGGGACTGGCAGATTTACCATTCACTGCATGGTAAATATTAGCCTAAATAAACATGATAGTAGGGCCAGAATCAACACAGAAACTGCGCACACCTTTTGATGGAGAAAATAGATACAAAAAGCAATTAGGAGGCCCCATCTCCATATAATCTGCCTAACCACAGTCTCACTGTCCCTGCATTTTTCCCTTCAATGCACATCCTAAAGATGCCCAGTGTTCCCTTAAACCTTCCCATGTGCACATAGTAAAATGTCTTGCCCCAGGCTTCCTCTTGCACCCCAAGGTGAAGGGCAGGGTGGGAAGTGTGGCACTCGCGCTGCCTACAGCATAGAGAGGCACAGCGGAGCACGTCCCTGATCCCAACTCAGGACCTGTCCTGCCCATCATTCACACAGCAAGCCCTCTGACCCCCAGTGCTCCTGGGCAGGAGCATGCACCCAGCCCCATCCATGAGCATGATCAGGTCAGATTGGGCCCAGGTGGGGGGGTGCTGCAACCCCATCCACCAGCTTGCTGCTCTCCTGAAGCCTGACCTTCTTTCACATTCATTTTACAAGTCTCTCTTTCACCTTTATGTCTGCAGCTGTGATGAGCAATCCTGAAATGAATGAGCTTTCTGCTCACCCTCCATTTGTTCAGTGTGCTGACTTAATCCTCTTTCAGAAAATCCTGGGGCATGGCAGCCCAGACCACTCAGCCACCGTCCCAAGGACCTTCCTCTACCATGGGCCACAGGATTTGACCAGGAACGTGAGATCTGCCAGAGCCCTCCTCTCCGCATGCTCCTGTCTGATTTCCCATGGACAGCAACCTTGCCAAGGGGAATTTCCTTTGAGGCTTCCACCAGGGGAGAAAGTGTTGTCAAGAGGGCTTTGAAAGCAAAGCTGCTGCTGGCTGATTCACTTACAGTAATTCAAGCCAGTGGAAGAGCTCACAACCACAGCAGCAAATAGGCAGTTGGACCAGTGATGCTCATATAGCACAGGCAGTGGGCACGGGATGCACACCCAGGATGGGGCTTGGCAGCCTGGCAGTGCAGAACACAGGGCCTGAAATTAGACAAGGTAACCCAGTGAGTGTGAGCTGCCCCAACGTTTCCCAAGCATCATCTAGTGCCTGGGCGGGAGACTGTAGGGAGGACAGTCCAAAACAGCCCCGAGGCTGGCAGAGGGGGTATGGCACCTTACAGCCTGGGTTTGAAAGGTAAGCATGGAGGCTGTGTGGGGCCACGGGGAAACAGGCTGCTGGGAAGAAGTTGTGACAAAAGAGAAGAACCTTATACGCAAAACAGAAACTTAAAGTGCAAAAGCAAGACCAGGAAATATTCTACCTCTTTTATTAACCCACCTGAAACAGCAGGACAGAGGACAGTATTGAGAAAGAGTCACGCTGGGAAAACGTGCAGGCCTTTCCTTCTGGCACCACTCCATCACTGGCAGTCATGCAGATGAGTTAACAGCTTCAGTATCTAACCCCAGACACTGCTGTGGCAATTCAGAAAACAAAGCTCCAGGTGTCCTGGCTGCCTTGCCTCACTGTATCCCAGACCTGAAACCTACACCTTTGGCTTGTACTTCATTTAGAAGGGAAAAGGGTCAGTGGCCTGGTCTTTGCACTGCTTTCCCCATCCCTTACCTAGCCACAGCAGCTCTCTGGAGAGGTTATCAGGCACAGGAGCGATGATGGTGGGTTTGGGAGACAAGCTCAGACCTTACTGTGCCAAGGTTTCCCTTTTTTGCCTGTTCCCAGCAAGGCTGCTGCAGCAGAGCGCAAGAGCAGCTCACGCATACGGGGCAGCTTTTCAGAGTAAAAGGGGTTTTGGATGAACAGGAGCGGCGGGTGAGCCCACCTCTTGGGGGGTGAATGCAGTGTATGGCTGAGACGTCACTGCTCTGCCTGTCAGGGCTGGGCTGGTTTCGGTGGCCGTTCCCCTCAGTGGTGGCCAGCACTGTCCCTGTGTCACGCAGCACCTATAACTCATGGAAATAAAGCACGTCCGACACCCCTCCGAGACATGTATTCTATATGAAAATTTGGTTTATTACTGTCAGACCCACAAATCTGGATCCACT
The DNA here is from genome assembly GCA_039720435.1 of Amazona ochrocephala. NCBI lineage: Eukaryota > Metazoa > Chordata > Aves > Psittaciformes > Psittacidae > Amazona > Amazona ochrocephala. Next base: position 92,128,220 of record CM077877.1, read on the forward strand.
GTGTAATTCTAACGGCGTCCATCAGTCAGACAGACACATTTAATGAGAAGGAGAATTTATATCGCTACTTCCTATATTGGCTGCTGCCGAAGTGCAAACGACAGTCAAGATCTTCCCCTGTGTCGTGGTTTAAGCCCAGCCAGTAACTCAAAACCAGGCAGCTGCTGCCTCACTCCCCCTTCTCTTCCTCCCCTCCAGAGAGGAGAATCAAAAGAATGTAACTCCCATGGGTTGAGATATGAACAGTCCAGTAACTAAAGTATAGTATTAAACTACTGCTACTACTACTCCTCCTAATAATAATGATAAAGGAAATAATAAAAGAGAAAATATAAAACTAAAAAGGGAAAGGAAAAAAACTCCAATAAACAAAAGTGATGAACAATACCATCTCTCACCATCCACTGACCGATACCCAGACCAACACAAGCAGCCATCTAGCCTTCTGTGTGACTGCCCCCAGTTTATATACTGGGCATGACATGCTGTGGTATGGAATACCCTTTTGGCTAGCTTGGATCAGGTGTCCTGTCTCTCCTTCCTCCCGGCTTCTTGTGCTCCTCCTCACTGGCAGAGCATGAGACTGAAAAGTCCTTGATCAGAGTAAGCAATATGTAGCAACAACTAAAAACATCGGTGTTACCAGCATTGTTCTCAGACTAAAGCTGAAACACAGCACTGCACCAGCTACTAGGAAGGAGAAAAATGACTGTTACAGCCTAACCCAGGACACCTTGCCAATAAAATAGTCCCTGAAAGAGTGCCAGCATCTCAGTGTTTTGGGAGGGCAAACCCATGGGTATAGGGGTATCCCTTTGGTGGATGCCGTTCTCCTATGCTGGACACAGAACTAGGGCATCTCTCCTGTATAGCTAGGCAAGGGACAAACAGGCAGTCAGCAGAATAGATAGAAATGTATAATAGATGAACTTGCTCAGCACTTGGGAATGGATATTCCCTGGTCTTCTCAGGAAGCAACATGTTTGATTTCCTCCAGCTATTTTTTACGAAGTGTTGTGTTGCGAATATTGACACATTTAGGTGTATTTGCATCAGCTGTAGCAGTAGGGGCAGGACAGACTTCTTCAGATGCATGTGGCAAGTCAGGTGCCTGGCTCTCATACACCAACACTGCTGAAAATCCCCTTTTCCTTCCATCCTCCCTGCCCTTTTTTCAGAAACCTTTGCTGCCATTCTGGCTGCTGCAGAGAAGTCAATGAGGGTTAGAAGGAAAGGTGCTGTGGTATTTCAGCCCTTGGAAAGGTCTCCTGTTTGTCAGAGCAGCTGTATCCCAGCTCTCCCCCTGCACAGAATGCCCCTGTTGTACCTTGCACTACACTTGTCCCCCTGGGATTGCCCTGCTGTTGAACTAAAGCCTCCAGCTCCCTCTGACTGCACATTCATATGTATGACTTTCAGCCATGACCAGGATAAGCACCCTCATGTTTTGGATACGTGGCATACACCAGCAGCAGGGAGCATCTTCCCTGAACAAGGAAAGGATCTGTGTTTCAGGAGACACGTGCTTGGGGATGATTTTGCTTCTCTATTGAATACTTCCTTCTATTAAAACCAGGCATCTTGCATTTTGAACACTTCAAAAATCAAAAATAGGAAAGAGGCTGAGCATCTTCCTTTTGAAATCATCCCACTTTTGCTCATTGACTGGATTTAGTAAGTTTCGCTGGAGCAAAGAAATTTTGGCTGCCTGGATTTTGAGGCAGATGAGAGACGGAGAAAACAATCTTTCCTTCCAAAGTCAATTTGGACCAAGATCATTTTCCTTCTGCTAAGAGACAGGTTTGCTGGCTTACAGCAAGGTATTTGGCATGCACGCTTACTACTTTACCAAGGAGCAGAGATCACAGGGAACCAAAAGACCAAAACTGCATTGGATAAGACCTGTCAGCACCTACTGTCGAATCTGACACTCAGCTACTACCCTGCTTGCAATGTTACTGGCAAAACTCACACATATATGGCCCCTGCAAAGAAAATAGTGTTGCAGTTTTTGCGACTCACAAAGTACACCTTGTGTGTGGTACCCAGCCTGAGCCATCTCCTGCACAGCATCAGATCCTCACCATGGGACACCACAGTCAACTGTCCCTGACAACTCTGTGCTGGCAGTTCTCACGCAACGTTACTGGTAAAATGCTGAAATGCCAAAACCTCAGCCTTGAAAGTGCTGAGCATCCTCATTTCCCTTTGATTTAAATGGGACCCAGCACCTTGCAGGATTTGGCCCTGTGTCAGCAGATGCTGCCTGATCTGCTCTGACTGGCTGTCAAGACTGTCCTTTTCTTCCATCATTTTTTTTACAAGGAAAAGATTCGTCTATGATTTCAACTTTGCAAAGGCAAACTAAGGCAAAAGCAAGTCTTCTGGAGACCGAGAAGAGAAACTGCAGTTCTGTTTCTGTCTGTGTTTTCAGTGTTTGCAGCTCTAAGGGTCCCTATTAAGTGACTAAGAAAAAAGAATGGGATGCTATTCCAACAGTTGAGCAAATTATTCTTCACAAACACAGCTAATCGAGGCTGCGCGGTTGCAATCATTCATTACAGATGGGCATCCAAAGAGAATAAAATGTGTCTTCTAGCCAGCCGCTAACCCCAAAATAAGAGGAGCCAGGCAAGTACAAGAACTGAAGCTGCCTGTTTCCAGAAAAAGGCCATACTTCAGTGGGAGGGGAAGATTCCTGCCCTCCAAGTCTCTTTTACAACTCAGCCACCCTCCTGCCAAGTTCTCACTATCAATACTTGCACTGTTTAGCACCACAATTCTGGTCAGTTATTTCTGCTGTCAAACCGAAATCGGATGTGGGCAAATCATAGGTGGGCATGAGGTCAGCAATGCTATGGTGTCCCTGAGTCGTTAAAGCACCGGGATAGCTGGGAAGCTGACAGGGGTACACCAGCATTTTTCAAACCTATGAGTTGCTGTCATCGGGGGATAGAGCCTGGTTACACTGCTTTCCCCTGGGAAATTCCCTGAGGCAGGAAGGCAGTTGAACCACCATGGTTATAACTTTGATATCCGAATGAGTATCTGCTAGCCTCAGGCAACTGGGCTCCTGTTAATTTTGACCAGGGAGCATGATATACTGTGGCAAGCCGTGTCACTTAGGATTGTGTCTGCTTAGACACGATGCCTCTGAGTAATGTAATTTATATTTCATGCACAATTGAAGCAGCTAATGGTATAATTCTCCAAGGGGGAAACAAGTTGTTACAGCATTAATTACATTGCAGTTGCCTTCTATTTTAATTTTTCTTCTCCTGCCCTGAGCCGAGCACTTTGGAGCCATCAGCTCAAGAGCAGCTATCGCTGGCGCCGCAGAAGGACCTCTTCCTCGGTAACCACGGGGAGTTCCGGGTGCTCCCCCCGCCGGCCGGGCTGCGGCGGCAGGCTGCGAGGGCAGGCTGCCTCTTGTGTGTGCGGCCCGAAACTGCAGCCTGCCGCCGGGAGACGGCGCCTGGAGCCGCAGCCAGACGGGCAGAGACAGCGTCCGAGGGCTTGGGAGAGGGTCTCGATCCTGGGCATCCCAAGAGGTGGTGAATAGCCAGGCACTGGAACAGACTGCCCATGGAAGCGGTGGAGCCACCGTCTCTGGAAGTGCTCACAAACCGTGCAGAAGAGGCTCTTGGTAACATGGTTTAGTGGAGGACTTGGCAGCCCTAGGCTAACGGTTGGACTTGATGATCTTAAAGATGTTTTCCAACCTAGTTGTTCCTGTTATTCGTTGATTCTATGAATACTTAGGTACCCTGGGATTTGGAGGAGGGAGAGCTGCGTGCCTGTGTGTCTACTCCCTAGGTGACTCTCTGCAGTGCCCGTGGCTGCTAAGGAGCAAGGATAGGTCAAGAAGCACGGTGAGAGTGGACAGAAGTGATAAAAACCCCCTCTGTTGTCTCTCCGCTAGCTCGGCTTTCCCCTCTGCACAGCAATCGCAGAGACGGTGCCCTACCTTCTGCCCCTCTGCCACTGCAGCAACGACAAAGCATTGGCAGAGGAGATGAGCACAGCCCTAGCAAAGCAAAGCAGCCCCCACGTGTCACAAGGAACCTCTGTCACATTTGCTTCTGGGGAAGAGCAAGTGGTAGGAGCCTCAGGGTCTCACCCAGCCTCGGTGGTCGGGCAGCAAACGGAGCTGGGGATTCCCAGGCTCTGGAAGCAGATCCAAGAAGACAGTGCTGAAAAGGCTGACCCAGCCGGAGGCCAGCAGCGCTGTGTGCTGGGGAAAGCCCTGATGCGCACAGCTGAGGCATGGCGGCAGCCTCGGGCAGGCAGAGCGGCCGAGGCAGCCTCAGGCAGGGGTTTGGGAGCTGCTGGTTTTGAGCGGCTTTGGGCTACAACGGGTGCTTCTTTCTCCAGTTTGCCTACGGCATCAAAAACCACGGAGCCAGCAGCTGAGCGAGGAGGAGGCGTAAAAATAGAGTCGCGGCTCCACAGCACAATGTGCCCGGTCTGGACGTAACCTGAGTGTGCACTGCCATCAAAAACGGAGGAGAGCAGGGGAAAGGAAAGGGCAGGATTTACACAACTTCGGCTGCTATGAGAAGGGCTGAAATAAAAATAAACCCCTGTGTGTGTGTTTTGGCTCAGTGGCATGTCTGGGAGGGAGCGCAGCGCTGTGCTGCCAAGGGTGAGGCTGGGATCAAGAGGAACATCTGTGTTCGGGCTTCCCACACTGTCAGGAGCCTGGCGGGGTGGTACAGATGACATCTCTAATCAGGAGGAGGAGGAGGGCAGTGTGATGGGGTGGATGAGGGAGGTGGCCTTTGCCTATGCTGCGAGCACTGCCTGTAGCAGCAAGCATCGTATGCAGTGAGAGCCAGCGGCTGCCTTCATGGTGAGAGGCTGGTGGCCCAGATCACAGTGCTGCAGAGCTCCAGGGAGGATGCTAAGGAACATTTGCACTCCCCGTACTCAGGCACTAATTTTGTGCAATCATTCATGTCAAACTATAAAGGAACTGAGTGCAGATCTGCATGGAAAATGATGCCGTGCATCTATGCAGAGATATTCCAAGCATACCATGGGACATAAGATCTGAAGGAGGGAGAACTGGAAAATTATTTATTCACGGAGAAATGCGGCTTGTAGGAAGCCAAGGTTATTCGGTTCAGTTGAAGTTTAAACTGGAAAACAGCTTTGGCAGGAAAGAAAGTATGAAGGAATTGTCTCTAAAAATTCATTAATATCTGCTTCATGTCGTCACTTCCAAAAGGAAATATTTCTATGGGGAAGAGAAATTCAAGTATCGGTCACTAGGGGACTCAAGGACCATTCTCCACAGGGAGGAGCACAAATGCATATATATTATGTGCCCTCGAAGTGGTTAAGTATAAATCAGTGATTAAATAATATTAGCATATTATCTATTCAGTGATGTGGAGACTCCACCTTCCCAAGTGGGTGTTCTCCCCCCAAGACTGTCGTGTCCCTCACTCTCTGTTCCCGACTCTCTGGGGACACTGCTATTTACATAGGAGCCTGTGAGGAGCCACAGTAACCTCCATCACTCTGGGATGTGCTGCGGGCTAGTGGCTGGACACTGTCCAGCAGGATGAAATAGTATGTTTTGGTGTCTTTCTGCAGCAAAACCACACCTGAATTCCATGCTGTAATATTTTAGCTGTGAACCTTAATCGACCATTTCTAGCTCCTGAGGTATTTGAGGCGTCTTTGCATCATGCAGCAGAGACGTATCTTTAGTTCCTTATGAACCCAGCTCTGGATCCCTTATCTGAGGATGGGGACCCTTTTTCTTGGCATCCATATAAACCTTGAAAACCACAATGATCCAGGGGGAGATTTGAAATGGATGTACTCCTGTGTGGTAAATCCTCTTAGCTGATTGAAGCATTTCACGTGCAGCCAGGAGGACAGGTGCAGATAGACCCGTGCTTGCTCCAGCCATATTCAGGGCTGGCTAGGCACAAGCCACCTCCAGCCTGGGAGCCAGATCGGGTCAGCTCAGGCGCAGCTCCATCTCACTGGGAATCTGACTGTTACAGCAGTGCCTGAGCCAACTCCCAGCATCCACCCAGCAAGCCTGGGTCTGGCTGCAGTCCTCATAGCTCCAACACTGACCCAAAGCGCTGGTCACCCACTGAGATCCCCTGGACTCGCTAAGGGAAGTTGCAGTAGAAGCCAAGGTTTGGGTTCCTGTCTCTGTGCAGCCTTTTCCTCTCTTTTTTTTCCCAATACAGATAATTCATGTCAGGGTTAGGGGGCCGTCTGCAGCTCGTCAGCTTGGGAAATCACGATAGTGATGTGGGGAACATCCACATGGTCTGAGGTGGCTGGCTTTAGGCGTTAGGGGTTTCTTTAGCCGTTTGTTTGAATCAGAGCTGGAACGTACACAGCTTAGAGCAGGAGCTGAATTTCTGCTTAATCTCCACTTGCAAGAAAAGTGTGTCAATTTTTTATTCTTTTTTCCATAAGCAGTGAGGTAATTAAAGGGAGAACAAGGCAGATTTGCTGTTCTGGGAGCTGCTGCTCTATACCTGGGCTTCCATAGAGAAGGCTGGGTATTGCTATGAAGCTGTTCCAGAAGGAATGTCAGAAATACGCTTTTACTGATGAATAGGCAGAAGTCACGCGTTCAGATAGGAATATTTACCTGCCCTGCCATACACCCCAGCTGCTGCTATGTCCAATACATAATAATCCAATCCATTTTAATATCCTTCTGCTCTGCAATAGCCAGGAATCTCTCCATTTGGAAGAAAGTGGCCGCATTAACATTCAGACTGTAATCCACACATCCTAAGCACATTTATAGCTGCTGCCATATACCCTTGGACCTGGATCAGCGCTGGACTCCACGTTCCCTCCAGCTCCCCCAACATTCAGAGGTGTTTGGTTCCAGGATCTCCCAGAGCTCCAGTTCTCAAACTTCACGTGCTGACCTCAACCAGACCTCTGTAACGTGCTCTCTGAGCCCCAAGCTGCAGCCTGCCAGCTGTGCTGCAGGCATCCTACAAGCCACAGACATACAGTATCAGCTATGACCAGCCAACAAGCTGAGCGAGTTGTGCTTGTGGGAAATGGTCCAGGAGGAGGGGACGGGGCTGTGGAACTGCCCTTGGAGCACAAGCAGCAGGAAGGGACCACTCACAGATATGTGACCCATCAAGGCTGCTAGTGATGTGCACTACTGCATGGTCTGGCACCCCCTGCCCATCCAGCCCATCCAGCCCATGGAAGGTTGGTCCATTCCCGAGAGGTTCAGAGGAACGTGCACAAGCTGTTATTTTATGTAAGTCTTCAGCCTTACATCTTTGCCTTTTACAGTCCTCAGCCAGATGAGGTGCAGCCTGGTCTGCACGTATAGCCACCTTTGCGACTCCCATGATGGACTAAAGGCGTCCCAGGCACTTAAATTCAGCCCCACCAGCAAGCGGGTCCCCTTGTCCCTCGCACCACCTCGTGACGCTGCTCCATCTTCAGGCAGCACGGCAGTGCCAGCGTCCAGCTGGAGAGGTGCCAGGAGTGTGCAGGGAGCTCTGTTCACATCTGGGGAGGCTGGAAAGAAGAGGCAGAAATGGCCAGTGTTTCATGAAGAGCCTCGCGAGGGCTGGCGCCATGGCCCTGCTCTGCAAACCAGTGGGGTTCAGATAAGCTTTGGTGAAGCATCCAAATTCTCTTCTGATTTCAGCCTTTTCTTGCTTTTGGCTCAGCATCAGCCTAGCAAAAGGCACAGCAGAGGGAATGGAAAAGGAGGCAAGAGTGTGCCTGGTGAAGAGAAACCCTACACCTTTCCACATGCTGAAACGATTTTTGCCCTGTTGTGAAGCTGTCCACGGCTGCAAATGCTCCCTAGAAAGTAAATGGTGACAGATTTGTGTTTAACCAGGAAAGACTGTCCCTCAAAATGAAGCAGATTTCGTTTTACTCACAAGTGTGAGGAACGAGGGACTGACCCGATTTGACTGTAGGCTGGTCCTACCGCCCTCAGTGATGACCTGATCCTGCAACAGCCCATCTTCCCTTGACCCAACAGACTCGGTTTCTTTTGGTGAGAAGCCACAGTGTAGAGAGGGAAGGAGACAATAAATATTTGCTTCATATCCCATTGCAAGTATTGGATTGAGCCAAAACGCGCAAATCAAGGAGGGCATCAGCCTAGCCATCACAAAACAAAATGAAGGCCAGGGGCAAACAGCCTTTGGCAGCTACTGGACATGAGTTCATCAGGCATGTAGGAGAAGTGCTCAGCCTGCATGTCCATTTAGTATCTATCAAGCCTGTCCATAACGCTGCTTAATGTGCAACGGGCTTGCAAGTAAAAGCTATTCACCAGCAAGTACCCTAAAACCACACAGTCATTCCACAAGAAACTCCACAGCTTTCGGATGGTCTTCTAATTCTTGCTAGATATATGAGCACTCTTTCTTGTGGCCGAAATGGAAGTTACATAGTCCTATGCTGACATACAATCTGCTTCTAGGGTAGAGACCTCAGCAGAGACAGAAAAGCGAGATTCTAGCAGTGGGTTCCTGCAGCTCTGGCCAAGCCTCCATCAGTGCTGAGCTGGGTGGACAATACATGCTTCAGCGTGCCCTGGTCAATTCAGATTAGGAAACATCAGCCACGTCCAAGTCATGCCATCCAACCATAAACACATACGAGAGGGCTTGGGGCACCTCTGCAGACATGGGAAAGATGTGAGACGTGACATCCAGTCCAGACCAGCAATTCACAGGACTCTTTGGAAAAGTCAAATGGCATAAAAAGAAGATCACTCCTGTGCACAAAACCTGATCCCAGATGAGTCTGCTTTATGCAGGAATCACCTTGTGCTGTATCACCAAAGCAGCCCTTGCTGCAACACAAACAGAAGGCAATCCTCCCAGATTTAATGCAACAGCCATGTGTAATGACACACACAGTTCATCACAGAGGCAGGTAGCAGGGCTCTTCGCTCTTATTCATATGAATATAATGCCCACAGCAACACAACACATCAACATTTTTAGAGCCAACAGTTTGACTTTCATTGCTCTGTTATTTTTAATCATTTTAATCTGCTATTTTAGCATTCCACTTCTTCTCCAATTTACTTCAAAACAAGAAAAAAGTATTCAGCAGCAAATACCTCTGTTTTTAATGGCTTGAAAAATAATGAAGGAACATTAAGCAGCTCCCAAGCCTTCCGGAGCATTGGTATTTTTAAAGATGAGATTGATCAAAGAGGCTGTGAACTCTAATGGAGATGGATTGGCTCAGCATGGTAATGCCAGCACAGAGGCCAGTTTAGCGTGGATCCCAGCCTCTTCCTTTCATCTGCTATGCACTCCAGTGGCAGAAAACCTCTCTGCTGAAGCCAGACCCTGCCAAGTATAAAAAATCCCATGCTTTTATAAAGGTCCAGGGATGGGGATTTCATTTTTATAGCAGCCGATTGCTTGTGCCACTGCTTTGCTGCAAGCAGGGGACAGAAAAATCCTCTCCCAAGGCTGCTCTCATGTGTCTGAACTATCGCAGCCAACACGGCACAGTGCCTGCATTGCAATGCAGGCAGTGAGGAAGGCAGGAGATTTTACTCCACTTCAGTACATAGGCAAACCTCTGCTGTGAATCTGCCCAGTCTCCCCATGAAGAGGGGCTCAGCAGCCGGTGCCATGGGGATGGCAAAAACCTACACAGGAGGCAACGTGGCTCCCAATCCCACTTCTGTGTTGGTGTGAGATGAGGCCAGCAAGGGCCACCAGCACTGGGGAACCCTCCCTTCACACCTCACTGCTGCTGCTGCCTCCTCACTCAGCCAGAGACCTTGCACGCAGCTGGTTATGGAGTAATGCCTTGGCTTGCCTTGCTTTCTGGCTGCTTGCTGTGTCCCTGAGAGGAGAACAAGCATCTTAATGGGATTTTCTGTTTGTTTTCCTTTCTTTTTTCATGGGAGGGACCCACCAGTTTTATAGCAGCCTGTAAATCTAGTGGTACAGTAAGGACCTGATCTCAGACACCCTATGTTAGCCAGAACCAAAGTCAGGAGCCCTGGGTGCGAAATGAGGTGAAAGCCACTCATTCCCTATTTCCAGGCAGTGCTGGGACTTTGACAGGGACAATTGCTTTGGCAGGGAACCCAGGCCTGCATCTGCTGCTTCTTTCAAACCCACTCTGCTACCTTTCCCTGTGGCAGTGCTGTTGCTTTCTCCTCCCTGGGTGAATCCAGCTGAGCTTTTGGATGCAGAGCAGGATGACAAGATGTGATGCAGTGAGGTGAGGAAGTGATGGGCAGAAATGTCTTATTTTGGTGGGAGAGTAACCAAAGGAATGGCTCATGGGATATGCACAGCACCCTGCATGCAGTTTGCACATGTTTTCAGTAGTAGGAGCCTGGACCCAAGAGCTTGAAGAGCCAGGGGGAAGGCCCAGAGATAGGCTGAGACAGGGGGTACTGAGCTCAGCAGCATATGAACATGGAGCCCTGATGTCCAAGGGCTTTGACACCCACCAAGGGGGACTCTCTGAGAAACTGATCCCCAGATCTTTCCCTCTGGCAAAGTGTCAGCACCAAAGCAGAGCTGCAAATCCTCCACACCCCATCCCCTGGAGATGCACTGCTGCTTCTCTATATCCCCCAAGTCTATAAGCCTGGTCAGGGATAGCCTTTACACCCTAGATTTAAGACAATGTAGTGACTATAAATATTGCGCTTTGAATAAAGGAGTTGTGACTACTAGATGAGTCCATTTATTGTTAAATGTCATATTTAAACGTTTTAACACTCAGTGTCCCAGTTGATGCATCAGCCGATGAGACCACACACCCCCTCAGCACACAGCAGTTTCATTGTCAGCAGGCAGACAGTATTGCACAGGTAGGATGAGGAGGCCGCAGAGCGAGGTGACTGGGCTTTAAAGTCTTGCCAGCATAGCCATGTTGCATATGAATATAAAGAAAACACCTCCCCAACTCAGCATAGTGCCAGCACACTCTCTTGCACAGATTCACATCCTTCCAAGAGATCAAACCTTAGAATCATAGAATCACAGAATCATAGAAAACCTTGTGCCAGTACAGCCTGGTACGAAGCCCTGGCTGGCCCAAGGTCTGGTCACACTGATGCTTGCTCTTCACCAATACCCACTAATTGTGGTGGAGGATGAGGAAGCCATAGTTGCCTGCCTAATTAAGCAACAGCAGAGAGCCCTTAAGCTACGCAGCCCCTGCTCCTTCGTTTTGCATCAGTACCTTGTTATCGCAATGGTAGCACTTTCTAAATAAGCAAGGTACACACAGATTATTCTGCCTTCTATTTGTGCCATTGTTATTTTTCATTTTGGAAGCTGGTATCTATTTGTGCTCTGTTTTTATAAATCCAGCTCTTTTCTTCCCTGACTGCTTTAAGAGTGCAGAAAGTAAGATTTAATTCCCTTGAATCATCACAATTAGCCCCGTCATACTAATAACTTAGAAGAAACAAATAAATACTAGGAATTGTGGCACTTTGGAAATTCCCTGCGCTGCAGGAAGCAGGACTGCTGGTCGGGGGACATTGATTGTTTTCTGAATCCATCCATGCAGGATTCAAGGACAGGACAAAACGCTATCAAGTCAGCAAGCAGAATGCAGTAAATAATGAGTGAGCTGGTGAGGGCCGAGGCTCTGTGCTGACTGAGTCCAGATATAAATTGTGGCAAGCTATCCGCCTCGACATCACAGTGACACTGTCTCTGGAGCACAAGGGAAACCCAGACGGGTAACAGGAGCTGCAAAAGCCATTTGGGACTCCAGAAGTTTTGCATGTTGTTTTCACTAGGGATGCAGAACCAAAGCCCTTTCCCTCCTCCATGAGAAGCACCGCTGCTCTGGAAACCTGTGTGGATAAATGCCATCAATACTGCTGGAGCACAGTGTGTCTGTGCCAGATGAAGGCTTTAGCCACAACAGGGGAAGTTGTGCTATGGAAACAGGGCTTAACTGGTTTTAACAGGGTTTAACTGGTATAGCTGTCTCAAAGCATTTTGCTGTCATACTATTGCTGCTATACCTACGCTGGGGAAGCACTTTTCCTTGTGTAGAGATGCTCTCTGGCCTAGGCCTTGTTTGTGAAGGAGGGAGAGTGGAAGAGTCCAACAGATAAAAGCTTTCCACACAGCAGCAGGAGGGAGAAGGCAACCCATTAGCTTTCCTGCTCTTTTGTTTGCCTCTGTCATTTCCAACCCTCCATGTACTTCAGCACGTCAGCTTCCCCCAGAGTTCAGGGGAACTAATCAAGTACGTAAACCACTCTCTGTGATCAAGTATTTGCAGGGCCAGGGTCCTGGTTAAGTGACACAGGGAAACTAGAGAAGAGATCACTGCTTGAAGACTCACCCCTAGTCTGTTGACTTGGCTGCGTCTCATGCTTTGGCCCACACAGGGCTGCAGTGCTGGCATCCCTTCAGGAGGGCAATTCAGAGCATTCCTGCAGAGCACCAAGCACTGCTTGTGACTCCCTTCTGCCAATTTTTGTGATTTAATCACCAGCCTTATGCTTCACCATGGGTTTCCTCCAAAAAGTAACCACGTGCAGCAAGAGCCTTAGCTTTCCTTCTCTGGAAGAAAGCAGAAAACCAGCAGTGCCTTGGGGCGATTAAGCCTCTTTTCTCCCTTGGTGAAGATAGAGAAAGGCACCGACAGGGACTGGCAGACACCATCTGGTTTTGGTTCGTCTCTCATGGAGGGCAAGAAGCCACACTGTCCTGTGACAATAGCATCTTGAGTCAGTCCTGAGAGTACCGTCAAGCAGTGCCCAGTAATTTCACTTCCTCTCAGCTGGGGGAATTCTCTCTAAAGCTTTCTGCTTAACGCTTGACATGTTTGTAAGCTGGTCACTAACTCAGTACTCGGCACAACAGAGAGACACTTCCTATGTCCTGTACTTGAAAATTGAGGACAGAACAAGGGGGAATGGCTTTAAACTGACAGATGGTAGATATAGAGAGTTATCAGTAAGACGCTGTTCCCTGTGAGGGTGGTGATGCACTGGAATAGGTAGCCCAGAGAAGCCATGGCTGCCCCATCCCTGGCAGTGTTCAAGGCCAGGTTGGATGGGGCATGGAGCAACCTGGTCTAATGGAAGGTATCCCTGCCCATGGCAGGGGTGTGCAACTATGTGATCTTTAAGGTCCCTTCCAACCCAAACCATTTATGGTTCTATCGTTCCATGTCAACAGGCTGCGACATGGCAGGGGATGAAGCCACTATGTTAAATGAAGGGCCAGTCTTGGACTTCAGAGCTGCAAATATCCCTGTTGCACAGCAAGCTGTGGAAACAGCCCCTCTTACCTCAGCCTTACTGCTGCTATTTCCAGATGCTACTGCTTGAGACTTCTGCATGTCAGTGTTTCCATCTGCCTGGCCCCTAGCCAGGCTTCACTCCCTGCCTAGTCTCTAGTGCTAGACTCCAGTCCTTGCTTCTCAGCATTTCTGTGTGTAAGTGATTAGTTCCAACCCCGTGGACCGCAGCAGTGTGACATCAGGCATTTGGGCTCAGAGGAAGTGATTTGGTGGTCTACTCTAATGCCAAATCCAGGTGAGCAGCAGCTGTGCTCTCCTGGTGATAACCAGCAGCAGCACTAACAACAAGCCCTGGAGCTTGCAAAACTGGCTTCTGCTACACGAGGAGAAGCACATGGCCCACATCTCCTACATGCCAGGCATGCTCTGGGCCTGGAGATTTCCCCAACAAACAACAAAGGCTGTGGTTCCAGGCATCTGTTGCAATGCTGTTACCCTCTTGTGCATCCATCCATCTCTGCTCGCGCAGAGATGTACTTTCCTCAGTGCTGGTTTTTCACTTCATCGTCAGAAATGCCAAAACCCTTCCACATACAGATTTTTAGGGGAATAATTATTAAACTGCATTTGGGAAAAGCAGGGTGACAATCCTCCTGACCTGGCAATATTTTCATTAATGACAGTTAATTATGACATTGTGGGGCTATCACCTAGAAAGGAATAGGATTTAGCAACTCCTTGCTTATCCAATTAGAAATTCCCCTACTAAAAAGAGCAGGTAGGAAAGCTGAGGGAGTCTGGCCCAGCCTCCAAGCAGGAGCAGCGGAGGGATGAACAAACGGGCTATTTTCAAGTGGCGGTTGAGCTGCACATGGCATGGTTTGCACACTCTGCAACACAGGGGTACCGCAGCCCGCGCACAGGGAAAGCCCCTTCTCCGCTGTGCAGGTGGTGTTTGTCAGGAGACATGAGGCACTAAAAGCTGAAAAATCCCCAGGGGCTTTACCAGCTCAAGAGGAATTTTTGTGTCAGAGAAGAGCCTTGTGCGTCTGGGCTGAATGAGAGCATCCTGCCTCAAAATGACAGGCAGGGCGGTCCCCTCCTGGATTTGAGCCTTGGTCTGACCTGGGAATACAGATTTCAAGCTGTTTTCTTAATCCCAGCTGGGTCTGCAGCTCTCCTCAAGGGCTTTTTCCTTGCTGAAAGGGAGAAGAGGAAAGGTTCAGCACATCGGTGTTTTCCTGCCCAAAATAACCCCATCCTGTCGAATGCCTGGCTCTGAATCCTGACTGTGAGACTGGGTAGCACCGTACCTTCAGAACAGTCCCTGATTTTGGATGCTGTGTGTGGGCTGTGTGTGTGGAAGGTGCTGACTGTGCACCTCCTGTCACACAGTGTGCACTTCCAGGCAGCTCCCATGTAACTCCAGCTAGCACCTCCCCTCTCTTCAGCCACCCCTTTTCCTACAGCTGACCAGCACGGAGCTGTGCACAGAAAGCATTGCTGACTTTGTCCCTTTTGGAGGCTCAAACCCTTAATCCCTGCCACTAGTTCCTCCTGGGCGGGGGAGTCCCTGCAGAGGTGTTTACCCTGGCAGTAAAACGCCTCCTTGTCCCGTGCTCTCGGCAGGGAAGCAAAGCTCCCCTGCGCTGGGAGAAGGCAGCGCTTGCAGCTGTACGTCCCTGCTCAGATGTGTTGGGAAAGTGCTCACCACCCTGAACTACACAGAGCATCAACCTCTTGCTGTGCTTGTTCCAGTCCTGCACTTGCGAGCTCTGACCTCTAGCTGGTCCCTTGCATCCCCTGCTATTTCCCTATCGCAGTTGGCTGCCCTTGGCATCCCTTTGGGATGCTCCTAGGCAGTGGTAAGTGGGGAAGGAACTGGGCTCCATCCAAACCTCTCTGGGAATGCAGGGGCACCAGAGGAGATCTCCTGGTGCAGACCCAACAGCACAGTGCCAGGCCCTGCACACTGGCAGCCCAAGGCACATCATGTGGCCATCACAGCCCTTCTTCACTGCCTCTGCAATCCTGGCTGGCGGGCAAGCCCTTTGCCTGGCTGCTAACACTACTGCACATGCACTTAGTTTTTTAAGCTGTTGCTCACAAACAAAAGTGTTCAGATGAAAAATAAACCTCTTAAAAATCCCAGCCTATTCACTCCTGGCAGTCTGGTATTCCTTCAAACTGTCAGACTTAGCAGATTGTTTACTGGAAACGGTTCAATTGGCAGGACCTTCTGCTGTGCAGATGAAATTTAAAATCCTGTTTCTTGTTGCGCTCAAAGTCTCTCTTTCCACTACACGGCTCCGCAGAATTATTATTCACTTGTTTCCCATTGAGTCGAAAAACACCCTCTCTTTCATTTCCGTGGTAAAAATGTGCAAGGGATGTTAGCCCTCATGCTCCAGGACACAAGCCAACAGCCAAGTGCTTGGGCTGGAGAGAAAACTTTCTCCGATGGGTACAACAATGCAGAATGGTCAATTATCCCCCGAGTGTCCCTCCTGGCCAAGGTGTTTGTCTGGATGGAGAAGTGGTGCACAGCATGGCATTCTCTGTGGGCCACACAGAGCTCTCCTCCTCTGGGGAGCTCCTGCAACTACTCCTCTTGCAGATTTGGGCATTTCCCTTCCTGTGTGCAAGTGCAGCAGGAGAAAAAGCTTTAACCTGCTTTGTCAGGGTCCCATTGCTGCCTTTGCAGTGTTTCCTGTGAGCAGCTAAACCTGCAGAGCCAGGGCCTCCTGCTTTGTTAGCCTCTGGGTCAAATGCTTCGCTCCCTTTTCTCTTTGGTTAGATGAATGTCTGTTGGTCACCGGGAAAGGCTACAACAGTCAACTTCATAAAGTTTGTTAGATTAAAGGCAGAAGAATCTGCCATGGATCTGGGGTCTTCCCTGTCCCACCTTCCCATGGCCTATGTCTGGAGTTATGGCCCAGATCTTACCTTTGGTTCTGTACACCTTCGTCTGCTTTGTCCTCTAGGGAAAACGCTTTTAGGATTTGCATTTGTGCCTTTGTTAGTTGCCTTCTAGGTAGCTCAGGGCTACACATGCCTTCTGGGCAGGATACCTTCCTCTTGGGCTTCATAGGCTACACTGCTTCCTCCAGGAAGCACTGTTGGTGTCCAGCAAGGCTTGGACGTGTGTGGAACTTTCATCCTGAGCAAAGCATGGTAGGGTGGCAGCTCTGATCCAAGAGTCTGCTCTGGCCTCTCTGACCTGATGCACTGCTATTAAGGATGCCAGGATGTTTAGGAAGGTGCCAAAGCAGAAATGCTCCTCTTCCACAGTTTTATTCTGCTCATCCCTGTTTCTCAGCCTGCTGCTGACAACTTCCCTTCCCATGATGCTGAACTTTAAATAAGCCCATTTCCAAACTGCAGCAGTCCCAGAGGAGCCATACTGGTGCACAGCTTGCATTGCCACGTGCAGGAGGAGGTGCAAGATTTCCATCAACACCCGCTGGTCTCATGTCACTAACGTGAACGTTGTCTTCTCCTCTACTGGTGTCAGAACAAGCTGCTCCAGAAAACAGCTTCTCATGCATTCAGTGAAATAACCTCCAGCGATGGCCTGACATGCCATTTCCAGTCATCAGGGGATGTTACGGTAGCCCATAACCACTCTGTCAGCGAGTGGAGCAACTTTCTTTATCCTCATTTCCTTCCCACGAACCCAGCCAGAGATCCTGTTCCCCTTGCTCCCAGCTGCACTTCATAACTGAATAGATTGCACCCTGCAGCTTCATTCTCACTGTGGTTCTCATTCATGGGCACCTATGGTCCCTGTACGCTGCATGATCCATGCTGCTCTTGTTCCAGCCTTGTGGAAAACTTGTCCTAAAGCCAGCCTCTTGATGCGATGAGTGCTTTTTCATGTTAATAAAAAGAAAGAGCAGCAGCACAAACACGGAGAATTAATGGGACAAAACCACCCAAATGACAACTAGCACACACAGCCACAAGCCCCTGACTTGACTTCTTCTTCCTGTCATATTCCTGCTCCCTGTGCTCCGCCAGGGGACACTGAGGTTCACTGAGAAAGCATTTGGGTTGCAGGGAAAATACCATGTCCCCCACTACAGGAAGAGAGTACTTAAAACAAAGATGGTGAATGAGAAGCACAAAACACAAAGTTTTACAGCTTCTATCCTCTGCATGTTGATGGGATGGAGCGGGAGCTTGTATGTGTGCCACTGAACCAGCAACGTCAGGGATGGAGCTGGAATGCTCTGTGGCAGCTCATTTCTCGCACTGCCGAGCGGAAGGTGATCCTTTCTGCAGCGGGAGACAGATAAAAAGGGGTTGGGAGGGCATCACCAGCGGAACTGCCTGCTGCCAGGAGGAGATGCATGGCATGGTGGGCCCTGGGGAGACACCTGCTTAGTTCTGGGTCTGAGAATGCCTGGGCTTGCTCTGAGGGAGGCTCTGCCAGAACAGCGCAGACATACCTCTTATGCTTGCTTAAGTAGCACAGATATTCTTTTAAGCTGTGCTTTGGGATGGGAATGCTCTGTTAACTAGCAATTTGTATTTCTTCTTGGATACAGGCAGTTCTTATTTTAGCTCCTGCACAAAGAGCTCCCCACTGACTGGAGCATCCTTCCTCACTCGGGCTTCCCTGAACACCTCTGGGGCAGGAAATGAGCCCTGGCACCAGGTCCTTATCCTTGGTGCTCTCTGGATGAAGGCGGGAGGGACATACTGAGCCTGCACATCACCTCTGTGCTGCATTTGCAAGTTCAAGATCTCCTCTCTCCCAGAAAATCAAGTTGTTTGGTAGTGGTATTCCCCAGTGCTGGTGTCACGGTCAGATAGATGTAGCTGTGTCTAGAGGTCACTGACATGGGCTTTTTCCTTCACAGCATAGGTGGTCCTGCCCCCATCCTGCCTTCCAATACCAGCAGGGTAAGGCAGACCCCAGGCATCACACATGATGTACATCACAACTGCTTGTAGGATGGCTGTCTTGCTCTGAAATAACAGCTGATTCCCAGCTAATAGATTCAGTAATCTGACATGCAGGCTGTAATAATTGTATCTGAACAAGGCAGGCTCCAGCCTCTGCCAGCCTTATTAGAATGAGTGATTGTTTCCATCAGGGATGTAGCTCTGGTGCATTCACCTTTCCCAGGCTCTGAAATACAAATTGAGCTTCTGACCTTGGCGGATACGACAGCTGACCTATTTCTTCCTTTTTAAATAAGGGGGAAACAGATTTTGAGGGGAAAGTGCCTGCTTTCTGCAGGCCTCCTTCTGCTCAGCTTCTGTCTATCGTGAGATCTTAGTTAAATATTTGGCCTGCCATTATTAGCCAGGATGACGGACTGCCTAAACTGCCAAGCTCCTTGTGTGAGGCACAGAGATGCAATCCTCTCTTCCTGCTGGGTTTGGGTTTATTCCTAATGTCTCTGCTCCCCAGCAAGGCACAGGGATCAAAGGCAGCCCCTTTGCACTGTGGCTGTGCAGACCGCTTGGTGTTTGTACAGCAGGGTGTACAAACGCCCTATTTGTGTCCCAGAGTGTTTGTACAGCAGTAACCAGGGCACTGCACTGGGAACAGGGATCAAAGCTGCACTGCTGCTGCGCAGCGCCCCTGCCACCACTTCGCTGCACACATTCTTAGACAGCACAGGAGGGTCTCTCCTGGGGGGGGGGGGGGGCATTAACCCCTCTGGCACCAACTGGGGAGCACTAGGGCTGATGCATTTGCAATCTTGCCCTGTCTGGAGAAGGAAATGCTGCCCACCTAATGCATGGGAAATGCAGGACCAGGGAGGGGATGACTCCCAGGAGACTCCCCCCTGGCAGCCACAGAGCCATCTGCTGAAATAAAACCATCTCCTGCCCCTAGCCACGAGCCAGTCAGTCAACAGCCCTAGGTTGCTAATCCTAAATGTCCCCAGTGATACGCCAGGTGAGGCAGGTTTTCCTGCGGGCTGCAAACTCCACCCTGTGCTGTGTCTGTAAATACAGCTGGGAGGGAGGTTTAGCCAGAGCCTCCCCCTTTTCCCACATATT
Source organism: Amazona ochrocephala (assembly GCA_039720435.1). NCBI lineage: Eukaryota > Metazoa > Chordata > Aves > Psittaciformes > Psittacidae > Amazona > Amazona ochrocephala. The sequence continues at coordinate 92,147,480 of CM077877.1, forward strand.
GCTTTTCCTGAGGTTAAACATCAAACACCCCTAAAATATCACCCGGGTCTGCAACCCGCACGTGCTTCGGGAGGGGGTCAGCCGCGCTCCCGCAGGGCTCTGCCCTGATTTATGGAGGCGTGCAGCGCAGCGCCATAAATCGAAGCGTACATCAGATAACGTCATGGGAGGGCGGCATGCATTTTGTCAGCGCTGGGATGCTAGCACAGGGAGGGCAGGAGCAGGGACAGCCCCGGGGCGTGCAGCTTGCTTTCCTTTCTCCATCGAAGGTGGTCAGAAAAAGCTGTCCCGCTTTGGTGGCTGCACCGGAAATTGTGCCGGAGCTCAGCACCCGAGGCACCAGCAATGTTATGCGAGATTCCTGCTGCTTCGCCTTGCTGTTCCTCTTTAAGTGGGGAGCTTGCTTATGGACCACAGGCCAGTCCTGTAGGGCTGGGGGTTCCACACGAAAGAGGGAGCCGGGCAAGGCATTAGAACAGCGGGAAGATTTATGTCTTTTACTGTCCATCTGCAAAGCAAACAAAAAATAGCTGAAACACGGGTTTTCTGCTTTATCGGTTCTGTGAATAAGCATATAAATTTCTACAACATTTCTGGAGGCTTGCTGAAGGGGGTAAAATTCATCCCTGAGGACCTGGCCAGCAGTAGTGGCAGCATATGGTCTGCTGAAATCAGTGGCTGAGTGCGTTTTGTGTGTGTTAGCATTAAAAAGGTGACTTTGCGAGTAATTTCAGAAGCGGGGAGGGGGTTTCTTTTTTTCCCCTCTTTCTGTTTTTTTCGCTTTTTAATCCTGTGCAAGCTGATGCAGCTGTCATAGCCAGTAACTCTTGAGTAAGGGAGCTGGGCTATGGTGTTTCAACTGTGAAGCACGAAGGGGTGCTGGCTTTTGGCCACCTTGGGAGCAGGTTCAGCCTATTCCTGGGAGGCAGACGGGAGGAAGGCAAAGTCCCTGTTGTAGGCAAAGAGAGGAGTCGGGGATGTTTTATTTTTCCCAGCAGCTGCTGCTCCCTCGGAGAAGGAGTTGGGGCCCTGTAAGTCCGTGGGAAAGTGGCTTCAGCCTCCCGGCTGCAAAAGGATGGCGGGGGAACGTCGGTTCAAAGATGGAACTCACTGGGGGAAAAACAAATACAAATAGGCAACTGTTTATGGTAGATAAAGTGTGGCTTTTTTCTTTCAGCGTTGACTAAAACCTCATGTTCTTTCCGGTGAGGGAGGCAGGCGCCTTAATGCGCTGTCAGAAAGATGTCTTTCAGCAGGCAGCACCTCTGGATGTTTATCTCCCTGCCATTGTGCTCCAGCGCTTTGAAATGTAAAGGGAGGACGATGCTAATCACGCTGTTGCTTAAAGATCAACAGCCAGGCGAGATGTACTTTGTCACATTTTCTCTTTGGTCTCTCTTCTCCCGTAATGAAAGCGGTGACATTCATTCAGGCTCGCACACCAGCGCATGGCGGTGGGGTTTTAATGAATCACTCGTGGCCTTTCCCTGGGCTCTGAGTGAGGGGTGCAGCCGGAGCTATCCCCGGAGCACACTGATTGCCGCTGGAGCTGCAGATCGACCCGCTGCGGTAGCACATCTTGGTGTCACATCTGGTTTCCTCTGGTTCGGACAGAATCCATCCCGCATTACTGAATTACTGTTTGCTGAAGTCAGGGAGGATGCAAGATGTAACCAAAGGCTGAAAGGCAAAAGTCTAATGTGAGATTTCTTATTAGTGGGAGAACAAGGAGCTTTAAGGATATATTAAAAAAAAAAGGGGGTGTGGAATAAAGGAAAGAAATGCTTATCTGTGCAAAGAAATGAACCTCAATACATAAGACTCCCCTTCCTCCCATGCTGGTCTAGGCTAGTAAATAACAGAGCAGAAAGGAAGCAGGCACAGAAAGCTGGAGCAGTAGTTAATGGAAATGATGTGGTGAAGGGAGAGGGATATTTTCATTTTAAGACAGGAATTTCCCGTGCTCCTGCCTTCTTCACTGTGATATTAGCATAGAGATCTTCACTTCCACTTTCCACTACATCTGCACGTGAGGAAAATGCAGCAACTCAAAGTTGTACAAGGAGCTCAGGGAGAGGGAGGGAAATTTAGCTCCTCTCCTAATGCCGATTAAGTAGAGCAAACAAAGAGAGCAGGAATGTGAACCACCAGCTCTTCTCCAGCAAAGGCTCCACTCAATCCTATTACAGGGTTATATCAAAAGCAATAAGACAATTTTCATCTTTTGCCTGCCTGATGGCCAAGGGAGGTATCATCAATCGGCAGTGAGAAGGCTAGGATGCACTGCAGGTAATGCCGAGTAACTGAAGAAATTCAGCAGCAGCGTATGTGTCAGACGTCAAAATACCACCCTGACACGCCAGTTGTACTGGCTTTCCCCAAGCCTTTTTTGTCCCATCCTCGTTCTCCTCCGGGAGCAGCTCCCTGCCTCGGAGACCACAGATGATTAAGCGCTTCCTTGGAGCACAGTCAGGGGGAAGCAACGGCTCATGCACAAGCCGCGGTCCCTGTGCAGCCTAGGAAACGCCATGCATTTCTGAGCAGTATCAACCGGCTTTTCCTCTGTGGAGAGTTTCTGTCGCTGCCACAGATGTGAGGTGCCTGGTGCTGGGAAGGATCAGGTCTGCAGACGGCTTCAGGTTCCCAGCAAAGCCCTGGTTACCTCCAGGCACGGCGCTCGCAGGGAGAGCAGCACACTGGCTGCTGAATTGATGGATGTGCATCCCTGGCAAAGGCTGCTCACCAGCCTGTCCATAGCAATGTGAAATTGAGGGGTGAGCCCTCCCTCTGACAGCCAGGCTGCCTATGTGCAGCTGACTTAAGGACGAGGGGCTACACGGTGCTAAGCACACCGCTCACCTTCCAGCCCCCTTCCAACATGATAAATACTTATTTAGATCGTGCCCTGCAATGCGCGTTTGGATACGACTCATAAATCCTGGTGTTAAATTGGTAAAATAAAAATCCAGTGCTGCATCAGCTCGGCCTTTGAGAAGGCAAAGCTGATAAATAGGGTTTGATTGGCTCTTTCCTACACAGGTGCCCCAGAGCAACACCCTCTGCACGAGTGTGATATTGCTGCAAGCTGACAGTACAAAGGACAGACGTGTACCTGTGCCAGCTATTGAGCTGGCTGCCTGGATTAACCCTGATTTCCTTCCTGACACTCCTTTCTTCCGCTGAGGAGGGAAACCAGGCATAAGAGCAAGTCCCTTTGCCTGTCATGCTGAGAGCACGGCGCTGGCAGCATAATTCAGCATGCTAAGCCCAGTTCTCCCCTCCCTGGTCCCTGCTCTGTGGTGTTCCAACTCCATAAGAGCATAGGATTTACACTGTCTTACACAAGCAGCATGAGAAGGATCAGGCTCTAACAGTCCCAACTCTCAGCTTCCTGGGAAAGTCAGAGATCAGCTGCCTCCCAGCTCTCCTTGCATCCATTGGGCTCTTTGTGTCAATAGGGATTTCCTAGGATATGGGCACAGGGAGGGCATGTGGGACAGCATCCTGCACACACCTTTCCAGCGTTAGCCTAAATGCCTAGGGGAGGAGTGCCACCACCTCTGAGAACAGAGCAGCCAGCTCCTGCCACCCCGCACTGCTGAGATGAAAAAGCGACAATAAATACAAATCTTATCTGTCTAACAAGGCGAGTTCCCTATGCAGCAGTAAGGAGCCTCCATTGAGATGGTGTCTGCCAGCCAGGTGACACCCTGAGCGCAACCTCACTGGGGAAGGGAAGAGCAAGAGGCAACTGCACTATTCCCTCTGCCTTTTGGCATGTCCCCAAGCAAGCCTGGCTCATGGCAGTGCCACGAGCGGTACCTGCCCAAAAGGAGCCTTAGTTCCCAGAGGATGCTCCACTCCTCCCTGCCGTCTGTGTGCTTGCTAGTGGCCAAGCTGATGAGGTGCCAGGAATCTGGTGCCAGCACACAGAGCCAGTATGCTGCTTTTCTGCTGATCCCTGCTCTCACCAGCTGCCCAAAACCTTGCAAGAAACCAGCCCTGGAGGGAGGCCAACTGCCCGGAGCTGAGCAGGAGCGAGGGGAAGATGCTGGCTGCCAGAAGGAGGCACCTTTGACCCCCTCAATGCCTCTGGATGTCCTCACAGACAGGCAGTCCCTATGCTAGAGAGCGGCAATGCCACATGTTACAGCCCAGGGCTGCATCCCTCAGCTCACTGGTGTGGGGCTGCTTTCCACCATCTCCACTTGTCTCGAGGACACTGCAGGGGATGACCTGTGTCATGTCTTCATCAGCCCTAACTGACAGAGGTGTGATTTTCCTGGGCATGAATTCATTGGAATGTTGGGTAGGTCAGAAATAGGCACTGCCAACCCTGTCTTCTGGTCCTGGTGTCAGCATCCTGAAACACATCAAGTGCAGACTGATGACGGTTATACTCACTGAAGACTGGAGATGGGAAGGGAAATGACGTACAACCGCTCACATCAATTGTGGGAGCAGAGTGCAGAGCTATAGCACAGCCCAGGTGTCTGTAATTCAGCATATACCACTTGGAAACGAAGATTAGAGCTGTAGCAACATTCCAGTTTTCACTATCCTCAATGAAAAACTGAAGGTGAGAGAAGGGATATGTCCTTGAGGCTCAGCCCAGCAAGCAGGGCTTTTTACTCAGCTCCGATAGTGGGGGAGGAAATACAAGCAAGTTTGGAAGCAAGACAACATTTACAATGAAAAGGCAAAATGTTTGTGATCACAAAATGGTTTGTGTTCTTTTCAAACTGTGTCCTCTTGGCTGACCGTTGGTTAAAGTCAGCACAAGTGGGTAAACTTCGGCCAGCAAAAACTGCAGCCAGTGCTAAGACGCTGTGTAATAGGTTGGAGCTGAGCAGGTGTGGGACCAAATGTCTCTGCTAAATGAGAGTGCTGTGCAGGCGATGCCCTTGTTAAAGCCTCAGTGAATAGGCTCCATCTTGCTATTTGTCCATCTAAGACAATATTGTAGAGAAACTGTACAGATTACCCTCAAATAAGTGATTCTCTGTATGCCTGTATGCCTATTATTTAAATAAAGAAAATGACCTGCATCTCAAATCCAAACTTTCCTGACTGCTCAGTAAGAGCAGCATATTGTAGTTTCCCAACGAATTTTCTCCCTTATTGCTTAAATTTCAGCTGAGGAAAAAAAAGCATCTTGTGCTTCTTTCTCACACATCTAAATTCTGAAGCATCAGCTGTTTTGTGGGGGAGGGATAATAACTCCCTGTTTTTAACATCCAACTCAATATGTTTGTGAAAGGGATTATATGGCACCTTGTCCACACACAGCAAGGGATTGAACGTGATGACCGGCGAGGGCACCTCCACTCTCATGTTTAATTCAGGCATTGTTTTCTCTCTCAAAGGCAGGGAAAGCAACCGAGGCTTTTGCTTTGGAATGGGAGGTCAAATATAAATCCAAGTTAGCTTTATCTTGAAGGTCTTTTCCAACCTGGTTGATTCCATGACTCCATGACTTGGCCACTCACAGTATTAACCCAGTCGCCCCTACGGAAGACCTTGGCGTCTCCGCTCTGTCCTCAAGGCTTCTTCCTGCCCTCAAGCGCTGAGCGCAAGCAGTCAGTAGCCCTGTCTCCACTTTACAGAAGGCAAGAAGGTACTGGGGATAAGGACACTTGTAAAAAGCCACCAGCACGATAGGGGCAGGCCAGGTTTGCAAACAGCCTTCTGCTTCCTAATCATGGTCTGCTCCCAGGATGGTGAGTAGAACCTCATGTCCGTGATTACACCTGGTGGCCTTTGCTTCCATATGCCTTTGGTTTGAACTGGTGTATGAATGGAACTGACTGAAGGAAGAAGTCCCAGGTGCAGGTGGAACCTAATACTAGACCCAAAGAAAATGCAGGGGTAAAGGGGTGGTAGTGTGGTGGGAAGAGGAAAGCAGTCATGGGGGGAAATGGAAGAACGATTAAAGGGAACAAGGAATAGGATAAGGAAAGAGAGGAGAGAAGATTTGTTGGGGAAATGCAGACAAAGACAAATAATGCTAGTGGTGGCGGTGGTGGTGAGCAGGAAGAAAATAGAAGGGAATGAAAAGCAATGGGAGAAAATCAGAAAAAGCTAGGTAAAGAGAAGCGGAGGAGTGAGTATCCATCCTGAGCCCTCGTGATGGCTGCTATTTGCAGATAGGAAGTGCTGCCTGCAGAAAAGCTGATTAAGGCTGATTGAGGGAAAGAATGAGCCACATGTGACAGATGTTAGTCACTTTGTGTAATGCCCTACTGGAAGGCACTCGGGTGCTGTGGGGATAACAGTACTTGAAGAAACTGCGTGGAACACAGCAGCCCTGGGAGCAGGAGGGCGGGAAGATGAATGGCAGGAGCACTCCAGTGCCCTGATCTCAAAACGGGAAGAAGAGCGCACCGAGTGGTGGCTCTGCCTTTTACATAGCTCCTGCCTCTCTCTGTGCTTGATCTCTCGCTCATCTGAAATCAGGCGAAGGCCTGAAGCAGATGGGAACTCTCACTCATTCCTGCAGGGAGCCGGGCTGCATCTATGCCCTCAGCATGCCCCTGCTTGGAGCAGCGAGCCTGCTGCACCCCAGTGCCACTGTGACCTGTGGCTTGCCCTGGCTGGAGATGGGACCAAAAAGGGCTGTCCTCTGACCTCAGCCACAGAGACCGCCGGAATGGGTGTGCAGCCCCTGTGAGTGCTGTGGGGGACCCTTTTGCCAGCATAACCCTACTGCTTCATGCCCAGAGGAGGGCCACGAAGATGGTCATGGGACTGGAGCAGCTCCCGGATGAAGATAGGCTGAGAAAGTTGGGGCTGTTCAGCCTGGAGAAGAGAAGGCTGCGTGGAGACCTCATAGCAGCCTTCCAATACCTGAAGGGGGCCTATAGGGATGCTGGGGAGGGACTCTTCATCATGGATTGTGGCAATAGGACAAGGGGTAATGGGTTTAAAATGAAACAGGTAAGACTTAGATTAGATATAAGGAAGAAATTCTTCACTATCAGGGTGGTGAGGCGCTGGCACAGGTTGCCCAGAGAAGCTGTGGCTGCCCCATCCCTGGCAGTGTTCAAGGCCAGGTTGGATGGTACTTCGAGCAACCTGGTCTAGTGGAAGGTGTCCTTGCTCATGGCAAGGGGGTTGGAACTAGATGCTCTTAAGGTCCTTTCCAGTCCTAACCATCCTATGACCCTATGCCCTGGGCAGATGCAGCCATGCCACGGCATGGCCTCTGAGCCACAGCAGTGTTCCTGCAGCGTCTGCCTGCCAGGGAGATGGGTTCAGCTCCTGATCCCATTTGCAGCCCTCGCTGAAAGAGCTGGTTGATGGAGGAGTACTCGCAGGCAGAGCTTGGTTCATGCTATGCACTCAGCTCCATTCCAGTGGTGGAAGTGAGAGCAGCTCCAGCCCAGAAGCTAGCAGCTCACAGGAAGGGATGTATTGTGCACTACTACCAGTACCCTTGCAAATTGTTTCAAAAACAATGTCCCAAGCACATCGATTACTTGGGTGTTTGGAAAGCAAGCTTTGGGAAAGAAAAAGAGCCAAGAAAGCTTAATAGAGCTTTTGTACCTTTATGTCTAACATAGGCTAGTTTCCCTTACTTTCAATATTTAGAAAAAATAAATCATTAATAGCAAACGGCAAGCTGGCCTTCGTGTGTGAGGCTCTCATCGTTACAAGTCTCCTTGTTCTTACTTTTCTGCCCCACCTTCTAAAAATGTGAGAGAAGAACAAAACTTCTCCAGGACTATTTCACTTTCAGCATTTCCAGCGAAGCAGCTGCCATATTAGATCATATTCAAATACAGCCCCAAAGAGTTCGGGAGCAGCGCATTAGCTGAACTGTTTATCTGCAGCCAGCCAAGGGGGGATGGTGCTGCTCAAATCAATTTTCTATGCTCCGACTGGCCCATCTTCTTGACACTTAGATGTCACTGTAGTACTGGTGATAAAAAGGCCTGCCAAAAAAGGATGGATTTGGACTCACGCAGGGTCCTACAGAGCCAAATGAGAATTGACAATATGAGTCTTTAGGACAATTTTACAGATAAAATTAACCAGAATAATACATTTTCAAGTTTGCTTAATCTAATCTGCTTTCTACTGCATAGAATCTTGCTCCCATCCACCGTTGACATTTTAACATTTACAAGCAATACCAGCTTCTCTTTCCTTTTTTTCTTCGTGGAATAAAGATCAAGCACACAAACCAGGATACACGTTGCCACGAAATGCCAGCCAAGAAAAAACCCACACACCTGGTTTCTGTAAAGAGGAGGAGGAAGTCCTTCACATAGATTAAAAGCAAGGAGAAAAAGTATCAGCATGTTAAATTTGGGCCCGAGGTATAGTCTTTGATATGATCTGAACCTTAACTTTCCTTAAGTTCATCTGGCTTTGGTCTTAATCTTATTATTTGGATAACTAAAGAGCAAAGGCTGAAACTCAGTTCCAGATCTGGTTTTGAATTTAAAATAGCTGACAGAAAGTTCAAGACTATCCTTATTCTAGCCTACCTCTGCTACAAACTATGCAGGCCCTTGTACATCTGCGACTATCATTCATGGTAGTAGAAATCAGAAACTCTCCAAGTTAATAATAATACATAACACATGTGTAACACTTTCCATCCTTCAACGCTACACAACTGACCTAGTGTCACAATAAACCTGTGAAGTGTTTTCTCCCTGGCAAAGATAACGATTTCATCTGGAAGCTGACTGTATTGGTCAAGGACACCCAGACTGTACAAAAGCAGAGGTGAGGGCTGTGTGGTAGAGCTGGAGCAGGTGGGGATAGCTGCGCCTAACCTTCTCCAATACACTGCATTACACATGAGACTACTCACATGCTTTTTTTTGACCTATTTGTACAGAAGTTTTCCCCATTTCTGGCTGAATATTTGGGGAAGCATTTCAAAAAGTTATTCAGCTGGCTCTCCGAATGGAGCTGGAAGAAAATACTTGGGTTTTGTCTATGCTAAAGCCATTCTGCCAGAACCTCCTTTGAGCTTTTTCAGGGCTTGGATCAGTGATATCACCTCTTGCCAGGGAAAAAGGAACAATTTTTTGCTGGCCCTGTACACATTTACTCCAGCGTTGGTCTGCTCTTATCCTCTGAAGGGCAACCTCCATTCCTGCCTCAGCGCAGCCCAGCCACGGTCACTGCAGATCCAAAGCTGCTCTGCCAGGGCTGTCTTCAGGGAAGTGGATGCAGAGCCAGATTTTCTCTGCACTTGCTCCTCTGGGCTTTCAAAGGCAGCAAAGGAGCTGGATGCTGGAGATGTAAACATCAACAGGATGACTTGGGTTGTCAGTGTTCCTTCTGGCACTGCCTGGATAGAAATGGAAAGGGTCCAGCTTTAGCACACTCAAGAGACAAAGGGAGCCCCAAGATGGGATGGCTGGATGAAGAAGGTCATTAATACTAATGACCAATAATCAATATCAATTATCAATAACAATGTGAGCAGGAGCAGATGGAGATGAAAGCTACATAAGACACCCCAGAGGACAGAGGCTGGTCATCTTCAGACCCTGGCAAAGCACTTATCTCCCATCTCTCTAGATGCTCAGTGAAGAATGGTTCACTACAGCTACCAGCCAGCCACACCGTTAGCTCAGCTGGTGGAGATCACTGCCAAAAGCCCTGCTGGGCCAAAGCACCATTTAAAGCTTGGCAGCCTTCCTTCTAGTTGTATCATTGCTTGCAAGAGGGGTTTCTCTCTTTTGCTTTTCAAAAGCTGCTGACAGTACATTTGGAAAAGAAGCAACTTGGACCGTGTTGAGGATGCAAAAGGGAGCGCTGCCATCAAATGACCTGTGCAGCTGAGTTTGTCCCCTCTGGGTACAAGCACATCACTAAACAAACAGCCAAGGATTGAGGTGGAGCGTGGGGCAGGGGATCACATTCACTGCTGAATTTTACCTCTGCTCCTTGGCTCTGACCCAGAGCAGATGACAAACGCTACACCAGCCTGGGCTCCTCCTGCTACCCCCACTATCTATCTCTGCAGCTGCCCCAGCAAACCTTGCACCTTCAGCCACCCCTTAAGCCTTTAAGCTGTACTTCATGCTATGCCATAAATTTTTGTACCATAAAAGTCAGTTCTGGGGGGATGCAACATAGCCCTCCCATTACTTCAGTTGCCTTAAACTGCATAAAGAATGCACAAGGGGTCATAGTCACATTTCAGACCACAGGGGCTGGTTCCTCCAGAGCCACAGAAGACCCAAGGCTGTACTATTTAGGCACAGCTACTCTGCTTTACAGGAAATACCAGTATAAAAGCTATGTAGCGTTCCTTGTCTTGAGGACATGAATCAACTCCTGCACTCCTTTATTTAGCAACCCTGATGCAGGCTTTATTTTTGAGTTACAATACTGGGACAGCAGGAAAGGCAGAGTCAGACCTCCTCAGCCTCCACGGCTGGGCACAGCACCCTGGTTGAGAGCTGGACTGAGTTCACGTCCTTCCTCTGCATCATGCAGCAAGGCAGCAGGCAGGGAAGCCAAGGGAGGTTGCTGTCTGAATCCCCTTTATTGGGCCAGCAGTTAAATCACAGGCACTTCTAAAAAGCAAAAGCTCAAGTTTTGTTCCAGAACTGGACATGTGTCTATTTCTGCACTCATGAAAAAATGTTGCTGTCATTCCATAACAGAGGGAAAAACTTAAGAGCCTTTGGCAAACAGATGCCATCCCCTGGTAACCAAATGGGCACTGCTGGGGAGCAGGAAGCTTTGCACAGAGAATTAGGCTGTTGCAGTCAGGAGTGCTTCATCCTTCAGTGCCCAAAATGGCCATTGGTAGCAAGTATGACAGAAGATATCACAGTCATGGGATTAAGGCAAAAGGCTTGACACACTGATCTGTATCCCTCACCACTACCACAGAGCTCAGACTGAATGCTAAGAAAGTGGCTTAACCCAAAATTTGTACAGATTGCCAGGACCTGGGTGATGAAGTCTCTGTTTGTGGAATATCCACTTTACAAGATGAAAGGTCAGCTCTGCACTGTGCTGTAGCAAGAACCAGAGGAGCCATAATCTGGATATACAATGGGTGAAATACAAGGAGAAGCCAAATGTCAAAATTGGACACCTGAAATAGGAGACAAAATTTGCCATAGTTTTGTCTCCTCTCTCACCACTGCTCTAAGCCCTTTTCAAAGAGAGGTGATAATCCCTGTGGGGCTCAGCCTCTGGCTATTGGTAAGATGTTTGGGAGGCAATATTCAACAAGGATAAAGAGGGATGTTGAGCCACTGCCTAGCAAGTGACTGGGCCCACAGCCATTCCCAGCAGCAGGAGTGGCATCACCCACTGAACACAGGCACTTTCACATCACAGAAAGAAGCATGATAAGGAATAAAACCACAAAGCAGGGAACACAGAAATCAAGGCACATACTCAACAACGTGGCAGGAAAAGGAAGAAAATGCCCTTGGCAGTAGATGGAAGGAATTGCAGCGCCTGGCGGGGACAGGCTTGCACTCACTGCTGGCTCCAGCCAAATTGATCTCCCTGCCTTTGCTCCGCCCAGCGCCGGCACAGCACGGGGCTCCCGGGCTGCTGAAGTGGGAAGTGTGTTTGTCAGGGATTGCTTTCTCTGGTGCTTTCTCCTCCCTCGTCTTCCAGCATACTTTTCCCCTACGCTGGAGTTCATCCAAGGTTTTGGCAGCCCAGATTGCCCCACAGGGCTTCACCTCTCTTGGCAGGGCTGCCAGAGGCTCCCTGGGGTGGCAGCTACCTCTGGGTACCAGCACTTTCAGGGGAGGCTCAGCTGGCACACAGCAGCTCTCTTCCTCTTATTGTGCTTCCAGCTTTTAGCTCCCGATGCAATTTCCACCCTTGCCTCTGCAAAGCCAGAGCCAGGATGGACAAAAATCAAGCCTGTGAGAATCCTCTTGCTTTAGCCACTCACTGTCTGTGCCTCCCAGCTTGGGAATAGAGGCAGGATCCCATTGCAGGCATCCCAGGTGCTGGATCACTTGCTTGCTTTGGTTGCCAGCTTCCCAGCGTTGCTCTCTGAAAAGCGCCTGCACCTCCAAGGTGCCAACAGACAGTGCCTGAGTTTGGAATAAAACACAACAGAAAGGCATTCAGGCTGGAACAGGACCCTTACACTTTGACAAGGCCAGCTGGGGACTTGGCCTCTTTATTTTGCTCTCCTGCAGCCCACTGTAATGCTCAGGTAAAGTCAGAACCTGCCCTCAGAGAAATCTCTGCATAGCACATTGACTTAAAATACATCAGCATTTCCTCGGGGATGGGAGGGGAAGAGCTGCCACCCAGCTGTAACATTTTTAGTGCAACTTTCTATTCTCTTCCTCTTGAAAGAGATTGTCTGTTCCCCAGAACGACCCCGAAGTGCTTAAATTCAGCAGTCCAGATAGGGGAATTGATCAGAGTTCTTTGCCCCATGTTTTGCCACACTTTTTTCCAGGCAGTCTCCAGGCTCAATCGATTCCCTGAAACACCGCTGCAGCAGTGGTAACCACATGGGAAGAGGATGGGGACAGGCTCTCTGCCTTGAGTACCAAAGAGCCAACAAGGACATGAAGGTCCATGAATGGGAATCAAGCAGGTAGCACATCGGTTTTCTGAGGGAAACCTCAGTATTTTCACAGGGAAGAAGGCATTTATGCTGAAAAATGTTCAGCCAGAAACCCAAGCATCCACCGATGTCCAGATCTGCCAATTTACTCCCATCATTCTTGAGCCAGTGTTGGTTGTTTTAGTGAGTTTTCAGGAAATATCTATCCCAATTTTATTATATCGCATATGCTTGGCAGCTCAGGCTAAACTAAGCACTTCTCAGGCCTTCCTGCGTGCATTCCTCTGTAGGGCTAGCTTATGAAGAAGCCAGAAACATTGCGCCCCTGAGGGTGGCTAAGCCTTTGTTTTAAATCAGGGAAATATGTGTTGTGGTAGGTGCCCTTGGGGGCTCAAATCTTTGCCAGGATTATCGATGAGGAGGGGGTGTTGAGATGAAGGAGTCTTCTGCCTCTTTTCTTGGAAGATGTGGTGTTAAGTGAGACACACTGTGTTTCCAACATGAAAGATTAACTGCAGCAATGCAGCATATTTTTAAGAATATGAGCTTTTTTTTTTCCTATTTGTTCTTAATTATAGGAATGCTGTTAAAAGCGTAGGTAAAAGCTGTTAGAGAGTGACCTGGAAAGGAAAAATCTCCAGGCAAGGCAGTGGAAGGACTGTTAGATATCCTGTTAAAGGTGAAAAAGAAGACAAAATAAAGCGATGACCACAGAAGTGAGGAAAAGGCAGGAAAGAGGAATGAAGCAAGGAAGAATAAAGAAGACGAGGCAATGTTGCAAGGCTGGAAGCTGGTCTGGAGGCACTGCAGTTTCAACCTGATTTACACTGTTTTTTTGACAGGGCACCACCAGGAAATGGCTCACCTTCGAAGCTTGGCTTGACCTATTACTGTCATAGGCAGTGGCAGAATTACAATCAAAACCTAGATCTGATTCCCAATTTTGGAGGTGTTTGGATGTGAGAGTTTTATTTAAGGCTCCCTTTTAATAAAAAAGTGGGCAAACTGTGATCAAGGGGAAGGAATTGTCTCCATTTTCATGATTCACATCTCCCGGCACCCACAAGATATGCATTTCCATGCTCTGATCTGCGCCGCTCTGAAGGACACAGCTGAGAACAGAGCAGGAAGCTGCCGACTAAACGGCATAAGAAAGAAAGAAAAACGCAGTTACATTTTATTCTTCCTAACATTTTGCTAAATTGGTTCAGCGAGCATCCCTGAGTCTGGGGAGACGGGGAGGGGAGGGGGGGAAACTTCATTAAGTGGAAGATTCTCAGAGATAATTGGGAGGCCAGGGATAATAGCGGCAGCCTGCATTGTGCTGGGAAAGGAGGGCGCCTGCTTCGTATTTGTTAATTGAAGAAGCTGAGAGCGGCTTTGCGAGGGGCCGGGGCTGCGGCTGGGCGGCTGAAGGGGATGGCTGTTTCTGCTGGGTTAAATAGACATTAGGGGGCTCCATATTTTTAAATATAAGCCTCAGAGTCGCATTGGCAGCCTGAGCAGACAAGCGCAAACAGCTCGATCTGCAGCCTCCCCCACCGGCCCCGCTCCCATCCCATCCAGGGCTTGCTCTGCTAAATATTCCAGTCAGGGGAGGTGCCGCTGGCCGAGGCCAGGGGGGACAGCCAGGGCTCAGCGGGCCCTAGGGAGGGATAGAGGGAGGGAAAGAAGGAAGGATGGAGACTGGGCTACGTGGCTGGGCAGAGGCACATGGAGTCTTAGAGATTCACGCTGGTCACTGTTTGTGGACTTCGAGAACTAAATTCTCCCCACAGCTCAAATTTGCAGCTCTATCATGCAGACACTGGGGGTTTGTTAAATAACATTGCAGTTCTGCTCATTGTGGAATAGATGGAGATTGGTCCTAAAGACTGTCTTTTTTGGTAAATACCTCCAAAGTGCTGTGCCTGGTGATATTATTTGCACGTCTATCTGTTTGTGCCCTAGGAGTACCCAGATGAAAAGAATCTATATCTGACTAATTAAAAATCATTAACATCATAATGTCTTCTTAGTTGTATGAATACTGCCTTGTCTTTCTTGTCTCTTCTGTGTAAATCACAAACATTTAGGGTCTGATTCTCACTCACCCTGAGGCCCATTTATTCCATGCAGGCAAAGTCAATCACTCTCAGAAGGAAAGCAAGTGAGGGCTGCACTCACTACAAGCCTTTTCTGCTCCCAGCGTGATATGCAGAGATTTCAGCATGAAAGAGAACCCAGTTCTTGAACATGCAATGCTGTGCAATAGGCTGGGTCCTGCAAACTGCCCAGGAACACGGTTTTGCCAATGTCAGTTATTGTTTCCCATGCAAACTGCTTGTTGCTCTAGGTCCTTTGTGACAATTAGTGATAAATCATTGCTGGGAATTTGGGCCATCCATTGGAAAAGCTCCCAATAACCAGTTACCAGGAGGGCGCCAGGGCACACAGCAATGTCATGTTTCATATTCTCCATTTTTAATGGTGGGGGGAGAAGGGTTACCGTTTAGTTCTGCATATACTGTGTCAGGGTAAAATAATGTTCTTTTCTGGCAGCACTGAATCAGCACACATCCCAAATTTGCCTTCTTCCGCTGCACGTGCTGCCCCCATGGAAATCCGTGAAAGCTTCATGCAGGCATACAAGGGCAGGATTTAGCCTGTAAATCACAACCCAGATCATAAATACATGCTTGAAGCCTCTCTTAATACGATTCATTAAGAAGGAGCTTTTACAGTTGGGGTGGTGTTAATTATCGTTGTGTAATTTTATTGTTATTGTTTCCACTAAACATCAACAAAAGCTCCTTATTTTTGGTTAAAAATGATCTTTCTTAGATTGCACAGTAGTTAATGAAAACCACATAGACACATGCAGAAAGATACCAGGTCTCTCATTCAATTAAATATAAAACTTAAAGTAGAAGATCTATAAAAAACCCAGACTGTAATGAATCATAAATAAATATGGAAAACTAACAACTGCCTTGGGTAGAGTAGTAAATTTATAGCCCAAAGATTTGCATTTTTAAGGTCTGCATCATTGCCTGCTCTGCTTTCACTCTCACCCACAGAAGATGCACATCCTCAGCACCAGAGCCCCTGGGCTCACCTCATTTTCCCAGCTTCTCTAGACAAGCCCTGCAATTGCTACCATGGCCTGAGTTAAATCTGCCTTTACCCAGCGTGATCTCCAGCTCTTTGAAGCTGGGATTGAAGCTACTTTCTAATGGGGGAGTGAGAAGTCACGGGCACACTGGGTTTCCTGAGTGTTTGGCTGCTGGAGGGCTGGAGACATGCCCAGCGAGGTTGTACCCATGCTCACTGTGAAGGATACAGCTGGGACCTGCAGGCAAGACCAGCCTCCCTGATATGTTGGAGGAGGAGCAGGAGAAATACAGGGAGAGCAGCTGGTTCCTCACCTTTGGCTTCCCCCATGTCACAAGGGGGGTCTGCAGTCATTCGTTGGGCTGAGTTTTCCCTGTTTATCCAAACCAGTCCAGAAACCAATAGTCTGTAACTTCCAGGCAGTCATTGGCACCGGTGTGAAAGGAGATGGATAAAAGGCTACTTCAGCAGGGACACAGTCCCTGAGCCCGTTGTAAATTAATTTTTATTGAGAGGTATGAAGTAAGAAGGGTTTAGCTGTGTAAAAACAAACCCTCTTGGATGCAATAGTTCAACAATCCCATAAGGACCAGCTCACATGCTCTTGAGATAGCTATCAAAGGCATAGTTAGCACATGGATGGACTCCTGCCCATTGAATGGTGTCAAACCACTAGTCACCAGCCTCAGAACTCATGTTCCAGCCTCAAGATTCCAAGATTAACCCTGACATTTTAGGTTCCCAAGTGTGATAAAAAATTACGAAACTCTTCCAGTACTTCTCCCACTGAAAGCAAAGCAAACCAGTCTCCAGACCAAAGGCCTCACTGGAAGCACAGGAATGTCAGCATTGAAAGCGTTAATGGGTGAGAGAAGTGGAAGGATTTGATAATGGCAAAAACTCAGAGGCATCTGCTCCGACGTTATGGGTGTGTGTCAGTCTGACACAGCCGTTGCCATGGTGGCAGAGTTCTCCCAAAAATCACAAAAAGCGAACAAGATGGATGAGTGCCTTAGCAAGACACAGGAGAGGGGAGGTGGCTGCACGTGGGGATGACCTGGCTCTTGTAGGTGGGGCTCGGTGCTGCTGCTGGGGCCAGTGAATGTAAAAATGAGTCTTGTGAGCTCCGTGGTCTTTTCCAGCTGGAGAGATGTTCCAGGGGCTGGAGCCAGCTGCTAAAAGAAATGGAAATCCCTGGAAGTTTCACCCAACCTAACCTCATCTCCTCTGCTCCAAGGAATGCAGCATGGTGTGGAGAGCTGCTGCCTGCAGTATTCACAGGAATGGCTGTAGAGAGCCTTGGGAATCAAGGGTTTCCCAGGCAGCCCAAGAGTTTGAATAGTGTGTCCATGTGTCTGCTGCAGCTGTTTGAACAGGCAGAAGTCTAGATGGGACTATAAACGAGAGGAAGCCCCTCAGCTGCTGGCAGCCAGCAGCACTGGGAGGGAAGGGCTGGGAGCCCTAGGCACGCCAGGAGCTGGGGCCGAGTGGAGCTTGCAAAGCACAAGGGGAACTGAGGATGGACATGCTGGGCAAGCAGGGAGGGGTGTACACACCTTTGGGCTTTGAGGGGCTTGGAGGGATGGGTGGAGAGTGGGTTGGGGCAAGAGAAGTTGGGATGGGAGCACTGAGAGCATGGTGGAGAGAATTAGGAGTGTTTGGATCCTGGAGCAGGAAAGAGAAGGACTGGAAGGGCTGTGGGTCATGAGTTGCTGGTGTTCCTAAGGGCAGTCACCACTTGGGCCCTTGTCACCATGTCCTATGCAAGGAAGTCCTAATCTGGGGCTTCTTCAGCTCCTATGCAGCACTGATGGTGCAAGAAGCCCTGCTTGACCAGCAGCTGATGCTGGCATGGGGAGGCTGGATAGTCCAAACAGGAACTTGTGGCCCCACAGCAGGGGACCTGCCTGTTGACACACTGAATCACCATCAGCGTACCAAGCAGAGGAGTTTTGAGCAGGGATCAGCTCCTACAAGCAAGACAACAACCAAAGGAGTAGAGCTGACTGCTCCAGGGCTTACACATCTTGTCACATGCAGTTTACAGTACGTTGTCTTTCCCTCCATCGTGCCCCTCTGATAAGAGCAACTCGTGGTTCAGTGCTCCCTAAGGAGCAGGCTGCTGCAAACAGGGAACAGTGAGCTGCCTGCGCAACCAAGGAGGTTATCTTTCATCTCACCAGTGGGAGCATGGCTCTGGCGACCCGAGCCACGTGAACCTCTGCGGCTGAAGCTGGCCGGGATGCAGGAACTGGCGCCAGCACAGGGGTTGCATCGTTCCAGCGCGGCTAGCGAGTATTACAGAACAAGTCAGAAGTATGCTCAACAAACCACAGGCTTAACAATAAAGGAAAACACATTTCCTCTCCTCACCAAGGTGGGAGAAGATGGAGCTTTCTTGAGTGCTGTTTTGCTAGCACAGTAAGGCTGGGTCTTTAAAAGCGGTTTAAAAGTGAAGCCAAAACCAAACAGCTGTTTGTGAGCATGGGCTGGGGGGACCCACGCAGAGCCACCTCTGTGTTTATACACAGTAGGAGCAGCAAGTCATGGGCAGATACCAGTGAGTGTATACCGTGGCTGGAGATACCAGTGAGTGTTCTCACAGGTCTGATGCACACTGTGTGCCACATCGCGACAATTAACACTTTGGAACCGCTCCTTTTTAAGCAGAAGGAAATACTTCCCATTCTTCTAAACCTTTGATCAGATGAAATAATTTCCTATGATGCATGGAGTTAATGAAAGTTTCTTTGGATATTGTGGTAGGCATGTTTTAACTCTATGTTTTACATTTTTAATCAATCCAGACCTCCAGCACTGAAGGAGGACGACATTAAATAGAGAAGTGGTTTATATGCCAAGAGTCCTTTTTCTTTTTTAATTGATATTCAGTTTTGAAAGATTGTTTACAGATTATTTATCATGGCCTCCAGTGTCCAACTCCAGTATCAATAAGATGGACTGCAAACCCTTAATTACACTCGCACGTCCTGCATGTCTGAAGAACCCATAAAACAAAGCACACGCGTGCTTCGGGCTTGTAGTACTCTGATGAAGATTTCTAAATTTTTCAAGCTGCCAGTTCATTGCAAAAGATGGATTACTTCTCTCAGGGTTTCATCTTCCTAAGTATTCCTGTCCTGCTTACCTAACTGCCCCATATTTCTCCTGCCCCGGAGCAGCACCCAGAGTTCAAGAGAAATGGTGTTACTGCTTAGCATAGAGGTGACAAGCAGTAGCGGTTGGGCTGTATTGTGGGAAGATGCTGTTAGGGAGGTATGTGGTACACCAAGAGCAGGGACACCGTCTCAGCCCCGCTGTTCCTGCAGCTGGCAGACACACAAGAGCGCAGAAGCACGTGTCCAGTCAAGCTGGTTGCACATAAGGTCTTTGCAACCCGAAGTTATCACATGGAAGGAGTTACAAACCCATAATGTGATGGTGGGTATCACTGTGCTTAGGTGTCTACACAAGAAGACCCATGAACGCCTATTGACTGATGACATACTGGGGTCCTGCTACCCTCACTTCCCAGCTGGATTCTGCTGGAATGACAGGCAGCATTTCAGATGAGACTTAGGAGCATAAAGCTGCGTAGCAGTTTCAAACCAGCCGAGCAAGCTGTGGGACTGTCCAAGGGAGACCTTCTCTGCAGCACAGCACAGCTAGGGTTCAAACAAAGCAGCAGTGTGATGTGAGCTGGTCTTGCAGCTGGCAGCCTCCTGCTCAAGGCTTGAGGACACACGTGTGTATACGTCTACAAGGGAGGTCTTGTCTGAGCAGAGGAGACGATGAGTGCTTTCTCCTCTGGAGCCTCAGGGGTCTGCATGGTGAGGGGACAAGAATGTGTGCTCTCTGGCTTCAGCCATCAGCTAGGCCCCCCAGATACACAGTTCCACACCACCTCCAATGTTTCCATGTCATAAAGTAAAATATGATAGCAAGCAAGCTTTTTTAATAGTATGACACTGCACCTGAGATTTTAACTGCTGGTAAACATAAGCAGGGCTCTTAATGCTTTTTTGCAGGAAATAAAAATTATCCCTAGGTGCAGTGCTTTCGTTCTGAAGCTGGCCATGCTGTGGATTGAACAGCACAAGAAGATGGTGTTTAAAGTTTCTCCTCTCCCCCTTTCCCCTTCCTCCAGTGTATGGCCTTTATTAGCATTATGGCTGTGTAATTTCTCTGTAGCCATCACAGTTCAGTGAGAACCTGTCATTCATTTTCAGTGGAAGGAGTAGGTACAGCATGGGATTGAAGCCCTCTGGCCTGTGATGTGCTGCTTGCTGCTCTTCCCCATGACTTCATGTCAAAGGGGCTAGAGGGCTCCCCACTGCACCAGCATCAGTGCAGGATTCCCATGGCAGGGAAGCCAAGGTGCCTATGTTTAGGAGAAGGGGAGATGGATGCTTCTCACAGCCATTGTGGCACAGCAGGATGCAAGCAAGCAAGGGGAGCATCTCAGGGACCAGGGCACACAGTCACATCCTGACATGGGTTTGATCTGTCAAGATCCTGCCCAATCCCAACATCAGTGTAAGACTGGGCAACAAGCAAGCTGAGATAGACACATGCCCTAGCCAGTGCTCTTTACTAGAACAGGAGGGAGCGGGGCAACTCTGGGGCACTGAAGGATGGGGGTACCCATCTCAACCCTTCACTTACCCTGCCCAGGCACCCCACACAGCCTATATGCTACCCTTTGGCTGATCCTGTGGCCTGGAGGAGAGCCAGGACCTCCTCTGCTGGTCCCTTGAACCCCTCTCCTCTTTTTTTTAAGTGGGGTTTGCAAGCAGGGCAGAGAGGAGCAGGAGGGGAGCAGGAGAGGAGCAGGAGAGGAGCAGGAGGGAAGCAGTCCCTTCTCACCATGCCACAGGGTCCCCCCTCTCCTTGTACAGAAAGATGAATTTGTTTCCAGCGGATGAATTGCAGCCCCTGCACCTGTGGTTATCAGCTCGGTGCATTTTATATTTAACCTGCATCATCTATTTATATATCCAGTGCCAAAATATGTTTTTCTTCAGACTCAGGGCGGGAAGCAGCCCAAGAGAGGGGAGCAGGGCTGGCTGGGGAAGCTTTACAGCCAGGCTGATGATCCAATTAAGTCAACAAAGAGCCCCAGTGATGTGATCTAAGGGTTCAGGAGCTGGGAGCAAACAGGGAACCGTGGCAGAAGGCAAAGCCAAGCAAACATATGGAAAAAGTTACAGGGGAGATGGTTGAGGCAAAGTGCAGAAATGAGTTCAAGAGATGCCTGAGCTTTTCTCAAGAGAAGGAAAAGGACTCGAGGGGGTCTGCTTGAAAAAGCAGGAAGGGGAGATTAAGATAAAGCCAGAAGATGGAGGCCTGCTGTGCTAACCAGCCTCTGCTTGTTCCTGGAGCTCTTTTTTTACCCTTTTTTTTTTTCCATTAGACTGTAACAGATATTAATGTAATTAAAAGATGCGGGAACTACTGGAGAGATCAGCAGTAAGTTAAGGGTGAGCAGAAGAGAGTAGGAGTGGGAGCTACCTAGCAACCAATGCACTAGAGCCAATAAAATGTACAGATAGGCAGAATACAGGGGAAAAATAAAAAAACAATAACAAAGGCCAGGACCATGAAAGACAAGTTCAGACATTGCATCCCCAAAGTAGTATAGGTGGGAGAGTTGATGGTTATGCAGCTGGTGGATATGACACCAACCCCAGGGTTCTGGGGCAAATTCCCACCTGCCCCTATCTCTCTATTGCTGTGGCTTTCTGCCATGGCTTGGTTGTGTCCAAGCCCGGGCAGCACTTCAGGATCACCTGGGTAAGAGCTTGGCTGGGTTTGTGGCCGGGGTGGTGCTGGTAGGCAAGTGGAGAAGGTGAGAGCACATGTCCCCATGCCAGGCACTCAAGAGTGGTGGAGGCAGCGGAAGTGAGACCTGGGAACCCAGAGGATCCTATCTATAAGTAGTGGGGCTGTAACCTCCAGGGATGGCAGCATCCCCATGCCCCCCAGAGCAGCCCACCCAAGCAGGAAGATGGGCAGTCCACAAAGAGTGTCCCCACTACGTTTTGACCTGCTTAAGTGCTTTCTATAAGGTTTATTTGCAGTTAAAGTCATGCAACTTTTTACGTGAGGCAAGACCTCACATTTGATCCTGTAACTGTGGCGTGATTTATTTTTTAAGGAATACAGCATTACAGAAAACAACACCCAAGAAGAGCTCGTCCTCAGTCTCGCTGTGCTTTCGGGAAAGACTGTAGCCTCCATCCAGCAAGCAAACTCACAGCTTCCATTTTGAGCCTTACCTCCACATAATTTTTGGATGTAAAACTTGTCAGGCTTCAAAATGTGGGGAATTTTCCCAAATGTTTGAGCAAAATCAGACAAGTTTTCTTTTAAATTACCAGGCTTTAAAAACATATCGCTTACCCCAATTTGAAAATTTGGCCCATGTATCCTTTCTTTCCTGTGGGACTTTATTTACTAAACTATTGTTACTATAGCACAGAGGTTTTCACCCAGGTGAAAAGTGTTGATGGACAACACTTTTCTCAGGGAATGTGACATAATTAAGGGGTCGAGGGGTAAGGAGGGTGACGCAAGATTTTTCCCTCCCATGGCTGCTTGCTGCTGATGTCTCCACTGGTGTCATACACATCACCTTGCCATGGGCTTTCTCCCAGGCTCTGGGCAGGAGCAGCCATGAGACTCAAGAAGCGGGCTACAGCACTGCATGATTCATGTCAGGGGAGTTGGAACTAGGTGATCTTTATGTCCTTTCCAACCCTAACTATTCTATGATTCTATGCTTCAGGGCTCTACCTCATCCTTATTTTCACTTGGGCCCCACTCTTGCATGCTGCTCCGTATTAACACCTGTATCTTCTGATGCGGCTTCCCTAGGTACACTTGCATCGTTAAAAGCAAGCACGTTCATGCTTGCAGGATCAGGGACTTGTTTTGCAGTAATGGATTTGTTGCAGAATTATAGCTAACTAGCTGTGTCTTCTGCAAAAAAAGAAAAAATTGGTTATGCTGGTTTTTGAATTTCAGGCCATTAAAAATTACCCAGAATGTGCAGTCACTCAGTAGCAGCTTCGTAGATAAGGATTTAATTATAAGCCCTGCACTCACTTATACTCTTCGAATACCAAATGTATTTTGTGATTGCTTTCAGAGCACACTATTTTTTTCCCCCAGAAATTTGAAGGCAATTGAGCAATTTTACAGTCGGGAGTCCTGATTCAGCAGCCTTCCCTGTTCAGGAAAGAAATGATGTGCTTAATTCCAATGGGACTTGGGCATATGCCTAATTGGGACCAATGTTTAAGATCACATTAAAATTAAAATCTTCATTTTTGTACCATTTCTGCACCTCTGCGCAGAACATGATTTGATTCCATGACTCTAACTTTTATACAGGGAGGTCTTTGTGAAATCTCCACTTTGCTGAGGATGCTCTTGCGTGTAATGCACAAAGCACAGGAGGCTTAATGGAAACTTCGCATGCAGTTTGTATGAAATACACTTTGAACACATTCTATGTATTGCAGTGTATGTATATATGCATGGCATTTGAATGCAATATATGCACTCAAAGAAGGAGAAAGAGAAAAGGAGACTGTGCAGATGCCCCTGGGGGTTTAGCCAAGCAGTCCAGCATAAGGATAGCTGAGAGTAGGCTTGTAGCTGGAAATTTTCCCTGGCCAATGACAGCTTCCACTTTCTCTCTGCTGTAGGGTGGGTTTTTTTGCATTTGCTTTTGCAGCATCTCTTGCTTTCTTTTGCCTTCCCCATCACACATCCCAGTTGTTGGAGAATTAAATGATTCAGGACTGCTTTGTAATGCTGAGCTGGTCCAAGGCACCCACTGGCTATGCTGGAGACCGAAGTTCAAGTGCAAGCTCTGCTCAGGTAAAAGATTTGTATTCAGCCTTTCCTCTGCCTAATCATTTGGCTACTGGCCAGGCAGGCCTGATATTATATCCTCCTCCGAACTCTGGTTTTAAGGAGAAATTCCATCCATTTCTCTGTGAAAGTTTATAGCAGCTGCAGTGCTCCTGGGGAGCAAATCAGCCCTGATGAGCCAGCATTGTCTCATGGAAAAGCCATTTCAGGAAAAAATTTCTAAGCAAGCCATAGCCAGCACGCTGGACTTTGTCCCTGTGCTCTGAATGATGAGTGAGCTGCAGGCACTGAGGACCATGCTGGGCTGCCAACCCTCAGTAACCTGGGGGTGACTGGAGAGCAAGGGCCCTGTTCCTGGGATCCATCCTCTCTCCTGCATTCTCATCAGTGGACTGGGGAGAGGGTATTTGTAAGCAGTCCCTGGAGAATATATGGGGAGCACCATGATCACGTAGCCAGGGTGGGTTAAAGCAATAGATGTGAGCAGAGCCCTGAGGGCCACTGGTGTGTGTTGAAGGGCTCTAATGGAAATGTGTGGGGTTATGCGGAGAGTGCACATGGAACATCATAGTGGTTGAGTGGTTTTGTCCTGCTTCCATCAGCACCCTGGCTTCACCAGAGAACAGGATATTGCAGACAGAGAATGTGGACTCTGATTAAAAGGACATTCAAGAGGAAGAGTGTATCATGTAAGAGGACCTCCAGTTTGGACTGGAGCTCATGCTCATCCTCCCTCTTCCCTCACTGTTTGGGACACCAGCAAACCAAGCTCAAGTACATTGAGCCTCTCCAGGTGGGAACCACAGCACTGAGCCCACACATCACCTCAGAGCCTCGGCATCCTCATCCAGCCCGGCACATCTCACATGCAAGCATGCCATGCGTTGAGCCTTGGGTCCTTTCAGAGCACCCTGCTCTCACTATAGGCCATGCCACTGGGACCCTAAAGCACCAAGGATCTTCCCAGCATCTGCTTAAATCAGAAGAGTACACTGCTTCCTGGCTCGCTTTTATGTCCCTTCCCCAGGGGAATGTCAAGCTTTGAGGAGTCAGAATGGTCTATAAGGCAGGTGGCAAGCCCTATGGAGGTGTCCAAGGGAAGCGCATCTCCCTTCCACCCCGTTATGACAGCATGCCTGGGGACAGCGGCAATAGGTTGCAGGGCAGTTCTGCTTTAGGAAAGCTCCTGCCAGCACATTGTACTCTGCTGTACTGCAGGGTAGTACCTGGATATTAAATAAGGAGCATGGAGGTTTTTCTCACCATTATAATAGCACTGCAAACTGCTATGTTATTTATTGTCATATCATTTTTGCCGAGGGCTTTAGCTTGTCTATTGGTCATTAGAAGCAGAAGCGTTCGCAAAACAGCTTAAAAAAACATCTTGCATTGTTATTCCTCGGCTTCCATTTCCAAGCGCTTCACCTCAGGAAAACGGTGAAACTGCCCGCACACAAAATGCTGCCAGATGCAGGAAGTAAACGAGCTGAGAAAACTGAATGCTTTTTATCATTTTTTTTCAGCTGGAGCAATCCTACGTGCTCTTGGAACAATTGCGGGATGAAATTTTCAGAGGGAAGTGCGATTTAGCTGAACTTCAAATCCCTTTCGCCTGTTGTCCTTTTCACATCAGCTGGAACTTGTGCCTATGGCCAAGTCCTGGAGGGTATGCTGGGTTTCCCATGACGTGAGCAACCCCAAAATACAGGTTCTGCCCATCACCCATCTTCTTCCTCAGCAGCAGTCACTGTAGTGCACACCACTGCTGAGAGCAAACAACCGCAGCGCACTGCCATCGGCAGCGTGTTTGCTTTTCTGCCCCTCCAAGCTCTGGACATGTAACTGCAGAATATTTGGAGGAAGGGCAGAAATGAAGGTCAGGACCCCGCAGCCCACTCTGCTGCCTGCACTCTGACCATCCATACCTGCCCGCTTTATGTGACGTGAATCCTCAGCAAGCCCGGCCTCACCCTGGCTGCCAATTGCATGGGATAAGGAGCATAAAGTGCGGGAGCAATCTTCTGGGACAGTGTCTTATGGAGAGGCATGGTATTCCCAGGGCAGCATCCCTGGCTCCAGCAGTGGTAGGGATGTCTGCCACTGAGCAAGGCAGGCAGAAGCAGCCTGCCCGTCCCTCTATCAGTAGTCACTGGCTGCCAGCTTTGTCATTCAGATGATGATGTCCCTGTGTCTGCACCGTACTGGGCTCTTAATATTTAGCAGCCTGTCGGGCAGCTTAAATTAGTTTCTCTCTAGAGCAGGCTGTGATATGGGGAGGGCTGCAAAAGGCATTTGCAGAGGTTCAAATGCAAGGCAGCTCTGGCTTAAACGTGCAGGATCATGGGATTAAAAAGAGGGTCAAAGATGTGCACTTTGCGATATGCTCCAGCTCCAGGGGCCGGTGTGCACAGCACTCATAAATATATGCAGCTTAGTGCAGCTCTGCAGTTTGCCAGCAGAGCCGCTGCAGCCCGTACAGCTGAGCAGAGGACAGCCCCATGGGCCCTGTGTCCCCATGCCGGAGGGAGACATAGGTATCCCTCTGCTCCCCAAAACACCCTTCAGCCCCAGGAGCAGCCAGAGCCCCACAGCACTCCTCGGGACTTTGAGGACACTCAGACCCCAGACCAGCACCCTGGCATTGCTCTACCCCTTTGCTTGCTCTCCCCTGCTCATCCACCAGCGTCCCCACCTCACTCCCTGGTCATAAGGTTCCCCAGCCCAGTACTTCTTTTAGTGGCACCAGTAATGGCCAGGATAGCACCTTAAGGCCTATTTGCCTTAATTTTGGCTGTCTCCAGTCAATCAGAAAGTTTGCACTCCTCCTTCCATCCCACCATGGAACATCCTATATGACCTGTCTGTTCCAGACCACCAGCACTGGGGAGGGCAGCCATGTGCTTGGGTGCAACCTGGGAATAATCTCACCATGACCCAGGGTGGACTCACGAGCCAGAAATAATAACTCCATGCATTTTAAACAGCCAGAGGAGACTGGCTGAGATATATTGAGGGGAATTCTCTGCCAGCACAAACAATATGACTTACAGAATTAGTAACACAAAGTATTGTTAACTGTCCTGGCTCTGCAAAAATAGGCTGCACAGGGAGGTTTGAGAAGGGCGAGACTGACGGCACAGGGATACGGTTGAAAAGAAACCAATTAGTGGTTTTGTTCATGGCTTTTATGGCATTTCATGGCCTCTCTGGTTGTGCATAGCCTGCACAGGTCAGTATGACCTGTTGTCTTGAGTTCAGCTGTAGCAGTTATTATTTTCTCCTTCCGAGTAGTCGGTGCAGTTCCGAGAACAATCGGCAGTCGAGAACAGCTCTAATAACACACCGTTGTTTTAGTTGTTGCTAAGTAGCATTTACCCTGATCGAGGACTTTTCAGTTTCATGCTCTGCCAGTGCGGAGTGGCACAAGAAGCCAGGAGGAAGCAGAGACAGGACACCTGACCAAAACTAGCCAAAGGGGTACTCCATACCACAACACGTCATGCCCAGCATAGAAACTGGGGGAAAAGGCAGATCACTGCTCAGGTTGGGCTGGGTATCATCAGAGGGTGGTGAGCAGTTGTATTGCGCATCACTGGTGTTCATTGTTTTTTTCCCTTTCTCCTTTTAGTTTCATATTCTCTCCTCTTGTTATTTCCCTTATCATTAGTAGTAGTAGTAGTAGTTTTATATTATACTTTAGTTATTGGATTGTTCTTATCTCAACCCATGGAATTTACATTCTTCCAATTCTTGTCCCCATCCCGCCCAGAGTGCAGGGAAAGGTGGCAGGGTAAGCAAGCGGCTGCATAGTTCTGAGTTACCGTCTGGGCTTAAACCACGACACCGGATTCGCTGGGATTCAGACGTTAGCTTTTTCGATGTGATAGAAGCAAAAGAGGCCAGCCTGGCATTTGGGACATACGCATTGCTCCACAGCAGGTTGGAAAGGCTGTTTGGCTCTCAAGGCAGCACAGGGCCTGACTCAGCTACTTCTAAACTGAAGGCAAGCCTATAGTGGCCAGAGCAGCTTGTTACATTGGATTCTGAATATTTGAGGAAAAAAAAACTCCTAATATGTAGCAGCTCCAGCTTTCCTCATGTTTCTCAGTCCATGTTCACTCCTGCACCATGAGATTCCCACTCTGCCTGACAGCATGTTGCAGGTATCGTTCATACTGGCTTTCTTCTCAGCACAGCGGAGGTGAAAGCTGCACACATATTTAACAGTAATAACCCTCACATTCCAGCACTTTGCAGACATTTACTGCAGGCAGCAATATCTCTGTTCTACACATAGGGATTTTAAGAGAGACAGGAATAACCTGAATTGCCCAAGGTCCCAAAGGAGAAGCACGGTATGATATCAGAGCTGCAAGTCTAGTATCCTTACCTTACAGACCCGTGCAAAGCCTGTTAGACAAAACCTTTCTGCATTAGAAGTAGTCTTTCTTTGGGAAAACCAGTGATCCAACTTCCATCCCGTGTCCATTTGGCAAATTGCTTCTCACAGCCCGTGAGATGCTTTTGAAGCCTATCCTGAATCTCCACAGTTCCAAATGCTTCTGGTTGGCTCCGGGTGACCCCAAACCTCTTCTTTACAACCAAAAGCATTTTTAAAACTAGCTAGAAATTAGTAGTTTATTTTTTAAATGCTGGAATACTCAATGAGATAAAACACATTTGCTTAGAGAGACTTCTTGTGCAGCTGATCAGCTCAGCATTGAATTGTTCCGACAGAAAGCTCTCCCCTCTCCATTTGGTAAACACAGCATACATTATTCCTTTCTGCACGATGACATTAAATAAGGGAAATATGCTGCGGATGGGGTGGTTTCCTGTGCTCCTGGTTTGATTCAGGCGGTTTCCAGACAACAAGAGCTCAGATCCAGGAGAGACGCAGCGACTGCCTGCATGGGTTAAAAGCAGCTTTGCCACTGACTGCCTTTATGTCCTTGGGTTTATGACTTAGCCGGAAATATTCTCAAGTTCATTAATTTTAGGCTTCAGGGAGGGCTGTGGGGTTTACAGAGCCTTCCCGAGGCTTTACTCCCTGTAACTCCTTTCCTTATTTCCGTGGGAAATAGTCAACAGCAGCAAATTCCAGGGTGGGTCCACCAAGCTCCCTGGACCCTGAATCAGAGGAGACCCAAACAGGCAGGATTACCCAGGAAGCTGACCTGGCCATGGTGCGGGCAGAGCCGGCGGCCGGGAGTTGTGGGTGAACATGCTGGCATCGATTAATCGGATGTTAATTCCAGGGAGGGAAGGAGCTGGCTGGAGCCTGCAAAGGGTGCTGGCAGCGAGGAAAAGCACGGATCCACTCCCCAATCTGCTCTGCAGAGAGCGCGGATGTGATTTGGGGTGTAAAGCTGTATTAATGTCCAAAGTGCTGCTTGGCTCACACAGGAACCCTTTGTGTCCTTAATGAAGGGAAAAAACAGGGCTTTATTCCGAAGCTTTGTGTATAATCAGATGCCGTGTTGTAAGGCTCTGGAAAACACACCAGAAATAATAATTGGGAGGAAATAAAAGGTTTAGTTCAAAACAGTGTGTGATTTAAATAAGAAGTGAAAAAGAAAGTGCGCAGGATTTGAGCATCGGAAGAATGAACTTTTAATTCATTTGCATTGAGATTACAGGGGGAGGGGCAGCATTTAAACTGGTATAAAAAACTAGTTTAGATGTAAATGAGAGATAATGGTCTTTGGTAAGGAAATAAGCAGGGGGATGAACTTTGGCCATCAGGAGCCCGCCACAAGTCCTGGCATTGTCACTGGAGCTGGAAGCCCCAGATGCGGTAATTAGCAATGAGTTTGCAGATCTCAGCACCAGCGGAACAAAAGGGCATCACTGCGGAGCCCGGCTGCCAGCTGGGAGAAGGGGAGGTGAGCTGGCACCCGCAAGGGATCATTACCCAGCAGTTTGCAGAGGGGAAAAGAAAAGATCTGAGGTTGCAGCCTGGGGCAGGCATAAAAGCAATCGAGGGTTTGTGGGTTTAATAGTTCTCAGAGCCCTGGCATTTTCAGCTGAAAAATTCCCTCGGCAACTGAGCCAAAGGGGTCGAGGTTTTTAAATAGGTCCTGCAATGCCCATGGAGACAAGCGCTGCTTTTCTTTAACCCTTGAGGGCTCAGCTGGTTAGTTCAGATCAGGGAGGCGCGCTGCTGGAGAGATTCGATTTGGTTTATCCCATACGCCTGTGTGCGCCTCCTTGAGAAGGAAGGGGGAGTGGGAAGCAGATCACAGCCCCTGCCTGCTGTAGTCACACTACTGCTCTCCCCCCTTACCCCCTGCCTGGGACTGTGTCCACTGCACAGGCAAATTAAAGCCCACATACATCCCGCACCCTGCAAGGACACTATTCACCAAAGTTTGGCCAGAGATATGAGGTTTGTTACTAGTGTTACTTGTATTTATTGGCGAGCCAGTCCCAGTTTGCTCTGGGAAAAGCCCAGCTCTGCCCTCCGGGTCCTTCAGCCCGTGGAAGAATTGACTGATGTGCTTACTGCTATCTTGTTATTATATTTTAATAGCTCACAAGGAATGGCCTCCCTGGAATGCAGCGTTTGTTTCTGCTGAGCCCATCATGGCCCAAACCCTCCAACCCAGGATGGCAGCTCCCGGCATAGCAACCCCCCTGCTTGTGAAAGAATGTGCCTCCGCTCCCTTCCCCGTGTGTGGTGCGGAGCCGCACGCTATGGGCACATCTGATGAATACAGCCCGTTGTCACCTCTCAGCGGCCTGCCTAATCCCAGGCAGATTTGTTACAGATTTACATGCGGAATGACCTGGTTTCTGCGTCCTGTCAGGAAAAAAATAACCCTGCTGTCATCTGACTGATGCATGAGGCAGGCAGCCCCTGGGTCAGGACCAGGCTTCATGTTCCCAGGACTGGTGGAGGAATGCAATTCGGCTTCCTCCTCCTGTGCCACCGAGTTTAACATTCCATACAGCACCTAAATACTGCTGGGGGTGCTGCCAGCCAAGGGTCCCGACCCCTCACAGCATTGCTGATCTGGTCTTCATCCGGGCTTTCGCTCATGCTTTATACACCACGAGATGGGGTCCCAGGAAAAAGCCTCCAAACCCCTCTCCAGAGGCTCCCATGCAGCAGAAGAGGTTGAACAGCTGGAGAGAGGGAGAAAGAGGTTTGCACTGCAGGAAGAGGGACAACTGTTTCAGTTTCCCACTGAGCTCCAGGTTCACGGCCAGTGACGGGGCTCCAGGCAGGAGCACAGGAGGTGCAGCCCCATCCCTGCCCCTGTGCAGGCACATTAGCGAAGCACCGCTCTTCTACCTAGGTCTCCCACACAGAGACATGGGAGGGCCTGCAAAGGATGCACAGGGAAGAAAGCACTCAGCCTCCCATAGCCCTCACCCTGCCTGTACTGCAGTGATTTACAAAGCAGGCAGCCGGTGTGTTTGTGCTGTGCTCAGGCCCTACTTTTGAGTTTCTTACCAGCATGCATCAGGAAAAGTCCTGAACCTCACCACAAGGATCATGTATTTCTCTGCTCCCCTAAACTAATCTCATCTCTCAGTGCTGCCCAGAAGCTCCCCTGACTGTGGGCTGCCTGCTGTGCTCTCACCCACTGCCACACTGTCTCAAGGCCACTGCTCCTGCCCCACAGTGTCCATGTGCTTGTGTGTGCATGTGTAAGCACACACATGCATGCATGTGGGAAAAGCAGGGAGGGAAGGGAAACAGCCCTGTGTTTTCTGCAGTCTTCTGCAGCTGCCCATCAATGCAGGCAGCTGAGCTTTGTATGGGTGCCAGGGTCCCACCTCTCCTTGACAGACTCTAGGAAGCATTTCTGTGTCACTGTGAAAGACACTGAGTGTCCTGGCATGGGTGCCCCAGAGAGGAGGAGGAGTAAAGAGGACACAGGTCTCTCCTCCCTCCTGTATGCCTTCCTAAACCTACGCTGTGCCACTGCTCACTGTGAGCTGGGGCTGGAGCTTGGGTCCCCACAGTCACACCCTGCAGAAGGGAGCTCCATGCTGAAGGCTTCAGGACAGTGCAGTCTGGGGAGACATAGGCTTCACTGCTCTGTTTTCAGTGGGGTGAGAAAGGAGATGTGGCTGTAACCCTTGGAAGGCAGAGCTGGGTTCTGCTCCTCCATATAGTCAGTCCCCGCCCTGACACCCAGCACAGCCCTGAGGTCTCTGAGGCTGGAAGCGTGCCATACAGTACCTTTGGGGGACAGATGTCTGATTCAATCCAAGGCTTCCTAGCAGGCTGTTTCATATCTGAATATGCAGAAGTGGATGGAAGATTGGTATTTGAAACGCAGAAGTGATGGAGGAAAAACATGAGTCCCTCCTCGAAATAGCAATGTGCTACCATGGGCAGCAACCATCTGTCCATCACGCTGGCTGGCCTGCTCCAGGCAGCACACAGCTGGCATTGCAGGGGGACATGGCTCTGCTGTGCTGGGCTGGGATGTTGGGATGCTGGGGTTTTTAACTTCCCTGTTACTGAAGAAACAGCAGGCATTCCCAGCCAGACCCACCACTGGCATCACCAAAGCCACATGGATAGAGGGATGCCAGGAGCAGATTCTGCTCCAGGGCTTGATTGTCATCTAAAATGTGTCCCAGCACTGGAAGAAGCAGCTAAGGTCAGGATCGTCCTGGTGCAGAGCAGCGCAGGCTGCTGTGCCACAGCTGCCCACAGCCTGGAGATGCCAAAGCCCAAGAAGGGGAGGAGAGGGCAGTGCAGGCAGGGAAGAGCTGTGCATCCTGCAGAGTTGTTTGTAATAACTGCTCTTAACATGCTGTGCTGCACAGACCGGGATTGTAGGCATTGCCATAACTGTTGCGTAAACCTCTGCTAATTCAGCAGCACTGAGGGTGGCTTTTACTTCCCGCAACCCCACCTTTTCCCAGCAAGAGAAGCCTGGATCAGCAGCCTCCTTTACATGACACTTCAAATCCCTCTCTGTGTGCATTTGGGAAGAACAGGCAAGCTTCAGCCTGGGAACATGTTTGGGAGGCACCTCTCTAACTCCCAGGGCTGATCACCCACCCGAGCGCAGGTGAAGCCAACCCAAGATGGGACGTGCTATGTTTGTTGACCTCCGTCCCCCTCCTGGTCCTCTTGATCACTTTGTTTTTTAGGATATTGAGAGATATTGAGAGATATTGCTTTGCCACCCAGCAGGGCAGAGGAGTCCCGTCCTTTGCAGCCAGGAAATCTCAGATCCGTTGGTACTCCGGGACAAGTTTCCCCCTTCAATTCAGTACAGCTTTTGTCCCTCATTGCTGAAGGGGGACAGCAAGTCTCACAGATTTGTCCGGTTCTGGTGCAGAGGCAGCCCCTGCCTCCCCCTACCCTTGTTGCCCATCCCTGGGTTTTATTTCCAAGCTGGCTCTTGATCTCCGCAACCATTCCCATGCACCTCAGGTATAATGTCTCTAGGGAGGCTGTGTCCCCTCTCCGCATTCTCCCTGCACTCTTGGAAAGGCTGGGCTGATTGCATTCATGCTTCACTGTGCAAAGTTAGGGCTGCTTCCCTGCCCAGGGGATTTCTCTGTCTGCAGAAGGATCCCTGAAGAGAGGGGAGGGATGCACAAGGGAACGGCAGTGGCACCCCCGGCCCTGGCTGCTGAGGACGTGTGTGTGGGGCTGGTGTGGCAGGGGCAGAGGACAGGCAGAGGGGAAAAAACAGGTAAAGAGGAAGCAGCTCAGACTGTTTCTCCATGTCCCAGATTAGCTGCATCACCTCTCTGCACCCCAGGCTCCAACAGCCATCCCGCTTGGCTATTGAGGCACATTATGGCAAATCTCTTGCACACCCCTACCCTGCCTGGGGGTGAGAGCACATGCACCAACACACAGTTTCCAGAGAGCCTGGGACACAAAGGTGGTCCTTGGTTGTGGGCGCAGTGTGGCAGTGAGGCTCCGCGTAACCTTCTGAACATGGGGCTCATAGCGAGCCACCCTCCTGCCCCACCACTGATAGTGCTGGCTCCAAGGGCAGCATGGGCATGGCTAGGAGGCTCTCCAGCAACCCCCAGCATAACTACAAGGCAGCACACCATCCCCACCACCAGCACGGGAGCACATCCTGGTTGCTCCCATCCCACTCCTCAACTTTCATCCAGTGTCAACACCTGCTGCACCAGGCGGGAGCGAGCCAGAGGAGCTGCCGGCTTTAAACTGGCTCCTGGAGAGACCTCCCCACTAGTAAATTTTCCAGTTAATCGTGTCCCGGCAGAGGGGACATTCACAAATCAGCAGTGCCCGGTGCTCCGGAGCAGCGCACCCTCCTATGGGTACAAGTAATCCTTCAGAAGGGCAGCCAGGGAAGGGGGGTGTTTTTCCCTGTGTTCTCAGTTTGCTAACTGCAGGCCTGTGATGGCTCTTCCAGCATAGCTGTTATCACCGCTCCTCTTGCAGAGGCAATTAGCCTGCTTCCCCTGCTGTTTGCACAGGCCTCACAGGCAGCGATGGAGGAGATGGGAAGTTGGGAAGTTAAACCTGATTGCAGAGCCACAAAATCAACAGGACGACAGCAGGGGCTGGGTATTGCCTGAAATGGGATATAAAGCTCATTTTCATTCATTTGGTGGTGGATGCATTCCCAGCTCAGGGAGAGCTGCTGGCTGTAGGTCATATAGCATGTTGTCTTCTCACGATCGGGCTTTCACTCTGCCAAAATCAGACCAGTCGGGTGCTTTTATCAGGAGTGATAGCCCTTCTCTTGGGTCTGGAATGCAACACTCCTGGGATGCTATCCCACTCCAGGATGCAGGTGACAGTACCCCACACTTCTGCAGAGCATGGGACAGTGGTGACTATCCCCTGCCAATGGGCACAGGGCTGTGCCTTCAGGCTGCAGCACAAGCCTTTCTGAAGGCAATTCATACCTCCTCACTCAAAATACCCGTCCAGCCCCTCTGTCCTTTCTCTCTGCCTACGGCGGGGTTGGGGTAGGTTTGGGGAGTGCAGTGCTGGATCAGCACAAGAGGGCTGGCACAGTGCTGAGGTGACCCTCTATACACTTTTTCCTGTTGCAGTCAGGATGCGCTATCTGAACCCAAAAAATGCATGAGAAGACCTGGATTCAAGCTGACTCCATCAAAGTCCCACTCCCACTGTAAGCAGCATCAGGACACAAGAAAGAAAGGCCAGAAGGGAAGCTACCTGGCATGTATCCACCATGGCTTGCTGCAAAAACCCAGCCTGACACTTACCACCCATCATCCCAAAGGAGCCCTGAATCCATATGCTAGTTTGGGGGTACACAGTCCTCAGCACTTCCCCTAGGTGCAAAGACCTGAAGCAGGCACCTGCAGGCGAGCGAGTGCCTCAAGCTTAGTCCTTGCTGTAATACAGCCTGGGTCCTTATGCCTTTCATCCCTGCTGAGACCTCAGACTCTGCTTGTCCTTGTTTGAACCCCTTTTTAGGGACCAAGCCCTTATGCCAGGATGCCGCTGCTTCCCCCCACAGAAGGCTATTATCTTTTTTTCCAGTGCAAAGGCTGAGGAGCATCTAATCCCAGACACCCCGCAGGTCACTGCAGAGAGGGGACATCTCCTCCACTGGCCTCCTTCTCTGTCTATCCGGGCAGGAGATGCACCGGAGCCCTTGCTTGTCTGCTGCCTGTGGGAAACATCCCCTGGGAGGAGGAGGCAAGCCTCCTCCCGCTCTGCAAGGTTAGAGCTGCTGGGGCAGCCTCCTCCTGCCAAAATCACTGCTGCTGAAATCACACTGCTGCAAATAAACCGTCTCCTGGCTAATTACTAGGGAACGGTTCACCTTCTATTTATAGACAAGCCTGCAAGCTTGCATTGAAGATTACCCCACGCCTGCTTCTCTCCGGCTCTGTGCCGTGTGTGTTTCTTTCCCTTTTTCTCCCTCGCTGTGAGGCACACTGAACCAAGCTCGGATTCCCGGGGGGGGCAGGGAGCAGAGAACAGCCGTGTTTGTGTGCCAAAACCAATGATTCTAAAGCCATCGAGAGCAATTGCTTTAGCATTGGGTAGAGAGGGAGCAGCGTTTTGCAGAGCCAAGGGCCGCTTCTCGGCTTGCCATGCCCAGACTCTGCCTGCTGAGTGCTCCCTCCACCTGGCCACAGCCAGGGACCTGCTTCCATCTGCTCAACATACTGTTCCAATCGTCCTGTCCAAGTTCTACGCTCTTCCAAGACAAGGCGGAATAACAAAGACAGAACGGAAAAGAGGAGGCCCTTTCAATGCCCGAGCCTGGGGGGCAGTCAGCGTGTAACATGGAAGCAGGGGGCAGCTGGACAGGGGAGAGGGACCGGCAGGGATGGCAGCATGCGTTGTAAATGCTGCACAGACCTGTGCAGCAGCCACGGGAAGGCACACCGCGGCACTGCCGCCAGGCATAGAGCTGCGTGCTGTGCCTGCCTCGCAGTGCCCGCGGCCACAGCAAAGAGCAGAGGCTGATCCATCTGCCTGCCGAGCAGGAGCAGCCGGTGTCGGCGGCAGTCCCGGTGCCGCCTCGGGATGGCAGTGCTCCCTGCCAGGAGATCGCGTGGCTTCCGAAGAGCATGGGTAACACGCTGAAAGCAGCTCTGGAGCCCACGGGCATCCCCCCTGCGTGCACGGATTCAGGAGACACAGCCTCAGCCAGAAGGAGTGCATCCAAGCCTGCCTGGCAGGGTTAACCTCGGTCCCAAAAGCCGGTTAGGCAAATTAGCACGGCGTTTTCCCCGAGCTAATTAACTTCCCTCACAGCAGGGCTAATGAGCTCCAGCACAGCGCTTGGCTGTGGCAGCTAGCCGGCCCCCAGGCGAGCGGCTGGCCTCCAAGGCTCGCTGCAGCCTTCAGCAGGGCAGGCACCAGCTCCCTCTGGAATACTCCATATCCCGAGTACCCACTGCGCAGCACCTCCGGCCTGAGAGTACTCAGTCTTCCCAGTGGTCCTGGAGACCACCTGCAGTTCGGGGAATGTGGGGGGTCCCCATCTTGCTCCAGGCAGGTCCAGGATGCTCCTCAGAGCAAGGCAGTACCAATCAGAAGCCTCAACCCCTTCAGGCAGTTCCAGAAGAACACTGCGGGAA
The DNA here is from genome assembly GCA_039720435.1 of Amazona ochrocephala. Taxonomy (NCBI): domain Eukaryota; kingdom Metazoa; phylum Chordata; class Aves; order Psittaciformes; family Psittacidae; genus Amazona; species Amazona ochrocephala. The sequence continues at coordinate 92,184,021 of CM077877.1, forward strand.
GACAGTACTGGGGAGATGCTTTTCAGCTTGTCTCTTCCATTTCGTGGGGAGCACAGGTGCAGCCCAGCCCTGTGTCCACCAAAGTCAGTGGCAGGTTTCCCTTTGATTTCAGTGGCTGGTGAAACAAAGTGTCTTCCATATTCTTCTCTCCTCCGGTCCCAGCAAACCACATTTATTTTACCCTCCACTCGACTCTTCCGGGGATCGATGGGCCATCAACATGATGAGTTAGTGCCTGTAGTGACAGTGGCACTTTCCATTACTACTGATATACCTGGGGGATACGTGTCTCCCAGAGATGCATCAAGGCTGGGAAATTCAACAAAGAGGCCAAAATTGCCATTTGAAATGAAGCCACCCCAAACCTCCCATCCTGCTGCTCAGGCAGGACCTTCCCAGACCTCCAAAGACTCCCCATGGGGATCACTAGCTCCAGGGACACCAGCATGGGTGCTGCAAACATGGAGCAGGGTGCAGGCTGCTCCTGGGGCTTTGCCTTTCCCTTTTCACCAACTGGCTTTCTCACGGAAAGCCATTTGGATAAACACTTCTGGCTGGGGAATGATTTCCTTCCCTGCATATCTTGCATAACTAGCAGGCCCTGGGCTTTTCTGAGGTTGTATTATTATGACATTTTAATTGGCTCAGGACGACAAGAGTCTCAAAGCCAATTTGGCCACAGCGCTTTCAGGCAGGACTGTTTTCTGTCTCCATTTTGATAGATACTTTACAGTGGTCAAAATGGCCTCTCTGTAAATAAAACAAAACCTCCTTTTATTTTACAGCTCATGGGCGATCCGGCTCCTTCCCTCCCTGCTTTCATTCCAGCCTGAAACATGAACCGTACCTGTTCCGCCCCCCGCACAGCCGGGGCTGGCTGCCGGGCGGGCCCCAGCTGGGATCTGCCTGCTCCCACTCGCCTTTGTTTCCTCACCGTGCGGGAGCCGGGGCTGAGCCAGCGCGCTCCTTAGTTCCAGGATTTCAGGCGATGAGGATGCTGCTAGCTGCCGTTCGCTCTAGCCAGGAGGGATGCTCAGGACTGGCAGGATAACAGTGGATCATCCCAGCGCTGGTCTTTAATTTGTCACACCCGGCCTCCTTCCTCCTTGCTTTAGTTTGTTTTATCTTTCCGGATGCTGCCTGACAGCCCAATGCTCCCGCTCCAGCACTCTCACGCTCCCTCCGAGCTGCCTTCCCCATCCGTAGGGCAGCCTCCTGCAGATCCGGCTGCCCCCAGGGAGCCACCCCTCTGCCTTCTGCTTCCCTCTCTCCCATCCTTTGCTTCTGGGATTTCCCTTTGGATCAATGCTGATAATTGCTGGGTGATCTCAGCAGCACCTGGGAGGAGTGTAGCAAAGCCAGAGGAGACAACCTGAAAGCTGGGGATGGGGCTCCCCCCCTCCCCCTCTTGCTCTCTACAACTACCTGAAAGGAGGATGGAGCGAGGAGGTGGCTAGCCACTTCTCCCATGTAACAAGTAATAGGACAAGAGAAAATGGCCTCAAGCTGCACCAGGGGAGGTATAGACTGGACATTAGGAAAAGTTTCTTCACTTAGAGAATGATCGTGTATTGCAACAGGCTGCCCAGGGCAGTGGTGGAATAACCGTCCCTGGAAGCGCTCAAAAACCGTGTAGATGAGGCTGTTAGTGACATGGTTTACTGGTGAACTTGGGGGTAACTTCAAGATTGTAATCAAGGGTTGTACTTAATGATCTTAAAGGTCTTTTACAAACCTAAATTGTTCTGTGAGAGCTGCAAGGTCACCACCAGAGAGCTTTTAATTAGCAATGGCCAAAACCAGTGCGATGGCCCAAATCAAATCCTGACTGTAATACAGTGGCACAGCATACACAGGCACCAGCCCAGGGATGCACATAATTTATCTGCTCCCCTGCTCTGTGCCTTGCTCGCTTGCAAGAGCAAGGATGCAGAGGCATCCTCAAGCATCAGAGGCAAAAGGGGCAGAGCTGCCAACTACCAATATGGAGCCTGTCTGCCCCAGCCTCCCTAGGACTGGTAAATCTTCCTGGTCAATAAACTACTTCCAGTTTGTGCCATGTCTCAAAACCGTCTGTGTTTTGTCCTGTTCTGAGCTAAGCTGCTGAGAGACTCCGGGAAGGAAAGGTGCAGGATTGGGTGTGATGCTGCTGCAACGGGTGTCAGCCCTGCAGCTGGAGGGCTGGGTAAGCCCTGCCAGGGGCTTAGGTGTGACATACATGTTGATGTCTGTAATTTACCACCCCAGGATCCTGTGTCAACAGCTTCCCTAGCATTTCTTTCCCCTTTTTTATCCAACTTGCCAGTTGTTGCTGCAGTTCATGGCCTCAGACCCATGTTTTCTTCCTTCTAACTTCATGCTTGCAATTTGATTTAGAAAAATTGGTTATAATAAGACGCATTCAGCAGCTGGATAATGGTTGTCAGGAGTTAAGAGGCACTGTGGCATGTTTAGCATAGGAGGATATTGTGTATCTGGGTCCCAGGGCTCTGTGGGGTTTAGGTAGTTCATGTTAAGGGTAGGATGTGCAATGCGGGGGTACCAACCAGGGCATTTCTTACAAGCAACATGAAGGTTGCAAGACAGAGGACAGTCAGTTAATGGTCTCAGCAGTGAATTCACAGCTGTAAATCCAGATTAAGAGAAGAGTTCAAGGTCTTGGAAAGGCCGTGTTAATCCCTTCCTAACCTTGGACTTAAATACTTGATTGAATGACTGTCTCTCCCCCCATTTGGCATCTGTGACCTGCCTGCTGCGTGCTGGGGGGCACATGGGCTGCTGCTGCCCATGAGACCTGACAAAGCAGGTCTCCATCCCTTACAAACGTCTTTTGGTCATCAGAGCACAGTGCTTGCAGGACATGCCTTTCTGCCCCTCTTTTCCTCTAGGTGCCACCTCAACCAACATAAAAAAACCCCTGCTGGTGCTGGGATTTTTGTATTTCATCTTTTTTTAGAGCAGGAAAAAGTGATGCTTTTGTGGTTGGCAGCTCTTGCGCTTACCCTTCCTTCCGCCAGGCTCGCTCCACGTAAGCCAGAGCTAAATCCGTGGGCTAATTGGCTTTATTTATCGTGCAGGGGGTTATTTGCTGTCACTGCTGCTTTGGTTATTTGTTTGGGGCAGGGGTTTTGGTTTTCTTTCTGCCTTCCTCTCAAGGGCCTCTGTAATTATCACCTCAGGCATCAATTACAGCTCAGCGGTGCTTTTGGGCATGATTTGAGTCTGGGAATTACACTACCGTGGGGATGGGAAGCCTGCATGTGGTGATGCTGTGGGGAAGGGATGGGGGCACTGCAGGGGTGAGCTCTGGGGTTTCATAACCAGGGTTGCTGGGAGGTTTGCTGTCCTAAAGGTCTCCCTGCTGAAGCTGAGCTGCATAAACTGCTGGATAATCAGTGCTAGAGGCTTTTCCTCCCTGGCAGGAGAGCTGCTGGATATCGGCCACATGAGTGTTTCATACTTGCAAGCCTCCACTTTGGTTTCAGCTTCTCAAAATTCTGCCAATTTTGCAAACAAAAAACCAAGGAGTTTATTGCATGGTTTATTACTAGCAAAATCCTTTTGTTTTGTTTTGTTTTTTTTTTTTTGGGGGGGGGGGGGTGGGATTTTTATTGCCAAAAAGTGCAAAGAATGTTGAATTTCTTCTGAATCAAGCAGAAAACATCCTTTTTTGTTTTGGTTTTGTTGGTTTTTATTGTTTTTCCTGAAATGGCTGATTTCCTTTTCTGCTGTCCTATGACTTATTTTCCCCTCCAAGGGACAGAGGCTGGGACAGTTACCTCCACAGAAGGTTGCCTGAGAGTCAGTGCACCCAGCTCAGTACACTCACGCAGAGGTATCACTGGAGACCATCTCAAGGCATCACTTGGCAGGAAGTAAGAAACATGCTCGTGTCAGCTGCCTTCCCTTTCATCTGCCACCGCAGCCAGCGTCTCCTCAGAAAATCAGAGTAATTAACATAGCTCTGTCTTGTCCTGCCTAACACTTTGTCTTGCACTTGCCACGTGCTAAAAGCCTGAGTTCTGGTTAGTGTAGGAGGAGAGGAACGAGGGAAGCAAGCAAGACCAAAGGCAGAGTGATGCTGTGCAGAAGACCTGAAGCTGCATCCAGGTTCCCCACACAAGCCCCACACACAGAGGCACAACCCCATACATGTGGGCCAAGCCATAGGTATGCTCAGGGCCCAACTGCCTTGGAAGCCAAGTCCTGGGAGTCAAGCGATGGGATTAAGAAGTCAACCTCACATGCTGTCCACCGGGTAAGATTAGTCCCTGATAAAGCGTTTCTTAATCCTAGGCGCAATTGAGATAATCTAAGTGCAGATTAACCAGGTCCAGCTGGAGTTAAGCTCCCTGCTCCCCATTTATTTTTGGCAGGAAGAGATTAATAGTGCCCCAGTACATCTTCAGACATTTGCACACCAGGCTCTGCCTGGGAGAATGGGATGCGGAAACTCAGTGTAGTAGATTTGCTTTGCAACAGAGGTCCCAAGTCCTATGGTTTTATCAGAAGTTTTGTGACATGGGGTGGGAAGCTGTGCCCAGGACTCCGTGTCTCAGATTTCTCTGAATGCAGAATAATCCATCTTTTCACTTCCACAAAAAAATTAAACATTGGCCCTCAAAATGCAAATAAAACGATGTCAGTGTAAAACTACCTCCAGAAAGCCCTTCCCTGGGGCTTTTCTGTGGGGTAAACCAGTGACAAGCTCAGGAAGCGATCTCCATCAGCCTTCCATGCAGCAGTATTTGAGAAGCTGCAGGGTTTGGGGAGACAAAACGCTACTTCATTTCGCAAGTCTCCTTTTTACTTTCCTAGCTGAAGGCTCACGTCTGGCTGGGATGGACACAGGAGCTGAAGGCCATTCTGCCCTTAGGATCTCCCTGCTATAGCGTGTGGATTTCTGTGAGTGGAACTATAAGTGAAGGCCCGTTGGGTTTGTAAAGCTTTGAGAATATTCCTATTATTCTGAGATATTACAAAAGGTTGTTTTGCAAAATAAAATCAACTCTTTGCCAAAATATCATAGTCTGCCATTAACAGGGAAAAAGGAAAGGAAGAGCATAGGGAATGTTAAAAGTTTAAACTTTTAAGACCCTTAAAGCAGCTCTGTTTCTTCTTTTTCTTAAAAAAAAAAAAAAAAAGGAAAAATCTATTTTTCAGTCTGTCAAACATTTCTGTTTCATTTTAAGGTAGTGAGAGCACCGTGGAAATGCCTCACGTTGCAGCATTTCGATACATCCAGTACGGGACGTGTTGCCTTTTGGCTGAAATGCAACATTCTCACAGCGCGCATATGGGCACAGATATCTGTATCTCCACACAGAAATCATATACTGTGAGAAAAAGCTGGGTGCTGGCCTCCCTTCGACCTGGCAGCTCCTGTGTGCTGTGCCAGGGGCACTCCGGAAAGCCAAAAGAGCGATGGTGGGGGCTGGCACTGGGTGCCGGGAGCACTCCTTGAATGCTGTGGGAAGCCCTCTCCAGCCTCACTGTGTATAGGACTGCTCTGCTAGAAACCATCAGCTTTGAGAGGGGACTCTCCTGGGAGACCTGGGGCAGCATGGTCCTCTCTTTGAAGGAGGACCCTGCCTGGGGAGGGCAACAGGCCAGCTGGGTGAGTGGGCACCTCACTGTTTAAACAAGAACTGTGCCTCTCTGTGGCATCCCAGCAACCTCTGCTTAGGTTTTAAAAATAGGCCCGGGCTGCAAGGATTGATGTATTTTTCCCTACAAAGCCACCACACCACCAGACTGCAAGATGACTGATCAAATGGCCTTTCTCCCCGTTTACTGCCCTTCACAGAAACCTGTCGTATCCGAGTGCTGCAACCACCTCCGATGGGATCAAACAGCCGCGCGACTCACACAGCGTAAATGCTGCACGCCTCACATTTGTGATGCCTTTAACCATCACTCTTAAGCAAAGGGCTGCAATTAGACACAGGTTGTCACCACAGCTTTTTGCAGCCTCTTGTGAGCCAGTAACCCTCTGCAGAATCCTAAACGCGGAGCTACCAGTCCTGCATCAGCTACAGGGAAGAGACAGGATTGCTGCCACTTCATCCTCTTCCCACCATCCTGCTTCCTTACACTTCCCTTCCTGTCTCCAGTGGGATGAAACAGAGGGCATCGGCTCCAGGGTAAAAAAACCATGAGTTTCCCAAGTGGCGCTTTCCTCCCCTTGAGAAGCGCAGCACTGCGGAGTGTGGTTATTAACCAGACAGTCCTGAAGGACACTTTAAAACAAATTAAGAGGGCTGTTCCGCTCCTGCAGCTGATTACAGCCATGCCTGCTTCATTTTCCTTTTTGTTTCCCAGAGAGTGGAAAAGAACGCTTGGAAAAAATTCTCTAATTTTCCTTTTTGCCAGATCAGGCCTCTGTGTAATAGCAAACCACAGTGCTTGCTGCTCACTGCTTTCTTTGGGACACGCAGCCTAAGCAAAAGCATGCAATCTGCAGAATGCCTGGGGCCAGAGCACAGCTGTCCTGACATGCTATCCACCCCTTGCCTCCCCACTACGGCTTTAGCATCTGAGACGCAGGAGACATGCAGACCTGGAGGTAAACCCTGGTGGGAAGGAGCGCAGCGCCAAGTCCTGCAGGTCACCAGTTAAGCATTTCAGCCCAGAGCAGATCCCTCCTAAGCCACTTTTTGGAGATAAGCTTATCTGGACCTGACAGCTGAATTTAACCCTGAACTTTTGATCTTGATTTTTAGCCTCTGCAAGCCTATACGTTTCCTTGAAATTATGCACACCAGATTTCAGCTCCCCCTCTACAACAGCTCCATCGTTCCATTAAAAGGGACCTGCACGGCAGTGCATGACAGCATCATCCAGTAATGCCCTTGGTTTCACAGCCAGCCCTGCAAGTTAGACAGGCCCCCAGCCAGGGAACGCCTTCGATTAATGACAGTGGGGCTCCAGCGGGAGAGGAGCAGGGATTTTACACTTCCAGTGATAACGCATTCGAAGGTGATATCGCACAGGGAGTGGATTATAACCCTGGTGCTTTTCTATGCGGGCTGTTGGAAATTTGTTTTCAGTGCATAGAAGCAGCTAGAAACGCTCCTTCTCACTGCATGAAAAATGCACTTGGTAATAGTCTTTCTATTGCTGGACAAGCTGACTGCATTGGGGCTGTCAGCACCGTGACAGACTAGCCAGGAACGGGTTTGCTGATCAGTTTTCCTAGCATCAAATCAGCATCTGCTATATACGATCAAGGAAATTGAGGAATCTCAATGTTTTTGCAATATTGCTTAGTTGGCCATGAAATATGGGTGGTTCTGAGAGGAATGGCTTATTTTGCTCTCACAGAGATAAAGCAACTTTAGCTAACAATGAAGCATGGCTGCACGATGAAGCCAGCTAACAGCGACATTCTGATGGGGGCAGACACACAGCAGCACCCCAGCAGAAGGGAAGGGAGGCGTAAACAGCTTTGCAAATAAGACATTACTAATATGGTTGAACTACAGAGAGCAGAAGGGATTTCTTTTCTCCTCTTTCACTCCAAAAGCAATATTTAGAAAATGCCTGGGCTCCCCCGTTTAGCCAAGAAATTAAATTCTTAGAAATTTAACTGGATGTACCCTAGATTCATTTTTGTTCACTAGCGCACAAGACCGGTCCTCCTGGGCACGGTGGTTGTCTGGAATTTTGCTGAGGAAACCATTCTCCTGGCCACGAGGTGAATACACAGTGTTTAAACAGAGCCCAAGTCCCACTTTTGGAAATGATTTAGGGCTCTATTTGCCCACATCGCCCCTGACACCAGGGTCTGGGCTCTGCAGGCTGTCACTTCTGAAAATGTACCTTCTTCCTGTGCCCAAATGGGTCTGTAGCACCTCGCTGTTCAAACCTACGACATTGCCACAGCAACAAAAAGCTCCCAGGGTCAGTGTGAAGTGGTATGACTTTGTGTTGCTCATGGAGACCCAGAGGCCCACAGCGGCCAAGGGGCAGGCCCTTCACTCTCAGGGCATGGAAGATGCTCACACTGCCATGCATTCCCCAGCCCACCTCTGCAATGGGAGTACCCAGCTCACATGCAGCTCTTCCTGGCCAAAATGCTGTCTTGGTTTCTGCTTTGCCAAGGCAGCTGTGGTAGTGAGGAGAGAAAAATTGGCTTCCTTCCTCCCCCTCCCTCCCCAGCACCAGCATTTTTCCTAAGGATAAAAGAAATAATCCCAGAGCAAGCCTGCTCTACACCTGCCCTCCCTCTCTGTCCAGCCTGGGACTGGGGCAGCCAGCACTGTGCGATGGATCTCGATGTGGGGACAGCGCTCCCAGCATGGCAGAGCTTGGCACTCAGATGGCTCAGAAGGGCAGGGACAGCCTAGTTTTTGTGGCCCTTCTGAGATTTTTAGGCCACTGCAGGGCAGTCAGTTAAGATCCACGCTGAAAAGTGCAAAACTGTTCCTGGGACCGAAGCACATAAACCCTTTTCATGTAACAGCCCTGTGATATAAGCGGCAGACAGGGATTTATGCTGTCTTTGAAGTAAATTGCATCCTGGTGCACTATAGCATGAAAGTTTAGATTTAGAATTGCTGGGACACTGAAGACCCCTGTGAAAGCAAGGGAATAAATAGCATGGTGCTCTTCTTGCTGCCTTCTGCTGCGCAACTCGGCTTCACAGACCTTCCTCCCCTCTCTGCCCCTGCTGCCACTTGCATTGTGTCAGGGAAGCAAATTGGTCACATCTGCATCCGGCCAGAGAGGAACAAATGTGCTGGCTAGGCAGCAAGGAGCTTTCGGGGGGGGGGATACGTCAAAGTAAAATGAAAGGCTGGCCATCAAAGGTAGAAAACAGACCAGCGGATGAAAGGGATTCTTCGCTTAGCTTTGGTAAGGCTACAAGGTATTAATAAAATAAAAAAAAAAAGGCACAAGAAAACTGGGCCATCCGGAGCAGCACGTTTTTTTCCCCCTCCCCTTTTCCTTTGCTCATCCTCTGTCATCAGCAGAGGGGAGGGATCAGCGTTCCCCCATGCTGCGGCAAGCACTGTTTATCTTCGCTCCTCAGGATGCTGCCATTAGCAGGGCTTCAGCATGCCGTGATGCTTCATCATTAGCTGGAGGTGCTTGATCTGGCTGGAGAATAAATGAGACATTCCCCCCAAAGAAACGGTCACATTTCATGGCCAGCTGAGCAAATATTTTGAAATATTCGAGCTCTGCAATTTCATCGGTCAGATAAAACAAAGAGGGATCTCGTACAAAAGGGATGAATTCTTCCGTGCGCTCTCCAGCAACCCCACTGAAGGTGGTAGCGATAATGGGGAACTGAGTTCAGCACAGCAGGGAAGCACACGCTCCAGTCCCACGGAAAATCCCTGTGGTCTTTACAGTTAATCATGTCCAGTTAATCATGTCCAGAGGTGGACGAGCGCTCAGCTGATGCGCTGAATCATGACATACAGGCAATTACCCTAAATCAGCACGGTATCTTCCAGTCCCAAAAGGCTCCATTATGCTTCACCAGCTCCTGAAGGGAAGGCAAAAGCCCCAAGCAGCAGCTACGCTGTGTGGGGAGGATGAAACAGCCAGGTGCTCCTCTGCCGCCGCCCCAGTACTTTTCTAACCTTGTGAAAAGTTCTGGCATCTCTTTAAATCCAGGCTGCTGAGATTTACAGCTCCAGACTCCCCGGGCAGCTTGCTGAGTTTACTCTGGGTTTCTCCCAAGCAGCTCCATCAAGCCCAGAGGAGCTGAGGCTTACAAGCCCGGCAGTGTCTGGCCTCCTTCTTCTCTCTCGCTGCAAATATGTGTCTTCCCCTCCTCTGAGCATCCTGGCCCCCTTCTCAGGCACTCTGCTAAAGCAAAGCTCTCACCACCTTTTCATTGCCTGGGCCCAGTGTGACACAGAGATGCCCTCCCATGCACACTGACGGAGATGCAGAAGTCACTGCCTGCTGGGAATAGCCCTCCCCTTGCCCTGTGCTACTGTCAGCAGCTCAGACAGCCGCTGGGATTTAGCTGCCAGGGTATCCCAGCCTGTGCTCACTTGGCATCTGTGAGGAAAGGGCCCCTGAGGAAGGATGCTCATTAGCTGCAGCATCTCTTCTGCTGGCCAGGCTCCCGTGGCTGTGCAGCCGAGGCCTTGGAAAGCTGGGTTCGCCTGCCCAGGGACAGCAGTGCTTCGATCGCCTCCAGGTGCTCAGCTCAGCAGGATCCCTCACTGCTCCACTGTGATTTGAAGCATTTTCCAGCCCACTGCTTGCTAGGAAAAAAGAAATACCCCAAAATAAGAGGGTTTGTGAGGAGGGAATGTGGTGCTGGTGTGGATGTATCTATGTCTGGGCAAAGGAAAAGGAGAACCCTTCCCATCCTGTGTCTCTGAAACAGGCACTCCTATCCCAGGAACAGCTTTGGCTTTCATTTATAGGATTACAATATTATCACACATTAAGACACAAGCTAAGCCCTATTTTTCATGTGTGAACAGGGAAAAAGGCAAGGCAGGAGGAGGGCCTGCATATTCTTGTTTAGGCTCAAAGACTAATGTGCCCAGCAAAGCAAATTAAACAAATACCACGATTATGCAGGAAAAAAAGATCTGCCAGAGAATGTCATTTCACCAGCGATATCCTGCAGTTTTCCGCCAGCGAGAGTTCAAGAGGTGGCGTAGTAACAGAGTGCATCAGGGCAGGCATTTGACTGGAAGCATTAAATACCTCGGAAAGGTGAATGGCCAAGGTCTTCCTGATAATTAAAATGTGCGCCGTCTTCATAGACCAAGGAAGGGACAGATCTATTGTTTAAACAGGTAATTAGAGCTGTATTTTAAGCAAACTCAGGCTCTAACGAGCCTTCTCAGACAAGGAGAGCACCTCTCCTGCTCCCGTTTCCAGCATGAATAACTACAGTCCCCAGGCCAGCTGCTGGGGGATGGACACAGAGCTCCCAGCCCCACTCCCTGGGAACTGCGTTTGGTTTGGGAGAAAAGAGATTCCTCTTTGATTTCACATTTTTCACTCCCTGTCTCCTTCCTTCTGCGTTCAGGTTCATGAGAATTGGCTGAGCCACATTTTTTTATTAGAGAGGCAGCAGAAAAAAACCCGGGACCCAGTCAAGCCCCAAGGGAAGGGAGGAAATAGCATGAGCCAGCTCTGGCTCGCTCAATCACACACGTACACACACACTCACCATCCACAGAGCAACAGAGAAAGTGCAGCCATCTGGTAGAGCTGGTGTAGAAGCAAAACCAGCCATTCCCCGCCCCACAACCCAACCCCAGGAGACTCGAAAGTCTCCTCACCAGCCAAACCCATGTGGAAGAGCTCCAGGGATGTGCCAGAATTTCTTCCAGACATCCAGGGATGCACATTCTTCTTCTGGGGGATCCACATTGGAACTAGGCAGGGAGAGACTCAAACCCTCCTTGTTGCTGAGGATGGGGCGAGGGAGCCATGCTCTGCCTCCTCCAAGGGGCTAATCCCTTCTTCACCTCCCTCTCGCTGCTGGAGCCTCATCAGGCTTCCACATTAGCTGTGGGGGGGAGATGCCAACTTCTAATTAACCCCCTTGTACTCAAAACCAGAGAAAACAACCAGACTTGGAAGGAGGCAAGGAGTTGCCTTTGCACCATCAGCATAGTCTTCCATGAAAAATACATAAGGGGTAGACACCAGCAGTGAGGAAACAGGAGAGTACAAAGAACTGCACTCTGCTGCCCAGCTTTGCAGCCCACATTCTCCAGGTTATTTTGACAGGCCGAAAAAAAGCCTAAAACAAAACACTTCAAACTGCAAAGAGCTTTGGGAGCAGCCCGAAAAACAGGCTTGTGGGAAGCAGCGAGGCGAGGACACTGCTCTGATATACCACAAGGTAAGAGAAGCCACCGGAAAGCAAAGGGAACAGCCCACATTTGGGTGCTGACCACAGGGATAGTCTTGCACTCCAGTTTGTTTGCAGCCTGGCTTCTGAAGCCAGGGCCACTGCTTTGTATGGAAAACTTGGGGTTAATTTTTGCTCTGTATGTTGCTCTGGAGTATTGCTCCAGAGGAGAAGACTGATACTAGTGAGCACAGAAGGGCCAGCCTGTTTTGAACCTGGCATCTTTCTTTGGGAATAGAGCTGGAAGACAAGGCACAACACAATGGCAAAGGACATCATTACCCCTTCAACAAATCACCACTTGGAGTCATCTCTTTGATAATCAAGGAAGGCTTTGGCCCATTCCCTGAAGTGGATTTGGTGTTTACAATTTTTCTTAAACACCAGGTTAACTTACAGCAATAGCAATACAGCAACATGCAAAAATCTTTCTCCTTTCCACTGGAAAGGGTGGGAAAGAAGATGAGTGAGAGTATTGCATTGCTGGGTTTGACTGCCCACACAGTGCTGCATAAGCTTCAGAAATAATTTCTATTTCTTGTGAGTCTCAGGTTAGTGGGAGGTTTTGTTGCAGCCCCAGCTCCTGGGGTCCTGTGGCAGTGTGAAGCTGTCACTGCTCTCGTCTTCTTGAGCCCTACTTCCTGTAAGAAAGGTATTCAGATCGAGGAAAATTAATGATGTTAAATGATGGAGGGAAAACAGGGGGGAAAGATCATCTGCATGGTCTTTTAAGAGCAATTAAGGTCAGATTTCCTGTACTTCATGGCTGGAGTTACTGTGCTGCTGTTTGGTGCTGGCAGGACCCACGGTGCTGGTGAGAGCCCACAGTGCTCTGATTGCTTCCACAGCCAGAAGCAGGAGAGGATGCGAGGTTAGTCCAGGTCTGGAGGAAATCCCCCCTCCATACTTCTTGGCTGAAACATCCCTTCAGGAGCTGTCTCATGGGTGCTGGTGTGTCAGGAGCTGTGAGTGTCTGCAGTGGCTGCTGGAGCTCTCACCCCAGCCTATGGGAACCAGGGCCTGAGGGCATGGTCAGCAGGGAGCCAAGTTTCATGGGGCTGGGTTGCACCACTGGAGCATCTCTCAGCTCTGCCCTGGCACAGCCTGACAAACCCTGGGCTTCTCCCAGGAGCTGGGGCAGCACAGAGCAGCACAGCTCCATCCTCTGCACTCCACCATGGGCTGATTTGAGGCAGCTCAGAGCACAGACGCCCCAGTGACTCACACTGCGAAACTGTGGGGGTTTTTAATTTTTCCCTTTTTTAAGAGTAGGAGCGCTGCTCCATCAGTCAATTACTTGAAGAGCTGCTCTAATTTGGCACCCAATTGTTTCCCCAGCTGCTGCTGCGTCTGATCTCTACTGTGGGAAGCAGAAGCTGGCTGCCTGCAGAAGGGAAGGAGCATAGGTGCCCAAGGGAGGAGGAGGCAGCCGGGCCTGGCTGCAGAACATCAGCACTCAGAACGCAGCAGCACTCAAAAATCAGGGTTACAGGTGACTGCTGGATAATAAAAATGACTTCAGGAGGTGGTAATGGGAGGCACAGGTTCTGGCAGCAGGGGCTGGTCCAGCCACAGCGGCTCTCTGCGAGCCACGGCCGCTGCTGCTCGGTAATGAATGTGGTGAGACATTTATGGCTTTTTCCACTGTGGATTCTTAAATCACTCCACAAAGGTTGCTTAACAGCACTGTCCCTTCCTCTCTTCTGCTCTCTCTCCCCCTCCTATTTATATCTTTTATATTAATAAAACCAAGTGACTTGCCTCCCATCACGTGAGAAGTCAGGGGCTGTGCCAGCAGCAGAGCACAAGTCCCCGACCTCCGTCTCCTGCCCTTTCGCCCCTACAAGCACTCCCTTTTTTCCAAGAAATCCAAGAATAGGCGCTGTACCACGACAGCCATTTTTCAGTCAGCGATGACTTTTGACTGAAAAACAGGAGGTTGCTTCCAGCGAGGAGCCTTGATTAAAACTGCACTGCCTCCCAGGCACAGCGAGGGGCTGCGGGTGTTGTGATGAGGGAAGTGGGTGCGATGCTCCCCGCTGCGGGATGGAAGTAACCCAAAGCATGAGGAGGCTTTGCTGTAGCTGCAGCAAAATACGTGTCTCCAGGCTGTAGTCTTTCTCTCTTTAACACAAGCATTTCCATATTCTGTCACACAAACGCATGCATTCACAAACATGCATGTAAATGCCTGCCTCAGCCTGTGCTGCTCCCACCAACCCGCTCCTCCAGCTGCACCACAGGCAGGCAGGCTGCATGCATATCCCAGCAGAGAGCAGCCCCTGCCTGCACAGCCCCTCAGCTGCACTCCTGCCCCTCTGTTTTACCTCACGAGGCCTGTTCAAGTTGGGACATACACCGCAGCAGTTCCAGCCAAGGGAAAAGCAGCAGCATGCTCATTTTGGAGAAAGCCCATCCATGCTGTGCGCAGGGCAGACAGGGATGCTTGTGGGCTTTACTCTTCTCAGTGGGAAAAGTAGGATTACTCAAGGCACTCTCATGCACACGTGTACTCACACATGCGTATAAACATGCACTGGTGCTGCCTGTAGCAATGTATCAGGCTCCCAAAAACCATTCCCACAAGTTCGCTTTACCAGGGTGAACCTTTCCACCTTACTACACCTACACTTTCCACCTTTCCACCTTACTTTAGCAGACATTGTCTGCTAAAATAGCCTGCATCCCCCAGACAGTAGACAAGCCATTGCACCCCCCAACAGAGCTCTCCAGGTGAACCTCCTGTGGTTCTGGATTCAGGCCACTGCGTCTGCAGGTGATGAGGGCTGAGACCCAGGACTTGCTTTGACGTGCTCACAGCAGCTCCTGCTTGAAGGCACTTGTGCTCCCCATCAGCTGGCATCTCCTGAAGGCTCCCTGCCAGAGGGAAGGAGACACAGGCCCACGTTAATGGGGCTGGGTCACTCTCCACCAGGCCAGGAGAGAGTCCCAGCCAGATGGAGCCAGGAGAAAGCACTATCAAGTTGTTGGCCAACTTAGGATGTGATGTTGGCTTCACAGGAAGCTACTTGGCTGCATCTCCCTGAATCAAGATTCAGTGATGCCAGGAGACAGGCACAGCGGGGAAACTGAAAGCAGAAAATGGCAGAGTGGATGGCAACTCGACATTAATTCATTTTTACCATATGTCTGACTATTCATTACACTCTACCATTCTGTTCTACAAGACTCCTGGGGGTCTTCTGTGCCATTTTATGGCTACTGGGGCTCCTCTTTGCTTGCGGCACCACGTTACCATGTGCCCAGCCTAACAGCTCCCAAGATCCTGCAGTGGGAGCAGCCCCATCCCACGCACAAGACCAACATGCTCCGGCACTCTGAGCCCATCCCCATCCTAGTGCACCAGAGGCCTGCGGGGTGACCTGGCACAGGGATCTATCCCTGGGGAGCACACAAGCACGGGTGACACCTGCAACAAACACTCTCTGGCACCTGCCAAGAGACCCCTGCCGAGAAGCAATGGGTTTTTTTGTATGGATTTGCAAATTATTCCATATTTCTCTGTGGTCTCCCTCCTGAGCACGTTCCTGGCACGGGACCAAGCCCCGGCTCCAGCAGCAAGCATGATTCATCCTGGCAGGCAGCGGTCCGGGAGGGGGAGCATGGCCCAGGCTGGGAAGTGAACGCCACAGCTTTTTCTGTGTGTGCTGTCTGTAGTGGCAGCAGTAGATGCTTCTCCTTGTAGATGGGAGGGTTGAGTTATCCATCCCTTTGCCTGGATCCAGCTGCCCAGCCCTCCATACACCGCCATGGCTTCTCATCCTCGCTCCCATCACTTGCACATGAAGCAGCAGTGAGCTGCCGGTATGGCTGCCTGCGCTCTGCCCTTTATGCTTCCCAGGCTGAGCTCAGGTCTGGATTCTGAGCAGAGCACTGTCTTCTTTAGGCTGCAAGACCCTGGACCAGCTCCTCATGGATCAGTCCCCTGAGGCACTTCGAGGTAAATCAAGGGCATTCTGCACGGGGAGGTGCAGGGGTCCCTCTGGATGCCAATAAGAAAGGCATAAGCAGGTAGTGTAATAATAAAACTGTTTTGTTAATCAGACAAAATAAGAAGGGGAATATAAAGTAATTCTTATGTCCCTTCAGATGCTGGGAACCCCACTTACATGCAGCTCCAGATGAATAGCCACAGCACAGACCACAGATCCCATCATTGAGGGGTTGGGTCTCCCTCCCATACGATGGTGCCTTTAATCTCATGCGACAAACAAAGTCATCTATCTTCTTCTGACAGGCAGGGACGTTTTCTCTTTCAGGATGTCTGCCAGAGCGCAACACTGATGGCACGAGGCATCTCAGCATGTTTCCTTATGCTGCTGCATGCATGGGGCTGCAGCCCCCTCAATACAGGGACTGACAGAGTAAACGTGGCTTGCCCAATGTCACTAGCTCCTCAAATATAATGTCTTCCAAAAGGCTCCCAATAGGGAGAAGAGCCTTTTTTTTCCTTCTGTCAGACGTGTCTTTTTCCTCTAAGTTTTTGTGCCTGCTAGTGACCACAGTCTGAAGCCCAATCAATGTAGCTGCTGTCATTGCTTCCCCCAAGGGGACATGCAATTAAAATCATCAGTGTTGTTCTGCCTAAAACACAAGGCACACTTTGCCTTCACAAACAGTTTTATTTCATCCCTTAAATCACAGCATCAAAATGCTCTTACAGGAGGGCTTCAGTTTTTTTCCTATGTAATACTGATAATAAAATAAATGTGCTATTTTTATTTTAAGGGGTGCCAGGTAGTTATACCTGAAGGACTACATGGACTCAGTACAGAAGTGACCTGTGTCTGCACAGGTATGCACATTTCCTGGGGATACAACGATCACGTCTGACATGAACAACCATTAACTGACAACTGTATCAAGACAATGAAGGCTCCTTGTGTCTGCTTCCTTTGCTATCAGGGTCAAAATACAGCTCCCCTCACTGTGACACCCCCTGGACCTGGAGAAAAGCACCTGAGCAGCAGTATGGGAGAAGTCCCCATGGCTGCATGGGGAAATCTGACTCACAGTCCTATGGCTGCAGCCAGTCAAAGCCTGACACACGCGTGCTCAAGTGAATAATTAATGTTTTCAGTGTTTGTCCATCCCTACGGCCACTTGGTAACCCACTTCTTGAAGACTTCTCATATCCTGCTTCCACTCTTCTGAAGCGTCTGGTCCCTTATAGCTGCACTCCCTTGCAGACGGTTTTCCAAATAGTTGAAGTTTTCCTGCAGTCTGCTTTCATTTGAGATCCCCATTCTGTGCCAAACCAGGAACTGGGACAGGGCTGAGGAGAGAAAAGTATTTTAAAAGCAGTATTTATCTCATACACTCAGATGCAGTCTTCTGCAGCACTAGGATGATCTCCAGAAAAGGGGGAAAAGGCTGCAGATATTCCCCTTAGTTTACCTGGGAACAGAGAGGCACATTTCCCCTTGTGCTGCATGTTTGATTTTTGCCATATTGCCTCCACGTAGGAATGGCTTTTTCTTCCGTGGGAAAGAAAGTGTCCCTGTTGAACACTTCAGGAACCTGACTACTTTTTCCTCCTGATTTGCATTCACCTCCTGCACAGTTCCATGCCTCACGACGCCCAGCAGCCCTTTCGGCATCATGCCAGCTGTACGTACCAGCAGCCCTTCCTGACAGAGCCAGGAAATCACTGCTGCGGCTTGTGGGGCCAGGAAGCGGGATGCTGCCCACAGCGAGTCAGGGCTCTCCCCACCCTTCCTGACAGCGGGTTCCATGCTTTTGGTGTGCGCAGTCAGGGATTTACTGACCCAGCATTCTCCCTTTTCCTGATCGAGTGTTGATCAGCAGCCTGCAGCCATCTCACGTTTATTTAACTTAATGAGTTTCACCGTGAGGCGCTGTGAAAATTCCACATCTAAATCGGCATTCGCGTTCGTATTGGCACATTTCCTAAGGAACCTGAAACCATTTATGTTGGTTTATTGGCTGCCTGCTATAGCTAATTAATGTCATGAATTAACATGGAACAGTCCCAAATTTGGTTTTGTCCCTGAGATTGGAAGATATCAAATCACTTACACAACAAAATGTGTATGATACATATATGTGTGTGATGCACGTATACCAAATACAAACCTAAGCAATCAGAGATAAGAGCTTACTGACATTAATCCACTTCAAATCATGGTGCATACTACTTGAGAGACTAACATGCATTCAGTGACCTTGCAGAACGTGTGGTTCCTTGGCTGACATGACACAGAAAGGTCCTGAAATAAATTATTACCAAAGAGACACTTAAAAAGGGCAGGTTAAAGGGGTACCCAGATGAACCCCAATAGCCACCAACAATATCAGAAAGGATCACATCACTCACTTCTTCCAGTGGAGTAATGGTAGTAAGGCTAATTACCAAATGCCTGAGCAAGGCTTTCCTGAAAGGACTGCTCCTGAGAAAGAATCCTGCTGCTGGAGGAGCACTGAAGCCAGATGAGGGATTTGGATGGCAACATTGCAGGTACCTGCGGACGAAGCTCATGCCAACACGAGGGAGACCTGCAGCTCCTGCAGAAGACCTCACCAGCAGGAAGCAGAGCACCTAAGGGAGAGCCAGGAGGGTGAACGTGATGACCAGTATGATTCAGTGCTGGGACAGGCTCTGTATTAAAAGCATCTCTCCCAGTTCCTTGGAAACGACCAAGCACTGAAAGCATCAAAGAAATAAAGCTGTTGCCAGCTGGAGGAACAATAGGCAAGCCAGAGCTATCTTTAGCTCACGGGATTAAATTCAAATTGCAAATGCAAAGGCCTGGAAGAAAAAGCCTTCCCGCACTACCGAGAGCCAGCATAAGCGCACAGCACAGCCCGGCACCATCGAGCATCCGCAGCTCTTTTGTCACGCCCTGCCATACCCTTACCCTAATGAAGGGTGAAAGCAGAGCCAGAGGGAGTGGGAGCCCATTCCTGCCTGATGGAGATCTCCCAAAAGACCATATTTTCCCCTATGCTCCCACAAGGGTGCTGTGCCTCCTGGGCAGCAGCCCAGTACACTTGAGCATGGGTAGCCATCCAGCTGCAGCCACACAGACCTCAGCATGGGCCAATTTTCTCTGCTTCTCACTCAGGGAGTGGGGAGCAGGCAGCAGCTGGATACATGAGCAGTCAGCACAGCCTCCTGCAGAGTCACCAAGGGACTTGTCATGGCTCTAGGACAACAGCATGGGGTCTGGTTCAGAGGCAGTTCTGAGTTTGATGAGAGATGATAAAAACTGACGCAGCGTACCGCATTCCGCTGACACCTTTAGGCTGGGTGGAAGCTCGTGCCTCTTCAGCCTACAGACAGTGGCTTTGAATCCCTGTCCCACCAATGGCTCCCAAGGGTCTCTCACAGCACAGCATGAGGAAAGCAAGTCCTCAGCAGCAGTTTTCAGGCTCTATCCCTTCACCAGGAAATCTGCACAGACTGAACATTAAAAAACAGCCCAGCACAGCTCTCTGTCAAGCAAGACATAGAAGAGGATGGCTGGGAATACACCCTTGCTGCTGCCCTCTGAAAGAGGATGTTGATGTGGCAGTCTAAGCCGTATTTGGGTGGTGCAAGTTGCATTAAGGGACACATTGTGTTGCCTTTAAGACACTTTTAAGATGTTGTCTTACAGCATTGTCTCACTTCAAGATGTTAGCTCGAGTGTGCTAGCTAAGGGGCTGACAGCTTACATAGGTCTAACAGTGCACATCAGGCTGGCCGGCCATGGGCTAGCTCTGCACCATGCCCTCCAGAGCGCTAAACTTGCTCCTGCTACTCTCAGCTGCTGGCTTGGCCAATAAACCCACCATGGAGCTCAGGATACGGTCCCAGCAGAGCTCTGGGCCACCATGGGTATGCTGCTACCTGACTTTATTAATTGACAGCCATCCCAGGTGGCTGCAGGGGCTGAATCAACAGGGCTGCGGGTGGCATGGCTGGCCCTCGCTCACACAATGGCTCACACTCAGCTAAACAAAGTGCTGGGTCACTCTGGCCCCAAATAAAGAGACTTTGAAACTGGCTCCTGAGGTACCAAATTGGAAAAACAACAAGCTGCAAGTTAGGGATCGCAGGCACAGCAAAGAGAGAGCAGGGGAGGCTGTTGCCTGATAACTCGCTTAATGAATTGCAGGCTCCTGAGCCAGTTCATTCGGCTGGGGAAATCCAACAAACACTTCGCAGCCCAGCGCTAGGAAATTGGTTTAATAGTCTCAGCACCCATAATGAAACACCACCGGGGAGCAGAGGTCCCAGCTCTCACCTCCATGTGCAGTTTTCATGTTATAAAAAAGCTTCTCTCTGATTCCACCAAGTGTTTCAAGGTGTTGCTTTAGAGGAGTCACAATAACAGTTTTTAATGACAGTGTAAATGACAGTCGCAGAAGATCAAGCGTGCAGCCATCCAGCTAGCTCTACGTGCGCAGCCTGCCAGCAGTGCAGTGCGTTTTAACTCTGTGCTGCAGTCATCCGTGTTTTTATGTTTGTTATTTTGCTTTTAAGCAGCCGCTTAGTGGTATCTGGAGGGCATTTGCTACTCTAATGCTCAGCCTGAATGTGCATGGAAGGAAGGGTTTGAACAAGCGGCTCAGTTGTTTCAGGTGGAAAAGTAAGGAATTCCTCCTGGCTGCTGCAGCGCCACCAAAGCTGGGGGAGAAGGCAGGGAAAGCGGCACCTCCGTCACGTCTGTGCTCACCGAGGCAGGGAAGTGATGCTAGGAAAGCCTTTCAAGCTGCAGCCTCGCTGATGTGATGACACAGACTCGATCCTTGTAGCGCCAAGGCAGGCGTGCAGCACACAGGGGGTTAACGGCGAAGTTATAACTTCAGCTGTTAAAATTCATGAGGTGTAAAATACAAATTGCACGTGGTGGATGAGCTGTCTTTAAAGTTTATATATTGCTTTTCCCCCCACCCAGCTCCAGTGCAAACCTCTGTTGGTACAGGCTAATTAGAGCTCACCAAAGGGGGAAGCACAGCCTTGGTGGGGCGGAATGAGTTAGGCAGGGGGTCGGCCAGGGCCTATCCAGACCACGTTTATAGATGTTTGGCTACAGGAAGCTGGGGGAAACCCACATCCCACACGTGCATGAACAATCACAGATTGGAATTAATCGTTTGTTCTCATTTCTTCCTCCTTTCAAACTTCTCAGTTTGAAAGATATGAAGCACTGCCTTTGAAGTTTATGCTCTTTTGTTTGATTATTCCCATAGCTCAATTTAGGTATTTTTCCTATTAAAACAACAACAACGCCAACAACAGAACATTTAAAAATAGTTCCCACAGCAGTAAGTTTTGCATGGGTTTCGCAGTAAAGATTTTGCATTTTTCACACCAAACTCCAGTCTCATTTTGTATGCGCACTGTACAACTTAGCGTACATACACCTTCCAGAACTAAGCTTTTTGCATGTTTGCTCCTACTGCTCCCTTCTCCTCAGCACCATCCTAGGTAAGGGGGATGTGAGTTAAAAACAGCAGGTACTGACATCCATATGGGAGCACCATCCCTGTCTGTAAGGATTTCTCCATGCCCTAGGTGACCCTATGTGTTCTCACCCAGAACTGAGTCACCAAGGACATCTTCCTTACACAATTCTTTCCCCACCCAAGGAACACTTAGGGATCAGAGATTCAGTGCAGAAAAAAATATGTAAATACCCAGAGCACAGGGAACGAGCATCAGCTTATGCGTAGCTGAGTGAATCGAACACAAACAATGATTGAGAATAGGATGGGCTGGGAGAGGGAATTTAAATATTTATCCTAAACGCTCTTTCTTTGCATTTCTCGAAATAAATTACTCCCAGCAATTGCAGGCAGAGATTGTTGATTAATTCCAGCAAAGGCAGAGAGATGGGAAAAATTACTGTACGTCGTCTATTTCTGAGTTTCAGACGGTGCTTTTCATTTTTCTTTGTAGTCTTTGTGATTGGGCTTTTTGACTCCAGGGTGATTTGTGGGCGGTTTGCAGAGGAGTTCGCTGCTCACGTCATATGTACAGATATAGATAGCAAAGCACCGTCACTCGTACCGTATGAGTAGGAAGCTCTTTTCATCCAAGGAGGTGGAAACACAGTCTGTAAGCTGGCCAGAAGATACTGGGGTGAGCAGCACAGATGCCCTGAAGATCTGTCTGCCGAGAGAGACCTGTGACGGCGCTGCTTGCACCCTGATCCCTCTCAGCCACTGGCAAAAGCAGTGAGGACCCGGAGGAGAAGCTGAAACCAAGATGCTGTTACAGCCGGTTGAGCCCCGGCTGACAGAAATGCCCCGGGGCCGCTGGCAATCGAACATAAATTAGAGCAGTTGTGAAGCTGCTTTAGTTTATACCCAGGCATCGGTCCAGCCCCAGCTGCCTCAGCAGCGGAGGAAGGTCTTAAAGCAGCCTGTCCTTCCTCGCACGCCTGGCCTGCACTGCTGCAAGCTGCCTGCACGAAGGGGCCTCCCTGTCCCCCATGAGCGTTAATTCTCCCTCAGCCAAAACAGCTCTACTTGTTTTACAGTAGCAAACCACAGACTGGTTGTGCGGGTGTCTGGGTGGCTTCAGGGAGGTTGCAGCAATGAGCTTTGTCTGAGGCACAGGGGATGTCCCAAGCAAGGCGCTGTTATTCACCCCTGGTCAATCTGGTGAGGGGAACTCTCCACACAGCTGCAGAAGAAATGTGCTTTGGAATTTTCTTGCAGCCACAGGAGCTGAACTCTGAAACTCCATGAGGAGCTGTGCTGCGATGCACATAATGAAAGACTGGAATGGCTTAAAAACCACTGCCTCACAGATTAATCTCCCTGAAACGTGGAGGCAGTCTGAGCTGAGGTCTCACTCTGCCACTCCCTCCATGCTCCGTGCTCTGTGCCCGGAGCGCACATCAGTCCAGCTGTGAAGCAGTAGCTGTGTTGCAGCACACACGGCAAAGGCAGGCACTGTTGCCAGCACTGCCTATGACAGCCAGTGTGTACAGTCCCCTCTCCCTCTGCAAGGGATTTTCTCATGCCAGCTCAAGCTGGGTGCTGAACCACCCCTTGTTACAACCCGCAGCAGCACCTCCATGAATACCAAGCAACACCTCAAAAGCAGCCACAAGCCATGGCAGAAAATCAGTCCCTGCCCCCGAAACCCAAAACCCCTGAAGCGCTGGACGGGGGCTCTCTTCCCAGGTGCAGTAACAGTGCTCTGGGGCTCATCATGGGCCGACACGGGCTAGGCAGCTCTCCCTGCTGCTTCCAGTGGCCCCGGGGGACAGACAAGACAGTGACCGCACCAGGGGTGCTCACCTCTGCCTCCCTCCTCAGGGCTCAGTCAGAGACTTGCATTGCCTGCAAGGGAGCCAAGCCAGAGGCTGAATTTCTCTGCCGTGAAATTTGCAGAGGACACATGAAGAAGAGATTCTTTACAATGAAGGTGGTACAATACTGGCACAAGCTGCTCAAAGAGGTGGTGGATGTGCCACCCCTGGCGACATTCAAGGCCAGGCTGGATGTGGTTCTGAGCAGCCTGATCTGGTTGAAGATGTCCCTGCTCATTGCAGGGGGTTGGACTTGAAGACCTTCGAAGGTCCCTTCCAGCCCAAACTATTCTGTGATTCCATGACATCAGAGGGGCTTTGCAAATTTTGAAGACCAGTGCAAACCAGCAGCACATGCAACAGAGCAGGCATATTTTGCTGTCAGCTCTGCTAGCCACCTTGTAGGTTAAGCTATGGCACACACCATAACCAATAGCTGGAAGTGAAACGGAGCACCTTCCCTTTCTCAGTTGTCACTGGGATTCAGCAAAAGCCACATTGCCACTTGCAACCAAGCCTTTGCAGGCAGTGCCGCTGCACACAGGGGGTGTGACACAGCACATGATGACACAGATAAAATCACATCCCGATAGCTGAGACTTTGCGGTGTGAAACAGATTCCCCATGCTCCCACAAACCATTATTGCTTCTTTAGGGAATGTGGTGTCTCCCTCGTTTCTTTGTTTAAAGGCATTTCTAATGTTTCCCTCTGATCTACTTTCCTGTAATCAGAGAGAATGAGACCCTGGGGTTTTCTGGAAATCCAATTGAAGGCTTCTCTGCATCTGTGGATACCCTGTGAGGTGTGGAAGCCCACTCTGCCTCCTTGCATCCAACACAGTCCTGGGGGCAGCAATTTCTTCCAAAGTCACCTACAGCACGGGACAGAAGGAAAGTCTTTTTGTTTTGGCTGGAGCTTTGAACCACTGTGGTTACGTTAGCAGCACATTAGGGCGTAAGTGTTACTTTCTTCATTTTTCAGTCACTGTCTTGGTGCTTCTAATAAACAGCCAGCTAGAGCAGAGAGGTTGTCAAAATGTCCCCGCACTGGACACTGGCACCATCACTTGACATCAGGCAGCACTAACATGTAATAAGCCGATGTCCCTGGTTTCTCCCTCAATTCAAAAGCCTAGGACTGGTTTTCCGTACCAACCATGCTAGATGTTGAGTTAGCTAACACAACCAGCCTGCTGTCAGCGCAGTCTGAGCTCTTCCACCTTCCTCACAGCCCGCTGCATCTCAGCACAGACTGATAGTGAAGAAGGCACCCAGCATAGTTGGGGAGCCAGCAATAGCCTTCCCACCAGAGCCCTTTGCACATCCAGCACCGGTAAGGCTGAGTACTGTTAGCACTGGGGCTTAAGAGAAACAGGAGGCTATTAAACCACTAGCAGAGCCTGTGGGGAAAGAGTCTTGCTGGTTCAAGATACACAGAGGGATTTTAAAAAGCAGGCTTAGGAATAAAAAGTGCAAAGATTTTGCTCAGAGGCAGCGCTTTCCAAGAAAGCTGCACTGTAGTGACCACCTGAGGTTAATCCAGGCAGAGTGGGTGGCAGGCATAAGAAATTACTTGATTGTGGGGGACGGACCAGCTGAATGAGGAATTTACTTGTGAGAAGGGCAGCAAAGGAGGGCTGGAGGAGTAAGCAACGTGGTGGTGAGCCTTTTCACAGCAAGTGATTAACCGCAGTTTCTAATGAGCACAGGGAGACTAAAGCTGACTGCTTCTTTAAAGCCATTTTGATAACATTGGCCCCGATGTAATAAGCTATTTGTTTGTGCCTACTGGCAAGGACAGCAAGTCGCTACTGAACATAATCCCCTAGACCAGGCGCTGTCAGCTCATTTAAAAGTGTCAGCAGCGACATCCAAAAGGGCCCAGGCCCCATCACAACAACCATCCCATGCGCTATTTAAATGCCTCGCACTCTTTTGTGCTCTTTCTTTCTCTTTCTGCCCTCTCTTTGCCCTATTCTTCTCCCTCCCCGAGTGGCAGTGGGGCTGTTCCCCAGCCCTGTGCCCTTGGGCTGGCTGGGAGGCTCAGGGTGGGCTGTGCCTGAGGCCAGGGATCCCCGGGTGACCTTCGCATCACATCCCTGCCAGTTCACTGAGCTGCCCTTTCTGATAAGCATCACTGCTGGCGAAAGCAGGCAGATTATTGATGGGGGGGCCCAGGGAAGGAGAGGGCTGGTGGGAGGGGGAGGCAGATCAGGCCTGCCTATTTGAGGAGGCTTGAGCGCTGCTTTTCAATGAGGGCTGCTTCTGGGAATCTGTGTTTCCCTGATAATTGTGATGAGTACACATGCTTCCTTAAAAAATAGCATGAAAACATTACGCAGCAGCACAATTAAATGCAGCCCAAAGAACGGGCTGAAAACAACGCTGAACTCACAGCCCCAGCTGAGCCCTTTCGAGCAGGAACACAGTGCTCCTTTAAAGGCACAGATTCATAAATAGGCACTGCTTTTTCATAAACTCCACTTGCTGCTGTGATTCAAATCATTCCTTTTACAAAGGTACTCAAGATCACCCTCAAACTCAAAAATATGAGCATGCCAGAGCCATTACCATCACAGTTCATACGAGGAGCCCAGCATCACAGAGTTGCTGCAGGGACAGGAGTGCCTGGGCCAAATCACTGGCAAGCAGATGGACCACTGTTATCCTTCTTTTAGGGGCACTGATGACAACGCTACATGTGTTTTTCCTGAAACACTCGTGCTGAGTCTTGCCAGAGGCTGGGTAGCTCTGGAGTGGGTAGACACTGGGAGTGCCAGTAGGTTATTAGTTATTATTTATATTACTGTAATTCCTTCCCTCAGTAGTTTCTGCAGCCCTTGCCTTTGGATACGTGCCATCTTTGGCAGGCAGGTGTGACAAAACTCATAGGAGATAGAGGTCCTTGTGCGAGAAGGGGCACACTCAATTTTCATCTCTGAATTTGCTACCTGGTTTTCCCTGTTGCAAAACAGAAAGTCAATTGATTGTGTGCCTCTCAGTTCAAAATCTGCTAAGGGCATGCAAAATACACCATACTGCTATCTGTACACTTGAATACGCGGTTATACGTGATTTGCCTGGAGGCTTCACACATATACTCACACATAATCTCTGCCTCTGTCAAGGATCGCCCATGGGTCCCGCTCTTGCTCTAGCTCTCTTAGAATTCCTGATATATCCCTCCCTCCTCCGAGGGCTCCCGTTTTTTGTCTGAGTTGCCCTACACTTCATTTCCTGTCCTGTTGGGATGAAAGATCACTTCAGAGTGCTTCTAGCTTCCCAGCACTGGTGGATCCTCTGTCATGGAGGTCCTCCTCCATGACAAAGGATGACTGCAAAACAACCTGCAGAGTGCCACCTTCTCAGTGCGAGTTGACCAAACCTGCCCCCAGGCTCACGTGAGGGCGGTAGGCAGGAGACTTTGTAAAGACTTTGTTTTTTAACTGCTTTTAAAGGCAGTTTTCTCTTAAAAGTTGATTCTGATTTAGTGCCATTTCGTCCCATGGCCGTGGCAGAACAGAACAGCGCAGCCAATGCCGCGCCGGGCAAGAGAGGTTATGGGGGAATTACGGACGTCATTCTGTGCTGGCAGCCTGGATATAAATAGTCCTGCCTGACAGCTGCCGGGTCTCCACCCTTTTTTCCTTGCATGAACTTGTGGTTCCTGTTAGCCTTGCGGGATTCTTTGAGGTCTGGCTGGAAAGGAGCAGATGCTCTGCAAGTGACACCGAAAGCCCTGCACCGTATGGTGGCTCAGACCTCCCAGGGCTCCCCGCTTGCACGTGCCGGATAGCAGGGAAGGTTTGCAATGGGGTGGGCTTACCTCCCCTGAAAAACATCCTCACAACAAACTCTCATTAACAAAGTTCCTCTCCTACAGTTGTTTTTAAAATGGGGCAGAAGCAGCAGGCTGAAGCTATGTGTTTATCCATACAGCTGTGGAGAATAGCGCTGTAAAATAACAAGCTAGCTGGTTTCTCTGGCTACGCCTTCCTCCCTCTCAGCAAAAGATTCTCACTTCAAAGGAGAAAAAAATGTAAGCCTCCCCCCACCTTCCTGCATTATGTTCCCCCCCCCCCCCCCCGAAAATCTTTTTCCTCCATAATTCCAAAGCATTGCTCAATTAATTACTTCGAGACGGCATCTCGCAGCATGGCTGAGGAATAATGAACGAATCCTTGCGGCTCACATGCTGGTGGCCTGAAAAAAAAATGACTTTTAATCAGCTGAATGAGCAGAGGAGCAAAGCCTATTGAACTTGAGCATGAGCACAGAGCCCAGAACAGCACGAAAAGCGGAGCGTGGCTGTGGTCTCCTCGGTCTGGCCTGCGGCAGGAGCCTTCTCTGGAGCAGGTCCCTGGAGAAGAGCAGGCAGGGCACTACCTTGTGCACACTGGAGCTGATCTGAGGCTGCTCGTCAGGCAGGTGAAATGGTTTGTAAAACATTACGGTTTTCTCTCTCTCCCACTCTGTCCTTTTTAAAGCCCCATTTTTCAAGCTCAGTGATTCCAATGAAAGCAATTTTCATATGTTCCCCCTCCTCCGCCAGCGCAAGGAAATGCACGACAAAACTTCAGCCCTACCTTGGTAGAAAAACGTGAAGCAAAAGTTGTGCTTTCCCTCCAATGGCATTATTTCCCTTTTCACTACAAACATTTTGGGACCAGCACTTTTACTCTCCGTACAGCATTACATATGGAGATCATCAGTGTGCTTTCTATCCCCTACCTCAGTCTGAATAACAAGGAGTAGTAACAATTCCCATTCCATTTTCTGGTCCTGTTTCTGAGCAAGGTGGATGCAGGCTTCTTTGAAGCACACAGCTGTTTGTTCCTACCTTTCCTCAAGGTCTCTAACAGTAAGATCCTTTAACATCACCTTGCTCCACACTTCAAGCACCTTTTCTTTTAACCAGAACCTGCTATCAGGAACCACCTCCCATCTCTGTGTACCTATCTTGCTCCCGTTACAGATTTCTGGGGGTTTTCATCACTGTATATTGTTAAGGCACAATTTACTAATATTTTGACAGTCAGCAACATGCTGCTCACCCAGAAAATGCCTCAAAGACCCATATAATTCCACTTACAGATTGTATCTTCCTTAGTCTGATCAGTGAAATGATATTTACTCATTACACCGGGCTAGTAGGAATTCTCTACTTGGGGTGAATACTGTGAATTCTTTAGCAAAGAAATTGCCCATTCCTTGCTAAAATGTCAACACCCTACAAAGGTTGACAGGTATATGGGTCGAAGTCGCCCAGCTTGTGACAACATTGTCACGTTTTCCTCCTTTCAGAATTCCAGGAGACTTTTCTGTCAGCTCCAGAAAAGATCTGCAGCTGGTTCCTCCGATCACCGGTGAATCACCTGGCCCGCACATCAAGCATTGCCTCCTCCAGGGTGGAATGCAGCATGAGACGTTATGCAAAAATTAATTGGTATTGCATGGGCTGATTAAAAGCACTTCCTAGGGCAACAGGCTGCTTCTGCATTCCCCTTTTTTAGCAGGAAACAGAGGGCGAGTTCCTCCCCAAACACATCAATACAAAGCAAACCTGTTAAAGCTGGTCTCCACCTAACAAATTATAGCACTCCCGAAAGCCCTAGCCATTTTACTCCAAGAACTAGCTGTGATCTTTCCACTGTTTCTTGCACTAACTGGGCATGATAATACCAAGCCTCAGACCCCCAGTTTGAGAAATTGCCCGTATTGTCCGCAAGTGTCACAGTCACATTCTCATCCATAATAAGTGGTGCATGGAGGAAATTCCTGGGGCCCTTCTAGCTCGCCACGGCCTGTCCCTTCTGTTTTGGCCATGCTTGATGTTGTACAGGGAGTACAAATGTGGCTTGATTGGATTAAGGCCTTTATATCTGTGAGGTCCGCTACTATTCACAGAGGTTTAATTACATTTGTGACCTCCAAGTGGTCCGGGAATGTGTGTCAAGTCAGGCACATAGGAAAACTGATTCATTCTGCAAAAGCTTTGGAGGTGGACAATGCCATTTGAATCTTTCATGACACTGATACCAAGAGAAGGGCCACAGCAATGCCTTTGCTGAGCCTCTAGGATAAAGGTTTGAGCTGGAAAGGTTCAGGAGTCCATGTGAAGGCAAGAGTCTCTTTTTATTCTTCCCTACTTCTTACTGCTTAGTCAGTCCAGTTACACCGGGGTAGTGAAACCCCTTCTGAGACACTGCATCCCCTGGCACAACCTGTAGAGTGATTTGCACTGGAGGACTTGGTACAGCCTCTTCCTTCCTCCACACCACAACCCTCAGACAGTGGCAACTCCCTTTGTCAGGGCAATCCCATCCATCACTGACTCTCCTCTCCATCTTCTGCCTGCCCATGGGCTCTGCTCTTCTCCAGTGCTTTGTGGAGCAAAAAAGGAGCAGGACAGGCCACATTCCATGCTAAGAAGGTCTCCCTATTGCTGTAGTCGAGAGGCATAACAGACTCTGCAGTGGAGAGACACAAAGCAGAGCACAAAATCACTCTTGTGGACTTTGCGGCCTCAGCACCTAGTAATTTTGATAGATTGGGTAGGGCACACTTTTCATATTGCAACCCCATTGTTGTCTAATTGCATCAACCATCACTACTTGAAACCCTGTGGGGGCACTGCCATGAGTTCAGCATATTCCAGTCAAGTACTTTGGAAGTAGTCTCCCACTTTGGCAACAGGTGGTCCGCATATCTCAACTGGAAAGACACTCTTTGCCTGGTTTCCTAGGGAGCTGATGGGTGATGTGCTGTTGCTGACAGTGTGTTAAGGACTCTTCCAGCAACATTAATTTCAATAGCAGCTGATGCAGAACAGGGGTGTTGCTTCCAGGAAGATGGCGAGAAGCCTGTCCTTTCCAAGGAAGCACCTCTTTGAATGGAAGAGACGACACAAAGCAGATGTGTCTCAGGGTGGAAGTGAGGGAGATTGTACCTCAGCATGTCTTCACCTGAAAGGGTGGAAGGGTTATAGGCAGAGTCTATAACAGACATCTTTCATTGAGTGAAATAGTGTGTCTGAGAAAAACAACCCAGATTTTGAGAATGTAAGCACTCCACCAGGCCTGAAATAGAAGCAAGTCTCACTAAGCTAAATATGGATGAGGGCAATTTGGTTTATGATAATCCGCAGGAGAATCTGAAAGAAAAAATAGCTGGTATCCACAGGGCAAGCTGGGGGAAGGAGGTAACAATAATAAGGAGGAGGAGACCAGCCTGACAGGAGGTAGCTCATCTTTCATTCCTCTCCTTAGAGTCCAAGGCCAGGAAGGTCCTTCCTCATGCTGAGGAGGAATGGGGCTACATCCTCCCCATCAACCTGCAGACCTTTCTCAGGGCAGCTCACACATGGAGAGCACTGGGGGATGCTGGGGTGGCTTTGCCTTTGATCCAACAGGTATTTACAGTATTTCAGACAAGGGCCAAATGAAGACAAGAAGACCCATCTTGGCATACAGTAGCAAGTCAGTTAGTACTGGGACATAGGGTGCAGAGGGTAAAGGAGGAAATACAAGAGGGATGCCATGATGGTGAAGGAGGGAAGCAGAAGATGAGGAAATAAAAGAGCTGGGGAAGACAAGGAATGACTGACAAAAGCACAGTGGAGGGGGATGAGAGAGAACAGAGAGAGCTGTAAATGGCTGACAGATTGGGGAACGCTCTGTAGGTGGCAAAAGGAAATTATAGAAAAGAGGACACACTTTTCTAGGAGAGGGGGAAAGATAATGATGCTAAGAGAGAACTCGTAAATACTGAAAGGGGTGAGGGGAAGATACCTAAGCAATGATCTCACCAAAGCAAGGCTCCTGTCTGGTCTGCCACAGCAGAAATGGTTTTTTTTGACAAAACTGATTCAAGGATCCAGAAGGAGCAGCCTAATCACCAGGAAACATCTAAAATTCTATAGACAGTCTATAATGAAAAGTCTATAATGAAAGGCAAGAGAACCCCGAAAAGAAGCCCTGAGAGGTTCCAACTGAAGTATTTCCAAATAAGGTAAGATTGGACCATCAAAAAGACCTTTTCCCAAATGTAGATAAATATGCCGAAAATACACCATCCAGAGCAATAACACAGCATGCAAAACAGCAAAGGACACTGTACAGTTTCAAAACATGGTCTTATATGTGCAGGAAGCCCCCGGGCAGATTTCTTGTTCCAGCTTCTTTGAACATTCCTGGAATTACAGGAAGAGAACATGGACAAATGTCATCTCATTAGAAGGCATTTGGGATGTGCATCTATCATTATGATGAGTTAAAGCCTTGGAGATGAAATTGCCGGCTATCCCCAGGCACACACTGAAGAACATCTCAACAGAGTTTTCACCCTCATCAGCCATTTCCTTATTCAGACAGTCAACAAAAAAAATCGGTCTAAAAAATAAGAAAAATTTAAAATAGCCATATTTTGAGTATTCGTCGTAGTATGTGTTCCTCTTCACAGGCTTTGGTTTTGTGTCTTTATTGGGTTCGAGTTCTTCTAACTATGACCCTAAATCTTACTGTCCTTACCCCTTAAATACAATAATCACACTCAGTGTGGAGAAGGACACTCAGCAAATGGTCCTAAAGCTTTAAGGTTTCTCTTCAAAGACGTTATCAATAGTCTCTTGGCAAAAGAGCTCATGGCTTTCCTTCTGTCTGGTGGTGCCCAAGTGACTCTAGTTTAAGCATAATAGCTTAGCAAAATATATTTCTAGGCAATCATCCTCTATACCATTCTCTGAGTACCAATGTCAGAGAAACAAAATGCCCTGATGTTCAAAGGATCCAATATACTCTCCTTCATCCTCCAAAGCCTGCAGTTCGTAGTAAATGGCCAGTGCTATCGATTCAATACCTGCCCTTTTCCCCTCTCTGTATTGTGGAGGTCTTCACAAGGAACCTTGAAGGACAGTGGTCAAGGCTTTGCATATAAGTACATTTGTATATACCAGGGAGCCCAGTACCAACTGCTCCCATTTAAGCAGGGGAAGCAATTCCATGACTTACGGCAGTCAGACGGTGAGCTCCATATTAGCAGCCAGCTTGGTTTTAGGTTATAAAGAGAAGAAGAGCCAAGATGGTGCTTGGTCCTCTGATCTATCATTCTGCCTGATTTGCAAAGCACCTTGCCCATGAGCTTGGTCTCTATCCGGCCCCAGGAGCACAGACAAAACTCCATGCTCAAGCAATGCCGCGGTCTCCTGGGTCCATCTGCACTGGACCTGTGGACATTGCTCACTCTCTAAGGACCAGCCAGCCACCAGCCTGTTTGCCAGCTGGGCCTCCACACAGCTACCCCACGTCTGCAGCAGATGGCCGGATCCACAGCCCTCAGGGTAGCTGCCAGCGCCTTCCCCGGGAGCAGCAGATCAGATGGACTCCCACACATTGTCATTCCTGGCTCTGATTCACACATCAAGGTCAGGCACGGCTGAATAGAAATCACAGAGGCGCCTGTCATTTAATCTGGTTGCATTGGACTTCCCTTTTCCAGCGCCCCTGAGCAGAGGCTCTCCCCAGACAGCCAAAAGGACGGAAGGGAGGATGTCTGTGCCTTTTGGCAGCACACTGCGGGGGAAGGAGCATGAGAAATCATGGAATGGTTTGGGTTGGAAGGACCTTAAAGATCATGAGAAGGTATTGGAAGGTCTTGTAATGAAGGCAACATCTTTCTTCCCAGTTCTTTCATTCATTCTTCCCAGTGCCTCATGGCATTGATCCAGCATGCGGATCTTGTCATTGTATTTTACCAAGACGTTCCCTTTTGCCTGACTGGGAATTAATTCTTTCATAAACTTTCACATTAAAAGCCACTTAATGGCGGATGTAACAGGGTCATCAGGATAGAGTATGAGTCACTTACAGGGGTACAACCCTGCTGTGTGACCCATTAGCCTCTATGAAAGCTAGGGAACAGGAGAGGCAGACACAGGCTGCAAAATCATTTTGCACATGGCTTGTAGCCACCTGTGTATTTTCATCACTGTTGCTGGATAACATTAAGATGGATATGAATACGTTGCTTATCTGAGGTTTTCAAAGGCCTATTTGGCCTTCAGCAAGGAATGGGCTCTCTGTGCCTGTCTTATGCTGTATAACACGGCAGAAAGAGTAACCTCTCCTTCAGTGCCCTTCTCATGTTTCACACACAGAGGAGGAAGGCTATTCTCCCCACTGAATAATCTTTAATGTCTTCCTTTTTCTGTTTTCGTTTCTGAGAAAGTTTGGATGTTGCATTTTCCTTAACAACCGAATGAAGTCTGAGACCTCCACTCTGTATTTCATAAACCTTACTGAACTTAAAGATACCTCCTGTGAGTAAAACCAAAATAAAAACTGAGTAGACTCTTTGGGATTTACTTTAGTTTTCCTAATTTTCCTATGATTGTCTGCGCCATCTCCCCTTTAACGTATTTTTCTGTCTGCTGCGTGTCACAGGAACTTTTGCATTATTCCTACAACGCATGCGAAACAGACCGAGGAGTCCAAGCAAAGGCCTAAGAAGTCTCATGCTGTTCATGCTTGATTGTTACTGAGACCTCTCATAGCTATGATGCTCATGGCTAATGTCTTGATCCCAGACATGCTGAGGTTAGCTACAGAGATGTGGTGACCCAGCTTCTTCACCCTCTGCAAGATCAGCCTGCAGCCTTGAACTGAGGCAGGCACTGGGAGCTTGTCTTCTCCTTGCACTAGCAATCCTCCCCTCCAGGCAGGCTGATGCTGTGTGAGCTGGCCCTGGCAGGATCAGCTCCTCTGGAGGGTACTAAACAGGAAACAGCAAAGTTTCCCTTTCAGCTGTCCCTTATCCTGATGGCATCTGTCAGACGCACAGCTGGTGGTGGTGTGGAAGATACTCCTCTGCTGGGAGGTGCAGTGTTGAACACTGGCATGACTGACAGCAGTCTGCAGGCTCTGGCTGCTGATGAACAGTGTCGGTGCCCCTCATATAATGATGACTTACCTCTTCCCGGATGGGAGAAGAGGAGGCCTGTGACAAGCACCGTTGCTTGTAAGTAACTGCTCCTTTCAACTTCAATGACATGTCACATCCATCCTTGAGCTCTTCCAAAAATTCCCTCCTGGGACTTTGCTTTCCCCGTAACTTGGAGTGACGTGCATTGGCAAGGAGGCAGACAAGGGTCTCACTCAGCCTCAGTCCTGCCATGTGTAAATGAAAAGGCTGGGTGGCAGGGGGGAAGGAGAGGGCTGTGGCAGAGTAAATAAATTGCACCCTGCATGTGTTATGCCAGTGGGGCTCCAGAATGGTTCTACGGGCTTTTATAAATGGGAATTCGTCTCCTCAATTGCTCAGGGCAGCGCTGTCAAACAGTGTTGCCAGGCTTGTGCCTCATCCAGAGGTCTCAAATATTTCCCAAGTCACTCCACTTCAATTTGCTTTCACAAAATGATGTTTCCCTTCTGGGGAGGGGGGAGAAAGCAGAAAAGCAAGCCCAGAAAGCCCACCGAGAGGCCATGGGAAGAGGGAAGGGGAGGCAGCAGGTGAGTGGGAAGGGATGGGAAGCTGAGCATGACAAGGGCTTTCACAACACAGGAATTCAGGCTTTTCCCCCCGCACCCCCCCCTCGCACCCTTGTTTGAATTTAGGATGCATTCTCCTATGGCGTCGTAATTACTAAGATTACCGAATGAATCTTTTGCTTCTGTACACACCGGGCATTCAGCGGAGCTCTAATAGTTGTCATTAAGTTTTCAGGGAGGTGGGAGAAGATAGATTGAATGCATGCACTCCAGCGCTGCGCAGAGCCCATTGATGGCTGCTGAGTAATGATTTTTTTCTAATTGGTGGAGAGCTGCGGCCCTAATGGATGGAGCCTCTCTGTGCATTTACGCTGTCTCCTCAATCAATAACCCTCGCTGTGCCTGGCACAGAGGAGTTCCTGAAAGCCCCTTTGTAATAATGGATTGCTGGAGGTTACACAAACCGCTGCCTCCCGCTGAGTCAGCCCTCTGTCAGGCACCTCGCGCTTCCCCGGGGTCTGGGCTTTCCAGACGGGACACCCGCAGCGGGGCCCTCGCCTCGGGTCTCTGCCCCCGTCCCGCAGCCACGGGCACCCCACAGGCTCCCCGGCTGCTGGGGGGGGGGGTTGCCTGCAGAGCCCGTGCCAGGCCGGGGGAGCAGGAACAGCTGGGTTGCTCTTTATTGGCTTCAGCTGGGGAAGTTTGGCTTTTGAGAGGAGGCATCGTGGGGTTTGTTCCCCCTCTCATCTTAAAGAGAAACCCACACGTCAGAACCAGAGTCTTTACTGAGGCCGAAATCATAGAGAAGTCAGGCTGTGCCACGCAGGGCTCTCGACTTGGCCAGGATGTGCAGAGCTGGAGCCCAGCTCAGGGAGCACAAGCTTCAGCCACCCATGAGCCGCGTTCCTGCATCACATATGCACAGGCTGCTTGTATCTTAACCCTCAACATCCTCCCGTTTTCTGCTTTCCTTTTGGGGGATGACATGCAAGCAACAGTTGTAAGATGGTACTTGAAATTCAGCATTGCGGATGCATTTCCAGAAGGCAGGCAGGTCTGAGAGATGGGGGGAGACATGAAAAAAGGGGTATTATAGGGTATCTTAAAAGGGAGGCTTCCAAAGCGTGCCAGCTCAGACTTCTTCTTCCCCACACAAGCGAGCCTTTTAATGGAAAAAATAGAGGGGATTTCCATGGTTTGCTGAGATTAGAGATAGATGAGACTAGGTTTCTTCATTGCTACTCCCTGAGGAAACTGTGTCCTCACAGTCCACTGCAGAGCATTTCCAAGTGCCAGCATGTTGCCCCTGTTAACTCTAAGCGCCCCAGGAAAGGTGCCCATTGCTGGGGTCTTTTAGAAGCAAACCTGCCCTAGCTGTGTGGTGCAGACCCTCGTAACTCTGGTTTCCCAAGTGCCCCGTACTGTGTCTGCTCTTGTTGGCTTGTTCTTGAGGTTTTTATATCTTCTTGTGTACCTGGACTTTTCCCAGCTGCATAACTCCATGCAATGGGCCATAGCCCACCCCAGTCTCGAGAAGGGACATTACTGTGGGAAGGGGAGGGAGAGCTTGGGATTGCCCTGCTGGCATGGCTGGCTGTGATCAGTCCCTCTATGAATGCAGATGGTCTGGACCCCCTCCAACATTAAGGCAATTGGCATTTTCTGTTGTTCTCTCCAGTGCTTGGGGTCCTCAGAGCTTGTAATGATCTCTGATCCTTCTCTCTGAGATTGAATGCAAGTTCAAGGTCTGTCCACAGCTCGCCATGGTTAAAAGCTGAAAACACTGAACAGTAAAGCACAAGAGTTGATTTTGCTGGCGGGGGAATTGGTAGGGAGGATCTGGCCTCAAAACTTCACACTGAGACCCAGGCCTATACTTTAGCAAGTAGCTGTTTAGAGCTGGGTGACAGAAGGCATCTCAGTATGCAAACAGCATGATCCACTGATTCCTCCAGGGCTAAGGGTTTAGCAAGGAGTGGGTGTCAACATCCCTGCATCATTCCCACTAGCCTGGGAACATGGCTGGGGACAGGAGGGCAATCTGGGACTCTGCAGTGACACGCATGTCCTTGCTTGGCATGTCACCACTGGAAAGCATCCGCCAGGATGGACTTCATCAGAGGCTATTTCTACACTGTCAGGCACACTCTTTAGTTTCAGCTGAAGAAGTGGCAAGTAAAAGGGTTGTAAAGGAACAAATATATTTTCTTGGTTCATGCCACAGCAAAGAAGAGACTACTGAATTGGTTTAGGAGACAGAAGTCTGGTTGATCCCTGTTGTCACTCCTGACACTCCATCCGAGTGTACTGAGTGATTTTCTCTCCCTTTCACAAGGGGAGTCAGTCATACATAAGCTACTTTCTCACTGAGCAAGGAATGTCAGAGGGCGAGGGAAGCAGTTGTCCTCGATCCTCTGTTTTTCAGCAGCATTTATCTCCAGGATGGGCAGAGGTCCAGGAAAGAGGAAAGTGAATTATTTCAGGCTCTGGGTCCACCCTGACGTACCATGGCCCATGACTCCCACCCTCTGTGAGATCACCCTCAGATCCTCCTGATCCCTGAGATCGTCCCCAGGATCGTTATGTCACAGGATGAACCAGCCCGCTTTAGGGGCTTGGGGCTGCTCTTGTGGGTGTCCATGTGCCTGAGGTTACAAGAGTGCGCACTGGGAGGACAGGGTGGCAGAAACCCCAGCCTGGTGACAGAGGTACAGGCAGCATGCCAGAAGGAAGGAAGGGGATATTAGGAAAGAAGGAGAGGCCAGGGAGGCCCTTTAGTACAGGACAGAGGGTCTTGGAAGGGAAATCAGAATAATGGTGAGGCAGATGAGCAGCAGCTGAGGCGTTCCCAGAGACCCACAGCAGAGGGCAATCTGTTTCCCTGCCACTGCTGCCCTGTGAGTGGGATAAGATCCCCAGCCATCAGTGAGGGACTGGCTGACCAGAGACTAGGGACAGTGACAGACCGAGGCAGGCTTACAGAACATCTGGGTGGAAAGACCAGAGGAAAGAGCAGGGCAAGAGAATTTTTTTTATATCTCTAATGAAGATGTTTTAGAATCCTTTTGTGAGGAGCATTATCACTTAAGCAAAGAGGCAGGCCACTTGAGCAGTGTAATGTGTGCTGGAGAAAGGAGCTGTGCCTGGCAAAGCGGGACTGGAGCCACAGAGGGGCCGAAAGCCAAACCAGGGGTGACATGGAGATGCTGGGTACACTGTAAGGGATTGCTGCAGGACAGAAATTCAGAGGCCAAATCCCACAGGGCCTTCAGCACAGGCAGCAGCAGCCTGCCCCTGTGCAGGGGGACATGGCGCAACCATTCAGGATTGCTACTAAGCCGGGCTCCCTAAAGGGGAAAGCTATTAGGAAAATACCTAGATCAGGAAAAGCTCCTTTGCCTTCAGAGAAGAGAAGCCAAAGCAATGGCAAAGGATAGACATTCAGGAGCTGTCAGTCCTGACTTGCCAGTGCAGGTGGTGGCAAAGAGAAAGGATCTGACTCATTCATTCCCTGTCATAGGTGTGCTAACTCATCAGTGTCACAGGAGTTAAATATATTGGTTTTCAGAGCAGAATCATGCTTTACTACTTTACAGCCATTTTGTAGGTTAGAGCACCTCTGGCCCCATGCCCCATCACAGCAACAGAGATCCTTGCAGTGGGACTCGCTGATGGTCTCACAGCACAACTCTGGGAAACCAGAGCACAAAGATCATGAGAACCTGAAGGCATCCAGCCATTCATTTATGCTACTGCTTCTTCACCCTCCACTTCTAGTGTGTGGCTTAAATAAATCAAACTGGAAATATTGCCATAAACTGTACTTTCTATGTAGTTTCTGGAACCAGAGAAAACCTGTGGACTCCATCCAGGAGCTCAGGTGAGGGAGATTATGATAGCTCAGGCAGAAGTGTTCACACCTGTCTTTTCCTGCCTCTCTTTTCCTGCAGTGCACCCTTTCAGTGCAGGCAGCCTGTCTGCCTATCTGAGAGGCAAGTCAGCACTGTGAAGCAATGCAAGATGCTCTCTCTTGCTTGTGGCAATAAACTTTAATTCTTTGCTTATTTTCAACCCTCCTTAATATAGAGGAAATCGTCTTCACTTGGGAGGCATAGCTTGCTCTTTGTTTATAAAAAGCACAAACTTCTCACCTACATTTGTAATTTCTCCTCTGATCTGACAGCTCCTCAAGAACTTCAGACCTGTCTTTTGCAGCTTCTTTTCCTCACTTTCCTCCATGCTTAAACAGTGTCTGCTTTGGACCTTATTATCAAGCAAGTCAAACAAAACAGGATCTTTCCAAACTGCTCCTCAAAGCAAGCCCATATTCCCCTAATTTTTGTAAAAGTGAGGTGAAGATACCCATTTCTGTTATGAAAAATTATATAAATAGAACACACCAAAACCAAACAGGATCTGCCTGAAAGAAAACTGCC
Organism: Amazona ochrocephala; assembly: GCA_039720435.1. NCBI lineage: Eukaryota > Metazoa > Chordata > Aves > Psittaciformes > Psittacidae > Amazona > Amazona ochrocephala. Next base: position 92,223,076 of record CM077877.1, read on the forward strand.
ACAAAGGAAAGGAGTGAGGGCTCAGTTTCTCTGACAATCAGTGTGATACAGCTTGCATGAGAATTTGTTTCAGTACGCTTCTTCAGCACACACACGGGACTCCAAGGAGGGTGTTTTGGACCTCATCTCCTAACTTCCCTATTGGAACTGAGGCTTGGATTTACGTGGCTTTTTCACTTTACACTATTGTTCAGGATCCTGCTTGGCTTCTTACAATCTTCCTGCCCTCACATTTTCCCTATCCCCTTGCCACAGCCCAGAGAGATAAGGAAAAACTGAGGATGTGCTAGTGACCGCAGCTCCAGCAAACTTGAGTTAATCTCCGTCCCTCTCCAGCAGGAAGCACTCCCTTCTCAGAGGCACTACCCAGACCATGGCTATTTACTGAAGTCAAGAGTTCAACATGTTTTCCCAAAGCAAGTTCCCATTTATAGCTCAGGGTAAAGGCTCCCCAGGAAAAGAAGCAGCATCTCTTCCATACTTCTCATCTCTGGAAAAAACAGCTGAACTAACCCCTCTGATGGTCTCCAGAGTCTCCCAGAAGATGGAGTGAGCCAGTTTTAAAAGGAACCAAGGGATAAATATCCTGGGTGAGTTTGGGATGCACTCCCTCAACATGTGCAGCAGCTTGCACCCTGCACAGTCCCACTGGCCAAAGAACAGCAGCATCCAAGGCTCACAGCTGGCTTGAGAGTCTAGGTCCTGGCATCGCACCCTGCTTTCCCCTCAAGGTATTTCAATTTGACACAGAAAGTCTCCTCTTCCAAGTACTGTTTCAGTTCAGTCTTGCTGCTTCCAGGCTTTTTTTCAGCTGATATAGGAATACCACCTGTTTGGAGGAGGAGATCCCTGCGTTTGACTCTTGCAGCAGAAGACCAAAGTAGTATTTAATAAATCATCACCTTTGCCAAAAGCAGCAACACCAAATCCTGTGAAATGGGCAATCCTTGCAGCTTGAGCTGGTGTGCTGGCAGGGTGACAGCAGATTGTCTCTTGGCTGCTGCTGAGCCAGGTTCAAGAGCTTGAACACAGCTTCGAGCTCTGGCAGTGAATCTCAGAGGCACTGCGTGCCCGAGCATCCCAAGGGCAGTGAGCCCCCCTTGCATCAGTGTCTGCCACCCAGCCTGTGAAGTGGTGTTGCATCAGCTCCAAGAGCAAGAGGGAAAAGAGTGAGAGAGAGATGTTCACTCAAATTGGCAGCTGCCTTTTGTTTCGCGATGGCAGCTGCCAGCAAGAGACAGGCAGGGCAAGGGAAAAACACACAAGAGCAACACGCTAGATGCAAAGCATATTACACGCTAGATTTAAAATCAAATAGCATGCATGAGGGGTAAATATTCAGCATAATGCATGACGACTCAGCCCCTCCATTCTCCTTCCAATTCCCAGGAGCTGTGGGGCTGGATGTCCCCAGGCTGTGCTGGCCATCTTAGAAGAAAAGAGAGGGGCAACACTCAAATTTTGTAAGTAAAGGAAGCAAGTGCCTAACATTGATTTTCTTCACCCAGCTGAGTCAGGTGAAAGGAGAAGTGTGGTCTGTCGATGATGCTGTGCAGCAGGCCCGTTGTTTCCCTCTCACTTCTGACAGCTTGCTTGCTTCCTTTCCTCACAGGACTGTATTTCAGTCGGTTTAATGCTTTTGGCAGGGAGACGGCTGTGGAGCCTGACCCTTCTCTCTCTGCAGAAGCAGTGCTGGCGGCAGTGCCGCACATCCCTCTTCTCCTCCAGCTCAGCCTCCCTGACTGCCTGGCCCCAGCACAGCACCCCCAGCACGACTTCCTGCCCCAGGGGAAGCCCTTTGCCAGGGCACAGCCTGCTTTGCAGTAGCTGCTGGCACTTGGGCAATGCTGGACAAGGTCTGTACCTCCAGTGTTGAACATCCCTGGCCCTTCACCTCCCTATCTGCCCATGGTGTTCATCAGAGAGCCATGCCAGCAAGGGTGGGCACGTGTTTCCAACCCATTTCCCAAGTGCATAGTTTGACAGCATAGTAAACCTGGCTCTGAGTTCCCCAGTACCGCAGCAAAAACACTTTGGCCACATGGAGCTCACTCTGCTGGTTTTAATTTATTTTAATGGTTCTGACAGGCCAACTTCGTACCAGTAGCTTCTTCTGCCAGATCAGATATTGTTTACCCGTCCCACTTTAACTTTATGCCATGTTCAATATCTTCTTTCCGCACTGAGCTCACTTGATGCCAGATCAGGTATCGCCTGTCCTCCCTCAGCCAGCACAGAGCATAAAGCTGGCATATGTTCCCCACTGTGCGCTCTGGCTAATTCAGCAGAAAGAGGAGCACATGCTTGCACCTGATCCAAACCGTATTCCTCCTGCCGAGTGGTCTGGTGGTGCATGGATCTGGCATTCACTGCAAGAAGCACCGGGTACTCCATGGAAGCAGGTCTCCGGCTGCCCCCAGCCCTGGCCAGAGCAGTGAGAGTACCTGGCGCTTGTAAAGATGATCCTGGGACACTGGTAGGCCATGCATGAGCCATGAAAATGACCATGTGCCAATAGGGGGGTAGGCAGGGGAGGGGAAAAGTCATGGTTTTCGTACTTCAGGTTAAGAAAGCAGTGAGATAAGCTGAGTTTTGCCTGAGGCTGAATTCAAGCTGCAAGCTCCCTTATCTTATTTATTTGTTTTAAAAATTTAAAATAAAACAAAACCGGGTTGTTGTGCTTTTCCTGCTGCCTCTGCCTGGCAGAGCTAACTCAACTAAGACAGGCAACACCAAAAAAAACACCTTTCCTTTATGTGCTTGCTCTGATCAGGGAGTGTAAAAATACCTGAAGTGGATCTGAGCTCCTTTTTATGCAAGGAAATATTTCAGAGGAATCCAAGGAACCAGGACTCTTTTGCATGTGAGGTAGAGAAAGAAACATACTGTCTGGAAGCAAAGTGACTCTGAAGGCGGCCATGGAGATAAAATGGGGTTTTCAGTTCCTGCACGCAAGAGCAGCATTTCTCAAAGACGGCTTTTTCTATTTCATCTTCTTTCTATTTATTTTAAGCGAAGCCCTTTTTTATCTCCTTTCTTAGGTTTTAATCTTTGTGTAGAGCATACCATGACCCTGACAGAGGAAAAGCAGCAAAGTCCTACCTCCTCTATGAATACGTTTAGACACACCAACTGATCAAAGTTAACACCGTGTGAGGAGCGACTGTGCCACTCCTGTTGCCACACTCTCCTGGGTTTGACAGACTGCATCATTTGGTGTGTTGATGTATCAGGATTTCATACCCTATGAATATTCATCGCGCATATGAAATTAACCAGGTGAGAAAACACAGGTTTGTTTTGCATGTTAACTCTGTGTTAACGCTGCCCCTAAGTGGTTAAGTTGGTTTATTGCAAGTTAATTAGCCCTCATTTCAGACAGTTATTCATTTATTTGTGGAAGGCTGTTGTGGTTTTTTTCTCTCCCAGCTTCGTAACTAGGCCTTGCCTCTCTTTCTAGCTTGCGTTCCCATCCTACTCTGTGTGGGTTTCACATAACCGCAACATTTACAGTCAGCTCAGCTTGGAAAGCTCGCATACAGGGAAACATGGATGCCTACTACATGTTTATTACCCAATCCAAGCGTGGCTGTGATCCTGTTAGCAGGCTCCTCTCCCTCAGCTCATTTTAATTAGCATTTCAAGGGATGCTTGGTACCACAAGCTGGTGAAGTCTGTAGTTACAATGCGCTGCTTTTTGCATCTTTCCTCCTGAATCGATGTGTCACTTCACAATCATTTCATTATCAAAGCAAGCCTTTTCCCAGGTGCTTGATATTTACCCTTGCACTCCCATCCTTCTGCATGGATGCATGCAATGGGCTGAGATCACACCTTCTCCTCTCAGGGCAGCTGGTTGCTGTTGGAGGCATGGGGAGGCCAAGCAGAGCAGCTCAACCTTGCCACGAGGTCTCCAGCTTCCCTTCTTCTCAGTGTGTGCCCCAGGGGCAGGTGAGGAAGAAGGGCAGCCATGCACAGCTTGCTGGCTCTGAAGGGCCTCATGCTGATAGAGATCACTTGATGAAACCTCCAACCAGATACCTGTAGAGCTTACTGACAATCTGGGCTCTGAGGTGCCTTTTAAAATCACCCACCATGGACCTCCTTGTTTCAGTTCCTTCCAGGCTGCAGCTGGGGAGCCTGGAACTGCTCCCCACTTTGGTTTTCAAAGGCTCAACTGCCTTCCAGAGTGCATTAAGTAGGTGACCACAGTGACCACTTCAAAGTCCAAACTTATTTTGCTCCTCTCTTTATTAGAGAGCTGAGTCCCTCTGGTCAAAGCAGATTTTCGTTTCCGATGCGCTGAGCTCCCTTTGGGATGGTGTGTAGCAGAAGTGCACCTTGGTGCTGATCCTTGTTAAGCCAGCAGCAGGCAGAGCGTTTGCACACTGGGCTTGCACCTCCAAAGACCTGGACTGAAATTCGCAGTCAAGTCTCTAGATGAGGAAAGCAAACCCGGTCGATAATGCAGTAGCAGATGCCTGCATGCCTGCACTGCACCAGGCAGCATAGCTATCCATCCCTGCTCAGGCTGTACCAGCAGCACGGGGAGAGGAATGTGAGGAGAGCAGGGGCAGTTCAGCTCAGGATACCTGGATATACTGGCAGAATCTCTCTTTGATTATCAGCCTCTTCTTTCCACAAGCTTTAAAATTCAAGACACCGTAAAAACCGAATCTTCAGGAAGGTCTCCAGACTTCAGCACAGAGCTCAGGCTGGTTTTCCTTCATGCCACCACTGCCCTTCACCTTGAATAAGCAACACTCGTCTTCTATACCCTCCGCTCGCGATCGTTCAGACCGGAGTCCGTGGAGGCGTCTCGCTGCTGCCTTGAGCTCCTTGCAGCCACTCTCCGCCTCCTTGCAGCGCATCCCAGTGCCGGAGCTCGGAGGGAGGCGTCTCGCCTTGCAAAGCAGGGGCTGGGGAGCACGGTGGGGATGAGCAGGCATCCGTTCTTGTCCTTTCCCCAATGCCCTGCGCCAGCAGTGGAGGAGGGCTGCCTGCATCCTGGCCTTGCGCAGCATGGTTGTGCACGGAGTTAAGGAGTCCAGACACAGGGAAGCTAAGGGAGCCCACAATGGTGTGAGAGGAGCTCGCTCATCTGAAAGGGGCTTCCGGAGAGTACCAACAGTGGCACACTTACAGGGTTCCTGCTTCTCTGCTTCTGAAAAACCTGGCACTGCATCTCTTCAGTGCTATATTTTTAGTCAGGGCTGAGAAAGTCTGCGTAAAAGCTCAGGGACTACCTTAAATACCCTTAGCCAAGCCTTCTTAAAACTCCTATTAAAATACAAACATCGCAGTCAAGACAGCAGGCTGGAGGTCTGCCCAGTAGCCAAATAAATCAAAATATTCCAGAGATCCTGTTTGCAAGCTCCCATTAAAGTCTGACAACTGGCTAATACCAAAGACAGCGTGGATCTGAAAGAAACAGCGTGAAGGAAGGCAAAGCAGCCTCGGTTTATTTCTCACCCTTTCAAAGCAGGGCTTCGCTGCTTTAATGCTGTCCTCTCCCCAGGGGCTGCAGAAAAGGGTTGTCGGTGTCAAGATGACTCTCTCAGGGCAGCCGAGCCACAGAGGCTGCACAGCCGTGGGCCCTTGCACCCCCAGCCCCATGGCCAGCACCAGCCGCCCACCAGCCTCTGCCAGGGACCTCCCAACCCAGGACCGGGGCTCAAAGCTCAGAGCCAAAGTTCAGGCCAGCATGAAAAACAATCATTTATCTGCATTTGCTGCCTTGATGATGTCTGCAGGCACTTTATCTGTTTGGGATTTTGGGGTTTTTTTTTGTTTTTATCTGTGCTCTTTATCTGTTTTCTCAGATAGATTAATAAATAAAAGACAGAGACGCTGGAAGAAAGGACAGAGAAAATGAGCAGATTTTGATCTAATAAGCAATTTAAATCTGTGCTTGCAAGCTGCATTCGTTCGGTCATTAATTCAGTCGTGTGCTCAGAAAACCCCAGCAGGACTCCCTTCCAGCGCAAGAACTTCCGACTGTGAAATAAACCCCGCGTAACCAGATTAACTATGAGGTATGTCTCCGCCAGGTCTTAGGCATTAATTCAAGCATACTTTGCCTGCACTGTACATCACCAGAGCCAGATTTCTGGATCAGGTGTCACTCACTGACAGGTACAAACTCTGTAAAGTTTGCTGCCTTCCACCTCCCCCTGTATTGCTGTTCCTTGCTCAATAAATTAAATAAATATTGTTATATGTGCTGTCAGGGAGTCTTGATTCGGCTGTTAATAGCAGCGTTATCAATGCCTTGGCTTTCAGTCTCACATAATTCAAAAGGGGCTGAATGGTTTTGTTCTGGCATTACAAAAATGAATCACTTCTGGGTTTAGCCCAAGCATAGAAAATCTCACCTTAAAACATCAACATTCGTAAATTCAGAATACATTTAGCATGCAGAAACTGATGGGCAAGATAGAAATCTCTGCATAAGCTTAGTGCAATCTTCCACCTAGAAAGTCTGTGCTGTACCGAATCACTAGATAATTACTGCCTGTGTGAGTGTCTTCAATTATGGCATTATTATGCTATCATTTGATAAATGAAGCAGGACAGCAGACTGTTTGCATCAGGTGCTGTACAAACATTCAGGTGTGCTCAGACAAGATCCCTAGGACTATCCATAAAGTCACTGGGACATGAGTGGGAATCTTCAGGCAAGGACCCCTATCCATGAGCCGGTTGATCCAATACTGTCATAGCAGATGCTGTGATCTGGATTGCCAGTGAACTCTTATTTTCTCTATGTGCTTCCCTGAACATAGAGCGTAGAGACTGAACATAGAGAGACAAAGTCAATGTTAAGCCTGTACAGACTTGTTTTTAAAGTGGAGAGTGAGAGGGCTTGGATTATTTGGGGTTTTTTTGAAAAGGACAAAATCTTCAGCTGTCCTGGCTTTCCAACATTTTTTATTATTATAGCCATCTAAGGTATGGTTTATGACACAGTTAAATTTCACGTGTAGCCTTTACTGCAATTTCAATACTTTCTTTCAATTTCAATTCTTTATTTGCTATGGCAAATCTAATACACAGTAATGGTAAAACTTCAGTCATGAAGTGAGCTGGGATCATCCTCTTGGTACCAAGTTGTCCTTTCTCTCCTCACAGACACAGATGCTAAAATAAAACTCAGTCACTGAGTTCTCCACTATGCAGATAAGTTAGGGCTCCAAGGACCTTTGGAATGCCTGCTCTGCAGATGAAAGTCTTGTCTTCCCATTTTTATTAGTCTGGTACCCTTCAGAGATACTGGCTCAATTTTGTTTTTTTCAGCGAGTGCCTTTGCACACAGCGTATATGTGTTCCTGCTATCACTCTGAAATATGGAGACGTCGCTTACTACCTGGCCCAACTAATTCCCAAGCTTTCACTGGACTGGAATTTGGAGACATGATGTATTTTTTCTGTGTGGATAAAAATCCCACTTTTTAAATTGGATCTTTCCACATAAAATACTCACCAAGTCATTGTTTTTTCTGATGACATTCAGCCATTCGAAAGCCACATCATAGGTATCAGGGATGAAAATATGCAAAAATTACTTTTTTCTTTTCTCTCATCTGTCCCAGACAGAGAAGAAGGTTTGCACACAATTTGTCTTCTTCAGAGTCCTCCAGTGCTATTTATCAAGTTTTAGTCCAAATAATATCTGTGAATATGTTTAGCTTGTTAGCAATGAAAATGCTTAGCTGACATTGATTTTGGAGCTACATGTTGCTGAATGAAAGCTGGTGCTTTTGCTCCTGAGCCATCGGATGGAATGCAAGAGCATGTTCAAACACTGGCTGAGATGAGAGTCTCCAAGATGCATGTGTTAACATTGCAGTGAAAAAAGCAGCCTCATCCCACAGACTTTAAAGAACATATGTGGGGTTTTGGTTCTTAGATAACTGGGAGCATCATCTTTTCTCATATCAATATAATCTGCTTTCTGTTTTCAAGAGACTTCAAAGGACAGTGAAATTGCTTCAGACCAATTTCACCATATGAAAAAACGATTAACAGTGTTTCCAGGAGAGGAACATTCTAGGTATTCATCTTAGATTCTGCAGTCACAAACAGACCACATGTACTTTTCCTTCTGACAGCAGTCTTTGGCATTGCATATTGTATAATATTCTGTAATTGTAACTGTAATTTATAAATCTGTGTAAATTCCATGGGTGAGGGACACATAGTGACTTTTTGTTCTGGGATATGTACTCACTTGGTAGATAAAAGACAAAGGACCTGCTAGCATCCGAAATACTTCCCCTCTGCCTGCACTGAAGTCAAGTCACACTTGAAGATCTTTTTTCTTAACCCTGATAGAATAAGCTTCTTCAGCTTCCACTTTGGAGCAGGTCTGACAGATCGCAGATCATTCTGCCAGACATTTTTAGACCATTTCCTCTTTCACAACAGCCTTTGCAAAGCAGACAGAGGGAAGAAGGAACTAAACCCTTCCGTTGTCTACCTCATGTCCTTCCATGAGCACTGCCCTGCATGACACAAGAGCTTCCATTTGCATGATTCTCAAGAGCCTCGTACAACTCCCTGCACCAATGGTGCTCATCTCAGGAGAGGACATTTGCTCTCATTCACACCAGAATAACTCCCTTGGTACGGTGGTTAGTTACAACCTTTTCTGAAGTCATAGCCCATGTGTCTCTCTCAGAGATTCTACTTTCAAACACACAATCTCCTTACACTAGCAATGTGACTGAATGCTTTCTTTTTCCCCTCACTGTTTCAGATCTACCCAGGCTCTGTAGGCTCACTCCATCAAGGGATCCAGATGCGCTGTAGACCTTGCTGATATCTCTATTCACTGTGACAGCTGCAAACTGCGTCATGGTTATTTTCCTCCCCAGCACACAAGTCAAAGTTCACCGACTTCTGTAGTCAGATTGGTGCAAAGAAGAGCAGAACATGGCAGGTGAAAACAGCAAAACTTCTTGATTTCTTTGCTGCAAGGCTCCAAGGCTTCTGCTGCTGCAAGGGTGTCTATCTGTCTCATGCTGTCCAAATCCAGCACTTTACCTCTGCAACTCCATGGATTTCAATCTTTGGATGAAAGTACAGCAATGAAGATCCAGGTTGCAACTTTCTTTATAACTTCTCTTCAGAATATAGCTTAAAATGTGGGGACCAGTTCAATGTCATTTTCATTATTCAGGCTGATTCCTTCAGTTCTCTGCCAACAGCAGAGACCTTAAGTGTAAAAGCTAAGATTTCTGGCAGACCATGATGCAAAACCAAACCCTCATTCCAGCTCACACCTGAGGACCAGATTAACTCAAATCTTTGTCTCAACACTGCTAACATGTCCCACACAGACAGCAACCCTCAACCACACACACGGCCTCAGTAAAGGCTCTGTGTGTCATTTCCTTGAAGGGTAGATGGGGACAAAGTGCATCTGCACAGTACCAGGTTTACTGTCATGGTGCAATGGCAGGAAATGCCGCAGAGCCATTGGTGTATTTCAAAATACATTCTAAGCCACAGAAGAGACACTATTTTTTTTTTTTATTTCTGGATCAGAACAATAGAAAATGGGTATTTCGGTTGCTTATACAAACTGAAACCACAAAAATATGCACCAGAACTCTTAGCCTAAGTTTATATAACACTATGCTTTACCTGTAAGGCATTACAACATTTCAAGTTGTGAAGAACTCCAGAGAATCCAGATAGACCTCATCTCATGATGTATGGGTTCGCTTGTGAAAACATCACTTTGGAGTCAATAGAGATAGCCAGACATGTCCTGCATCCTAGGCTAATTGTACGAGACTATTATTTATTCCATTCAGTAAGTGTGCATCTGGTAGTGATGATTGCAAAGCCTGTAAGAAGGCTGATACTTCCTAGCAAGTGACATTTTTATGGTTAATAGAAACTGTCATAGAAACCACTTGGAGGGGGATATGTACAGGCTTGATTTTCAACTTAACAGTAAATCACTTCAGATTAGAATTAGATATCATGACAAAATCCTTCATCCTGTAAATTTCCAGAATGCAAGTAGCACTGGCTCTGGGAGAAACTGTGATAAAACTAGAAGAAAAGTTTCTCATTTGGTTTTGACATCCAGCGTGCAGAAGATCGTGTCTTTTCCATAAATGATACCACATTAAAATGTGCCTGCTCTTTCATTTCTTGCTACTGTATTAATAATAGGAAGTAGTCCTTCTTGTAGGCCACAACTCCTAGGGCAAGAGGTAGTTCAAAGATGGAATAGAAAGATGGGCATCATGCCAGAGACACCACAAGCAGCATCAGACGCACAGTGCTGTGAGAATGAGTCATCCCAAGTTTCTGCAAATACAAATGAGTCACAAGCACCTAGTGGGCCTCGTACCGTCAGCCCGTTGAGAGTAGGACATAAGGCCTGATGCCATAGGTGAGGTGAGGATGTCAGGGTGTCTCTACCTAAATATTCTTATTAGTAGTTTGGGACAGCTATAGACTTCTGTAGTGTTCATGCCACTGATCTCCTGCCAAATGCCCCAGCAACCTCAAAGTGGTTTTGTGGTGACTAATGGTCAAAGGACATAGGTAAAACAAAGTCTGTGTGTAGAGACAGTATCTTTTGTTAGACCAACTGATTATAGAGGGGAAAATGAGACAAGTTTCTGGGCACAGAAGTCCTTCTCCAGGATTCTAAAAGCCACTTTTTGAAGTGCTTCCAAAGAAAACACAATCAGTACAAATGATCAGTATTTTCCTGAACATTAGATCTCAGATTTGCTCCTCCAGCAAGGGATTGAATCAGAGCTAGTTTTGCACCATCAACCCTTCAAAAGAGCCCATTGCCTCCCAGCAATCACTGGGTTACTCCCAGAGCCTTGGAGCAGTTGCATCTGAACCATTCCTCCCATGTTACACAGGTATTCATGGCCTGCCTGACATCACCCTCCTGCCTGGCTGGCTGTAAAGTCTCATTCCATTTGGGCTTCCCCTTGCATAACGTGGAGATAAGGCCTTCTTTCTGCCCAGCTTTGTCTTTTGCATGGAGCTGGGAAAACTCCACAGAGCCATGGGTCAGCTCATCGGGAGACTGTGCAGTGCAGGACAGAGGGACCACTGTCTTCAGTCCGTGTGTCTGCAATGGTAGTAATAACATTCCTGCATCCAAGGCATAGTGTAACTTCTCCAGGGAAACTCAAATTCTCCACAGTCAGGAGAAAGCTCCGTGAGAAAATAGGGTATGAAACCAATGGAAGTTAGAAACCTAGGCGTGAAAATGTTTGGGATGGAGTGTAGCCATGGAGCCAGATTATATTCCAACTTGCAAGGATCCCAGCACCCTCCTACCAAGGCAGAGGGATGTTCCCCGGCTGCTCTCTTTCAACTGGGCTCTGCTTCCAGCAGGGAGAACAAATAACCATTTCAGCAGAAGTGACGCTGCACTGTACAACATCCCTCTGCAGCCCTCGCCAAAGCACCAGTCACACGCTATTTATCACAAGCTGGAGAATTCACTAAATCTGGCCTATTTTGAGTCAAACAGGGCAGTTCCAGCCCTCATGAGGACAGCCCTGCCAGCTGCCCTCCCTCTTGGACAATAGGGAGAGAAAGGGGACATCTATCTCTGGTACCCAGGCTGCGTGTGCGCTAGGAGACAGGTGGCTGGTGGGGAGCCACAATGGAAAGGCAATTGCACGACACCTCTCACGGAGTACAGGCATGTGTAAAAGGCTGCAAGCAGCCTGAGCCAGTTAATTTCCATATTCCCTTTCAGTCAGATGTGGAAACGAAGCATCTTGCATTCAGCACGGGACGCTCAGTTCAGAGGGAATCAAAAAGGAAAAGAGGTTGGTGGGAAATGATTCAGCAATCAGCAAATTCAGAGGGGCAGCAGGAATGGGTCTGGAGAGATGAGTCAGCATTGGCTTCAGGTGATGGAGGAAAGAAGGCATTTCTGCTCCGCTGATTTGTGCAGCCTGATTGAAGTCAGCCTGGGCACTGCCATTGCATCGGAATGGAAACTGCCTGATAGGCTGTGAATGCTATGAGGTGAAAACTCCAGCAGTCATGCAGGCAATGTCTTTATTAAGTGCATTTTGTGACCTCCCATCTGATTGGACATTTTTTCACTGACTTATAGTAGATTTATAGTAGATGTTATAGATGGTGGGGGAGAGGGGGCTGTTGTGTGGGGTTTTTTATGCGTACGGTGGCAGTGTGTGGGGTACTGAATTTTAAGCAAGGCTGCATGGAATTCAATCACTTAATCTTAAATTACAAGCCACTGGCTGCCAAAGCAATTTTTGAGATGGAAATTCCTCTGATTCGCAGATTCCTTTGCCTCTTTTAAGGAACAAATGAGCAAACAAACTAGGAAAATGTTATTTGCTTTTTCAGAATTTGCTAACAGGGAAAGATTAAATTTTTTTTCTGTGGTATTTGGCAGGGCCTCTTTTTCCTGCTTGTAGCAGGTAGCTAGGAGAATACTGATTCAGGATGAACAGGTATCATTTCCAACATGTCTCTATTGTATAGCCGAGAGCTGAGCCTGTTGTTTAAAATGTTGCAGGGATGTTAATTAAGGTATACCCAAGATTACAAAACCTATTCCAGTTGCCTTCAAAACCCTACAGGAAGCAATGGGCCAAAAATATATCTAGAAGATATATATCCCAGAGTTTGGTGATATTCTGAGAGCCCTTAGTCAGACAGGTAAAACCTCTTGGGTTTACCCAAGGATTACTCACACAAGTAATTGTTGCAGACTCAAACTGTTCTGTGCTCACACTCTGGCAATCAAGTTGTTGTAGGAAGAGCACTCTTCAAAGGAGATAAATAGCAAGGCATGAATGCTTAAGCGGGTGCTAAGAGGAATTAGACCTTCTGAAAATCCAGCCCTAAGTCTCATGCCTACATAAGGAATGCAAATTTTGTAGACGGGTTCGAAGATCTCTCTCTCATTCTGGGTCTGGCCTCACTGCAATACAAATTGTGAGCCTATGGTCGCAGTTTCATACGCGTGCAAAAGACGGGTAGCTCAGACCTGAATCCTGCCTGCAAACCTCCCCCCTGCCACACGGCAGCTCTCTGATGGAACATCCTGCAGAGCAAGAGGATTGTTTGGGAAGTGTTGCTCTTGCAGTGCCACCCCTTTTGTGGTGTTCCCCATGCCTCGCTCTGACACAATGAGTTCAGGAGAGGAGGAACAAGCCTGAAGTAATGGTACTGACCACAGAAGGGGCTTCAGGTCTCAGATGCGGGGGGCCTGGGCTTAACCCCAGCCTTACAGCCCCAGCAGCCAGGGCCGTGCAGGGTCAGGTGCCAGTCTGTGACCAAGATTACAGGGGTATGGACACCAAAGTAAGGAAAAGGCACCAACTCCTCTCTGGGATTTGTGCCTCTGGTAGCAGCACACTTTCCTCCTTCACTTCATGGGGCTGCAATGAGGCCAACCAATGCGCCAGTGTCTGTGGGACACTCAGGTGCTAATGGGGCTGTGTTAAGTGCCACTGGACCAGGCAATCCTTCCCATCAGCATGTGTAGAGAGAACAGAGAAGGTGATAACCATCAGCACACTCATTCCCTCACATGGAGTCCCCGCTGCTACCCAGTTTCTGCCTTTCTTCATTGAAAGGAAAAAAAATAACAACAACAGCAGCGCTCTGAGGTATAAACATCATGAACCGAGTCATTACAGGAGATTTTAGTTCTTTTGTTTATTTTCTAGTTATATCAGACCTGCCTGAGACAGTCATACATGGTCATTGTAGTGTAAAATTATTCTCCCAAAGAAATAATTACCAATCTTCTCTTAATAAATGGTATGTACATGATCACCCACTTCCCTAAATTTTATTTAGCCTAGAAAAAAGGCTGCAAAACCAATGCGGCTTCCTCCTTTCCTCCTTCCTTTTACTTTGTGAATTGGAAAATCCATGCATTATTGAGGCCTGCTCAAAATGGAACCACCTTTAAAGCAGACTCTGTATTGAGGATAACATGTGGATTATATCTAAGAGATCATTCAGAATTGAAGCTAAATGTTTACCCAGAACTCATTTGTAATTCCAGTTGCCCCTTATTTTGGCTAATAGCGCTGTGAGGACAATTGGATCAGCACTGCGTACCTGTCAGCCGTGCCGGAAGTCTCCATACAGTCCCGAATTCCATGCCACACGATTACCAAGGGAAGCTCAGCACTGCACCTTATCTCTTATAAATCCTCTTCATGCTGCGGCTGCCGGATCCCACACACACCACTGAATCAGCGCCTCCTGCCAGTCACCCAGAGTGGGGTCCTGCCTTCAGGTGAACCGATTCAGCAGGGCTGGGGACCACCACGCCTGCAGCCTCCTTGGGAAGGAGGAACCCCACATGAGTGAATGGGGATGCGCATGCACGAACAACAATGCCAGGGAATGAGGGAGGAGGGAAAGAGCCAAAGGCAATGGAGAGGATGCCTGGCATCAATCGATACCTACACATGCTGCTCCCAAGAGGGTTCGCTGCACCCCTGTGGCACATGTCCTCCCCACAGGCAGCAGAAGTGCATCCCCCCAACACCTTCTCCTAGCTCCAGACAAAGGGAACAGGCTTCCCAAATGGGGCAGGGGGTCCAGCTTGCGCACCCACACCAGGGATCCCCTCACTGTGATCAGGCCACACGCCGAGCCGGCTCTTTGAGAAAACACAACCTTTCCTGAGCCACAAAAGAAGGATCACTGAAAACCCCAAGCCACTGCATCTCCCGCCACAGCAGCGGTTGCTTTTTTTAAGCAAATCCCTGCCTGACTGAGGGAAGGAAAACAGCACCAAAAAAAGAGCCGTTCCTTGGGTTGTATCCATTTTGCATGCACATAAAAGATGAACTTCCCTTTGGAAACAAAACACACAGAGTGGAGGTTTGAAAGAGGCCTCAATTTGGCTTCGACTGGGTGCAGCTAATTGCAGTTGTGAGCACCGGCAGGTGCGAGCAGGCAGCTGAGGAGCCCTCCCCTTGGCACGGACAGCTCCCGGCATGTCCCGGCCTCGACAGAGACACGGCTGGGAGACGTGGGTCTCATATGCTTCATTTCTGAGGGGCTATGCTCAACATGGGCAAGGGGGAGAAGGTGCTGGAAGGTTCTAGAATGCTCCAGAAGGCTGGCAGGGCCACTGTGGTCCAGGGCAATGCTGTGCCTTGCCTGGGAGAGCCCCCCGTGGTCTCTCTGTCACCCAGCTGCAGCTGCATGCTGCCCGGGCCCTGGGTCATGCCATGGGATCAACACCGCCACCAAGTCAGGGGGGAGAACGGTTGCGAAAGGAAAACTACAAACACCTTCAGTCTTCCCTTGATTTCACAGCCAAAGAGACACTGTCCATACCCTGTCTCATGTGCTGGCCTCCCCTCCATCTGCCCTGAGCAAAGCTGAGGGGCCAGCGTGGTCTCCCAGCAGCAGGCAAGTGGGGGCTGGAGCACAGCAAAGGTCCCACCAGGGACTGTGCAAGTCCTGGCCAGGGTTCCATCAGTCACAGGTCCCCAGGCCAGCCAGCATGCCTCCCTCTTGGCTGCTGCACCCAAGGCTTCACTGACTCTGGGCTGTTTGTTTTCTTAGATCAAATACCCTCATGGACCTGACCACAGATTGTGGCAGTTCTGCTGTCTGTAACTGGCAGACCAGGAACCACGCATCGGTTCCTTGATGTTCTCCAGGACAGCTTCACTCCAGGCAGGGGCTGCTTCTTCCTCTGCTGATTTTTAGGGTGCTTCTTGCCCTGGCCAAAGTCAGTACAGCCACAGCAAGAGGAACACAAAGCACGCTCTATCAGTATCTTTCCTGAAAGCTTATTTTGTCTGCAATGCTTTTAGCAGGGCAGACAATTACATTTACTATCTTAATTCTTATATTCTTTTTATATCTTTTAAGAAGTAACTGAATCACCAACATAATGCACAGGCTTTCACAAAAGGGATCTATGATCCCATCGCCCACAGCCTTCTCCTCCCACTCTCACCCATTTGCCCCCTTACTTAACAGCCTGGGGTATGAAATGAAGAGTGTGAGCCAGTTTGGGCAGACACTGCAGGTTTTCTGCATGGTGTCTGGGTACTCTGAGGGACAGTGAATCTCAGGGGTGCAGACTGCAAAGGCAGAGCAAGCCAGCTTGATTACCTATAAGATGTGCAATGAAGGACATCTATGAACTCATTCCTGGATAAACTAGAGCACATCTTTGGCAGGAGAGGGGGGAAATCTAATCCTGATTTAAAGTTGTTGGTGATAGTCCCTACAGTCCTTGGTAATTAGTTCCACTGGTTAATTACCTTCACTGTTAAACATCTGCACCTTATTTGTAGTCAAAATTTGTCTGGCTCCCAACTTCCAGTTGGATCATATTATGGTTGCGTCAGCTAGACTGAAAAGCCTTCTATTATCACATTTCTCTTCCCCATGTTAGTACTTAGAGACCGTGATCAAGTCATTCTCTCAACTATGTCTTCGTTAAGCTAAACAGATGGAGTGTCTTCTCCAGTCTGTCACTTCAAGCCACATTTTCCAGTACTTAGTCATTTTGTTCTGTGGCCTTTCTTGGATTCATCCTCACCTCATCCACAACCTTCTTGAACTGTTAGACACATTCATCTTTTTCAAAGTCAATCCTCTGTAGATATGGACTCCCTGTAGTCCTAGGATTGTAGGCTGTATTCTGTTTCTGAATGTATGTCCTACTGTTTGACTACATAGAAGGGTACATTTTGGGGTTTGTACTTATCTCATTAAGTGATCCAGACCATACTGCCTTAGTGATCTATCTGTTTCAGTCTTCAGCCAGCATTCCCACTGTTAAGGAGTTTTCCTCATATACAGTGGGGCTGGACATCCCGCCTTCCCTTCCCTTTGCTGAACTTTCCCATTGCAGCACTTTGGAAGGACTGAGGTGGGTAGGAACTGGTGTGAGGATGAGTCAGTCTAGCACTCAGCTTTCGCCTCTGTTGAAAACAGAGGCCTAATCTTTGCCATTGAAGTCCACAGGGGACTGAAAATAGCTCATTTATTTTAATGGTAAAAGAAGCCAGCCCTAGCAATGCAGTAGGTTCTGACTTTACCACTGTGTATGGCAGAGACATCCTGCCTAGCTTTAAACAGAGTGGGTATCAAAAGCATCACAAAGCCTTGATAGAGAGCCAGAGCTCATGATGCTGTTTCTCAGTGGATCAGCCCATACAGGGGTGGATGCTATTTCTTCTTGAAAAGTGCTCACTGAGGAATCTCTCCTGCGATGAGGAACATCTCCCATGGATTTCCCGACAGCGGTAAGCATGCTGCTTATGGCACATAAACTCCGTCAAGGAGGGACATGAAAAGAAGTCCAGACTGTTGTTTTTTCCCTAAGGGAGATATGGAGCAGCTTCTCTGGTTCCTGCACAGAGCTGAGACTGCGTCTCCACAGCACAGGCATCTTCTCTCTGCATAAGCACCCACAGGACACAGAGGCACGCACAGCTTCAGCCAAAACACAGAAAAATGGGGCAATGCAGGCAGTCCATGTGCATCTGTGCCTGTTTCCTGAATCAGGGAATGTGACTGCAGAGTGATTTCCCTGTGATTCCCAGAGGCTATGCCCTGAATCCCAGGCTTGCATCACCAGTAAAACTGCACACAGAGGATCGAGGTTTCCATCTGATGGGCAGACAGTGGGAAACTGGAAGTTACTGCAGCTTTTCTTTACATTTCAAAAGTAAGTTGCCTCAAAACTAGCTAAAGCTTTGCTTGCCCACTGCAGTGACTTCTGTAGTGTCACGTGCATGTAAAGAAGTGGTGGACAGAGGCGTTTCTGTGGCAATTGGCCCCACCAGATTTGCCCACCCTGTGAAAATGACTGAGGGCACTGCCACTTTCTGATCACCTTGTTCCTTGGTTGGGGAAATAGCCATGTTGTGACTGGCGGTGACCTGTGTTTTGAGTATTGCCAGTGAAGCCTAAATTGTTCAGAGCAAAGCCTTGGGACTATTTAAATGAATGGGAATTTTGCCAGTGACTTCAATGGATCTATGATTTCACCACAACATCTGTCACACGTTAGCTGCATCAATATTGATGTAACAAGCTGAAAACCAAGACCTGGCCTATGCCAGTTTAGAGTCAGTGGAAGAGTGCTAATACCAGTATTTGGGGGACAGCCAGACCCAGATACGGTACTTTCATTTTTGATATAACTGCAACCAGGCTTGGGGGTTGTGGAGCTTTTATCATCCTAGCAAAAATTGTCTTCCTCTCATCAAAATAGTTATACCAGTGCCAAATCATTTAGGAGTCATGTCATGCGTCACTGTGATTGGGATGTGCTGCCTAATTCACAAGTGCACTCTAATATTCACTTCACCAATGCTTACAGAGCCCTCTGAACAAAGCAAAAGTACTATATTGTTTCACTACCACATGGATCGAAACATTATTTTTATACCATATATTATTATTTTCAGACCATAAAATCATGCTTAAAAAAAACCCGATGTAAATAATTCATCACAGAGATCTAAGTAAAATAACCACCCACAAATATCTAGACCAGTCTCAGCACAACTCATAAATACCCAAAATATCTGGACTTAACAACAGAAGCCTGGTAAAACATCTCAATTTTGAAAGAAAAAAAAAAAAAAAACAAAAAAAACAAAAAAAAAAAAAAAAAAAAACAAAAAAAAAAAAAAAAAAAACAAAACAAAAAAAAAAAAAAAGTCCTGGCTTGAAAATAGCTTCTCCTTTCTGCGATTTTTTTTTCTCACAGTCCAAATAACAGAGTGAAAAAGAACCCAATCCAATTCCCATAGGTCTCATTAATGAACCTGCAAAGAGAACATGTTGGAATTGCTGAGGGCTCTCGCTCCATTTAAAATGTGTAACAAACCCAGAAATTACTGATCGTCACTGTTTTGAGGATAGACTAAGTTTGTGTTCAGAACTGTGTGGCTGGAGATTTCTGGCACAGACAATATGCTAAATCTTCTGGGCATCCTGCTGTGCCCCTTGCCAAGCTATTGATGCAAAGCCAGAGCCAGGTCCTGTCTGCTTGCAGAAAGTGGGGGACCTCCTCCACAAGCAGCCCCATTCCTTCCAGCAAGACCACTCATAGCCAGGCCATGTTGGGAGGCTGGTACCAACTGCCCAAAGGGCCGAACTTCCCAGCTGGGAAGTTAACCGTGCATCCTCCCCCCTGAGCTTGCTTTTCTGAAGCATATCGAGGAGGGCTCCATATCCTTACTTAGTTTAGATGTGGGGCCAAGAACTGAAGGGTGTGATGCCCTGGTTGCTCTGCCCTAGTGACTGGCAGGAGATTCTGGGCCTGAAGCACACCTTGGGTTTCCCCTTGCTGTGGAGGGAGTGAGAAGCAGTTGCAGGACATGGCAATGTTGCTCAGTGCTTTGGGAACTGCAGCCATTCATTTGCAGGTGTGTGAATTCAAGATAAATTTAATCCATCTGAATGTGAGCCTCACCTTTCCTTGCAGTGCTGTGAAAAGGTGCAGTCTAAGCTACAGCCTAGCCCTCCAAGATATTTCATTCTTCTGTTCACACCAATTTGGCTCTTACATCCTGTGCAACACCAACATGGCTGATCCAAAATGAGTTATCTGTGTCGGGAATCCTGGCTCAGCACAGCACAAATAGAGGACCAGATGTAAACCTTTACTTTGGGAACCTGCCATCTCAAATATACATGATGGAGTCAGTTTTGTTCCAAAGAAAATGAAAATTGTCTCGGTTTTTTTTCCTCCCATGTCCTTCACATAGTCTGCTTTTATTTACTGAGATGGGGGTTACTCAGGCTTTTATCTAGGACTTACTTAGGAAGATGGAATTGCTAGGTCCCTCCTGCTTCCTCAAATCCAGTCACCTGCTCTGGTAGGCAATCAGATCTTATAATGCCATTCACAAACTGATAAAGTGCTATCTTAAAACAAGTCGGGTTTACTGAGGTCTTTTTTGTTCCTGCTGCTCGGGCTGAAAAGGTGCTCCAGAACCTCCTATTTCAGTCACGCGTTTTTGCTCCGCTTGATGGCAACTCCAAATAAGGAAAGGCAGTCCAAAAGAAATAAATAATATTGTGTGGGTAGGAAAAGCAAGTAACCTACACATTATCATTAAACAACAGGACGTGACAAGGCAGTGTAATGTTTCTGGGTTTGTTGTGAGTCAGGGAGATGAAGGTCATGTGATATCAGCTCTCTCTGCAGCACAATAAACCTTATTAACATTATAAGATAAAAATAAATATTCAACAATTAAGGGGAAAAAGGGTCACACGTTTGCATCTGCTGGGGATTATTGACAGCAATCTGACATTACCGTCAGCTAAACCCGCTGCTCTATTTTGTCCAGAGTTTCTAAAGCCATTATATAATGATCAGTCTAATAAAGTCTAGATTAGAGGCATTTCTCTTGTGTACAAAGAGATTGGCATTTGAGTTGTCTTGTGGAAAAGCAACATTATTCTTAAGGAGGGAGAGAAAGGGTTAGTTGTCTCTAACAGCAATCCTGATAAAATATGTAAACTGTCTGAGGCCATTTTAGACCTCCAGCAATATTTTATGCTAACAGGTTTATGTCTGAATTAACAAAGTTCTCTAACCACTTAGTCTGTCAAAATGCAGTTATTTTCAGTCCCCTTGCTAGGAAAGCATGTGCCAACCTAAATTTGGATTGTATTTATTACCATTTGCAATCACCTGGTGTCAGAGGCCACGTGAATCCTGTGAGTTTATCTGATTTGAGTCTGGAGGATCCAAATGTACCTTTCAACTTGTTTCTTCATACTGTGCATGTCTAGAGTGTTTTGCAGTAATACCATAAGCCCCTACAAGTGCACAGAGTGACAGGAAGGAGCAGAGTAAGATACTGTCCCTTGGGTACCACATAGCTTGGAGGAAGGTGATGCATTTGAATTATCCTATATCCACTGACCCAGCATCAGAATGCAAGCTCCCTTTCCTCTTTTTTTCCCTTAGAAAAGATGGGGAGAGTGCGGGGTGGGGGAAGGAAAATGTCACTTCACTCAAAGATGCTATCAAGCTAGGTAGCACTGAGGTATGACTCCTCTCATACACCATTACACAGCACACGTGAAGCTTAGCAACAAAGCACTGGCATCTACCAGCTACCAGCTGCCACAGACCTTCTTCTCCTCCAAGGCCTGGGACCACAGACTGGGGGGTGAAGGACCTCGAGCCAGCTCCAGCCATGCTGGCTGAGGACCATGGTGGGGGGGATGGCCCAGTACCTGGGCTGCAAGTGTTTGTGATGTCCTCAAAGTCAGGAGTCGCTAGAGGACACAGGGCCCTGCACTGACGCAGATGCATCGTTTCCTCAAAACTGAGCCAGCCCGGCACGATGCTTTGCGTTTCACTATTGTTCATTCCTAGCTAACTGAAATCTTCCAAAAACTTCTGTCAGCTGCAACATCCACCCTATTTCTGCTGATTTCAACCCTGGAGGACTGTCTACATTGGCCTGCAAAATCATGTTAACACTGTTCAAAAATCTCACCTATGAGCACTTTTTTTTGCCTCAGATGCAATAGCAGTTTTGCTTGGCTACCAGGGGTAGCGATCAACTGTTATTTAATGCTGGCTTGCATACAAACCATGTTAAAGAGAAGCTCAACCCAATTTGTGTTATCACCTTTGTCAAAGAGATTGTCATTAGCTCCAGACCATTCAAGAGGTAATAAGATGTTTTTCCTCTTGTCATTTCAAGCCAGGCCCAAGATTTGCAGCACAGGTTTTGGGTGAAAAGCCAGTGCTGGAAAACTTCAGTCCTGAAAGCATCAGGGGCCTGTCTGCAAGTAACTGGCCCTTGCAATGGGTGTGGAAAGCCAGTTTGGCAGGAAAGGGCTGCCAAATAGAAACATATCCTGCTCCATTCCAGGCAGCTGGTGAAACACAGTTCCAGTCCCATTTTCTCCAAAGTCGCTGTCTACACTCATGTCATGGTTTAACCCCAGCCAGCAACTCAGCCTCACACAGCTGCTCGCTCACTCCCCTGGTGGGATGGGGCACAGAATCGGAAGGGTGGAAGTGGTTGAGATAAAGACTCTTTAATAGGTGAAGCAAAAGCTCCACATGCAAGCAAAGCAAAAGAAGGAATTTGCTCACTACTTCCCCTGGGAAGGCTGGTGTTTCAGGCCATATCCAGGAAAGCAAGGCTCCATCACACGTGTCAAAGACTTGTGAAGACAAGCGCCATCACTTCGAGCAGCCCATCCTTTTCCTTCCCCATTCCCCAGCCTTCTATGCTGAGCATGACCCCATATGGTATGAGATATCACTGTGGTCAGTTGGGGTCAGCTGTCCCAGTTGTGTCCCCTCACAACTCTTTGTGCACCCCCCGTCTCCTCTCTGATGGAGTGGTGTGAGGAGCATGAAAAGCCTTGGCTCTGTGTAAGCACTGCTCAGCAATAATGAAGGCATCCCTGTGTTATCAATGCTGGTTCCAGCAAAAATCCAAAACATGGCCTCATACCAGCTCCTGTGAAGAAAATTAACTCTATCACAGCAAAAAACAGCATAACTTGGGATATTTTTCAGACAATGTTCCTGACCACAACTGTCACAGTCACAGCCCCAGGAATTATATGAGCCCTACTGCAACATCCAAGATCCTCAGACGTTCTCTAGGTGAGAACTACCTGCACCCAGAACCACTTACCATCAAAGACCAGGTGGGGTTGGGTGACTTTGGTCAGCCATGGCTGTGAGCATCTGGCATTGTTCTGAGCTCCTTGCCAGCCAGACGAGACACAGGCAGGTCAGTGGGTTCCAGCATTTAGAACAGCCCCTGTACCTGCTGCTTCTCCACCTTACAGTTCCTGGTTTTGCTAAGATGAATGCTACTTCGAAGGCAGGGAATAGAATAAAAGCAAATTTTGAAAAGTTCTGCAGAGTAGCCAAAGCTCAAATAAGCTTTGGCCTACCTACATCAGCTATGGAGCGGCCAACTGGCCACCCTTGTGTGAGCCATTTTTGCCTATCTGCCTACAGAGGCCTCACTATTACTGCTTTTAAGAGCTGTGGCACTCGTTTCAGGAGTAACTCTCCAGAACAGGGGCACAACAACAATGGTGTCCAGATAAGAGCACAAATCCTGCCAAATTTAAATGCATGATGTATGCCCTGTAGGCTTCTTTATCATAGAAAAGTTGAGAGACAGGCATGTGAGAACACATAGACCTTACTTTGGGTCATTAGCAATTGCTGGATATGCCTTTTAAACCCTAGCAGAATATGATGTGGCATGAAATACCTGATTACATACCCTGTTTAATTTTACTTTCTGTCTCCTGTACAAATGCACACATGTAGTGTAAGGTTCAGAGTTTGCTGCCGTGCAAAATTCATGAGGACTCCATGACAATAGTCTAACACACTGCGGATGAAATCCTGGAGTCCCGAGGCTGAGCACTGCTCTCTCTGCATGGCAGCACAGAGAGCTAAAAGGCTGAGCTGGGATCCAACTGTGTTGCTGTCATGTGCTGTATGGGTGACTTTTTGATTGCTTTTGATTCCATCCGCTATGGAAGGAGATAACATTTGTTTTATTTTCCTTGGAGGAAGGGTACATATTTGACTTGATATTTCAAAAGAATTAGTCCTCCTTCATGTCCCAATTAGCTTTTAGCCCATTTAGACTTTTCTACAGCGCTTTTAAATCCAGGAACAGACATAGGCTGAGCTTGTGTCTGGGGACTGGACATGCCCAGGGATTTTTCCACACAGCTCTGACAGGTTTCTCCCTCCTTTGCCTGACACAGTGCAGCCTCTGTGCAAGGTACCAGCCACCAGCAATTAGCACTGCAGTCCCAAAGGACTTCAAAGCGGGGAGTGGTGTACTTAAATGGTGTACTTACAGGGCAAAAGTTGGCTTTTCTTTTTCTTTATGCAAAATTTATTCAGGACTAAAGCATTCAAGCATGTGTCTTCTCCTTTTGCTGTATGCTAGAAAGGTCTCCTTGTCAGTGGAAAAGACATTTTCCTCTCTTACCCTTCTGATACTTGCTCTCAACCTGAGCTGCCCTGCTTTAGATGGATGCATTCTTTCAATTTTAGATCAATGATGCTTTGCTGTTAGCCAGATACCTTGAAATCACTCTTACATCAGATGAAAGTAGAATGCAAATGTTAAGTATTTATTTACAAATCCCAAAACAGACCACACAATTTAAAAAGATGCATGCATAAAAATGCTAGGGTCTTTCTGTAGCCATTCTGGTTAGTCCAGAGAGATTCAAAGCTTCCCATCAAAATACATCCACTTCTTTTCCTCCAAAAGCTTAATTACCTTTAAATGTTTCAAAAGGCAGTCTTGCTGCTCTTCTGTTGGAAACAAGCACTCTCACTCAGAGATGCAAATGTCAATGTGCTAGACCAATGTGTTGCATCCTGTTCTCAACTTGACTAAATCAGCTCTTCCTTTACTCAATGAGGGTTAAATCCTCCCCACCACCACCAGAAAAAATGATGCAATGTGACTCATCTTCGCTGCAAGTGTCTGTCTGTTAAATGGTGTACTTTATTTCACTCCAAACCTTAGCCAACATACTTACAGGCATCTGCTAGGGACAAACACGGGTAGTTCATTAATCACTGTTGATTGAGACCAGACACTGCAGTCATTGACTAGTGTATGGTGACAAAGAGATGCAGGAGTTCCACTGTGGCATATTCCGTTTTCAGGACTACAGAAACAGTCTTATTTCCTACTTGCTCCAAGCTCAGACGCCTGAGTTTCTGCCCACCTCCCACTCCCACCCAGCAAGAAAAGAGTAAGCAAGTGATTAGTGCATGGGAGAGCTGCACTGAGAGACTGCTGTCCACTTGCATGGCAGGTGTTTGGCTACCAGAAAGGTAGCCGAGACATATGGGAAGGGAAAAAGAGATGATGCTTATTCCTCAGGCTGCCTTTAAGTAGCCTCTTCTAGCTAAGACAGTATCTCCTTGGTTCGTGGGGATCCCTGAGTTCTGAACACCACTGCAACTCAGTTAGCTGTGGGATTTTTTTTCTTGGGAGAAGCAGACACTCCCAAGCCCTGTCTTAGAGGGCTGATTAACTTACTTCCATGCAAAGAAGGGAAAACACATGATATTAAACAGAGTGCTCTCAAATGTGATGTTTAGGAGGGAGCCTGGCAAAAGAAGGGTTGGAAAAAGTTACTTGGTCACCTTCACAAGGTGACTAGGTTACCTTCACACATTTGTAACTGGCCAACCTCTGTCCTTTAGAGACTCATCTTACACCCTTTCTCTAAACCTGTGTTGGGCATGAAAGTACTCCAGCTGTTAATCTCCTCCCCAGCATCCTGAAGGCCTCTCCCTGAATTTTATTCCCCTCAGTGAAGACATATATCCTAATCTGGCCATCCACCAAGGCTTCTCCTTTTGTTCCACCTACAACTGCCAGTTACAAGCATAATGAAGATACCTTGCCAGATCTCCTCACAATAATTCAGTCATTCAATAAGCACATCTTTTTTTAAAAAGCCCCTCTCGAGTCCAATGGAAGATTCAGCAGCTATCTGCATCCCTGGAACAGGCAAGGGTTCTTGCCAGGACAAGGCTGTCTAACCAACATACATAAAATTGCAAGAGACTCTCCAAAACCTCTCATCAGAGACAAATTAATTTGCTGTATTCTTCTCCAAGGTCATTTTTAAATTGCCTGCTGGAGGGAGACCACACTAGCAAGTTATTCTCATCTCCTGTCTGAACCAAAGCTTTGTGTTTTTCTTTAGCAGGCCCTCACTGATTGCTCTCCCTGTAGAAATTATGCTCCTTCATGTGAGATTGCCATGCTCAGCTTTCTGAAGGCTAAGACAACCAGGCTTCTGGGGCCTGAGTAGAACCTCTGTGGAATCGGGAGGGCCAAATGCAGGTGCCGGAGTTCCTCCATGTGCAGCACAGCTCAGGCTTAGCATACCCATCTCTTCCCTAGTCAGGCAGATGAAACAAGGACCATTCATGAGCCACCTCTTACAATTCTGCAATGAGGGGAAGGTCAGAGTTACTTCCTTGTTTTGGATGAAATTCACATCTCCTCTGAGCTTTGCCTATATGAAAGCTGTTTTGAAAGACAACTGCATGATTTGGAATGATGAGATGGCATCAGACAGCACATTCATATATTGCTGAATGATTTTTTCAATGGAAGATACAATCTTCATAAGATTGTATGTTCCTATCAGCCCAATGACCCAATCCAAGTAACTCAGTCTGTTGTCCTGAATCTCTTCACTCTTACACTCCTCCAACTGTGTTCCATCAGTGACTATAACAGTTCTCCCTATTTTTCACCAGCAGGAGAAAGGCGCACAGACTTACTGCTTTAAAAAAGAAAAGAACAGCATTTCCAGCAAAATGTAGCACAACATGGTCTTGATCCCACAAGGACAACTTTAAGGGAGCCCTCCTATGTGCTTGTGGTGCTCTTCACACCACAGCTTCCCTCTTCACCTAGGGCCATGAGGGAATTATGCTGTTAAGGCCTAAACACTATGTGTCTGGGTGCTACCTCTGGCTATCTGGCCTCTCTGTAAAGTAAGGACAGTGTGTTGACCACTGAGTAAGAGGAAGGGACCTAGATTAGCAAACCACGGCCAATTTTCACTTCTTCTGGTGTAGCCCAGAGAGGAGTTTGATCCAGTCTGTGCACCAAATTCTATCTGGGCAAATTCTATGCCCATTCTATGCTTTTTCTGTATGCTTCCATCACATTCAGCTAGATACCAGCAGATAGGCCAGAGTGAGCAATTCCCCTGTTCATGTGCTTCGGGAAAAGTCTAATCCCTGCTTTAACCAGTAAATCACCCACAAACAGAAAAAGAAAATAAAAAAACCAATCCTCTTAGCATGAGAAGAAAGCTGAGACAAAATTCCCCATCTACTGCTCACACCCACTGCTCTTAGACAGGAAACCTCTTAAAAGACCTCTGATGACTCTGGCTCTTTGAGGATCTGTAGACTCACATGTACGCGTGTGAAGCAGAGATAGAGGCACGTCACAGTGTTGCTTTCTCTCTGCTGATGGTTGCAGACAGACACAACACTTAGAGCATGAGATGGCATCGAGCCCTATTTATATCAAAGCTACTGCTACCTCTTCTGCGCAAAGAAAAACCAGCCACTTAATTCTTGGCTGTAGATACAGTGGAAAGCAGCGTTCAAACCAAGGATAGTTGTGTCCAGAGAACACCTCTAGAGTGATCTGTAAGTACTTACTGTTCAATATAACACTCCATTTTATGATCTCCTCTGTCCTGTTGCTGGTAGCAGGTATATTCACAGCCTTCTGCACCTTCCTTCTACATTTTGATCGTGTTACTGCACAACTCCTAAACTTCCCCGAGATTCTCAAGCACTAGCAAAGACTTAGTTCCATCCATGGGAAGAAGGCAGTGAACATCTCACCTCTGCTTACGTTACAGCAGTGGTGCTGCCTCATCAGTACTAAGCCAGTAGTAGAGGAAGGATGCAGGACCTCTGCACTATACATGCTTCCCCTCACAAGTGTCATCTTCTAAGTTCATACTAAGTTAACCTGTACATCCCCGTGCTTTTACTGTTATTGCAACATTGACACTAATTTTTCTAGCCCACAAAGGCAGAGTACAACTTTCTCCTTTTCAAAAAAAAAAAGAAAAAAAAGCAGGCTTTCTTGGTTCATTTCCATAAAGCCCAATGCATTATGCATTATTTCATTCAAAGGTAAATAGTGGATATACACATGGATGAAAGATTAAATCCTGGAAATTCTAAACAATTGGCAGGAGGCATAACCATGGCAAATTGATTCTGTTCCCCCTCTGCAAAAAAGAAATGAAAGAATATTTGTGCATTTTTTAAATTACGTGTAAGATTTGAGGACATTTGAGGATTCGCTTCTTTGATTCTTTTTAATTTTTATAATGAAAGTACATAGCGATTATTGGAGAGTTCCTTGAGTTCAAAAGATTATTTTGAAACAAAACCTCTGGCAACCTTGCTCACTGCTCATCTGCAGTATTAGGGCTGAAGTACCTGAATAACAACGCCTGTGTCTATCACAGCAATGATGTGCAGAGGCAAACAGAGACACACAGAGCTCCATGTAGAAAAGAAAAAATCCTTACAGAAAATTGTATTGCCCCCCAAAAAAAGGTTAATTTAAATATGTGGGTGATCTTGCTTGATTGGTTGGATTTATGTCAACCCTGACCCTACAGTAACCCCAGTCTTGATGATCAAAGGGATTATGCCACAGGCTCCAGGGCTGAGTTTGTAATCTATCAGACTTTGCTATATCTGTGTATTGTGTCTCAGAGAGCTGCAGTTTGCTATCCAAGGGCGTCAGCAAGCAGTCCTGCTGTCCTTAGTGACCTTTATTTGGACTCAAAGTGGTTTAAGGTGTTGAATCACAGTCTGATCACAGAAGTCTTTGTTTTCTGTCCTGTGTCCCAGCCTGGCAGCAGGAAAATCAGCGACAGCACCATCCACGAGTAGGTATGTGGCTCTGAACACACCAGCTGTACCTGTACAGATTTGGTGCTAAGTTGATCAAGCACACAGATTCAGCAAGTCTCTGCTCCTTCTCTGCCTAGAAAGTTCAGCATACCCAGTGCACAGCACTGTAAGCAGGCATGATAATGAAAGCCTCTCTGCCAGTGCCTTGTTGGCCAGTATGATAGCAATTCTATTTTCTGGCCACTGGGGCCAGACAAGCCTCTCTTTTCTGTCCCTGTTCATTCCTTACTATACCTCATAGGAAATGAGCATACATGTGTGTACAGGTGTATCTCATGCTGGCTGGAGGGGGGTGAGGAAGGTGCCTGCCAGAACAAACATGCAGCCTCCATGCTAGCCTTTACATCCTTTGCTAAGGACCACCCTGCTTCCCCATAGGCGGATGCATGCTCTTGCACAGTGGCCTGGCCCTCTGCAATCTCTGTATCTCGCTTGACAAAGTCCCTCCTTCCCTAAAACAAAGGAGGCATGAAGAAGTGTGGCATTTAGAACAAGTTCTAGGTAATGGATCAGAGGAGCTTATGTTCATATGTTTCACCTGGGTCAGAGCAATCACCTGGGTCAGAGCAATCCCAGGCACAGCTACAGATTGGACAGAGAAGAGATTCAGAGCAGCCCTGGAGAGGACTTGGTGGTGTTGGTCGATGAGAAACTTAACACAAGCCAGCAGTGTGCGCTTGCATCCCAGAAAGTCAACCGTATCCTGGGCTGCATTAAAAGGAGCGTGACCAGCAGGTCAAAGGAGGTGATCCTGCCCCTCTACTCTGCTCTTGTGAGACCTCACTTGGAGTATTGTGTGCAGTTCTGGTGTCCTCAACATAAAAAGGACATGGAACTGTTGGAACAAGTCCAGAGGAGGGCCACGAGGATGATCAGGGGACTGGAGCACCTCTCGTATGAAGATAGGATGGGAAAGTTGGGGCTGTTCAGCCTGGAGAAGAGAAGGCTGCGTGGAGACCTCATAGCAGCCTTCCAATGTTTGAAGGGGGCCTATAGGGATGCTGGGGAGGGATTCTTCATTAGGGACTGTAGTGAGAGAACAAGGGGTGACGGGTTCAAACTTAAAGAGGGGAAGTTTAGGTTGGATATAAGGAAGAAATTCTTTACTGTGAGTGTGGTGAGGCCCTGGAATGGGTTGCCCAGGGAAGTTGTGAATGCTCCATCGCTGGCGGTGTTCAAGGCCAGGTTGAACAGAGCCTTGGGTGACATGGTTTAGTGTGAGGTGTCCCTGCCCATGGCAGGGGGGTTGGAACTATATGATCTTAAGGTCCTTTCCAACCCTAACTATTCTATGCTTCTGTGATTCTATATGGTCAGACTAGATGGGCTTGTTATGTACACTAAGACCAATAAAAACTGTCCCGTCCTCCTCTCCACTTCCAGCTACACATTTTCTTTGCTCTTCATACTGGCAGTAGCACCTGGGTAGCCTAGCAGGAAGGTGGAACAAGGAACTCATCTGGCTAAAACCAAATATTTTTTTACTGAGCTGTAACCCATTTCCAGACAACCACTGGTGCTTATTTTCCCCCACACTCTCCCGTGCTGTTCCATCTCCACAGCCTGGCACCTGTGCTCTTCTGTTCTGTGTATCACACCTTAGTGACACTGCTGGTGCATTTCACAACAAGCCATGGCTCTGTACATCTCCAGACAGTGCATACACTATTTCAGTAGTGTTACCCTGGAAGGAATACTCGGGTCCTGTCCAGACAGGAAGGCAATCAAACACACATCACTATAATGACACTGATAATAAAACATTGACTCTATTGAGGATGGATTCATCGTCTAACTGTATCTCAAGGCCCTTGGAAGTGCTTGAAGAGGATGTATAGTTCCTCTATCCCTGTTTAACAGCACAGAAGACTGACCAGTTGCATGACCTGCTGCTGCATCATTTGAGCAGCGTCTCCGTTGCTTCATCCCACCTCTGTAAAGCAGACAATGAACACAAACTCACAACCTCAGTTTTCCCTCCTGCCAAGTTTACCAGGCTGTCCTCCTGAGCCCTGAGCTCCAAGCAGGAATGAGTGCGTCTGCAATTACATTCCTTCAGAAGGACAGAGGAAGTGCAGGGTGGAGCAACAGCCACCAGCTGACACTGCTTGCCATTACAGGCATACTTGCTCATGACAAGGCTCAGGACGCTGTCTGTTCCTTAAAAGTTTCCTTGTTTACTTGTTCTCAGGCCCATCCTCAGCCCCACGTACATGCACACACAGGCACACACACAAACGCACACAGTGACCTACTGTTCTCGCAAGAGAAGACTGGAAAGACAGACTGCCAGGGCAACAACCCACGGATGTTTGACATTCTATAGGTGGGTTTTCTGTCATAGCAGAGCATCTCACTTCACAGATTTTGACTTCTGTCAGTTCTTCCTGTCTGTGTGCAACATGGCCACCAGGAGACACAGTTCCAAGTTCACTAAAGAAGGTCAGAGAAGTAAAGAGCTCTTTTTTCTCTGCTTCCTTCTGCAATCCTACAGTTGCCAGCAAGGCCTCATACAGCCCCTCTTTGAACTCTTAAAACACTGAGTGTAAACCTTCTCAGGCCTTTAGTACCTAATTAGAACCAGGACATTGGTCACATCTCAGCAAATAGAGTGGGTCTGTGCCTCACAGGTTTTCCTGTACACCACTGCAGTTGTGTCAGGACTCAAAGCAGTCCCACCAGTGTTCAGGTTTCATCTGCCATTCCTAGAGGATTTCATTACACCCTCAAATTGTTTTTTTCCTATGAAGATTTCACATTGTCAGATAAGTTCCATCATTGGCTGCAAGCAATAGAGGCTCCTTGTCCCCCAGCTATTGGATATAATGTGGCAGAGCAGTGGGGTCTGTCTGGTTGTTTTATTGTCACTATGGTCAGGAGAATTTATTTTTAGTCAGTATTCTTCTCATTGAAAAATGCTTTTTCCATTGTCCTGAAATGATTGTCGAATTCAGTGTGGACTTACCAAATTGCTTTCCTGGAAAAAATGTCAGGATTATATTCACAAAGCTGAGAGGAAGACAGCCACTTTCTATTCACTCATAAAGGATGTGGGAGTCCTGGGTTTAATTTCCTCCTCTGCCTGGGGGAACTTGAACCGGCATCACTTATCTCTCAGGAGAATACCATAAGGTTGTGCTGCGCTGCATACTAAGGTGGGTTGTTCTTACTCCCTGCCACTGATGTGTCCTTGTGTGTGCAGGTCTTTCTAGACCCTCAGCTGGAACCCTCACATGGAAATGATTCACCTGGCTTCCCCAATCTGTGCTAATGAGTATTGGGCTATTAAGGAACATGAAAGTTCTGTCGGCAGAGTGCCTCCACCAGGATCCCCCTGCTCTCCCGACTGCAGCACTCTCCTGGGAAATCAGAAGGGCAGATACAGCAGCAAAAGAGGGCATGCACGTCCTGCACAAGCACTATGTCAGGCAGACCCATACACTAAAGCTCATAAGGCAAAAAAATACAGCTTAGTCTCCTAAAGGAAATTACTTGTACAGTCAGCACAAGTTAAAGATAGGAAGACCAAATTAGTCCAAACAGAAAGCCTTCCTGATATCACCCTAAAGCTGTGCTGAGCTCAGGGCTGATATACAACATGAATACCAGAATCAATGGACCAAAACTGGTGTGCTCACTGGTGGCTGCTGGCATAGGATAGGCTGATTGAAAGTAGAAATCCTGACAGTTGTCACTGTCAACTTGGAGACCCAGATTAACACTATGACACTGTCAGCACTTAGCTACCTAATCTGATCAGACCTTCTGGCCAGCTTCTGGACAGGAGACATGCAGATGTCATTGCTAGCTCCACCAACTTCAACTCAGCCCTAGAAACCCACTTGAAAGATGAGATTTGGGGTCCTGATACCACCCCTTTCTTTTGTCATTTCCTCACATGCTTCTCTTGTTCTCTCTCCCTCACCTTCTGTTTACTCAAACTAGTCTAGACAGGAAGGGTACAGGCTGTGCAACACAACTGTGAACTGCAGTCAGGGAGACACCTAAAAGCAGGGTCTGAAAGAGGCAGACAGTGGTACAAATTTCCTAGATCTCAGAGGGGCTAAGGCCATGTATTGTGCTTGTCTTTTTCTAGCAGGGAGACCGCAAGTAAAAGTCAGCGCCAGAATAGGAAGTCGTATTTTTTGTCTTTGCTGTCCTTTTCTCTCCCCTTGCACATACATGTGTCTTCGAATGATCAGAGCTGAGTCAAAAAATGAGTAGTAACAACAGATCCAGTCTGTCTTGCTGAGTGGCTCTCTTTCCCTCAAAACAGCTACCAACTTAAATAAAGGAAGGGAAGCATTGCCATAAAAACTGTCAGCAGCTAAAGGAAGAGGCATAATGGATGCTTTTAAAAAAGAAAGTCTTACTTAATACTTTATTTTTCAAGTGCTTAAACTGGTTTTCCCCCTTTTTGTGTATCTTTAATTAAAGGTTAAAAGACTTCTACCGGTGATTGTTCACCATGGTAACCAAGTAGACCGAGGTCTCTGAATTCAGAACCCAGAACATTTTTAAGTGTTTCATGTTGCACAGTGTCGGGGTCACGTTAGCATCATTGATTCGCTAAGTCTACTCCTTCTTCTGAAATGAAGATGGCTGCGCTCTAGCAGCCAGGCCACTAGACTAGAGAGGGACAGCCCTCTCACCTCCGCACTCCCCCTTTGAATCTAACCTCTTCCTCTCACTTCTCCTTTGGGTGCTTGAATGTTTCATTTTGAATTAAATGCAGTTTTCATCATGAAGTACAGTTATTTCTTTGCCGTTTGTTAGGGAGAGAAACAAGACCTAACCAAACTCCTGTGCTCCTGCTGAAGTGATGTTTTCTTCTTTTCCTGCTGAACCAACCTGCATTCTTGCTGCTATTTTTAAGAGGGGGGGCCCAGCTGTCTGCTATTCAGGGGTACCATTAAGACTTCAGCAGCACAATACACGTCATAGTATTTTCTAGTTAGTTAAGAGAAATTACTGGCAAAGTCATTTTTGCAATGTGTGTTGTCTGTATCAGTGCCCATGTGTGCCTTTATTACATTAGTCACCCCAGCTACTAGAATGACTTGCAATTAAGATTGCAGTAGTACCTGAAATGTCACATTGCTTGTCTCTGTTCTGAAAGGGGCACTGTCTAATCAGATAAGGCAAAGAAAGACATATGAGGGCATAACCAGAGTTACCCTTCTAACCACGTTAGAATGGCTGAAAATACTACCACACCTAGGACAGAAGTATCTTTTAGATGAGGCAGAGCACTGGCCGCGTGCAAGCTCTCAGTCTGTTGCACTGCAAAGAAAGGTGAGTTTCAGACATGGAGGAAACTACCTCATTTCACTTTGCATTTTCAATAGACCAGGAGTACATGCCCGCACAGTTCTCCTTCCTGTGAGACAGCCATCTCCAGCCACAGTGGCACACATTTCTTACGTTACTGTAGCATGACACAGAGCATTATCTGAACGTAGGCTGGGTTTGAATGAGATGCAAACAAGTCAATTAGCATTAGGAATACCCACATGGCTGATGTGCTGCATTAGTTTTGCAACCTCAACCTCTGTAGACAGAGGTTGGTGTGAGTTTACACTTACTCATGTGAAATGCAGAGCCAGGACCTGCTTCTCCAGCAGCATGTGGCTGGGTGGCCCCTGCTTGGGCACCCTGGAATTTCATACTGTCTTTAGAGCAGGTCTTCATGGATCACAGTCCAGGGCACCAATGTAACTCCTCTCTTTGGCTCTCCTGTGCATCCTCCATCACGTTCTCATGGGTGGAACAGTACCAGTATTTGTTTCCAGGGCCCTTTCTTTCATACTGCATAGATGAACAATTCAATTTGTTACTGTAAGCAGATAAATCAATGAAATTAGGAAAGAATCATAGCACCAATAACTGAATGTTGGGATGGATATACAGTATAAGCAAGCCATCCAACTTTCCCCTCATGCTCTTTTAAATTAACTAACGTAGGTGGTCGAACTGTGTCACAAAAACCAAATCACATGTAGTTTTTCATAAGACTCACTCACTCACATCAGCAGCTTAAAACAAAATTAAAACCAAGTTTCTCCAGCAGAAAAGGCAGTGAGCTTATTCTTGCTCCCATCTTTTCTTCTTCAAAGTTTTTCTGTTTCATAAATTACTCTGACCACAAATGTTTTCATATTTAATGCAGGGAAAAGAACAAGATTATCTGCTTTTATTATCAGCAGACATATTAATTTGGACAGATGATCATCTGCCAGATGCTGGAAGAGCTTCTCTCTGTGAAGCTATGTTGAACTACCCAAGCCAAAGGTTTGGACATTTCATTAAGCAAGTACTTGCGGTGACTTCTGTGCTAGTTCAAGCTGCTGTGTTGGTTTTGGATGAGGCACAAACCCCTTCTACATGTTTTTTCCGAAATGAAAAATTGTTTTGTCAGTTCCCTGAAGGCTGCTCTGCATGGCTCCATGGCTAACTTCTTTCTTTCTTCCTTTTTCCTTTAAAAATATTCTCTAATTGCTGTCTTTCCTAAGCCTTTTAATCTGGAAGGTTGTATGTCACAGGATAAAGTTTTCTGTGACTGCAGAAGTCCTTACTGGATGTCAGCAGTACTCCATGAAAACACCTAAGTAGTGACCATCTAACCCTTGGGAGTTATTGACTGCTGCCTCCAAGGGCATAATTAACAAGTGGCAGAACTTGCCATGTGGGTCATGTTCTACAAGATCCTGCAGTATAGGTATTGATTATGATTAGATTCGATTAGGTTGATGGTAAATGCTTATTTAAGTTATGAGATTTTCAGGCAAATAGGGAATATCCTGTCATGAGCACCACCAGGCACCTTTTGAACCCAAACACACTTTGAACTGACAGTTATAATCACCACATATGCAATACCTTAAGTCATGTATATATGCAAAAGACCGAGCAGGTCAGAAAAAAGCCAGATTCCTGTATTTAACACCTTACAAGCTAAAGGCACAAATGAGTTCAACACTCAAAGAGGTAATTCTACATTAAAAAGAACAGCTTACGGAAACCTCTGTTCTGTGCATGCCTGACAGCTAATGGCATATATATAGAAGAGCGTAGCAAATACAACTGGGCGGGCACACCATGTGTTATTACGTTGACACTGATTCTAAGGAGACTTCCATGAACTTGTACTGCGGATAATATTATTTTTCAGTCCCTCAAAATATGCAGGTGGGATTTCCTTGAATCTTGAAAATTCCATGCATGTCAGAAAACTCCTGGTTTGTCCAAAAGAAATAGAAATAATCAAGATGATTTTGCTGCCCAACCCAGGGTGCCTGTTGCCATTTGGATGTGCTAGAGCATCCAAGACACCTGCACAGAGCTGCAGACATGACAGAGGACCTAACAGCGACCATGCCTTTGCAAAGCTGCGGCTGAAGGGAATCCTGAAGTATGTAATATATCTCTTGTTGCCTAAGGTTAGGCAGCTGATTCTCACCCATTTTTTATTTTCATGTGCAGCTTGAATTTTCTAATGTCTTCTGACCCATTTTTTTTCTTCTCCCCTCTTACTTCCTTAGTAACAAAGTGGGGAAAATCTAGCAGAAGGAGAGACAAAGAAGAAAAAGGGAGGAGGAGAAGGAGGGAACAACCAAACTAACAAGAAGGAACATTTCCTAATTTTGAAAAGTCTAAACAAAAGGAATCAGAACTGTAAAAATCCTTGCAACAAAGCATTTTGCTTGGTTTAAAGTGACTTGCAGTTTTGCCCGATCTACTCTGCTTACCGATTCCTGGAAAACCCTCCACATCACCTGTGAATGCTCTTTTCTCAAGTACAAATAACTGGCAGATTGATTCAAAAGCCTTGTTGTGCCACAAACAATTGGATGCTGGAAACAGCGCAGTGAAGCTTTTCACAATGTCAACCCAGGTTAGAGCCCCCTGCATGGTCTGGAAGACAAGTTAGAAAGCCATGAATGGTGAACCTGTTGCTGACCTCGCGATGGCCTCAGTTGCCACACTTCATTTTCACTGGGATAGCAGGAAAGAGTAATGAACCCCAGTGCAGTGTCATGAAGATTCATGTCAAGTGTTATAACTGCAAGCCCTCTTAGCTGCCTGCAAGAATTATTTCAAACCTTCATCTGAGAGAAGAGCTGGTTTTACTGGCAAATGAGCATAGAAAATAAGAGTAGAAAATGCCCTTCTAGCAGGAAAGACAGCAGATCTTCAGACTGTGATGTCTGTGGGTGTTTGTGTGTGTATGTGTGTAGCAGGGGAAGAAGCAGTAATTTACTGCTTTCCAAAAAGCAGCAGATGGATCTAACTCCCTTGATACTGGAAGTGCTTGGTCCAAGAGTTGTTGATTTGACTTAGCTCTCTTCTCAGCCAAGGCTCAAAGAAATGCTATGGCCCCAGCCAGAACTACCCCAGGACATAGCTCTGGAGAAGCAGTGGGGCTCAGTGCAGAGGATCTGGGGCTTGCCACTGGCCAAAGCCTATGTGCCTCTTCCTAAGAAGGCTCCAAGAGAAGTTACCATAGTGCCTGGAGAAATCTGACCATGGTGAAAAAGAGAAGCTGGGCTCCCACCAGCCTTTCTAACTCAGGCACATCCTGGAATATGACAAGTTCCAGAAAGCAGATATATGTGGTTCACCCAGGTACAGAAAGCTGCATTACAAAACTCCTGTTGCTGCTTTCATGTTACAGCGCCTTTAATTTATTCTTTTCCTCTGAGGTTTTATCTTCTCCTGGGCAAAAGGTACTGCCAAATCTCAAGTGATCTGCCATTAGGGTTGCCTAGTTTTGATGGCAACACCATCACCCTGATAAACCTGACACTAAGGGCCTTCCGCTGCCCTTCAGGCGAACATGTAATAGCCCTGTTTGCTGCATAGCTGGCAACCGAAATGCAATGGGAGAGTCTGACAAAGGAAGGCTCTGTGGCCCTGGTGCAGATGGCAGGCCAACAGTCAAGGGCAACGTGGTGACCTCACCAGCTTTGAAGATCTTGGCAGGTGGAAAATAGCAGGAGTTTTGCATTTATCTCTGTGACATCAACCATCCTGTTGCCTTGCCCAGCTCTCACAGACACGTGGATCCAGGCAGAGCAGAGTGGGCAGCTATTATTTCTTCCACAGTACTGAAATTTCCAGCCAGTGTGCCCTGTTGGGTCAACAGTAATTCCACCTCTGCCAGTGCCCTCTCATGCTGTGTGCAGCCTAGGATGAGGCAGGGGAAACCTGGACCCAGCTGTGCCATGATCAGTACAGCTGCAGCCAGCCATGGACTGCTACTGCTGCTCAGGAGCAAGGAAAAATGGCACAGCCACTCTTCAGCAGCATCTTTGTGGTGTAGCCCATAATCCTGCATACATGTTCTACCAGGCGAATTATCGAAGCAGAGCTGCGAGTGTCAGCAAAGACTCTCCAGTATCCTTGGGTGATAATGTTCAGTTGTTTTCACAGGCTTTACTTGAGCCAAGTTTGCAAAAGCCGGCAGAGAGCAGTCCAAACTTTAGCACAAGGGAAGCACATAAATCAGAGGCTACAGGCAGACTCTCTTTTGCCCAACTCTACTGCAACCAGCAGACTTACAGTGAAGGCAGCGTACCTTCACTCCTGCCATTCCCCAAAAAGACTTCCCACTTCCAATCCTCCCAGCATTGCTTTTACTTCCTGTCAACAGCAGGATCCTCTTTCTCTTCCATTGCAGTCTCTTCATGCCAACTATGTCCTGCCACCTAAAGACTTGGACCCAGCCCCGCCACTGAGACCTGCTCAGGCTGGAGTGAGGCATCCAAGCACCAACCCTGCAAGCTGGGCAATTCAAGAGATTTTATCAAAGCAGGCCACTGCACACAGTCTGCAGGACTTCTCCTCTGATGGTCTGACTGTTGTGATGATGGCAGAAAAGGAGGATGTGCCTTGTCTTTGCTTTAGCAGCTCACAGCCAAGGTGCTAATCTGTGCCAGAGAGAAAGCACCAGCCACATCCCCTTGTGGCTGTTCACCTGCAGAGGCAATACCCTCCAGCAATGTATTGAGGTGTGTACTCTTAGGAATCATCCTAGTGTGACTTGGCAAGGTTCTGAGAGCTAAGGCAGCCCTTGGAGCAAGCCTGAACAGCCCCACCATGGGCTGGCTGGTCCTGAGATGGTCACCACCAGAGCTTCTGCAGCCTTCCTGCCACGGAGGTGATCTGGAAGGAAGGGTTGTCACTGTGTAAATGTGCAGTCCTCAAGGCAGGGCATATCTTTGATCCCTCTGACAGCGCCCAGCATGACAGAGGGAAGCAGGACAGTGCCTCGCTGACCCCTTTTGGCACTTCCCAAACATAAATGTTTATTAATGATAATAACACAATAAAGAGAGCCAAAGAAAGAGCAGACCCTGCGAAACAGTGCAACAGTTACCTGCCAACTGAACTCTAGCAGCAGCAGCAACAATAAACACAGTACAAGTAAAATTATCAAAGACAACTT
Organism: Amazona ochrocephala; assembly: GCA_039720435.1. NCBI lineage: Eukaryota > Metazoa > Chordata > Aves > Psittaciformes > Psittacidae > Amazona > Amazona ochrocephala. The sequence goes on from CM077877.1 coordinate 92,262,030, forward strand.
GGGAGGAAACCACAAGAAATGGCAGTTGAGCCTTATTAGTGCTATAAATCATAGAACTGGTTTCAGTTCCTGCAGCTCCTCACAAGCCATATGACGCTGTCTCCCGCACAGCAAGCAATAGGGGTCTGCGCAGCCTGGAGGCACAAAACAAAGCAGGCGGGGAAAAGCGCTGCTTTTTACCAAAGTAATTCTTAATTTAATTGTAAATCAAAGGCAGGGGGGTTCTGGTGCTGCCTGTGAGCGACGAAGAGCCGAGTGAGACGTGTGTGAGGTGGGAGAAACGTGGACTTTCTGGGGTTTGGAAACTTCTCCCAGTGCATGTTCCAGGCAGACTCTCTCACAAGGCTATCTGCTTGCTTCTTTGTTTATTTATTTATTTATGTGAAGATTTACCACCTCTCCACTCTGCATTTACCTGTTTATCTTTAAGCCGATTGTACATCTTGAGGTTTAATTCTCCAGGGGTGATTTTGACAACGGGAGCTACTACGTTTGACTCCTCCTGTGGATCGCCTCTGAAGTGGAGGGGGCAGAAGGAAGGATTGGTCCACCTCACCTTTAATTTTTACAGTATTTGAAGCTTCTTGAAATACAACATATTTTACCTGGGGCCTGCCCATCCCCAGCCATTGATGTGCATCATTGATTATCATTTCCTGCATAAAAAAATCATTCTATACTGAATTCTCTCAGTGGGACTTCAGACTCACCAATAACCACTGTTATCTACCTTGTCTGGGGAAGCAATGAACCTAGGAGTTGATAATAGTCATTACTTATTTTTAGTATTATTTAAGAGCCAGCAATGTGCTCAGCATGGTAAAAGACCAAAGACAGAGACAGCCATGGCCTTAAGACAAATGATTCTACTCTAGGGAAAATTCTGGCTCCCAGGAGTAGCTCCACAGACTTTGAAGGGAGTCCCCAACCCAGGGACAAATCCCAAGCATTAAATTGTGCTTTTAAAGCATGCCTAAATAACACCACCCTGATCATTATGTGATGCCCCATGCACTGCTGCATCACAAGGAATACCTGGTAAAGACATAACCTCTGCAGGCAGCACAGTGTGGAGCAGCAAAACAAATGGCAAAGACTCAGGATGGAGTGCTCTAAGAAGCTCAAAAGAGGAACAGGTGAAGTTCTGTGTCTTAATGGGTTTGCCTGAAGTTTGAATTACATATTATTTTCTCCTGGCCAGTAAGAAGACGAGAGTCACACAAGCCCAGTTGCTTTTGTTCTCAGAAACTTGTCCATGGCCATCTCACCAGAAATACAGTGAAAGCTTTCACATCCTCAGGCTAGATGCAGGAATTGCATCTGAGACTGCATATAAGCAGATGAAGCACCACCAGGATGGTGAAATCTGATTACAAGGCACCCACGCAGGCATTGCAATACACTCCAGCTTGTTTGTGTCTTCTGCATGTCTGAAACACCCAGTAAAGGAAGGACCATTGGTAGAAAATGATAAATACAAGGCAGTATTTTTGCCCTGTCTTGTGTTATTTCCCTGCAGCAGTATTGATCTATCGATCTTTTGGGGCAGATTCTCTGAACCAACTGAGCTGTGCTTTGCGATCTCAAAGGAGAATGCCGCTGTGGCTTCAACCTGTTTTGCAAACCCCTGTTTGGTCTAGCTGTATCACTTCACAGCTAGATACATCTTACAAAGGCTAAAGTAACCCACTCTTCCAGTCAGACAGGGAAACTGCAGGTTCTGCATTGCCAGCAGCTACCCAGAGGGAAAGGCATGGCTCAAGTGGACCATTTCCAGGCCACAGGTACTGCGTGCAGCTGGGGCAGAAGCAGAAGACAGGTTGTTCGTGTTTGTGAGTGTTAAGCGACAGCAGCAAATGGTTCATGTAGAGACACTTCTCTGCATTCATTGAGCTGTAGGGGCCAGCTCCGTCTGTAGGCTTGTGGGAGGTTAGGGAGAGAAAGATCTGCAGGCTGGCCCTGGCAGGGGACAGCAGCTGACACTGTGGTTTGGTGATCACAGACTAAGTCACCCCCTGCCAGATGAAGCTGTCCCAGCCTCCTTTGCCTCCTGCCACTAGTTCTCACCCTAAGGTAATCTTCATCTTTGGCTTCATGAGAACTGATCCCTCACACATACTTTCTTTCCTTGGTTGGTTTCAATCCAGATTAATTCTCTCATTCAGGTCACTGTGTGGCCTCATGTGCTCTTGCATCCAGCTAGTGAGTGAGCGCTGGGAAGCAGAATGAGGCAGCTAGCAGGAGAGCTTTCTTCTGCTTACTACAGCAACTGCTTATTGTGGCTTTTGTGTTTTGTTTGGGATTTCAAAGGGGAACTCTCAGTTACAGGGTAGAACGTTCAAGCTGTGGCTCTGCTTATGGCTCCAACATGTTCACAGTGATCTTGTGCTCCTAAATAAGAAAACTCATGTGAACTTTTCTCAGACGTGGGCCGACTGTAAGCTCTCCTAGCATGCTTCCATGTTACGGGCAACCTCATGAAACTTCTAGGGTATACAGTATGAACTCCACAGTCTTGCCGGGCACATGCTTTATGCTGACTCCAGTGCCTTGCCAGATTTCTGGGCGAAAAGATCATCTACTCCATTGTCTGAAGTCCAGGATAACCTGGATTTCTTGCAGTCATACTGTAGGACAGCCTACAGCAATACATCAGATATAGAAATATTTTATGTGCAGCTGCTGTTGCTGGTGACCGGCAAAGCAAAGCAAACAGTAATAGGATACATGGCTTTGTTCTGACTCAGTCTGGTTGATCTTTTGTGTGTGCAACCATTGCTGTCAGTAGCAGTGAGCATCCAGGAGTCCTAAGTGGTTTTGCAGGGGCCAGGGAACAGACAACACAGGGAGCCATCACAAGAAGCCGCTGCTCCTGACCTGTTCTGCTGCACAGCATGGGAATTCTCCCTTCTGGATGGAAGAAGCTTCCCCTTTCCCTTCCACACAGGACTTGCCATGTTTCTGATGAGGGGAAGGGGGCTGGTATGTCACCTCATCGCATCTGCTTTAATCTACTGAAACTGGCATTGTTTGTCTGAAGATGAGTCAGACCACAGGAAATGAGGAGAGGCATATGCAGCTGAAAAAGGAGACCTCTGACCCTCTCGGATAGGTAGCTACTGGAAAGGAAGGGTTGAGATGTAATATCCAGTAGCCCTGGACCAAGGAGTCTTGATCCATAATCCCCACATCCCTTCCATTCTCCAGGCAGTACAATGAAAATATCCCCTGTACTGACTTTCAAACAATTTTTAAACAATTAATCTGAAGGAGTCTTCAGGAACTTACTTTGAACTTCCAGGTCTTTCAGCACTGAACAATAAAAGAAAAGAACAGGATTTTTACTTAACAGAGCACAAACACAAACTAAGCTAAAGGTCTGGGATACTGGGTTTGTAGCAGTGATGCTGGCTGGGGCTTTGGTGTTATCACTGACACGTCCAGGAGTCCATTTCCCAACTCATAATGTGTAGTGTTTATCTAAGGACGTGAAATGCCTGAGACAGAGCCAATTTGTGTATGACACCAGTCATCTTGCCAGATCCAAACAAAACTAATTCCAACATCGAGCTGAGATACTGGAAACAGAAATGGCCTTGACACATGATGGTGAGCATCTGCCTTGTCTTGATAATGCTCCTATCTCTGCTAGCTGCCTTCACTGTCCATAGCCTTTGACTTCTATTGGAAGTTTCCTCCACCCAGGCCTCCCTGTGCCATACGAACCCAGCTTCCTATTTAAAATTTATTCCCAAACCCCATTTCTGCTATCCTGCCTTCCCCCCATCACTGCATTCCCTTCTAGAGTGTAACCAGGATACAGCTGTTGCAGGGAACCAGCATCTGATTAGACCCTTCAAACAGCATTATCTTCCCACCCCTCTCATTACTTGAAGCTATTCTGAAGACAATAGACGATCAGATGTGCCCAGGGAAACAGCTGGGGCAAGCACAGAGATAGAAAACTAACTGGGGAGAAAAGGCACCAAGAGAAAAACAGTGAAGCACACTTTCAAGTTTTGCCAGCAGAGCAAAGGGTGTGGGAACTAATTACAATGTCAGTGAGATACCTCTGGCAATGCAAGCCCCAGTTTCTTCAGGAAACTGGTGTAAGTTATACTGGCAAAAACTGAGCCTCTAGTAGGAGTTTGTCAGAAAACCCTTCCCAGGGTAGGCAGAGCCAGCAATATTAAAAGGCAATAATACAGCCCAGCTGTAGGAAGCCTCTCTTCACGGGGAGAAATATTTTCCTGTGACAAGTCTCAAGCAGTTAAGCTCCAGAGAGCTTCACAATACAGGCAAAAGCTTTGTACATTTTCTATATGAATATGTATTTAATTATGGCTCCAATGCAGAACACATTAACATAAGTAAAGAGGAGAAATAGAAAGCAGGAAAGGAGGGAGGAGAAAGGTCTGGTTTTCACCTGTCTCCATTAGCAGCAGTCCTGACACCTCATCATTCCATGGAGCAGTGCTTGGACATCGCAGCTTACCCATCTGCTCCCAGCAGCTAGGATCAGCCTCCTCAGCCCTGATGGTCTTGCTTAAGGATCAGTATACGTAGGACCATGGTCAGATAACCAGGAACCAGCATTATAAAGACACATAATATGTTGAGGAGCAGAGGAGGAAGAGGGTGGTTGTTGGGGCTTTTTTTTGAGGCCACCTGCAGACCCACAGACCCCGAGGAGAAGAAGAGAAGTTAGCCACAGGAAACCCTCTGTCCCCACATTTTCCAGAGCATGCACACTGGGGCAGGCCAGTGTAAATTTGCATTTGCACCCTCCAGGCCAGCAGAGCTTTCTTCTGACTGGAGGCATCAGCATCAGACTCAGTGTCTGAAGGCAAAGTGGGGCTCTCTCCATGACTCCAGCCCTCCAGCACTGTGACTCCAGTACGACCCTGAGGCCTTCCTTTACCTGCTGCCTTTCAGGGACCTGCCATTATATGGTAGCTTCCCACTGCTGAATTAACCCTCCACCTCTTTTGCTACCCATGGGCAAAGGAGACTGCATGCATCTCCGTGCCTCAGCTCTCTTACTCCCATTCCTCCTTCCCCTGGAAAATGGTCCTTCCCACACCAAGAGCGCTTTACATTGCCAAATGGTGGGCAAAAGAACAGGTGAACAAGAATTGTGGTGCAGGAGAAGGAAAGCTTTGGCTGAAGACCAAGGCAGAAATCTCCCCCCTCTTCTGCCCCTCAGTCCTGCAGGACTATCCCCTCAGATGTTGTATTAACCTCCAGCTCCACTGCCTGGTACACGATGATGACTTGTAGCCCATCAGCATTCTGAAGTAAATAAATCATGTTCTTTGCAGAGGACAGCAGAGAGTTCCTTCTACTGAGGCTGTGCCCTGACTGCTCTGGACCAGAGAAAAAGACCTGGCAGGGGCCTTTGCCAAAGGCCAAATACTCTCTTTTTTCTGTACCAACACTCTCACACGCCCATCTTCAACTGCAGTTCACAGCAGCGTCCTCAAGGATATGATGAACTTCCAAAATGCGTGGTACTGTTTGATCTTTCATTACTGTGCTTCAGAAATGCACTCCTAGGGAAATATAAATCTGAACCACTGACAGAAATCCCTCCCCTTTGTTTGCACTACGAGTGTTTTGCAATACAGTCCCAGCATCTCCAGCAGCAGTTGAATTCTACCTCAGTGCTAAAAGGCAAGCAGAAACCAGCTGTACCCAGTTTGTTTCTAGGAAGCGCCCTCCTGGAAAACTCTGCTCGAAGCGCCCCAAACCCAAACAACTCTTTCAATGCACATGGTTATTGGCACCCCATCTGCTGTAAAGGCCTGTTGTTGCCACTGCAGTTGACAGGGTTAATACTAAAAAGAATTTTTTGGTTTGGAAAAAATGAATAAAATCCATACCGTAGACAGGGTAGAAAGTTATAGTGCTTTGTGATCAAGGCTGGCTGATCTTGGTGCCTACGTTCAGGACTGCTTCAACAAGTGCAGAGCTGTTTAATTATTGACAAAGAAGAAAGTCCTCCAACCAGGCTAGGCTTCGTTTTAGGAAGAAAAAACAACTCTATCCAAACTGGCAGCACTTGAAAGTTTTGCTTCTTTGTATTTTTAACATCAGTGCACATAAAGAAAACACAGGGCCCAGCCTGAACAGTAGCAATGAGCGCTTAATATTCTCTTTGCATAACCCTAACAAATCAGTGCATGATTTAAAAATGTCACTGCACATCTGTGGTGTGTGTTGCAGCAAAGTGGGGCAGGAGGAGGCGTATGTGAAGAAGGAAAGCAGTAGAAATGCGGCAAGCTATTCACCTCTCTGCTGAATAATTACCCTGGGCTTGCTGCAAAGCAGGGATGAGCACTGAACTCCTGCATGTCCAGGAGGGTGCCTCTGCAGGAAGGCTCCAGGTCCTGCTGCAGCACTTGGCCTCTGAAAGAGCACTGCCGCCAGGTGCAGATGGGGGCTGCCCATAACCTCTGCTGCTTCATGTGCAGATAATATCCATGAGATCCTGCTTTTCTGTGGGTTTACAACAGTAAGGGCTAAGGTTTGCAATGAAGGGTGCCCAAAATTAATCTTCTCATACTTCTTTCAGAGACAAAAGAAAAGCTCCAGTGTTTTTTTCCAGCAAATCTACTGTATTGATTGCTTTAATGAGGGAGAATGGGCACTGCTTTCTCCATACACCCCAAGGTGACTATTTATAGTCATCTGACATTGGATGAGACCCGGCTTGCCAGAAAAGACAGGCAGACACAGCTTCACGCGCCTCTGGGAGAGCAGTTGCTTTCATGGTGGGGGGTTCCCCAGTGGCTCCAGGAGCAATGTGACGTACTTGACTCCTGTCCCAGGCACTGAACTAACATTCAGCGGGCTGAACACAAAGTACCATCACCTCATGGTGATAGGCCACCATGTGGCTTTCAAAATGGGAGCGGAAAGACATCCTGGAGGAATGTGTACTGCCTGTGCTGTCCAGCTCCGGAGAGAACGAGAGGACAAGTCTCCATGGCTGCCAGTCTGGCACCTTTCATGAGCAATAAAATATGCTCAATGCTTTTCAAGCTTTTCTACAAATAATCAGAACTGTTTGTCACTGTGTTGAAGGAATTAGGGGTTTTAGAAACTGCTGGAATGATTAAATAGAGGCCTTTATTTCAGAAGGGCATGAAATTTAGCTGAAAAGGAGGGTTTGCGCGTTTTCTGTTGGGCAGACAGACCTGCCAGGACAAACTAGCAGGAAGAAAGGCAGGCTTTCCAAGGGGGCTGATTTCCCCAAGTGGCATAGGAGCACAAAGCCCATGTTGCTGTGTGGGACAAAGAGGACAGAGAAGACACATTACAGTTAGACAGCTTCTGGGACACATAGGAAGGTTGTTGTAATTCCCATGGTGGCAGGCAAGAAGGAAGAGGACCTATAGCCAACCTGGGAAGAGGCATTAAATTCTCAGTGAGGGGACGGTGGTGGAAGGAGAGAGGATGCTAAGAACGGAAAGTGAGTAGTGTTGAGGAAACAGATCTGTGAGTTGTCAGCACAGAAACAAACACTGAAGCGTGTGGCAGGATAAAGTTATTTAGGGACAAAGTGAGGAACAAGGAGAGGGACTTAGGCTATGTCCTAAGGAAGGCTGATAGTAGGGGGGAAAAAAGAAACACAGAAAGAGGTAGGATGAAAACCAGGAGTGCGAAAGGCTCTGGAGCACCCCAGGAAGAAAGCTTTTCAATAAAGGAGGAATGATCCACATCAAAGGTAGGCAACAGACTGGGAAGGAAGCTTCAGAGTGTGCCAGGAATAACAACTGTGCCTCGGCTCATGTTGTGCTCCCTCTCCTGCTGCAGCACCGTCCTCCTTACATTTCATCTGTAAACTCTTCAGGGCAGAGACCTGGTCCTCCTCCCTGTCTAGCAGTTCAAGCAGTTGTTTGCCATTCATACCAAGAATATTAATTGGATGAATGTGCATGTGTGCTTTCAAATACAAAGGGTTATACATCCCTGAAGCCACATTGTCATTGATTTACTGACTGCACTGCTACCCCAGGAGTTAAAAACCCTGCACAGGGTCCTTCCCCTCCTTCCCCTCTGGAAATTCGAAGGCTGTATCAGAGAAGAAAAGACTGCATTGTAGGAGAAAAGAGGGGATATTTTTTGGCTTCTGCTTTTTCAGTTTTCCATAGCTGCAACAATCTCAGTGCAAACATTAAACCTTAAATGAACATAAAATGCACTTGTAATTCTGCAGATCCTGGCTGCCCTCTCTTCACCCACTTTTGCTGTCCTGCTGCCTTTTCCATACCAGCTGTTTGCCGCCAGCACCTACCATGCACCTCAACTAGTAGTGGCAACTTCCAAGATCCAAATTCTTCTAGCTCCTGTCTATGCAGTAAGAGCTATGTTCAGACCAGAGAGTCTTTAAATATATTCCTAAATATTTATACTGTTGTTAGCAGTGATCCAGGAAGGAATTTAAGTGTTTCTTTGTGTGTCTCTAGCTCCAGTGGCACTTAAAGCATGTACATAAGGGCTTTGCTGGATGGGAGTGGGCCTTAATGCACACTTAATTACTTTGCAGCCTGGGACCAAATGTTTGCCTATATTGCAGCGATCAAGCGCTGTCTCTTGATTTCCTGCCTGCAATGCAGGGATAAAGAGAACAGATGATGATGTGTGATGGAGACTCCATTGGCCTGACCTTGGGATTTCTGAATAGCTCATGACTGGCAAAATCCTGGATTGATTTCAGTAGAATTTTATGAGTCATGGAGCTGAAAAGACTTATTTTTTCCTCCCTCATTACGTGGCAATGACTGGCCTAGCCATGGCTCCTCATCCCACATTCAGTATTTCCCATGTCTGCTGGATCCCAAGTACTTTCTTTCTTCTGTTCCTAGTGCCCTGGTTTTTAGCCTATTTTGGTTTGTAGATCCTGAACATTTTCTAAGGTAGAAATGTCCTCAGTTAGAAATTCGGTAGCCATGGGGCTGTCCACACTGAACAGAATTTACAGCAATGCTGAAGCCGGTTTTCCTTGCTGCTTGCCACAGACCCTCACAGGTCTGTGGAGAGCGGACTGCTGAGCACTGCCTCTGGCTCCTCAAAGGCTTTTGTCGGCTCCCAGTTTCAAGTGCCACCAATGACCGCCTTGTGTGAAAAGCATTGTTGTGATTTAGACTGGGACAGAGTTCCTGCAAACCAAAACTCCATATCATTTTGCCTTGCCTGTTCAAGTGAACCTACTCTCTGCTCTCAGTAAATACAAATTTTAGCACTGAAGATTTTCTGCAACAGAACACTGCCTTAAAAACCATTTAGTATGTAGACTAGGAAGCCATTAATAGGGAAAAACAAAGAAGAAAGAAGATTACTGCCTTTTAATCTTTCATTTATTCTGTGGGTAGCTAATAATTACTTAGACGTTATAGCCAGTTACTATTACTTGCTAAGTTTCACAAAGCCCTGTTTCTATAGTTGTCTCTGAAAACAATAAAGGAAGCTGTGTTTTTAATGGAAAAGAAGCACTTTCTGAGGGTATGGTACCAGAAATCCTAGACCAGATAGTAAAGGCTTTTATGCACCTGCTGCTCACTAAAACCAACAAAAATCAGACACTGTTAATGCCCTTCCAAATCTGGGTCCTCGTAACTGTAACACTTGCTGTCAAGTGTTAGTGGTAAAAACCTGAGATGAAATTAAAGCCTACGTCCACACACCAGGGGCACAAGCTGTTTCTCTGTAGTTGCTTTGGGTTTTATTTTTAAACCAGAACTGCAGGACAAGCCTTTTCTCCCCATTGCTGCAGTGTCAATAGAAGCCGTTTGTCCAGCTCAGGTAGCAGTTTTCAAAAGAAAATCAAAGTGTGGCAAGCCAGTTGTGACTTATTTGCTTAGTATCAAACGCCATGGAATAAAACACATAACATCTGTGTCTCCAGCTGCCGTTTCAGGGATTAGACCTCTCCTTCAGCCAGCCAGAAATAGAGGCCAAGGCATCAAACTGGTGAGTACAGTCAGAGATGGAGAGTGTCCACTGAACAGAGGTGAGAGCCGAGTGCTGGGCCCTAGCAGCACAGGCTATTTCTGGCTGTGGTACCAGCTGGGTGAGCATGAGCGAGCTGCTCACAGGAGTGAGGATGGCACACATCAGCTGCTTTGCATTCTGCAAGAGTTTGCTGTGGCTTTGCACTGGGTTTCCATGGCAGGTTGTACCTGATCCCCCTCTGAGCAATGCAACGTCAACTGGAGCAGCCTGTGCCTGCAGGTTGGTCCAGAAGATCCCAGACGTGGTGGTCTTCCAGGTAAGCTGCAAAATCTGCCCCTTTTCCTTGGGTTTTGACAAGAGAGAGAAAATACAAGAGTAGTGATTGGCAGGAGGCAAACTGCTGCTGGGTAAGAGTTTAGGTCATTGTCTCTTTTAATTTCACAATCACTAGCTATGTCAGTGAGTTTAAATATGAGCAATGGTGTTGCTCAGTATTGTCAAGGGCATGCAGAGCCCCAGCCTGGTATCTAAATGAAATCCACTGAAAAATGACTAAACGGGATTAGCACAACCTGAGTGCAGATACAGCACACACACTCATGAATCATCCTACACCTATGTGCAGAGGTGCAACAGACCCCATCAGAGACAGCAGAAGAAACTGATGTCAGTGTAACAGGATTAAACCCTCCCTCCAAGCAGGGTAGCTTGTACTACTGCAGCCCCTGTGAAGGCAAACACAGCCTGTAAGGATGCTCCCACCCGGGCAGCCACCTCCAAACAACCAAGCAGCCTGGGGTTCATGGCAGGTGGCTGACCCTCCTTCCAATCTCCCCTGTTGTAGCCGCTTTGCTGAGGCTCAGCAGGGTCCTGCACCTCAGAGCAATCATGCACGTGTGGCTGAAATCCCCCCCTGTGATAATGCCTGGAAGCCAAGGAGGGAGGAAGGAAGCGGTCTGGGTCCTGCTGCAGGCAGCTGCCTGCAATGTGGTTCCCTCAGGCTGCAGGCAAGGAGCTGGTGCTGGCAGAGCCGTTCACACCAAAGCAAGGCTTCCTCCCGGGGAAGGCCCCGAATTGTACCATTTGTTTCCCTTTTCGATCTGACAGAGCAGAGACAGATTTTATTGAGCTGCTGAGCAGCTCTTGAGGCCTGTCTGCTCACTGAGGCTTTTCTGAGAGCGTGTATGGAGAGCTTTATTGGATCAGGGGATAATTCAGTGTCCATTATCCACAGCATATCCGTTCTCATTAACCTGCCCTCACAGCCTGTTTCCTGCCCTGCCACCCATGGGTGCTGGAGGGATGGGAGTGGAGGGAGCACCTTGTCCGGCTGTTCACTTGCAGTAGGACCCCAAGGAGCACAGTGCTCATGGGGCATGGGGCAGGAGCGTGTGGCTGGATCACCTTAGTGGCAACAGAGCTCTCTTTTAGGGGTAGAAGGGGACCTCAATGGGATCTGTCAGCCCACCCCCAAATGCCGCTCATCGTGTGGAGGGAGCATCAAAGATGACAAGAAGAGCTTCTACCACTTCATTAGCGATAAAGGTGAAATGGAGAAAATACAGGCCCACTGCTGAGCAGCGAACATGATTTAGTGACACAGGGCACTGGTAAGACTCAGGTACTCAATGCCCTCTCCATCTCAGTCGTCATCAACAAGGTCTCCCAGGCCCCTGGGCTCAGAGGAAAGCTACCAGCAAGCAGACAGGCATTGACTCAGATATTGCCTGAGAGATGTTGCTCTCTTCAAGTCCATCAGCCCAACAGCTGCATCCCAGAGTACCAAGAGACCTGGCCCATGTCCATGCAAGGCCACGCTCTAGCACCTTCAGAAGACTGTTGAGGCCCAGGTATTTCCCAGACAATTAAAGAAAGGCAAATGTGAGGCCTGACCATACCCATAGGAAGATCATCAGGAAAGGGAACTGAGAACTGCATCACTGTGTGGGGCAGGAGGGGAGGAGACAACAGGCATGAACTGAAACAAGAGGGACTCAGAATAGATGTGAGGGGAAAAAACATCCCTGTGAGGACAGCCAATTGATAGATCAAGCAGCTCCTGAGGCTGCCCAGGCTCCACCATGAGGGATCTGAGTCCTGAGCAGCCTCATCTGGCCTGGGGCTGACCCTACTTTGAGCCTCCCAGGGTCCTGGCCAGCCTGAATGATGCTGCCATCCCATGCTGAGCTGGATTGCACAGCAACAGTAGGAAATTAAAAATACAGAAATAGAATCCTGCTGTTGACACAAATAGCCCAATTCTCCAGACTGCTTTCGCTCTGTCTGCTCTGGCTTGATGCAGGAAGCCAGACTAGCTCTCAGCCAGGGCAGCAGTACAGATCTGTTCTCACTACTCTTTTGCCAGTCTGAAGGCTTGAGGCTGCTGCTGCTAAGTAGTCAGATGAGTACAAAGCAACTGCAGAGGCTGGGTGCTTCTGTGAGGATGCAGTCATCATCATCTCCACTCCTTTTCCCAGGTCCCTTTCTCTCCCTTTTTCTCATTGCTCCTTCAGTAAAAACCCAAACAAGAAAGCAAGCCCCCAGGACTCTGTATAGCCTTTGTGTCGCACCTCTCCCTGTCCCTCTACATTCCCTAAACTTAGAGGGACTTCTACCAGGCCATAGTCCCTCTCATGAGGGGGGATAACAGCAGTGCCCTACAGTAAGCACAATTGAGCAGCCTAAAGATATTAAAGCTCCTTTCACCCTCCTTCCTAACTGCTGCTGAGGCTAAGTGCATCTCAGCAAGCCATCAGGGGCAGGAACCTCATCGCAAGCATCCCTGGCCAGGTTTACATTTTGGAGGGAAAGCTGCAGCAACATCATGTTTAGAAAAGAAGCTTGAACTCCGGATCTAAGTGCTCATGGAAGCTATTGTCATCTTCAGCTGCTGCAGATTTGTTCCTGGGATGGTGGCTGCACCGGCAGCTGACACAGACCTGAGAATCAATCAAAAGTAATTGAAACAGAAGAGGCTCAGCAATCAACCTATTAGGTTGCTGGAGCCAGAAAAATGCTGCAATGAGGAGCCACAGGGAGGGGAACCGGCTTCCCTTCCGAAAACTTAATGTGAGGAAGAAGCTTTGGCTGCGCTGTTGTTTCTTACCAGAAGAATGAAAATCTGTGGGATTCTTTCTGTATATTTTCATCCCCTTTAATGGGAAGGGGAGAAAGGAAAGAAACCATTAGAACTTTAGCTGTAAAAAATGCCATAGAATCATAGAATGGTTAATCTCATTCTCTTTTCTTTCCCTCATTCCCCTTCTATATGCAATAAAATGATTGCTTGCTCTCAGTTGTCTGCTGTGGCAGCAGTTGGAGTGGCCTTTGTTTTTCTTCACTTCACTGCTCCTCACCAGAGGACTTCGCTGGCTGCAGCAAGCTATTAAGTTGGTTTCTGGCTCTCTTCTGTCAGAGCGGGAGTTGCTGCCAGAGTCCGGTTATTTCCAAATGCCAGCATGAATCGGTTCCTGTAAAGCCAGACCTCAGAGCCATCCACAAGAGCATGAGCTGAAGTGTGAGGGGCTTGCCAGTCTCCACCAGTTAACAGTGCGTGCCCCTCCACCATTCCTCATCCAGGTCTCACACACTTCTGGCAGGTGCCCCAAGGGGATTTACAGGGGTGAGCTTAAATATTTCATCTAAATCATTAGAGCAAAAAAGAGAAATTAAACGTGATCTTTAAAAGGGAGGAGGAAAGCTTTAACCACGTGCATTCGCGATAAGGCAAAGAGAAAAAGTAGCACTGAGAATTCAGATTTGGAACGGACTGCGGTGCATGCCAGTAAGGACCAGCCTTCCCTGAGAGCTGAAGTCTGAAGGGCCACCCAGCTCTCTTCTACACAGGTAGTGTGCTGAGCTGATTTACTTTGGTTGTAGAGGATGTGCTGACTTGACCCTCATACCAGAGACTCTTGTTGACTCTGAATTCTGCGTAGCACATCCTTGACTGTATGCGGCTATGAAACATAATAACCCCTGTTATTTTCTGGATGAGCCCTCCCCGCACATCAATTTCTAATTAATTGGAAGCGAATGAGAACAATTTCCCCTTTCTCCTCACCTAGACAACATAGCATGGCAGGGAGAGGGGGTAGGTTTAATATTATGTTTGAGGCTTGTACCTTGACCTGCACGGTGGGAACGAACTAGCTGACAGAGGGGTTTTAGCTTCAGTTCTGGGGAGATTAAAGCAGTTCTGCCTTATTTGCACTGTCTGTGGAGAACCTGTATACGTGATGTTATACACGCTGCTGGCAGTCCTCTACACCAGGGACTTTTCCATAGGCTGGGCAGACTGTGAGAGGGCACTTAGAACAGTGGGGTTTACTTGGGGGATTCTACCTGACAGTGGTTGTATAGAGTCAGAGGGAAACATGCCCTGGCCTCTACAAAGCAGTGCTCCAACTTTTATGAGTACTTACTGCCCTTTGAGGGTACCACCTGCCAAACTGCAGGCTTGGGGACCTTAGCAATTCACACCTGCATCCAGTCAGTGTCTGTGCACAAGCGCTGTCCAGATTCACCTGTGTGAAATCTGTGTGAAAGATGTGCTCTCCCTCTGAGCTCGAGCAGTAACACTCTGAACATATCTTAAGAAACCCTGTTGCTTTCATGAGAGGTTTACATGAAATAGCAGGGGAAGGGTGTGTGAGAATGTAGAGGCTGAAATTGTGTCCTGACACTGATAAGAGAAAAACATCAATTTTTCCCCACAAACCACCCCTATACCAGTGCTTGATGCAAATATTACCCTCCTAGGGAGCAAAGATGATGATGCCATGCACTATTCAGGAGGAATGCTGGAGTAATATGGGAGCTCAGAACTGCAGAAGAGCTGTATCCTAAAGCAAGCCTCTCGTGAAAATACTGAGCCATCAGAAATGTGATGCTCTTCTGCCATCGCCTGCAAACAGCATCTGAAAGAGGGGTGATCAGACCATGGTTGGAGTTGGGACCATCAGAATCTAGTTCTGATATGTCCCTCATGTGCACTGGGGAGCATTTAACAGGGCTCATGTTCAGCGGTTCTTAACATTTGTCACTCAAGGACCTTCAAATGCACCCTGAGTACTTAAATCCTCTGAAAAATGATATTTAACCTCCTGAAAACAGTAAGAAGAGGAATCAAGGTTAGTATTTGTAATGTGCTTTTGAAAAGGACTGAGTATTACTTTGACTTCTTCATTATTTCATGCAGTAGAAAGCTGGAGGATAAAGAGATGAACAGCAACATTGAATTAATATTAGTACTGGGAGTGTTGTTGGGTCATTTCTGGGTTTTTTTATGGGTACCTTTATCAAATAAATGGATGGATTATATGCACCATGAAGGAATAATTCTGGACAGGTGATGTTTATTCCATCAAACGGACACTAGCAACGGACATGCCAAGTCCCCTAAACTTTCAGGATTAGCAATGAGTGACCTAATATCTCCTCCCACCACTGGTGCCTAACACTTTACAGAAATTTATGCACAGAATGTGACAACTTGTCATGAAATACTCAACTTCA
Source organism: Amazona ochrocephala (assembly GCA_039720435.1). NCBI lineage: Eukaryota > Metazoa > Chordata > Aves > Psittaciformes > Psittacidae > Amazona > Amazona ochrocephala. Next base: position 92,277,504 of record CM077877.1, read on the forward strand.
TGTATCCCATTTTCCTGTAGAATTCTCCGCATAATATATAAACAGAAGGGGGTGGGGTAAATCTCTCTGAAAGCTCCTGCCAACTCACATCTATTTCATTATTTCCTTTTGAAAAGAAACCTATTCCAGATGGCTTATCATTGGAACTTTTTACATCGCTTACGTTACGAAAAACTGGGGGAAAAAAAACCACATAAGGTCAGTTCTATCACAGCCTGGATATCATCCTCAGAACGTTCCATACTGAACCTGGGCCTGTAGATGCATGTTCACCGCAGGAACCAGCGGACTGCCCCCAGTCAATACAGCCAGCCACCAGATATTGCTGATGAGGCAGGATTTGGGCCAGCCTGTGACTGGCAAACTGTTTCCCTGTCCTCAAAGGTCTTACTCTTCCCAGGGCTTGGGTACTTACTGTACCATGTGAGCTAAAACACTCAGGTCGATGCCAGCAAGGTCATCCTCGCTGTGACCTGGGCAAGCAGTCCACGTTTCTATCAAGGCTCCCATGACACTCCACAATTAATATAGGGAACAGGAGCTGCAGTGTGTCCCCCCGAACTGCTGTGTCGGGACTGCAGCCGGGCAGACAGCCAGCACACTGAGGGATGTTTTAAGCATGGCCTCTGAGACAAACCTCTGCTTTCAATAAAGTGCCACAGGATTTTTAATGCCCATGCAGAGCAGGCAGCTGTTACCCAGAGGACATTCTCCACCCTAAAATTACATGGAAATTATTTGCCTCTGAAGCTATGTTTAGCCTACAGAGATTCAAACATATAATTCTAGGATATCTAGTTATTTGATTAAAATGCTAATATAGCCACCTAACTGCTAATGCTGCCAACAAACTGGGCTCCCTAGGGCAGCGCTGCATGTTTGCTTTTCGTGTCTCACTCTCAGCCAGAGTCTCACCCTGAATGGGGGAATCATGATCACTGCTTTAATCCCAGGGGTTCAACCTCCCCAGTGCAGTGACTTGGAAGAGCAGCCAGCTCACAGGCTAGAGAGGATGCATGGAAATTTGCCCACTGCTTCATTCCAGGCAGTTTCCCTCTCCCACTACGGGCTTCTGAGGAGCAGCAGTTGTGGTGGACTCCTGAGGAAGGGATGCCTGCAGGGGCATGCCCTTACTACTGGGAAATTGAAGTTTTTCAAAAGGAGCAGCTCAGTATGAGCATGGGTGCCACGAGCTTCCCCCAGAACTTTTCTTAATCGCCTTTTGCTCACTGTCACTACGAGGACTGGGAATTGTGCCTTCAGCATTTTCCCTGTGAAGGATAGCTCTGATTTGATCCAAAACTAGCTCTGTCCAACATGATCTAAAACTCTTAGTTTGGCAGAGTTAATTACTTCCACTCAAAATCAGGTACCAAGATGCTGAAAACCAGTATTAAGTATGAAGGAACTCACTGCGCACCATTTTAAGCTCCTGACCCTACATCCTTTTCCTACCTCAGGGTCCCAGCAAAGAACTGCACCCCAGCAATAGTATGTGATTTTATAATAAATAGATCTAAATCCTTCTTCCAACAGTTCCTGGGGTTTGCCACAGCTGCTATTCATTTTTTAATAGCCCTTTTGTTGAGAGGGTGCAGAGACGATGACAATCCTGATGGTGCCAGTCCTAGGGTTGACAGGGACTGAGCATGAGGCTAGCAATGCTTTGCACTTCACAATGTCTGTGTCCATGTCTGTATACACTGCCTCATTGCTGGCTCCACAGGAATCAGGAGAGAGTCTGAGGGTACTTCTTCAGAACAGGGAGGGGAAGGACGAGTGTACATGCCTGATTAGTTACAGGCAATTAAGCACGTCTAGCTCCCCCTTGCCTCTCATCCCTAACCTCCAGCCAGTGGAACAGCTTGCGTCACAGAAATCCAGAACAGCCATCTCCTGATGCATGAACCCTGTATCCCCTCACCTTTATAATATGAAATCCTTCATCCCCTGGGCATCGAGGCATTTACACCCACTGTGCAGAGAAAAGTGAAACATCTCTGGACTGTAAGGACGGAGAGCACCCCTTCCCTGCTGACCAGTCCTGCCTTCCATCATGGGGCAACATCCGCTAACCCGTCCCTGAGGGCTGCTGTGGCTCATCTTGAACCAGAGCAGAGGCGGCTTTCAGAGACACAGGGTAGCAGGAAACCTCCGTCACCCCTGGGCTTCCCTGGCTTCACACTGTTGTGACCCAGGGCATTTCCCCTACAGAAACATTCTGTCGTGACCTAATTTTGAAACTGCTTTTGCTCCAGCACCCGTCCTCCCTGATGGTTTTCTTGACGAAGGGCGGCACAGCCTCAGGGGGGTCTCCCGTAACTGTCCTGAGTTGGGAAGGATCAGGCTGCTTGTCCTCCTCCTCGTGTCCTCTCCACAGGACTGCCATGTCACCTCCCAGGACCCTGCCATCCCCTCCCTCCCGGGGTTTCCAGTACTGCGGCCAAGCTCCCCAACAGAAGTCTCAGCAGGGCTGGGTATCATCCTCACCCACGCTCCCCATCCTGCTGCTTCTGCCACTTCCACCTCCAGGGAACAGGCTCTAGACTGCTCCTGCCAGCGAGGAACGCAGCCTCTTGCTGTTTAAGGAAAGGAGTGGGTGGGGAGAGAGTCCCTTGAGCTAAGAAGAGAGGCAGAATCTGCAGTTAGAGCTGCAAAGGCAGTTTCTCCCCAGTGCATTCGTCCCTTCCCAGCCACAGTCACGGCCTTTTCCCCAGAATATGTCTGACTTTGCTGCGTTAGACCCTTCCTACCTGACACTCACACATCACCTGATCCATTAACACTGACAGAGGAAAAGGAAAGGGGTCCAGTGCTCCACTGGCATTGCCCACCACCTGCTCTGTCCACTGAGCACCTGGGCATGCTTTCACACTCCAAAATAAAGTCTGTAGAAGGTCTGGAGAAGCGGGTCATGGATCAGCCTCCCCCTGCAACTCCCTGGGCTACTTTCTGCATCAGGAGCCCTCCCTCGTCTGCCAGACATTGCCATGCATCGCAGATGATATTTGTCTCTCCAGCTGCCACTGTTCCTACTACTGCTGAAGCTGTAGTGAGAGCTTGTGAGGACAGTGCTTATTTCATTACACCCTCTACCTCTGCTGAGCAGGGTACAGGTCCATGGATAGAAAAGCCAGAAGAAAAACATCCATAGGATTAGCCTTACTACAGCATGTAACTGTGTTTGAACATGGTCACCATCATAAAATCACTACAACTGGACACATCTTAGCTGCAAGTGCAGGCAAGAGCAGATCAGGGTCAATTTTAACACCTCTGTTGCCAAGTGTCATCATTTTACCAATGACTTTGTGATACACAATACTTTGTAAATCTCATGTTCCAAGATTTGGGTTACGTGAGAATCTCACCTTGGTCTCTTTTCCAAATACACTTCTTTGTGCCTTCTCTTTGTCTCCCTCATACAGCTTCCTGACTTTGTGAACCTCAAAGTTCCAAAAAACAGACAGACACCCTCTTCCTCACTGAGATTTTTTATCTCATGACCAAGGGAGCAGCTGGTTTTACAGCAGTTGGACTCGGCAGTACTAAGAGCACAGCAACTCAGATACAGACAATAGGTAAACTTCCAAAATGCCTGTTCCTTGCTGGCTCTCTCCCAAAAGCCATGTGTAATGCTGTGTCAAATAGTGCAGCAAACACAATGGAGTTCAGATGTGAGAAAATATTGAAGTGAAGGCTTTTAGCACAAGGAAGAGGGTTAAAAAGGAGAGTTTAGGAGCTGAAAGCATTCTCACCTTTTTCTGAGGTCTCTCTTTGTGCCCAGCATCTCACGTCATGGCCCAGATCTACCTCACGCAGCCCAACCCTTCTGTCCTGCCCTCCCTGCATGTCTTTTTAGCCATCTGCTCTTAGTTACTTTTGCTCAGAATGAAACCGAGTTTTATTCCAAGTTACGTGCTGTCAATCCAAAGCATCGGCTCACTCTGTTCAACTACTGGCACGGGGTACTTTAGAAACTATTTACATAAAGGGGTACTAGGCTGTTATTTGATACAGGGGCCAGAGTAGAGGATATGGTCTAGATTTGACCAAGACAGAGTTTAAAAGCGGCCTGGATAAATGGAGTTTCACTGTAGAGTTGACAGGTTTAGAGGTCAGCTTTTGCAGAAAAATCAGATGAGAGAGTACTGATCCAACTAGGTAATTCCTGCAAAAAGCAGGCTTACTTGTCAAAAACTGAATTGATCTGGCTTGTACAGCGTTAAAGCCAAAGAATAAATAATAAACAGCACCTCCATTTGTCACATAGTAAAAAGAACAAAAGTGCACAACTGGGAAAACGTAATTTGGGGAAAAGTCCAGTACGGAAAAAAATAAGGCAGAGTTGTACTAGCAAAATAAAATCAACCTTTGATTTATTAGTGACTATTGTGTGCTCTGTGCAGTATTTCTTTATTCAAATAAAGCCCTGCTCAAATTCCTCTGAGATGACTGCTCAGCAACATTTAGCACATTGCAAGGAAGGGCTTGAGGGTCATGAGTTCAAGAAAGGACTTGTATTCCTCTGCCCTCCAGCCACCTGATCTGAGCTGTAGACATGACTTATTCAGCTGTGTGATGCTGCTGGTGGGAGGGAATAGTCTGCCTTGTGCATTAGCGTCTCCTGTAAATTATCTTAGGAACAAGACTGATATAGCTACAGACTGAAGCAGTGTTTCAGCTGTCCTATGCTGGAAGGAAGCTGCAGCTGATGACAAGAAAGGGAAAGAAGCAAGGAGGAGAGAAAAATGTGATTTTGGAGTGCAGGGTATGATAATCTTAACTGCATTATTTGCACAGGCCGAACAGCAATAAAACACAAATGTGTTGGTATAGCTTTATCTCCTCTGGCTCAAAGCAATGCAGGAAGATCTGCTAGGTTTCCCAATGCCACTTTTTCCCCCCGTTTTGTTATTAGCCTCCTACATTTTCTCTGTCTTTAATGGTAAATTGCTTTCCAATCAGCGTGATGTGACAAGGCTAACTAGAAGCAGCAGAGCCTATACAGTGCAGGACCCTGGCAGACAGCAGTGACTCCCATTCACAGCAGTGACACCTCCGTGTTATTTTCCTTACCTTTCCTGACCCTGTGAGATCAGGGGGCCCTGACCACAGTGCTCAGGCAGTGAAAAAAACACAAATCCTGCTGGACTTGCAGCTGGGGGAGAAACAACCTCGGGAGCCGGGAAAGGAGCTGTCAGCCTTCATTATTAATATCCAGCTGTTAATATTTAATGTCATAAAACCGCGGCTCCCTCCGCAGCCTAGTCATCAGACATGCAGGGGTCACACCAGCCAAAATCCTTTAGACAGACAATTCAGTGTCCCTGGGCTTTAGCTTCATGCTAGGACTGCTAAAGGTGTTCTGGATGCGTTTGAGATGAAATGCTAGAAGCTTTAATAAAGCCGGAGATTAAAAACAAAAAAGAAGAAAGAAAGAAAAAAAGGGGAAAAGATGTGGTTATATTTCTGCCTTCCCAGCCAGCTCTGCTCTTCAGTGCTGACCCCATCCACTAAGCCAAAGGGCACCTGCAGCTGGCAAAAAAATTAACAGTACTGGCCAAAGCAAGAGTGAGTGTTAGAACAGCACAGACATCACCCACCACTGCAGCCAAATCTGTAGGTCCAAATCACTGCCCTAGGCTTGGTGTCCTGGCATGGAACAAAGGTTTGAATATGAGATGAAGAGAGGGCCAGGATTTAAATCCTTTAGACTATTGAAACTAGATGATGCTACGTTGGGAAAAAGACCATCTAGTCCATCCCAGTCTGTGTTGCCGAGCATCGTGGCACACACTGAAGAGAGCAAGGCAAAGCACGCCAGGAAATGCTATTGAAAGTCTGATATCGGAGCAGATGAAGGGATGGAGAGGGGGCCTCTATCTCAGAGGGCAGGCAAGGGACGCTTTGGTGGCTGTTTTCAGAGCCTCCATCCTCACAGCTCCGCAGAAGGGTCAAACACCAGTGCTGCTGGCAGGCGGTTTGCTCTCAGCGGGAGCGGGAGCGGGAGCGCGTCACCTCTGCTGGCGCGGAGCCGCGGCTCCTGCTCCCCCCTGCAATCGCGGGCTCTCCCTGCTAGCGGTTCCGCCTGCTCTGCCAGCGCTGCCACTAACGCTGCCTCGCAGTATTAATTTTTAAAGACTCCTTCCTCCTCCCGGGCATGGATTCAGAGACAGCTCCAGAAGCCCACACGCACATACCCGCGCAGCGCGGCAGCCAAGCACGTCAAGCGAGGCTTTAAGGGAAAATGGGGGAATAAAAAGCACAGCCAGAATGTTTTTGGCACACAGCGCAAAGTTAAGCGTGGCGCCCTATGGTACATCTGCTATTCCTTGGCCTGCCCCGGTTTTTCTGTTTCCACCTGTAAGCCCAAGATTGATTTCTTAATTTTTCCCTTTTGCAGGGTGGCGTAGTCAGAGGGGCTGGAGCTCCCCAGGCAACAAAGAAACATAAGTAATGAGAATCCTTCAAGTATGTTAGTCCACATGACATGAAGACAGCTGAGACTGTCCGCAAAGAATCGGTCAGATCCAGCAGAGCTCATTAGCTCTGGCTTGGGGCTACTTCTGCCAAACCCGGGGTCGCACCTGGTCCAAGGTGTCCCTGAGCTGCGATCTGGGCTCCAGGCCACCGCATCAGCCAAGCGTCAGCCTTTGCTGGCACTGTGGATCAATATAGCACAGCCCCTCAGCTAGGTGAAGTGCTGCAGAGCGCTGCAGAGCACGATGCAGAGATGCATAAGTGGTTCTTCAGGAAATAACCTGAATGTAGCAGTGCCCGTACTGAGATGGAGCTATTAAACCTGGGTGGACTTCTGCAGTGCCCTCAGGTGCCTCTATCCTCCAGTCCCAACTTGTGTTTTCGGGAACCCAGTGCAGAGACACCCCAATGGCCTTGACATCTTGGGTTTGCAGGGATTTATTGCAGACTCAGCACCCTGGGGTCACACAGGATCCAGGCCATTTTGGTCTGGGAGCAGATAACTGTCCTCATAGCACTCTGCCAGAGTCCAGCTCAGGCTGTTAGGCACAAGGGCAATGCCAGCTTTGAACCCTTGCTGTGAATAATCTACAACCCAATTAAACTGCCTACAGACGGTGAGCAACTGACTGCAAGCAGATACAAAAACGGGGTTGTAATGGCTAGTGGTCAGATGTGACAAGCAGGATCAGGCAAATCTCCCCTTCCACCACACTCAGTCACAGTAAAAGTGAGTATTTACAGACAGCATCTCCATTTCTATGGCTAACCGTAACTTCGGACAACTCTTGCAAACTAGGACAACAAGTGAGCTCCAGCAGTTAATTATAGTAAATATTTACATAACAGCTGGGCCCTTCAAATTTAGAAGGAATAGTCAATGCAAGGACATGCCCTTTAACCATCCCATTTTATTACGCAAACCACGAGGGAGCCCAGCACACTAAGATTTGCAAATGAAGTGTTTGATATTGGCTGAGACATTAAACTACTTACCCAGCGCTATAAAATGCATAGGTGCAGTACATCATTCTTTTTGCAGAAATGTAGACTCCTTTTACTTTAGTTAACTCTTCCTCTGCACTTAATGTTGTATGTGTTGCAAAGAAACCCAGTACCTAACCCTGAATAGACCTGGAGCCACTGCTTAGCAGTCTGACTGAAAATAAAACTGTTTTCCCTCTTGCTGTTACTAAATTTGGCATCACTTATGTAGATTCTATTGATGTGTCTAATCTACTTAACATCCTCGATGTTCTCCTATTAGCTGGTTGCTTGGGAATTTGCCTTACATGAAGGATTCTGCTTCTGTGCCCCATCCCCTCCTCACTCCACAGATGCATCGTGCAATCAAACCAGGTTCCACAAATGGGGCAATATTTTATCATCGAAAATGAGTCCTGTAATAGCAAATGCTGTGGATGCTGGGACTGAAGGTGCCACATGATTTCTATCCAGGACATAGTTTTAAACGGAGCACTGTCTAAGTTTGGGAATCCAATGGAGTCACAAGCACCCTCAGCTGGCAGGATTCAGATGAATCTTGGGTAAGGTGAGCTACACCAGGAGCAAGATGAGACGCTGGTGACTCTCAGTTGTGAGGAGACACCAACTGTGGCCAATGGATGGAGTGACTCCAGAAATACATGAAGATAAAGCACAGTGAGTTGATTATCAGTGTGGAAGAAAAAGGAGTGGAATGAAACACAAAAAATCCCAGAAGACATTTCCTTTTCTCCACTACAAAAAAAAAAAACCTGCATTCCCAGCTGCACAAATCTAGTATGGGAAGAGATTGCCCATGGTTGCATTAGACATAGTTTTAGGTGGTCCATAAAAGAGCTCTTCTTACTGAAATGTTATCCCAGGTAGTATTTACTGCTCTACGACTTCCTTTCCAGAGGATTTTTGTGTTACCTTGGGGAGGAAAATGCTGAAAGGTATCATAAGTCAAGGTGCCAAAGAGTGCAGTGTAAAATTAGCTGAGAAGAGAGCATGAAGCAGCCCAAGAAATGGTGAAGTTTAGCCAAGGGACAACCACTGCAAAACCAGGAACCCAAAGCAGTTACTGAATGGGGGTTTTGCATGCATCAGAAACTTTCTGCCAGGCTGGCTGATTTATGTGACTGAGAAGGAGCAGATGAACCCTCCCTCCTGAGCTTGCTCATAACATTATGGGGTAGGCTAAGAGGGTTACTCAATGTGATTACTGCCGCTGCTGTTGTTTGTTTACTAATGCACCTGTACCAGAGACCGTGACTGATCCTGGGAGTCTTGCTGTGCTATGTACACAGGATGCAGAGCAAGGAAGAGTCCAAGAGCTTTCCAGGTGCTCCCTTTCCCCAGAAGCAAAGTTCCCAAAGCTGTCCCCAGGGACACAGATCACCTTTGCACTGCCATGTTAGCCACTTATTATTTCCCAGCATAAATATGTTTTATAGAGAAATTAAGTCTGCAATTCCGAAAAGGGAGTGCTTTCACACACCCGCTTCTGGTCTGTAAAGGCCCATGATTTGGCATCTCCTGTTAGAGTATGAAATTATGACACCAGAATTGACTTTAGGAGTTTCTGATGCTTCCTTGGATGATTGCTCCTATAACTTATAGAGACAGGAGAGCGTTTGTATTCTACTGAGCACATAAATTAATATCCATACAGGAAAACGATGTGGAGAGAGCAGGACTGGGGCAGGGATGAGTTTCCTACAGTGTGTAACGCCAAATGAGGGCTTGCCAGCGGCGGTTTCTGTCATATTTGGAGTGTTGTGGTGAGAGCCTGCAAGTGTAATGAAGTAAAATAAAAACATTTTGTACTTGACTTTCTAAAGCAGCTGAGGAATTTACCGTCTTTTCCATCATCGCACCATTTTGTGGGGGGAGGGAAGTACTACAGAATAAATATAGAATTTGATTCTTGCTGGTAGATACAAACCAGATTTTCATATTTTCACATGTGCTCTCTATACTTTATACCATAAGCTGGGCAGGTTATTTTGCAGACTAAAGAACAGATGTAAAGGTATCAGAGTCTGGCTTTCTAATGCATAAGATGTTAGGTTCTGCAGTTCGTGCTTGCTAAAAGTTTTATTTTAGTCTGTCATGGTGGAGATGAAATTATTTGGTTTTGCTCTTTCCCTACATTTTTAACAGCATATTCTCTCTGTTGAAAATAAATTAGAACAAAATAGACCACAGAATACCCCATCCCCTGCACAACTCGTGAATCTCAAAACTTGTTAAGTCCATGTCAGCAAAGCTTTAACAGCAGAGGAGGTGAAAACCCTGGCTCCGCTGAAGTCAATGGGAAGCTTTCAATGGGGGACAGGCAACAGGGGAGCTAGATTTCACCACATCCTCTCGCACCATCTTACATTAGAAACAGCAAACAGGATGTTCTTGTTTTTCTCACCTGTGACCCAAGTCTTTTTAGAATTTAGAATAAAATCTTATAGGTGCATCATCAAAGAGTTGGAGACACAAATGAAACTTTGGCCTCCTCCTGCCCCTACACACTGGTGGTGAAATTGTAATGCTGCATGAGCAGTGACAGCAGGTAAGATGCTCCCATCAGCGCGAGATGGGAGCCTGCAGGATGCCACTGCCGTTAGGAGCAAAGGTAGAGCTACATGACATGCACTGATGGCTGGACCAGATGGAGGCTTTGGACTCCACTGCAACATTCGAGTTCTCCCCAGAGCTGATGGCAAAGTCATATGCCAGTTTGTTAGTCTGGAGAGCTCAAAACGATCCTGAGAAAAGCCATTATTCCACATAAATTGTCTGTAGCTGATGGATGGCAGGAGCCTCAACTATAAAAATCTTAGCCAGAAACATGATAAATAGTTGCATCCTGTTAAAAATAGGCAGCAGAACAGCACTCACATACATTGGCTGAGTAGGAATGCCAGTCAATGACTGAACTGCCAAGGCATTCTGGCGCTCAGCTTCAGAACAGGATTTTGGGCTGTTCTTGAAAGTGAACAACCTCTGTAGTAACCTGGTTTTCAGTCCACACTGAGTTTCCTCTGGATGCCTTAGGAGCTGGCAAAAGCAAGCCCAGAGTAATGTTTTGGTTGACTCTGGTTCTTATATACAGCAGGTACTGAAGCCAACTTCTCCTGGCCAAGCCCAAGCTTTTCCCTATGGGCATCATTTCAATTTGTTTGCTTTACCACCAAATCCTTATTTTGTGTAAAGTATTCAAGGAGAAAAGTTGCCTCCCTGCCTCCTCCACCAGCATTTCTGCGTTTACTGTAGCAGTAGCACATTTGCATGGCGCCTGCTGCATTGGAGGCCCAGACTCCCATAGTGCAGGTAATAAACAAATATTACTGTGAGCTCTCTGGAGGAATTCTCTCCCTCATAAGAACATGTATAAAATACCAGTCACTAAGATTGCAGACAGAACATCAAAACTTTTTTAAAAGATCTATCGACACTTAAAACTGCAAACTAAGTATCTTGGTCACATGTGGTTTGCTCTATACAAAGAGGAACTAAGGAAACTTTCCAAATTTGGGTCATATACCCCAAAACTTCCTTCCTGTGACACTTAAAATTGTATCTCACCATGGAATTTCCACTGTAGCATCCCAAATCTCTCCCAAGCCCATAGTCTACAGCCTACTATAGCTTCAGATCTCTTCCATGTTCCTTAAATACTCAAACTAGGTCATCTTTTCATCTCCGCAGTGCCCTCCTCCTGTACTCTGTGACTCCTACCATGCCCACATATGCCCTCACACCACTCTTCCAGCTTTTCAGCTTGGCAAGAGACAGTACATGCTGTGAATCAACCAGGAATATGTAGATTTGGACTGGGGAGCTGTCAGATGCAAAGAGCATGGGTAACATTTTCTCTCCAGCTTTTCTTTGGTGGGAGTTCTAATTGGTGTCTTTCTGCTCTAAGTGCTGACATCAGCACTGCTGTCTGCCAAATTTGATTCCATACTGACCAGTGGAGCTCAAAACCTCATAGTTGGGGACTAAGAGATAAACGGTGTGTTCATGTAACTTTTGTGACCCTAGGAAAAGAGCCTGAAAGCAGGAATATTAACTATGTGCTGTTATCATGTTTACAGAGAGCTTTCTTGCTAATGTTCTTATTGAACTTTCCCCTGAAACTCTGAACAACTCAGTGCTAAGCACTGTATAAACAGAACTGTTGGAACAAGTCCAGAGGAGGGCCACGAGGATGATCAGGGGACTGGAGAACCTCCAGTATGAAGATAGGATGAGAGAGTTGGGGCTGTTTAACTTGGAGAAGAGAAGGCTGAGTGGGGACCTCATAGCAGCCTTCCAGTATCTGAAGCGGGGCTATAGGGATGGTAGGGAGGGACTCTTCATTAGGGACTGTAGTGATAGGACAAGGGGTAATGGGTTCAAACTTAAACAGGGGAAGTTTAGATTGGATATGAGGAAGAAATTCTTTACTGTAAGGGTGGTGAGGCACTGGAATGGGTTGCCCAGGAAAGTTGTGAATGCTCCGTCGCTGGCGGTGTTCAAGGCTGGGTTGGACATAGCCTTGGGTGGCATGGTTTAGTGTGAGATGTCCCTGCCCATGGCAAGGGGATTGGAACTAGATGATCTTAAGGTCCTTTCCAACCCTTACTGTTCTGTGATTCTATGATTCTAAGTAAGGCATGGTCTCTACTCCAGTTAAAGAAGACAAGTAAAGTATGAAGAGCTATACTGTTCAGCTGTTAAAAATAATGACTCTTGCAAATATGAGAGCAAGGAATAAATTGCACAGAAGCATGCCACACAAACAGAAGGACGTCTTCAGGCTGGGGTCATCCTTATCTGATCAGCTGAAAATAAAGATAGATCCAAACTTGTCCTGTCCGAACCCAACCTTGAAAACATACATAGCTTGGAAAAGGCATTCACAATAGTTCAAATGCTAAATACAAAGCCCCATCCAGTAGTCAAGAGGAAATGCTAATGAAAGGGATACTTAAAACACATTCCTTGTACGCCATCAACCTCCCAACTTCAGAGTGGCGACAGAAGCAATTCCACTGTAGAGACTCACCGCTCCACTCCACTGTCTTGTTGTTAACTATCCAGCATATTTTCCTCAATATCCATGGGTTCAGGACACTCGTTGGCAGGGAGGATACTTGTCTCAAAATCCCACTTGGCCCAGACTTGGGCCTCAATGTGTACAGCCTCTCCTCATGCTGCTGTTTCACATTTCCTTAGAGCAGAGACTGGCATCTTACTCAGCTATATCTCAGGGAGATGCTGTAGCCATAAGATCACAGAGTTAGGAGCCACCTTAGCTCTAATATTTCATCAGTCTATTCAGTCATGATGGGCTTTGTTTGCGATAGCCAATAGCTTGATGGTCAGGCCACTTTGCTGGGAGAAGATCTGCCCAAATTGGGCAGGGTGACGCTCTGAAAACAGGTTTTCCATCTGTTACGAGATTGCTCTAACCAATGGGTGATAGGTGGAACTCGTCCACAAGCTCAGGAAGTAGCCAAGTGGGGAACATGGACCTCTCAGCATACCTAGCTAGGTGCCTGAATGCCTTAGTTGATTTGGGCCTTATTTTAAAACTTCGCTGCATACATGAACCAAATCAGACCAGAGTTGTTCTTCGTGAAGGCTCTGCAGATAAGCAGGACACTCAGCCGTCGCCTTCATTTTCCTTGCTGTACCAAGAAGGAGTTACTCAACTTTAAACTGTACTGATGAGGGCGTGCAAAATAGACTAAGCTCTTCCCACAGTGTCACTTTGCCATCTCATGAGGCCCTAGTATGCGTGCTTGGCTCAGTGTCAAGCCCCTAAAAGAGCTCGGGTCAGTTACAAACATCAGCAAAACATGACTGGAGAACTAGGATTCCTGGTTCGCAAAGTACTGCCATGATGCCATCCAACAAGTAGCTAGAAGTTAGCTACACACATTGCAATGAAAATGGACACGCGAAGGTGCTCCTCACAGGTTAATATGGCTTGGGTTTTGGTTTTTGGGGTTTTCTATAAGGGAAGAGGTTTTGGGTGGGTGTTACTGACCACAGTGGAGTATCAGGAAAGCAAGTCAAATAGAGAAGCAGTAAGGACTTTAGCTTTAACATCTCTTGTCTCGAATCTCAGCTTTCCAGCTATTAAATTTATGGGTAGGAAAATCTGCACTTATTTGTTTCTGGAAGTTAAAAGGAAGTCGTTATGGCTTGCATGGTATGTTTACTATTATGAAGCTGCAAACAGAGCTGCAGAACGGGCATTTAGTGGGAAATATTGTCAGCTGCCGGTCTTGGGCACTTGAGTACCCTCCATAACATGCATAACGGAATCAATTTAAACCTACTGAAATGGACATTGTCTGATAAAGTAATTCCTCTTTGAACACAAGATGGCAGCCTTAAATAAATGCAACCCCGCACAGCTTTTAATCTTACACATCATTAAATTCCTAATTTACACATTATGTTTTCATGGGCCAACCCATAACTCATTAGTGTTGAACTCATGAGTTGTAAAGACCAGCACACGAGACAAATGCTGGTTTCTTTACCCGCTTTTCTTTGGATGGAAGTTGTCTTTCAATTTGCCACAGAGGCAAACTTCAAATTCAACGTTAAGAAAGCTTTCTGATCTTGTGTGATTTATACACCCTCTACCCCAAAGAAAAACCTCTGTGATTACTGCTCTGTACCCACAGATTTTTACTGACAGAGGGTGGAGTAGGAAATGGGGAATACCAAGGTTTTTCTCCTCGTTCAAGGTACTGGAGTTCCTTGGAAGATATATCTTTCTGAGGGAGGATTTCAAACAGGCCTTGAAGTCAAAAGCAAAATGGACTACAAAAAGCACAGGGGTTTGAAATGGTCTTCCCACTTTTCCACAAAACTTAACACACAAAATGAGGTTTTGATCTCTTACCTTTCCATTCTCTTGTCTGGCTGTTGACTGAAAGAAGACAAGTGACACATGCCGTCTGAAGAGGAGGGGCTCCATAGTGCTTCAGTACGGCACTAGAAATAGCTGTACCAGAATGGGTAGCAATGGCAAGAGAAAGGCTACAGTCATTTTCTCTGCCTTGGAAATGGTGGGTCAAAAAATGTCAAGCGTAGAAGTATTTGCAAGAAACCTGGGACTGCTGCTTCAATATTGCTCCAGTATATTGCATAACTGGCTATTGGAGCAGGTCAGGCCAAGGGCCCTTTCAAGCCAGCTCTCAGTTTCGATTTCCCTGTGCAGGCGGTGGTAGCGGGAAATGTGAGTCACTATGTGGGGCCATGGAACGCAGAGCAGCAAGGCAAGGCTTGAGGCTAAGCTTGCACTTCCTGGGCTGGGCTGCAGTGTATCATGGCCACAGGGTCATCAGCCTTCAAGAACTGCTACTCTGAGCAAGATAACATCCAGCAGTCAAGGGCTCTGTGTGCACTGCTGGAACTGGGTTGAGGTTCAGAGATGGCCAGGAAAGCTGCTCATGACGAGGAGAAGTTCAGGGTCATCCCTTTCCACCACAGTTGAGAAAATGCTGGGGAAAGTCAGTACTCCTCAGGGGAATGTTCTCCTGTGCCATTGCCAGAGAAAAGCACAAACTTAAGAACAAGTGACAGTGATGAGGAGAGGAGCAATATTCCCACCTCAAGTGTAAACAGTTGCAGGATCTCCTTCCCATTCTCCAGTAAGCCAAGTGGATGCCATCTGCAACACCAGCAGAATAAATCTTGATGAAGGTCCCCATCTATTCTCTTGCTAGTTATGTCTCCAGCAGCTCGCAGTGTTTGCACCACTGGACAGCTTACAGACCCTTCAACCCTTTTGGAGAATGACAGTGCTGACACAAATCATCTGCTCAGTATCCCCCTATAGCTATCTTATTATTCTTATAGAATGGATGTCTTCACCCTCACCCAGTCCCTTTTTCTATTTGTTTTATTTCATAAGTATTTATTTTTCTCAAGGTTTCTGCATTCCTCCTTTCTCTTATCTTTTGGTGGAGGATAACAGAAAGTCTTATTCACGAGGAGCTGATGGCCATCTAAAGGGGGAAAGTCAGTAGAGAAAGACATAACAAGCAGGAAAAGTATCTTTCTACTGGTACAACTTTCTCAGTGGGACCTTCTAATGAGCTTGTGGATGATGAGGGACAGTCAGTGTGTAGCAGTGGTGGATGCTCCTATGTGGCAGATAAAGGGACTGTGCGTCTTCACAGAGAGTAAACTACCTGGGGAAGAAGGTGGGCTGGTGAGGCACAACTGAACGTAAGCATTAGTAGGTTTTGCTTTAATCTCTGGCACAGATTTTTGGTATGACTTAAAATCACACTGGGCTTCTCTATGCCATTAGTTTACTCCCAGGGGAAAAGGGTCTACATATTGAGACTTGGAGAGACTTGGAGACCCAAATTGCATTTTGTCTTTCCTCCATGTCTTCCTCTCCAGAGGTTTAATGCAACCCCCAGCAACATCTATGCAACCTCGTAAGGACGTCATTTTGAAACAATGGATTGCACAAGCATACCAGGAAAGGATGGATTCCTTTTGTGGTTAAAGCGCAGCAGGAGGCCCTCGAAGATTTAGGTTACATTCTAAGCTCTGCCCAATGGTTTGAACAAATCATTCAGTCTTTCCAAGTTTCCGGTTCCCTTTTTACAAACAGGGAACAGCATTCAACAGGGATGGCACGAATTCGCAAGACATGAAGGAGGTGAGGATTGTATTCCTAGATGCATAACAGTGAGCACTCCCCTTGGCTTGCCAACTCCCCTAGAGTCCTGGAAGCGATGGGACACGGCCTCCAGGGGTGGCAATTACAGCACAGCCAAATATTGCAGTGATGCGTGGCACAGGGCACGGCACCCCTGCTTGGCAGGGTGACTCTCCAAACAGGGCTGAGCCACACAGCAACTGCTCCGGGGCAAGGCAGTGCCCTTGCAGGCAGCCCAACCCTGCTCGGGCAGCTCTGGGCGGATGGCAGGCTCAGTGCCCACTGCCTCTGCTGCCCTCAGCACAGTGGTGGGGCTTGGTGCAACCTAACCAGCCCGTGCCCTGCCTGCCTGCACCCTGCCTCTGCCTCACACACCCTGCCTGCCCTGCCCATGCTGCCACACTGCCTGCTTACACTGCCCTGCTCCCCATGCCCTGCCTGCGGCACGGCCTATACAGACAGTGATGCTCCCCCACAGCCTTCTGTTCCCCCAAACCCCCAAGTGTCCCCCACTTCTGCACCCCTTTTCCATCACCTACTGCTGCTATGCAGCCTCCTGTGTGCCTCCTTTTCGTCACATGCAGCCTCTATCACACACAGGGCTCAGGCAATCTTTTACAGGAGGGCCAGACCCTGCAAGCCTCGCCAGAGTATAAACGAGACATGCTGCCAAAGACAGCACCTCACACCATGCAGAGGGTTCCCTCTCTTTTGGCCTCCTTTGCCTACCAGGCTTACCCACACCCTACATATACCTCTTTGTTGAAGAATATAGCCACAGACAGCTGAAGTGCTGCACACACCTGTAGATCCAGAAGCACAAACAGAGGTATGTATAATCCATCTCTTACAGGCAGGAGACTGAGTGGGAAAACAGCAAGGTGGTGGGATCAGACCATCAGTGAAGGAAGGTCTGAAAACCCAGTCAGGAACCAGCATGCTACCTTTTAGGAAATTCTATTGCACTCTCGCAACTGCATTCACCTCAGTCACAGGCCAGCTGATTTATACACAGTGTCACAAGGTCTTCAGCTGCACTCACTGCTTGCCCATACCCTGCTGACATCTACCATCCAGGCTGTTCTCAAACACTGCTATAATGGACAAATGCTGTGGCAGAAACAAATGCTCTGAATCAAATGTATCCCTCCACCAGTCATGCTCCAAGTGTGCAAACACGCAAGTCCTGGCTCTAGGGTTGTGCTGCGTATCTCCCAAGCACTCCCTACCTAATTCCGTACCAGTGTGCTTTATAGACAGTACATACTTCTGTACGTATCCCAAATACAGCCCCTATGCTTCCACGGGGGTGACTTCCCAAACTCTCTCTGTGACTCAGGTACAATGAGTACATCCACACATCCCATATGGATTTCCATTCTATCCAAATCAATAGTGTTCTACTGGAAGGGCAAGTTACATTGTGGTTGCCAAACCAGGAAACAGATCCCTTAGATCTTCATTAAAGGTAGATGCAGCCTGCTCAGAATGGAGACTCACTGCTTAGGGCTTTATTCAGCTTGTTCATTTGTCCACTTGTGTTTAACGAATTAACAAAAAAAAAGATTGTAATGTTTATTTCTATTTTTGCCACAAAACCTACATCGGGAGCCCACTGTGTCTGGTTTTGTATGAAAACAGATCAAGAGCTGACCCTCACACCGAGCATAATATATCCTAAATAAGCGGGAAGACACAACAACCAGGAAGTACTAGAGATGATGGCATTACATTACACAGAGCTATTCTGTCCTCTTCTCCTCCGTTACCACACTCATCTACTTTCAAAATCTCATATTCTTAAGAGTGCAGTGGGCTGCTTTATGCCTTCCTGCACTTCGGACACTAGAAAAAAACAGGGGTTTTTCTCTGTCACGTCGGCAGCATAATCAGCTCTGCCTTGGTTTTCTCTGGCTTCCATCTCCAGTTTCTGGCCATGAGTAGTGCCTTTGGTGAGATTCCACCTCACTTTATGCCCTTTCCATTGTCACAAAGTCAGGTCCTTGTGACAAGGTCTCTACTTCCTTACAAGTAACCTGCTGTGGTCAAGGTTGTTTTCCTTGCCCTGGTTTATTGCCTTTTAAATGTTTTAGTGTTTTCACTGTTTCTCAGGTTGAGCACATGATGTTTGTTGCACTGGTAAGAGGTTAGTACTGTGAAGCCTAGGGAGTGATATATGGATGGTTCATGCTTTCTTTTGGATTCAATTTTTCATCCTCTAGTGCTCCTTGGTGAAGGGAGAGTTTGCTGCTTGCCTAGGGAGACACCTGACATTTAGACTTCATCTTCTGTAAGAGCTTGGGCCAAAATTCTCTTCCCTGACTTTGGGAGTGGCAGGAAAGGACGCACAATGGACATGAAGGAGGGGACATTCAGGGGTGTGCGCCCTTCACATCCCAGGCTGCAGTAAGGAACCGCATAGCCCCCTGACAAAAATCAATTGATCCAATATAAACGGAGCTTTCGTTCCCCAGACAACTTGCAGTTTACCCAGCAGAAACTCCTTGCTCCTACAGTATTCCTGGGCCTTGTGGTGGAGGAGAAGAAGAGTAACTCGGGCTATAGTGTTCTGCTATAATGTCCTAACCAGGGGAGTGCCCTGCTTTCACTGCACTTGTGCACTCAAGTAGAATAAAAGGGCTGAAGAAAAGGGAAAGAATCTTCCCTTGGAATACTTTGTGCTGAGGCTCAAAGCACTGAAATGGAGATGCTCAGGGTTTCCTTTCTTCCTTTCTCTCTCTCTTTTCTTTTTTCTGGCTGAGACCTAATTTTGCATTGTCCTAACCTGATTTGGCTGCCCCTGCCCCTGGCTGTAGCTCATGTCCTGAGCCAGTAATGGTGATTTAACAGAGACGGATCTGACAGGAGCAGAAAGAACAGGGAAAGGAGACCTTTCTGAAGATAACCCGCCAGTGTAAAATAGATAGATGTGTGAATCTTCCCAACTCCAGGGACACCGGCAAGCAATGATCACTCCCTTCCAGAGCACTCGCTTTCCAAGAGCTCAGCACACACAGCTTTCAGAAGCTCTTTCCTTAGCTACTTACAGCTGGTTTGCTAGACAGGGCTAGCACCAAAAGGTGCTATAGGTATAGCTCATCTTCTCACAGCTCTTCATTCCATACTTTCTCCACTCTAACCAGCCACAGCAGTAGAGGACAGTTCTGAAGGAGAGTGCAACTCTGTGTGGCATATTGATCATGGGTCAGAGATGCCAGGAGAGGATTTTTCTGTGAATGAAAGGTGGAAAGTGTGTGTTCCCCACTTGTAAGAAACAATCATCATGTGAGTGTAGTTTGTACTGCCTGTGCCCACATCTGCACCTTCCCAGTATTCAGATCTCTGATCTGGAATGACTGATGGTCCATTAATACCTGCTGTACTGCGTTCAGCTCTGGGAATCCCAACACAAGAGGGATGTGGACCTGCTCAAGCAGGTCCAGAGGAGGGCACGAAGGTGTTCTGAGGGCTGAAGCACCTCTCATATGAAGTCAGGCTGAGAGAGCTGGGCTTGTTCAACCTGGAGAAGAGAAGGCTCTGGGGACACTTGTAGCAGCCCTCCAGTACCTGAAGGGGGTTACAAGAAGTCTGGAGAGGGACTTTTTACGCAGGCAGGTAGTGACAGGACGAGATGGAATGGCTTTGAACGGACAGAGGGGAGATTTAAATTAGATATTAGAAGAAATTATTCACTATGAGGGTAGTGAGGCACTGGCACAGGTTACCCAGAGAAGCTGTGGCTGCCTCATCCCTGGCAGTGTTCAAGGCCAGGTTGGACAGGGCTTTGAGTAATCTGGTCTAGTGGAAGGTGTCCCTGACCATGGCAAGGGGATTGGAACTGGATAATCTTTAAGGTCTCTTCCAACCCAAACTATTCTATGATTCTATGATTGATAGCTAAAAAAGCCTCCTTGGCACAGTTGCGAAAAGAGGTATAAACTTTCTGCAAGTGGCACTGTTTCATAGCTGTTGGAATAAATGCCACTTCTCTCTTTTCCCAATTTTAGATAAGGATTTTGTGTCTTCCTTGATGTGCTCATGTGAGAAAGGTTCAGTATGGTTGTGTTCTGTGGTTGCCACTGCTGGCCTCCCTGTGGATAATCGTAACTGCTTACAGAGAGTAGGTGAAGACCTTTTGCATTTGTCTTTTACTTCATCAAGTGCGACAGGCTACAAAAGTTAGACCTGCAACTTTTACACCTGTGCAAGAAGCACAGCGTTATGCTCTGTCCAGTTCTTTTTATCAGAAATTTCACAGGCAGGTTGTGTCCATGGGGTGGATACCTCATAGCGCGGAAAGGCTGGTGAGCTTTCTTTGTCATGCTTTGAAAGGAGGCCTGAATGTCCTTGGTCTGATAGAATTTAGAGTGCGTTTAATTTCCATGTCACTGAAATAAAATAGTATTTGTTTTAGAGATTTTGTGAAATACTGTTGTTGTTTTCTAGGCTGACCTTTAGAGGCTCTGTATTGCCGTGGCAGTATGTTGCTATGGGGATCACCTCACATGGGTGAGAGCACAAACCAGTACATAAAGATACACTGGGTGCTTTATGCTGCACCTATTCAATAGTGCTGTACAACTGGAAATTGCTCCCAGAAATCTGGTAGGCTGACTCATAAACACATAGGGAGTGCTCACATCAACTTAAATCTTTTTTCCCTATATTTTCCTGTATTGTTTGGTGAGAGTAACTTTTGTAAGTTAGTTACCTATTTTCAGTGGGGACATACGTTTTGCCTTCTTCTATATTCAACTTTGAGAAAACTGAGGATCAGTCCTGGAGGAGTCAGATTAAGTCAAGGGTTTAAGCTATACATATCTATAACGCAATTAAATGCTTTGTTCTTTCTTTATTTTTTCTTTTTCTTGTGTTTTGTATTTTAGCATCACCTGTACGGTAAAAGCATATCAGTGGTTAACTCCTCCTGGAGAAATCCAAATTCAGAAATACTTTGCTGTTGGACAGATGGCTGAAAGGCAATGATTAATCTACTAACCTTGGATTTAGGAGATATGGATTTGACTCCCTGCTCGCTGCAGATTTTCCATGTGACACTGATGCATAAATATCCCAGAATATGGCCACTAGCCTCTGTGCTTTAGTTCATGGACTGTAAAATAGCATCATGCTGTCTCTCAGGGCAAGGTGAGAAGAAAGAAGGCACATGTCCTCAGATGGATAATCCCAGATGCTTTACAAGGGAGGATGCAGGCCCATGGCAGCAGGCTCAGAAGATGACTGGGAGAGAACGTGAAGTGTGTGTAGGAGAGAAGGTGATTGCAAAATATTTTGCTACAGTTTTGGGGTGCTGCAGACACATATTAGAAGCCAAGGCTGTTGGATGCTGTGGGGATGAGTACCATACAAGCGCCTGGAAAAAGCAGGGCTATTTTCAGTAACCAAGACCACAACTTGTAACTGCTCATGACGACACAGATTTTTCTATAGTTTCATGTCTTGAGGGCACTTCTGTTCTGCATGGGCATAATTAGTGCCAGTGACTGTCTCCCAAGGGAGTGTCTGAATGGGAATGCAGCCATCCTGAAGGTACATTATCTTGAGAAGGTTGTCTGAAGATAACAGGCACATCCTCCTAATCCCCGCTCTCTTTCTCCTTCCCCGTATCCCACATGCAACCTCTTTTTATACACATCCAAGTACTTATCAGTTCCTCAGCTGTTCTGAAGGGCAGACCCGATATTTGCCAAAAACCTCTCTCCTTCTTTGGCACCCTACATGAAACATGAGACACACTATAGGCTAGCTATAGGCACCACATCCACTCTTCCAGTACCACCATACAACTCAAACCTGCAAGTTCTTGACAAGGAGTCTTTGCATGCTGAGCATACTTGTTAAACACATGTGATGGCCCCTCTAGTGACTAATCTATAAGTGAGAATGGTTCATATTTGTTGCTACACATGCTATCTTCAGACCTTCTTAAAATGCAGAGATGAAGGCAGACAAACCCAGGGCTCCACATAGTGCTTCACGCATCTTCCTCAAAAGCATTCTCACATCGAAACAGGGCTTCTCTCTGCCTTTTTGATTAAATATCCATCATCAAAAGTATTTATTTAAGTGAATCCAGAAACTGAGTATTCGAGCTGCTGTCTTCTGCAGTTTCCTGAGCCAATCCTGCTTCCCTACGCAATACGTCATTGCTCTGTGTTCTTTCTACTCCCAAGAAACATTCAAAGACATTGAGAACAGGCCTTAAAGGTACACATGCCTGCACATGGCTGTCTCTACACATCCTGAAGCTGCATAGGCTGAATTCTCTAGGATTTCAAGCTTGGTGGAGGAATGCATCCAGCAGACATGTCGCCAGAAGGGACTGGAAGAGGTATTGCCAGGTTGAGTGTAATAGTTGGTCTGTTGGAGAGAAAAATCACGAACGTTCCCCAGCAACTGGGATCACGGTCCATCTCCAAGAAGGGCTTCACATCTGGGAAGAAATTGCCTGTGGGTAATTGGGTTTGCTAGAGTTGCCTCTCTAATTAATAAGTGATTTGACTTGGAGATTGGAAATAATAGTTGAAATGATGGCATAAGCACAGAGGCATTTGGGCTGCTGCTGCTGTACTACTAAGAAAGGACTTTCCTTGCACAGTCTAATGACACTATATGGCAGTTTGAAGAATGTGAAGTTGTTTGCCCAGGAGACCAACAATGTGATAATATTGGCATATAACCTTCTAGTATTTGAGTAATTAGTTGCTTAGCTACTTTGGATAGGTCATTATTTTGCAAACTGGAAACATTTGCAAGTGGTGATATTTTCTTCAGTATGGTGAAAGAGCTAAACCTATTCTGGCAGTGTTCAACTCCTAGAAATATATATGCATAAATTGTTTCTAATGAGACCATCTGCCTTTTATAGCCCCCTTGGAACTAAATAGTACCCAAAGACCACTCTGTCTTTTAGATATCTGTGGTCAGAAAGGCTGCTCCTGGCAATAACAGTAGACAGTTTCTTGCAGACAGAGAAGCGTTTTGATGCCTACATTTCAAGACGTGTGTTTGTGTGTGCATGCACACATGACACTATTTACATTTGCTAAAATTATTAGAAATCGCTGGCCCAAATCTCCTCAGAGATAGCATCTGGTAACTCATCTGCTAAATTAGGAGTTTCAAAGATAACAGAAAGTCCAATATTTCGCTTGTAGGGCTGGGGGAAGCTTTGTGAAGCTTCCTCACCATATCAGTATCTTACTGTACCTGCAAATGAACAGCATTATTTGAAAGGAACTCCCTCAGTTTAAAGCCATAGCTGAACTGCTTTCTCCGGCGTCTCACACTGAAGCACTCACATATTGAGTCTGGCATAAAAACCACGACGTGCAGTGTGCTGTGCACTCACAGGTCCCGCTGAGCTCGACCTGTCACCCTGCAGGCAGGGGATGGGCAGGGGCTCAGCACCTCAGTCTCCAAGCAGCTGCTATTCCAGGGCTAGGGAACAAGCTTATTCTTTTAATTGTGTTTATAACCATACATCAATTACTACAAAAATAATACAGTAACCTGTAATTCAGCTCTTGCCTCCTCCTTGCTTTTTCTTGGCTGCAGCCAACAAGTGAGAATAGAGGAGTCAGGTGCTTTTCTTCACAGCTAGAATCCCCTTTCAAGTCCTTCTGTGGCAACACAGACCTTTAAAAAGCCTCCACTGAATGTTTGTTTGTTTGTTGTTTTTACTCTGCAACCACATGGATGTGTTGGCATTAGTCTGAAGCTTCCTGAAGTCAAACTCCATGTGATTTCTCTGTAAGTACTCCCTGAGATTTCTGTCTGAGGAGACAACCTGAAGTATGCACTGACTGCCTCAGAGGGAAGGTCTGCACAGGGCAGAGCAAACCAGTCCCACAGTGTTACAGGCAGCATGGAAGGATGCTAATGTGAGTGTGACAGGGCTGCACACAGCACTGTCACCTGGGTACATAAAACCAGGCATTTTTATCTGGTGACTTGAACGTGCACAACATCAGCTCCGCTTGCACTGGAGGAGATGCCTCCCCATGCCCCCAGCATGCTGCCTATGCTGCCATGCCTCACACCATTCCCATCATTTCTGGTCCAGAGCTGGCTGCAGCTGGGCACACTGGGTGTTCTGGGTGTTCAGGGAGGGATCAGGGGGATAACCCACACTCTGCCCCTGGGAGAGCAGCAACGAGGGCAAAAGGAGCAGGGAAACCTCATGTAGCCACAGCCTTGAGCTTGTTTCCGGATTGGCTCAACTAAAAGCTGTTGGTGTCCCAGGGATAGCTCACAGGAGGGATTTTTCAGGGAGTACCTGGTAGGTGACCAGGCCTGAGGCAGTCAGATGTTTCCACGATACTCTGCCTTGAATTAAATATTATCTGTCAGGTCATGTTAATTAACATTCCATCTGCCATAACCCAGCAGGGCAGTGAGCTGAAGGGGGGAGATAAACACTTTCCTATTCACTGCCTGCTGTTAATTAGCAGAGGAATTAAATAATAAAAAATTAAAAACGGCTCCACTCTTTTGGAGGGTTGGTGAATCAGTGCTCTGTGGTAACTCGGCTGCTTTGGGTCAATCTAGAGCCTCAACTATAGCCAAGATTGATCCAGAACTTTAGTCAGCGAACCTAGTGCATATTCTTGTCGTAATTACAGCCTGACAGTAGCCATGCTATGCACCACACAGGACAAATGCTCATTCAGGAGGCTTAGGGCTGGAGTTTTTTCAGCCGTCATCTCTGATGTCTTTCTTTCAAATCTCACTTGCCCTATTTCCTCTCAGTGGAAAGTTTTTCTGGCAAGCCTGATGAAACTCCTTTGGTGTTTTTGGAGCTGGAGCACTTTGAAATGTATCTGAACTTTCCTTTGCAGAACTTTCTCTTTCTTTTTCCCTTTTTCCTTTCTCAGCTCAAACACGCTCCACAATTGCTTGGCCTTGTTGTGTACCTGTCTGAGGTAGGTTAACTAGAATAATGAGAATATCCATGAGTTAGTGGCTTGTCCTATTTTCTTATATTCAGTGAAATCCCATTTTCTCTTCTCACATCAGTTGTCCAGTAGTCACTACAGAAATTGTAATTTAAACTTACATTACAGGTAAGTATTTGCATATGTCATTGCAGGGGATAACAACACATGGGATTTCTTATAAGGCAGATAGCTCTGGACTGAGTACATCCACCACCCCAGCCATGCCAGTTGTGCAAGAGCGTTGGTGTGATCCTGTCTTATGCAGGCATGTTCATATCGAGCTAACAAGTCATGGTGCTGAAGCTACTTGTTTTGCTCTTTCTCAGTGCTGTTTCTGCAGTTTTATCTAGCCAGCTTTACTGCTACATCTGCATTCACAGGAGAAGCTCTTTGCCAGTACAGAATAGGGTATTCCCCTACGGTCAAAGCACCACAGTGCAGATACCTTGTGACTTAGCAGTAAGGGCACAGCTCTGACAAAGGGCTTGGTCCCTTTTAGTCTTTGGTCCTGAGATAATGGGATTCTCAAGATATGGGGAGTGGGGAGAGAGTTTACTTGTTTTTTTTCTTTTTGAATATAATAGCTGGGCTTTATTTTGGTATTGTTTTCAGTGAAACACACTTTAAAGTGGAACTCTGTTTTTTTCTTGAGGAGCTTGTTTGTTTGCAAATACAGAGTCTCTATCAGCAGGCCAGGTCTTCTGCAAACATGCTCTTGGTGTGGTTAAAGGCCATTGCACACAAAAGTTACCATCTGGTTTGTAAACTACAGCCCCTGGGATCAGAGGGGGGACTTCCCTTGCAGCTTTTGTCAGAGCTCCAAGACGCCTTCCTCTGGACTGGGTCACAGCTCTGAGCTGCAGTAATGTCATTACATCTCCCTGTGCGTTTCAGTGAAAACGAGCAGAAGTTCACATCTTGGTCAAGAAAAGAAGTGTGAAGTGCACAGAAGAATGTTCAGTCATAGCCAGGAAATACTGCAGCTCAATATAAAATTCAAGACATCGGCAGAGCAGGGTCCATGGAAGTGGACGATCAGGGGTGAACAGCAGGTGAGGAGCAGGGAGGAATCTGTAGGGAGTCCAAGAGTGTGTTGGGTTTAGTCCCTTTTCATCATAATTGTAATCTGCTCATGTGACAGATCCCCTGGAGAAGGAGGGGAAGTGACAAGACAAATGGTTACATTCATTTTCATAGGTTTGGGCACTGAAGGGAGGAATTCTAATTTGCAGAGTAGCTGCTGTCTTGTGGTATTTCACAGGGTAGAAGCGCCAGTAGGAATGTTTACTCCTTACCATCTCCAACATGAGGTGTGAGTACTATCAGAGGTAGACAAAGTGGTTATGTTTTAGAGAACATGTCTCCTTTGTGCTGCCATCTACTTTGTCCATAATCAACCTCAGAGTTTGAGAGGGAAAGATGTACACAAACGCCCTTGACTTGACTAGTGGGCTGGTTTCTGGCCATGCTTGTGACCCAGGCCCACCCCTCCACAAGCAAGCAAGCACAGTGTGGGCCCTTGCCTCACACTAAGCAACTGAATATGGACAGGTGAATCTGGTCATCAGACGGGGCAAGATCCTAAACCACTGGGCTGTCTTCAACACATCTCCTTAGCAAGTTCTCCAGTTCAGGCATCAAGAGAAGCAAAACGTTACACAGAGTGCACACAGAGTTCAGCTTTGCTTGTCGGCTGAGTGTGGCTATCTTAAACAATGCAATCATAGTCCCACTATCAGCATTAACGGGAAAATGTTCTTGCAGTCAGCTTTCTGAAGGTTACACTGGTAATTTTCCATCTTCTACCCAGCCATAGGTAAGCTGTGAGAGGCTGAGGGTCTATGTGGATTATCTGTATCAGCACAAGGGGACAGACCTTTCCTTTAGCTTTTCCCCCTCAAGTACCCCCTTTCGGACATGAAGACCATAGTTGGAAGCTTTTCCAGAGAAAAAGTGTATTTATTTCTGGCATCATAATGAAGTCACGAAGGAAAGTGTCTTCACCCTCACCTGCCAGTGCAGGCAACACACACAGGTTGATAGAAATAGCAATCCTTCCAATAAGGCCTGGCACTAAAATGTTACGTAAAGCACAATGACTGGCAGGATCCTCTCTGCCTTTTTTTCCTGGTCTTCAGTTTCACCTCCATCTCCTTAGTGCTGCTCCAGCCCCTTCTGATTTTATTTCATCCTCCTTACACAAAGGCTGTTTTGTTTTCAGACTTGTCCCTGTTCTCTGAACTATTTTTACCAGTTCCACCTCAGTCTCTTCCCCCTCTGACTCACTGCTGGGAATCCTCTCTTGGATCATTCCTCCTTCCCTCATCCCCACAGCGTCATTCCACCTCTGCTAGAGGTCAGAGCATGTTTCTCAATTCCTGGCTATGAGGAAAGGGATATCTTGGAAATCCAGTGCCTGAAGGTGGACTGGCAGTTGCTCCTTCCAAAGCAGAGCAGGCAGGTTTCCCCGGCTTCTGCAGGGCTCAGCCAAATTTCCCATCACTTGTCAGGTTTCTACACTGAAAGGGGAAGTGTCCTCAGTGTTTCTGTTGGGCTCCTCTGGATTGCCCTTCCGATGCTATGCATCTGCCAAAGGGCCTGAGCACTGGGTGGGAGCTTTTGACTCCTACATGTTTGGAGACAGGCTACCAGCTTCAGCCTGCAGCTGACCACCTTCAAGGGCAAAACTCCCTTTATTGCTCCTGCCTCCCAACATCACTCCTGCAGAAAGCTGTTCTCCTTGTCCTGTTAATAATTTTTTAAAGGCAATAGATCTACACTCCTTTTAATAATTCATTTTCATCTGACCAGATCCCAGGTAGGTTTTGAGGCTCTCACTTTCTGCTGGGACTTTCTGGATGACAAGGAGCCTGTAAGCCGCACCATTTAAAAATACCTGTGCTTACAGACCTGCCCTCATCTTCCCTCATTGCCTGGGAATTGCTCGGGAATTTCTGTGTTTTGTTTGCTGGCTCCAGCTGCCTGTCAGCAGAGGCGATTGGTGAAGCTGCATCTTTAACAGCTGCATCCTTTCCCAATGCCATGCCTTTGGGGCTGTACTCCCTCCCCCAGACCTTAGATTCCCTCTCCGCAGGATGTCAGCTGTCCTCCTTGTCTCCTCCCTTCTGTGGGATGGCTTCCTCTGCTCTTACTGTGATAAGAGTTTGTTTTCTTCTCCAACATACCCCGGGCTAATAGCACGTTCTGCATTTTTCTGCTCTGATAGCTGCACTTATGTTCTGATTTCTCCCCCCCTCTCTCCAGGGGCCACACTGCTTTTCTTTCCTCACCCAGAGCAGCTGTGCCATGAAGACAGGTATAACTAATAGCACTGGGCTTGGTCAATGAAGGAGTGTTCAATTTAGCCTTTGCAGAAATCATCCAGAATCAGGCACAGGCAAGAAACTTCGGGCTAAGATTTAAGTGGGACCGTTTTTCTAAATGAGTTCCTTACTTCCCTGTTTCCATGGAGCAAGGAAGCTGCCAACATCTGCTTTGTGCCTGATACCACCTCCTGTTCCTCCACTGGGAACCTTTCCCAAGGGACAGGAGCAGGCAATTTCCCAGGCCTGTGGGGTTTTTGTGTCGAGGGCTCCATTTCCACCAGGGACATAGAATGGTGCAAGGTGTGTGTTTGCTCTGCAGCTCCTGGCCATGTGCAGCTGACTTGAGCAGTGGAAATCCTTTGCTCCAGGCACCTTGCACACCACTTGCTCCCTGAAGGAAAGGAGAGACACACATTGTGAGGTCAGCCCCCTCAGAGGCTGCCTGCAGTGAGCATGGGGGTAGAGGAGCTCTTGCTTTGCTCAGGCACTACGCATCTCAGCGTACCTCATCCTCTCCAGAGAAGAACCGTGCTGTTGCTTCCACTGCTGTTGTTGCACGTCTGAAGCAAGATCTGATACTTTCCTTGCCCAAGCTGTGGCAGCCCTGTGTCCTGCAGGTCAAGCAGTGTGTCCAGGGCAGGATGCCCACTGCTTGGTGCTCCCCAGGTTTGGGGCTGAAGGAAGACTCCAGCAAGCTCCACAGAGACTCTTCTACACCCAAGCTTCAGCTAGAGAGAAATGTGGGGTTATGCCTAAAAGTTAAGTGTTTTATAGCTTTTGATATATGCGCTGAAGCTCTTCTGTCACATGTGTCCCATCATCGTCCCCCCCTCCATGGCTGTGCTGCGTCCTGGGATTTTACTCTGCAGATACTCCTGCCTTCAGATGCAAGGGGACATAGAAAAAGGGGCTGACTCTGTACTAGCCCTGTAACAAAACAAATGGAGGGGGATGTGTTAACTTTTGTTTTATTTAGCTTTGCCAACTTTCAAGTCAGCTCTCAAGCACCCAGAAGGTTTTAGAAAATGTTTAATCTAACTCAGGCAATTTCCTGAACTCCCTAACTGGACCACCCCATTTTTCTGACATGCTGCCAAAAGGCCCCTGCGTGCTGCTCTTTCACAACTCCTTGCTGTCCTCTCACCCCCACCTCCAGCCGTTGTGCACGCCTCAATATAGTCCAGAAAGAGGAACCTCCTTGACCTCGCTGTCGGTGGCTGATGAAGCAAGCCCTGCTGACAGCCGCCGTTGCGCCTGGTGAATGACTGCCTCAACACGCTTTGAGGCTGCACAGAGCATGAGCATGAGTACACAGCCTGCCTGCTCCAGGTGTGCCTTGTCCACCCTCCCAGCTCCCCCTGTCTGCAGTGTGAGCCTCTAAGCTCTGTGACTGTCCCTAAAGAGCCCAGGGACACCCCCTGTCCTGGGTGTACAGGACAGTGGTGTAGTCTTCCTTCGCACACATACACCAGGCCTGCTGCCCTGATGTTTGCTGTCCAGCAGGCACTCCCTCTGTTTGGCAAAAAGCAAACCCTGCATCTCAGAATCACAGGACAGATACAATGGTGAGCATCACCCCTCTTCTCTCACCTCCCTCACCACAGGCACTGCTCAGTCTATGCAGCTGTCCAGGGCAGGAAGCAAGGAGGAACACACATAGTACACAAGGATGCTTGTGTAGATGCCAAAGCCCTCAAAGGTGGAGCTTTCAGACCTAAAAAATGATGTATTTTCCCAGCAGAGCTGGAGCATAGCAGCTTTAACAGAGCTGCAGCTCACTGCGGCTTTAGTCACTCTCCCGCTGAGCGATGCTTGCTGTTTGGGGACTTACCGCCACATGATAAAAGTTCCCTCCTGAAACTTCACATCCTGCTCCTCTCCTGTACTTCCCTCTGTTGCCCTCCCATACCACTGGCTCGATAATGCCAGTGAGCTCCCTAAAGTTCTCCACCACTTACTCATCGCCTGTTCTTTCTCCTCTGCCTGATTGCTTGCCCTGTCCCACCTGGTCATAGAGAAGGCAGGATGACATAAAGAACTGGCTCAGCTTTTCCAAGGATTTCTGGAGGGATTTGTTCTCTTTCTCTCCCTGGACGTGGACCTGACTGACTAATCTTCAAGATTTTTATTGGAAAAGATGTCATTCATCCACAAACACAAATGAAATAAGAAATTGGGGGAAAGAGGATAAAGACAGCTGTAAGAAAAGCGATGAATTGAACTGCTAGGGTCAGACATCCATCTTCAGCTTCTTGCTGGCACAGAGCGCATCAGAAGCCATCCAAGCTAGCCCTGCAGCACAGTCCTGCCACTGGACGCTCAGTCCCAGCATGTGCAGGAAGGGGGGGGGCATTCCCAGCTCCTCAGGCAGAGCTGGTGGGACAATGAAGCCCGCAGAGTGCAGGGCTTTCCTCCCCTATTCCCCGGGAAGCAGCTTTGCTGCAGAGAACACACTGCAGGCGCGGAGCAGCAATTTTCTCTAGGAAAACCTTTGCCAAGGGCAAGGGCTTTCCTGGGGGCAGAGCCATCTGGGACCGGCAGGGTTTCACTTACTCAAGATGGCTGGCTTTCCTTGGGGCTTGTAGGCGTCATGTAGCTCTTAGCAGGTTAAACCTCCTGCTTCCACTTGCTAGAAGTCTCTGCTCTGAGCATGGTGGCAGTCAGGGTCTTCCACAGCTTCAGAGTCAAGGAGTTATCGCTCAGATATAATTCCCCTATCCTTCCCAGAATTATTGCAGGAGGGAGAGGATTAACAGGTATGCAAATCACAGCGGATGGGGGAGGGAGAGCTATACTAAAAAATTAATAAATGCCATAGAGGTATTGCTGTTCAGGCTCTCCGGTGCCTTTTTAGGAAAACTAATGTGTTTGCAGGGTGACTGCAGGCCTGATGGGCAGAGGGAGCCAACTTTCCCCTTCCTGCTCCTGTCAGGTAACAGGATCTCCTGCACAGCTGGGTCTAGGAACAAGCAGCCAGCACCCCCCTGCACACACACACACACACCACATGCTCATGCACACGCTTTGCAGAACTGCAGCATCTCCCCGCATCAGATGCTCAGGGCTGCTGCAGATGGTGACAGGAGCACAGCAAAGGCTCCCTGTTAAGAGCGAGGGGACACCCCAGCGTGTCCATCGCTGCTGGGACTGACCATGGTCCTTGACATGCTGGGCTGCATGGAGAGCTCATGTCATGCTGCAGCCACACTGCACACCTGCTCCTGCTGTTGTCTGTGCTGGCCAGCACCAGGCAGCTGAGTCCCTGCTTCACCACGGGTACTGCTCCAGCCACTCTGTCCCTGCTCCCAACCCCCTGCCCAGGTCTGATTTAAACAGGAGGCAGCACATCTGCACCCCCACTTCACGTAACCAAGACAGTATGCCCTGCTGGGGGGGGCCGATGGCAAGCTAGAGTGATTTGACTAAGTCAAGTCCCTTAGTGCCCGATCTCAATTTCTAAGTAAGTCTGCTTTAAATTACATTGATTTATGATTCACATATTTTTATTTGATCAGCCATCACTGCTGCAAAACCTGCAGGCGCTTAAGGTGTTTCTAATCTCTTCATCCTGTCTGATGGAGGCACCACTTGCAGAAGGCTTGGGTTTAACCCCTGTATCTACCAGCCGCTCAGCCAGCACCAGCCAGAAGCCTGTCTCCTGTCCTCTTACTGGAGCCATCTCTTTTCCTGGCTTTTGTACACCATAGTGGCCCAGTGTGACCATTGCACAGATTATCTGTCCAGTATCGCTGGGGTCCCCTGCTGCTGCACTGGGACACTTAACACGAAACTGGGGTGAGGCTATTTTGGACACTGACAGTGACAGTACACATCCCTGGGAGTTTATGTTTTAATGTTTGTACCAGGGAACCAGCTCGCTCAGTGCCACAGGGGTAGAAAAAAACCTGATAAAGAAAAAAACCTGTCAAATCAATTCGATTTACAAAAAGACCAAGCTCTGCAGAAGTCCGTGTTGTGTATTTTAGAGAATGCTTTACGCCTTCACAAACAGGCTGCCTGGGATACCGCATTCCTCCGCGCCTGGGAGCTGCCAGCAGCAGAAGAGGGACTGTCCTTGGGGCTGTTTCACTGTGATTTGGCACCAGTTGCCAAGCAGACCTGCTCTCCTCCTCCTCTAGCACTGGCAGGGTGAGGGACACAGTGCTGGCTCACCTTGCGCTGACTCCAAAGCAACACCAAGGGCCCCACCAAGCACAGAGAGTTACCTCAAAGTGAAGTTAAAGGCAAACACTGGGCAGAAAGTACTATAATGTGTTAGAAACTTAGCGGGATGTTTGAAGCCCTGGCAAGTCAAACATGGGCTGAGCACAATGAGCTGCCTTCTCAAGACGACCTGTAGCTGTAGAAGTAAGGCTGGGAAGGGGGTTTCTGGATTACTCCAGTCTTTGCTGCCCATGCCATGGCTCCTGCTGTGCTCACAAAATAGCCCCAGCCTGCCTGCTTGGGCAGCGGCAGATTGCTTTCCTTCTGACAGCACTTGTTTACTGTTAAATAGCCTTGAAGACAGGGACGCTGTTTTGTGTCCATGGAGCCATGCGCTGGTCTGAGCCACTGGCTCCTCCAGAATAACACCCTCCCTTCTCTAATGTTTCCCAACAACACTGATAGCGCTACCCAGGGCCTTCACTCCCGGACTGACAAGGCACCTTTCTGCTGCAGTGTATTTGCGCCTCTTTGTTGACCTTGCTAATCAAGCTCACCCCTAAGCCTTTGAAAACTGTAGTAGTCAAAGGCACCTCTTCAGGCATGGCAGCCATTTCAGGAGGGATAACTCCTTGGGGACCAGGCACTTTTGGTCACTAGACTGTTAATGGCTGCTTGGAGAGCTGGCGGATGGGCAGAGCATCCTGGCTTTGGAGGAGGCACTTCACCCATCTTTCTGAGCCAAGGTAATGCCACAACACTGCCACCAAAAGGGCAACATTTCATTACCCATCCCTGACCCCTTGCTCTTCACCCACAGCCAGGCGGGACTGCCTCCTCCCCTTGCAGGGGGCTGGGGTGCTCTCCCACCCTGTAACACCCAACCTAAGGTTCTTCTGGCCTGGCTTCTGCTGGTTTAGTGAGCGCATCCAGCCCATGGGAGAGCCCAGAGGGAAGCACCCCATCCAGCAGCAGTGATCCCTGCGATGCGCCCTGCTTTATCACATAGCTGTCACAGTCACTGCCTTGATGAGTAAGGTGCTCACAGCAACAGGTAATGTATGTAGGGTCCCTGTGCTGGGGAAGCCAAGTTGGCCAGGGCAGCTACTGAACCACCCTCGTGATATGGAGCTGGGGGGCAAAGGATGATCTCTGCTGCTCCCAGCTCCCATCCCATGCTTAACTCTGCCCAAGGGTTGGACAAATCCAGAAAAGAGATTTCTTTTGTGTAGACTGGCATGCTACAAGAACACTTAGAGCTGGTATTTCCCCCAAGATGTCACAGAGTCTGGAGATAAGATATCCAGCCTCAAACTACTTATTTCAGCTCCCTCAGCGCCTTATGCCACCAAGGTTCATCATCTCAGCAAGGGAGCCCGATCCTGGCCCCACCGCACAGTCAGACACCAAACACCTTGAGATTCCTGTGGTGGTGGAGGAGCTTCTCCTAAACAAGCACCCACAGACCAGGGACACGCCACGTGGCAGTTACAGCCCTGTTCTGCCCGCTCCCAGCGCTGGGCTCTGTGATTAACAGTGGTGGTTTGAGAGCAGCCAGGCCTGGCTGTCAGAGAAGAGTCCCTTCGGGGAGTGTTGGCTCCGGTGCTAAATTTGCATACTGTATTTGCCAAGGGTTATTAGTGTTGATCAGCTGTTAAATAATCTGCCCTTTTCATTTCAGGAGGCGTGTCAGGACTTGCCTTCTCATAGGCTTTACTTAAACAGGAGTTTTATGGCATATTGGAAAAGGATTCTCATGAGGGAGCCTTTTCCTCAAAATTTCAACGGCTACAAATACTGAACACTGTCTCTGGCATCACAAGCATCTGCCACATCTGTTGCCTAACCCCCTACACCCTGCATGGCAAAGGCTGCAGCCACGGAGCAGTGGAAATCAAGCTACAGCCCCTCTGGCACCCTTCACTGTGCCAGGGACGGATGTGAGAGAGGAGATGGAGATAAGGACAGATCCTGCGTCGGAAAATGAAATTATCACTAGATTGCTGTATACAGGTTTTAAAAACAGCCTCACCCTGCTTTGCGCATGCAGGGCTATAGTCTTTGGGGTGACTTAGGGATGCATTTCACCATCCTCAGTTTTAGCTGTGTCTCTGCAGGGCCATGCACGGGGACTAGCAGTTCAAAGGAGGTGTCTTGTGACTCAGAAGGAAACAGCAGGATGGGGTAAGAACTGCATTTGGCCCCATGATTAGGCCACACTATCAAAGGCCTCTGGAAAGTCCAGGAGGAAATAAAATAACCTGAGGACTGAGGGGAACTTTGCAATAACCCCTGGTTCCCCCACACGTAATCGTGCCCAGTACACCGCACGTTTTTAAAGAGCCAGAAAGGAATGAAAAGTTCAGCAGAGAGCAGAAGAGGGTTTTGGTATACATACTGGCTGGTACTGAATAGCCCTATAGAAAACAGTTGTGCTACTGCATGGGCAAAGGATAGTCACTGTTAACAGCAAGTGAAATAAGATACTTGCCTGCATAACATCTCCCATCCCTCCTGCCTGCAGATTTTGAGTGGCAATTGAACTCCAAGGCTTTTCCCCTGGTTTCTTACCCACTGCTCCAGGCAGAGCACACTGATAGACCACTTCCCTCCTCCTCCTCCTCAGGGCTGAGCCTTAATGGTGTCAAGACGGCACCCACAGGGAGTGCCTGCCTACCGGCAGAGATAAAGGAGAAAGCAAGGGGCCCTGCGGAGCTGTGATGGCCACATTTCCCTCAGCCATACCAAAGAGATGCAAGAAAGATTGGAGGGCAGCAGTGGGTACCACACCATGCAGTCTTCACGTTCTCTTCCACCACTCTTCTGGGGTGAAGAAACAAAAGCAGCTAAGAAAACCCACACAATTTGACTGTAAGAATCATAAGACATGGAATCAGCCGTCTGCTCCTCACTCACCACACTGGTACAGTGACTTGACTGCACCTAGCTGGTACCGCCTGCGCTACAGTCATCAGGCGACAAAAGCCAGCAGTTAGAATTGATTAATTGATTTGTACATTAAATAGGTACTTCTGGTCAATTATTGGCAGCTTTGTTAGTAGATTACTATTTAAAAAGTTCTGATATTTTAAATTACATGTTTTTTTATAGATGCATTTTTACTTAAAAAGAAGAGCACCCCTTGCATCTATTAAGATATTAAAGAGAAAATAAAACATCCAGGCTGATATAATGCACAATATGGCATTACCCCAGTTGCTTCCTAAGCTAGGGAAATCTTATTTGTTTAATAATAAGTTAGTCATGAATATGCAAATCTGCATCAGTACAGTACCTCACTGCTGTCACTATTAATGAGTTGCAAATTAATGTGACAACAAAAGGAAAATCTATTTACTGGTGGATTTGTGGTTCATACCTGGCTCAAGAGAGCAACCTTCTACAGTCACATTGGCCTGCTGGAGCAATATGTGCACATGGCGTGGACAAGGTTTGCTTCAGGGCTGGCAAACCAGAAACAAGCAATACACTTCCTTCACACCCCCAAGGTAGAAAGCAGCATTGCTCCCAATGATCCATCACACTGAACTTGCAGGAAAATACTATCTCTTCACACTGCAACCATGGTGAACAGCTGCAAAACACACTACCAGGTGAAATGCAGAACTGGCAAGCCTGATGTAGGTGGGAAGACAGTGGGGAGATCTAGAAGCAGTTCTTAACGAGAACTTCGTCTTCCTTGGATCTGATTGGGGATGTTTTTCCCCTGACAACACTACAAGCTTACAAAGCGAAACTTGTTGGATTCCAGTCATTTCCTTCTCCTGTCCCTCCTCCCAGCAGAAATGCAATGGTGAATAAGCACACTGAGAAAAGACCTAATACCTGTCTTCATGACTGTGGCATTCGACTCTTCTGTCTTGTGTAGTCGTGCCAAGCCCTCTCCTGCCAACACTGGACCCGTACTGAAATGAAAATATGATGTTCTGCAAACAATTTTAAATAGATACACTATTTTTCCATTAGCTTGCATCTGTACAAGTTTAAAGTAGCAACATGTGCCTTTCCCCTATCTGAACTGAGGAAATAACGCTGAACGTTTACCAGCAGCCCGGCAGAGCCTGGGAATGGCAGCTGCCTGCATTTACCACTCCCTGACACCTTGTTCATATTAACGCACAAACGATGGGTTTCATCTATAGTTTCATTATTTAGCACACAGATGAAGGGAGGAGTCAGCTTCAAACCCTTTTGATTCATGGCATGAGACCGCCCCTGGGAGCAGTTTTTAAAACAATTTCCATTCTGCTCCTGTGATCCTGCAAACGAGAAGATGGGTCAGGCTTCCAGCAGGCATCTGGGCTCTCCCTTTGGGGGATTGCTCCCCAAAGAGCACAAACAAGGACCAAATGTCTCTGGCTCTTGCTTGCCACTCACTGTAGCAACGTCTTTGGACCAAGTCTACAGCTAGGCCACCAGAGCTAAAAGGGGACACAACAGCAAAGCAAAAGAAACAAGAAGAGTGTCTGGAGGGAGAAACAACCCAAATCGGAAACTCCCAGGACTGATCCCTCTGTGCAGAACTCAGAACTTCTTGGGTACAACACGGTGGTAAAGGAGAAGTTCAGTATTGTGCGGTGCTCAGCACCATCACTTATCTCAGGGGAAACCTACCAGCCTTGCCCATCCTGTGGCTCCCTCCCACTGCCAGTCTTGGAGCTGGGTATTTCCTGGGATTTCCCAGCCAGCACCAAGTCAAAGTTTGACAAAGGAAACTCCCTCCAATCAGCCTCACCTGCCTGATCCAGCTCAAGATCAGGTTTTTCCCTATTGCATCTGCAGTTCTTCAACACCTCTATGGAGCACACAACCTCCCAGACATGCAAATCCAAGTGATAAGCAGGGGAAACTCAAGGAGACACCTTGGCTTGGGTCCCAACAGCATCAGCACTGCGCTTTCACCTTGCAGAAAGCAGGACACAGAATTGGCAGGGTTTTCCCATCCCCAAAGGCTGAGTTTCTGCTTCCTTATATTCGATGAACCTGGAGCAATGCCAGTGATGTGAAGCGAGTATCTTTGGCCCAAGGAGGATGCACAGGAAAGTGCTTTACAGGAGAGCAGCGTGAGTCCAGAAGCTGAAATGCTGAACGTCAGCCCACTCCCTGCTGCTCTGGCTGGATCCAGCTCAGTCCCCAGCTCCACACACCACACAGGATCCAGCCAGCATTTGACTTCCCTGCCTGTACTCACTGTCACCAAGCTGCTGCCATCTCTCCTCTCCCCAGGGTAGCTATCCCCTGGGCTTGCCTACTACCTGCGCAGCCAGCCTCTCCCATGACTGTCTCTCAGAACACCTAGAATAGGGTCAGCTAAGCCTGCCTCAGGCTCTCAGCAGCACAGGATGCTGCCCTCCTTTGCTGAACCCTCCATGCACTCTCAGGCACACTCACATAGCAGTCTCTTTTAAAAAGTACATCCTAGGAGATAAAATGGTTGCGCTATGTTAAGGGACAGCACTGCGATCAGGTGTTCCCCTCCACGGACCTAGAGTGCAGATGAGCCACAGGGCAGGCACACGCTTGCATTGTGACAGCATGAGACTGCTGCTGTGTTTGAGCATGGATGCAAGCGCCAGTATGGAGAAGGCCCAACTGTACTCAGTGGAGATAGTGGAAAGCTGACTAAGTGGAGAGTTTGGGGAGCACATGCTCAAGATTACTGGAGGAAGAGCTGGCCTAAAGAGGAAGCCACATCAATCTCCTGTTTGCCTGCGGGCACTGTGAGAAGTGAGGTGTCTGCCATGCACCCATGGAAGTGGTATAAAGCCGATTTATGCTCAGCTCAAACCATCCAGGCATTACGTAGCTCATCAGATAAAAGTGTCTGTAACAACGGCTTTTAATGTTCTCCCTTGCCCAAGCTTTTCTGGCCCATCTCTTCTTTCTGGGAAAATTAGGGCATAAAAGCAGCCCACACTGTGGAATAGGGAGGTCTGGGTTACAGTTCCTTGTGAAGCTGGAGGATGGCTTAGAAGGAAACCTAGGATGTGCGTGTAAAGCAGTACAGAAGAAACCATAATCATCTTTGTCCAAAGCCTGGAGAAAGATGTCAGTGATTGTATCAGGACTAAAAATTGCCTGCCCTGTGCGGAAACGGGCCTTCAGCTGCCAGCAGCAGTCAGCTGTCAAACCCTTCTCTCGCCTCTTGCCTCAGCTGCAAGATCACCTTACCCCCAGAAGCAGTCCCACTGTAAGCCACACAGTACAATCATTAAGCAAAAGACTCAATTTGATGGCAACCCGCCACAAGAGGCATCAGTTCTGTACCATTCCCTGTGGGGCACACCTCCAGAAACAAGGTGTCACTCTCCTCTTCCTTCAGGATGAGGGTAATTAACTCTTTCTTCAACTCCCCCAATAGCAAAGATTCAACTTGC
Organism: Amazona ochrocephala; assembly: GCA_039720435.1. NCBI lineage: Eukaryota > Metazoa > Chordata > Aves > Psittaciformes > Psittacidae > Amazona > Amazona ochrocephala. The sequence continues at coordinate 92,316,502 of CM077877.1, forward strand.
AGTACGCAGTCCATTAGATCACAGCTCTGAGCCTCACTGCTCCAGACAGATAAACTTTTTTCCAGATGCTTTTCTCAGATGGGCCAGGTGATCTGCTCAAGACTCTTTTGGTGAGTGCCCTGGCCCTCATCAGGAGGAAAACGTGATTTAAACATCGCAGCTGAAGTGTTTGGCTACCACAGGACATACTTGTGATAAAAACAGCCCCAAAGCAAAACTGAAAGAGTTTGGGTTCACAGCAAGAAGTTCTTTCCACAAGGGGAAAGGCACACCCAGACCCTTAAGAGAGGATCTGCCCAAGCCCAGAGAGCCCAGCCTCTTAGATAGATGGAAGTTCCCGAGCCATGTCAAAGTGACATTCTGTGCCTTCAGATTCCCCCAAAGCACGCTCATAGCTTTAATGCTCCACATTCAAACTGAAGCATTCACCCTGCTGCTATTTTGCACCTCTCTGCAGACACCAGTGAAAAGAGGATTCAGTCAATTCAACTTCAAACGATGACAAAGGAGGGAAAATAATTGAACCTATTCACAACTCTTCAACAAGAAGGCGATGCAGAAAGTGCTGTGAATACCACTTTCAAACCTCTGTCCCACAAAGTGCATCCACCCAATGTTTTCTTGCAACCTTGAATTTAGAAAGCCGATGCAGATTCTACATCAGATTTCATCAGCTGCTCACCAGCACCTGTGCCAGCCCTGCTCCGCTTCGGGGACTGCTCCGAGAGCCTCCTTTCATAGACATCAATGAGCCAGAGCTCGTTTCCCACCCAGGCACGGGATTAATGGGAGTCAAGTTTAGCCTCTTCATTTCTCAACAGTTTTATTGCCTTTAAGAAAATTTTTGTAAAATATAAATACAAAGGCAGGAGATTTACTTACAAAGTTAAAACACAGATCTCAAACATAAACACACAATTCAGAAAATTTAGTTTATGTACAGTTTCAAGCAACTTCAACATATGTTAGTTTTTCAATATTTTACAAGGTACAGAAAAAATAGTTCAAAGTCTTCTTTAAATAAAGAGCATAAAATGTTTAAACATATATAAACAATCCGGTTTGATGTGTGAAAACTAAATTTCACAGCTTTTAAATTAGGATATAAAAGTTCTTACAATTAGTTGATGCGTATGGATATGGTTTAATTTATATTACAAACTATTGAATTATATTCAATAGTGGCTTACCTGGCCAAAGCAGGTAATTCTGTAAACAAAAAAACAAAAAATCATATCACCAAGTGCCTTACCGAATTCTACCTCCCAAACGAGCCACACGACTTTGATCACGTCACCTAGAAAAGGTATGTTCTGTGGAATCAGTGCTTTGTATGAAACAAAGTCAATGTGTGGGTGTGTTCTTTTAAGAAAAAGGAAAAAAATGTGTTCCGAGTAATAACAAACTTATCCCAAAGCCTGTGTGCATTTTAAAGAAACATTATATAACAATTCCGTAAAAACTGACTGAAGTTAAAAAAAAATTCTTCCAAAATCCATCCAACTGGAATTCAGATCTCTTATATAAAGGAAAGATATTTTCATATTTAATAGTGTCCTTTCTTTACAGAAACAATTGCATCTGAACACATATACATAAAGAAGTAACTGTATAGATCACTGTACATTAAATGGCCTGACGGTTCACCAGAGGATGTCGAAGGGAGGGTCCTCGTGCGGATGCAACCAGTGAAGCGAGGAGCCGAGCAAAGTCTTGAGTTCGCTTGTAAACTCAACCAAGTCCAACAGCTCTTTGCTCTCTGGGTTAAAAGCTTCAAGGTCCATGGCGCAAGAGAACAACTGGCTGAGAGCAGTCTGTTTGTAAAACTCTGCCTCCGTGATGGTGACGACTTCCAGATTGGGGAAGTTGCAGCGGAAGATGCGAGATGACATTTTTAGCCTCTTCACCACATCCGAGAGCAAAAGCCAGTTTCGTGGTCTGTGAAGGTGAAGGAGAAAGAGGTTCCAGTAACTGACAGTGAGTCACAGGCCTGTTGACTCTTCACTGTATCGTCCTGTGACAAACCCTCCCCGACCATACCTGCACAAGCAACCTCCCTGAAATCAAGACCATTGCCCTAAGGGACGCAGGTGTATACTTCTTTACTCATAGTACTGCTGCCCACAGCTTTGAGGCAGGAGGGGGACCAGGCATGCAGGGGCACTGAAGCTTATAAACCCAGGGCTTGTGAGAATGCACGTGGGTCAGAAGCCATCCCAACAGCTGCTCATACGGTTAAAGGTTCACCCGGCTGAGCCTGGCCCTCATTTAGCAAGTTAGGAGGTGGCTTACTTATAACCAGAAATTTCGGCACCTCTGACTTGCAGAGATGCCAATACTAGATACAAGTCAACAGAGGGCTGTTTTTCTCAGATTAAGAATACATTTTTTAAACTCAATCGTTGCACTTGTCCACTTCAGAGAACTGAAGTAATATCCATCACCCAAATAATAAAACCATGCTAAAACCCACACTCCTGCATGATTAATATCTGAAATTTATTTTTCCCACAGCTGTCATAAAAATTGGTGCAAATGACAAACAGGAGCTGTTTACAAAATTAATTTAGATCTTGAATACAACAGATGAGAAAACTTTCAGGTCTTTGCTTATTATTAAGTATCATAGCATCTTCTGTAAGATGTGTATTTGTTTGATCTAATTCAGATCTTTAAACCAGTTTAGATGCAAAGTCTAGAACACCAGTAATGGTGTTCTTTCATTACCCACAAAGTGCGTCCGCTCAGCAAAACAGACAAGCTCATTAAATAAAATTAAGAAACCTTACAAACACAATATCCAAATTCAAGTGCTAGAAGCACTTGTATTTTCTGATGCTATACCAAGATGCGTGCCTGGGATGAGGGAAGGAATTTGTGTTCAAATGTCACTCATCCCATTCTGCAGTATGGCAGTCAAAACACAGCTCTGACAAGTCAGCCTTTCCCCCTTTCACCTCCTATTAGCTTAGTTCTAAAAAAGCATGGCAGTTAAGAGTACTGCTCTCCCATTTACGCTACATAAATTCAAATGCTGTTCCCTGCGGACACAAACTGCCGCCATCCTGAGCAGATTGTCTCATCTATTTTTACCCCAAAACCTGTATTTGTTCTTACCCCTGAGAGAGACACACTTGAATGTTGTAACACGGCAAGGGAGGCTCATCTGAAAATTCAAATTCAAACACATCGCTAAAACCATCTTCATCTTCATCACCTGGGCCAGGAGGATTTGCCAAGATGTCAAAGCCAGATTCATCTTTTGGATCTAAACAAAATTGAATAAAGGTGCCAAGTCAGCACTGAAGAGACTGTTGCACGTCTTTCCTTTTTCTTCCAGTAACGTGATCTGTAAATAAAATCAGTTTGCTTCCTTCCTAGCTTCCTCCACCATAAAAACAAAACAGCCCCCACCCCCACATGCCACATGTTTTGAAAGTCTCCGCATACAAAGAAATAAAGGGTAACATTTGCTCACCGCACACAGAGCTGCCATAGAAATCCCAGTACAAACCAGGGTCATCAACGCTTCGACCTTGCAGGTCAGTTAAATACTCTGGAGAGGGAAAAACAACAACAAAAACGTAGTGATGAGAACAAAAAGCTGGCAAGTTTAGCAGACCATGTGTCATACAGTCTCACTATGCATCCTCCATCAAAGAAACCCACACCGTATATCCTGACACACATGCTACAAACAACAGCATATCCACACTGTTCTTGCAAATAGTCCTGGAATCTGCTTTTCTCCTGCATCCTTTCTCCCAGCACATCACATAATGACCCACCACATCAAATGATCAGTCACGGCATAAGAGGGACAGACCCCACCTTGGGCTTCAGAAACCAAGAGTGGCATTTTGGTTTTGTGACACATAGGATGTATCACACTTTTTAGCCTGCACAGTAATTCTGGACTCCAACTTGGGGGTGAAACAAGGGCCCCAAAGAAACTGGTGGGAAAGGTTTTTCCACACATATATGTTCGGAAGATGCCATTCTTTCCTGCAGACATAATTTGGGAGATTTGCTAGTTGAGTTGATGGAAAGATACTGGGACTCAAGATGTTAAGAAGTCTGAGATACTGGACTTCACTGGAGTCCTGACACACCTATGCACATTCTACACAGCATCATTTAAACAGGTAAGTGGATAAGTACTTAAACTGGTTGACTGGGAACATTACAAACATTTTCAGAAGTGAGTTATTAGGGAATGCAAGTCTCTTTATCCAAAACTAATAGGAAAAAAACTAAAACCATGTTAGAATACGGACATGTTTAAATACAAGAGCCTTTAACACAGTTTTACAGCATTTTGGATATAAAATGAAGCAGAACTTGCAAAAAAGACAAGTGCTAGAAGGATTAAAAGCAAGACCATGGGAATACATGATTACGTTTAACAAACAGCTACTTGATTTGGCCAGTTTCTTATTTTCTTTTTCAAGCAGAAAACTGAAGGCATTGAAGCAGCCGGCTGACCACCTACCTACCTATCAAATCTGATAGTGGCATAATCCTTATGACTTATTAAGAGTTTCAATTAGAAGGAGCCCCCATGCATGGATATGCCTCCCACCTGCAACCACTGGGTTTCTGCAGGCAGAAAGAGCGCTACTGCAGCCTACCCTAATTAACGCTCCTTGGCGTGAAGCCATCCCCATCAGGCAGCAGGGACTTTGGAGGGCCAGCGAATATCCCCTCACTTGCCATGACCGTCAAAGCCCCACACAGTGTGGCCACAAACCTGTGAGGAAGGTCTCCATGAGCTTACTGTGGGTCATTTTCACGATGGTCCTCCCAGAGTAGGTTGCAAGTGTTGGATCAGCACCGTAAGACAGTAATAAGCGGACAATCTCCAAGTGATCGTTTTCGACTGCGTCATGGATCGGTCTAGGCAGAAATAAGAAAGATCACAGCATTACATTTTGACTCAACAGTATTACTCAAATGTGTTTGACAAGAAACTTCTGACTTCAGATCAAAGTTATTTATAGCAAATAACACTATCAATACAGCTGCCAATTATCTTATTGTTGGTTTCACTTGCGCATCATCCTTTTCCCTCTTGTCTTTCCACAATCATACTGCTCAGGGCAGATATTTCTTCGATGTCTATTCATCACACTATGTATTTTGAAGGCCGGTAAAATAATTACACTACTGTAACAGAAAGCTGGAGTTTGTGTGAAGCCTCACAAACACCATTTTGGCACAAGTCACTCGACTGTTCCAAGCCTCTGACAATTTAACAGCTTGTTGCGGAGTAAGGGCTAACTGCCTCTGGACGAGCACGGAAACCAGTTACTCAAAACTCCTAAATTATGCACACAGAATTAAGTTATGAAAATTTGCTAGGAATTAAACTTCTATACTATACCCTCTTTAAACAGTACTTGTGAATATATTTGCAGCACAATTCAAGCTTTCTACTCAGAGAATAGAAAAACATGTTATTTAAAGTTTAGTCCACCCAGACATTAACATATTTTACATGGCATGAGCAATCTATACAGGCTCAGACACAGATTTTGTGAGCCTACAGAAGGATTATTCATTAATACACATGCCTGCAATTCCAGGTTTAGAATTCCTTATTGCTAATTATAAATCGCATTAACTTTTGCCTTTAAAATTGATTACATGGAACGGGGAGTTGTCTGGAAGTAGGACATATTACCCTTCAGACTAATGAAGATGTGTTAAAATCCCATCTTTTCCTTAAGATAGCAATGAGCAGCGAACTGAAAAGGGAGTCAAAAGCATGGCCAGCAATCACGGCAGCTCAACTCAACTCTACATTCCTCCTCCTTGATGCTGTCAACACCACTAACCCACAACAAGGCTTTCAAGCTCTCAAACAGATGTATTAAAAGGCAAGGGAAGGAAGGACTTCAACCAGGATCACATCCTGCCTTCCTGGAAAGCTTTCAGAATGGTGTTACAAGGAGAAGTCATCAGGAAGCACAGAGAAGCAAACCCCTTAGCTCTGTCTACCAAGCCACGCTTGGCTATCAACCAGCACCTAAACCCCCTCCTGCAAAGTGGCCATGTCCCACCACTCCTTTTACCACAGGCAGCATGTCCCCTCTATGTCACCACAGACACTCCAATGACTACAGGGCAGAGGAAGGGCAGATCAAACCAGACAGAAGAGGAAGGCGCACCACCATTTTCCCGTCTATCCCACAGCGCTGCTGGCAGGAGGGGGACTATAATCCATCTCAAGAGGAAGCATGTTCCAGGTATGTTTACTCCAAGTACTTTCTAGCGGCTGTGACTGAGGGTGATTAACACCTGCCACACATGAAGCACTCATGCTTGCCCCTGTCTTACTTGAAAGCTGCATGCAATTTTGGCTTTGACATATGTACACCATATACTTACATAAGGAAGTGCACTTGCAGAGTTTACAGCTCGTTCCCTATGGAGAAATGGCTTATCCCAAGCTGCCTGCCTCCTGCACACCCCAGGGCACCGACACAGCAACCAAACAGGTCATCCCTGAGCTGCTGAGTTTAGTCCTCAATCCAGCTTGTGCCACCCCTCAGATGCCTGGCACCAGAGACTGCAGCATGTGCATACCTTCAAAGACCCACCTGCCGCTCTTTGGAAAGTCACTTTCAAATTTAAAGACTAAAGAGGTCCGTGAGGATCACTTGCAAAGTATGAGGGTACCCCCTCTCCATTTCTCAGGGAAGCCTCTAACATTACACTCACACTGTGATGCTCTTGAGACAGATGGTGCTGGAGCAGCCAGAATCCCCAGGGTCCCCCGCTAGCCTCACTCTCCCACCTCCTCCTACTGACTCAGTGCTTCCACACAGAGACAACCACAACATCATGTGCCTACACAGCACCCAGCACATCCAGGATCTGGCCAGTGCTAAACATCCCAGGCAATACGACACAAGAGGTAACAAATAACAGGGGTGATGACACGGAGGCTCAAGAAGTATGGGGTGTTTCTGGCTGTCAGCAAGCATCTGAGGCCTGAGCTGTCAGGTCACGACACGCTCAGCATCTCGAGCGGGAAAGGTCAGCCTTGCTGCAAACCCTCCTGTCCCCCACTGGGCATGAAGCATCCCTGGCTGACGGTCTGGCAACAGGCACCAGGAACAGATGAGAGTTACGGCTGCTGCCAATCGCTAGGGACACTTTTTCTCCCCCACTCCCCCTTACTTTAGTGGAGTCTTTAATTTTGAACTGTTTTCCATTTTATTTTAGAATTAGGATTTTCTGGTTTTGGGGGGTGGGGTGCAGAGCATTGTGGATTTATTGGTTTGTGGGTTTTCTTGTTTGGCTTTTTCTTAAACTGAGTCACCTAAGTGGCTTTTGAAGCAGTAATGAATTCAAGATGATCCCTTAACTTATTAAAACCAGCACCTAAATCACCACCCGGTGTTTCAATCGATTTAACAACACCCGGTTGAGTAAAGGGCACCTGGGCGTTCCCCAGGAAGGAAAAATCACAGCACATAGGCTGTAACTCCAGGATGGGACCCCCTCCCCATTTCTATAGGTCACCCAACCCAGCACAGTGGTGCAGACAGGAGCAGACAACAGGACTGGCAGCAGAGCAGGCAGCAGGGCAGGCAGACCAACCTTTGTTGCCTGCTGGAGCACAGAAAGGCTGCCCCAGGCATGAGAGAGAACTTTATGGAGGCAAGGGGAAGGAAAGGCGCAGTAAAGCCATTCGGAAGGAGGAAGAACAATAAATAGAAGGAAGTGAAGGAAGGAAAGGAAACACTGGTGGGGGATGTGTGTATGTGTGTGTGTGTGTGTGTGTGAAAGGGAGATTCCCCACAGATAAAGCAAGGGAAAAAAAGGCAATAACAGAGAGCCGACAGACTTTTACTGGCTAGCACAGCTTCTTGGCAAGTTTGAGCAGGATCATGCAAAGGCACAGCTACTTGTTTGCTTCTCCCACCAGGGCCAGCAGAGGAGGGAGTATTTTTCAGTCTTGGCAGAGTTTAACCATCCTATCTGTAGGATGCAAAAGTGACTACTGGAGACAGCAACTGCCTCAGATGTTAAAAAAAAGATCCCCGGGAGTCCTCTCATGGGTTGCTTTGCCCGTATCATCTTTTCCACCCTGAGCATCGTGGAAACAAAGACTCTATCCCTAATGGTACACTTAGTGGTAGTACATCCCATTTCTAAAACAAAACCTTCGGAAGGCCCCAGAAGGATCTGAGGACATTCGAGAGCTGCAATATGCTACAGGAGACACACATCTCAACCCTCTCTTGTGTACTCTCGAATTCTTTCTACTACTTTTATCGCTACTAGAGTTAGGAAAACATTTCACTGGGGATTTATTCTTCCACCACCAAAATTATAAACTATTTAGATCAGTCAGGGTTTGCTCTCAGCCTGTCAGGCACCACCAGAATTTTCCTCACTGCAGTAAGAGCTTCCTAACTCGCCAACCAATACCATATCTCTGGCATCTTACTTTACTTCCATCTACCCTGTTATGCAATGCTGCCCCACGGAAGAGGCAAAGGCACAAGTTGCAGGAGGGCAGCTACGCAGGATGCCTCTTCTTTAACGCAATTAGCTGCTGGAGGGTATGGCTCTGCCAAGACCAGCTGAAAGGACACAGGAAGAGAGCCATCTTGGCATGGTCCTCCCAGGGAAAAAATAAAAAAGGCTGAGTTCATCCGCTGCCAGCAAGAAGGATAAAGCAGAACTGGCTTCGGAGAGCAAGTCTAGCGAGGGAACTCTGAAGCAATAGAGATGCCTCGCTAACAGGCAGGAGATGCCTGTAGTTTTGGCATGCAGCTTTGTTTTTAAAGTGATGCCGGTTCAGCTGAGAAGGTAAGAGGAGAAGAACAAGGAGATAAGGGCAAATACACCGGCAACCATCCTTGCTAATGTCAGGCACTGGTCGTTGTGGTGTCGAGCTACTGCACTTACTGGGGTCCTGTCAGGGAAGGAAAGCGTACACCTCTTAAGCACGGTCTATTATTATTTATAGGCAAGACGATTAAGAGCCCTTAGTGACTGTGGCACCTCTGAGACAGGTCTTAAAGATCTTGCCTGGCCCTACATCAATCTTTGATTAGCCACTGATTCAGTGGCAGAGTGCTTGTGTATTCAGGGTCTGCAGGTGCTGCATTTGGAGAGCCACTATCAGCGTAGAGTTTAAGGGGAAAAGCATGGAAGACCACAGTATTTAGCCGGGCCAGATGCGCTGTGAATAGGGCAGACAGAGGGACACCCTGCACCCCAGGCAGCAGTAGGTGTGCAGGCAGAGCCCCAGCTGAGAGCAAAGGGAAGGACTGCACTATACCTACACCCCCCAGCTGTTGTCACCCCCTTGCCCTGCCACTACAGTCTGACACTTCATTTGTTTTTGGCTTCACTGAGATTTCTGATAGTATTAGGAGCTAGAGGCTGAAAGCCTGCCTTATCTCCTGAACTCAGACATTCTGGCTGCATAGGTGCGTAAAAGGCAACACTGAAGCAAGAGGCTCAGGCCTTTGCTTCTCTTTCACGCATGCAAAAGTACCACACTGATCAGAGCACCTGCAGCACTTCAGACTGGACTGAAAGGAGGCACACGGACTTTGCAGAACTTCACTACATCCTTCACAACCATATGGACATTTTGCTTAGAATGAAGCCACATCCTCACTTGTCACAACTTTGCAGAGTGTCCTCCAAAACGTTAACCACAGAGGTGGTAGGTACCAAGTAACACAGACAGAAGCCTCAGGAACCTGGGATCCAAGTGACACCCCCAGGTGCCATGCCAACAAACCCAGCGTGTGCAGTTACATCGCAGCTCATGCAGTTACACCACTCCTCTATGCACATTGACCTTAACTGGCTGAACAGAGTGAAACACATCCACTGCCACAGTCTGGAGGCACAAGAGCTTCCAGCACGACCAAAAATATCTTTGGCTAGTGGGCTCGTGAGGTGGGAGAGGCAGCAAGAAGGCATGTTCAGTGTAGTTAAAAAAGCAGGGGAGGGGGAGAAGAGTTTGATGGTGGGTTTGTATGGGGTTTTTTGGTTTTAAGATCATACTATCTTTCCACAGGGTGAACATGTTGAGGAATTTCAATTTCAAAAGCAACACAGTTGAGGAAGACTGACACTTTTTTCCACCTAAAAGTTACAAGAGAAAAACTCACTAAGGCTTCATGAGAGAAATTGGATTTGCCTTACGAATGTCATGATTTACCCTATGGAGACAGAGAAGTCCGGCCCTACCTAAAAGCAGAGGATAACAAAGTTCCTTACTAGCAGAGAAGCTTCTGCTCTCTGTGCTGCCCAACTCGGGGCAGCTAGACCATCCTTCATCTGTGTATTAGATGTGGTTTGGATTCACAGTGCCTGCTGGGCAGCTTTTCAAACAAAAAGTAAGTCTGCCATCAGAAAAGGCAAGGAACTGCAAGACGAGTTCTGACATTACTGTCTATGATCAGATCATTATTACGTTAATTTCCAAAATGCATTTTCCCCAAAACAACTTTTCAGGGTATACAAGCCAAGTTTCTTTCTTGAAAATCAGCTCCATCTGTGAATTGAAATCAAAGGTGGACTCTGAACTGGTGGGTAATTAAAACTGGTCCAAAACTTCCTGGGGTTAATTTTCTATACAGGTTATTCCAGCAAGTGAGGAAAAAATAAATTGGGATTCTTTTTATGGCAACTCGCTGCTGCTGCATAGGTCACACATTAAAACTGGAGACAGCAGAAAACGCGGGGCTGTTTTTCAGTTTAGAGAGCTGAGACTTCTGACAAAGAAGTGGGAGCTGGGAAGGAATCAGACAAGCCACCCACAGTTCCCATGTTTATCCAGAAATGTCTCTTTTGGGCCGTGATGGGCTGGTAACGACTGACCATCATGAACTTCTAACGGGCCCACTTGGGACTTTTGTTTTCCTGGCTCCTCCCTTCACAAGTTAATAAATAAAGAGCTTAAAAACAAAAGAGGCAGACTCTCAGTTATGCTGATTTTATCTCCCTGGCTATTTGGAGGGTGATAGTGAATGGGATAAACCATCTAAGATAACAAGCTGCAGGAGAGCTTCACAGAATACAAAGCAACCCGTCCTCAAAATGCATAGACTGAAGAATGTTCTGCATATGCGGAGGACAAATAATCCCAAAGTCAGCCCCGCAAAGGTGGCTAAAGAGGTACTTTAGGAGATGCACAAGACATTTAAAAGAGGTGCCAGAGCAGCATTTCACAAAGCAAAAAGGAAAAGCTCCTTATGCCGTGAGCACAGGAACTAAGCACTCCTGGCATTCTGTGAAGGAAATGAAAAAAGGCTAATTTGGGATAAAAAAGAAAAAAAAATCAAAAATATCTAATGAGAAGATAGTTAAACAGCTCAGCAAAACAACTTTCTTATATAGCACATATAGGACTCACACACCCAGTCGCCACAAAAGCCTCAAGTGCTCTTCAAAGTAACCCCACTAACAAGGCAAAGCCCGCTCTTTTGGCACAACTCAAAGGACTTGGAGCACATACATAAGAGCAGGGCTGCAGCTCAAGTATCACTCCTTCCTGCCCTGCAGCTGGCAATTTCACAAAAAAAGCACAACTTATTAAAATTCCCCGAAGAAAACATATTACACTGAAGTTGAGTCACAACAAACGCATCCCCCCACCTCTCTGCTAACACATCTGCCCCAAGACCAGCAGCAAGGAGGACACCGTGCAGGGGGGTACTACGGCAGTATTACCTGCTTTGGGGGTTTCATGCAGGATGGGGAGGTAGGACGAGGGGATTATAAAGGAGAGGCATAAAGAGAGGGGGAAGGGGTGCTTCCTCCCAGCATCATGGCCAGTGGTGCTGCTAACCTGGTTCCATCCTGAGCGCTGCAGTTGACGTCAGCCCCATGCTCAAGGAGATGCCGCACGATGCTCAGCCAGCCTTTGGCACAGGCCTCATGCAGGGCACAGTAACCTGCGTTGTCACGATGATTCACATCACATACCTTGTTTTCCAAACAATACAGAACTACTTCCTGGAAATAGGAGGGAAAACAGATACATCCAGTTATTTCTTCACGTGCAGATGCACAGATTTCTCTTCTTGAAGGAGAGGGGGGTGGAAAGGGCAAAACACCAAATCCCTATGATGCGTAAATTACCCTTTTTGAGAGGGGTCAGTCAAAAGGAAAACAAAAGGTGGAGCCGTTGAAAGTCGTGTTTATTCAGGAGGCATATCAGAGACGGCTCAGTCAAAGCAGCACCGAGAGCTCTGTGCCCCACAGGGACTTTCCGGTAGCCCCCAGCGTCAGGAATTGTTGCAGAGAGGGAACAGATTCCACATGCAAAACACACACAGCTTTTCGCCTTCCAAAACTTCCACAGGTAAAGCTAGCAGAGCAGGGAGGTTTTTACTCTTACATCTGCATTTTTCAGTAGAAAATTCTGCAAGCACAACAGCAGCACAGCCGACGTCAGTTTGATTTTAAAAAGAAAAAGTGCATGACCCGAAACAAAACACATTTAAGACACACAAAGGACAGTTTGCTATCGGCAAGCAAAAAAGAAAAAAGCCCGACTCTATCAAGATCAGGGAAATCCCATTTTCACCCACCGTGGTTTTCTGCATGCAGAACTAAAGCCAGGCACTAGGTTCCAATAACGAGCCCAGCGCCGTGGGAAGCCATGTGAATTTAACACAATTCATCTTGCAGTCAAATATACCATGGTCGAGAGCCTAAGCCAGCCTCAGCTCGACGCTGCCGTGCGGCCTTGAAACAATGACTGCTCCATCACTCAACCGAAAATTTAGCATGGTGTGAGTCTTCCTCGATTTGTGTCAGATGCAAAAGAAAAGACCACCGCATTTCTAAGAGATGCTGTATGTATGAAATAGCCCCCACGTTCCCAGATTAGTGGCAAGCCATTAATTTTGCATTTGCTCCTCTCGAAGGCTGAGTGACATCCTCGCAAAGCCAGACATGGCACGGAGAGAGTGAGTGTTTGCTTTGCCAAAATAAGAGAATAAAACAATCACTGTTTGCAATGCATTTATTATTCTTCCCGTTTCAAAATCTACGGGAAAGCCCGCAATAATATGTGCTCTGGGTATACCTGCCTCAAGAACCGGTATCCAGGATACAGCATGAAACTGCTCTTTTAGCAGGCCCTCACTAACCAGGCTAAAGCTAATGAGCTGCCTGTCCCAGGCACCAGAGCATCCCCCTCACCTGACACAGGGACAGAGCAGTCCACCACCTGCACCTGATGCAGCCACCGGCTCTTAATGTTCCTGCTCATCAGCCCAAAGGCCAAAAACTGGTCCACAACGGATGCTGTTTACCCTGGGCTCGCTCGAGCCCGTAAGAAAGGGCTGTGCAAAATTACACCCCGGAGGTATGAATTTTCCTTCAACACCAGACCACCCCGCCAGGCAAATTAGCAGATGGATATAGGTAGCAGAAGCAGCTGCCATACTCGTCATGCATCTACCATTTAAAATAGATTCTGCAAATCAAAAGACCTTTCATCTATTTTTGCAGAAAGGAAAGGCTCATCCCAGGGTGGAATATCTACTACTGGACAAAAAGGCTAATCTTGTCGGGCAATTCCGTGTTAAGAGGCTATAAGAAGAATGTCATTAACCACAAAATGTAACCATAAAGACCATAAAACTCTACACTGTTAATTAATTAAATGCCTCATTAACTTTTTTTTTTTAGCATGATTTATTCAATTTACAAAAAAATTAGCCATCGCTCCAAATACAGGAACACGTGGTGCCACAAACGCACTTTTGGTTTCGCTAGAGAAAGGCTGTGAAAGTGCCACAAGGCAATTTAATGTCTGTTCAGGCATTCTGTTTAAACCAGCAATCTGAGAATCAGTTGCAGTTAATCCAGAGAGTCAAGCTAGCACGTCTCGAGCCAAGACATGTGCCACCACTGCTTCCGCTGCCTGCATTTTGTTAGCCAAATTGCAAACAGCAACGCTAAAAGGTGCATGCAAATACGCGTACTCCATCCTCATCTACAAAGAGGTGCATTTCACTTTAGTCTCTTCCACCCATGCCCTCAGCAGCTCCTGCTCCTTTTCAAAGGGAAGGGGTCAGCACCCGCTTGCTCATCCCCCATGCCCTGGGCACACATGCTGCCACCAAGAAGCGCTACTCCCCTCTACCCAACCTTGAAACATGGCTCTTAGGTGAGGCACTGCAAGCCCTGCATGCCAAACCCCAGAAATGATGCTCATTCCCAGGAAGGGTGAAGGAGCCCTCAGGGAGCTGTGCAAGCGCATGAGCTCCTGCAACCAGGACCCAGGCCAAGATCCTTATGCAAGGCATCCCCGGGGCAAACCCTCTCACCCTGTCTTCGTGAGTGTTTAAACCCTCTGGAAACACACACCATGTTTCCCCTACCCGTCACACACACCACACATTCCTCTAATTTCACTGCCTTCCCAGGCAGCATTTAATCCCAAATTCACCAGAAAACTTTCCAAGTCCAGAATACACCAAAAAGCAACACGCGGCACAAATACCGCCAGTACTTCCTCTCCTGTCAAATTCATTACACAAGCCTTTTGTAATTTTTTTCCCAAAAACACTACACTCCCTGTAATTCCCCCTTCACAAGAAGTAAATTACAGTTTAAAGACTACTGTTATCTGAACTCATTTGTTTCAAATGGGGGAAACAGAACAGATTTGAGAGTGCCCATGCACTGGGATGAGTAGCTAACACCCTGATGAAACAAGGCCCAGCACAGAAGCTTAGTGAAGAAAAGGCAAAGCTTCTCACCAGCTTCAGCAGGGCTCTGCTCAGACTGTATGGATTTCCAGAGCTGAAGACCATTTGTCGCGCTGCCTTTAAGTAGCCTTGTTGGCTGCCACCCTGCAATTTATCTGACCAGACACAAGCCGCATTTGTCCTTCAACCTTTCGCTGTCATGTCGGCTTTTACAAGAAAAATCGTAACCACTTGCATCCTCCTTCCTGCAACTAGCCGTGGTACATCTGTACTGTGATACTCAAGTGGGGCAGGGGCACCTGAGCTAGCAACACTTGGGCTCCCCATGGGTAATATACACAGTTAATATATATATGTCTATATACACAGCTAACATACACAGCTCACCAGCACTTCTGCATGCCAAAGGTGACAACGCTGCCTCTGGGTTTGGGGTGGGATCTCTGCACAGCTGCTGGGCATTCCTGCTGCGAAGGCAGGCAGGCAGGCTGCCAAGGGCAGGCACGAGCTCACCCGGTCTCAGGGCAGAGCTGTTGGTGCTGCTCTGCCCTATACAACACTTCTGCCACTGACAGGGCTCAGCGGTGCCCTGCGGTGCCAGTCACTTCCAGCTCCAAGTCCTGCATCAGCGCCCAGCATCCCTTTGCAAGCTGTGGCACTGGTGGTGCAAACTCATCTGATCTGCCTGCCACCAAGTTGGCAAGGGCCTGCAGGCCTGCCTGATGCCACCACAGCAGCCACGAGAAGGCACCATGTGTACGCGAGCACCCAGAGCTCTGCTTCAGCACCAGCTCCCGAGCATCGCACTGCAGCCACCAAAGGTTGCTGCCCTGCTGACAGGGACGGCAGAAACAGATGTGTACAGCTGTCAGAGGTCACAGACCAGCAAACTGCCTTGGCCCATCGAGATTTATTAATTTATTTTTAAACGGAAGCATTTGCAACTTCTTGACCGTTCTAATTTTTCAGGAGACAGAGGAAACTGAGCTTTCTACTAACTGCGGTAGTCTGGTTGCCAGCAAGAAAACCACCACAGCTACAGCGGTTCCACGGCTGACCAAAATACAACCGCTCACCAGAGGCCTCATGAAGTCCCAGCAAGGCAGCACAGCCACACACCACTCTGGACCTTGAAAGACACAGACTATGTCGGATCCCAGCAGCAGCTCGGGCACATGGACCAGGATCTCCCCCCTGTCCCACACTCCAACAACAATGGGAGCCGCTGCTACACTGTCAACACCAGTCAGCTGATCCAGTCAAACAACTGGACTATTCAAGCCTATTAAAACTGTGGTGTTCACTTGAGCTTCTAGTCAGAAGATCAAAATCCCCCCCAGCTGATGATGGGAAGACATGGTGTTCACACGAGGTTAGGCCACGGCCCAAGAATCCCCATCTTGGTGAGCCCAGACACCCTCAGCTTACTGCAGCCAGCCCACTAATGGCCAATGCTGCAGAGAGCTCCCACTATCAGCAGAGCAAACAGAGAGCCCTTGGCCTCTGCTTGAGCAAGACCTCGGCCCATCACTCCATCTTGGAGCTGCTCCCATTTTGCTGTGCTCAGCAGAGTGCACCAGGCACAGAAAGCGAAGCGCCCATGCATACTCATCCCGACATACACCATACAGGAAGACATCTAGGAGCACATGCTACAACTTATTCTGACTTTGGATACATAGAAGATTTTATGTCTGTAGGAAATGAAATCATTTAAATCACAGAGCAATGTCGTTAACAACCACTTTTCCTCCTCCTAGCTAGAGCTGAAGTGCCCTGGGTTAGAAGAAGCCTTTGTCTAGGGTAAACAAAACCTTTCCAACAAGCCCTGCCTTCCAGAGCTGGAGGAGGCCTCTCACAAAGCTCTCCAGCTGCACAAAGGCCATTCTGAGGTTTCAACAAATGCCCAAGGCTGGGCAGGACCACCGGGGCCCTGGCCAAGGCCATCTTCCAGCGCGGGGCTCGAACCCAGCTCTGAGGTCCAAGCAGTGCTCTCGCCGCCAGGGTGACCCCCACAGTCACACCAAAGGCAGCAATCGCCCTCTGCAATGAAACACCTCTTCTCCAGATCTGAAGCTGAGCAACAGCGACGCTCATACCTACATGCCCATATTTCCCCAATAAAAGCGTGCTTCAAAACAGCAGAGCTAGGCGATTCATCGGTTTCTGATTTTTGTAGCAACAGGGGGGCCGTTTCATTAGACAACATTGTTCCAGCTACGCCAAGCAGCTCCAGACTCCGAGCATAAAGCATGCAGAGTGCTCCTGCGATGCATCTGATCATGCAAGAGGACACTCCAAGTGCTACATCCTGTGTCACATACCAGATACTCCTTGGAGGAAAGAACAAAAATAAAACCCTTCTCCTAAACTACACGCTCTTCACAAACAACAAAAGCAGAAAAACGTACAGCTCATTAAAGATCACCATAAAGACTACTTAAAAAAAAGGGGGAAAAAAAGACATTAATTCTGTTTGCAGATGGTTTATATTTAAAGTGAAGCAAGGGTTAGCAATAAAGCTTTACCCTTTGCTCAGTCACACAGGATGCTGCTGGGTCCCCAGCAGCTGACACAGCAGCGGTGGGGACTCATTCCCACAGTGACCTGCCTCCAAACCCCATGTGCCAGGGAAGGGAATGCAGCAGAGAATGAAGTGGGGGGGACCTGCAAATTTCAACCACCACCCTCGAAGCTGATGCTTTTCAAAATTTCCATCTATAAAACTGGAAATTGGGGGGTACCTTTTGAAACGAAAATAACAGCCGCCAACCCGGCCGGGCACTGAGGGTCCTTACCTCGTACCCCAGGCGCGCCGCCCGCTGCAGTAGCGTTTCCCCTGCGTTCTTATTCACAATAAGCCTCCGCGCTTCTGGCGGCATGGGTCGGCTCGGGGTGGTCTCCTGAGGGGGGCTCGCGATCGGCAGCTGTGGGGGCTGTGAGACGGGTAGTAATGAGGGAGTCTGCTGCAGGCGATCGTACAGCTTCTGCTCGTACGACTTGGCTGGCGAGGAGTCGCAGTCTGAAGTAGGCTCTGGTCGCTTCCTGACTTTCCTCGTTACCGTGACCTGTCAAAACCATCATTGGGGGAGGGGGATTTATCCTTATTTTTTCACAATCCAGTGATGGGATTTTATTTTGCTAGCAAACAATTACACTTTCCTACTCATACTTAATTTTTTGCGACAGCTTTTAAACACAAGATGCCTCACCCCCCAATAGTGCCTTTAAGTCAGGTTAAGAAAAGCAAAAACAGAATGTGCAAAGCACACACAGATGAATTTGAATGCAATCCCCACTACCCTGCACGTATGACAGCGCGCTAGTTTTAAGCAGGTTGGCTCTGCCTTCCGAGAGGCTGGTGGACAATTAAGTCTAAAAAAAGATACCTTATCTTCAGCATTTTCGATATCTGTGGTGTCATCCCCTGTCAGAGATGACCTCCTTCTCCTCTCCTGCAGTGCCAAGTGTTTTGTTTTACACTGACGTTTCCCTGATGGCTTCTCACACTCGCTGTATTTCTGCAGCAGAGATGCATGTTGGAAATCCTCCTCTTCGTCTGTGTACAGCCCATCTGTCTTCCGGCTTTCTTTAATTTTCTGCTGTTTGGCAGCCAACCTCGAGGTTGGAGTACAGCTTGGCTGAGCCTGCCTTTTGCCGTTTGCATTGGTGGATGAAAGGCTCTTCATGTGCGGAGACATTGGGAATACGGGCAAGCCTAAATGGGAAGGAAAGGCATTACACATCGCATGGTGTGTTAAAAGGAAAACGTATTGCTAGCACTTAACACAAGCTCCTCGACTGCTGAAGAGATCTATCAATTACATTTTCAAATCATTAATATTTTAAGCATTCCACATTCAAATTGTAAATAGCATCCTGCCAGTTAAAAAGGCTCTGATAAAAATCGCTAAATGAAATGCCCCGTGCCGGGGCACGGCAAAGGCCATGCCATCGCAGCCCAGCCGCTGCAGGCAGAGCGGAAAGCCACTGCCTCGCTGCGGGGAAAACTCTCCTGCTTACCTGGAACTGCTTTATCTGAAGGGGAACCAACTCCTCCAGCAGCCTGGGCCTGGCTGGGCTTGCCCGCCTTTGGCTAGGTGTGGTGGCAGGGCAGACACATGGATGGCGGGGGAGGAGGGGAAGCAAGAGAGGCGGGAAGCATGGGACAGCACCCGGAGGGAAGTTGAGCTTAGCCTGAATATGGCAATAAGATGGGGAACATCTCCCTGGCAGCATTTTTACTCAGGAAAGAAGCAAAGAGAAGAAAGGCTACTCAAAGAGACATCCCTGCAGAAGCCCTGTGCAAACTCTATCAAAAAGCATGTGGATTTCCCAGGAAAACCAATCAGCTGTGTTTTCCCAATGACCCCATCCAGAAGCGAGTCCTTCTATGAGACCAGACAGTCCTGGGACATAGAGTAGCTAAGGCACTGCTGCCCGCAGCAGGGCTGTGTTCTCTCCAGGGGTTAGCTCTTTACAAGCTGGATCCCACAATCTGGGCCACATGCAAAAAGCATGGTTACTTTTTTTTTCCCCTCAGAGTGTGAGCCGGTTTGCAACAAAACAAGGACAGGAAAGTCGACTTTTTATAGTCTGAATTTCCCTTGGGAAGAGAATTGAGGTGACCTCAGGACCAACTCCTCTGCAGAAAAATTAAAGGTTGCTGGAAAGGAAGGGACACTTCAGCCCAACAATACCACACCAATGAGAGAAGGTGCGGAAAAAACCCTGAGCACTTGAAAGAGGCTCCTTTGCTGTCAGAAGTCTCTGAAGTGATGCTACTTTCAGAACAGAAGAGACGGCAGGAGCAAATAAGGCATCTGCTCAGAAAGAAGAGCTCTTTTTTAAAGAGACTCAATCCAGAGCCAGTCAACAGAGAAGAAAATCTAGAATGCGCTTGGCGGGCAGCTTCACACTTTTGTCTTCCCTTAAATAGACCTGTGAAAGCAACTTGCAGAAGGCTTTCTAGATTAAAAGATGAAAACAGAAATCCTTTGGATCTTTCAAGACACTTTCTAGCAAAAGATGCATAGCGTAGCCAAGCAGTTGCCAGGGAATTTATGGGACACACGATGTGCAGATTGTTCAGCAAAAACCCACTGCATTTTTTAGGCTTTGCAATCCTGAAGGAAGGTGACCAGTCGTAGGCTGAGCCTATGGATGCAAGGCTGTCTTTCCAGCTCTGCAGACAGCATGGAGAAACGAATGTTTAACTCTCCTGTTCCAAACTAGCCTCACTGGAGTAGCAAGTGCGAAGCCCAATTCCAATACCAAGGTATCATCATTCTCTACTTAATCACTTACTAAAAGAATTCCCAAGACGGAAAGCAGCAGCGGTGAGGTCTGGTGAGTGCAAAGGGAAGTAAGAAACTGCTGTATGTAGAAAAAGTAGAACAGAAAGAGAAAAACCTCACAGGTCTGGAGAAGGATAGAAATAGCAAAAGGATGGAGGAATAAAATACACAGGAAGAGAAGCCTATCTCAAAAAATGGCAGGCTTGCCCATGCAGGAATGCTGAGGCATCAGAAGCAGAAGTTTAATTGCCACAAAGTGTGTACTCCAGCCTGCAAGCTCCACATAAACTCTGTGCTCCACATTCACCCTCCACAGTGGTGACAGCAGGCACCTGGCTAAGCGTGTGGTGCAGCAAAGAGATGGAGAGTAGCAACGCTATGCCCAGGAGCTTCAGGATCAATAATGCTGCAAGAGGCCAGCGTTATCCAGAAAAATCCAAGCATCAGCCTGGGAAAACGGACAGAGAAAAGGCAAGTGCTTAATCCTTGAATCCCACCCCATCCTTCTGACCACTATATATGTGAAGGGAGTACAAAAAAACAAGAGCAAGCAGGAATACCCCTGAATACCCATGGATAAAAACAACCTAATCCAAACCCCAAAAACCCAGACCTCTGACTGATGTGGGCTGTGGTGAGCCTGACTCAGAGCAGGACCTGCCTCCCTTCCCACAAGAGTAGGATGCAGAGAGGTCCATGCGGAAAAGCAGCTGCTGCCGCGTCACCCAAATGCTCACTTGTTTGGCTCCCACCCCGGCAGCTGCCCCCTCCTGCTTGCCAAGCCAGCAGCCACCACACTGCCTGCAACCAGAGGCAGCTCCAAGGGGCAGGCAGCAGCTTTGCCAGTGGGCTACATCCTCCCAGTTCCTCTCCTCAGGCCTTTAGTTTCTGTGCTACCCGAGTCTTCTCCTTGTGCTGAGTGAGCAGCTGCAGCTTCCTTGGAGACTGTTGAGGAGCTGGCTACCACACCACTGGCAGCACCAGAAGGTTATTCCTCAGCTAGGACCCCAGCAGAGACCATAGTTCCCACCTCAGCCACAGGTCCAGGCAAGCAGAACGATGCCCTGAGGCTGCAGCTATCCTGACAGACCTGCTGCACCCTGGAGAGCCAGTATGGCCAACATCACAATGTCACCTAGTGAGAGAGATCATAGAACCATAGAATGTTTGGTTTGGAGGGGACCTTAGAGATCGCCTAGTTCCAACGGCCCTGCCGTGGGCGGGGACACCTTCCACTAGACCAGGTTGCTCAAAGCCCCATCCAACCTGGCCTTGAACACTGCCACAGATGAGGCAGCCACAACTTCTCTGGGCAACCTGTGCCAGTGTTTCAACACCCTCATAGTGAAGAACTTCTTCCCCAACCATCTAATCTATACCTATCCTCTCGCAGCTTAAAGCCATTGCCACCTTGTCCCATCACTGCTTGTGCTTGTAAAAAGTCCTCCAGATTTCTTGTAGCCCCCTTTAAGTACTGGAAGCTGCTCTGAGCTCTCCCCTGAGCCTTCTCTTTTCTAGAGTGAACAAGACCAAGTCTCTCAGCCTGTCTTCATAGGAGAGGTGCTCCAGACCCCTTAGCATCTTTGTGGCCTCCTCTGGACTTGTTCAAGCAGGTTCACATCCCTCCTGTGTTGAGGGCCCCATTGCTGAACCCAGTACTGCAGGCGAGGTCTCACGCAAGCAGAGTAGAGGGGCAGGATCACCTCCCTCAACCTGCTGGTCATGTTGCTTTTTATGCAGCCCAAGTTATGGCTGGCTCTCTGGGCTGCAAGCGCACATTGCAGGAGCAACTTATCATTATGTTCCAGCATTTAAAGGGTGTCCACAAAGAAGATGGAGACTCCCTTTTTACAAGGAGCCACACAGAAAAGAGATGGGGTTATGGGCACTACTTACCCCTAAGGAGACTCCGGTTGCACATTAAGAGGAAAATTTTTTCCCAATGAGAACAATCAGCCATTGGAATAATCTCCCCAGGGAAGTGGTAGATTCCCCAGCATTAGACACTTTAAAGATTGGGCCAGACAGAGTGCTGGGACATCTCGTCTAGATCATGCTTTGCCAAGAAAGGTTGAACCAGATGATCCCCGAGCTCCCTTCCAACCTGGTATTATGTGATTCTATGACTCTTGTCAACCAACATCCCCAAGTCTTTCTCTTCAGGGCTGCTCTCAATCCATTCTCCACTCTGAAATTATTCTGGGCAAGCCACATCCCAGCTTTCATGATTCTGACCTGCAAGTGAGGCTGCAAGGAGGCAACAGCAAGAAGTGCCATTGAGGGAACATTTCCAGAAGCCACCACTTGGTCACCCAGCCAGCAGGCACTGACCAGGGAACAGAGGGGTGGCAGCCCAGTGGTGGCTTGCGGTGCAATGCATGACTCTTCCACCTAAAATCCTGGGTTGAACACAACTGGAGCAACAAACCCAGAAGTCAGCCCCCTCCTTCTTCCTAGAGATTTGCAGGCACAGGCAGCAAATCATCCTGCTGTTGGACTAATGCTTCTCTGGCGTAGGGGCAGACTTGGATGCCTTGTTACAGCCCACTTCTTGGGACATGACCAGCTTCCCAGCAGCAAAGACTGCCATGTTCACAGGCACAGGAACCAGCTGTTCCCAGCCCCAGAGCACAAAAAGCTGCAAGAGACAGGATATATTCTTGTATTCATTGTACCTGCTTGTTTAAGAGAAGTCAGAGAACTAGTCCTGTGCAAGAAAGACAAGCTGAAAGTCTCCATCCCCATGCAACTGTCATGCAGGATGCCCTGTTGCACAACAGGAAAAAATGTCCTCATCCTAATGAACTAAGAAAGAGGAGATCCAAAGGTTTACACTTCAACTGGATGGAGGAGCATCAGCAAAGTGAACTCAACAATCTCCAGTGCCTCTGCACCATGAATAGCAAAGCATAATTTAGTCAGGTTTATGGTTTTGGGGCTTCCAAACCCAAGAGGTTTTTCATAGCCACGGGGAAACTGAATCTGAATGCCCTTGGGAAGGGTGCATAAGTGCATAAATTGCAAGCCAAGTCTTTTTCTTTCCCGAGGTCACGTGTTAGAGAAGCCTGTCACTGCCACAGGAGGCATCACAGGGCAAAGTCAGAGCATCCTTAGACAATGTGGCTTCTTGTTAGCAACCCTCATTTAATCTCTACAAGGTGTCTCTTTCTGAAAGTACAAAGGTGATGGGTACGGGTGTTTGAGCCAATACCACACTCGCCAAGGCAGCACATAAAGCAAGGGAGTAAGAGTCAAAGCTCCTTTTAAAGTAAGTTTTGATCTCCTGCGCCACAAATCCTTTTGGAGAACCCTCCCCACTAATAAGCATCAAAGATTGGGGATTTCTGCCCTCAGATAACCCTACTGAGGGGAAAGATGGGTGAGGAGCTTTAGGACAGAAGGGAAGACAATACATTTGCCTGCGACTGTTTCAGAGATGCTACCCAAGAAAACTCTCACGAGTGCAGGATGATCTGGACTTGGTCCTTTCCATGGCATGGAATAAGAGGATCCACTCTATTCATGCTTCTCTCTTTCGAGGGGATCTCAGCTGAACTACATGTGGAGGGTGAATGTCTACCAGTCTGATGAAGCTCTCAGGCCTGTGAAGGAGAAAGGACCCCAAACATCCAATTCAGAGCTCCCCAAACCAGCCTTTCCTCAGAAGCAGGCAGAGGACCTGGAGCGGTTAGAGGAGAGGAAGAAAAGTATTTGCAACCTGAAAAGTGGAAAGAGAAGACAAGGGCTCCCTGCTCTGCACAGAGGAGATGGGGATTTACAACGAGTTGCAGGGGACACACGAGGGGTATCAGCTACGTGAGCTGCATGCTGCCATTCCCTACTAGCCCTCCAACTAAGCTACAGCAATAAATGTCACAGGGAAGGGGTGAAGCAACAGCAGACAACGTGCATGAGGGCAGAGGACAGCAGGGATAGGACAGTGACCTGTCTGTCCAATAGGAAAATCTGGCAGATTGTCTCTATGGGCTCTCTTTCAGGATAGGGAATGAGCAGAAAATGGGGATAAGATGGGGAAAAGGAGGAAGTGAAGGGGAAAGAAGCAGCTGGAAACAAGTCAAAGAAAGCTGATGAGCTTTGAGGAAGTGACCCTTTAGGAGAGAGCTGCTGGGAAGATCTCTGTCTAGGGGCCAGGGAGTGGGGCCACAGGAGTTTACAGGATATGCCCATGTGAACAAGCAAAGCATCCTCTTTAGGAGGAGGATGAGCTTTGCTCTTGAGCAACATGTCCTGGGAAAGGCAGGGAATCCCAGCCATGCTGAGGGTGCTGGAGGCGTTGGGTTCTCAAGATCAAGAGCTGCTAGTTGTGTTTCAAAGGGTCACAGCCCCTCGAATCCTACATCTAGTTAAACGCTCTTTACACCAACTAGCAGCCTCTTCACTGCCTCCCTCGTCTGCCCACGTTGCATGCCCCCCCACCCAGCTCTCCTCTAGAGACATGAACTTCATCTTCACATTATCTGTGAAAGAGTATTTAAAGCCAAAACACACACACACACACACACATGCACAAACACAGTTACACACACATACACAAACACATGTTCTGGTCTACCAAATATCAGCTACGATGCAATTCTTAAAGAGGAGTTGTCAGTCCTTATACAAATGGACATTTACAGAAATACATATATAATGTTTTAATAATAATAATAAAAAAGCTCGACAATTCCTTAACATTGGTGGCAGCATGCGTCACTAAATGCTAAAGCCAGCTGGTTTCCCTAGTAGTCTCTGCATACCTTGTTCATTGTCACTTGTTTTGAGGGACTCTTCAGACCAACTTCTATTGCTTTTGGCCTCTGACCTTTTCTTGGTGTGCCTTTCTTCTGTGAAGTCTTTGACCTTTGCAGTGGCCTCTGGCTGAACAGCCTCAGCTAAATCTTTCCTGCTTTGCCGGCCCAACTTGCCGGACGGGGATCTCTCTGGTGACACCTGCTGCTCCCATAGTTCCCTAAGATGCTGCAGGTGACGCTGCTTTTTGGGATGGAGCCCTGTTAATTCAATGCACACCTTCAGGTTGGTCACCTCATTACAATTGGGCTCTTCTAAGTGGTTAGAGGAATTGTTTGTCATTTCCCTCTCAGGCCAGTCATCTAATGGAAAAATAACTAAAAATTAATCAAAAAGCCCCCTCAACTTAAAACAAAAGCTACATTTCACTTTCGGGGCATATAGTCTCAGCTTTACCACCACACTATGCATTTTAAAGGTTCGCTCATTAAGGGTTACATGCACTACAGTAACTTGCACTGCTGTGGCTACAGTGTCCAATGACTAGTGCTTAACCCTTATATACCAAGATTTTTATATATATACATATATATACACATACATACATGCATATATAAATATATATATATAATTTAAAGTAAAATAACAGTGCTCACATTAGTAACTATCAAATTCAAAAATGGAAACACATTAAGCCAAAGGGACGTTCCTTTCACAAGACATTCCTTAAGAGAGACCAAAGCAAAATGCTGTCTTACCTTTGGAGTTCTTCTTCTTTTTTGCTTTTGATGTAAGTTCATCCTGCAGCTCATCCACAAAGCTTTCATTTTGGCTGCCATCATTTTGCACTCTCTCACCAGAGTGTTTACGCTTCCTGTCCAAACGTGGACACGGATGTTGGCCAATATCTTCTGTTGAGTGGTCTTCCGCTTTTTCGTATATAGAATGTCTCTCTAAGTAACATTTCTCATTTGAGATATCTTTTTCCTCTGGAGTTTCAAGAAAGTGACCTTGGTTGTTTTCTGTACTAGTAAAGTTACCTAAAACAAAAAAACAAACACCATGACCTAATAAATACAAAACAATTCACTGTGAGCAAGCTATGCTCTCTGATCTCTTCAGAGTCATCGCCACCATGAGTTATGTATGCCTCATGAGGCATGCAAATAAACACAAAATTGTACTTTGGAACAAACCTCCTCTGGTCAGCCTAAGGCAGCCGTTTTCTCACCAGTTAAGTACAAAACCCGGACAGCACGATACTTTCTGTTGTTTTTACATCCATTTAAGAAGTACAATATTCAGAATACCTGTATCCATAGAAACATCACAATATGCTATTTCAAATAAAGAAACATCTCTGGACATCAAAAGCACAGACCCTTTTCAAAAAGCAGCCTCGCCCCACAAAAACATGGTAAATAACAATAATACAAACTCCACTTTGCAATGACTTTGTTTTAAAAAATACCGTTTGATGATACTACAGCATTAGCCTTTTGCTAGTTCCTAACTCTTCCCTAACTTCTTACACCAAACTGCAGAGTCTGACTTTAAAGCGTTCATCCCTTCTTTTGGAGATACAAATGGGATATGGAGCACGCACACACATACACAGGAATGCCACCAAGAACAGCTGTGATATTTTGCAAAAAGCACTACTTGAAACCAAGGTTATAAAAAGGTTCCCTCACTTCAAGTAATCAGCCAGTCACTGAACACCACGTGATCTCGGTCACCTCCTCTTAAAAAAGACCTCACTTCTTTCAGGGAGTATTTCCAGCAGCAGGGAGCTATGAAAAGCTTACTAGAAACCAGTCTGACAAATTAGCCATAAAAACACCCCATGCTCCCATGCTTGCCCTAACTTCAGCTTCCCCTCTCCAATACTGCTGCCCCAAATTTAGAGACAGCTTCAGCAATTTTAAATGTGACACGTAATCATCACCTTGAGTAGGCATTATTTTCCTGGGTTTAACCAAACTGGCCGAGGCACGGTTAGGCAGACACATGCCACGGACTAAAACACGGTTAATCAGCTTCCTATTTACAAGTCTCACGAACAAGTTGGTCTTCCCATGTGTTTTAGCTCTCCTGGCTGACCAATACTCTTTCAACACATCTCTCGCTGTTTGGCAGACTGCATGCTCCATCCTGCTTCCCCATGGCTCACTGTCCCTTTTCCTCTTTCTCCTCCTTGCTCTTCCTCCTTCTCCAATTTCTCTTCTTGCAAACTCATCTGCTAGTTTTCTATCTGGACTCCTGATAGCTCAGCTTCCCTGCCCTCCCCATCCCCACTCAGCCTCCTCTCTTGTGCAGCCTGGCCCTCAGCTTCTGCTCTTCCCCCTCACCAAGGCAGATGTTGATCCCCTGCAGCCCCCCTTCCCCTCCTCTTCCCTCAGAGACGCACCACATAAATGTCCAAGCACTGGCAGCCCCTGGACGCAATCCAGCTCTACCTCACCTAACCCTTGAGAGTACCTTCCTAACCCTTCAGAGTACCTTCCTACAGCTCTGTCAACACCTTCTGGTTTCACAACTGTCCTTGAAGCACCTGTTCTCAGCAATGGAAGGCTAGGAGGGGGAGAACTCTCATGAGATCATTCATCACCACAACTTCAAAACGGCTCCAAGTAGCACCTAGTGCTCTGGAGATGTTTGCAGGCACCCCACCATCATTTTTACGCTGCTTGGGCAGCTGCCTGCAGGGCTGCTTTATCAAACAACAGAAGGTATCTGGCCAAGACAAATCAAACCAGAAGCAGACTTTTTCCAGGCGAGCGGGACGCCCGGGCTATTCTGCTGTTTGGCGATGCTCCTCTCCACAAGGCCGCCTGGCCAACACCTGCTCCCTTCAAGACTTCAAAATGCAGTTTGTCACACTTCCAGCCACCAATGCCGACATGTTGCAGAAAATGGGTATCTCAGCTTACTATGACTGCGCCTCTGAATTGCCAGTGTCCTCCTGAACCAGAATCTGGCAACATCCCATGCTCGCACATGTGGCATGAAGATGCTGCCCAACAGCTGTATCCTATAACCACATCAACAGCACCAGCAGTCTTGTTTCACACAGCATAAAAGAAGCTGGACAAGCCACATTTTAAGTATCACTTTAGAAATTATTCTCTCCAATTCCACTTTACATTTTTAATGCTGTCTGCTATTTTCCCCCATCTCATAAGGAAAGATAATACTTATATGGTCAGTTTCCCTACCAGATGAGGTAAGGGCACCCTCTGCCACACTCCCACTGTTTATATCCTTCACGTCTCCAGCAGCACCAGCAGCTACACACCATAGTTCATGCTACGAGTCACTGGTTCGGGACAGCTTTCCTGCTCCTAACCCAGTCTAGCCTGAGAAAAGGCAGCCGCATCCTCGCCAATTCCCAGAGAAGCTTTTGCAGGGTCAGAGGAAGTAGCAGGCTGGGGGTGGTTGGGAGGGTTGACAGTCTTAATCTTTGGGGCTTGCAGGAAACAGCAAGCTAATTCCAGCCTGCCACCACTGAAAGCGACCTGCTCCAGATTAATTCCTTTTCTATCTGCGAGAGGACTCAGCACAAGGATGCCAAGCACCGCTTACTCAGACCATCCATGCTAACGAATCAAAAGGAGGGGAGAAACATTTGCTGTAACCTCACTAACAGCTTGTCACCGTTAGCATTTCTCCGGGGCCTCACATGCTGGGGAGAGCAGCACACACCTATTGAAGTTTATCCAGAAAGCACTCGCTGCCAGCAGCTCTGCAACACCTTTGCCTCTGCTCTCCGGTCACATCTGAGGGGGTCCCCTGAGGCAACCACAGCTACACCCCCCTGGCTCCCGAGCCAGAAATCCCCCTCAAGGACTGCATGATGCACACGCGTCTCTAAAATCCATCCCCCTAGATGCGGTTAAGGTCATTAAGATCAGCGACATCTCCGCACATTAATCCGGGTTGTGTAATCATCCTGCATCGGCACAGGAGGACAGGGAAGCTGCGGAGCCATGCAGGACACGTCCTTGCCTGGCTGCTCCGCTGCCGATGCTCCCCGCCTCTTCCACAGCTGGATTTTCACCACGAAAGAACAAAGGTCAGTCGCTGTTCAGGACACAGCATAACTCACAGGCTGTCAGGCTCCCTACGCAGCTTGTACCGACATGTTGCATGCCCAGAGGTTTTTCCCCTTGGCAGAGCAGCGGTCGCCTACAGGGTGCAGGCTCTATTAATATTTTACCACCGGATTCCACTCTGTCCTCAAACTGTTTTGCAAGCAACCCAGATCAGACGCAGTGTCTCCCCAAATTAAGATATAAATGTCAACAAGAGGCACAGCAACATAAGCATATCGTGCAAGCCCAACAAGGACAAGGAGAATTTATTTGCTTTTGTTCCCCCCTGCCATGTATCTACAACATCCTTTTCTCCACGCCAGGAAGAAAACAACAACAAAATTCTTGTGAGTTTTCATATCATCATTATTCAAACAGTGACGAGGTAGCCAGAAACACAGGATAAATGCTGAGTTCTCATAGCAACACACCTCAATGAGTAAGCAGATTAAACTCTTACAAGTGTTCCTACCTCAAGCCTCCAGCATTTGCCAGTGCCACACCAGCTGTAAGAGCCACCACCAACAATTCAAACCATTTCTCACTGTCCTACCAGTCTAAAAACAAGGAAGAATTAAAAGAAGATGCTCCTTCACGCATGGTTTCTGCCTGAAGCAGTATTTCCTCCTCAGTACACGGGCTACAATCCCACGAGAAACAGTCACACACACACACAAACACGCTATCCACAAAAAAACTTTTCTTCATTTTTCCATCTTCCTGTTGCTGTCAGCTGCCTGAGACCAGGCCCTCCCATGCGATGCAAACGAGGAAACACATCTGAGTGTTTAGGCTGCAGCTCTCTTGTTCAAATAACATGGCAGCTAAAAACAGCCATTCCTCTTCCCTGGAGCAACCTCTCATTGCGCTCACTTATAGAGGCACCCTTTATTCATCCAAGGATGGTAATGACTATCCAAATGATAAAACCCAGTATTCAGCCTGGAGATCACAACATCAGTTAAGAAATTCCGTGAAGTCACCTTCAGCATTCAATTCTGAATACCCCAGGGAGCAGAGGGTACCCAGAAGAGTTCATTTTTCCTTCCCAGTCGCTCTGGTTGGGAGCTTTCCACATTTGTTTCCTGCTGCCCAAGCCTAGCACACTGCACAAGCAAGCAACCACCATTCTCTCTCCACTGGCTTTTGTTTCTTCACCTTTTTCTTTTTGCACTATGTCCTGTAGCAGGAAGGTAATAACTGACCAGGGCAAAGGACATGTTTACTGTCTCCATCTTTCATTTGTTCAGGTATACACACAGCCCAGATTGGAAAGCAGGGGATTACCATGCAAAGGGACACCAGTGCCTCACTCTGATGCTGAACACCAGCTCTAAAGGCTTTGGCACATTATACCATTTACTTTCACACACAGAAACTGGTTTAACTTTTTCCCCATGACCTCACACCTTAAGATATGTCAGGGCTTATTTTCCCCAGATCAGATTAAAACAGGCAGTGTCCTCCTCTTATAAAATTAGATAAACAAGTAAAATCATGCTTCCAGATCAAGAAATTCACAGATTGCAGAATTTATTCAATCTTTCACACTTGGGTATGATTTTCAATACCACTACAAGAGCTTTGTTATGAACCGATATGCGATCATCACATGCCCGTATTGATGCGCATGTCCATGCCAATAGCTTAAATCACTTGATCTCTGAACAATCCTATGACTCATGACATATGCATCCCATAATTTAGCATGTTTGTGCTATGGAAATGCACCAGAGCAGCATTGCCTCAGCAACATTTACGAGTCACCTTGGCAACAAAGCAGCTTCGAGGCTGCTCTCAGAATGCCCGGCAAAACCTAAACGAGATGGGAGAATTAAAGCACTTCTACTTTACTCCTTGGCTTTAATTGCTCATTAATTAGCTAACACGACTATCTCCCTTAAATTGGGCCTTTTTTAAAAAACAAAACCTGAAAAAATAAAAACAAAGAACAAACCCCATCCTCTTCACCCTCCTCCGGAAGGCACGATGAAGCTTAAGAAGACTTGGTACAGCAAAGCCATGCACCGCTAAGTTAGAGGGAGAGTTTAAGGAATCTAACATTTTGCCTTCATTTACTTCCAAAAAAAGTCCATCCCTACATATGCTGTACAGCTATGAAAATGAGCAGGTCCCAGAGCAAGCTAAAAAAAGGAGTTTCCACCCTATCAGATGCCTCTATAAGCATCACTTGCCTGTTATTTAGCCTTTGTTGTAGTTGTTGTCATTGCAATGGTAGATTTAGAGGAGCCAAGGGGGTGAGCAGCTGCTAGGACCCAATGGGCTCCTGCACTCCACACCAAGGCAGCAGCACGGAACCCCACGAGCCAGCTCTGTGCTACAATCACAATTTCAGTTGTGGTTTTCCTCTTCCCCACCAACACCGGGCAGGTGAAGACCGTGTGTCCAAAAGCTCACTGGTTTGCTCCTGAATCTTCCGCTCACACACATAAAGGCACATCACTTACTTTTAGCCAGCACTGGATGACCAATACATAAAATGAGGTGAAACATCTTTTCAGCAGCAAGATCACTTGCAGGAGGCAGAAAGGAAAATGGAAGAGATTGCAAACCATAAGCTAGTCCCCAGCGAAGAGCTTTAAAGCCGAACACACCAACAGCACGGTGAGAAACTGGAGGTAAAGGGAAGGCAAGAGGTAAGTAGCTTTGGCTCTTGCTGGTGGTGAATGAAGGGAAGAGCAGGCAGAGCACATCACCCCTTTGCTAGTTGCATCGTGAGAGATGCATCACGACCACTGACAGCTCAAGCTGCAGCAGAGCACAAGCCACTACACTAGAGGCATTTAAGAAGTGTGAAACATGGCTTCTTGATTTATCAGCTGCTATCCCGAGGGGCAGGAGGTGAACCATCACAATAAAAAACTTTTACTAAGACCTGAACTGTGCTGGTAGATCTGTACTGGTAAGTATTTGCTGCTATACAGGCAGGCATACAGAAGAGGAGCTCCCTTCAGCAGAGCACATCTGCACCTTTAGGAGTTCAGACCTTCCGCCCAACTCTGAAATTGCCTGTTAAGTCAGAGCTAATTCGAAGAGGAGAGGAACATACTAATGTAAGACTGAACATACTTTCCCTGCATTTAATAGTCTCAAACACACTTTAGCCAGCAGATTCAAGTGCTGCAGACCTCACTAAATCATTAATTTAATGAGACACCATATTCACCTTTTGCAAGGATGGAAGGGGGTGTTTCAGCAAACAATGATGTTCTAGTGCTCTTTCTCCCCACAGCCCCACTAAGCAGACTCTCCTTCCCTGCCCTGCACTGATCCCTACCCCACAGACTACTGTGCCCCTCTCATCCCCTAGACCCCTTCTGCCCTTGCAACCAGAACAAGCTGACACAATCCTGCTGCTCTGCAGCTCTTTATGCTTCCCAGGACACTCGGGGTGAGATTCAACAGAGGATATCACCAAGGCACCCTGAGCCCGCTGACAAGCAAGGAAGGCTGCAAGGAGTACAGCCATGGCAGCAGCCTGGCGAGCTCTTGTCTTTAGCACAGGGACAGCAAAGGAAGCTGTGCCTTCCTTCCAAAATCTGCCTCAGCATCGCTTAGAGAAGGGAAAGCCTGATTGGCTTCCAAGAGCTCAGAGTGCCTCTCCCCACCCTGGTACCTTCTCTACTTCCACAGCTAAAACCACCCCTTGCGATTTCGCCAGGCTGATTTTTGTTGAAGCTGTTATTGCAGTGACAGCAATACCACAGTAACTTGATTTAGGTGAATAACCGAGCAAGTACAACTGACCAGCATGCTCTCTGCCAAAAGCATTAACCAAAGACCAGAACAATAATTCAAAGTTATTAAATTGCCTGAACGAAATTTTCTACTATCCTGACTCATGAATCTCCACCTACAGAGGAGCACACTCAACCACCCAGTTACACGCGCGCACACACACACTGCAATCTGCAGTGATTCCTCTTGTTTTGCCATACTTTCAGCATAGTCGGGGATTCTTCCCCCAAGTTGCTCAAAACAAAGTAGCAGCAGGAGGAACTGATCCATTCCTTAGTTATATAGGTTAAGTTAAGAAAAAAAAAAGGGAAATTGATGGAAGCCACATGCTTCAGAGTTTTTTTTTTTAAAAGTTATTTTTCTTGCACACAGTAAAAAAAATCCCCTAATACCATTTATTTCTTGAAGTTTCTCTTACTTTTAGGACAACGTCAGTAGCATGCATTTTCCATACTCCTCCAACACCTTGCCACAGCCTGGAGGGACAGCCGGCCCCATGGGGAACTTTGCAGCCCCCTGCCAGCCCATGAGGACCTGTCGCACACATCCCCAGCCACTGCAGCGAGAAGTCACTCAGGCAAACCAGCTTCTCATCACCTGGAGTTTTACAGCCAGCTTTTACGGGTAAGCCAGCCTGGTAGATCATGTCCTTTCCCACTCTCCACCACCCTTCTGTCCTCCATACCTGCTTTGCCTGAATGCTGCAATGTTGGCATCTCCCAGCACTACAGCAACTTCAGGAAGCTGAACCCCTTTTTGCCTCCCTCTCTTCCCCCACTTCCTTCCTGCATTTAAAATATAATCTTGGACCTTTGCCTCCCCTGCTTGATGTGGTACCGCATCAATTAAAAGGACAATCTCTTTAAGGCGGTAATTTCAGTGACAGTTAACTACCTTCTGAAAAGCAGGTACAACTGTAATCAGTAACTTGCAGCCCTCAAAACAAGCACAGAGAGCCCCAGTCATGGCAGCTCCGCACCTGCAGAGCTTGAGGTCAGTGACTTTAACCCGCAAGACCCCAAGAACACAAAGATTACACTGCCCGTGCGGCTTTGCCACAAGCTGCCGTGGCACAGAGACACATGTACGCGTTTCAGAAAGCCATGTAAATTCGCTTACATCTGTCATTGTCATTTTGGTCAGCAATGGCATCTTCCAGAGAGACAGGCTTTGGCTTCTTTTCACTGTTTCCTTTCAAGTTTTCCCAGTCTGCCTGGCTGAATCTGCAGACCTCTGAATCTTTGGTAGCTGTTTGGCCTTCTCTCTCTTTCATCTCCAACTCTGAGAAGCGCATCATTGCACGCTAGAAAGAGAATTGATATGAAAAAAAAAGTCTTGCGATAAAAGCGACTTCATCTGCCTTACCTTATATGAAAGCATTTCCAAAGAATAATCAGCTCAAAACCAAGCTTTCAGACAGATAGCTAGGGTAGGAGCTTAACACACCTGACTCATAAAACAGTGTTCTAGCATCTGTATGCAAATAACCACACAATTCTTTCATATATAAGTGTATATATATATATAAAAAAGATATATATAAATGTATACTGTATATAAAACATAAAACATTCCGTTTTGGAGGTAAAAAGAGACAAAAACAAAAAGAAAAGAAAAAGAAAATAAAAACAACACAAAACTGTACAATGAATAAAAACGACCATGGCCCGCAAGCTTCCCTTTGTGTATTTGGAAATGAAATTTAACTCAAAGGTTTATGTAAGAGTCTAGTAATAAAAATTTGAAGAACTGACCTCACAGTAAGCAGCAGGTAGACATAAAATACTGTCCTCTTGTAATCCTTCCATCTATGTAATTAAAATGGGCACTCAATGGATCATTTAGATAATTTCATCCATTTTTATAAGCATAAACCAATTCTTTTCTTAACAATGCAAAACAATTTGGCTTAACTCATCCCTTCATTTAAAGTAAAATACCTTAAGGATATTCCTATACAGTATCTGTCATCCCTCAGCATCAACCTCAGTACCGCTCCTACACTTCCCTACACGTTTGCTTGGCGCAAATGTTGCCTGAGTCCCGTGTTAATACATGCCTGCAACTCCTCTCCATCAAGCTGCAAGTTTGGCATGCAAATCACAACTTCTGGGTAAGCTTTGCTAGCTGGCACTACAGGCCAGCTGAGAAATTACAGCGCCAAGGGAACATGCATGCCTGTCCGACTCCCCTCCATAACTGCACAAACATTTCATATGTACATCAACATTTTTACCAGATCATAGTAAAAGCCCTTTAAAGCTTACTAGTATGTACATAGGTAAAAACCATACATACTATTCTTTACTCTCATTAAGAAACTTACTCTGCTATTTAAAACCGTATTTCTGGCGAGCACACCCTGACAAAAACACCTCCTGATTTCCCCACCTGCGCTGCTTCTCTCAACTTTCAAACTCGACTGTGACTTGCCATACAGAAATAAAGACACAAAGCGCGGCGGTCATTGGACCGCGCAGACTCACCTGCAAGGCCCGCTGCTCCCGGCTGAGCTGGCTGGAGTCCGCATACAGCTCGGTCGTCACACACTTGAATCGATCACCTACGTAACCAGCAGAGTTTGCGATCCTCTTGGCCAACTTCGACGGCTTGGGTTTCAGTATTTTGCCGTCAGCAGATTCTGCATCATCAGCTCCGTCTTT
This sequence comes from Amazona ochrocephala, assembly GCA_039720435.1. Classification (NCBI taxonomy): domain Eukaryota; kingdom Metazoa; phylum Chordata; class Aves; order Psittaciformes; family Psittacidae; genus Amazona; species Amazona ochrocephala. The sequence continues at coordinate 92,351,775 of CM077877.1, forward strand.
GGTATAGGTCTGGTTGGTGTCAATACTTGGCGGTGCTGTCCCCATGCAGAACGGCTTCGCATCCTCCTGCACCTTGCCAAAAGTTAGAGCCGGAGCATCACTCTCATGAGCACCTTCCAAGTAAGTGGGCGAAGGCTGGACCACCACTCTGTCTTTAGGCTGGCTCACAGACAAATCTTCTTTCCTTAAGCTGAACATCGGTGAACTCTGGGTTTGCTTGAAATTATAGGTTTCATGAAGATCATTATTTCTTCCAAACTCCTCTCTCATTACAATAAAATCTCTGTGCTGCGCCGCCTGCTCTACCTTGTGCTTTGTAGGGTCATTAGCCTGATTACTGCCGTCTGCAGCAAAGCTGGCTTTCGTTACATTTGCTTCACTTTTAGCCTCTTGCTCGTCTCGCAGAAGATCCGGGAAGAGGTGTTTGTCACTTTTGGATGAGTTTTTACTGTGGCCAGAGCTCTGGTGCAATTTCACACTCTTCTCACTGGGTACTTCAAAATGCATCTTCCCGCTGCTCTCCAGGAGCTCCGGCAACCGGCCCCGCAGAGCCGGGTCCTCATAGCGGACCCTCTCATGAGACCGTGACCTCCTTTCCACCTTCTCCTCCTTATTGATCTCCAAAGCCGAATGCTGCAGCAGCATGGGGTGCACCATGCCCATCCCCAGCGCGTCTTGGTAGGTCATGAACTCCCCTCGACCCGCTGGCAGGCTGTAGGGAAGGCCGGGTTTGGGAGCCAGGTGGCCAGGGTAGAGGCTGCCATTGGGCAGCAAGACAGGGTGCGGATACACGTGTCCTTTCCCATGGAGGGACAGAGGGCTGATGGCTATTCCCTCCGGCACTGGGTATGGGATGTAACTCCTGGGGTAGGGCAGAGGTGGAGACCGAAATGCCTCGTTAGGAGGCAGAAAGATGGGGCTGGAGGCCAGGGCAGTCTCACTTGCCTTGAAGTTGGCTTCCTGGCTGCAGGATTTGACCACCTTACTGCTGTGTTTCGCAGGCGTGGCAAGAGGCTGCCCAACATGCTGTATAACCGACGCAGTGCTCTCCGCAGAGCTCCTGGCCGCCTTGGTGCAATCCATGTTGGCATTGGGAGCTGGTGATGCCGACGCCGGCCGCCCCCCTGCCGACACCGTCGTTGAAACACTGCCAACGACCGCCTCTGTGCCACCCATCCTGGGGCAGGACGAGCTCCTCTGCTGCGGGATCACCCAGTCCAAAGCCTTGTTTTTCAGTTGTACACTCTTCCCACTCTCCTCATTGGGGCTGGGACCGGGAACGATCCAGGAGGATGGTGCCGTGCTGATAATTTCAGGCCTGTAGATGGGGCAGCCATTCCCAGGAGAAAGAGTTTCTTTCTGTACTATATCGCTGCCGGGTAAGTGTGTCCCCCCTCCCGCCCTGCCATGCACCAGCACCGTCGGCATCATTTTCTTACTGTGGTCTGACTTGCCAGTGGTTTCCGCATCAACGACTTTTGCCGACAAGTCCAGTGGTTTGTCAGCAACGTCTTTGGTCGGGGTCTGCTTTTCCAGGAGCGGGGGGGACCTGCCATCTTTCCGGTCATGGCCAGCTTTCCTCACATGGGGGGCAGCCGGCGCGGGTGCCTCCCCCGCATCACTGCCTTTGGGAAGCTTCCCATTGGAGAGGCGGGAGGGTGGAAATTCGCCTCCGACATTCACGTAGGGCTTTGGGAGGGTAACAGCGGAGGAGGGAGAGGTGGTGATCCTGGGGAAGTGTTTGTGGAAATCGGTGTAGGCATCCCCGACCTGGGCAGGCAGGGGAAGGCGCGGGGATGGCCGGGGAGAGTGCGGCAGCAGGAGCGCAGGATCCGCTGGGATGTTGGTGGGAGCCGGTTTGGCGGCCGGGACCCGGGGCTGCTTGCTGCTCTGGATGTGGGGGTAGGCGTGCGCATCGACGGGGTTGCCGGGGCTGACACCCATCTTCCACGACAAGCTCTTATCCGGACAGTGCACCAACGGTGGGATCGCCGGTGAAGCCGAAGCGGTCGAGAGCCTCATGGGCGACGCCAGTGACGAAGGGATGTGAGGGGCAACATAGTGGGAGGGAGGCAGGTATAAAAAACGCTCACCGCTCGTACACACGGGTGAGTAAGCCAGGTGCTGTGGTAAGCTGTAGGTGGACTGCTGAGGTAGCAATGCCTTGTACATGTTCAATGAATACTTATTTGGTGAGTCAAGGAAAGGGTATATGGTGGGTGTCGCGCCCTCCATATAGGGGTTTACCCAGGGGAGCCTTAGGTAACTAGCACCATTGACACCGAGGGGACTCTGCCTGTCACCCGCAGCTCGGTCCAAACCCAGCGTCTCCCCTGTCGGGACAGCAGAGGATTTTTGTATTCCAGGAGGTGTTTTGTATATAGCGCTGAAGCCATTCGGGGCTTTTCCAGAGACAGCTGCGCTTTCTACCGCTTCAGGGGGATTAGACTTAAACTGTATCTCTGGATTTCTTTCAGGAGTAAATCCGAGCCCGGCTATCGAACCCGTAGCATCCCGTGGTTTTTCCGAGCCGAGTCCGCACAAGCTGGAATAGACAATACTACTGGGGACTCTGAGTCCTTCTCGCATGAGTCCAGACCTGTCCATACTCAGAGCTGCGAGACTGTCGATGCGATGTGCTGTAGTCGCATCCACCTTCACAGAACAAGAAGTATGTTACTTTCACATTTCACTCACATGAATCCACTCAAGCAGATGCATCAGCATTTTGGAAGAGAAACAACATCAAAGCAAACACACTGCTCGTCATGAAAACGTACAGTCTGATCACACTGGAAAATGGGAGAACAGGAACCCATGGAGCAATATGTATCACCACAAATATCAACACAAATCTCTCTGCACCAAAATTTATTGGCTAGAAACAAAGACATGAGGACCCACAGCCCAAGCAGCCAGAAGTGACCCAGAGATGATGCTCAGTGGCACCACTTCTGCACAGCAACTGGCTCCTCAGCCCCAGCGCTGTCAGAGCAAGACGATGTGGGCTGTGGCATGGGAAGCAGGAAGAGAAGGATAGAGAGCCTCTTCTCCTCTTCCTCAAGGACCTCTCCCACCACCACAGCTCGTCGCCACCACATGATTCATAGGGCAAGGTGTCTGAGGATGCACAAGAAGAAAGGTCTGCCACAGAGTTTCTTCCCCACTTGCCACTCCCAGCATATACACAAAGAAGGAGAAAACCACCAACTTTGCTGAAACATGGATGTACTTAATTCTTACATGAACTGTTTTTGTTACACACGCTGGTATGCTGCGGGACATAATTCACAGCAGAGCGGAAGTAAGAATATGACATCATACAACAAAACACAACACAAAGTCAGTGTCAAGAGATTAACAAGATAAGTAAGGCCCCATTTCACTGTTTCACAGAAACAGCTCCCATGTGCCCAAGCCCAGCTAGAGCTGCAACAGAAAGGTGTTTTAATCATTCCTCCAAGTGGATCATGTAATAGCACCCAGGGACATCCAGGGATAGGGAGCAGGGTGGGGGAGACAGACACAGAATCAGCCACACCATGAAGCTGTTAACTTCTTACCACACTGTGATTCAGGTGATTTTCTTCCCTCAACTCCAGTCTGCTTTTCGGTGCATCGCCATCATTAACGGGAATTTTCCTATTAAAAAATAGAAGCTTACTACTTGAATGCACCCTCTGCATCTCAGATCAGTACAAGATTGTATCGTCTCCATATTTTGATTGCCCTAAAGAAGTCCCGTATGATACCATATTTATCTTTCTGCATGCCCACGCACAGCGGCTACTTTGGAAAGCAAGGACTATTTGAAAATAAGCATAATGGGTTTTGACACCAAGAGCACACCAAGCATATCTCAGAAAAGCCTCTTTGAATGCAAATGATTTTTGTCAATGTCTTCTCTTTTACCTCTTGCCCTCCTCTTTTTCTAAGGAGAGAATATGCCATTTTAAACATTCCCTGCTCATGTACTATCCATAAACTCTGCTGAGGAGAAAATCAAAACGCACACGCTAATATCATGAATGTCAGCTGTTTCATGCTAAAGAGGGAGATGCACATCTGTGCCATACCAGTGTTGCAGCACTGGGACTTGTTATCACAGGAAGCACCAATAAAGAATATACCTTAGTGCCAAATTTCAAATCCCAGGGATAAAAATCGCTGACATGCAGCAGAAAGAAAGTTTCAGCATTACCCAGAAGAAGTCCTTTCAATCAGTGCTTAAAGGCACATCATCGCCTTTAAGCAGAAATGTGATTTTAATGGATCTGTTTTTAAAAGATTCACCTTTCCTGCAAGCAGCACATAGAATTATTACCCCTAAGTAGCTGGGAGGAAAGTGGGGAGGGAGGCAAAGTGAGACATTTGGCCATTTTCCTTCTGCGCATGTTTGCAAATAGTATGCCCTACAAAGACCAAAAATTTTCCCCAGCCTCTCAGACGCTTTTCACAAAACAGTGAGAACACGGGCTCAAAGACAAGACAGAAAAACACTAAAGCAACACAGAATTGGCACAGAGAACCACAGGTGTGCCTGCAGATTCTGCTCAGTGTCATAAAGACTGCAAATTTAATCATCAACTGAATGGAACAGGAAACAGCAGGGAAAAAAAAGTGGCGATGAAGAGAGATTCACTTGTAGGGGATGGAAAGGCCGCTGTTCCTATTTCACGGGACAAACTGTTGGTCCAAAGGCAGGGAACACCAAGTCGCTTTGCAGGAGCCCCTTTGCCACAGAGTCACCTCAAGAACACATGCACTATTTGGTTTAATTCCCTATCACAAATATGAATTAATAAATTAACTGTAAAAGCACATTTAAAGGCTGCTTCAAGAGTAATCTCTTTAAAGGGTGTCCCAATTTCACTGACCCAGGTTACCTGTTAAACAGCAGATCAGCAACTGCTCTACTGCTCTCAGGCACGTCTTGTTTCTCCCCCATGCCCTCCCTCCAAGCTGGGCTGATCTCACTGCAAGGCAGCAAGCTATCTGCTCCAGTATTAGGGCAGCGAGTAAACTCCAAGACCTCACGCTGCAGAATTACAGTGTGGTTTAACTTGCCAGAAGCTTAAATATTTACCTGTCTTCATTAATTCCACACATGCGGACCCTTTCATTGCTCATCCAGCTATGAACGTTGCCATACAGGGGAGTTGCAGAAAGCATGACGTCTTCTTAAAAATCACCGCTTTTCTTCACGGTTTTTATATTCTATTGAAAAGAAAAAGGAAAAAGAGAAAGAAAGTTGAGCAGATTTGTCTAGAAGGAAGTGCAAACATCACGGCGGAGCAGCTAGCCTCCCTCCGGGTAATTAATAATGAATGCAGGATTGGTGCAGGGAGTGAGCTGCCTATGTTAACCGCTAAGGGAGATACCCTGCAATAAAGGAGCAAATTGAGGGCATTTATAGGTCAGAGGAGATGGATCTTTTCCCCAGCGCACATCCAGAAAATTAAGAATCATTCCAAGCTATAGACAAACAAAAGTTTCTCCGCTGCATTTCATTTCCACAAGAAATGACTCAGCCGGCCAAGTACACACTGGTCCCCAAACATCCATTTCACACAGGCTGAACCGAGGAGGGAGACCCCACAGGCTGAGGGAACATGCCAAACTACCCACATGTCCTCACAAAAGCCCTGCATTAGGAAGGCACAAGAGCAGGCGTGCAGAGCAAGAACAGCCACATCCCATGTGTATTAGCTACGCTGATTGTTGACAAAGCTTCCACGCAGGGACTTAAAACGGAAGAGACGCTGCTACAGAAGGGATCTAAATAAAAACTCCCCTTCAGCATCTGCACATGACTAACTTGGAGAAAGGGGTTAAAAATAGTAAGTGGGCTGGCAAGCTCCGCACCCCTTGATTTGATTAAGCACGGAGCCCTGGTGGCTTCTGCATCGGAGCTGCTGCTGCCGCCGCTGCTGCTGCTGCTGCTGCGAGTGCTTTCAGTAATTCAATGATGCCTGCCCACTCCAGGGAAAGAAATCATTAGCAGGCTCGCTGGAGAAGTATTAGCAGTCCGAGAGGATCGGCGCCCTGCGCAGCCGGAGAGGCAGGTGAAAGGTAACCACATTTCACATCCAGCGGTGGAGAGGGAAAGGCTTTTCCTTCCCTGTACCTTTCCTAATGCCACCTTCTCTGGCATTAAATCCTAGTTTGCTGCATGAGCAAAGTGTCAGGACAAGCTGCGTTTTATTAACAGGATTATTGCGGCGCATGATTTATTCCAGTGCAAGATTTTAATTGCTCTTCAGAGGTTGAGTCGTTTCTTTTGACTGAGCTTCAGCCTGCATCCTGCTGCTAAATGTTGGGTTAATAAGTAGGGGGAGCCTTTAATGCACAGGATATCCCTCAGCTCTTCCTCTCTCACAAAAATAGAAGCTTTTAACTGGGAGGCATGATACTCCTTTTACACACACACACACAAGCCAGCAACGGGCGACTGACCACTGGGAGTTTAATGCTTAGCGTCTCCCAATGCATCCATGCTTCCCCGGCAAATTCATTTCCTTTGTCAGGCTACAAATATGCAAATGATCACTTTGGCATTTAATGGGGAAGAAGCCCAGATTGGGCCTTTAACACAATACTTCACACACGTTCAGAGAGGTTTAAGAGCTGAAACGGCAGGAAAGCCTTGTTCCCCAACACTTTTTTCTCCCCTCAGAGAGGCCTTTTGTGCAGAACTCCACGTCTGGAACAAATGTATATTAATGAAACGGCATGTTGATCCTCCTGCCTCCACAACGGTTAGCTTTCCCTAATGAAGTCCACAAAAATCGCTGTGAGGAAACAAAAGTCCACTGAGATTAGATACCATGCTATCATTCAAAAGGAATTATTTCGCTGGAAAGACAGTTTCTGGACAGATTTACTGGTTTCCAGATGCGCCGCTCGTAATGTTTTCAATAGAGGCAGCAGCAGCATGGTGAGAGTGATTTAGAGGTTTACGTAAGGTTAGTAGCCACCCCGTGAGCTGCCTCATCCATGAGGGACGGACACCGGCTCAGACGACACAGGCCTCAGCGGCACACGAGGCCAACCCCCCCACGTTGTGCCTTGGAGGGGCTGCCTGCGCCTGCCTGGTTTCCTCGGTGGAAGTGTATCATTAAGATAAGGCGCAGTGCCTGAATTAGAGCCCATCAATCCCCTGACATGTGCAGATAGCGAAATGCTGAAGTTGCACGGGGGGCAGAGAGCTTCCCCAGCTGTAGCAGCGGGTGATCTGGAGGCCCCACATCCCACCACCACCTCCGGAGGGGGGCAAAGTCCACCAGGAGGAAGGGCACAGAGAGGCAGTGGAATATCCTGGAGCCCACCCAGGTGGGTCAGAGCCTGCACCCCGACGGCTGCCAGCCCCTTCCCCAAAGCCGCCCTTGGTGCTCACCGCCCCGGGTGCGCGTGTGTGCAGCTATAATCACCGCCCTGATGAACTTCTTGTGAACTGTTTAAAAGTGGAGGTCTGCTGAACGAGCAGCGGCGCCACTGCCAGCCATAATTTCATTGCAACGAGCAGCAGACTTTTAACTCTTCACACGCCCCTTCCCTCCTCCTCCTATCTCCCTGCAAGCGGATGCCCATCGGAGAAAGCAGCTCGCAGGAGACTCGGGCGGCTCAGCCAAAAGCTGGCAACTCTACAAGCCCTCGGCAACGTGGGGACGGGGAGGAGAGGGGGGGGCTCGGGGCGAGACCGCTCCTATTTATACCCAGCTTCCGCGGGAATGGCCGGAACCGGCCCCGTTATGCAACCCCGACGGCGGGCTGAGCGTCCCGGTGTGCGGAGGAAACCGAAGACATGTCTCTACCTCTCTCCTTTCCTGCTCCTCCTCCCCTCCCGCCGCGGGTCCCCCTCCCCCCACCGCTGTCAGGGCACCCCAGGGTGCCGCAGCTCCCCCGACCCCCTGCGCTGCGCTGCGCGGCAGGGTGCGGAACGGAGGGAGGCTCGGCCGGCGGAGAGCGAACGGCATTTCCTCCGGGAGGTGTCTGGCCGATAAAGCCGTTTGCGGCTAAATATAGACGGTGATGCACGGAGGAGGGAAGAAGGGAGGGAGAGAAGGAGGGTGGCGGGGGGGGGGGGGGGGAGACGCGCAACACACACGCGATTCCGCAGCGATGCCGACGTGTGAAACCAGTTGTTTAAAGCGCCTGCAAGCACTAACCTGCCTCCCGGCGTGCTGCCGAGCAGGGCCCCGGCGTGCCGCGCTGTGCCGCGCCGTGCCGGAACACACACGGCCCCGCGCTGCCCCACGCCGCAGCGGCAGGCAGAGACACACACCGCGCTGTTTGGGCAGCTGATTAGAAAGGGAAACGTTTGGGTCTCCCTCGCAACGTCAACAGACTTTTGGCAGCCACTGACGCCAGCAGCAGCAGCAAAGTTTTGTTAATGCACTCCTGGCGTGGAAACGAGAAAAACCCGATGCCCGCGGGGGGGAGGAGGAGGAGGAAGACACCGTTTCTCCGTGCCTCCGGGGAAAAGATGGGGAGGGCAGCAACGACGGGCCGGGGGCAGCCTCCTCTCGTTCTCCACATCCCTGCTCGTCCCCGGGGCGCCCGATGGCGAGTGAGGCGAAAGTCGGGGGGGGGAACAGAGGAAGCCCTGCGGGGCCGGCGGCTGCAGCGAGCCAGGAAGCGGGGTGGGAGGAGAACTGCAGCGGCGCACGAGTTCCCTTTTGGCGCCTTTACTCTTTTCCACCTCCGAGCTCTGCCTGGCAGCCCGCCAGTTTCCACTGCACAAGCCACAGAGCCAGCAGCAGCGGCGGCGGAGGCAGCAGCAGCGCAACGGCAGCCGGCGGGGAGGGCTGAGAGGGTGAAAAGAAAGGGAAAAAACCCACCCCCAAGCCTATGAGAGCCCGTTGCACCGACGGAGCGACAGGCGCTTGGGCAAACAACACGGCCCTTCGGAGATTAAAGACGAGGCAATAAACTGTCCAGCTCTGATCGCCTCCCCCTCCTTTGCAACCCGATTCCAGGCCACTGAAATGATCATTTCTAGATTTGTGAAAATCCCTGCGAGAGGAGTGAAAAGCAGTCGGGGACGGGTGGCGATCCACTTCAATTAGCCCTCAACCCGTTCATCTGGAGGTTGATTTAAAGGGCAGCGCTCGTACGGTATTTATAATATTAAATATGGGCAGCTGCTTATGAATGTGTTCAGGTACCTCGTTTATCTTGTACCTCCTACTTACATATTTACAAGTTCTACGACGCAACGCGCAATGCCGTGGAGAGAAAGGAGACCAAAGGCACCGTACTGCTGCACCGTTTACAATGCGTTTACACTACTCTGGTAGCAGCCAGCGATCTAATATTAGACAAGTGCTTAAAGAAAAGAGGTGGCTGCGCTTTAAGAAATACACATACAACTATCTGCACTATAAGTTATTTTCTGCCATCCCCATACGGCATCACCGCTAGTGCCACGTCCTGTAACCCAGAGGAGGAAACTGCAAGACTAAGTAGCCGCCGCACAGATCCGAGGATTAGAGAAGAAGTTTGACCTTTACCCGGGACGTGTGGCATTTCATTTAACCATAAAGCTAAAGCACAATGCGCCAGCGAGATCGCTAAACCGATTTAAAATACATATTGAGTCATGCACGACAGTAGTGCATTTCGGTGCAGGCAGCGTAACGGGGGTCGAAGTCTATTTTAAGGCTTCTGCCGCAGCCACCCCCGTCATGTCCCCGTCGTGTGTCTCCGCTGGTCCCACCGGGGCTCCCACACCGTCACGTGTCGGACGGCGATGGGGACTTTCTGCCGTGTAAACACGACGCGGCGGAGCCGTCCGAGGGCAGTCCCGGACGCCGAGCGAGCGCCAGCACCAGTGGGGCATCCTCCCACCGCCCGCCACCGCCGCCCCGGGCCTGGCTCCGGCCCGGCGGAGACTCCCCCTCTGCTCCTCCTCCGCCCGCAAAAGGGCTCGGAGGGGGGGGGAGTTCCCTCCGCACCGCCTGTCATGCCTCGGACCCTGCACACAGACAGTCGCCGCGTCGCAGCGGCAGCGGCGCTTTCCCCCTTTCCCATATGCTGCGAGGCGAATCATCGCATCGGTCTCAGCGCCGGCGGCAGCCAAAAAGGGAAATAAAGCAAAAAAAAAAAAAAAAAAAAAAAAAAGAGGGAGGAAAAAAAAAAGTTTTCAATTAATGATAAGCCCTAGGAACTAAGGAAGGGGGCGGGGGAGGAGGCCAATAAGGGAAAGTTAAAATGGCTGGCGATCCTTCAAATAACCCTGGCCGCCTTCCCCCGGGGCTCCCTCCGCGGCTGGCAGTACCGTGTGGGCTCCGGGGCAAGACCCGCACCCCAGACACACGGCTCCCTAGGGAGGCTCGGAAGAAGGGGGGACGTGTAAGGCTGCCCCGGCACACGGCGATGCCCACCACACCTGAAGGGTATGGGACATTGCAGGGTGGGGGCCTTCGTTCACATTCCCACCCCCTCCCCCCCAATCTCCCCATTAAAACGGATCGACGGGGCACGACAGGAAGGCGCGCACACACACACGGGGAGCGATGGGGGTGGGGGAAACGAGGCAGCTGGTACCCAACTTCGAGGCATCACTGCATGAAGGGTTTCCCGGGGATTCGCGGGAAATACCGATCCCGTCGGCCGCAACGGCAGTCCCGTACTGCCGCTAAGGGGCTTGCCCCCACCGCCACAACCACTCCCCCCGCTCCGACACGGGCGATGTCTCCGTGCCCAGCGCTCGCCGCGACGGCGGGCGGGCTGCCCTCGCCGGAGGGGAGCCATAGGGACCGGGGGTTTCCTCCCCTGCACGCCCGGCACCTCAGCCCGCCGCCGAGTCGTGAAGAAAGCTGCCGGAGGAGGCGGCGGCAGCGGAGAGAGCCGCAAACCGGCTCTGCCGCAGGAACCCCCTAGCCCCCGCGCAGACCGGGCCCCTCGGCGAGAGCCCGGCCTCCCTCCCTCGCCCACCCGCCGCGGCATCTCCCTACCCAGGGCATCCGCGCCATTTTAGAGGCGCACACACACACACACACGCACGGGAGCGAGGTTTCCGCTGCTGCTGCCAGAGACAACAGGCAGCAGCCGAGCCAGGGCTGCGAAAGAGGAGCAGCGGCAGCAGCGGGAGAGGGACACACACACGCACACACATACGAAGAAATGTGCATTTCAGGTAATTTAAGGCCGCATTCCCGGCGCGGGGAAGAGAGAGCGCAGCCCTGCGCGCCCCCACCCCATTAACCCGCCGCGCACTCGGCAGCCTGAGAGCTCTTCATTGTTGCCTTTATTCCGTATGGCTTTTGCTTTTCAGGAGAGGGATATAAAGAAAAGACAGAGGGGACGGGGGGGTAAAAAGAAAAGGAGAAAAAAAAAAAGACAAATACCACCAAGCCAGCCCCTTCCCCCCGCCCGTCCCCCATTGTTCGGCCGCAGGAGGCTGGGCTAGCGCAACGCCATGGGCTCGCCATTCACCGGGCTCACCGAGACCCGCCGTGTCCCCCTCTCTCACCCCTGACAGCCTGGCAAACTTATGGGACTGGGGAGGAGTTACACCTCCTTCCCCCCCCCGAAAGTCCCAGCGCTCCAGCGAGAAAGAGTTGGGAGAAAGCCTGCGCTCACTTCCGTAACGTTGTCCCTGCAGAAATACCGGAGCACAGCCCCCGTTTCCTTCCCCCAGCCCCCTCCGCAACCCCGGCGGGGGGGCGCTGGAGTGATTAACAGGACGTACGCCCTTGGTTTCCCTCCGGCCACCCGGCGCAGCGCTTCGCGCCACGGCACACCAGGCGAGGGCTCCCTCCCCCCCACCCCCGCATCCGTCGGGGACGTTGGGAGATATTGATCACGGACGACTTCATTTTGCATAATTGCGGCTGACAGGGCCTGTGGTTCCCTCATTTACGGAGCAACAGCTTCGAGGGGCTGATGGATGGGGAGCAGCTCCCACCGCTCCCCCCAACCATCCCTCCCGCGGCAGTCCCGCCGGGAACAGCGGCTCCGCGCCTCATGCAGCAAATGGCCGGCGCACAACAGCGAAATATTAAACTTGGGTGCATCCGTCTCCCGTTTTACCCAGTGCGGCCGGCCCAGAAGCCTCCCGCTCCCCGCAAGGCTTTGTTTGCGGGGTTGGGCTCCGGTGTGGTGAGACCTTAGTCGGACACACGTAAGAAAAAGTGCTTGGGAAGTTGGGGCTTTTCCCTCCCCCGTTTTTTTCTTTCTTCTCTCCTCCTCCTAACAACAAACAAACAGCTCGGCTTCTGCTAAACAATGCATAAAAATTAGCCTCGCCCCAAAGTTTATGTCGGCTTTACGGTGCTAACGTCTCTCCTTGACGGAAAACGCTTTGCTGAACGCTTCAGGAAAGCAGTGTCAAGTCCTCGATTCGGAAAGCAGCACGATGACACCCCACCCCACCCCCCCAAGAAACATCTCCGCAACTCGGTGTCCCACACCACATCCTTACGTCTCCACAACTCCATATCCCAGCTGCGTATCCCCACAAACCAGAGCTCACGCACGTCCAGGGCCGGCAGTACCGGCGCCGCCCGCTTCCGCGAGTGGAAAACACCGGGAAAAAAAAAAAAGGAAACCCAACGACAAGGCTCGGTTTTCCCGTGGAAAAATAATGAAATAAAGAAAAGAAAAAGGAAGGGGGGGGAAGAAGAAAAAGCAATCCAGATGCCCCTCCGGAGAGGAGGCCGCCGCCGGCCCTGCCTTCCCATCCCGGCGCTCCGCACCGAAACAAAGCAGCGACTCAACTGCGATGCAGATGGGCGGCTATGAATTTTTTGCTGCTGCTTAAAGCTTTAATTACTCGTTCTTGATCCGTGGGACTACGACACGACACCGCCAAGGTTAAAATGCCCTGAACAGCTCTGAGCAGATGTGAACGAGTTGGCAGACGCGCAAATGAGGTCTGCCTCTAAGCATGATAACAAGTGACTAATACATTGCATATCGCTGAAAAGAAAATTATTTTTCTCTAATTTGCATTAGCGTTTTTTTCTTCTCCTCCTTTTTTTTTTTTTTTTTTACGCCAGCGACATTCCCTCCTCAGAAGCAGCAGCATAATCCTGAAAATATTGCTCCGTGACTTTAGAAGATTGGGAAGAAGACAGAGATTGCCAGTGTTTTGGCTATGCAGGCTTGTTTATCTTTCCGCCTTTGCTCCAAGGCGAAACTAGTTTCACAAGCTGTATTCTTGTAGAAAAAATGGCATATATCATATGAAACACCAGTTTATCGAAACTGATGCGAAAATTGTTATGTTGCTAATAGCACAGCGTAATCCATAAAGGACCAAGGGGACAGTCAAGGCCAAAAGAGGGGAAAAAAAATACAGATTGACTGGAGAGAAATAGAGGCAACACACTGACGATCAAAATTACAAAAAAGGGGGCTGGGGGAGGAAATAAGCATCTCCTCTTCCCACCTGCCTTCCACCCCAGAGCTGGCTCATTAAAAAGACAATAGTACATGGAGGTCACTTACTATATAAAACACAGCGATTCTTGTAAGTAGCAAAACTATGTCACGTACAAATATAGGCCAGAACCCAGTTCTCCAAGTTCCCTCGACTTTCCAGAGGCTCTTCTGAAAGAGCTGGGAGAACGCTTTGGGTATCAGAGCAAACTTCAAGAACAGGCAACATATTCTATATTCTATGCTCCACAGGCAAGACGCAGAGCTTAGGTGCAAGAGCTTTCAGGAGAAAAATAGGTGCCTGGTGTATTTATGCAGGAGCTTTTCCACCAAAGACCTAATAATCTTGGGGTCCCTGCACGTCCAAGCTACCAGAGGTGCACGCTGCCAGCTCAAGAGATAACTTCTCCTATGCCAACACGTGTTCAGGAGGCAAACACACTGCCATGCTCAGAAACCACTGCACTATACCATGCCATGCCATGTCCTGGCCGAGGCCACAGTGTGGCCGCCTGCTCCGGCCCAGGGCTCCAGGAACGCCTCGCTCACTGCTCCCACCAAGTCACCGCAAACCCACCGCCGGGAGGGATTTCCCAGCGCCGAAGCCGGCCGGGGTCGGGCGCAGAGCCCGCTGCTTCCAAATCAACCGGGAAACAGGGGGAGGGTGAAAAAGGAGGATGTGGTGGCTCCTCCGTGCTCCGGAGCAGATACGGGAGTGAGGCTCGGCACCCCGGCGCCCCGGATGCCCGCCGAGCCCCAGGGGTGTCCGTCCGCGCCCCGAAAGCGGCCCCGGCGGCCGCTCTGGCCGCAGCGAGAGCTTTTGTGTGCGAGTGCCGGCGAGGCGCGAGCTCTTCGCGCTCAAACAGCTGTCACATTATTTGCACTGGCTGTAAACAGCCTTCGCTCCCCCCCCCCCCCCACCACAGAGTTAAATCCCGACTAACAATCCCCAGTTAGAGATCACACCAACAACAGCAGCATTGTGTCTGCCTTCGCTGCTTTACCATCAACTACCGCAGCTGGTTTACTCGAAACAAGGAACACCCTCTACCCACCTCCCCCCCCCCGGAGCCAGAAATGTGCTTGTTCCCGGCGGTGGGTCAGGCAGAGCTCCGGGGAGCTTCCGCGGCCGAGCGGGACGCTGGGGGGTTGTTGTCCCGCCAGCCCGATGCCGGTGAAAGTCCCGAGCGCTGTGGGGCTCCCCCCGACAGCGGAGCGGATTTTCCAGCCCGCCCGACGGAAAGCCTTATCAGTAATCGAGCTCCGCTCTCGATCTGGCTTTTGGGAAGGGCGAGGCGAAGCCCTTCAGCAGCAGCGGCGAAAGCCGTGCCTGCAGCTGCGCAGCGCCAAACGGCGAGCTCGCCCCCGCGGCGCGGCTCGCTCCTGAGCAGCCCTTCCGCGGGAACGCCGGGCTCACCGGGGCCAGTGGCACCGGCACCCGACCTGTTACAGAAGAAAACCTCCCGCCGAGGGGTCCCTCCGCTCCGGCCGGCCGTGCCCTGGGCCATGACCCCGGCAGAGACGCGTTTTCACCTTTAGCCCTTTCCCTCCTGAGGAAAAATAGCAAGAAGAAGCCCCGATACCTAAAACACCGAGTCGGACTTCACATGCGATACAACCACCTGCGTGCTCTCAGCGGGCCTTTTGCTGGACACAGTTGGAATTTGAGTGTCAATGCCCGTACATCCTTCCCTAACCTTAATTATTTCTGTATCAGCAGCAAACTTAGAGCAAAAGTGGAATTTACTGAACAGGAGCGAGGTGAACATAAAGGGACTGGAGGAACCCTTCCCTTGCCCAGTTTGACTCCTAGCATTACCCACATCATGGTGTCTCAAAGGCAAAACCCCCAATATATCAACTTTCTCTGGTACCACACGAACTCTTGAAGAGGCCACAAGATCTGGCAGCACACTTTTTAGGTGCTTGTATGCAGTTTGGGAGCCAGCACCAGCAAGGGAAAACAGCTGATGTTGTCAGAAGCACACATCCGTCTTGGCCTGGTCTCTACCAAAGGGCAGCACTCCCCAGCCAGGTAAGGTGCTTCACACCGACGTGATACATCTCCAATCAACTTCCGAATGGGATTCTCCGACAAATTATGCCAGTAGGTACTCGCAGGTCAGTATCATCGACTATTCATTGCCCATACGTAGCTAGAAATCTGCTGGCCTGGTAAAAACCACTGCTAACAAAACAATGTCAGCAAAGGCTGCAACACACTCTTGTGAGAGACCGACGATTCGTGCCTACTGAGGCTCTTTCAGCACAAAGGCTTTTAGAGGAAGAAGAGAGAGAAGGGGCGGAGGGGGGAAAAGGAGGGAGGGCTCTCGTGTTTCAGGGCTGCTGTCCCCTGGGAACCAAGAACCAAGTGTAGCTTCAATCAAATGCTGACTTCTCCTCTGGGAGCTCAGTCAGAAACCTGATCTCACTAGCTCATGCTTCCCTCCATGCATATAGGCTGGGTTTTCTTTCATACCAGCAATTTGTATAAAGAGGAGAGCCAATACAGTTTATTGCGAGCAAGATCTTGCAGTAATGGATCTAGAGAGGTATTTCTGTAGCTAAAATAAGACAACCTTCAGCCACCTGCTCAGGGCAGGCTGCGCTGCAGCCACCCCCAGCTCCAGCTCCACTGTGGGCTCCCCTGGCACAGCACAGCACAGCACAGCACAGCACGGCCTCCCACACATCTCCTGCATCCTCCCCAGCTGGCAGCAGCCGCCCTGGGTTGGGTTTTTCTGCAATGCCAGGTTACACTCCCATTAAAACGTTTACCCTGGGAGATCACTTCCTGCTCGCAACTATTGTTCCGGCTTCCCCTGCTGCTCACAACTTTAGTCAGAGCTGTTTCTCTCCTCACCCACGGCAGCGTGGAGACCCTGGGAAGCATCCATTCCTGCCCGCTGGCCCTGGGCTGCTCTGGCACGGGATAGCACAGCACGGCATGGGAGGTCTGCACTGGGGAGGCAGCAAGTTGTCCCAGGTGGAGCTTGGCATAACTTTGCACTAGGCTGCTTAATTCTGCATGGGGCTTTGCTAATCCACTTTGTGCCCAACTACTGGAACAGGAGGAGAACACTGCACAGGGAGCATGGCCAGGCTAGAGCAAGGTGAGCCAGGGGGACTGCAGACTGTGGGAAGGGCTTCCCCCCAACCCTCAGCTCAGACTCCTGCTGCTGTAGGCAAGGTGCAGAGGCTTAGAGCACAACCCAGCGTGCCAGGGCATGGGAGCAGAGGGGATTGCCTAGGGATCAGGGATCCCCGTAGTATCTCTTCATAGCCAGGGGCTTTCACATGGAGAAAGTTTGGCTCAGGGAGGGAATTTACACTTAGAAAGGAGCTCAGCCCATCCCTTCTTGTGCCATTAGCGAGTTCTCTGTGAATTTCAAGGAGAGCTGAGAATACGCCCCTCCAGCTTTGATTTCACTTCTCCATCCCTACCTGCCACCAAACGAAAATGCCATCAATCCTCAAGCCATGGCTAAATGAGTCCCACAAAGCCCTCACACCCCTCCAAGAGCCCCCCATCTGCAATGCCACCCCACTCCTGGGAAGCACGGGGGAAATATAGCAGAGGATGAGAGACAGGCAGCCCCATAGTACTCATGCCACACAAGCACAAGGACCGCCATCAAGGCTGCCCAGACACCAGGTCTGCCCCTTCTGTACAGGCATACTCCTCTCTGCTACCAACTGTGCCAGGCACCAGCCACTTTGATACTCCATGGAGGAGAAAACCTGACTTTTATAACTGAGAATACAGGCCCAAACGTTTTGCAATATGCAAATATTGAAAGACATACAAGGCCCATAGGAGAGGTATTCCCGGGCGTTAAATGAACACCTGGGGGAAGAGCAAGAGCTCATCCAGCTGAAACCAAAAAACAAAACACGCTGAGAAAGAACAGGCTGGCTGTCAATGCTGGCAGACCACAGCCCACCATGGGCCATCTGGAGGTGCATAGGGAACGACTGACCCTGCCACAGAGCTGCACGGGTGCAGCTCCCAGCCTCCAGAGATTGCTCCAAGGGCAGCAGGAGCCATGGAGAGGAGAGTGGGTTTGGCTCGGAGTGTTCTCACTCCTCCTGGCCAAGGAGCAGGCAGAGGAAGCACAATGCCAGGCCTTCCCGGTGCAGGCTTGGCCGCAGAGCGCAGCCCCAAGCCTCCCCCTTTCCCCAGCGCTCCATTGAACACACTCAGCTCTTTATATGAGCCATTCCCAGTGTGGCTGGTGGATTCTGCGCTTTCCACTTTAATTGTCTTATCCAAATAAAGCTTTGTTTTCCTTAGCACGACAATCCCAACATTCAGGCAGAGATTTTCATTGGACAGAGGAGATATTTTATTCTCCGATTGTTTAGAGAGTCGGGGCTTACACAGAACAGCCCCGGCTTGTGTGCCTCCGCTCACAATGGGGTCTTTGCAGCCCCGGACTCCGTCATGTAGATTCATTTTCTGGAGCAGTTGGGATGAGAATCATTTTCTCTGTATTTCATCGCTTTCCAAGTTTACCCCAGACTTGTGACAAGTCCTTTAGTTTTCACCTAGACAATAAATTTAGTTTAATTTAGCTTCCGGTCTTTAATTTTAGCAGGTCTTCTTTTTGCATGCAAATCAATATGGCAATTACCATCTAAAAGCTCGCCCAGCCCTAGGTCAATGTAAATTGATCATTGTCCGCCTTCTACAAAATAACACCGGGAGTCTGTGGTGCATAATGAGATTATACTGGAAACTGTCTTTCAGATCACAAATTATATTTCATGCTGTCAGGATCTTCTCTAAGCAGACTTCCTTGCATGTCTAATCACACAGCATCAAATCTACCAGCTCACAAGGTAGGTTTGAGGTGCGAGGAACACTTGTATGCATAGGGAGAGTCCTGGATAATTCGGACAACAGTTTAGACAAACAGAAAAGCAGGTACTGAAGTGTGCTCTTGCTTGCTAACTTTTCCAGTGGCGGACGAAAGAAGGGAAAAAAGTCTCCACTCAGCCAAGAACTGCTGTCCAGCAAACAAGGAAGAATTAATTCCCTGCTGGAAAGCAGCAGAACTTTCCTAAATCCACATTTCCAACAAGTTCTCGGCCTCCTCCTTTCCATCCCCACCTCATCTGCTCGGCCATTCAAACGAGTATTGGCTGCCTGCTCCAGAGACATTCCCCCCAGAAAAGGATGGAGACATCCTGCCTGCCACAGCCTCTGGACCTGAGCAGGTCAGTCGGAGGAAAAGTTTACTCCGGAGCAGCGGCTACTGTAAGCTGGTTTCCTGAAAGGACATGAGGATTAACTGGAGCTGTTCAGGGCCAGGGAACTCCCCCTGCCTGCAGCCCAGGCCTCACGCTGTCTCCAGCAAGCAGGCAAACACACGCATGCATGCAGCCAGAGCTGCTCAGCACGGGTAACAGAGCTCAGCCTGGCTTGCCTCTTCAGTTCAGGTGACAGCAGAACCAAGAAAGGGGGGAGCAGGCCCGCTCTGGCCATCAATTATTTCTAAAGCAATACCAGCCTAAGGAGGAAGTATTAAACCCAGCTTCATGCTGCTTTTCCAGAGCCCACACTAAAGCATGATGTATTACAGCATTCGGGGGAAAGACAGCGTATCGCGTATCACCTGTGCAACCCAACTGCACCGCAGAGTCCCAGCCAGAGCCCACACCTTTGTCGAGACATGCAGAAATCAGAGCCCACTTCTCCTCCGTACTGAGTACCTATTTACTCCATGCCACATTTACTCCAAGGACAACACGGCTGCTAGAGCTGTGACCTGAGCTGGAGCAGGCCTTTTGCCCCTCTTTGCAGGGGCCACTCACCAGTCAAAGTTGAGACACCTTTTAAACGACAGCTACATATTGCTAAGACTACTCTGGTATGCACAGCACTCATTATTTTGGGCTGTGGCAGCCTGGGTGCATTTTCTCTCCAAGCGGAGACCCAAAAGCATGTCAACAACTTCGCGTGGTCTCGCAGCTGCACAGATCCGCACAGTTCGCTTGTACAAGAGGATACGGGAGGCCCTGGAGCTCTGTGGCCTTGCATTTGGCATCCCCATTAGGGGACCTTGGCTTCTTTATCAAACTTAAAAGTGGATTGTAACAAGGTGGGGGTAGAGCAGGGAAAAGGAACAATTCTGAACTGTCCAAGAGGCTGCAATTCTCAGCACATCCTGATAAAGGCAGATACGGTGTGTGACACGGAGCCTGGACTGTCCACCACTGCAAGAATAAAGCCAAAGCACCAGTATTGTTTCAAGACCCAGTCCATATTTGGGCATTCTGTTCACACACCCTAAGTATTGCTTTAAATATTAGAATAGACAGTCGCCAATGTGGTTCCTAATGCACTCAAATGGGAGAAGTAATTACTGTTCGGTTTCGGATTACTGGCTTGCTCTTGCGGTCTTTTTTTTTTTTGGGGGGGGGGAAGACAGGGAAACCCTGCTGAGTCTGTTTGCACTGGTCTCTATTAGATATGCAACAAATCTGCCATTTCCGGCATTGCTTCTATCTAATTAGAGATGTATTTAGATGTGACGTGTAAATAAGCACTGAGCTGCCTGCTGCCCTGGCTGCGCAGGCTGCTCGGGAGCATTTCCAATGAGGCTGTAGCGCCCGGAACCGGGGCTCAGACAAAGAGGAATGGGAATGGTCTGCGCTGCAGGCGAATCCAACAAAACCAGCTTTTATCCATCGCTCTAAAGCCGTAACTGCTTTTAATCTGTACCGCCCAGGCTTGCACGCCACGATTGCAGCTCATCTCATCCACCACGGAGAACGCCTCGGTACAAAAGGAAGCACACACTGACGCAGGGTCTGTGAACAGCCCCCGACCCACCCAACCCCTCACAAAGACTCCGCTCCACGCTTGCCCTTGCCCCCCAAGAGGCATGCGTGGCCCCATGGGCTTCCACATGCTGCAAGGCAAGTACACTCGGCCTTGGCGTGCATGGACACGGGCCGAGGGCTGCCCCGCGTCGTAAGCATGCCCGTGGTGGCCCCGTGGGGCCGAGGGCGACGGCGGTGAAATTGATGGGACCTGAAGGTGACAGCGGAAAGGCGCTCCCCCCGCAGGGACGGGAACCTCCACCGCTGGGTTTCCCCTGCAGCTCCGGGGAAAGGGGGGGCACGGCGGGCCCAGGGGAGGTGGACAGCCGCTGGGGATCCCCCGCCGCTGGGCACGCCCCCCTGCCGGCCGGCCACCCCCGAGACGTCCCCGTTCCCCTCACCCCCCGGCCACACAACCCCGGCTCCAAGCGCTCCTCGGAGTTTCCAACGAGAAGAAACTCCTGGGAACGAAATATTCTGGCGCTCGCCTCGTGAACTCTTTTCCTACTGCGGGAAACAGCTCGGAGAAAGCCAACGGATGGACGGGGCAGCACCGGGGTCCCGAGGCGCACTGCCCCGTTCGTCGCGTCCCGTCCCCCCTCCCGCCCCTCTCCAGCAGCATCGCTGTGACTGCTGATGCTCCCACATCCTTCCAGGCCGGAGCAGCCGACCCCGATCCCCTCTCGGCTTTAAGGGTTAACAACCATCGCCACCAGAGGAAAAAAAAAAAAAAAAAAAAAAAAAAAGGAGGGGGAAAAAAAAGAAAAAGAGGAAAAAAAAAGAAAAAATATCTCGGTGACCTTTCCCTCCCCAGCTCCCCCACTCTCCCTTTCAGGCTCCGGTTCCTGAGCTCGCAGGGAGCCTGAGCGGCTGTCTAGACCGATCTATCACAGACGGACAAACAATACCAGGAGAAGCCCCTGCCCGGTCCCTCAGCCTCCGCCACTCACCTTAGAAATGGCGAAGAACAGAAAAGTGACCGCGATACAATCCTCCCCGGTATATTTATAGCCTTCCACACAGCCCACCTTCATGCCTGACAAATGAGATTTTGTCTGCTCTCTCCGCGTACACTCCAATAAACACACACTTCTTTTTTTCTTTTTTTGGGTGCCTGTTTGTTTTTGGTAACATTCCGGGCTAGTCTCTCCGGCCCTAGGGCAACGAGGGCTCCCTCAAGAGACAGGCTGGGTAGCCGGGGCCGGAGGGGCTTGGGAGGGGGGAGAAGGGGATGAGAGTAAGAGAGGACCCGACCACTCGTCCACCCGAAACCTCCCCAACCTGGAAACTCTTCAATGTCCGTATTCGTCACGCCGCTTCGCAACCAGCCCCCCCTCACCCCAAGTGCTCCCTGGTTCCTGCCAGCCCTCCAGGGCGCGTATTTAAAGAGGTCTAAGGGGCGAGGAGCCGGAGGTCCAACGCTGCAAAAGGCTGGGGAATAACTAATGAGCTGTGCAGCCCGCTGATCCGGTGCATACTTCCTAATTAACTCTGAGTCACCTATTTGTGACAGCAATTCAAAGAACTGCACCAGGGATAAACTGCAACCCCGGCGCGCGAAGGCAACGCGGGGGGGGTGGCAGGAGGGGAGGTTGCGAAGAAAAGGGGAGGGGGGGAGGAATTTGCTCCTAATCCTCCTAAAAGCAATTAGGGTGAGCGCTGCGCTGGCTATCTCTCGGGAATAAAAAAACGGGGGGAAGGAACCCACCCAGCCGCTCCGACAGCAGAACCGAAAGGAAATAAACCGATGTGTCGCAAGCGCGGCAGCACTGGGCTGCAGGCAGGCAGGGACCTGCGGCTCGGGGGCGAAAGTAGCCAAGAGCGGCGGCCGGAGGGAGCGGTGCACCCGGGCACGGCGGGCACGGGCGCGCACAAAGCTGGCGGGGCGGGGAAGAAGCGGAGGGAAGGGCGGGTGGCGGTGGAACCACCGGCGGGGGAAGCGGGAGCTGTCCCGTCCCCCCCGTCCGTCCCCCCCCGCCTGGACCAAGACTCCGCACCGCCCGCCCGCTCCCAGCTTTGTTCCCAAGCGGCTCCGGTGGGGCACGGCTCTACCCCGGCCGCCCCCCCGCGGAAGGGACACGGAAAATGGGAAATACAATAATAATTAAAAAGAAAAGTTAATAGAAAACCTTTAGAAAATCCAGGCTTTGCTGCATGGTGCGGGCTGGGCTCCCCCGCTCCCCCCCCCCCCCCCCCAGCCTTTTAATACAAACACGAATACAAAAGCTGCGGGCTCCAGAGAGCAGATGAAAGCAATGAACGGAGTTTCTGGAAAAGATTCATTAGTGGGAATTAATGCTGCGAGGAGCTCCGAGGCGATACCGTTAAAGTCAGTCCCCACACTCTGGCAGTTTTACACGGCTCGCTACGGTAGTGGCGCTTTTTTTTCCTGTGGTCGGGGGAAATGTGGAGGTGCTCTCCCTCCCCCATCTCCAAACCCGGGATCCGACAGACATCGCGGAAACGACAGAGAGAGAGTAAAGGGGGGGGGGGGGAATACACAACATACATCGAGCAAGGAAGAGGAACACGAACGCTCCGCAGCCCTCGCCCCCGGACTCGCTCCGCGAACATCAAATGCATGCCTCATATGCTGCGCAGAGCCGCCCCACTTGGCCCCGGCTTCACAAAGCTGCCTCCCCTGCCCGACCGGCCCCCTCCGGCCGGCCCTTTGATGGCAACCCCGAGCCTCCCTCTGGCTTCCTCTCCTAACTCCAAACTACATTTTAGGGCTGACTAAACTTCCGTGTCACGCCGGACCTCACGCCAGCCACAGCTCCGCGCACGGGAAAGCCCCGGGCCGCCCTGCCCCACGTGCGCGGCGGCGCCCGCCCCGCCGGGGCGGAGGGAAGCGGAGGAGGGGGGAAACGGCGCCCCGGGCTCTCCCGGTGAGGTGAAGGCAGCCAACAGCGGGCTCTCCCCGCCGCTCACCTGCCCGCAGCTCTCCGCGGGCACGGAGCGCGGAGCCCGGCTCGCACTCCGCGGGAACCGTCCCCGCCCCGTGGGTCGGCAGCGCCCGTCCCCTGGGAGCCCCGCACCGCCGCTGCCCCTGCGCCTTCCCGATCGCGAACTACGAGGCGACGGGAACACCATGGCCACCTCCCCCCCCCCTTCACACGGGCGCACCGGAGCCGACAGCGCGACCGGCAGCTCCCCCCGCCGCCCCGAACAGGCATCTTTACAAGCAACTGCTTCCAAACTTCCCTTCCTCACCGCAGCGCCGGAGCCTCACTGGGAGACCCCAGACACCTCCGCCCCTCCGCCGCCTACCCGCACTCCCGCCCGAGCCCCACTGACCCGCGCCGGAACTTTCGGCTGCGCCGCCGCCGCCTCTGACGTTCCCGCAGCGGGGCAAGGGGAGCCCCACGGCCGCCCGCTCACCGCGGGACCCGCCGGCGGCGGCGCTTCCGCACGGGAGGTGTTCGCGGAGCGGGGCACTGACCTTCCTGCCGCGCCTCGGGGCTGCGGCGAGCGCCGTCTGCGCCTCGGGTCCCCGCACCGTCTCCTCGCCCTGCCGCTCTCCCGAGAAGGGCAACCCCGTCGGGGGTCAGAGGTGGAGAGAGGCGAGAAAAGTTTCCCTGTCTCCCTCCCCGTCTCCGTGGGTGCGTGTACCGCGGCGTGCCCCGGCGCAGGCAGGCCAGAGAAGGGGTGCGGGCAGGCACTGAGCTACGGGGGGCAGGAGAGCGGCCGCCGCCTGCGCCGACGGGGCAGGTGCCCGCGGGAAGAGCTTTGCTTCCCGGCTCGGTTGGGCTCAGCAGCGGTAGTGGGAGCGGCAGCCCGCGATGCTCATTCCGGCTGCCTGCTCTGGTTTGGCAGCGCCATGTTGCTGGCTTGCTCCGGGCGAAGTTCCTGCGCTGGCGAGCGCGGCGCTCCCCACATCTCGCCCGCGCCGCCGTCTCCCGTGCCCTGGCCGCCGCGGCTTTGTGTGTGTGTGGCTGGGGATTTAATTCTCCTCCTCCTCTTCTCCTCCTCTCTCTCTTTTTCTTCCCCTCTCTCCCCCCCCCCCCCCCCCCCCCCCCCTTTAGTCCGTCGGGAAAGCCGCTCTTCCTCACCTTGCCGCTGGGAGACCAGGCTCCGTCTGCTGCACGCTGCGCTCCCCTTGCATACCCCCTCCCTCTCTCCCTCCTCCTCCTCCTCCTCCAGCCACCGCCTCCCCTCCCTTCCCCTCCCCCCGGGCAGGCGCTGCACCGAGGGAGCCGCCGCCAGCAGCAGCGGCGGCAGCAGCAGCAGCAGCGCCGCCACCGCTTTTTTCCCTCTGCAAGTTTCCCCCTCCCCGACTGCCTTTCCCTACCCAAGCGGGGCTCGCCCGGCCGCTCACCCGCTCCCCCCTCTTGCCCTGACTAATTGATTTGCCCCCCCGTTCCCCCGCCAGCCCCTCGCCTCGTTGCGCCCGATCCCCCCTCCCCCCCGCTCCGGTTGGCACTGGTCGCTGCCAAGCTGCGGCTCCCCGGGGAGATCCCGCGCCCCCCGCCCGGCAGGGAGAGGAAAGCCGCCACCCCCCCCCCCCAGATACCCCCCTCGCTCGCTACCCAGAAGGCCAGTGGAGAACCGCAATTACCATAAAGCTCCGCTCACTTCGCTCAGCCAAGCTGTCAAAACCCCGGCGGCGGCGGCGGTGCTGCCAGACATCGCTGCGAGGCTCCGTTGCCGGTCGCGCCGCGCTGACACCCTGTGTCGCCCCATTCTCCCCTGGTCCTCCCGCCCGGCTTCCCCGGGAACCCCCCGGCGGTGCAGTCCGCCTCCTCCCCCTCCAGACCCGCCGGCTCTGGGTTCCCCCCTGTCGCGCCAGCGCATCCCCGCCACCCCAGGACTCACCGAGTGCTCGCAGCCTTCCTACCCCCTGCAGGGATCCCAACGCGCACCGACCCTTTCGCCCGCAGCCTCCCACCCGCGATGGGGTGTCCCCGGGTGTCCCCCGGGCCCCATTTCCCCTCTCCAGTCCCACCCGCCGCCCCCAACTTCGCGTGGTCCGCGACTCGACCGCGCTGATTTTCACGCTTCCCCCCCGGGGCAACCTCTGCGAGCTGTGAATCGGGATGGGAAAAAAAAAAGCCTCTCGTCCACCAGCGGCTGCATTGCGGGGGGAGCTCATTACAGCGCGTTTTCGCCTGATCCGGCTTTGGCAGCACTTAACGCGCTTTTGACCGCGTGTGAGCGGTGTGGCCACCTCGGAAGCGGGGGGGGGCAAGCGGGGGGGAGGGGGCTGAAGCACCGTTTCCCTCCGCTGGCATTTCTACGGCTGCTTTAAGATTTCTGCCCGGGTTGCGGAGCCCTCAAATCTCCGGGTTGATAGTTATCGGCTGCATCTATTTACTTTGGCAAGGCAACTTCTGGCTTGGCGAGCTTCACTCGTAAATTTCACGTTCATAACGCCCATCCCTGCCGATACTCCCAGGTTTGGTCCCGCCGAGCCCGAGGGGCAGAGGCAACTGGGGGGGGGGGGGGGGGGGAGGAGGTGGGAGGTCTCCGGGCCAGACGCGCACTGAGCTCCGCAGCTCCCCCGCACCGCCCGGCGCCTGCACGGGGAAGCGGGAGATTCGCCACTTCAGCGCCGCCGCATCGAGCCCCCTCCCCCCGCCTGCCGCCGCCGCTCCGTGTGGGAGCGAGTGCCAGCCAAACGCCAAGTGATTAACGCGGACAGTTCGACCGGGAAGGGGGGGGGGGGGAATTCTTAATCGCCACGTTCAGGACAGTGAGCGAAAAGGCTGCGGAGCTGCTGCGAGCTACAAAAGCTTCTCTCTCCGAAAGCGCACAGGCAGCGAGCGGGACGACGAGGATTCAGCGCCGGAACAGAACTGCCGGGGCTGCCTGCTGTTGCTGCCGCTTAGCTCTGAAGATGGGAAACCAGGAGTTCCCCAAAGTTGTCCCTACCCAAACACACACGCACCAAAAAAAAAAGAAAAAAAAAAAAAAAAAGCAACATTTTTTTCTTTCTTTTGGTCAGAATCTAAGGCACGTCCGGAAATAACGCAGGGATCCCCAGATTCTTGGGGAGGGGGACACTGCACACAAAAGACACGCACCCGGGTTACGGCCAGAGGGGTGGCATTTCATGAAAGTGCCATCACGGGGCTTCGGGTTTTCGCTACGTCTCTCTTAAAAAAACTAAAACCCTCGGCCGTCACAAAGCAGAAGTGAAATCCCCACCGTTTGAAACCCGAAACGCCAGCCGCACCACTTAGCTTCCTCGCAGCCCGGGGAGCCGCCGAGCGCGGTGGACGGGCTGCGGTCCCGCCGTACCGGCCGGCGGGGTGCACGGCCAGAGGCAGCAGCCCGGTTTGATCCCGGTGCGGCAGACCGCGCATCTGAAAAGCTTGTACATGTTTTTTTAATCTCCGATAACAAGCAGAAAGACACCTGGCCTATTACGCTGTAAACCTGTATTTTATAAAGATGTTTTAGGGCTAGACATTAAAAGTTACTAGACTGAACACACGTGAGTTACAGGCACACAGCTGGAGGAAAGGACTGTGCTGGGTTGAGTTTTGTTTTTTTTTTTCCCCCTTTCCTAGAAAAACCTAATTAAAACTGCTTCTTTCGGTAGGAAAGCAGAACTAGCGCGTCTCCCAGGTCGCCGGACGCATCTACCTGGGCTTCGTCTCTCCCCACACGTCTGGACCCGCGGTGCCACCGGCCTGCACTTGCATCTCAAAAGTAACCCGCTTCCCTTGCCCCAGGCTGCAAACTCCGGATTACACGTCTGCGCTGACAGCGTGAGGCTGCCTGGTTGGGGATGCTTTTAATTTTTATCCCCCTTTAACTAATGATTTCAAGTTATCTCGGGGTAAACTCGCCCCACTTTTATTTTTAACCGTAGTTAAACTTTCTTTGTGCACGCAGTTTTCTCCGTGGCGGGGAGAAACAAACCCGCGCTTGTTCGCCTCTGTGCCTTTTTTGTTCCCCGGGTGCCCAAGCTTTGCAGCAGGAGGCCGGCGGCTCTGGGCGAAGACATTGGGGCTTCAGTTTGCTCCCCTCGCGGCCTGGCTCGCTCCGGCTCCGCACTTCCCCCTGCCGCGGGTGCGGCGGGCACCGCCGAGCTAACCCCGGAAAACTCAGAGCATGCGGATTACCGGGCCACCTCCCCCGCTCCCCCCGACCCCGGAGGGAGCTGACCCCTGGGTCAGGCCGCTGCACGCTGCTCCCTCCTCGGGAGCAGAGGGGTGGAAGCTCCGCACACAGATGCTCGGGGCTCCTCGCTGCTGCTGCCACCACAGAGCCGGGTGAGGATGCGCTCGCTAAAAAACGGCTGCTTCGATAATGCGAAGTACTTAACCTCCTCGTAAAGACAAATCCACTGTTAATGGCAGAATAGGCTTCTCGCAAGAGGCTTCCAAGTGGAATGGCCTGACGCCGGCTCCCATTTACCTCCAGCGCCGCCTCTAATTGGAAGCCTCCCCCTTTTTTCCGCACACCTCAGAAAGTTGGGAGCCCAACCGTGGGAGCTGCGAGGCCCTGCCCCCTCCGCGCTAACGGCAACCGGAGCACACGTCTCCCTGGCACGGGGAAGGAGAGAGAGAGGAGATGGGCGCTGCGGAGGTAAAATGAATTAATGCGACCGAGGTGCTCAGACAGCCTGGTGATGAGTGCTAGGAAAAGCCTATAAATAACAGATCACTGTCCTAAGCGCTGAATTGCTCTGCTTGAGTGTGTTTTAAATCAGACCTTTATCATTGGTTATTGTAAGGCTGTTTTTAATAGAAGTGTAGAAATCTGAATAACAAAACAAGACAAGCCTCATTTGGCGTTATACGGGGTCTGCAGCGCTTCCAGCCCTGACGCGGTGCCAGCACATTGTTACACCGCCGTGCAACACGCACACACACCACACCACACCTCCCGCAATCCAGGGGGTTTTGGATAGCGGAAGTACTGTAATTTCACTTCGTAGTTCAGGGCTACTCAGTTGACAGGGAATCCGTTATTTTTTCTCCCTCACCCCAGAAGAGCCTGACAGGCGCTCAGTTCACGGACTAAGTCCCGCTATCTTTCTCCCAGAGGCGAATGACAAATCTCTCCCGTTGTGCTTGCTTTGCTCCGCACCCTCTCCCAGCACCACGAAACAGCGGAGATACCCACAGCCCTCCGGGCCCGGTTCGCCGCTCAGAGCGGGCAGCCCGGGAAGGACAGGCAGGCAAACACAGACGCAGGTCTCCAGTCGGAAAGCAAGCAGGACGCGGGGCCGGCTGCCGCTGCGGCCGGGGATGCGCTCGCCGGGCCCGGGCTGGGGAGGGGGACGGGGAGACAGAAGTTGCCCGGGGGGAAGGCAGGCTGGCTGCCAGCTGCCCCCTCCACCTCTTCTACTTGCATACCTCGGCCATTTTGTCTGCTTGTGGCGAGCCTGTGTCCTGCGTCTCCCCCCTCCCTGAGCCCCGGCAGTGTCCCCCCGGGCAGGGGACTGCTGTCCCAGCCGCAGCCGCCAGGCCCTGGGGCTGGTGTGGCGGTCAGGAGAAGGTGAAGGCAGGGCCGCCGGCAGTCCTGGCCCTCTCCAGCCAACGGGGAGATGCAGCCGCCAGGCAAGGCCCTGCAGGGGAGGGGGGCGTGCGCCGCACAAGTCTGGAGAGAGGTAAAAATAGCGCCGGCGAGGTTGTCGATCTCCTCCTCGCCCCCCCCCCCAGCCCGGCGGGGGGCAGCGGCCGGCGCGGGGGGGGGCTCGGCGGGGAGGGCGCAGGAGCCGAAGCCAAACAAAACCCCGGCCCCGACCGGAGCGCGGCGAAAGGTTGAGGCTTCGCCTTTTGCAGGCGATGTGCTGGAGCAGGCGGCCGCCCCCCCTTTTGCCGCTGAGGTCCCTCAGACCCGGGGGTCGCGGTCTGCGCCCCGGCCCCGTTCTTTTTCGGCCCGGGAGCAGCGGCAGCGAGCGGCGGCTCCGCGGAGGCACCGCAGCTTCCACCCTCCCATGTTTAAATAGAATACGGCGGCCGGGGGAACCGCCATGGTTTGAAGGTGTGTTTGCAGACTACAGCTTGTATGTTAATAATTGGATACAGTCGATGAATCACCTCCGTCCTCCTTCTGGTTTTGTTTTTGTGTTGTGTTTTGTTTCGGAGGGGGTGGGGAGAGTAAAGCGAGGAGACGATGCCGTGGCTCGGAGCTGAATACCAATTCCTCGCTCGGGTTCATAAACACTGAGGTTATTCACTCCGCCCCAGAGGTGACAGCGGAGGCCTCCGCCGCCCTCCGCGCCCCGCGGCGCGCCCCCGGGCTCGCCGGCGTGCAGAGCGGGATCTGCGCCCCGGCTGGAAACCTAGCAGCGGCGGGTGGCTCGCCGGGGTGCATCCATATGAAATGAGAGCCTGCAACATCAAAGCCGCAGCGGAGCGGGGGCAGGGAGGGGCTCTCGGTGTGTACACGTGTGTACGGTTCCACAGAAAAGCCCCTTATATTTCAAAATGTATCCCCCCCCCCCCCCGCATGGCAGACACGCGGAGAGATTCTTTAGTCCTGTACTTAACACTTTGCAGTGTTTTTAGCAATTAAGACGAGAGGGGGTGGGTATAAAGATAAGCCACTTTTTCGCCCTGCAAGTGCGAAAGATAAGATAACAGTAAGCTGGGGCAAAACGTCTGCTTACAACCTCCCCCCAGCGATTCTGATCGGTCACCTCTTATCGCAGAAAATGTTCATTTCGAAAGCAGCTTCAAAAAAACAAGAGAAAATAAAAGTATTTTTCCGCTCATAAATGCCATTTAAAAGCCCCTCCACACTTCATCTCGCTATGCTGCCCCCCCCCCCCCCCCCCCCCCCCCCCCCCGCGGTACCCAAGCCCGGGCAGCAGCCGCTTCCTAGCGCGCCTCTCGGAAACCAACTCACGGAGGTAATCAAAGGACCGAAACCTGCCAGGCACCGAGATTAGCAGCGCTCCCCGGCCGTGCCCGCCCGCCGCAGGCAGGGGCCGCGGTCGTTCTTAAAGGCCCCTCGCTGCCGTTAAAGCGGACAGGGAGCTGGGATCTGAGCTAGGGAGAGCCCCACGCCAGCAACACACACGGTGGCGGGTGAGACAGAGCAGGAGCCGGGCTGCCTTTTCCAGGTGGTTTTGCGGCACAGTAAACCTGCACACTCCCGACGGCACAGAGCGATGCTCCCCCAGGCTTCCCCCAGTCAAGCTGCAGCATTCTCCTTCGGTGGCCGCACTCGGGGGCGAGTCCTTTCTGCTCCCCTCCAACTTCCCCGCCCTGCCCCCGGCCGCTTCCTACCCTCTGCCCCGCCGCCCGGCAGGCACAGGCGGAGGCCCTGGTAGGGCATGGGCCGTGGCACACGCTTCGGAGGCTCAGCCCTCCGCGGCACCTGGCAGGGAAGGCCCCACTGCTCCCTCCCCTGGCCCTGCGGACAAGATGCGGGCGCCGCTTCTCCCCATACAGCGGCGCTTGGGGAGCCCACGTCTGTCGCGGCCGTGGCCGGCCCTGTGCGCTACTTCTCCGTCCCCAACAGCCTCCCCCCCAGGCTCGGAGTTTCCACCTCCCGTCCTTGAGCCGCCGCCACCTGAGATAAGGCTAGGTGCCGAGGGCCAGGCGCGGCCGTATCGTGTCCCCTCTCTCCTGGGAAACCTCCCAATGAGCCGCCACGCGAGACAGAGGAGTGCGTGTGTTATGGGTGTACGGCCGTCCCCTCGTCCCCCTGCAAAGCCACATCCAGAGTCCCTCACGGGAGCCGGGACAAGGGGACCCCCCCGCAGCCTCGACGTGACCCGGCCCGGAGCGGAGCCGTGGTGGTTCGGCGGGGACCCGAGACGGTGCGGGGGACTTCCCAGATTCCCGAGACATTGCCCGTCTCCTCCCGTTGCCCTTCTCAGAAACCCGTCAGTGCCGTGTTCTAGAAGTGAGTGGGTCAGCAGCTGATGACAAGGGGGAAAAAGAAGAGAGCGAGCGAGCGAAAAGAAAAACACCCTCCCAAACCCCAGCCTGGCGTGATTACTCATCCCGAGTTCCCCTAAGTCAGAGAAACTTGGCAAAATCCCAAACCCGAGCCGTTAGCACGGTCGGAGGCACCCCGGGCACCTTCCGTCACGGGGCCGGGGCCGAGGGCGTGGGGCACGGCAAAGGCGAGGGCTAGGGATCGGGACAGGGGCCGGCAGGGACAGTGAGTCCCCATCCTCGGCGGTCTTCGCGCTCGAGTTATTGTGGAGCGTTTTATCTTCATAGTCACATCGGCAGCTAACGAAGCTCGGCGGCTGCAGCCCACACGACTTTGGTTCTCTGCATTTATCCTTCAATAAAAGCCGATTCCTTTATTAGAAACAGGAGACGTGTCTCCTACCGCCCCTATCAAATCCCAACTGGCAAGGCGCAGTCGACACCTCCCCCTCAGCCCCCCCCCCGCCCGAAAGGGGCAGGCGGCACCACCCCACGGCCTACGCCCCCCCTTCCCTCAGACCCCCCACTGCGAGCATCCCGCTCTCCCCTTCTCCAGCCTCTCATCGAACAGGGGCAGCCCTCGCCCCCTCCCTGAGACCACCCCCCCAGGCCCGGCCAGCCGAGTCCCGCCCCCTCTGCCCCGAACACCCCACGCCGCCATGGGCAGCCGGCCCCCCTTCGCCAAATCAATCGCCCCCCCCAGTCGCACCCACACGACTTCGTTCCCCTGCATTTATCGTTCAATAAAAGTCGTTTCCTTTATTAGAAACAGGAGACGCTTCTCCCACCGCCCTCACCTCATGCCCCCTTCGCGGGAGCAGCCGGCGGCCCCCCTTCCACACCGCCCCCCCGCTCCCACCACCGCTGCTCCCTAAAAATAACAATAACAGTAATAACAATAATAACAGCCGCCGTCCCCAGCAGCCGCGGCAGCCACCCCCCTCCACTGAGCCCAGCCACCCCCCTCCCCTTCCCTCTCAAATCCCCCATCGCCAGGCGCAGCCAACTCCCCCCCCCCGCGTGCCTTTCCCCAGGCGCAGCCAACGACCCAGCAAATCCCCGCGCCAGGCACGGCTCGGCCCCCGCCCGCCTTGCAGCTTCCCCCGGGCACCCAGCAGGTCTGTGCGGCGGCGGCTGCTTGTGCGACTCCGACCGGAGCTGCTGCCCCTGCCGCTACCGGGCGGGGAAGGTTTCTCCGGGCGCCGCCGGGAAAGCTGGTGCTCGGAGGATGCCAGCCCGCCTCTCCGTGCTGCGCCGCTCCGTGCCGCGCCCCTCCTCCGCGTCGCGGCTACGGGGAGAGCGCAGCGCCCGGCGGAGATCTCCCCGCCGAGGAGGGGTCGGGACGGAGCGGGGTCTGTATCGCATTAAATTAATCGCCCGGCTCCGGAGGAGGCAGGTGATTCTGCCAAACACAATGAGGGGTTTGAGCGCTGCGGAATAAAGCGCCCTTCATGGGGCTCTGGGCGGCGACAGGGCCCGCTCTTCTGCGGGACCGACTGGTCCCGGGGAGCATGCCGGCGCTGCTCCCCACCATCGGGATACAAGAAGGGTACGGGGGGAGTAGGAGCAGCGAGCAGCAGCCTCCGGGGACAGGAGACAGGAGTGGGGGAAAGCTGCGGCCAGGCTCCCCCCCTCTGGCCGTGCAGCCTCGAAGGGGTGGCCTCCGGGAATAGGGGATGAGCATCAGCCCTCCGCGGGGAGGCAGGGGCCGGGCGGCGAGGACCGGGCAGCCCTCAGGGCCTGGCCGGGGTGGGCGGGGAGGTCGGAGGGGCCGCGGACGGGCGGCGCTGCCCCGATTCAGGCGGTGGCAGGCGTTGTTTTCCTCAGAGAGAAAGAGGAGGAGGAAATCTCCGGGATTTTAATGAGGGGGTGCAGCAGGGCTGAGCGCTGGGATTACGCGACGCGGAGACAGAAAGCGGGCTGCGTGTGTGCGCAGGGCTGATCGTCTCCGCCCGTCTGCTGCTAATCGCACGTTTTCCGCTGTTAAAAAGAAACCGAGAGGCTGCGGCCGAGCCCAGCGCTGTGTCTGTGGCTGTGACATGAAAAGATGGCGCTCTCTCCCCTCCCCCAGCCTCCCTCTCGGCTTACACTTCCTCCCCTACAGCTTTTGCCTTCCAGTTTCTAAAGCTCTCTTTTCTCCTTTACTTCCTCCCGTTTTCCCCGGCCGGATACCACTAGCTTCCCAGCCCATTGGTGGGTCCCTCGGTTGCGGCGATTTGTTCTTTCTCTCTACCTCGCTGTTTTCGCCTCTCCCTTTTCTCGGAAACCTCGATCTCTATGTCTTGCTCTTTTGTGAACTTCAGCGGGTAATGGGAGGCAGTTATCAATCAGGAGGAGGGAGAATATGAGGAAAAGCGGGGAGGGGGTTACCCCGCTACTTCGTCCTCTCGCCCCCCCTTCCATTTCCTCCCTCTCCCCCGAGGCAGGAAAACGAGCCTCACTGCGGTGTGTGCCTATCGTGGGGGCAGGAAGGAGGCTCCGGGAAAGGAGGTTCCGCGAGGTGCCTGCCCGCGCTGCCGACCCGATCACGCCGCGACGGCTTCTAACGGGGGAGGGTTACGGGGGGAGCCGTAGCGGGAGGCAGCCCCGTCGAGGGAGTTCACTTGTCTAGCGACGCTTTATGGTGCTGTGCGCGCTAAGATGGTCCCGGCTCCCGGAGCGGGCCTGCGGGATCGGCGGCGGCCCCTGTCCGAGGCAGGAGGGCTCCTTCCACCTCTCTCCCTGCGTTCATCACCAGATAGCTCCAACTGCTAAGTTGGGGGTTTTCCCTTTATTCCTTTTTTTTTTCTGGTACGCCTGAAAATTACATTCAGCGCCGCTCTCTCCTATTTTAGTGTCTGTTATGTTAATTGCACTTAGCGATGGGGCGCTGCTCGCCAAGGATGCATGAAGGCCTCGGAGCCTAACCGCAGGCTCCTGCTCGGACTTTTGCCAGCTAGCAGCGAGTTTGCGAGGGGCTGCCGGGGAGTTTGCCCGATCCCGTTTGTGCTTTCGGCATTGTGGTGCTGGCCCGCGGGGCAGCTGAATGCCGGTCCAATGACTATGGGCCGGGAGGTCAGGATGGCCGCAGAATCTGTTTGCATAAGGATTTGCATTGCAGGAGGACAGGTATTTTTCCTTTTCCATGGGTAGTAAAAATGCAAAATTAGCGCGACTGTTTCTAGGCAGAGACGCCAAGGTTACGTGATCTTGCTGAACCTGTCGGTTTTGCTTTCGGGAGCGAGCAGGGAAACTGGACACCTTTATCAATGACTCCCGGGGCCGTTCTCGCGGGCACTCGTAGTCCTTATCGCTATCTGACCCCAGGCAGTTCGCGAGTGCCGTGTCACAGACCCTTGCCCTGCCCTGGCCGGGGATAGATGTAGAATTACCCGGCCTCACCACGAAGGAGTGGGCATGTGGGACTTTCCTAGACGTGTCCCTTATCGGGACTTTTACTTCATCTATTCGTTATCAGGGAACGGCGTATGGAGTGACTAAGCCTAATAAGTTGTCCACTTGTTCATCTCGGGAGCATTGATTTCTGGTTCCAAGGCATTCTGTTCTAGCACTGGCTACAGCTGCGGGGCAGTTCGCAGCTGGGCTTTCGCCTAAACAAATATCATGGAGAATGTGAGCGTTATTAGCCACGTAAATAAATCATTAACGTGCACACAAATGTTATTTTAGCATAACTTCCAAGGAGAGAAGACTCCGGCGGGGTAAAACGGAGAGGTGCGTTATGCTTGGACTGGCCTCCACGCAGCCTTGGCCGGCACTGGCGGACGGGGGTCGGCGCCCCCCGGCGCGGAGCCGGGAGGAGAAGCACGGTTCCCCCACTCCCGGTTGAACATTAACAGGGCACGGCCGCGGGGCCTTGCCTCGCAGACCTTTGTCTGCTCTCCAGAGGCCGGGCGGGGACGACGGGCGCTTTTCTCCCCGAACGCGACGGCACTAATGGGATTACCGGCCGGCTGCCCGCAGCTGATGGTGCGAAGCGCCGAACCCGCGGGCAAGCCCAGCCGCTGCGCCTCGTTAACGCGGAGCCCACTGCAGAAACGCCGTTTCCGCGAAGTGCTGCGGACTCCCCCGTGCTCCGGTGCCGTGCCCAGGGGAGCCGGGAGCGGGAGCCGCCTCCCGGGCCGCGCTCGCCCTGCCCTGCCCCGCGGAATCCCGCGGGTGCCAGTAAAGCCCAGCCTGGGAACCCTGCCAAGGCGGTCTGGCTTTGATATTCCGCGCCACGGCCGCTCCTCCGTTCACTCCTAATCACGCAACGGCCAGCTTGCTCCGGCACTCTCCGGGATAAACACGGAGCGCGTTTCGCTGGGCTCCCAAAGTAAATACTGTAGCAGGGAAGCGGGGCTGCGCTGCGAAGCTGAAATCTCCCACTTTTCTGTGCTTAGCAACCGAGGGAAGCGTTGTGTACTCCCTCCCCCAGCCAGGCTCGGGGTGATTTACTTGCTGGTTACGATGCAGATATTCACTTGTCAGTTCAAGGGCAGGACAGAAACTGTGCAAGCGGAGTCTTGTGAACGGAAATCTCCCATTTACGAGGTTCTGCTCCAACACCAAAAGCCACCCTCCAGCACCTTTGTTCTGCATGCAGCTGCTTTTATTCACCACCAACACCCCCGCTGCCCCAGCCACGTCTCCATCCCACCCTTATTCCCACGTCTCCTCAGATGGATTCCCAGCCTTTTCCCGACTGACCCTGGGGGAGGCGGCGGGGGGCAAATGGGGAGGAGACCGGGAGAGGTTGCTGATGAATGACAACGGTAAGAGCCAAAGCGACAGCGAAAGCAAATAGATGCGGTCTCCGCTCTCTCGCGGGGCCCGGCCCCGTCCGCGGGAGTTGCGCGGGTGCCGCGGAAGCACGGCTGGCCTCCGCAAGCTTCGCCGGGCAAGATAAACACATTCTGGTCACGTGGAAAGCTTGTATGGTGCCATCCGTGCTCCCGTTCGCCTTCCCCGCTCGTTTTCCACACTAACTGTCCCCCAGCCACCTCCGAGCCCAACCTCACCTCCCTGGCGCCCGGCCAGCCCTCTAGGGGCCCGGCATGGAGGGGAGAAGCCGCGGCTCCCCGGGGAGGCTGCACCTCGGCCTGGGGTCGGCTGCCTTCTGGTTTGCGGCTTGAACGAGGACAGGCTGGACTGTGATTCGGGGACGGGATAAAGGTTGGCGGTTTCCCGGCTCGGGGACGGGACAGTAGGTGGCTGCGCTCCAGCGGCCGCAGGGGCCAGGGCTGGCCGCATACCTGGGACAGAAAGCCGTGTCTCGGCTCAGCGACGGGCCGTGGTTTCGCCTCGGGGCCGCAGGTGGAGGGTGGCTGCTGGCCGCGTCGATTTGGGGGGGGGAGGGAGCCCCGCATCTCTGTGAGCCACGGAGGGCGCGGAGTGGGTTCCACAGAAGAAAGGGAGGGCTGGGGCACCCGCAGCGAGACACCAGGTTACCGCTTTAAAATGGCTGAAAAAGGTGTCCCGGGGCATCTTCTCCTCGGTAACAGCGAAGGAGAGCCCCTTCGCCCCGAGCACCACGGTCGCCTGCGGCAGCCCCGGCTGGTTATAGGAACAATAAGGCATCGCGGGCGCGCCCGGTGCCTCCCGCTGCCGGGGCCGGCCGGGGGCAGCGCCGCGGGGCCGGCTGAGGGTGCGGGCACAGGAGGAGGCGACGGGGGGGGGAGCGGGAGGATTGAGCCGGCCAAGTGCTCCCCCCCTCCCTTCCCCCTTCCCTGCCGGCGGAGCGAGCGTGCCGGTTAATCCCTTTATCCCCGCTCGCTGGTGGCGGTGCGAGCCGCCGGGCCGGGAGCCACCCGCCAGCCGCCCGAGGAGGCGACGTGCTGGCTCCGCGGCGCAGATGTCGCCGGTTGGGAGCAGGGGGCCAGTCCCTACAGGCACCACCTTCATTCACAACATAATTTAAAAAAGCGGCGGGGGTCAGGAGGGCGGGCCCTGACGATCCGGACACCGCTTGGGCACACCAGGGGGTTCTCGCCCTTCGGAGCTCCCTGCCGTCGTGCATCGGAGCCGTGCCCCAGCACCCCGCCCGGGGCCCTGCGGCCTCCGTATCCCCGCTCCCGGGGCGGGTCTCGCTGTCTCCCCACGGGGGCACGGTCTGCAGCCTCTCCCTCTCTCCGGGCCTCGCCGGGGCCCCCGGGCGGTACAAGCAGCAGCCCCCGGTGCGGTGCCCAGGTTGGGCAGCAGCCCCTCGGCTGCCCGTGCTCCGAAATCCGGCAATTATGCAAATGCCTGGGATGCGCTCCCCTTTGATCTGAACTTCCTCGGAATGATCCCTTCTCATTACGGAGCATGAAAATGCTTCTCGGACGTGTAAAGTGAATGACAGAGCTTCTTTCATCCCCTTTTGTTACCCGCACCGGGCTTGTCCCTCTACCCCCGCATTCCCCAAACGCCGAGAAAAGAGCGGAAAGGGGCTCCCGGGGGGGAGACGGTGGGACGTGGGAGCCGCCCGGGCCGCCGGTTGTCATGGCGAGGCCAAGCGTCGTCCCAAGTTATGTGCAACTAATGGGTTTGTGCCCCCCTCGGCTCCCGGTTCACCTTCTCCCCCGCTGCCCGGCTCCCCGCCGGCCCCCCGCCTGCTCCCGGGGAGCAGCGCACCAAGCCCCTAGGCCTCGTCCCTCTGATTCACCCTCTGCCTGCCCATCATACGCTGCGGTCTCGAGAAACGGAGGCGGGATGGGATGGAGGGAGTACTCCCGCCGACGGGAGCGCAGTCCCCGGGCAACTTTAAACTCCATCTTTGGCTGCGCTCCTTCCCACCTCGTTTCGGTTTTGATAACTGAAACTAACGAGGCACTGAATGTAGCGCAGGTTTAGTATGTCCACGCAACCGTGGACGTGATTTTCAAGGCTCCCGAGAGCCACAGCTGGGAATTTTTGTTATCTTTCTTTTCCTTCTAAGATATATTAAGAAAGTTTGTGCTGTCTTGCATACTACTCCTCCCGTGTAAGAAAAACATCCTGACCATTTGCTGGAGGCCATTTTATGAAACCTCAAGAAGGTTAATAGCTTGCATAATTTCAGGAATACCAGGTGTCTCCTTAATACCTTTTTTGCCTTCCTTGCCATTCATTCGGCCAAGCCAGGGGCTCTGTGACAAACAATGGATTCCCGAGGGGAATCCGAGGGGCCTGTACTAGAAAACAGGGACTTCCACAGTGAAGAGAGAAAGCCTGTGAGACGAAGGAATACGTGTGAAAGAGGGCACAAAGTGAGGGGGCTGCCCTAAGTATGTAAGGTTGTTTTTTTTTAATTTGGCTGGAATTCACAATTTTGCCTACAGAAGCATGGGTAGGTGCAGCATTAATGAAATGGTGCCGCTGCAAAACCAAAGCTGAGCAAACGGGGGAAGGAGAATTAGCTGAACTGGTTTTAAAATGTTGTCATGTTTGTTGAGAGCTGCTAAACTGGTGCTTTGCAAGCGCTTGGAAAAGAAGTTTTATTAATGAATAATAATAAAAAAGGCAATCCTCCTGCTTGCTTACAATTAAACAATGACAGCTTGTAATGCATTCCGTTGAGACCTCCGGTAATATTGCGGCTCAGGGGACTTGAAATACCTAATTCACAGTTTTTTTAAACCAAGAATGGACCTTTATGATCAGCTGGTCTGACCTGCTACATATCATGGGCCAGTGAGTTTCAGCCAGACGTTCTTGTATCAGACTCATAAATTCTGGCTGAGCTTTTAACCTGGCATCCAGTCTTGCTCTGAAGACTTGTAAGTAACAGCAAACCCACTGCTTGCCTCAGTTGTTCCAGTGGTTGTGTTCCCTCACTGGTTTAAATAAAAAATGCACCTATTTCTGCTAAGAATTCATATAGCTTCATTTCCAACATAGGATCTCATTATGCCTTTGTCTGCCACATTAAAGAGATCTCTACTATCAGAAATCTCCCCATAGAGACACTTAGGGCACTTAAAGACTATGATCAAACCAAGTCATAGCCTCCTCTTGGATAAATTAATAGATGGTATTTCTTTAGTCTTTTGCAATAAGATGTGATTCCCAGAGCTTGGATCACTCTTGTAGCTCTTTTCTGATCCCATATTAATTTGCCAATGCAATTCTAACATGCAAACACCACAACAGAGCCAGGCACAATAATCTGGCAATGGTCTCCATTCATGTTGAAAGCATTAATGGCATCATTAAGCTTAGTTGTTTAAAACCCTATGCAGATTACCTTTATAGATAGCTTTAGCAATACTGACTTTATTAAAACCCCATTTAAAAAGTCACCTGTCTTCATGCAGACTAGTGTTGTTCATCAAATTCACAGTGCTGAGCATCATTTGACCAAACTGCAAAGCTAGCTTCATTTTTCTAGCTGGGGCTTTTTCAGTGTCCATCAGCACTAGCCTTTGGTAGGGCTTCATATGTGTTTGCTTTTGCTGTAAGAAGAAACTGCTGCATATACTCACAATGGCACTAGCCGTGGCTGTGCACTATCAGAGAAGAGCACAGACAGAGCTCCACTACACTGTTCCCTCTCCTTCCTCTTTCTCTCTTGCAATGCCAAAGCCCCAGTTAAGTTACAGCAAGATTTTCGCTGTTCAGTTCTTTCACTGGCCGTGGAGTGGCTCAATTTTGAGACAGTACTTCCAGAGACTGAACACACAGCTTCCACAGGGACTTCTTCAACCATGGCAAACAGTCCCTTTCACACCCAAGCCCATTCCCTATTCACCTTCACATGAATGTCTGCTCCAAAAGACAGACATTAAGCAAGGTAAAGCTCTCCCATTAGATAAGAAATTAAATATATCCTCTGATAAAGAAATAGAAGCTGCCCATCCTGGTGATGCCCATCCATTTTTCAGTTTATCCCAGCTTCTGAGATAGCCTTGCTGAGCAATGGCAGTATGGAATGGACATGGAAGGTCCATGTATTACAGAAGCATTAACTGTACTGCTCCTGTAGCTTCCAAATCTCTGATCTATTCGAGCTACACCAGGAAACACTGCATGCAGTGAGAGCAACCACGCTTGGTGCTGCAAGCCTGGACTCTGTTCTGCATGAGAGATGGCCTGAGTTGTAGCCTAGATGCCCGGGATGGTTTGGGTGAGACTGGCTTCTAAAAGCCTCAGCTATAGCTACGACTGTGTTGTGCTGGGCCTTGTGTAATGAGGGTGAAACAGCCTGTGCCCCAAAGATCTCTTTCCATATTGTTTGTATCCTCAAAAGCAGAAAATCATACAGGAGAGATACAGTCATGGAAGTGGCCAAGCCTCAGCTTCGTACATGAACCCTGTGCTTCCTAGAAGGACTCATACCTGAGCAATACTCCTTTATTTATTTTCCTCCCAAATGATAGGTCTTCTTCCATAGTCTCAGTTGGAGATTCACATCAATCATGATATCATGGTCATGCGTGAGACCAAAGGTGCTTTCCCCACCAAAAGCAATCAGACTGGCCTATGGCATACTTTAGCTCACTCATGCGGTTCCCCAGGCTGTTCCCACTGACACCTCTGCCCTAACAGAGGTTGTGGCACATTGCTGGAAACTGGGTGAGAATAGTGGGCCTGCACCATAGGCACCTTCTAGTGGGAAAGCAGCTATGACCTGCCCGGAAAAGCTGGTCCCCATATAGGAATGATTCTCCATCTGCACAGATCTGTTTAAGGGACTTGTATACCACTTATTCTGCTACTGCCTCCAGGAACACAGTGCCAACACAGCATAAAGCCTGTGTAGCTACACTTTTTACCCTGGAGTGAACTCTGATGAGGCTCATGTGATCTCAGAGGACCTTGAAGCTGCTACTGCAAAACCCAGAGAGGCCTAGCCTGCATAAACCAACACCAAGACAAGGGCAGAACAGGATTAATGGTTAAGTTGCTTTTGTGCGTATGCTCCACCTCACATTCTGTGCCGTGCGGTTGCACCACTGCCCCTTTAAGCTTAAATTATCCACAATAAAATGATTTTTCCCATGACACATGTCACAGCCTTCGTATCCTACTAGTAGCAGCCCTCCCTTCGTTTATACTTTCCACGTGCCCTCGTTTTACTATGAGTCAGACACACTTGCCCTCTCTTCCTATGACTTACACTTTCCTACCTCAGAGGACATTTATACCAGAAGACACATCTGATGACCCAGTTTAAAGACACCTTCTTGTACAACTGGCATCTCTCCTTTCCAAAACCATTGCCAGACAGCCATCGGGTTTAAATCAAATTCCCCGTTAGCCTCGACCGTGAAAAAGCCGGCACAGAGAAGTCACCTTTGTTATAACAACACACCCTTCAGTTGCACTTAATTCTAGTAAGCAGCCCATTATCTTCACTCACTGTACCAAAATGCAATTTATAATTTTAAAAAGCAATAATCATTCAAACCATCAGACCTGCAGCTTTGAGGCGCTGTGAGCCGCAGGGTGGGATTGCTTCTCTTCTAATTTACCTGCAAGCGCATACCACCCAACCACTCGTGACAACCCTCTCTTTCTTCCTTCCAGGCTGCTGCAGCCAACAGTATTTGGGTCTGAGTGACTGTTTTGGGGTCTGCTCTAGCCCTCCAAGGGGTTTGTCATTAGTTTTCACGGAGAGCAGAACATGGCTGTATGTGGAAAACCAATATTGACATTTCCTTGTTTAAATATCATACATCAGAGGGGGGTCACAGGAGCCAAGGCCACCAGAAAGGGTTCCCCCACAAGCTATTATTTCCTTTTAAAAAGCACCAGGGACACAGCAGCCTCCACTGGGCCTCACACCCGCATGTCTGCTCTTCTCTGCGAGCTGGCTGACTGCTGCCAGTGCCACTTAGCAAATACAGATGTTCAGGTCTTTTTCTTTCACCACGGGTCTCACTCATCCCTGCACAGAGGCTTGGTACTAAATGAAAGCCTTGTTTAAGCCCTCTTTTCAAGGCTATGCGAAATACACACCCTATCCATGCTCACCTCTGTCTTTGCTTGCAAAAATCTACAGCGTTTTCCTATCAGATGTGAAACAAATGGCATTCAAACTTATTTTAAAAATTAATTGAACCAATACATCAACAACTTTCATGTTTTCAGAGCCTCCATGGCCCTCGCCTGGGAAATTAGAACTGTGGGAGGGTAATTTTGCATTTAAATCAATGGAGCTCTCTTTCCCTACAAGATTGCCTCCACACTTTGTAACGCCAAGCAGTCCTCCCGGGCTTCTGAAGAAGGAAGCCCATTAGGTGTCCCGCATCTATGACACACCCAATCTCCTCACTGGGGGAGGCTTCTTAGGGGGCTGGTGGTGGGGGGTCCAAGCCCTCCATTAGCACCACCCAATGCAATGCCATTGCGGGGTACTTCTATGCTCTACACCCTGGTTCCTTTCTCCTCCCATTTATTTGAGCAGCTCCTCACCTGCTGTGCCTTAATCCTTGTGTTTCCCCCCCCACACCCCGTTCCCCATGTGACAGTGCTTCACTATGAGAGCAGGCAGGCTCTCAAGGGGAGATCAGATGCTGCGCTAGGAAAAAGGGTGTTTGGGGACCACTTGGAAAAAGGAGCAAAGAAAACAGCGGAAGACATGTCCTTTCCCAGGAAAGGAATGGCTGCAGGATTTCTCTTTTTATCTAAAGCCCTGAACGGATTTGCTGCTAAAAGAAAGGTAATCCACATTATGGAGAAACAAAATTACATTCACATGAACACACGCATACAAACGCACACTGTTCTCTTCTAACTGCAGGACACGGGCTTTGGAAGCTGTGGCCTTGGAGAGCCACGGCAAAGGAGCCTGCAGGGAA
Source organism: Amazona ochrocephala (assembly GCA_039720435.1). NCBI lineage: Eukaryota > Metazoa > Chordata > Aves > Psittaciformes > Psittacidae > Amazona > Amazona ochrocephala. Next base: position 92,394,577 of record CM077877.1, read on the forward strand.
ACCAGGAACTTGCCTGCCTCCCTGTACCACCAGTATCACTCTTCTGGTCATCTGCTGTTGTAGGTTTTTAGTTTTGCTTCTGTTTTATGGGCAAGCAGAATGATCTGCCTTCTGTGCCTGCAGAGTGCCCAGCATGCTAAAGCTGCTGTCAGGTAACACAGTACTTCTGGACCTGGAGAGAGAAAATACCACTGAAATTTAGCCCCTATTTATCTCTATGCATCCTGAGCTTGACCTGAGTTCAAAGCTTCCCACCACTGTATTGTGTTTAGGTGACAGCCACAGTACATTAGATGATGCAAGACAGAGTCAAAGCCCCACAAGCTTACAAATCTAAACAAAACCCAGAGAGGTGGCATACCTAGAGGTCATAGGAACATGAAGACATCATTTAGGTGGTCACGTAGTGGTTTTTAAGGGGGTTTGGTGACAGGACTTTTGAAAACATTTTTCCCCTGCTCGGAAGCATTCTGGAGGCAGTGAGATGTAAGGAAGTGATGAAAAAGAGAGATGCTGCAACTTGACAGACTGTCACTGGGTGAACGATGAAGGTGTAAGCCTTGCAGCAAGAAGGGCTGTAGGCTGTTGGGGATGGGATGCCTGCAGCCTGTGAGTGCTGGCAGGAAGGGACTGGGGTCAGGAGGGGAGCCTGGGGTGCATGTGTGCTCAAAACCGAAGCAGCGTTCGTACCTTTCAGTGTCCATATGACCACTGCAAGCCATAGTGTTTTGCTCATTCTGCATTATGGATGCCCAGTCCCTGGAAATGTTCAAGACCAGGCTGGATGGGGCTTTGAGCAGCTTGGTCTAGTGGAAGGTGTTCTTGCCCATGGCAGGGGTGTTGGAACTAGGTGATCTTTAAGGTCCCTTCCAAACCAAACCATTCTGTGATTCTTTGATTCTTTAGTAGTGTTCTCTACTGCTTTGTTTCTGAGGCTTAGCCGTGGCCACATAACAGCACTTCCAAGGAGATTTTAAAATGCCTTTGGGGAAGCGAGGGGCAGCAGCAGGACAACTATCTGAACCACTTTGGTCTGAGATATTGGGACTTAGATCCATCCAGGCGTTAACTCAGTGAAAGCCAGACAGGATCAGGCTGAAACTGGCATTATGCTCTGTTGGAAGCAAATCCACATAGTTTTAAGCACACGCAAAGCATTTTCTATGGGGACCTGGAGTGCCTTACAAGAGCGCTTGAGGGACCAGGTGACTTTTAGCATGGTGAATTTCAGCAGTGTAACTAAGGCTTAATGTTGTGGCCACGGCCCTGCCTGAGGTAGGGACGGCTGCAAAGGCCAAGTCAACAAGTTGGAAAGATTTTTTTTCCTTTTCCATTGCCACTGTCTTTTTGTGTGGCTTCTTATGTATATTGCTTGAAGAAAAAAGTGCTGTGTCTTACCATCATGACACAAGCCTGTGCTTTTCTCTGTTTGCTAAAATGCTGGAGGTACCTAGCAAGAGAACAGCTCTGTGCAGAACCCACAGGGAGGCGAGGAGACCCTGGGGCCATTTTTGCCTACTGCTCTTCAGGTTGCTCAAAAGTTTTAGACCTATCATCAGTCAGTGAAGAACAAGGCCTGGGGCTAGAAACATCTGTGGTGTGTAATACCTATGCAATAGCTCTCCTATCTCCTGACAAGGCAGGGTCCTGGCAGCTACACGCAAAGCCCGCTAGGCCCCTGGGAAATGGGGTTCAGCATTGGTTTGCCACAAACCTTGCCCCAAATACGGAAGAAGGACCTTGTCTCAAGCTAACCTGAAACAGCTGCATAGATGCACACACATCCGCTGTTGTCTTGTTCTTGCACTCTTCCTTCAGGTGCTTTCTTGACATGGGACAGGGTGTCCCCAAGCTACCACTCACAAGTACCTATAAGCACTGCTTCCTAGCAACAGGTTATATTCAGCTTTCCCCAGACAAGAGTTGCTCTGACATCTTCACACACACACATGCACACACAGAGGGATCTTTCCAAATGCTGTGTGCATGGTCTTTTGCTCTCCTGCTCCCCAGCAGGCTGGAACCCAGCCTGCCCAGACATATGCCACACCATACTTTGTCCCCATGCTCTGCCCAGGGCCTGTCCCCATCTCCTGCTCCTTCCACAACTCTGATACCAGCCACATCTGCAGCACCAGACGCATGAGGTACACCGAGGGCACACGAGTCATTTACCTCCTACCCAGGTCTGTCTGCTGTGCTCCAGTGGGAGTCACGCAGTGCTCTTGCTCCCAGTTCTTATGTGGTGTGCAGAGATATAGGGCACGTTATAGATTTTTGCTTCTCTCTGGCAGTGCTTTGTACTCAGCAGGCCTCACGGTCTGCTTGGCTGCACAGGCTGCTGGCTTGATGGCTTCTCCCTTCACTTCCTCTGCTGTCCCCGATGCATTAAAACCTCCTCCAAGGCCAAGGTGAGAGGTGGGGGAAGGGGGTGCAGAGGGAGGAGGCAGGCTCTGTGGGGCACTGGGGCTGGAAATTGCTCCAGGGTGCTGTTGACAGGCATGTAAGTGCCCAGGCTCCTCTGCAAACGGAGGGCAGGCAGGAGCAGGGTTCGTGGACAGAGAGGTGTCTCTTGCATGATGCGGGATCGAGGGGGCATATTACCCAAGGGCCGGCTCCTGTTGGGCTCCAGCGGAGCCGGCCATCGCCCGCAGCCCCACGACCTGCTCGGGGACCCGGGCATGTCTCACCGGGATGTCTCTCGGCCACGCAGCCCTCCCTCCCGGCGAGCTGGCTCCGCGAGACGCCTGGGACAGCCTTGTCCTGCTGCTGCTGCTCCCGCCCCCGGCCCCGACAGCGCGGCGCAGCCCTCCTCTCCCCGGGCTGCGAGGTAGTGCTTGCCGCGGGCAGGGGGTGCTCCCTGGACTTTGGGAGGGCCCTAAATCAGCCCGAGGCACAGCCCCGGAGGAGCACGTCAACCGTGTAGTGGGGGCAGAACCCGGTGTCCTGCCTGGCTGAGGTTGGGGGGGGGGGATGTCCAGAAAATACCAAGTGCGTGCTTAGACTGCATCAAAGGTACTTATTTTGATTTTCCCTTGGTTACAACTTCCACCGTCCCTCTTTGTTTTATAGCTGCTCAAGTTTACTTGCAGAATTAAGACAGATTTTGGGGGGAGGGGGAGGAAGGGGGGAGGAAGCCTTTGTTCTCCGGAGTGTGCTTGTCTTACTTTTTGCATCATGTGGCCTAAGCGGCACCCCCTCCCCTCCCCGACCGTATTTACTCTATCTCGAGTGAGTCCTTTGAAGGAGAGGGCAGAGTCGTCGTTAACCCTCTGCGTGCCTGCTGGGCCCGACGCCGGCAGAGCCGACCCAGCGGGTCTTGGATCCTAGAGTCACGGGTACCGTTTCGACGGACGGTGTCAGTGTCGTGTGCCCCCACACCCCAAAGCCACCGCGAAGAGCCCGTCCCGTGGCCGGCCTCCGCGCCAGCCGTGCACCCGGGGAGCCAGCGGCGGTGGGCCTCTCGGAAAGAGCCGGGGATACCCCCTTGATCACTAGCAGGCTAGCCCGCTTAACACGAGGTTGGAGATGCCTACAAACTGGAAACAGCTGCCGGGCTTCGCTCTGGCCTGCCTGCTAAAATACGCCGATCTCCTTTTAATCTGTTTCATATTCACAAATTAAGCACTTAGCTTAGGTAATAAATCATGAGGCAGTTTACGAGGCTAGCAGGAGACAAACAAGTGGAAAGGGAAAACAATCGCCTAAAAGTGCATTAAATGGAAATGGAAAGACGCTCTCTGAAAGCCCAGCCCGTGTTCCCCGGGGCGGCGGCAGCACCCTGCGGCCCCGGCCGAGCCCCGCAGCTGGCAGGGGGTGGGGGCCAAGCGGAGCCGGGCCAGCACTGCCGGCACTTCCCCGCGCCTCGGGGCTCCGAACGCAGCCCGGGCTCCCGCCCTTGTCTCCCCGGTCCCGGCCGCCCGTATCGGCTCCACCTGGGACTCCCGCGGCAGCCGGCCTGGAAACGATGACTCTGGGTTGTGATAACCCGTCTCACACACACACATACAGGCTCGGCCTCAGCCGGAGCGGGGGGTGAGGAACGGGATGCTGGAAGAAATGAAGTGCTGGCTTGCTTCACGCCGAGCCGCTCGCAAGCGCCCGCGGGGGACGTGGCGTTCCCAGGTGTCCCGGGGGGAAGGCAGCAAGGAGAGGTGCCAAGGGGTCCGGAGCGCACATCCCCGCCCGGTTCGCCCCGGGGCTGCCGGGCGCGAGGGGGTGTGTGGGGGGAAGCAGCTAGAAAGTAGCGCTTTGGTTACCGGAGTTGCTCCCCAACACCCTCTCCGGGGCGGCCGGTGGAGGGGAGCACCACGGTCGGCGAGGGTCTCCCCCGGTGCCCCTAGGGCCACTATCACGCTCACCAAGCGAAGGGGCGGCGCGGATAGGACGGGGATTCGGCGGGCAGGGCTCAGCCCTTCGGTTTCCGTGGCGCGAGAGGAGAACCGGGAGGCGGGGGAGCCTGCAGAAGCGCGGCCGAGCGCTGGTAGCGGGGGGCCGGGGCACCCCCGCGCTTTCCGCGGAGGCTTTTCCCGGGAGAGCCGCCAGCCGCCCTGGGGGACGCAGAGGAAGGCCCCGAAACAAAAGACCCAGCGCTAAGACCCCTCCTGGCAAAGGCGCAGCCTGCCGAAAGTATTTCAGCAGAGACTTCCCTCACCCCATACTCCCCCGGTAGGGCTCGCGCCCGGCCGGTGGCTCCACGTCGTGCCGAGCCGTAGCAGCACGAATGAACAGGGAAGGACGTGCGGAGCCGGGAGAGGAGGGGGGAGAAGGTCGGCAGCATCCCCCGTGAGAGGTTGGGGGGGGGGGAAGCGGTGATTTAAAGGGACTCCCGCGAAAGGGAACGACACAGACCTGCGGCCGTTCGCTGAGTCGGATCTGCCGAGCTGCGGGTTCGAAGAGGCGCTGTCAGGGGCTATTTATCTCTCGCCGGAGCGGAGGCTCCGGTCCCCGCATCGCCCGCCGGTAACAATGGCAGCGGCCGGCGGCGGAACGGATGGCGGAAGATGCCGCCGCGCTCCGCTCAGGCGGGCTTGCTCATGCATCCCTCTTGGCCGGAGCCTCTAGCTACTGCTTCTCCGCCGAGAGCTCCAGCCCGCTCCCCTCACCCCCTCCTCTCCACCCCACACCACCCGCCCTTCCCCAATTTTCCATTTTCGGGACTTTGGCGCGGAGCCAGAAATGTCAGGAGGGGATGAAACTTGACACAGAGATCTCAACCCAGAGCGATTTCCTCCCTCCAACCCCCCCAACCTCCCCCGCCTCCGTCCCCAGCCCCTAAGTTAACTTGAAGATAGTTTGGCCATATTTCAGTTTGAGAAGAAGGGGAAATTGCAGGTCACTGGTGCATGGTCGGGCCGAGTGCATTTTTTTAATTTAAAACGGTAGACACCGAGGCCTGAAAAGCATCTGCAGCCCGTGCACTTCAACTGCTCCTCCCGGCTGCGGCGCGGTTAACCCCTGTGTGCCCCGGCCGGCCCCCCTCGGCGCCCGCAGCACCCCTTGCCCGGGGGTACCTCGGTACTGCCCGGGTGGCCGCACCGGCTTGGCTGCCCCACACTTCGCCACCAAGCTTCGGGGCTGGGTCGTATCCGCAGCTCGTTGCGGGAAGGGGCGCTCCCCGCTGTTCCCCGGTCCCGCTGCTCCCCGACCTTGGGCGGCCTGGGACAGCGCTCCCCGGGGAGCCCCCGCAGCTCCGGCCGGAGGTCCAGGCACCGGGAGGGATGCTCGGATGCTCCCTCCGCCCCCAGCCCGTCCCCACCCCCCCTATCTGGGACCCACAGAGGGGCTCCCCTCGGCCCCGGCCAGCTGGGCGTGCTGATAAAGGCTGGGGGGCAGGGGACAGAGCCGGGGCGCGGAGGGAAAGCTCCCGAAAAGAGGAGAGCAGGGAGCGGAGCCCGAGCTAACTCCGGGAGGGATGCCTCAGCACTTTCTCTATTATGGATTTCCAGCACAAGGAAAGCTAATTCCTCCGCTGAGGGCCTCAATCAGGCATTTATTTGACACTCATGATGCATGAACGGCTAAACACTAGTCTAAGCGGAGGATCAGCCGCTAGTTTATAGCTCGAGAGGTTTTTTTTTTTATGCAGGTGAATTATGTTGATCTCCGAATGCCTCGTATTCCTGGAAGGGGGGGGGGGGCGGGAGGGATAAGGGGGAGACAGAAAGAAAACAAGAAGGGGGGGAGCGAAGGGGAATGAACTTCTTCAGGCCCTTCTCCCGCACACCCGGGAAACTCTGGACGGGAGTTCTGGCTGGCACCACTCCCCACTGCCTTCCTTTTCCCCTGATGCCCCCCCCCCACTGCCCTGCGTGCTGGCGCGGCAGAGCCCCATGGGCATCCAGCTCGGGCCAGGCCGAGCTGTGATACGTGGCCCGTCCGTGCCACTGCGGGGAAACACTCTCCCGGGGGCTCAAGGCGTAACATGGAGCGGGGAGAGTCACGGAGACAACATGGACGGGGGGAGAAGAGGAGGAGGAGGAAGAGGAGGAGGGGAGAAACCATATGGAGCAGGAGGGAGGGAGGCGACGCGGAGCGAGCTGAGGCGGCAGAGCAGGGGAAGGACAGGGGAGCCGGGGCCGCCGAGGCCTGGGGCGCTGGAGGGAACAGGGGCAGCCGCGGGTGGAAACCGGGGAGACTGGGTGGTAGTGGGGACACCCGGGCCGTGCTGCCAGCGATCCTGAGGGGCTGCGCATTGTCGCCATCTCCCCTGCGCGTTCCCGGGCATTGCCCTTTATCCTCCCCGCCCCCCCGTGGAGAATTTATTTTAAATTCCCCCCCCCCTCCCCCCCCCGCTGGCCTCTTTCCAACTGTTGTTCCGGGACTGAAAAAAATAACAATTAAGTAGGAGTCATGTCTCGTGGCTTGCACAATCTCTTCTAACGCCCGAGTTCAATTTTACACAACATTTAATACAAATATTAAAAATCAATATATCAAGGGGGTTGTTAATGAAATGTTACAGTGAGTATGTGCCACCAGATAGGATTTCGGTGGGAAACATGTCTGATTTCGCTGAAGCTGAATAAGGTTGTATTCTTTATCCTCCTGCTAGAAAACAAAAGATAAAGGTGTTCATTAAATCATATGAAATCGAATTAAACTCTGTTGGCGGGTCCCTCCAGCAAAACAGAAGTCTGAAAAGCAAGGGATATAAAATGAATCTCAATGCATCTCTTGACAACGAAACAGGAATCGGAACGCATTAAAAATAAATCAGAGCGCTGCTGTAGGTCACAACACGAGGATTAGGCTGTACTGGAATAATGGGACGGGAGGCAGAAAGGCAGAGACTATACGCTGCAGGTACACCCTGGCGCTGGAAGGGGAAGCCAGGCTTTTTAAGCGATAGGTTACACCAGGTCTGTAAGAGTCTTTGCCCCGTTCAGGCTGCTCCTTCACCGTCACTTCCCTGGCTCTCGGGACTGCAGAGCTCCCCAGGTTCTCGGCACGCTGCCAGCTCAGCATTTTGCAGGCTGGTGGCCTTTCCTGTCCTCTGTGTGTCCGTGTGCATCCCGGTTCTTTGCACCTCTCCTCCACGCTGGCCGGTCCCCTCTCTCCCTGCTCGGCCGAGCTGCCTGCCGTTCCGCGGCCTCTTGCACTGTTCAGCCATTCCCCGTGACCCCCCTCAGCCCTCGCAGGAGGCCTTGGGAGAAGTCTGCCGAGCGAGCTGCCAAAACCCTGGCAGCTGCCCGGGTGACGCGGAGCGGGAGCGCCGCTGACAGCCGCCGCCGCCCTGCCCGGCGCCCGTCCCGGTCACAGCACCCGTTGTCTCTTCACCCAGCTGCAAGCCCTGCGGCGGGGGAAGGGGGAGAAAGACGGGACCAGGGGGTGTATGTGCCCGCTGCCGCGGTGCGGCCGGGAGATTCTGGTGACGGTGGGAGCCCAGGCCGCGGCCCCGTGGGAACCTGGGGTGCAAGCCTCGCTCCTGTACCTTTTCCTGCTATTCCAGGCCCCAACCTGGGCTGTGCTCTGGTGGGAGATGAGGGCAGCGGCGAAAGCATCGGGAAAGGCCTGTGACCACCGGGGTGCGGGTTACCGGCCTCTCTCCGAACTCTCGCCCAGCTTCCCCAGGCTTGGACTTCGCTCTTGGCTCTCCTGGCCAGGTTCCCTTCACTCTCCTCTCCTGACGGCACGTAGGGCCAGTCTCTCCCTCCCCACAGCTCCTCCGTCCCGGTTTCTCGGTGGGTGCTGAAGAGGAGGTGGCTGTGCCAGCCAAACCCAACCCGGGCAGAGGGGCTGCACAGCTCCTGCTCGGGTGGGGGTCGCTTTTCGCCCCCGTGGGCCTGCAGAGGACGGTGCTGCAAAGAAGCAGGAGAAGGGACTGAGGGGCTGGGGAGTGGAGGAATGGACATTCCCTTCCCCGGCCCCTCCACGGGCGGCCAGTGCCGCTGGGGAGACCGCGGGACCCTGCTACCCGCGGAGCCGGGAGCGAGCGGTGAGGCAACGGCGAGGCTGATGCGCAGCAGTCGGGAGGGAGTTCTCGGCACAGAGCCCGGAACGCGCGGCGACAACGGGAGCGGCCAACGGGGCAGGCATTACTGAGCCCTGCCGACCCGGCGGCGGAGCGGGAGCCCCGCGAGCACTGCTGCAAACCCTCCTGCCGCTTCGCCATCGGGCGGCTCCTTTCCCCCCCGCTCTCCCCCTCCTCCCGCCTCCCCTTGGCCGGCCGTGCCGCACGGCAGCGGTCAGGCGTGCATCAGCGACGGAGCGCGATAAACAACGGCGGCCGGCTGTCCCCGCCCGCTACCAGCCCTGGGGCACCATTCCCGGCACCGCAGGGCGGCTCCTTACCCCAGCCTGCTCCGGTCTCGGGGCGGCGAGAAGCCGCCGCGGGACCCCGGGAGCGGCGCAGCGGGGCGAAGTGGGGGGCCGGGGAAGGGAGGTCGGGGGGGGGGTGTTGTCGGTAGGAGCTCTCCGCGGCGGCTCCGTGTGCGGCTGCATCTCGCCCTATGGACCGTGTTGCGGGCTCCTCTCGTCGGGAGCGCAACTTCTACTCCGGCCTGAAGTCGCAGCTCCTCTGTTTATTTCCCCGGCCGCCGTGGCCGGCTGCCAAGCACGCCGACCTTGCCTATTAAAAACCCATTTTTCTTGCCCTGCGCGGAACAGCAGTTCGCTCGCAGCGCTTCGTTGTTCCGTTAAAATAAAGCGCTGCAAAGTCTGCTCGGGGGTGCCGGGGAAGGGTGATGGGGGTTGTCGGTGAAGCTGTGTTCGCCTCATGCGTCCCGCCCGGAGCCCTGCCGTCTCCCGGGACGCCCCTGGTGCAGCCCTTCTGCTCGGCCGGCCGCCGCCGTGCCCCGGTATCGCGGTGGGGGCCGGCTCTGGCTCCCCAGCCAAGTCATTTCCTGCCCTCTGGAGCCGCGGCCCTCGCCTGCGGCCAAGCGGTAGCTGGGTCTGGCTGTGGGACGGCGGGCAGCGACGAGCTGAAAAATCAACACGCAGCAGCGGTGGCGGAGGGCAGCGGCTGATCCCATTAGCCAGGCTGAGCCGGAACACAGCGGTCACCGATGCCCGAGGCGTCAGGAGCAGCGGGAGGGAGATGCTCTCCACCCCGGTGTCCGCCCCGGAGCCTGCTAGCCCTTATCGGCCGCGTCAGCCGGTGCCCCTCACCCCAGTGGGGCGGGAGCCCAGGGGCTTTGTGCCGCTGGTCCCGGTGGCCGTTTCGCCTAGCCGCTTTGTTCGGCGGCGGCGCTGCCTGCCGGGACACGCTCCGGTGTGCTTGCCCTGGCCGGGCCCTGGCTCTCTGCTCCCTGACCCTTGGCACTGCTCCTGGGCTCCGAGCCCCCTTCGACGGCCGAGGGTGGCCTCTCTTCCCTTTTCCTTCTCTAGGGAGATCTAAAAGTCGTCCGAAGCAAGCTGCTTTTAGAGCAGATACAACAATAAAGTATATTGAAATAAGGCTGCGGTTGGTGAGTTTCCAGCGATACTTAATGGCACTCGCGGTAAACAGTCCCTCTCTGTGCTAGCGGGGAAAATCATCCAGACACAAGCACATTCCACCCTCTTTAGGGCTCCCTGGCTGTTATTATAGTTATTGCATTACTCTGGTGTAAGCCTTTTGTAACTAAGCTTCTATAAAGCCCCGCTTACAAGCACCCTGATTAGAATTTTCCTTGCCAGTAACCAAAGGCCACCCGCTTTCCAGTGCTATACAGAGGGAGCCGTCAACAGCCACCCCTCTGAATGTACGCTTTGTTCCTGGCAACAAGGCAACGAGTGGGCTTCTATCGGGGAGAATGCAACCCTTCTTTTAAATATCGCACAGCCGGAGCTGCTGGGGCACGGGACTCCGGGGGGGGGGGGGGGGGGCTGTGCTCCACGGAGGGAGCGAGGCGCGGCGGGGTCACGGGAGCGCGACGTGGCCCAGCCCTTAACGCTACTCACGATGCATCTCCAGCTCAGCCGATAGCCAGGGATCGGTTGCTGATCCCGGCTCAGGGGCAGGGGGAACAGGAACGGGGCCTGGATGGAAAAGGAAAGGAGGATGTCGGATAATGGTTTCCTGCGGCGCACACCGCTGCGGCACCGCGGCTTCCAGCTCCCCTGGTGCAGGGTGGGAAGCGAGGCCCGGGCCAAGGAGGATCCGAGTGGAGGGGACGGACGCAACCCAGCGGATGTCCCGCCTGGCCACACCAGCATCCTCTCCCCTCACGACCTGGTGCCCCGGGAAAGCAAACACCGGACGGGTTGCGGGTTAGACATCGCCGTTTCTTGCAAACACGGCTTGGCTGCTGGGCATCCCCCTCCTCGGGAACAGGGAATCCCCCGGGGACGGGGAAGGAGCCCGGCGCCCCCGGGGCACTCCCCCGGGCAGTTGCAGGCAGCGGGCGGGCAGCCTGCCGGCCTCTCCCAGGCGGGCTACGCAGCCAGTCCGGCTACTGTGAGCGCCCGAGAGCCCGTCTGGTCGGGTGTAAGTAATTACTGTGGTATGTCCAACATGTATGTTAGTGACATTACTAAGGGGGTGAGAGCTTGGCGCTCAGAAGGCCGAAACGCTGGGCTTTCGCTTTCATTCAGGATGTGTGTAACACAGAGTCTTTTCTCAGCTCGCCTGATTTTTAACTTCCTTTAAACCTCTCTCTCTCTCTTTCTCTTTGCTCCGAAAGCAGCAACGAGACCGAGAGGAAACACGCTGCTGCTGTGCAAAATGTGGACCATGTGTGGGAACTATTTACTCAGAGTGCAACTGCAGGCACCAGGCGAGGGGCTGGTGGGGCCGGGGAGCAGTGGAGAAAAAGGTTACATCTCTCTCGCTTTTCTTTTTTTCCCTCCCTTTCCTCTTCCCTAAAGCCAAACCACGTCGCTGTGTGTAACGGTGCGTTTTACTGACTTCTCGCTGGGCGCGTTTGTTGGTTGTTTTTTTCCTTCTTTCCAGGCCAAGGCTTTCGCGATCTGTTTTTGTGCTCACCCACCTCAAGCCTCCGTGGGCAAAGGGTTAAATCTGCGGAGCCCTGCAAGGAAGCAGCCTTGTTTCAACAGAAGGGGGGGGGGGGGAAAGGAAAGGAAAAAAAAAAAAACGTGAGGGGGGAGAAAGGAGTGGGAGCGTGAGGAAGCAGGCAGAGAGGGCTGCACGGTCCCCTGATCGTCCCTTTGGCTGCTGTAGAATAATAAAAACAATAACAATAATAATCCCAGCCTTTCTTCTTCTATTTGGCTGTATCAGGAAGTGCCTCTGGCCTTGAAGCTCCCTATTACCTCTTCCTTCACTTCCCCCCCCCTCCCGTCCTTTCCCTGGGAAGTGAGAAGAAAAAGGTCTGCAGCTGACAAATATTATCCATCCTTTTCATCGATCGGAGCATATACAGATGTGATAGCTTGATGTACACTGTAAACCGGCTGATCCATCGCTTTCTCCCTCTCTCGCTGGCTCTGGTTCGGCCCCCTCCTCCTCTTCCCCCTTTGTTCTCCCCCCCCCCCTTCCCTCTCTTTAAATAGATTTCAAGGCGCTGCCTGTTGGAGAGCAGCTCTCCAGAGAGAGCGAGCTATTGCTTCCCTGCCGATAGCCTCCCCCCTTCTCCGGTTTCCAAACAGAAAACAATCCCCCGGCCGAAGAACCTGTAGTGGTGCTGCAGGAAGGAGTTAAACCAGCAAGCGAAGGAGGCAGCTGCCTGCAGCATCTCCTTCGAGCCCTGTGTAAAAAATGGTAATAAAAGCATAAACCCGGCGGTCCCCGTTGCGCACCATCACGTAGGATAGGGGCAGCTTGTCCCGGACCACTTCCAGGCCTGGCCCCTGGCCCTGGCGGGGCTGTCCCGGGCCCCTGCGTGGCCAGCGCAGCTCGGCTCGGCCCGGAGCGGGCGGCTGCGAGGCGGCTGGCGGCGCGGAGCGAAAGGGTTAAGCCTCCCCTCCACCGCCCTCCTCTCTCGCCAGAGAATAAGAGCTCGCACGAAGCGTTTGTGGGGAGGCAGGCTGCGAGCAGGCCTTTGGCCGTGGATCCATGGCTACCTTCGCTGCCTGTCACCGAAGCGATGACCCTTCCCCAGTGCCCCGTGCAGTCGGGCCGGGCTGTTAACAGGCACTTGCAGCCAGTTTTCCGAAAGGTTAGCCAAGGTCCCCGGTTCTTGCAGACGGGAGGCGTTACGAAACCGCGTTTGTATCTGCATGCACTCACATAAAAAAAGGCGAGGAGGAGGCGAGGGAGAGGGATCGGCCCTCCCCAGGCGAAGAGCCAGCCGGGCCGGGGGGCCGGAGGCGCTCCCCAAGCGGCCGTGGGGATCCCCATAGGCATCTCCCTCCGTAGAGACACTCGACTGCCAGCCGGCAGCTCTCCCGCCGGAGAGCTGGGGTGACCGTCACCGCCACCCCTAAACCCCCCCAGTCGTGCCCGGTGCTCGCCCGGTGCTGGAAAGAGTCAGGCGGCGGCGGGTCTGCCGAGGCGCAAAGGGAGTGGGAGGAGGGAAAAGCGCTATCCGGAGAGCTGTTGTGACAGATGCTAAGCTTTGCCCTACGCGTGCTGGTGAGAGAAGGAGTAAAAAGCAAGCTGCTTTTTCGATCGAGCAGCTTCCCCGAGCGTCGGAAGGAGCGGCTTGCTAGAAAGCCGTCCATCAGCAACCAGTCCAACCTGCCCGTGATAATACGCGATCAACACCAAATCACCCCCGCTAGGCACGATCCATCATCGCTACGATGCAATGGGCCCTTGTATGGATGTGTCTACACGGGGGGCGGGCGGGGAGAGGAGGGAGCTGAAAAGGGAGAGGGAAAGCGTGCGTGGATTTGTGCGCTGGGGGGGGGGCAGCACCCACCGGAATGGGAATCGCCGCCTCCCTCGGCTCTTGGCGCTGCCCGAGCCAGCGGAGCCGAAAGTTCCTGGGCCGGGGCTAAGCGGGGAGCCTGGCCCTCGGCCCCGCCGCCGCCTCCGGCTGACATCAGCCTCCCCTCCCCCCTCTGCTCCTCTTGGGCGAGCTTGACTGGCGGAAAATTAATAATTAATAGGGTGAAATTGATTAAAGGGCTGGGCGCACGATGGGGGCGCTCGGAGAGCTCTTCCCCTTCTTCCCGTCCGCGCTGCATCCGCCTCCCCGCCGGCAGTGGCCGGGAGCGGGGACTTGCCGCCGCCGACGCAGGGAAGCTCCAGGGCAGCCCAGCCCTGGAGGAAGGAAGGAAGAGGGCGGCGCGGACCGGAGAGGGGGAAGAAAGCAGCGGCTGCAGCAACAAACCCCGCTGGGTGGCTGATTGTAACCAAGACCGGCCGCGCTACCAGCAGCGGCTGCTGCAAGCGAGGACTGGCTCCGAGGCTGGCTCCGCGCAGCTGGGAGGGTGTATGTGTACAAAGCCGGGTCCCGAGAGCTGCCCAAGGGCGGTGCTCCGCACACAAGGCCAGCCTTTCCTCCCGCTTCCCTCCCCCCCCCCCCCCCCGCCCTTATCCCCTACCGCGATCGGTCTCTGCCACGGAGGGAGTGGGGAAACGCATGGGACTCGACCGGGCCAGCGCAAGCCTCAGCCTCCAGCCCCGCGGAGGTGGGAAAGGGTTAAACGTCCATGGGGACGGTGAGAGGAGGGCGGGGGATGGGGAGAGAGGGGAGGGGGCTGCCTAGCACAGCGCTGAGCGCAGGGAAAACCACAGCGCACCTGGGCTCGGCTCGGGAGCCGGAACGAGCCCCCGCCTCCTCCTCCCTCTTCCCTCCCTCCTGCCCGCCCTTCCTCCAGCTCGGTGCCTGTCTGGCCCGTATCGCGGCTCTATCTCTGCAGCAGCGGGAGCTCAGCTCCTCTGTTCTATCAGCTGCTCCCTCTAACCCCAGTGACCCAGATAAGCGCGGCTGCCTCGCCTCTTCCCCCCCCCCCCCCCGCCCACTAGCGCACTGGGGGCCCCGGCCCGGCCTCCCACCAGCCCTCCCTGCCCGCCGTGCCATCTCTCGCCGCTTCACAGAGGAACTGTGGGCCGCCCCCGGCCCGATCCTCTGCCAGCAGCCACTTTGGCCTCCTCCTGTCCCTGACTTCGGGAGAGGGGGACAAAGCTGGCCCCGCACCACCGCCTCCCCCGCGTAGAGAAGGCGCTGCTCCCCCCCCCCCCCCGTGCCCCTCTCGTTCGCCTCGGGGCCATTGTTGGCCTGCGCTCTGCCATCCCGCCCTCAAAATAATAATTAAAAGCAAAACAAACACCCCGATCCGGTCTTTCCTGGCAGCGCGGGTCGGAGCCACCGCAGCCCGAGCGTTGTTATTCTCGGGCTGGAAATAGCCCTGGCTCCGCCCTGGACAATCGCCTGTCAGAGGCTTCTTCTCTCTCCTCCCCGGAGGCCCTGCCCTGCTTTATTTACTTTTGAAGTGTCTGAATTGATGGACAACTGCGGGTGGCACTTTCTTCCCCTGGCTCCCTCCTGCACCGGGGTTCCGCCGGGGCCTCCGCTTACCGCACCCGGCGCTCCGCGCCAGCTCCGCATGACCCAAGATAACCCAGCCCCGGGGACGCCGTGCCGAGCGGGGGGAGGGCGCTTTGCAAGCCAAATCAAACCGAAGAGATCGATCCCTCTGTACCCAGCCGGGGCCGCGGGAGCCCGGGATAAGGGCGCCCCTCGCAGCAGCGCCTGGGCGGGAGAGGGGGGGGCGAAGCTGTGATCCCCGCGGATCCGGAGCGGCCCGTCCTCTCCATCCACGCTTGCCCGCCCGGAGGCGAGGGCGGAAGGGAGATCGCGACTGGGCCCGTAATGACACAAGGGATAAACACCAAAGTTATCACCAGCCGTGACCAAAATAAATGCCTGTGATAAAAAAGCACTGACAGGATGATCCATTACGCGGGTGTCACTGCCTACAACGAGGTTCAATCAGATACGCCGGTTGCCGGGGACAACGGGGAAAGCGGCGGTACCGGGCTGACGACTTTTCTGGAGAGGCGGGTGGTGGCCGCCATCAGGGAGGTGACACGGCGCGATCTTCACGAGGGTGGCCCGGAGTCACGGGAAAGGACGGACCGCGGCGGTCCCCCGCTGCCACTCGCCCCGCGACCTCTCCGACCGGCCGCTCTCCAGGGAGACGGCCCCGAGTCACCTGCACGTCTGTGTGCAGAAGAGTGTTCTCCCCACGGGTGGCCCCGGGTACATGCCCAGGGAGGCGTTCTCTGCCATCTAGGGTGCTGTCGGTTACTTCCCCGGTTCGTGTGTTCATCCGCCCACCCCCAAGTGCCGGGAGCGCAGCTCGGCACAGCTCAGCCTGGCTCTCCTCTCCCCGGGCGCCCCGCGTTCCTCGGCAGCCCGGCGGTGGAAATCAATGAGTGTTTGTTCCCGTGCGGCGCGGCCGTCTTCTGAGCGATGCCCTGTTATTAGCGGGGGAAGGGGAAGGGGGAGGGAAGGAAGGCTCTCTGCGGGCTCGGTGCTGCACGTCCTCGCCTCCGGCGGAGCCGCCTGCAGGTGCCGGAGTGGGGACTACGGAGGCCAGGGCTGGTTGGCAGCGCCGCTGGGGAGAACCGTACCCCAGGGCGTGGGACTAATCGTACGGCATCTCAGCTCGGCGGGACGCCCGGGCCCCGGGCTGTGTGATTAATGAAGGCTTAGGGGCAGTAAGGATAGGCTGCGGGCCGGCCTCCCTTGTGCCACATTCCTCCGGATCGGGCCGGGCCGGGCTTCGCTCCTCCCCGGGGAGGGGGTGAAGGTGGCGGGGGCAAGGTCCCCCGAGCCGGGCGGGGGACTGACCCTCCTCCCCCGGGAGCAAACAGCCTTTCGGGGACGGCGGTGCCCGAGGTGGGGGGCAATGGGGCAGAAGGGATGGTGCCCCCCCCACCCGAGGGAGGAGCGATGCAGGGGCTGTCCTCGCCGGTGCCACTGTGCGTGACACGCCAGCCCTGTGCCTGTTCAGGGCGAGAAACTTCCCGGCTGCTAGCGACGGGTAGCTGCGCCGCCGCAACGCATCCTCCGGTCCCGAGCTCTTCCCCCCCGCCGCCCTCTTTCCATCACGATTTAATGCTTTTCATGTTCTTCGGCAACTGCGTTTCCGCAGAAACCCCGGCGCGCTCCCAGCTCGGCTGCTCAGCTGTATTGTGGCGAGCTCAGGCGCAGCTAGAGTGAATCCATTACGCCTCGATCCTACAATACAGGTTTATGCGGATACCCTCTGATTTACATTTAAAACAGCGCACGGGTATTGTCTGAGAGCCTGAAAAGAAAACACAGCCTCATAACTTCAAATGACCTTCAAAGCAATGCAATTAATTCTCGTAATTATCAGTACACGCCTTTTAGAAAAAGACACAGGTGCTCGCCTCTGTGCTGTTCCACCTGGTTAACCAGCCTCGTCCTACCAGGGAATGATGCCCCTTTTCACCCCCCCCCCCTTGCCGTGTCCAAATGTGAGACTCTCGACCGTTCCTACATTTCGCAATCTCCCTTCGTCCTCCCCTTCCCCGCCCGCCACCCGGGCGGAGGGACAGCTCGCTCAGCGCGGCGAGGCTTTGTCACGCCGCCACACACACACACCACCAGCTCGCTGGCTGCTGCCAGCGACGGGTCTGCTTCTCCCGTCTCCTAAAAAGCTCTTCCCTCCCGCCGTGCGTGTCCCCGTCCCCTCCCCCGGACCTCAAGCTACGCGGCGGCAAAATTTAGGTTGATAGGATGGGCTTTGAGCCGTGGTCCCCTCCGCCCGCCCATCAACCCGAACGACATCGAGCCGCTGCATTTACTCCCGCACTGATCGGCTCCCGGCGCTCCCGCAGAAAGAAATGAATAGCCCCGAAACACCAGGCGGTGCCGGCCCCCGGCCCCGGGGGTGCCCACGAGTAGCCATTCCCCGGTGGCTGGATGTGCAGTGTCACGATGGTTCCCACAGCCCGCGGGCAGCACCGGGGGGTGGCGGGGACGCAGGCAGCTGGGGGAGTTGGTGGGGGGCTGCGGGAACCCATGCACACCACCCCATTCTCCCCGCTTTTGCACACACACGCACGCATACACAAAATAAATAAATAACGAGGCGGCTGGAGCCATCTGGGGTTGGATGGCTTCTCATCTCATTACAGAGCATTAGGAGAAACAGGCAAATACACAGCTATTAAAATTAATCGCCTCGCGCTGTCAGCTGAACATAATGGAAATTATTTATAGGCTGCCTACGATGCCTTTCTCGTCACGGAGGCTCGGGGTGGAGAGGAGCACTCGCAGCTCCCAGCAGAGAGAGCCGCGCGGGGGGTGCCGTCCCCGACCCCCGAAGTTTGGGAGGCTGAGGAGGCGAGGGAGAGGGAAAGGGAAGAAGAAAAGGCAAGGGGCAGAGGTGTTTGGAGAGTCGTGGCGGCTTGTTTTCAGGCAGCTGGAGGGGAAGCAGAGAAGGCGCAAATCCGGCAAACCGCGGTGCTGGGGGGCCTCCTGTGGTCTAGCGCAGCGCCCTCGGGGCGATGCAAGGAAGGGTCGGGGGCAGCGGGCTTGCTCCTCCTGAGAGAATCTGCCCCTGTAAACGGCGCTGAGCGCTTAGCAGCAGCCGTGCAATGCGGCGAGGGCACGCCGTGGGAGGGGGGCGATGCGCTTCCTGAGCTATCTGCTTGCAGATTTCTGCTGCCAGATGAAATGCTAATTGTCAGCCCTTCCGCTCCTGCCTCTGGAGCGGGCTTTCGGAGCCGTTTGCTCCTGCTCCGGGGGAGACAGGGTCTCTTCCGCTGGGGTGGGGGGGTCAACACTAAACCCAAGCGGCTATGCCGAGCAGAGCTGGCCTGTTTTTCCGATCGATAAAGAGTGCCTTAAGGAAGCGAGGAGATGCTGCCCGTGTATTTCTCGGCTCCGTCCGGGGCTGTTTTGGCCAAAAAAGCCTGCTCCCAGAACATCGGGGCTCGCCGCCCTCCTCTGCCCTACTGAGAGACCCCTCTGCAGTACCCGGCGGAGGCGAAGTACAGCTGCCAACAGACGGAAGGAGTCGCCGGAGCAGCCCGTGTGGCACCGGCTGGTACAGGAGGAAGGTGCGAGAAAGCCCGAGCGACAGGCTGGAAACGCAGCTCCGCCAGGCTTGAGAGGTTAATAAATACACCCGTCCCCTCTCCCCAGCCCGCCTGAGGCTAAGACTCGCAGCTCAGCGGGTAATTGACAGTCTCAATCCAAAATTGAAACATGTGTTAACAACAACGCCACGCATCCTAGGAGCTACCCGGGAGATCGCCACCTCACGGTCTTTATATATTATTTGAATCCACCAGAGGAAAGTGTCACGAGGTTTTCAGAGCACGTTTTCACCCCTACCTGTAAATCAGCTCTTATCACTGTTGGCTGCTCAGACAGAGCCAGCCTCTGCTTTATAGCGCAGGAGAAGAGCCATTGCTCCCTCGCAGCGCTGTTGCCGTGCCGCCTCTGGGCGAAGGCCGCCAGCATCCCCCGCCCTATTCCTGGGGGATACCTTGTCCCCTCGGGGGTGAGTCTGGTGGCGGGGCACCGCCGGCTCCCCAGTGTGCCGGTGATTGGCGGCATTCCAGCACGACGCTGGGAGCGCAGCGGCGGGGACGTGGCTCTTAGAGATGTTCTTGCATCCCGCACCCACCCACCCAAACTGCTGTCCTCCCTGCCAGGACTATCAGGACCGGTGTCCGTATCCGTTCTGCGTCCCTGTGTTTTCAGTGTCCTTTCGGGCGAGGGTCACACAGCCACTGGCAGGAACCGCAGCATCTCTCCCATGGAGGTTCCCGTGTTTCTGGGATCCAGTGGAGCAGGAGCGGCCCCCTGCACCGAGCTGAGGGCCATTCTCTCGACAGTGCTCCAACAGCCGCAGAGGGGTCTCCTACTCCCTGTAGAGAACGGAAGCTGGGTACCCCTTCTCCCCTCCCTCGAAACCCCTTTAAGTATTTACGCTGTCCCCGGCAAGAGGGATCAGAGAGGCTAGGGCAAGGAAAGAGCAAAATTGTGCCGAAGTAGTTGGACGTGCAGAGGCAGGACAACACTGGCAGGGTTCCCCGGGAAGGGCAGATCTCCAGGGCCTCCCCCTCGCTAGCTTCCTTCACCACAACCTCCTCTCTGCTCCCCTCCTTCCCGCCGCTGCCATCGTCCCTTTTTCACACTGGCAGCCTGTGCGAGGAGCAGCCTCTTCCGCCGGGCAGGCGGTAGCATCTCCCGCTGCTTCTGCAGCTCGGTCCCGCTCCGGTGGGCTGCTGCTTGCGAGCTCTGCGCCGAGGTCTCGACCAGCAGAGCAGGCAAATGGAAAATCCCACTTCCTGCCGCACATAAACAAGGTGGGGACGGGCAGAGCGGCCCTCGGCGCTGCGCGGGAGGGGATGGGCGTGGGGTCCCTCCTCCATGGCCCGCCGCCCGCCCAGCCACGGCTCTTGCCCCGGGAGCTCCCTCCTCCGGCGAGTGCTGGCCGCGCTGCCGTGCGCGGAGCCGGGTGGGCCTGGGGGGCTCCGGTCCCGGACGGAGCCGCAGACGGGGAGTGGCCTCCGCGGGCGGCTCCGGGGGCACGGAAGTGGGGTTTCTGCCTGGCAACCTCGAACCCGCAGCGCGCGCGCGCGCGCGCGCGCGCGCCCGCCCGCCGCTCGGCAGCTCTCTCCCACGCGTGCACTCACACGCAGGCTGAGTCACACGGGCATGCCGCCTATGTCACGCACACGCTACGTGTGGCACACGGGCTGTCTCTGCTCGGTCGCGCCGTGTCACGCACACGTCCCGTGTCACACACGCGTTGATTCCCACGCACGCACGCTGCCTCCCTCGCACGGGCTCTGCCTCCCCCCGTGGGGAAGCACAGGCCAGCTCTTCTCGCACATCACCCTCCTGTCTCACGCGGGACACACGCTGAGGAGCTCGCAGACACGTTCCCTCTCACACGCGTGTCACACGGCCACACACGCACACTCACTCCTACCCGCCACGCTGTCACACGCTCAAGGTTTCCCACGCAGGCACACACATGCCCGCCGCCTCCCTCGTAGCACACTCTCGGTCCCTCACGGGCATCGTTTAGCAGGCGCGAGGAGCCGCACTCCCACTGCTCCCCGGGCACGCCGCACCCGCATGAACACGGGCTCGTACACACAGACACACAAACATACGCAGAGCTTTTGCCGCTTGCACGCCGGGGCGGCCCCAGCGCCGTGCCGAGACGGCCGTGTGTGTGTGAGCTTGCGGGAAACCCGAGGACCTTCCTTCCTCGCGGGGCCCTTGGCAGCGCTCCGCCGCCACCGCTGGGCCAGCTGCGTGGCCCCGGGCCGGAACAGCGTGTGTTTGTTCCCACCAGACGCCCTCGCAGGCAGAAGGGGGAGGGAAGGCTCAGTCGGCCCCACGCTCTCCCGCACGGGGCAGCGGGCACGGAGGGGTGCGGAGCAGCGGCAGGGGCTCCACCTGCCTCCGGGCATCCCCGCCCCTGTGACAACCCCCTCCGGCCCCGCTCCTCCGCCGCTGCTAGACTTCAATCCTTCCCTCCCTTCTGTCCCAGGCTAATGCTGGGGCAGCGGTGCGGCCCCCGGGCGAGCGTCCCCGGCGAAGGCCGCTCCGTGCGCTTGGCTGTGAGCGTGCTGCCAGAGCCAGCCGGGGAAAGGCCAACAGCGCCCGAGGCGCGGGCAGAGGTAGCGCGGCTGATCTCTTGGCAGATCTCAGAGCGATTTGGCCGCCACAGCCGGGAGGCCAGCCCGGATTATTCAACACGGGCGGACGAATACAATCCCTCCCCCCGTCCCCCTCCGCCAGCGTTGGATATTCTGTCGCGGCCGTGCAAACAATATTCAACTTGTATCCTCTTCCGTGGAGGCACCGGGAAGCCGGCGGCTGCCAGGAACAGGCTCCCGTGCAGCTCACGGCAGCGGGATGCTGTTTCCCTCGCAGCCTGCAAAGCGCGGCTGTTCGGCGGGGAGCGGGTGCTTTCCGCTCCGGCCCAGCGCACGGCGGCAGCCCCCGGGCCGTGCCGGGTGAGGCCTCCGGCGGGGGTTGGCCGCCACTCGGCTCCCCGGCTCCCGCCCACAGGCGGCGGCCCCCGGCGTGCCGCCGCTGCCGCTTTGCAAACCGCACGATGGCAGCTCTCGGAGGGCGGCGCGGCGCTGGCAGCCGGCACTGCCTGCCCGTGCCAAGCCGCGGGCACAGCGGGGGTCGGCGGCCCCGGGCGCAGTGCTCCGTTCGCCAGCCAAAGCCGGAATAAAAGCCAGCTCCGCAAACGTCCCCGGGGTTTGCCTGGCGCCGGTTTCTCCTTTTCCTCTCCGCAGCCGCCGGGGAAGGGCGGGCCTGTCCCTAGCTGTGGCCGCTGCCGGCGCTGGGGGGGCGGGGGGTGACCGGTAGGCCGACCTCGCCCCGGTGCCCTTCCCGACCCCACTCCCGGGTGGCTCCCAGAGCTGCCGCGGACTCCCCCGGGCTTCCTCGCCCCCTGTTGGAAACCGCCGCGCAGTGCGGGGCCAGGGCGGCGGGGGGGCCCCTACACCTCCCCCCTCCAACCGGGCTGCCGCCTCCGGGCGCAGGAAACGTCCCCGCCGCGCTCAGCGGCGAGCAGAGGGGGAGGCACAGCCACAATGGGGCCTGGCTCCGCGGTCGTGCTTCCCCTTCCATTTCTCTTCCTTCCCCTTTTCCATCCCCTCCCTTCACGTTTCTCCTTCTTTTCTCAGGCCTACCCCCCTCGAGGGCCACCCCAGGAGCGCTCCCAGCAGAGTGCATCTCACTCTTAAATCAGGCCTGGATATTTAAAGCTTAAGTCCCGGTTTATTTTCGTCCTAGTCCAAAAGCGCTCGCTGCTTACTCGGGAAGCTATTTAAATACCATATACACCTCCCCCCTTCATCCTCCGCCTTTCCCTCAGGGTTCTGAACGTTTGCTGCTGGACAATCTCACCGAGGTGCTTGGTACCATCGCACCGGCTCCCCGCGGGAGCCCGGGAGCATTGCCGAGGGCGAGAGGGGGGCCTGTGTTCTTGGGCACTGAAGGGACAAGACCTTCTTTCAGCCAGGGAATCGCGGTACTTCACACTCACTTCGAGGTTTATTACTACGGGAGGAATCTGGTTATAGTCAAACCGTATTACACTGGGCCGTATCGATTTTCCAGCAGTACTCCCCACAGATTTAATTGTTTTTAGGAATGTCAATTGCAACTCTCATGTTCCCTGAATTCGTCAGTGTTCAAACGATAAACCTCATCATCACTCTAAATCTTAAGGCAATCTGCGCCTTACTTGCTTCATGTGTTTCCCCCTTCCCTCCTCCCGGGCTCTATGTGTCTCAGGGGGGATTAAGCGTTATGCTCACTCCCTCTCCCCTCGCCCACATTCACAGCCCCTCCACTCCATCTTTTACTGTCTTAAAATGAACGCACCGAAGAAATACACCCCGAAATTAGTCACGGTTCCTGGTTTCGGGTTCTCCAGCTCCAAATCGCCATTGCAGTGCAAACAAAACTAGAAGAAAACAAAAAGCAGTCAACCAATAAATAAAACTAGCACAAAACCCCACAAAGCCCAAAATCCCAACGCACACAGAGGAGTCATCGAGTCTTTGAAAAAAATAATTAGGAAGAAAAACAAGCTGAAACTGCGGACAAAGCGCTGGAAACTCCACGCTGCTGGCGGTGCTTGTGCTGCTACTCGGGGCTGCGCTAATCCCCACGGGCGGCAGCCCGTAACTGCCTCATTCGCGTTTGACGGCGCGAAAACGCTTGGGCGGCGCGGGGGATCCCACCAGCCCCCCGCCAATGGCACAGGGCTCCGAGCAGCGCTGCGGTGGCCCAAGTGACACAGGAGGGTGATGGTGGCAGTGGTGGACACGGGCACGCGGTGTGACCTTCCCGCGGCAGGGACGGGCTTCCGAGGGCCTCCGTGGGGGCCATTTCGGGAGGGGAGGACCGCGGCCAGCCGCCGTTGCGGAGAGGGAGAAAAAGTGGGCTTTAGGGCTGTCGCCGAGCCCCGCTTAGCGCAGTTATCTCGGCGGCTTTTCCTCCTGCTGCTGCGGCTGCTCGGGAGCCCCATTTCCCCGTCACAAAATGTCCCGCGAGCAAACTCAGTCCCCACGGCGGTTTCCCAACCTTTAAGCGGGCTCCTTCCCCAAAGCATTCGCCGCGCTATGTCCCGGAAATGCAGTGAAGCGCCCTTATGGCGAGCAGTTTAATTTGTGCTGCGAAGTTAGCGGCTATCGCTTGGGGTGGCTGTGGTGGTGGGGCCTGGGGAGTGTGTTGTGTGGTAGGAAATCGGGTGGGAGATAAGAAGCATCCTCCTCCAGGGGAAGGGTAGGGGAGGACTTGCTACCGGCTCCGCACGGCTTCCGCCTGGAGGGCTGCGAAGCTGTGAAGAGCCAGGAGCAAGTTGTGACCCGCTGTGTGCCAGGCGCAGGGAAGCAGAGTACCGGAATGCCCAGGAGTATTTCTCACCGTGTCCCGTTCCCCCTACCCCGTCTCCGGCGGAAGAGGATAGCAGGCAGGGATAGTCGGGATGGGCTGCTCGACGGGCATCCATCACCTTGCTCCTTGTCTCCTGCGGGCAGCCTTTGGCCGTTGTTTATTTTGTTATCAAATCAATTAAGCTGCCGCTCTCTTATAAAACGGGGGCGGGAGGGGAAGGAGGGGGGTTTGGAGTAAAACTGTGACCACGTCTTTGACATGGTCTCACCAAAGCAAAGAGCTCCTCCTATTGGAGAAAGGTTTTCCTGCCTTTTGGAGACCTTCCCAGCACATAAGCGAATTCATTTTACTATTTTGTGTTATGTGGCTTTATGTTATACTTTTTCCTTCCCCCCTTTTTTTCCCTTCCCCCCTTTTTTTTCCTTCCCCCCTTTTTTTTCCTTCCCCCCTTTTTTTTCCTTCCCTCATCTGATTCTGATCACTGCCACACGAGGCACCTGGTTCAAATGCTCTTATGTGGTCTGCTTCTCTGTCACCAACATTTCTGATCACCAGTGCAATTGGGAATCCTGGTCAAACAATTAGCCCAGAATGGTGGACCCTTCCTGTGCTGTGTGTAGGGGCCCATCTCTGGCAACACGAACAGAACAGTGCCCCTACAATACTTGGCGCTTTGTAAATAGCATGTAAGATGCAGCATTTCTTGGCTTCATCCAAAGTCTCCAACAATCTGCAGAAATCAGTGTCCTGGTCGCTGGAAAGATTTATGTGTACTCTCAGAGGCTATCAAATCAGCTTTTAGGCAGGGTGATTTCTCACCTCTACACTATTAAGTCCTTGTCCAGGATTACCTTAAAGTCATTTTAAACTTAGGGTTTCTGTTAAATGAGCTAGGCTGAACTGGGTAGCCAGTATAACCACAAATGGTATTTTGGGGGGAAACCTTGGCAGAAAAAGCTAAGTAATTGATGAGCAAAGAGATTCGCTCAGAGCCTTGTGATTTCCTGGGAAGCACTGCTCCGAGCACACTGCCTGGCTAGAAGCATCAATCTGGCTGCCAGTGGAGAACGCCTGGCCAGCCTGTCCTGCAAGGAGCTGCTGGATTTCAAGCAGGGGCTTTGGCTCGTCCTGTTTAAATGAGCTCTGCTCTTTACCTCTCTAGTTGCTGCCAACGATATAAGCTTGTACCCTACTTAATAGCAATCTATCATATTTGATTCTTTTGTAGTAGTGCAGAGCAATCATGATCTCCTCAATCACAGAATGCTATGGGTGGAAGAGGAGGCCCTTGCCCATTTCACTCTCTCATACCTAATGTGATCTCACCAGGGGGTCTAAGCCCTGTAACTGGGCTGCTTTAATCCCGAGGTATACTGTAAGATGAACCCTGCTTCTCTTCCTCCCCGCCTTTTGCAAAGGTATAGGGCTGCTTACCCCAGCAACCCCCACCCTTCTTTCACTCATTCAGTTCCTGGCAGCCACTGACACTGAGTCTCTTGGGGATCTGTTCTGCTTTGGCATGCCACTGGAGAAAGGAAGAGTTATATGGAGGGTGCAGAGCTCCCTCCTGCAGCTCCCTGCTGCCCAGATAGGGAAATTATCCTGCTGTACTGAGGAAAAGAGTGGCACAGTGGTGGTGGGAGCTTGGGGAAGACACATGAGAGGCTAGGCTTTGCAGAGCAAGGCAAGGCAATGGGGCAGCCCCCAGCATATGTAAGACGAGTATTGCTCATGCCTATGTTGCACTAACTGGCACCTAGGGGTCATGCACATTTTGAACTGTGATACCACTGGGATAGTAGTGTTCATTACAGATACTGACATCAGGAGAAAAATAGTGCTCTTGCTCCCTCCCCAAGCTGTAAGCACTCTGAAGACAGAGTCCAGTGCACTGGATAGTTATCTTATGTGAGATCAGAAATAGGCACAGATTATGAAAGTATTAATTTCTGGGCACTCAGCTACACCTCATAGGCAAAACTGCTAAGACATGCAGGTGCAGCAGGGTTGGAGGATGGTGAAAACTGTGAGTGGAGGGTGCACTTTCAGATATTTATCAGGCCATCTACTCCTCCTACCCAATCCTGCAGCAGCCCGGAGCTTCACAAGGTGCTAGGGCTGTTTCCTAACCAGTGCACAGCATAATGGCAAAAAACCACTCTGATGTATTCATACCAACATGAGGAGAAAAGTGGGATGGGGAAAAACTCAGTGAAGCAGATAGCTGTGACCTTAAGATGTAAACAAAACAACCATTTGGAAAGGGTGACAACAAAATATTATCTTACTATGTTTCATGGTCACTCCTTACTGCCATACTTGTCTTTTATTGAAATTCACTGAAAAGAGAGAAAAAAATGTGTCTCAGCTGTACCAGAGCCATAGAAATAGTTAAGTTGCCAGTGTAGTCCTCACCCAGCTCTTGCAATCTGCAAGTGTGATTTCACCTTCTCCACATGATGTCAGCCCCATCACACCAGCCACATCCACCACCCACAACCCACACACCTCCTCCCTCCATTCCCACACAAGGTGTGTGATGGTAAGCTTGAACTGTGCAAGAGGAGAGGTTGTGTGCATCCTGTGAAGCAGCTGGGGTTCAGGGTGCTGAGGCCTGGTGGCCTTAGCAGCTGGTGCTATGTGAGAAGACTGTGGATGATGCAAATCTTTGCTTTGCTTGTAAGTGGGTGACTTACGGGTTGTAGGAGTGTTTGTAGTTTGGGGTTCTCACCTGCTCCCTGTGCAAGTGTGTGAGTTGGATGGTGCACTGAGGAAGTACAGTCTTGTGCTCTGTTTTCCTGTCAGGAGAGGTTTGTGTGCAGGGTTCAGGTTAAAGGTTTTGAGTGGGAAGGGAGGAAGGAAACCTGTGGGTTCTAGAAGTAGGTGGGGTGACATGCCAAAGGTGAAACTGCGGTTAAGGGCTACAAAACCTGAGTGAAGGCTTGGCTAGAGACTTCCT
This sequence comes from Amazona ochrocephala, assembly GCA_039720435.1. NCBI lineage: Eukaryota > Metazoa > Chordata > Aves > Psittaciformes > Psittacidae > Amazona > Amazona ochrocephala. Next base: position 92,421,235 of record CM077877.1, read on the forward strand.
AGCTTTCTAATGTTTTTGTTGGTGGGATGTGCCATGATCAACTTCAACGGATCTTTAACAATATTTTTGGTTTGGTGGGATTTCTGTGCAAACATTGACAGATGGCATGGGTAGCTCATGTATTTTCATCTCTGTTCCTCCTGTAATGTCTTGCAAAGCCCTAAATCTTCACATAACACCTCGCTTTCTGTATGACCCTTTTACTTAAGTCCCCTTCTCTGTCTTCTTTTCAGACTATGTCCAGATTAATTCTATATTCTGTTGTTCCTAGAGCCCAGACTAACCATTTTCTCCCATTTTCTGACTCTTCAGTCAGCTCTTTCGCTGCTTGTTTGTACAGAATCACGGGAGATAGCCATATGAGTTGATATATTAGGAGCACTGAGAGAAAAATATAGGTTCCAAGGGAGCAAGGAAGGAGAAAGGGGATATGTATGGGGTAGTAAGAAGGGCAGCATGAGGAGGGGTGGCAAAGGTATTGAAGTGTAGGAGGAAGCTTATATGTAATGTCCTCTGTGAGTTTGCAGGACCGACAAGCTCCAAGGGGGAGGGAGATACAAGAAGCCTGGCTCTGTAGCCAGCCTGGACCTGAGCAGAGAGAAATAGAGGAACTGTGTGCTGATAAAGCCTGGGCAGCCCCTCTACCCTGTGCGCCTTTCGTGTAAGCTCTCCCTTCTCTTCTATGCTGCCTCACACAACCCTACTGCTGCAGCTGCACTGCATCCCCTCAGCCAAGAAAACAGTATGCCTGAGGGAGAGACAAAGGTAGCAGAAACAGGGCTGGGGAGGGTAAAAGCCAAGAGCTTGCACCCCCACAGGAGCAGCCTCAGAGGGAGCCCTTCACTCTTGCCTCAGCTTTGTGGTGCAGTCAGGGCTGGCATGCACCAGCACAGCTCCTTTGGCATGAGCTGAGTGCGGGGGGAGTGGAAGGTGACACGGTGAGACATCTGCAAGGAGATCTGCTCAAGTGCTGCCGATCTGGTGCAGTACCTCAGGGCCCCGGGGCCAGGCTTAGTCCTTTCCTCCTCTACTGTAGAGATGCTGGAACACTGGGTGTTTAGCAGGGCTTAACCACTTACACCCAGCACTCAGCCACTTGCTCATCACATCATGTGTGCATGCACGTGCGCATATCCCACTCATTTCACTCACCTGTTACCTTGAAAATCCACCTCCATTACTTCTGTTATCAGATAAGGAATGTGAGAGGCTTTTAAATTCACATACCCAACCAGTCCTATTGGCTATACTCAGCATACCTCTGATCTGCTACCCTGAGCAGGAAGAATGATTTCCTGGTGCCTGAAATTTCCAAGGTACAGAGTAACAGATATCATGAGGTGCCACAAGATCTTTTGTCTGTAAAGTTTGGTATTTATAAGTATTTAGAAATAAAAGTGAAATAAAAAGAGCATCATTTATAAAATTCTGAATACTAGGAAACAATGTGTTAACCTGTGCATGCCTTATGCAAGAGCTAGTCTCTAAAATCTGGAGATTAAACTCATTCATGAAAGTTTGATACAGAGGGATTCGATTCCTCTTTTGGCTGCAGATTCCAAATCAGCTTTAACTATGGCCTCAGCACTGATGCCCTCCCTTTTATTTGATTGAGTGCAGTTTATTTTAGCTAGTAGCCAGCTTCCCCTAATATGAATCCCTGCTGTAAGAAATCACTGACATCCATTTGAAATGCCACAGAAAGCCTTTGGTACCACTTGAGAGCAGAGAAGGTATTTCAAACAGAGAACACGACTGAAAACAGGACACGGAAAAGGAAGGATTTAATATTTAAGCCAGGCTCTGAATTCCCGCTGTTACAGAGGCACCAGGAGCAAGATTTGTCCCTTGCTTTGCACTGTCATACACACCTCTGCACTAGTCACTGTGCCTTTTTTGTGGTGTGAGCCAGAAGAGGAACTGATCCAAGCTTTCAAGAAACAGGCTGTATGCTATCAGCATCGCAGGGTGGCTGGTCTGTTTATACAGCTCCTAATGGAGGTGATGGATTAGCCACTCTTTTTGCACCCTACTGATGCTAAAAATGTTTCTGGCCTTACCTTAAAGGAAGACACGGTGTATTTGCCCCCATCTTCAGCGTTTGAACCACATGGCCAGTGCCAGACAAAATGCAGGTGTAAGTTAAATTGCAAGAATGTAAACTTTTATGACAAGTCATTCCAGTAACCTTTTTTCCTCTCACTTGACAGCTTAATGTTGCTATAGACCTTAGCCTGAATGAGACAGGTAAGAAGACTGGCAGGGCTTAGTTAAGCAAAATTTTAAATGCCAGATTAAAAAGAAATGTGAAATTTCACCAGGTTGTGGAAGATTGGGTCCTCCTTTGTCAGTGATTCTTATTGAAGGCAAACCTTAATGGTATTCTTGTCTAAAAATACTTTAAAACCTGCTTCTTATAGAATAATATACAGTTCAGGCGCCTGACCACGACAGTAAATTGCTGTCAGTGTCACAGCCTATGCATATTGAAGGGACCCAGCTTTGCCCTCTCCTTGACAGGATAGTAGGTTGCCTTGGGGTTCATCTGCTCATATCACTGTCATCTGTGATGACATATTCATATAGGACCCAGCTGCTGAAGCTTACACTAAGAAAGAAAAAACGTAAAAGTAAGTGGTTGATGTTTATGTTGTTCCTTAGGCTACACCTGCACAGTCCTTTTCAGGGCTCCCTGTCTGAAGAACAGTTAACCTTACATATATATATAGGCCTATATCTTAAGGAATATGCCCTTGTACTGTTAACCTTTAAATAATGCAAGTGCAGAAAAAGCCTTGTCACCACTGAGCACCTCCCAGTAAAATGTGGCTGCAGTTTAATGTCAGCACTAAAAGCATCATAACATTTTAGTAAACTCGTTTCTGAGGTGAGATTGATTCTCCTAGATTTGCTGGGAGATGAGACATTTTTGCAACTTGGGAGCTTTAGAAACACTCATCGTTGGAACCAGCAGTCTGAACAGGATTAAAGATTTTGTACTGAGAACGAGCTGGTTCTGAGGCTTCCTCAACCTACCCAAGGCAAAACTGTGTCCCACTATGGGCATCTGCCTCAGACTCACTCCCTGCAACAGAGGCATTTGGTTGCCTCTGCCTCCTCCAGTGGACAGGGAGGAGATGATACACCCCTGGTCCTGCCCTAGCTCCTCTGGAAGCATTAGTCTAAGGGCTCAGACCTCATCAAGGAGCAGTGAAGATGTTGGTACTATCCTGTGTATAGGAGTTATCCTGGAGAAGAGAGTGGAACACAGACTGGGTAAAGCATACGGCAGGAGCCACTTCCCTTTGAAGTGGTCTCTCAAAAGGGTTTGGGTTAAATGATGCCAGATCATTCTGGTAACAGCAATAACAAAGCAACGATCACTGATTTGAGTATCTCCAACACAGCGATGGGTCTTAAATATCATCATTAACCTGGCTGATAATGAAATTAAATGTGCACCCACCATCTTTAATTTAAGGGATCAATTTAACTGAAATGGGTAGCAATGGAAAATAGATAGAAGAGGATGCCTGTATGTAACATAGGCAACATAAACCACATGGACAATTTCAGGAAAGTCACGAGCAGTAAGCATAACACTACTGGTAGCAGGACTGAGAAAATGCTCAAAGTGCTCTGATGTTAAAGTGCTTCCAGAAAAAAAGCTGAAGCTGTAGCCGAAGAAATTTTCTCCTATTTCTGGATTCCTCCTGCATTTTAGGGATCAAGTGTTTTCAGATAAACAGGGCTGCACCAAAGAAATAACACGCTGTTTCCAATTTCAAATAGAAACAAATGCTACATTCTAGCCATGCTGCTCATTGATAGGGGCAACTGTGCACTGAAGAAGATGCAAACACATGAACACATTTTCAAGGAATGAAAATTGTCCATGTTCCCTTTTGATAACTGCCATGTTTTCTATGATACCTTAACTCCTGTTCTGCAAGGAAAAAGCAGTAGAAGAATCTTGCAGGTTAGCAATGTGGCAAAATGCCCTTACTTGGGGTCTTTGAGGCTTGCAAACGTTGAGCCCCTGCCTATTATAGAGTGGTGGCCGCAGAGTACTGCTGCTGCCGAGTCACTCCGAGCCAGCGTAAGCTCCTGTGCACACAGGGCTCTGGCTGCTGCTGGCTGTGCTAAGCGCTGCCTTGGCTCCCTCAGCTCCCCACGGAGTTAGTGCCGTCAGCAGCATTGGCAGAGCCTCAGCCTGGGCTATGTGCTTAAGCAATGTGCTCTCTATATAGCAATGTGCTGTATGTGTGTGGTATTTGCTTAGGTGATACGTTACTAGCATTGCAAAAGGTTTAGGGGGAGAGGGAAAAAGCATGTCCTCTTAACATACAGACTCACACAGCAAAGGCCATATAAAGGAGAGCCCCGTATCCCCAAAACACAATTTCAGATCTATTGTTAGAGAGTAAAAAGGCAGTAATTATGATTGGAGACCAATTGCGCTCCATTGCCAGGGAAGATAATTCTCACCACAGATACACATCTAGCTCTATTTTAATTCTGTCGTTTCTTTTTTCAAGCATGCTGAAAAACTCGGAGAAGAACAAATGAAAAACAGATTCCAGAGGTGTCCAAGTAAAGTTACTTTTGAGCAAAATGTAATCCGTCAGGATACCATTTACAGTGTCTATTTTAGTAAAAGTCCCCAAACTAAGTTCTTTGGAATTAAAATAAATATTGATATAATGCAAAATATAGACAGCTGGCTTCTGGATCGTACTGTGCTATCATCTATCACCGTAAGTAGTTTTTAATGTAAAAATGAAATATACATTCTGCTGCAGCTACTTCTGTTTTGCATGGGGTTGTTTGTTTGTTTTTAACCATATTATGTTAGATGGGGAACTGTCAAATGTTGATGTTGAATATACATCTTTTACTACCACTAGCTTGAACGACTCCTTGTGTGGAATTGTAGTAGATGAGACTGTGCTGTGCTTGGTGCATGTCATCAGCACCTACAAAGCCCAGGCAGACTGTGGCTGGGCACTCGGACTTGCTGAAGTGCAGTGCCAGAGTGTGCAGGGATGACATGGCCATTCAGGAGCCCTGACCCATTCACAGCTGCCTGTTGACCAGGCAGCTACAGCCCTGTGCCTGCCTGCCTGCCACACCAATGCAGGGATGTGCTCAAGTTCTGTCATGGTCATTACTCTTAGCTCATGCATTGGCAGGCTCTTTGGACTTGCCTCAGCATACCTAGATGTGCTCTCCTTGAAACAAAATGCAGAATGGGGTCACCCTAAACACAGCCAAATGTTACTTTTGGCCCAAATGAAAATGCTCGGTGAACAAGAAAGAAGCATCACAACATAGAAAAGCTCAGGAAAAGAGATGAACTAGAAATTCACTGAGCTGAAACTTGTGTTTATGACATCTGAGCTACTGTTTGCTTTAGAATACAATAACCCATGATCCCACACCAGTTTTTGTGCTCCACAAGTATATTTCTGTGTATCCTGGCTGTTATCTGTAGCTTCCTATGGTGGAGCATAGAAGACAAAAAAAGATCTGTCCAGAAGGAGCCCTGGTTTCCTCCAGTGTCAGTATCTGGAGGGTACAGCAAGAGCAAGCCACATCAGGACCAGCATTGGTGAGGCTTCAGAGATATGGGAGAACAGCTTCAGAGAGCTGCACAATCAGCAGGACACCTACAGAAAACTTTCCGAAACTGCAGGTAAGAGATGCCGGAGGCAGGTTTAGGTAGCTGGGGATACCCAGGCACTGAGAAGCATCTTGCAGGAGCCATCTGTGCCACCCTGCACATCTGGGAAACAAGCTTTCTTCAGTGTTTGGGACAATAACTGCAAGGGCACCTTCACAAACCTTCACAGACCCCTGAAGATTGCCTTGCTTTTCTGGGTTAGAGAAATAACAGAACTCATATTTCGCTTGATTTCTTTTTTTTTTTTTTTTTTTTTTTTGAGGGAAGTGGAACATGTTTCTTCCTTTCCCGACTGGCACAGAAAGACCTTTCTCTCTTCTAATCACCACTTGATAGAAAAATAGAGGAAGAGCAAACAATCTACGTTTTCCCACTCTTGATGTTCTTTGCTTCCTTTTTACACCTTTCTCTTTGAAAAGCATCCATATCCCCCTGCCCTCTATTTCCCAAGGGTTTCCTGATGATCATACGTTATCGGGAGGATTAATGCAGAGGAAACTTGAAAGCAGCACGAGAAGCCAGCAGGCTCTGTCAGGTATGAGGGATGGGCTGTTATCCCTCACACTTCCCTGTTGCAAATCCCATTTGGTGGTGTGCTAGTGAAAAGAAAACCTGCCCTTTGCAAGTGTTTGCATCAGTCGGGAGAAAAAGCCTGTGTTGGGATTGGTTTTAGCAACAGAAGGGACTGACTTTGCTCTCACACTAGGCAGCCCGCTCTGACTGGTGAGAACCTTCTTGAGAGCCCTCACTGCTGCTTTGTTCCTCTCTGGGGTTGGCTTTCCTAGCCACAGCATCTTCTGTGCCAGGTACAGGGCGTTGGCTGGGTACCCTGCTCCTACCCCTTGGTCCTGCTGCCTGGTGAGGTGGGAGCTATGGGACCCCAAGGTCTCAGCAGAGGCAGCTGGACCTGTACTGAAAACCTGAGTGCAGAGGAGAAGGAGCCAGGCAGCTGTCCTCTACTGGGAAAAATCTGCGCATTGCATCCCATCCTGCCTCTGCCAACATTAGCGGGAGCTTGGCCTTTGATTTGTGTGAGCCTACTATTTTCTGAGCTCCTTCTAATAAGTTCATGCTAGCTAGGAATAGTCAGATCCATCATAATAGTCCATCCCTGCTCACAGACTACAGAGGAGCAGGTTTCCCTTCATGGAGGCTTGTGATTTACTACTCTCCAAGGCGACCTAGTACCAATGCTCTTTAGCAAATTAATTTTTTCCCACAAGCCGGTTGCTAAGGGCATTTACTACTTTGTTGTATGGTTGGGCACAGTATCCCCAGGTGTTGTCCCTGTGCCAGGACTGGCCCCACCTCAGCTTTATAAACTGGAACCCCCTCGCTGCTCATGGATTGTCCACAAACATACTGAATTGTTCCTTGGATGCTTTGTGCTTACCAGAGGAAAAGAGGAGAAAAAAGGAAGAATTCACAAACAGCTGCAGAACTGCTTTTGATACAAATTCTCTCATGGGCATGGAGTCGTGCCAGTACATTTTATTTCCTACAAGCACTCTGGGGAACAAAAACCTGATGTACCTGGGCACCAGTGAGTAGTACATATAAATCACTAATAAATATAATAACATAATTAGATAAATGTATATAATAAATAATAATGTAAACAAATATAAAAGAGATGGCAAATAGCAGCAAAACCAATGAGAAGGCTGATTCCTGGGACTGAAAGATAGAGCTTTTCTGTAGCATTCACCTTGGTGACATAGATAGGACTGGAGAGTAACACTAGAAACCAAACATCCTTCCCAGTCAGCACAAACAGTTTAATAGTACGTTATGCAGACTTCCTGAAATAGCTGCCCCCTGATTCCTCAGCAGCACTGAGGAGGAGGTGGGAGGGAGTATATGCGGATGGTAAATGCCACCGCAGGCTCCCCTACACAGGCACCTCCATTGATGCCAATTTCTGATCCAGCAGCACAGGGTGGATTAGCAGTGGAAGATTAATTCCTTCCTGTCCTCTCCCTGGGGAGGTTAAATGATCTCAGGAGCAATTTCTCATGCTAGGAACACTGTAATCCTGAAGCAGACTGCTAACTGCTACAGTTTATGTGGGGCTGTAATGCTGGCAAGGAGGTTCCAAGTTTGGAGAAGGGTCATCAGCCAAAGAGATGTTTATTTAATTAAATGGTGGTTTCTTGTGACCCTTATTCTGTGTGAAACCTGCAGCTCAGAGAAACCGTTTGAGCAATTTTTTAAATGCCTGAAGGAGAAAAACCTCAATTAGTTAAAATGGGAGTCCTACTGAGTATGAGCAGTAGAACATGGTCCATGGACTTGGCCTTAGCCATGCAGGCTACCTATCTGCATCCTGCCCTACTTATCTGGTACAGCTACTTGAAAATGAAACTCCGGTTTAAACTTTCTGGTTTGGGAGTACAATCTTTCTGCACCCACAGCTTCCCATCAATACGTTCCTCTATAGCCTGCCACGCCAAACTGCTCTGAGCCTGGTATCTAATGCGTGCTAAAAGACGGCCCAGAGGAGAGCAGATCAGCTGAGATTTGCAGGCAGCTGTGTGACGTCTCTGCTTCTGTTCTCCCTTACTCTTGACACAGTAGGCTGCCTCACTGGTGGGAAGAAAACACGGGAGTATTCCCGGCTGCAGAATCAGGGATAATAGTTAAAAATTCATCATGGTACTGTCCTGTCTGACTTCAAATGACGTGGCACCCTTTTCTCCAGGCTAATTCTGTGCAATGAGGAATGCGCCATCACATCTTTCTGCAGAGCAGTGAGCGCACATGGGGCTTCCCTGCTCCAGAGCATGCACTCAGACAAAAATAAAACATGGACCAAGAAGTGAACAGTAAGGAAAAGCTGAAGTGAGATGAGATGAGAGGAAGGCTTCTGGTAATCATGGGTTTGAAAGAGAGTCTCAAATAGAGACGGTTCTTGGCAGCAGGAAACAGAAGACAGCTCTAAGTGGGGAGAGCCGCGTGAATGACATACAAATGGGAGCGCAGGAGCTGCCAGCCCCTGCGGCTGGAGCAGCAGTGGTAATGGAAAAGGCGGAGTGCAGGGTGAGTGGAGCTGTCGGTGGACTTCAGATATGCCTGGTGCTGGAGGAAAGAGAGAAGAAGCTGAACTGGGGTCTATGGGCACATTTATCGCGAGATGTACCAGCATGTGGATCTACAGCTCATCAGCCAGTCTGATGCAATGCCTGTGTGCCTGCTCTCCCCCTGCAGATGTGCAAAGTAGGGCTGGCAGTGATATGGGGTGTATTACATTCACTGCAGGTACCACTGGCTAAGCACATCTGCAACCAGCAACTTACCCCAATTCAGCTGACGTGCGATAGCTCATTGCACCCCAGCAACCTGTTCCTCTGTCACAGTTTTTATTTGGGGGCCCAGTTTCAATTTAAATCTGGGTGGTAGGGGTTTAATATGCCCCTGAAAATTACTGGCTCTTTAAGACTTCTCCCTGCACAGAATTAGTATCACTTTATTTTAAATTAGATAAAAAACAGTGGAGACCTCTCTGTAGGTATAGTATTCAACTAGATCCCAAGAGTTTATTTTGCCCTTCATGTTTTCAGGTGTAGTATAAACTCTTGCACGTACTTTAGCCTGTATGTGCCTTTTTGAGGAAATGGACTGTTGTAGCTGAACCGCCTCTCTACCTCTGCCTTTGGAGATATTATGGCAGGGAACGTTAGAACAATACGGATGGAGGAGAGGGAGGAAGGTGAGGATATTTTGAAGTGAATAGCAGAATGAGAGATGGGATGGACATTACAGGGCAGACCATTAAAACCAGGGGTCTGATCTTGTCCTCTGCTAAGAATTAATAGCAGTAGTTATACGTATCCTACGTAAGGGTATGGAATTGAATCTGCATTGCAAAGGATAAATTTTGGGAAAATAACCAGCAGCAAAGGCAATAGCTTGGAGGGCTTTGCTGACCATATCTTCAGTTTATGCACTAATACAGTCAAATATATGCTTAGCTGTAAGCATGTGAGCAGTTTTGCTGATTGCAAGGCACTACTAAGTTGTTTTACAGTTAAGCATAAGCTTGAGTGCTTTGCTTGCTTCATCAGGCTAAGAGCTGGGTACACAGCCTCTAAATCATCACATTAAATGATACCCCGACACTGAAATAGAGTCACTGAGAATTAGAACAGAAGGAAATCAGAGACATGCAGGTGGCTGTTTTTAAATAAATTGAATAGGTTGACGGTGAACTTCCTATGTATATTAACAGTTTATTGCAACGGTTTACATGTGGATTTCTCCCCTGAAGTTTCAAGATTGCTGCTGTTCTGCTAACCTCACAAATCACTAGTGGCACCCAGTGGCTAGAAGGGTTAATCAAAAAATTTACCTTTGTTCTTCATGATTCCCCTCGCACAAAAGTTAGTGTTTAAATGCAAATATCACTGTCTTGGTATTACGCTTAGTAAGTCCAGACATAGTGATTCTGGAGTGAGGTTTCAGCTGGAAGGTATCTCCTGAGTAATAATTGCAGTTTCTGTTCACAGAGGCAGTTAGCCTGCATGGTAAAATGCTTAGGCTTCTAGTGCAGCACATGGCAGGCTACAAACCCGATGCATTTTGGCGCGGTTGTTGGATAGTTAATGCTTATTTATTCTGTGAGAGCACTAAACCTGCACAAATGAAAATTATGCCTGTTGTAAGAGTTCCAGGACTTTCCTCCAGAGAACACTTTCCAAAATTTGCTGACTTTCAGTACTTACGGAATTTCAAGAGCCAAGTGATCCATAGGAAAGTTAAAACCCAGCTAGTAAATGAAACAAGCAATTAACCAAACTGATGAGAGGGAACGCTAAAACTCCATAGCTGTCGTTTCTGGGTCTTTAGCCTCTACTTGGTGCATGTATAATGAAAAAATGTGTCTTCTAAAAGACAAGTAAAAATGACCTGGTTTACTACTGAATGATACATTAAATGGGTTTAAAGTACATGCCTGATCCTGCAGGCTGCGGTAGTGATTTTGGTAGGATGAACTGTGTGACTCGAGTTTGTAGGGTTTTAGGCATTACAAGGTTAGGGTGCAGGCAGAGGCAGAGATTTGTTATCCCCATTCACTCTGTGGGCTGTGCTGAGGTAAAGCCCCTTTACACAATATTCTGGTCCTCTACCGTGGCTCACAGCAAGTCAGAGCCACCTCATCCCTACCTCACATTTCTGCTATCAGGCTGATGGAAATTTCTAGCAAAACTCACAGCTCTATCTGTACACCATTCCCTACTCCCCCATCTCCTTGTCTGTCAAAAGCTGGCATAAAAAGAGAGGGAGAAGATGCTAATCTCATCCCTGCTCTATTTTAGAGACAGGAATCCTGTGTGTGGTAGGAGGATAATTCCAGGAGCCTCAGTTATTTGGTTTGCTGAGGCTCCCTGCAGTGTGGCAGGAGCAGAGAGGGACAATGAACCCATTTTGACAAGGTCTTGAGGAATAGAGTAGCAGAGCAGGAATCACATGCTCATACTCTCCCAAGCTCCAAACAAGGACCACGGTGGAGAATAACTGGCCATGGCCAAAGACATTGCTGCAGCTTTGCTCCCAGTTTCCAGAGCAACATTTAAGTGCCAAGGGACAGTTGCACCCAAACCCAAGAGATCCTGCAACAGCCCTTTTCAGAAGTCAGCTACCAAGCATGAGGTGGAGAGCAGCACTCACTTTCTTCTGACACCAGACAGCTGTTTTTTGCTCAGTCTCCCAGGCCAGTAACGGCTGGTTTTGCCTGTGGTGTGATGTTGTGTAGGCTGCTATGGCTTCAGGGAAGCACGGATTTAATTCCCCATGCTTTCCATGCATGACACCTCTGGCAAGATTTACTGGCAGCATTCAGACCTCACCGGACCAGGAATAATAGGCTAGTACTAGTCTTCATTTCCATTTCAGCCATTCTGTAAATACATTCCCTGCTATCACAGGGATGCAAACCAGCAGTCATATGCACTTCCCAGCCCTTTTTTATGCAATATAACACTTACAGCTGCAGGTTATTTACCACAGCTTGTGATGGGTTGCAGGGAAGTGTCAGTGATGGCAGCGTGTGGGATGGACGTTTTGGAGATCCTTTGTATGTCTCTATTCTTGGTTTTTCTGACACTGCCATAATAAGTAGAAATACAAGTCTTTGGGCAGGAACCTCCTGACCATCAATGCCAGATCTCTGCCATCACAGCTGTTATCTATCTTTCCTTAATGTAAGTTGATTTCTCCTTGCAGAAACTGGATAACCTCTCTGTGCCTCAGTGTCCCTGCCTGTAAAATGGGTACGTCATCAGAAAGGAGTTTCATAACAGGAGGGCAGTGCTGTAGGATTATGAGGGATTATGTTGCTTGTCAAGCAGTTCATGATCCTCCACTGGGATGTACCAGGAAAGCGCACGTTAGCTTTTAAAACTTACGTACCCTTCCACATGGTCTCCTTGAAAAGTTTTTACGTTACTGTCATCGCTCTCATCTCTCAGCACATTCCTTAACTGAACTGTGTGGTGTTGCTTTCATTCATCCCCTTGTCCCCCCACACTTCCCTGTCTTCTCCCAAGGCGGGTGTGCAGTGTGTGCTAAGCAGAGTGCTCTGCCATGGTTCATCGATTTCTCTCATTTGTTGCTTTCTTTTCTTTCTCCCCAAAGAAAGGAGTGAGTGGAAATGCAATAGGTGATGTGAAATTTGCAAGCCAAATAGAGCATACATTCATTCCCATGTACGCCTCTTAACAGGAGGCTGAGAACTGTTCACTGGCTCTTCTTGTCTGTGCAAGAAGAGCTCCTTGCCCAGCTGGTGAGTACAGATATTACCGTATGTGGGCATACTGGTATAACAGGGTTCAAAGGTCCTTTCTGGCATGTCAGCACATCCTACCTCAGCCTCAATTATATACTCCCCAGCTTTTCATTATGAAGTCACAGTTCTGTGTGATGTCTCCTGTTTGGAGGTGGCTACAAAAACCTGTTGGGTGCTGGCTGTTTTCTTAATACAATAATCAAACGCGGAAGTGTTAAACCATTAATTTTAGAGAGAATTGTTTAGTTGTTGTATTTATTTATTTTTTTTTAAAACCCAAGAGTATAAAATCCAAAGAAGACTTCATACAATTATTCCTAGGGGATGGTGTTCATAAGTGCTGTGACCATCTGGGCATACAGCTGGCTAAACATAGCCTCTACTCCTTCTCCTCCAGGAGGGATCCTTAGAAGGGGCAGAAAAGGGCTAAAACATTACAAAAGCCAACCTCTTTTCAGTGAGAGCATCCTCCCTGTTTTGGAAGTGTTGATTGTTTGGCCTCCCCCAGCCACTGAGGCTGCTTTATTGTGTATTTATTACTCAGATGAAGGCTGGAGCCAGAGTTCCTTGGCCCATTTATAAAGCAATTTAAATGAGACGGCTGCTCTGGGCGGCAGTGCTCGGGACCAGGCTGAGCTGCCGCAGCAGGTGTGCCAGCGGGATCTGCCCTCAGCCTTAGGAGTGGGGATTTACGGTTCACATGCAGTTCAAGCACAGCTCCCGCCCTGGGATTATGTACGTGGCTAGAGCAAGATGAGCTGCCCGGCAGTTCCAAATCCCGAATCCCACAGCCAGGAAGGAGGGCTGCTGGCACCAGGCTCCTGTGTGCCTCGTCCAGGGACCTTGTTGCCCATGCAGCAGGGAGCCCTAAGACCTGGGAAGTACTGCTTCATCTCCTCAGCCCTTGGCAAGCCCTGCTCCATCCCTGGCGGCTGTTGGCCCTTGGGAGCTGCCTTTGCGTGCTGCCTGGCCTGGCAGGGCTGACTGGCCCCCTGCAGCCCTGGAGGGGAGGGAGTGCTATTCTGGAAGAGGGACATAGTTTGGTAGCTAAGCAGCGTGAAGGGACTTGCATCCTCCTTGGCAATGCTGCTCTGTTCCAGAGACAACCAGGGGATGTCAGCTTTGTAGGCAGCTGCCTCTAACCTCGGAGTTTCACTGCTGCAGCACGCAGTGTTGCAGATGGGGCAGAAGCCTCAATAAGACTAGTGCTGGCCCTCTTCCCTGCCATCCCAGCCCGTTCCAGTGCTAGGACCAGGCAGCCACTCCGTCCCATCCACCCATACCAAACTGCACGATCGCTGTACCTTGGCTGTAGTCTTTCGGTGCGGGGCCTTCAGCCTCTGGCTACGGCTGTGTGAGAAATGGCTGTATTCCAGCAAATCCCAGAGCCTGCCAGGCCTCACCGCGAGCTCGACACAGCCCCGGGGGAAGTATAACTCAAGCCATAAACAAGTTAGTAAGGAATAAAAGGATATGTGAACACACCGTTGGTGGGTCTAAATCATCAGCTGAGACTAATTTGCACCACAGAAAGATTGACATATATGATCAAGCCAGGAAAGCCCAATTATTAAAAAATTAAAAAAAAAAAAAAGGAAGATATCCAATCCATTCCTGCTTAAAGAACCACCTCTCTTATCAGGGCAATCCTTCAAAATCTAGCAATCACCACCAAAGCCTGAATTCACTATCGATCTACCTTCAGCTCTCACACACCTTCTACACCGATATCACACTGTGTTTCAGAGCTCCCAGACCTCATCTTCTCCAGCCTTGCTTCCAGCATCTGCAGCCTGGTATGAAGCCCAGCCTCCCGGTCACTCTGATCTCCATCGGCATGGCCATGCAGACAGCCTCCTGGCACACGGGAATACAGTGGTACCATCACTGTGTTTTTCCTAAGTAGGAGTTTAGGAAATGTCACAGCTTCCCAATGCAATTAAAAACCCCTGGGCAGGACCCTTGTGTGCTGTATATGCCTGAACAGAGAGGGAGTAGGTTTTACATATAAAACATCAGAAAATAACACCCTCTGTGCCAGGTCAGAGCAAAGATCCATCTGAACTGGTCAGACAGTTGGACTATATGACCATTGTAGGTCGCTTCCAACTAAAATCTTCCCTTCCCTTCCCTTCCCTTCCCTTCCCTTCCCTTCCCTTCCCTTCCCTTCCCTTCCCTTCCCTCCCATCATCATCAGCTGCACAGGGAGGAGTACAAGTGCAGGATATGCATGCAGTGATCCAACTCTCAGAAATATCTGCTTGGCCTCAGCAAACGTCTTCCTTTTCCCTTCTTTCTTTTCCCTTCCCTGCCATGCGAAACACTATGTCAATACAGTGCTTAGGCCCACACTATTAACTTGCAAACTTTAAGCCAAGAAGTGCAAAAGTTAAGGCTGTAGAACAATGTTATCTTGGCCACAGGCACATCTGTAGTGCTTTCACATTTATGCCTTTTGGGTCTGATGCTCTCCAGACTCCAGACTGCCTGGGCATCCCTCTAACTCCTGCACAAGGCAGGGCAGACAGCAGCACTCCACAGGTGCTGTTTGCCTTTAAGAGCACCCTTATTCTCACGCATTTATGTTGATATTGATAACAGAAAACAAATGCAACACCTAAATCAATGTTTCTTTTCTTTTACATACACCTTTTAAAAGTGTGCCACCTCAAAATTTCTGTTTAGGGCTTTGTTTTGTTGCTGGCTTTTTTGGGCCAGAGGAAGAGGAGTAAAAATCTCCTTTATTTCTTGAGGAGGGTTACTGGGGAAGCTGAATGCTGCCTTTTGGGTCCCACCTGGCAGGCAGTGGCCTGGAGAAGTGCCACCATCCCCTCACACTCCTCACAGCTCTCCTGTTTGTCTGGCAACACTGCTCTGCAGCGCTGGCTTAGTGGGCGATGTCATCCCAGCTGCAACAAAGCAGTTCAATTCTTCTCATGGAACAAGACAAAACCCCTCCCCACATTTTTTCTTATTAAAAAGAAGGAAGGAAAAAGCGTCAACCTTGGAGAATATTTACAAATAGTGCTGACAAATCCACACATAAAGGGTTGTTTTTTTCTTCTGCATACATTTTTTTTCCTTCCCTGGGAAGGAAATAGCCTTATTTGCCCCCCCCCCCCCCCCCCCCCCTTCCCTTTCCCTGAGGCAGTGAGGACCAGGGACAGTTTCAGAAGTTTCTTGCTTTGCTTTGCTGAGAGAATCACAATGCCTCCCAGGTAAATTGTCTCATCATCAGTCAGGCTGAGCAGAGGAGTTTGTTATTAACACAAAAATGTGGGGAAAGTAATTTTTCATTTTTACTGAACCTAGAAGTGTTTGAACAGGATCTTTCCACATTTTTCCTCTCAAAGTTTGCTGAAACACACTGCTTATATGAAAGTGTAAAAGTGCCACATTGAAGAAAGTTAGGCATGCTGGAAAAAGATAGCTATAATGGAAATGGCAGCCTCAACAGTCATGACAAGTAGGATAAATCTTCCAGTCTGTGGATGATTTGTTAAGCTTTTTGCAAATATATATACATATTGCGGATATATGTTGTGTGTGTATGTGTATAATCAATAAAGTTTGTGTACGACAGATGGACAGATTAGACATAATTACGTGATTGCGGGTCTCCCGTTATATTTATGTTCACCCATTAAAGCCACTTGTGAGTTATTCCTCCTCTCCTTGCTCCTGGAGATAAAGGTCTTTAATGCCATCAGCCGTCAGGTATGCTTCACACCCAGCACAGCTGGAGAGGCAGCAAGCTGGAGGTCCTGATGCTGGCTTCAGGATGCTGGTGCAAAAAAAAGTGAAGAAAGTCTTCTTCACTTTTGAGAGAATGTAAGCTGGAAAAAAAGCTCAGTGTTTCGCTGCCCACTGCAGTGGGCTGAGGTGGGGTACTTGTTGGTTGTGCTATTTGAGGAAGAGGAAAGGTGTCTGCATCAACCAGAGGGCCACCTTGTGTAGAGGGGCAGGATGCACACCTGCTCTGGGCGGGTTAAGGGCATGGTTGGGCTGTGCTGGTGGGTTATGAAGCCACAGCTCCCAGGGCACACAGCCCAGGGTGTCCTCAGGACAGCAAATTCTGGGGTGTCCTTGCTGGATTCAGATGGGTAGCCAGATCTCTGTGTGCTGTGGGGTGACAGAAGGAGAGCTCAGACAGAGCAGGCACAAGAACCCCCCTGCACCACACTGTCTGCCTGCTGCCTGGCAGGCGACTGGCTGTCTTACCCAGTCCCGGCTGCATGCCAGTCCCCATGGAGCCCATCCGACTCACAGGGAGGAGGAGTTTGGTCCACACCCATTTAGTCACCGGTGTCTGACTTGGAAGTATCTGACTAATTATGGGTTGGATGCAACGTAGCCTAGATAGGTTGGATTCCTGCCACCCCAGCCTTCCCTGCACAAATACCTTGAGTCCATGCAGCAGGCTGAGGATCCAGCAGTGATGGGGATGACCCACTGCTGGGTCTAGGCCAGGATTGCTGACAATATCCTGACCCCTACCTCCACCAGCCAGCCACATTGCTCCAGCTGGCTTCCTCTACATGGCTCAGCTGGGACAGAGAGGATTGAAGGGAAGCCCTCCTTGTCCTCAAGGCCATTGTCACCAGCTCCCTGTACCAGACCTCTGGGCCTGCACAGGGCACTGAGATAGAGTGAAGAGGGATCAGCAAGCCTCAGAGGTGCAAGATCCCTTGGGGTCACTTTAAGCATTTCATTTTGACCCTCTTAAGCCATTTTTGGATCTAGCTCAGCCCCTGCCTGACCTCAGATTAAGGGAAGCAGTAATGGTGCAGAGAGCAATGATTTTGAATTCCAGACAGAACCTTACTTCTGAAAAAAAAAAAAAAAGATCATGGACTGTCTTGTTTCCTATTTTGCCAACAGAGAGAGTGAGGAGGTTAACTCCAGTACTCAGCACTATGGTAAATAAATTGGTGAGGTCGGTCCTGGCTGCCTACCTCCAGTCCAAAGTCTTCAGTGGATTTGCATTGCTGGAATGGAATTCTGCATTTTAGGTGTAAACTAGACTTTATATTTCTAATTAATAGGTTTTGAGTTAAAACAGTGAAAATAAAATATGTGACCTCAGGCTCATATCTTGCTACTCCTCCAGTGGGAAGAGATAGATTTGGGAACCAGCAGTTGCTTTGCTGGCTGTGATCTTATGAATCCACATGCAACAGATGAAGCAGCATTGGCCAAAGTCATTTTACCTCCTGCCTCTCTGCAAGCTGCAGCTCAGCTGGGCCCGCAGGTATAACCCCCTGCATCCTGTCCCCTCAAAGAAAATACAAAGATTGGTGATCTCTCATTTTCCAGGTCTATTGGTGGACACAAATGACCAGTTTAGCACTTTCATTTCCATACTGGGAATAAGGGGATTAAAATGCCATTATCTACTGATTGTAATGTTTTTTAGGCAGGCCCTAGGTAAACACTACACTAGCCAACAAACCACTGTTAATAAAAATTGCCAATTAAATGAGAGCCAGTGTCTTGCTTTATTGACAGAAGTATTTATAGGGTTTTTCTGCTTTCTTGTATTTTTCAAGGCTCTGTATGTTTTGCATTTGCTTTTTCTCTCTGCTCCTGCTTGTCCTTCTAATTATTCCTTTATAGTGTTTTTTTATTGCTGTTTTAACCACCCTGAGTCAGACATAAGGATCTGCCTTATATCAAGCCTGTTCTTTCTTTGGAAGAACTTCTCTAACACAACAGCACACCACAATATTTTGGAGTTTGTAAAGAATACCATACACTTCTTGAAAGTACCTTTTGCAGTGTGTTACTAGATGCCTTACATTTGGGGTAAGACTTGGCTTTTTAGTACACATTTGTCTGGCTCCTCGAGACACAGAGCCTTAAGCCCTGATAGAAAGGAATTTTTACTCAGCTGAGTTTTCTGTGTGAATTCATGACACGCAATTGACTGCCAGATAAAGAAAGGCGCCAAAACTGAAGCTCAGCAAAGGACTCAGTGTATTTAAGTCATCCTTCTGAAAAATATGCAGATCATCATTCTTTAATCATTAGCATGTACTATTAATTCTGTGGAAACCACACTGGACACAACACCCAGGACTGAAATAGCACACAAAAGGGGAAGGATGACAATGTCAGCTGGAATGCCACAATGCTTTATCCTTCAGAAGTCTCCTGTGTGATAGTGAGATCTGAGCATCACATCAGCAGAAGATTCCTTGGCAGAACACACCCCAAGGACGTGACACTGCTGCTGGCTGCCATGGAGCTAGACTTGCACTTAATCAACTTCTCCAGGTCTTCCATATGCTATGTGCTGTCCACGCTGCCTTTCTGCTCAGACTCACTGAGAGGCTGACACGTCCTGTGGCTTCTGCCTGTGTGAGATGTTGTTCTAGAAGGCACCAAAGCCAGTTGAACATCTTCACATCATGGCCCTTTCTGAACTACAAATGAGAAACCCGAGTTGTCTCCAGAAGATGCGCTTTGCAGGCTGATCTTGGGTAAGCACTGGACAGGAGTACAGGGATATTGTTGAGCCAAAACTGTTCAGAATGCAAACAAAATTGAATGGAAGGGAATATGATGTAGAGCTTGCATCCTTGAGAGCTAATTTAGGCTCTTGTGGTTATAAACATTTCTGATGAGACGAGGGGGACAAGCAGCTGCAATACAAAAGATAAGGGCTGAAGGCTGATTAATATTGGTGTTTTGAAGGAAGAGTTTCCACAGCCCATCTGGAATTGATTTATCCCCACTCTGAGATACCACCAAACAGCCATTTCAGAAATGAGTACTCCCAAAACCGATAGTCCTCAAACGGGTGTGAAGAGAGGGGCAAGTGCTAAGGTTATTCTGAAATAATCTCTCCAGACAGAAGCTGACTAACAAGAAATGCCAGTTAATGAAAACTAGCAGGAACTGCAATTCTGACCATATCCTTAAAAATAAATAAGAGGGCATTAAAAAGAGGTAAAGAGCATCTGAGTGCTAGGCAGAAAGCCTAGTATGCTCCAAAACACTGAAGAGCACCTTTCAATCCCAAGGGAGATTGCGGGTTTGAACACCTGACGAGCTTACTTCTGGGTAACGGATTATCAGGTGTCTCCTGATCCATGGCAACTGCCCCTGCAGATTTGCACAGTGGTATACGTGGGATTATCTGGGATCTCTGCATCTTCCATGGAAGATGAGAGAGGTCTGTGCTAATATGTACAACCTCATTTTGCTGCAGCCTAAGAGCAGTCATGTACACAGTTGTCTTCCACCAGTTGACTAGTGGCAACTGGTTCTCCTGTGGTTTCTTGTTTCTGTGGCTGAGCCTGGATGAGTGTGTTGTTGCCTATATTTTAGACATTAGCTTTTCTTACTGTGATGTTCCTTTCTCCTTGTCTCTCTCCACAGTCAGTGAGCCCAATGTTGCTCACCGATAATAAGACTGTTCCTGTATAGAAGGCAAAGGGATAAGTAGACCATCCTGTGGCAAAAAGTGATTTGGGGACCTTCTGGTAAATAACCACTACGATTTTGACATTACTATGGCATCCTTCTAAAATGTAGGTCCCATGTGGCCACTGATTTACCTTCTACCTAAGGCTCTACTTGGTCTGAAGGGCCCGAGTACATCCCTTCATTGGAAACAAGGAGGGGAAGAACATTTGTTATAGAAGTGGGAACTGCACAAAACTAACACAAATTTAGTTTTCCTTACAAACATGGAACCTGACAAAGGTTAATTGAAGCATTTTCCAAGGGCCAATCTAAAGTTTGGTGAAATTAAAGGGAGACTTTAAACTTACGTTAACGGTCTCAGGGTCAGGTTGTAAGGCAAATTGAACAAGTTTCAAGGTCCCTAGGTCAATGGATTTTTTTTTCCCTTTTTTTTTTTTTTTTTTTTAAATCAAAACCACACCATGCTATTAGTTTAAAAGACATTTCAGCCATATGGTACCAGTTCAACAGGAACTGGATCAGCTCCTCCAGATCATGGAGTACAGCGTGTAATGCTTAGCTCCTGAGGTGTTATATTGTCCTTGTGCAAAATGCCTGTCTCTGTGGCACAGGGGGGTAAGGGAGAAACCAGGCATCAGGTACTCCTGGGTCTGAGTGTCCCAGACCTCACCTGGGGTGACCCATGGCATGGCACTCTAAAGAGATGACCCTCATCAATAGAGCTCTTCACTGCAGAAGGCGGCAGCCTGAAGATCTGTGAGGCGCAACACAAAGCTGATCATCTCTTCCTCTATGTATTTGCTTGAGGGAATGGGTGGGTGCGTTGTTTACCTTGTGGGGAGGAGCCTTTTCCTTTTGGTTCTTGGGGAAAAAAGAACTGCATCGTGTATGTTTACTGAAAGTCTGATGTGTTCCCTGAGGCACGAAGATAGGTAACATCCTTATAAATCAGGATGGAGAGAAAAACCGAAAAGAAATGGGCTGGCAGAGCTGCAGAGACAGCATGTGTGCTTGTGTGTGCTCAGCCAGCAAGGGGAATGACACTGACACTGTTTCAAAGGAAGGTCATTGCGTAGACCATAAATCTCAAACACTTAGAATTTGCTTCATTCGTCTTCCTTAATTCTATTTTACAGGAAGTTCAGCATCTATCTGAAAATTCTGAAATGATTATTTATATATGTGGCCCTACAGCTGTTCATGGCTAAAATCATGATTTAAATCACGATTTAAAGTCTGATGCAGCCAAATACAACACGTCTGGCCTGAGCCTGCCTGTGAGAGACCTTTCCTTATCAGGGTTGCCAGTATCAGCAGTGGTCGCATGAATAAGGGCCAGGATGCGCAGGTGAATGGTATGGGAACATGAAATACGAAAGCCCAGGGGCAGCACTGGTGCGAGCATTCCCTTTGCCTGGGTGTAGTCAATACCAGCAGCAGGCAGGGAAGGGGGAGAGCCTTCTGAAAGGGAGTAGGCCTTTGCCATGGGCTTACACCCACCCCCCAGGCCTCCACTTTTGAGTGCTAGGTGAAAACAGACTTCTGCTTTGAGGTGATGGAGCTGTTCTTTATCTGCTGCTGGTCTAGCTTTGCTGCTTTGGCTCTTCCAGTTAGCTTTGTGCCCACGAGGTTTTGCCAAGTACCAGACATGGTTCACGAGTCAAGTTCTCCAAAACCCTTTAGCTCAGAGAAGAGGGGGAAGGAAGAGTTTTCTCTGATTGATCACAATTAATGCAATTAGTACTTTGCAGTTTTTCCTATCCATGCCTCTTTACCTTTAAGACCTTCATTCATCTAAATGCCCATTGCCACTCCTAATTACTTTCAGTGAGCCCACAGCAAAGAACAGATATGTCATTCTCTTCTGTGATCAGCTGCATGAAAATATTAGAGACAAACCAACCAGACTGAGCATTTAGTCAAATTTCAGCTCTGCCATTAACTTGCATGGTAGCCATTGCAAGTCATTCCACTTTGGTCTGGCCTGTTTCATTCATATAGGAAATAGAAATAACAAACTGATCCATATTAAAGGTCTACTCCAGCCCCAACTAGGATAATAGAAGCTTGGATTTGCTTAGTTTTGCTTGGCTTGGTAAGTCTTTTTGGAAATGTAAGCCTTATTGTTTTGGAAAATCCTTGTTAATCACACAGGGAAAATCTATTGTGCTGTTTAAATAAGCCAACTAAACTGAGGAAAAGAACTACAGCCTCCTTAACAATTGTGAAGCAGATTCTGTAGGCCCATGTTTATAACATGCAGAGCACTCTGGTCTCAGCGTGCTTTCCACCCCTGCCTGTTTCCACCAGAACACTATACTGCTTCCTTCAGAAAGTCCAGGTCCACCAAAGGTCAAAGAGGACCTTGATTTAGAATAAGTTTAGTTAGAAGTAGAAGAGCTCCTTACCAATCAGTTGGACACTTTTATATCAGCCTTTGCTTGCTAACTAGGAGGATTAAGGACCACTTTTCAGCTCTATCTTCTGCTACCAACCACCGACTGCTGTGCTTAACTGCCTCCGTTTCCAAGACCAGGGGGCTAGAGACATCTAATGGCAACTACATGCATAGCATAGCATCTTCTTCCACTTGCAGCGGGCTGTCCTGTGAGAGGCGAGTTCCAATATTTAACTCTTACAGTACCTCAGAAGTGTGTGCATGCAAGACCAATGAAATGACAATGGCTGTGTAGTTGTATGACACCACGGCATCCTACTGGAAGGAAAAATAAGTGGTACAGATGGCTCTCGGGTAGAAAACAGACAGGGATTGGTCAAAATATGTTTGGGTGCTTGCATGTTGCTGGGTCATCTTGGCTCTGTTCTCCTTTTCCTTGAAGCGTGGGAGAAGGATGTAAAACAGGAGGGGTGCACGAATGAATTACTATTGCATTCTTGACAGTATCCACACACTTGAAAACCCCCTATGGTCTTCTATGGAAGAGAAGGGGAATAAAAGAATCTATCCCTGGAGACAAGAAAGGGAAAATAGACTAGGTTGAATGGACAAATGCCCTTTGTTCTGCCTTCAGGGTGCCCCATCCCCTGAGTGGGACAGGGTCAGACAAGAAAGCTACAAATTCCTGAGCCTGGAAGATGTGATATTTCCTATCAGTCTCTGCTGAATGGAGAGAAATAGGTGCTGTTGAGCAATCCAGGTAAAATGCACAGTGACAAGTATACCTTCAAGGAGGTGCTCAGCAGCTGGATGGTTTATGGCCCTGCCTGGCAGGTTCCCTCAGGAATGACACAGTTGATGACTCAGGCAGCATGAGAGATTCAGCATAGGATTTAGAGGAGAGCCTTCACTTGGCAAAGCCCATGATTTATACACTGGCACAATGTGTATGTCCAGAAGCTTTCTTTTTGTGAGAAGGCTCATTTTTGTGAAGGGGCAGGAAAAAGCTCCCCGCCTCAACAACTTCAAAACAGGCTAGATGAATGAGAAGAGACCAAACGGACATGATTCAGAAGTACTGAAGCCCCCCTTCCTTTTACAAAGGAATGCCCTTGTTTGCATAGACCTAAGTCCTGATGTGCCTTGGGATTTCCAGGCATGCTGCAAGTGCTCAGCTCTTCTCCAGACTCAGCCCATTTGCTAGCAGAGGTGGGACAGGAGCTGGAACAGGGCACTGCAGAGTTGGATGCTGAATCATGACACTGGCCCCTTTGACTGGAACACTCCTATTTGTAAGACCAGAACAGTGATTCCCCACGCAGTCTCCAAGGATGCTGGGGACTCACCACGGCCATTGACAAGCAAGTTGCAGAGAATCTCACTCAGCACTGGAAGCTGTTCCCATCTGTGCCTGCCCTCCTGGAGTCACTCTCACCTCAGAGTCTTCAATGTCAGAAGAGATAATTCAACTCCTTTGGTGAAAAAGCCAGACTCACTTAAATTTACTGACACAGCTGAAAGCTGTGGGCAGTTACTTTGTAAACCATCAGGATCACCAGTTGGCCTCCAGAGTAATTAGTGTCCTAGGGCACTACAGGATGTGCAGCTGAAAGGTGGAGAAGCAAAGCCCAGGAGCAGCTGTAGGGCACACTAAAATTAAGAAAACCAAAACCAAACCAACAGAAAACAAAACAAACACCCTCCCCAAAAAACAAAACAAATCAAACCAAAACCAGCCCAAAACAATGAACAAACCACCCCAAATGCTGAAGTTTCTAAACTACAACTAAAGCCAGCACAATCTGCATCTGGAAGAAGCATCTGGCCATGCCTTCCACCAAGGGTGGCTAAGAGGGATCCCGGGGAGCAGAGTGGGAGATCAGCCTCCCTGCTTGGTGTAACGTCACCCTCAGCCTTTCTTCACCAGCTGTGCTTCTCTCACTGCTGTGGGGCACCATCCTTTCCCTCACTATGTGGTGGTGGTGCTCTTGCTTGCTGAGAGCACCAGGACTGTGTGCATGGTATCCTCCAAGGAGGGTATTTAAGAAAGCTGTAACTGTCACAAATAGCCATGATAGTTAAATATCTACCTCCCAGCACATCTGGATTAGCAGTGAAGTTACAGCCCAACTCTTCCCAATACCTACCACCCAGTCTGCTTATCTGAGACTGGTCAGAAAGTGGCAAAACAGTAGTGTGACAAAACACAAGAACATATTTTGGTTTGATTTTATGATTTGCCATGACTTACAATTGGTTACGTTTTGTTTCTGATATCTTGTTATACTCTATCTGCAGGGAGTTTCATAGCTTGACCAAGACCCATTTAACTTGGTGGCTTTGTGTTAACTTCATTGAGTGCTGCATCATACTTGGGCTGAGAACGGGTCCTTTAAGAGGTACAGCTGTAAAAACACATTAACTCCTTCTCTGTAGGCCTGTTTTTTCTTTTTAAAAGTGTGTATTTGCAGAAGAATGGAGTCTCAGATCAAAGGAAGCTGTTTCTTATTTCAAGTTGAATTGGAGAAGTAGTTATGACCTAATTAAAAAAAAAAAGGGGAAAAAAAAAAAAGAGGGAAAAGGGGGAATGTTGAAATTTTGGCATATCCAAACCATCCTGTAATTTTTTTGGGAGTGGCCTTTGGTCCACAGTGGCTCAAAGGATAAAGCACAATCCTAAGTGCGAGACACTTATGTGTACAAGCTTTATCTGCTTATTTTGGAATAAAAATTATAACCAGGCTCTTTTCCCTGCCAGGTGCAGCTCCAAGCCACCAAACATTCCAGAGGGATGTGCTCTCCATGTCCTGGCAGAGCTACTGCACTCAGCAGAAAGAGACACTTCAACATCCATTTTAACTGGAGAAAGAAAAGGACTCTGTAGGTCAGTAATTAAAATGCTCAAGTTTTTGGTCCAAGTGCTGGAGAGCTCAGATGTCAACTTGTTGCTCTATGGGCTACTGTGGGTAGTTCTTACGGGGTTTGGACCAGAAGGCAGTCAGACAAATGGCTTTCTGCAGTGGAGATGATCAGACTCAGGTGAAGAGAGAAGGACAGTTTTTCTTCTACAGCTGTACCAGCAGTGACTAAGCTAATGTCTAAGACACACGATCTAGAGTTTTGTTTCTAATCTTCTCCATTCTTATTTAAAGCACCCCAAAAAGAATCTTCTGTTCTCTAAAAAAATTACTAGGTCAACCTCAAGCAATTTCGCTTCCATTTTTGAGATCTAACATGACATTGAAAAATGACTTTTATTGGAAGCTGAGTCCCATGTTTCCCTGCTAAGAGGTGTGCGCTGTGCTTCAATACTAAGCTGTCAAATTCCATGGGACCCTACCACCCTCTGATTACCTCCTATTGATTTTGAAGCCGGGAACTTCTGTAGGAAACTGATAGGCTGACTGGATGTTAGCGTGGGTCTTGAGGCAATTCAAGGGTAAAATGATCTAATGCGACAATATGTGAGAACTCAGCATTCAGGGTAATACCATTCCTGTCTAATTGCCAGTGCCATGAAACTGTCCTTCTGTCAATCACAGCCAAGGAGAAGGCTGACATATCTCAATACACACACAAATTCCTAATCTGTAGCTTGCAGTAGACTTAATGATCGTAAAGAAGATTTCAGAAACAGAACACAAGGCAACATCTATTAAAAAAAAGATAATAGCTGATTCAACCAGGCTTCGTTAGTGGAGAAAGATGGCTAGCTGTGGGATGAAAAGAGGCTCTGATATTTTCTTGAGCTGAAGTCCTTTTGATCTTAAGCATGTCCTGAGATTTTGGGTTGGTTTCTTAATCTTAAAATGATTAAAAAAAGATCCTTTTTAGCAGAAGGCTGCCCCAGTCTGTACACTGCTTCCTGCACCTGGACACTGGACAAAGATGTTACGGCTTTCAGGAAACAGCACATTTGTCAGCGTGCAGCCCCCAGCTGAACAAAGGGCTGGATTCATGAATGCAATATCAACCATGGAAATGTTCCACCCCTGCCCCTCCCTGGCTTCTGACTCAATCTGTTGAAACAAAAAATGAATTGTCATTGGATTTTGCAGCCTTTGAGGTTCCTCACCAGATCAATACATCTGGGACATGTTGATGGCCCCTAATTTGAATGAAGCTGCACAAGAATTGCAAGAATTTGAGCTTAGATTGTGAGCTGCTTTTGGGGGTTTTGTTTCTAATAAGGGGAAGTAATACAAAGCTGCTACCAAAGAGGAGATGAGAGTCAGACTCTGCAGCAAGGAAAGGTAAGTGTGCAGTGGCTTACAGTCAGATCTGACTTTGCTCCCACACAGCAGCACCACTTCAGAATTTCCCTTGCGCCAGAGAAGCAGAGTACCCTTTTGACAGGAACTTGGTGTTCGTTAACAGTGTTTGCTTTGCCTGACATGACATTTAAAAGCTCTAGACCTGCACTACATTTATTCAGTGTTGTCATATTCAGGAAAACATTTAAGCAGTTAAAGCACCTAAGTAGTCCCACTGTCAACAGCAGGACTTCTCAAAAGCTTAAATTCATGCATGTGCTGAAGTACCTTGCTGAATCAGGGCTTCAAATACTAACAGCCTGCTGAACTGGAGCGATCATTGCAGTCTTTATCCCTAAAGCCTTAAAGCCACCCCGGGAATGCAATGCACAAAACTAATTTTGGTTAATTGGATAAAATGGCATATGTACACTCAGTGATCCCTGAGAGTTTTGAAAACTAGTTATGCCGGTGTCACCCTGCATACCTATTTCAGTGATCAGTCACATCCACCTATAGGGAACATGGCACTGACAGCAGAAGTGCTCTGTGATCTGTCCTGAAGGCTGGCACTTCTCCAGCTCCGGGTGGCTTTCCTTCACAGTTGTCACACAGCGCAGTACAGCTATCTGTGACAACTGATGAGCAGACAGACATCTTCTGCGCTGCCATTTTTAATGTGTTTCACTACATATCCCTTTCAAAGACTAATAATTTCCGCTGGGCAAGAATACTGTCAGCCTCACATCAGATAAGTTCTCAAGCAGAGAGCTGTACCCTGCATTGCCTATTTTATCTAATAAAGACTTTTCCATCTCTGGTCTACTGCTTATAATTTAGCTTTCCCAAATTGACTTGCCAACACGGTTGGATGGAAAAAGTAAGATGCTGATGTATCTTCAGACTCCTTTCAGCTGACACAAATCATGCATGTCAAAACAGGGCAAGTAGAGGTGAAATGTACCATCCTCCTGGCTTTCTGGTACTGTGACAAGAAGTAATGCTTTGGTCATTCGCATGCTGACACATGATAACATTTTGAGACTGAGGCTGAAATTCAGTTTGAGATTAACCTTATTACTTTGTGGAGGTGAGTAACTGCTCAACCTACCTAGCTGAAAACTTTAAATGAAAATGGGGCTGTGAACAGCACAAGTAGCATCAGAAGTATCATCATCTGTTTCCTCACATGCAAGAACAGCTTTTCAAAGGTGCTTAATCCCTCTTCCGTTTCCTCCTTTCTTCAGCTAAGTTTGGTGCCACATGGCTTGGTCCCTGCTATTGACGGAGCCACCAGTGCCTTCCCAGGAAAGCTGCAGCAGCCGCTGTGCACGCAGCATCCACAGACATGCAGGGTCTGTAGCACAGCTGGCAGTATAAAATGGTCCCCAGATGTTTGTAGAGTACACAGCGAGCATTCCAGATATTGGCAGCAAATATTAGGAGGTAACTGGGCATTTCCGGAATGCTGAGGGGGCTGGGTTTGCCATGGGTTGGATGCAGGCAGGGAGGGCAGGAGCAGACCTTTCATCTGCACGTTTGGCAGCCTGGTGCCCACATGCTGTTTGCATTTTCCACGTTGCCTTAGTTCAAAGGAACATTAATACTTGTGTTGCTAATGAAATAAAGCATCTGACTGCCTGCTGTGCTGGCTTAGGGAGCAAGCATGGCTTTTACCACTCCAGTTCTCCTAGTGCTGAGCTAAGGGGACATCTGCCTTGGCACACACAGCCCTGTGGAAATGTTTCTCCTCTTCTGCCCATTGTCCTCACCTGCCAGTACACTGAGGCAAGTGGCCCTTTCCCTCTGTCAGACTATTACATACCACAGCCCAAACTCCGCAGACACAGGCGCACATGAGAGACCTCACAGAGGAAAGCCAGCAGATTCCTGGGAATTAAAGTGTTCATGGACACCTCTGCATGGCTGAGTCCTTGTAATCTGGGAAAACTAAGCACCAGCTCGTAGCTATCCAATAAAAGTGCCCTATACCCTCCCCCTGTTATGTATGTTAATCATGCTTTGATAATAGTCTCTAGAATTAAGTTTAATAACAAATAAAATGTTTCAGGAGTTTCCATGGCAGGAGAGTTCACAGAATGTGCTACCTATGCATGCTGGAAAAGAAAATTAAATTATACAATCTAACCTCTGGGAGAAATAACAGCTTGGATTCGTTAATTCTGGACAACATTTAAGCTCTTCTGCCAGCAGAGTTTTAAACTATCGCTCTATAATGCATCTCCTCATACTTTTACAATTTAGAAAATTGGCTAAAAAATGGTAATGTCCCTTTTGGATCCTAATGTACCTTTTGAGTATCATTTGTTTAGTTTAATGAAAAAACAAAGTTTGTGCAGCCATATTCCAGTCCCAGTAACAATATCCTGTGCTGGGATAATAAACTAATCATGGCAGGGACAGGCAGTGTGCCTCCACAGCAGGGCAGAACCAGCAGCTGCTCAACAGCCCTCAGCAACTGTGCAACTCTTCCCAGCTTCCCCACATCTAGGATAAAACAAGCATGCAAACAAGATAGAACCCAGTCCCTAGGGATTCCCCAGGTGGCCTGAGGGGTTCGGGATCACCAGGATAGGAGTGCAGGCTGGTACCTGAGGGGCCAGCACATCCCACCTCCTTAACTCTTACCACACTGGAAAGACAAAGTCTGCATAAGGACTGTTCTACAGAAGCTAGTAAAATTTGAGGGGTTAAATTGATAGTTGGGTTGGAATTTCTTCAGCACATAACACAGGCAACAGAGAAAGAAGAGGTGTTCAGATGAAAGTAAACAAATACTTTGTATTTCTTAATCATAGCAGGTATTTGACAACTGATTTGAGCCTTTAAAGTCATAACATGTTACCTGAAGATGTGGTTTGGTTACAACCTCAATACAAATGTACAATACCGGTATTCCAGGGGCCAATTAGATTCAGTATTTCATATAGCTGTTCCATGAAGAACAAAATTATGCCAATGTATATTGATCATTTTGGTTTTCAGAGGCTATTGCTTAGTCTGATGACAGTAGCTTTCAGCAGTAAGAATGCTCTCTGCAGGCACTGCCCCTCAACTTGGGTTACAGCTAAAATCCTGGAAGCTGTACTGATTTAATTACAACTATTCAAAGAGAGTGAAAGATTTTATTCTGACTTTACTGAGATGGAAAAGAAGGGGCTAATGGAAATCCTTTTATCATCCCAACTGTAGGGGTTGTGACCGAGAGCATGCTCTCATCTGCTGTCTGCACAGCTGTAATTAAATCATTCCAGCTTTCAGAGTTTTAGCCATACCCCAAGCTGGAATAAAAATTCACAGTGAAAGAGGTAACACCACATGAAAGCAGTCAACACAAATCACTAGATGCAGCAGCAAAAGAGTTAACTTTCTTCCAGAAAAATTGAAGAGCAAAGCAGGACACAAGGCATGCCTCACTGCACTGGCGCTGCCATCAAGGATTCAGCTGCACCTTACAGCCACACACAGCAACACTAGCTGCTACTGATGCACCCACTGGCCACATCTGCTGGTTAGTAAACCAGAAATCCCATCCATGACCAAAACCTGAGAAAAAAGGTTTGGAAAAGCTGCATTTCCCCAGGGAATCTAGAAATCTTTCTTACTAAGTGCCTTGAAGAACATAAGCACATTTTAATTCGAAACAACCACCCCACAATGGCATGAAATCAGCAAACTAGTTATGGAGATTGAAAAAAAAAAATAGGTGAAGCTAAACCTCAGAGCAGTGTTTTGCTACAGATAGATGCATTGATCAAGTTCTGTGCATGTTTGAAGACATTTGTTGCCCCCGTTACCTGCTGTACTCTTGGCCAAAAACATAGCCAGGCTGCTGGGGAATTAGGTGAAGTTTTGGGCAGGATGGCAATCATAGCAGCGGTATGAGAGGTGGCTGCCCTCTGATTCAGCAGTACCTGGTCAAGCAGGCTCTGTGCATGTCGAAAACTGGTGACCTCCCCAAGGCAGGATGTCGGAACGGGCAACCTATCTGTTATTACAGGTTGGCATCTCAACTGTAATATCTGACCACTGTTAGAGCTGGACATTTCTCTGAATCCTAGGTAGTGTTAGCCTGTGTCATTCCAGATGCTTGATCCTACTGTTCTTGAGAAAAATTCCTATTCAACTGCATGGGCATTTTGCCTGATTCACAGCTGCTTGGTTGGACATTCTGGAGGTCAGGTCGAGAAACAGTGGAGAAAAAAATAAAGGTAATACTCTGTACCTCCTAACACACCAGAACCTCTCAGTTCTGCAGCCTGGCAGAGCTTAATATCTCCTTTGTCAAAGCAACAGTCAGATCCCCATGATAGATCATATAATTATCAATTCTGTTCTCAGGTGATATGCACAACTTGGAAGTTTTCTGAGCACAAGGTAATAAGAGAACACTACAGGGAAAAAGTAAAAACACCCCAAATTTCCAGGCCAGTAGAATTTTAAACGCAAATTACAGCAAAAAGAGTCATGTCACTGCAAAGACCAAAATATGTCTCACTGCAGGTGGGATGATAACCTGTTGTACAGAGAGCAAATGTGAACTGACCCAGACAAAGACTAATTAAAAAGTATTGCATCTGTTAGTCTCCTCCGTAACTAGTTTGGCTTGTAAATGTCGCAGTTTAAACTGCAAACAGTTTAATTTCTCACTTTATACACAAAATCCCATCTTTTCAGAGGTTC
Source organism: Amazona ochrocephala (assembly GCA_039720435.1). Lineage (NCBI taxonomy): Eukaryota > Metazoa > Chordata > Aves > Psittaciformes > Psittacidae > Amazona > Amazona ochrocephala. Next base: position 92,452,488 of record CM077877.1, read on the forward strand.
AGTTCACTGGCTGAGATTACCCATGCTCAGAAGAAAAGTGATTTTAGGGAGTTCTTCAGTGAAATGTCACTCAGACTTTCTTCTGTTGAACTGTTCTCCAGATAAACCAAAAAGCTGTGTCTCACCCTCATGAAAGTAGGCTAACGACCTGTTTCCAGCTTGGCTTCTGAAAGCTGGGGGAACTTTAGCAGAAATTTGTCACAAAGGCATAGGACTAGTCATATGCTGCAGTCTGGGAGGTGGGGAGAATTCAGAGATATGTGATAGGAAGAAATCCCCTGCCGAGCATGTTCACTGAGGATCATTTCTACCCTTTCTATGGCAAACCAGCAAAAGCAATTAGGGGAAGGAAAATCCCTCCTCTGAGAATTTGCATGCAGACACTTTCGCATGAACCCTTGCAAGGTTTGTGTTTTCCACCAACGTTCTGGCAAAAGCAGTTATATCACTGTGCAAATACTGGTGAGAATCAACTATAGGCAGATTTTAAGGTTTTCTCTGAATGAATGTTCACAAATCACACTTTGGAGAGCTCTTGGCTAGAACAGTATCCATCTAGTCAGAGTTTCCAGCACAGCTAGGGATACTAGACTAAACCAGCAGATGAGTTGGAAAAAACACACCCCGCATACAGAAATGTCACGGGGACCTTCCATGACCCTCATAGTAATAATAAAGCAGAAATAACAAAGCACATAAACCTGTAAACCTCCGTGTTGGGAATTGTCTCTTCTTGAGCTCTCCCTTAAAAGCCTGTGCGCAGGATGTTGCTGTGAACTGGGCAGCGCTAATGCATTTGTTGATCAGACAGGATCTGTCCATTTAACACTGCAGCACAGGTTTTCCACTTGTGTACCCTTTCCTACATTCCAGTGGCATTTTCATTTTAAGCAAATTTCAGCGTAATCGCTGTATTTGCTTAAACCTGCGCATGTGTGGCAAAGCCATTCCTAGCCCATCTGCTCTGGCAGCCTCTGTCATGTAAAATGGACACTCACCCGAGGTGTTAGAAGCAGAAGGAGGGATCCCCTGTCACAAGTGCAGCTGATGACAGAGGAACAGAGGCACTGGGGAATTGTTATCACCAGACACTAAGAGGCACATGATTCAGAGCCAAGGTTTTACTCCCCTCACACATGCATATGTATTTTACCTCATTATTGGCTTCAGCTGTACTTATTGTTACCAATTTGTGTCCCCATGCTATTTTTCTAGGCAGCCTCAGTGGGAGACACTCATGTGCAGAGGAATATTTGCATTTCTGCAAGCCTTTATGGGTATACATATTGTTAATACGCACATAAACAGAATGCCATTCATATTTAAACAGTGCTTTTGGAGTCGGATGGCATCACAGCTGAGGGAATGGAAATGTTCTGATTTGTATCACTTATTTCAGTGGAGGTTGCTTCCTTCACATATTCTGACTTCTGCAGAGCCACTGCAATAAGGCAGTTATACTCACATAGGATGAGACACTAGGCATTTAATAACCCCCGCTTCCTCCGCCCAAAGCCTAATAAGCTTGCTTTGCCAGTTGATCTTTACAGTCACTAGCGTCTCTGTTTTTTGCGGACTACCGTGCTTCCTTTATACTTCAGCTTTTTTCTGCATTTCCATTTGCATATATTCAAGGCCCTAAAGAAAAACAGCTCTGCATTAAAAGGCTATTACAGAAATATATGCTATTTAAGTAACAATAGAACATGTTTTTCATTGGGAGGCAAAAAGAAAAGAAGAAAATATTTTAGTTCCAAATAGGATTTAAAAGGATGTCGGATGATGTTCAGAGCACTTTGGTTCTCAGAATTTGTCCTCCACTCCGCTGCAGCTTCTGTTTTAGTTAGTTCATGTCTATGGCAGATACGCGAATATAACAAGACTGTGTGTGTGTGTGTGTGTGTGTGTGTGTGTGTGTGTGTGTGTGTGTGTGTGTGTGTTCAGACATGCCACCTCCCTCTTTATCTGAGGCTTTCTCCAAGCACAGAGGACCTGAAGCTTCACTGCACTGCACCCTCTACCGCAATTTTGCTAAGGTGGTGTAAAGCAGCTCTGCTCACGCTGGGCAGCATTTCACACTGCCTTCAGCAGGCTGCAGGGAGCCCGGCTCGGCAGGGCTCATTCAGGCATCGGTTCCAAAAGCTTTTCATTCCTAGAAGTCACGGCTGTGTCAGGCAGGATGCTTCTCCACTGCCTCCATGAGATAAAGTGCCAAAGCACATGCAAAAAACATACAGTGGAAAAATTTTGGTCACACAAACAAGCTCTCAACATTGTGCATGCTTATATGTGTGCCTGGGGGGTCTGTCTTATCACCCCTGATGGATTTAATACCCAGGACTGAGGCAGTTCTTGCCTGCCGTGTCCTTCATCTAGTAGTTACTGTCACTCAGGAGGACTTGATGATGGGCTGAGTGTCCTCTCCACAACTTTCTTAAGGTACAGCTGTGCAATTGAATTAAACTGACCTAAAACCACATTCCCTCCCAAATAGATGATCCTGCCTTCCTTCGCCCAGCTGCGTGTTCGTGGTGCCACTCTGCTGCTGCTGGCCCTGCTCACCCTGCAGCTACGCAGGGAGTGGGAGCTGGGCCCTGACGGAGCTGAAAACTCATCCTGCAAAGAGAGAAAAAGATCCTTTACCACCAGGTCAGCAGGGTGACCTGTCCCTCCCTGCAATGAGGTGGCAGGACCACATGGCTGGGAGCAGTGGGCACTGTCCCTTTCATCAGTCCATTAGTCACTAGTTCAGCGATGGCAAAGTCACATTTTGAGTTTACAGCTTGAGTGCTAATTTAAGCTGCTGTCAATTTCTGGTTTGCCTTAGCACCCAGGGCTGGCAGTGCTGCAGCCACGGAGACTTGTCAGTGCCTGTGCTAGGGGCAAGATGCTCCACCAGAAAGAGAGAAGGGCAGAGGATGGCCGCAATATCTGCACCTGCTGCAAATCCATCTTCTCTCTTGTGCCTTTGGGAGGGCTATTTTTAACTGGATCATCTCGGTGACCCAAGATGTCAAAGTGCAGCTTCACAAACAGTTGTGTCAGTGCAAACAAGGTGGAAACAAGCTGTGAGCACATGGGGACAGGGGAAGCACACGGGGGCTCTGGAGAAGTTTAGGAGGAAAGAGGCTTTCCTGTCACATTTGGGTGCATAAGTGTGGTGTTACCCATTCCTTTCAAGACTCAAACTGGCTTTTAGGCAGGAGCTTTGCCTTTGCCTGGGCTCTGTGAAGGACTGAGCAGGATACATGAAAAATCCTAATGTTTTCCCCAGTGACAGAAAAACTAATGCTCTAAGAGGAAGCACAGTTTGCTGTATTTTCAGCATGTATTTTTCTTTGTTTTGCCAGTAAATGAAGAAGTGGCTGCTTTATAGGGTGTGAATACAAGAGGCAAAGGACAACAAACTATTGCTTCCATCCCTGTATTTTAGAAAGGAGTAGGCAAACCAGTCAGTTTTTAAATGCAGGACAAAAAGTCCTCCAAACAGAAATGCACAGAGTTGAACTATTCAATGTTATCCTCAGAGAGGATTAAAAAAAGAAACCTTAAAACCCCAGTGACATATTTACTAATTTTGTGTGTGAAATACCAGAAACAACCAATTTATTGACCTTTATGCAAGGATTTCCACAGCCTTTTTTTACCAGGTGTCTAGGGCAGACTCACAGATAACCGCACTTCATCATCCCACCAGGAAGCTCATTCAGACTGAATCTTGGACTATTGGTTTTTAATTTTAATGCAGTTTTTCATTTTGATAGCTCTTCTACCTGACATGGAATTGCCACGCTGCAAATTGAATACAATAAAATTGCTAATCAGCCCATTAGAATATGTTGATGGTATAACATCTATTAGTTGTTGAATAACGTCTTCCGCCAATGTATTTTGAATTAAGTCTGCATGATAACAAAATTAATGCAGATAAGTGTAACTACCCATAAACACAATGTGCATGCAGCTTCCTCTTGGAAATCGGTGCAACTTTTTAACAATCCCATACCAATACCAAGGAAAGGAAATACGTCGTCAAGTAGTGAAATAAGCAATTAAATACAAAGAAATTATCCATGAAGCAAGACAGCCTACAGCAGTTTGCTCTGATCATGTGTCTTTCATGGGAACACAAAACCTATTACAGGCTTCAATCTCACATCACAGTGAATTTCTCTGATTTCAAGTGCTTCTTATCCCAGGAATACCTCCCACATTTTATTTTTCCAACAGTTAAACGAAATCACTCTCCTGCATTGACATCTTCTCACCCCATTTCTCTTGCTTTTTGAAAGCTCTTGCCTGACAATTTCTTAGGTCCTCAATTTTGATATGCAGAGGCTACAGATTTTCTCAGCACCCAAAGAAGAGCCCTTAGCCTGTTTCTTTTAAGGCCTCGTTTAATTTCTCTAGCCCAGTGCAAGTCTTCCCTTGCTCTACTATCGCAAAGACCAAAAAACGTGAACTTCTTTTCTTGGTTTCCTCTTCTTGGGGGAACGATACTTTCATACTCTGGCAATTTCTCCTGTCAGCACCCTCTGGTGCTACACCCCCTGTGGCTGAAAGCTGCTACACCAAGAATGCCTTTGTTTGAAGCCGAAAATAGAAAGTAGTAGCAAATCTAAAATTTCTCTTATTTCTTTAATATGCTCTGTTAAAAAGCTCCTAATTATTATAAAATAATAATTGTTGAAGCTGCTAAGGGGAAATGTGTCCCTTTGCACAAACACAGGCTCTTTACATTCACCAGAATCAACTTTTCTTGCAATCTTCTAAAAGAAACATAATGGTCCTATTGCAAAGCCCTAAAATTTGGAGGAGTTTATTTTCTGACAGGAATCTTGGGATTTCAAACAGGTCAAAATCCAGACTTATCCAGTAATGTGTAATAAGAATATAATGTTATAGAGATTTCCTCATAGGATAGTACAGTTCTCTATAAGAGCCACTGTGGTCAGAATCTTACGGACAGTTTGATTTTCATATATTGGAAATGATAGTCCAGGAGGATTTGTAACCTTGGACATTTGAGAAAAATTCCACTAGGCATTTCTGCATCTTTATGCATCTTCAAGGATCAGGTTCTCAGTGCACCTAATGCTCACACAAATCAGCATCTGTGTCACTTAAGGCACGGTTTGAGAGTCATCTACTTGCAAGAAATGTTAGGACTCCATCATACACAGATAAGAAAAGGAACAATACAGTTGAAATGGGCAAAGATGATTCACTTCAATCTGAGGAGAGTTGCTTTGTATTCCCAGTCAGTTTAGCAATCCTTTCATCTTTCAAGGAAATTATAACTGTGATTCATTGGGACAAAGTTAGCAACTTCTCTTTTTATCTAAGTCCTATTATTGGTGCTTGTCACAGCCATTCAAGGACCTCCTGGGAAACAAAATGGACAATTGCATCCTCCTCTCTCTGCCAGCAAGAAGCTGGGTATCATTAACAATGCTTAAATTAATAGCGAATTTTGGAGGGAGTAAATGTACCCCTGCAGGAAACCACGGATGAAGAGACAGGATATACATTTCAGTTCAAAGCCCTGCCTGTGAGTGGAGGTCTGTGACATTTTCGTGTTCAGAATTAGGCATTCACAAGTTCACTGCAGCAAGGTGCACATTATTGTTTTGGTCTATGGAATCAATAGCTGTCAGGGAGGGGGTGGAAGGTGGCTTTTTGAAAAAGGAACTGTTTTTCAAAATGTAAAGAAATTCATAACGTGTAATAAGTGGCTGTAGGTGGTTCCCTGCCTTTGCTTTCTTTTTGTGCAATATAGGTCTCAGGGCTCTGAAAGGAACTGGAACACAGGGTGAGGTCTTTTATCGAACTTTGTACTACTGTGGATAACATAGCATCCAAATTTTGCCATATTATGTGAGCAGAGGAGACATGTAGAAGCAAAATAGCTTGAGCTTAGTCTAAGTGAGGTCAAAGTGGGGCTGGTAAGCAGAGGGGAAGCCTGGCTTGTAGCCAGCTGTACCCCACCGAACCTTTGTGTGCAGACAGGCAGAGGGATTTCATATCATAGAATCATAGAATCATAGAATAGTTAGGGTTGGAAAGGACCTCAAGATCATTGAGTTCCAACCCCCTTGCCATGAGCAGGGACACCTCACACTAAAACGTGCCACCCAAGGCTATGTCCAGCCCAGCCTTGAACACCGTCAGCAATGGAGCATTCACAAGTTCCCTGGGCAACCCATTCCAGTGCCTCACCACACTTACAGTAAAGAATTTCTTCCTCAGATCCAATCTAAACTTCCCCTGTTTAAGTCTGAACCCGTTACCCCTTGTCCTCTCACTACAGTCCCTAATGAAGAGTCCCTCCTCAGCATCCCTATAGGCCCCCTTCAAACATTGGAAGGCTGCTATGAGGTCTCCATGCAGCCTTCTCTTCTGCAGGCTGAACAGCCCCAACTTTCTCATCCTGTCTTCATACTGGAGGTGCTCCAGTCCCCTGATCATCCTCATGGCCCTCCTCTGGACTTGTTCCAACAGCTCCATGTCCTTTTTATGTTGAGGACACCAGAACTGCACACAATACTCCAAGTGAGGTCTCACAAGAGCAGAGTAAAGGGGTAGGAGCACCTCCCTCGACCTGCTGGTCACACTCCTTTTGATGCAGCCCAGGATACGGTTGGCTTTCTGGGCTGCGAGCGCACACTGCTGGCTCATGTTCATTTTTTCATACAACCAACACCCCCAAGTCCTTCTCTGCAGGGCTGCTCTGAATCTCTTCTCTGTCCAATCTGTAGCTGTGCCTGGGATTGATCCGACCCAGGTGTAGGACCTTGCACTGGTTGTGGTTAAACTTCATCAGGTTGGCGGCTGAGAGGCAGCTGATCTTGGAGGCTGCAGTGATTCTGCCTGGCAGCCGCAGAGGAGGGGCTACACTGGGATGAGTGTTCTGGTGCTCCAGGTTGGAGCTATAAGTTGGTTCAAGCTGAAAGCAGCCTGCACCCCTGAACTTACCAGAGCACAGAGCATCCTGCAGCAGTATGCTCCTCCATCATCCTGGGTACCTTTTACCTGCAATGAGAAACTGTTGCAGAGTCTGCTTCATGGGTACCACGCCACTGAGGCTTAGAGGACTCCATGCTTTCACAGGGATGGAAGGAGTGGGAGACATACAGCCTAACACTCAGGAGACCAAGGGGCTGAACTGTCCAGAGGCTGGGGCATTTGGCGGTCAAAGCTTTTTCTGCAAGTTGCAGCACATGTCAGACTGAGGTAGTGCTCACCCCCACGCTGAACTCTAATCCAGAATAAACACAGAAAAACTTCTGAATTTACATTGTTGACACTGAGTCAGACACGTAAGTACTTACTGCACTGCAAATAAGTTTTGCTGCCACGCTGCGATGCTCCATCTGCTAAAGAAACAAAATTCTGGGAACCATTGGTCTTGGGGCAAATGCCAGAGTTATCCCTGCCCTTCTTAGAAAGGATGTACATCCAGTCTGGGGTAGAATGGTAACATTGAAGAGGACTCACCACTGCTAGGAGACTGAAGGCAGCAGTAGCAGTATTTAATGCCTTGTCTCACTTATGGCTGATCAAAGTTGCTATATTTGTTCCTTTCTAAAGTGGACCAGAGTGGCATAATGTATTTTTTTGTAATTTAGAGGCTATGTAGATGTAATGCTGTCTACCTAGTCTGAAGATCCTAAACTGACATGATAAAGAACATTAGATAATGTATTCCATCTTCCCTTCCTTGCAGCATCTTTCACTCTCAAGTCACAGAATCATAGAATGGTTTGGGTTGGAAGGGACCTTAAAGCTCACCTATTCCAACACCCTGCCATGGTCAGCGACACCTTCCACTAGATTGAAGACCCATCCAACCTGGCCTTGAACACTGCCAGGGATGGGGCAGCCACAGCTTCTCTGGGTGACCTATGCTATTGCCTCATCACCCTCACAGGGAAGAATTTCTTCCAAATATCTAACCTAAATCTCTGCTCTTTCAGTTTAAAGCCATTCCCTTTTGTCCTGTCATTAGCTGCCCTTGTAAAATGTCCCTCTCTAGATTTCTTGTAGGCCCTCTTTAGGTATGAGGAGGCTGCAATAACATGTCCCCAGAGCCTTCTCTTCTCCAGGCTGAACAAGCCCAGCTCTTTCAGCCTGTCTTCATAGGAGAGGTGCTCCAGCCCTCTGAGCATCTTTCTGGCCTCCTCTGGGCTCACTTGAGCAGGTCCATACCCTTCTTATGTTGAGGACACCAGAACTGTACACACTACTCCAAGTGAGGTACCATGAGAGCAGAATAGAGGGGCAGGATAATCTTCGACCTGCTGGTCGTGATCCTTTTGACGCAGCCCAGGATATGGCTGTCCTTCTGGGCTGTGAATGCACACTGAAGCTGTCTCACTCAGTTTCTCATCAACAAACACCCACAAGTCCTTCTCCTCAGGCCTGTTCTCAATCCATTCTCTGTACAACCTATGTTTGTGCTTGGGATTGCCCGGGCCCAGGTATAGGACCTTGCACTTGACCTTGTTGAACTTCATAAGGTTGGCATTGGTCTGCCTCTCAAGTGTGTCAAGGTCCTTCTGGATGGCATCCAGCATATCAATTGAACCACAAAACTTAGTGTCATCAGCAAACTTGCTGAGGGCACACTCAATCCTAATGTCCATGTCACTGGCAAAGATTTTGAACAGAGCCAGTCCCAGCTGTTCCTAGTTAGTATTATATTTTGTCTCCTTAGAATTAATTCCACAGTTCCTGTTTCACTCTAAAAGATACTGTATTTTGACTTTGGTTCCTTTCGCAAGAACTGATGAATTCTTATCAGCATCTTCAGAAGAAGCTGAGAGTGATCTCAGTCAGGATGAGTCTATGAAGGAAGCGAGAAATGTGTGTTGCTGTAAGGAGCTGCCCCATTCTTTCTTGCCCCATCTAGCGCAGCCTGCTAGTGCTGCAAGCAAGCAAACTGTCTGACATTAGCACTACTGTTGAAATCCTAGCAAATTATGTCAGGTTCTCTTTTAAGTAAACTCACCAGGAATGCTTGGAGTATGTACCTGAATAAAACCAATTGCCAGGCTTCAGAACTTGGAATTACAATAACCCATCCAGTTTGTGACTACTTGAGTGTCAGCAGCCTCTTTGTGCCCAGCTCTTCTCTCAGTTTCCTCAGTGGTACTAGCAGGAAGCACCTGCTAGTAAACTGATGTTATTCTAGTTTCTCTCCATTATCGTTCACTAGAGCATCTTGCCCCACATCAGATTCTTCTCTGTCCAGTGGTATTTATGTACTTCAGAAGCATGATATTGGTTATTTTGTCATTCTCCTAGCTGTCACCTTGTTGAAATTTACATTTTTCTATTGTGTCCAGTCCCGGCTGAAGTGAGCTCAATATGAGTGAACTTCAGCAGATATCATTGCAATTATAGCCTCCTCCTCCTTACCCTCTTTGCACACATTTTATCACAGACCAACAACATTAACCCTTTCTTTAGCAGCTGAACAAGCTAATGTGCTCAAAGTGGAAAGATAGAGTGTCTTCTCAGTATATCGCAGCAAGAGGAGGTCTTGGAGGTAATATGAAGGTTGTAGTGTGCGGCTTTGTCCCCTCTCTGAAGAAAAAGCTGGTTGAAAAACAGTGATTTTCATGCTGTGAAAGAAACTCAATCAGTAGCAGGCAAGAAATAATCCTCTTATATAACAGGTCAAATAATAATATGTCATCAAGGTGCTTTCAACTTCATTAAAATTTGTCCCTTGATAAGTGACATTTTAATTATGTGATCAGGTAATAAAATAATACATGCCTGAAAACTTATGTCCAACCCACGCATAATTGATGGTCCTAAATTAACCCTGGATGATAAGGTAGAACTTAATTTTACAGAGAATATACTCTACTGGACATTTTTCACATGCCTGTTTTGGAGTTCTGAACTGACGGTTCAATTTGCCAAAAAAACTGACATAGTGATATAAATCTAGCCATAAAATAAACAATAAAGGTAACAAATGCTTTTTAATCTACACCATAATGTTGCCATAATCTAACAAAATATCTGGAATTTGAGGATTAGATTTTTATATTGCTTTAGCATAAGCAGTCCCCCAAGGGTCTTGGCATTTCATCTAGATGTCTAGCTGGGAGCTGGGTCCCAAAATGGTGTGTGAAATGAAGCCTGAGTGCTGGTTGGACAGGGCTTTGCTTCACCTCCACCAAGCCCACATCGCCACCAACTGAACAGCTTTCCAGCTTCACGGAAGAAATGGTACAAGATGTCTTCATGGAGGCAGCAAACACCATTTTAATCTTGGGTACAGTTGGATGAAAGTTGTCCTGGGGAGCATGTTCTGGACTTCAGTGTGAGCTTGCTGCTCATTTTTGAAAAACCAAATCTGTAGAGGTTTTTTCAAGCACTGCTATGAAACAGAGATGTAGAGAAATTCTTTACTGTAAGGGTAGAGAGGCCCTGGAATGGGTTGCCCAGGGAAGTTGTGAATGCTTCATCCCTGGCGGCGTTCAAGGGGGGTTGGACATAGCCTTGGATGGCATGGTTTAGTGGGAGATGTCCCTGCCCATGGCTGGGGGGTTGGAAATAGATGATCTTAAGGTCCTTTCCAACCCCAACTATTCTATGATTCTATGATTATGTAGGCTTAGGCATGAAGAAGCTGGTCTAAAGTCAGTGCTTGTGTACTTTGACTTGTGTACCAAATGTTTAGATATGCCTGGCCAAAGGTAACTGATCTTACGTGATCTGCATTTTTAGTTAGTGACCTTTAGAAATAAAACCAACATGCGCAACTAAATCTGAATGTATGCACTTTCAAGATTGCTTCATTTTAGAGCTATTTGTTGGAGCAAAATCCCTGGGGGGGGGGGGAAAAAAAGGGAAAAAAAAGAATAAACTGTGCTGGTCAGAAAATTCAGTGCAAGTCCCAAACTTCAAAGGCACAGCTCCAGATTTCAACCACTATGTCCTAAACAACACAAGTCTCAGCTAATATATGAATGTCTCCAAAGCATATATCACTGCAGTATCTGGGCCATGCACATGGACTGTTGGATACAGCAGGATCCGTACAGAGAAGATCAATTTCCCATTCATCTGCTGTGCTTCCTTTTGGCTTCACCATTACATTTAAAATAATGGAAGTTACTCTGTGATCACAAGCATGTAATTCACAAATGTGGTGTCCTGATGTGACTTTGATGACAGCATTCAGGTAAGATTTACTGGGGTTTAGATTTGCTCTTCTGTGGCTCCCCAAACATTTTCTAAGTGTAGAATCTCTGGGTACATTGCTCCATCCACATCCTGCTGCTTCTAAACATCAAATTTGGGTATCAGGAGCCTCAGGAGTACAAATAAACTGGGAAGACATGGTGTGCTGTTTCAAAGATGTTCATGTGCATCTGTCACCTCTTTAATTCTGGAGAATGGAAAGCTATTGGACAGCTTTGATGTTCTATGGGAAGACATAGACCAGACAGGGATGGGACTGGCCTGGCCTGGGGGTTGTTCTTTTTTATGCCCAAAAGGACTATAAAATTCTCCATACCACTTAGGAACCTGCAGGATCTGCACCTTTCAGCTTCCCCAGCCCCTTGTATTTCCTCTAACGGTATGACTCTGATGCTGGGTGCAAGCATGCAATGTTCAAATGCTGAAAGATATGGAAGTTGCCCCTAAAATATATTGTCCACCTCCAACTGGCAACCTGATAGTTCAAGAAGACAAGAGTAAGACAAGAAAGACCGGTGCCCAAGTACCCAGGTGCCACTTTTGTGACAGCATTCCTTCAGAAATAAAGCAAGCAAGCAGTGAGAATCAGAATGGTTCTGAAGTGCAAGTGTATAATAAAAAATGCTATTTATTAATAGCACTGCTCGGAACTCCCTGGGAACCATATCTGCCAGGAGTAATATCTGCATGTAAATCTAACTCCCTCTTCTTATTCTGTAGCAAAAAAAGCTGCATTATTGCTCTTGCCACTGTGATCCCCTCCCAGGCTGCTCTAATACATCCCTCTTTTTGGGATAAAACCCCTCCCATGCCATCTGTCTCATGCTCCACTTCGTCCTCAGCCCCCGTCACTGCTTCCCACACACAGCCTGAAACAGAGGCTCCTTAGCACCCTGCCAGAGCCTGCAGCAATAAAACCCGTGCTGAGGGAGGTTTTGGAGGTCACTGATACTTCTGTTGGCCCAGAGGATCTAAGTGATGTGGCTGAGATAGGGAGGGACACTGATGAAGTGTTCTCTGTCATCCCTGTGGGCTCAGGCTTTGCCAAACATGGAAGTATGTCATGTATTTCCTTTCCCGCATGGAGCTTGCCCTGCCAGAACAGCACGCTCATGAACACTGGCATGGGATGCACCAGGAAATGACAGGACCTGGTGTTTACTTCACCCATACCCTGTGCTTGTCCTCTGCTGGTTTTGAGGACACTGCCAGTGGTGAGCACCCTGGCCTCAGAGGACTGGCAGAAAAAGGTTTCATTACAGAGAGTGGCTGCAGAGTAGCGGCATTTTTGGCAGGATGAAGGACCATGGTACTGTCTCCGAAACATTTGGATGCCCACACAGCTGAAACAACCAAGGTTATGGGGTAGTATCTTATCAAAATATTTACAGGAGGGCAGATAGAGTAGAATTTGCTATATTCCCAGTCATCATCATCTAGCGGGTGGTAAGCCAGCTTGGTGTCCGGCTGGACTTAAAGCTTTTACTAGACAGACTCTTCCAGGTGCACTGATCCAGACACTGTTTTTGGATGCATTATCCCAAATCAAGTATTACACTTGGTTGTCCCCAGATATTAACCAGAAATCTGGTGTGTTCCCATGACCAACAGACAGCACAGGGGAAAAGGAGTTTCTATCAGAGCCTGCATGATGAGAGCTGGATGCTTGGAAAAAGAGCAGGCCTTGTGGAAAGCAGGCTCAGGGCATCTCCAGTGTGTAAAAGCCAGTAGGTAGCTCCCAGCACACTGGATGCAAGTAAGGAATGGAAAGGATTAGGAAGTATAATCCTAGGCCAGTGTGATATGACACCAGAGAACAGAGGTAACAGCAGATGCTGCCTGGGTTTGGGTAGCAGGATCCTGTGGGTGAGGGGCACAGCACAAACGAAAGTGTGTTTGATCTAGTTTCCTTTCAGACTGCAGCTCTTTGTAAGAGCCTGCCTACACTCGGGCTGTGTTTGGCAGGGCGTCCTATGGAGAGCCAGCACTGCGTCACACACTCTGCGTTGGCAGGATGCAGCCAGGCAGACGGCACAGTCACCAATTAATAGCAGACAGCAATATTTAAACTAATCATTACGGGGATCAGCATAAAACAAAAACTCTTGTTAAAATTAACAACATAGTCACTAAAACTGATGCTGTTTCAAGCTATTCATTATAGCTAACAACCGAACCCAGCCAAGAGCACTTGGTCATGACTGGGGGTGGTTTTAGTTCTTTGTATTCTTGGAGACAAGGCTTACCTGATTTCAAAATCTCTGTGGACGCATTGACAAAACAGAATGGAGTCACACTAAGTGGGAAGGACTCTAGCTCATTTTGCTGCATCCCATTATGGTTCCAAAACAACATGCTCACATCACATATTTACCAGCCATGAAGTCTGTGCTAGTGCAGTCTGCAATGAAATGCACCACACAAATCCAGAGCACTAACAGCTGGCAGACCTCCTGTCTGCTCTGCAAGTGGAGCACCCTGGGTGACAATTCAGTGTTTGCCTCCAGCCTTGGGTCCAACTGGTGGGAAATGGCCCTGACCTGGTCACTGCTGTGGTCAGACAGACACCTGAGTGCAACTGCAAGACTCAAAATAAGGACACAAGAAGAATTTATACCAAGAACCCCTCTAACACATTAAATTGCTAAGGCAGATGCCTGTTCCTGATAACCTGTGATCCCTTTGACAGGGTATGAAAGGTGTTAAAGCTAATCAGCCTCCAAAATGTGTAGGCAAAGGGGCAGGCAGACACAGCTGTACTATTGTCCCCACAGAAGAAATGGCTGCAAAATGAATTTGGACTCCTCTGGGAGGAGTGAATCTACTCACGACAGCACCCTCAAACACAGCTGCCCTGAGTGATCAAATAAGCAGGGGATAAGAAACGTTTTACCTCTAAAAGAGGGGGTTCCTGCCCCTCAGCTGATGTGATACAAACCTGTGATGGACCCCCTCCTGGTTCATGGCAAATACACAACAAAACATTTGCTTGAAAAGCTTTTATATATCACCTTGCATTTGCAATGGTCTAGATGTGCATGTGCACCATCGTTTACCTTGTCTGTTAAGGGGAATACCTGCTCAAATGTGATTTCCGAGAACCTGACTTGGTACAACAGCAGCTGCTAAACTGGCAAAGAAAACTGCCATCAGATTTTTTTTAACCTTTGTATCTGTCTGCCTATATCCTTCATTTGACCTCCCACTCTCCCTCCTGTACACTCCTGAACTCTCCACTTTTAAATCCTAACTAGGTCACATCTTTGCTTGGTGGCTTCAGATCCAGCACTCTCCCTGCTGACCTCCAGCCAGCTAATTGTTCAACTCCTTAATGTTCCAGAGGTCGCAGGATGTGCCACCTCCCTGCTGACCTCCAGGGCACTTTCAATCTCTTATGAGTGGAAGCTAGCAGCCGCCTTGGTCTAAAACCTCCTCATCAGCTATACTGCAGTAGCATCAGAAGGACCCAGGGAGGATCAAGGCCCCATTGTGCTTAGATCTGCATAAACATCCAATGAGAGACAGCTCCTGCCCTCCTGAGGTTATGGGCTGAAAGGGAAAGCAGGCAAGAGTAAAGGTGAGTGGGCGACATGGAAGCGAAGTATTCATGGTGATGCTAGCCACATTGTTGGTTAGACTCCCTATTAATTTTTCCTCCATTCCACCTGAAATGAAAATAAAATAAGTTGGCTTGTTTTGGGAGTGTTGTAAATTACTGTTTGCGAGAGTGATCATCTGTTTTCATCCATCTTGGTCTTGTGCCAGTGCTGCTCCAGGCTGCCCTTCCTGAGAAAGTCCTGAGGCTCTATGGGAATAGCGCAGCACACAAGCACCAGAAGATTAAGGGAAAACACTTGATTGCCCACCCACCCTATAAGAAATGGCGGCAGTCTAGCAATAAGGCCACCAAGAACAATCTGAACACCATGTAGCCCAGTGTGTCCTGTCAGCCACCAGCCTAGGGAAGTTTTGAGAACTGGAAAAATTGCTCTGGAGTACAGCATCACTTCAGTCTAACCCTACGGAGCATAATTTATTCTCCTCTGTGTTGGCCAGTGGAAGTGTACCAGCACCACAGAACTGCAAGGACAAAGGACAGCCTGTCCTGATGTTAAAAAGTCCTACCTTTAAAGAGAGGCTTCAGAACGGTGTGTGAGAGTTTGATTTGCATCCAGAGTGGCAACATGCTTGCCAGCCATCAGGCTGATGTGATTTGAAGCAGCTGAGATATTAAATGCACTAAACCAGAATGTATAATAGCCATGCTGGCAGACCTTTAATTATTGTCATGCTTGTAGGCACTGATATCATTCAAACTAAAAGCTTTCCCCACTAGTTGCATTTTTTTAATACGCTGATGTACTCTGCACTGATGGATTGTCCTCTCTTGTCCTTCTCTCACAAAATGCTTGGCACAATTTGCTTCAGTGCAGAAATAAAAATTATTGGCACTCACTGTATTTTTGTTGTTCTTTTTGTTTTGTTTCAGAGTATGGACCCCCTAACTAGAAACAAACTTTGGTGAGTTTGGAGGGGCAGTGTTGATTCCTCAGTCACCGATCCTCCTCCTCAGAGAAAGCAGGAACGGTCATTACTAATAGCAAGACAGAAGCACCAGTGCAAGGACTT
This sequence comes from Amazona ochrocephala, assembly GCA_039720435.1. Taxonomy (NCBI): domain Eukaryota; kingdom Metazoa; phylum Chordata; class Aves; order Psittaciformes; family Psittacidae; genus Amazona; species Amazona ochrocephala. Next base: position 92,468,340 of record CM077877.1, read on the forward strand.
CCCTAGAGCAGTGCCTTTGACAGCGCTGGCTGACGACATAGCAAAGTTTCCTTGCTGTGTGCTGCACAGATGCTCTAATTTTCCTCTCAGCTGGTCCAGAGACAGATACTTTTGTCCAGTCCAGTGCTCACATACAGCAGCAGAAAGCTCTTGCAACTCCTCTGAAGTTGAAGCAGCTTCTCTGTTCGCACTGTTGTCACTGATACCAGAATCTGGCTCCTTGTTTAGTGCCATGATAAGGCTTCTCGCTCACTCAGTGTACTGCTGGAACAAGTGGAACTGTTTAAAGCAGAGTAAGCAGAGTACCAGCACAAACTACTTACCAGAAAAGTTGCTCACACCCTCTCCTGAGATGGAAAACCCATAAAATAGGCAAACAAATATTTATTCCCCTGGATGACAGGCATAACACATCATATCTCCATCATATGGAGACTCATTTGCAGATGCAGCACTCATGTCTTCCACACTGCTTTCATATTACAGCTCCTGATTTGCCACAGCTGCTGCAAATTCCTTTCAATTCCTGCTACACTCTGCAGCTCCACTTGCTGTACATGTTATGCTGCTTGTTTTATCTTTGGGGCAGTGACAGAGCACAGATAGAAAGCTCAAACCAGAACAGAGCTTGCCCCTACCTCACCCCTCTGAACCTCTAAGCCTCAGCCTTTCTGCTGACCCCAGAGCAATGCTGTTGCATCAAGGTGAAGGTCATGCCTTGCAGCCTATTTTGTCCATTGGAGACTTGGTCTAATTTCCTGCATGCAGAACCAGGAGCCAGAAAACTTCTATGTTTATAAGCTGACTACAGCACTAAATCTTTCACTACCCTTGAGGAATTCACTTCACCTTTCTGCCTTAGTTTCCCCATGTGTAAAAGTGAGATAATGTTTACTTTCCTCCCAGGGATATTGCAAGGATTAATTACTTAACTGAATTTGCTTGAAAGGTGAAAAGCATTTCACATATGTTAAGTATTGTTTCTTTGGGACAAAGAAACCTCTGTCCACTTTACACAGCTAATTTCAAAAGCTCGAAACCAAAGAAGAGCTGAAGGATACTGGCCAGCTCAAAACCTGCAGGATGTGGGAATACTGAGGAAGGAAAACTATCGCAACATGGAAAGGTTTGCAAACACGAAACCTTTTGTCCCTTTGGAAATCAGATGAGGTGAAAATAAGCAGCATGTAGTAGACATGTAGGATCTCTTCCTGGGTTCCTGATTCAAGCCCAAAGGAGTCAGCAGCCAGCTCTCCTGCCTGTCTGGTGGCCTCTGAATCCAGCCAGTCTGGCAGCAGCCATAGTGAGGACCTTACTGAAGAACATAATATCCCACCTGAGCTTCCAGAAGAGCAAACAAGTTCAGTGCTGCCTCAGGTGTGCTTCTGAAAGAGGCCAAGGAAGGGCAGATATATTTGCACTTTCCCTGCTCAGGCTAGAATCCAACCTTTGGGATTAAATTCAGGACCACACAGTTATTCCTCCTGCTTTTCACCAGTGCTAAATTAAAAGAATTCGAAACTAAATGCCCAGGACACAAAAGGAGCTGTCGTCAGAGAAGTTGAGAATCTGCTCAGGAGTTTGGGATGAGCAGCAGCACTAGCTCCTGACAAGAAAAACAAACCCCCAGAATAGGAGGGATAAAGTAAATGAAAAGCAAACAGCTCTCATAAGGTACCACTTAGAGAGGTAAGCTTAGCAGGACAAAACCAATTACACTAGCTACCCTTGGAAATGCTGTTCTGCAGCTTCTCAAGCTGCTGTAGGTGTTTGGGCATCAGCAGGGTACTTAGAGCCACAACCAGCCAGTCTCTTCTGCATGTAGTAGTCTCTCAGAGGCATCACTACCCTCAGGCCCGCCTCCCCAGCGGAGTATGGTCCTTCCAGAAGTTATTAAGGAGTATCCCATATGCACACTTTCTATCCCACAGCAGAAAAGGTCAGGCATAAATAGGCTGAGCTGCCTACTTATTTCTCCTAAAGTAAAGCAGGGAATTTATGCAAGCTGTTTCCTGCCAGACCTGTTGAGAAGGGATTTAATGTCTGTCAGCAAGGTGCTAAGGAGTACTTGCTCACTGACACAACTGGATCCGAAAGATGGTGTCTGCTTATAGCCTGAGTGATGTGAGAGCTAGAAAAGGTGAGGCTATATGATCAATAACTGGCAAAACAGTAAATGCAACAGGTGTTGCACTACTTCTGCTGTGTTCTAAATGACATAGTCCCTTGCATAGCTGTGGTTCAGTTTGTTCACATCTGCCCCATCCCTCTTCTCTCCTTTCCTGTATTTGTACCCACTGTGCTGAGATGTATTTGCATGTAAACTGATACATGCATTTTGGCTCTAAATGCACTTAGTGGTCCTGTACCTTCTTGTTCTTATATCAGTATAAGTCAGGAGTAATCCTAAAGGAGATTCACAAGGGCAAAACCAGTGAAAAAATCAGTAGAATTGAAAGGAGGTCCGATGTATAGAGGCTGAAAGCTGTTTTTCTTTTGAATGGAGGCTAATCCAATCCAAAGTTAGAAGCTTCCAAGTTTCAGGACTTCTAACAAAGAAATTTTTTAGATATAAAGAACTGATCATTGCCGGCTGTCACAGGCAGTGTAGATGATGAAAGCGGTGGCTGTATTGACTGGCTCCAGCTGAGGATCTGGCCAGGTGGAATTAACATTGTTCTGAAGAGCAACCCTGCATGAGTTTACAGGCAAAGTCCACGTGAGAGGTCTTGGTGTAACCTTCCAGGAGAAGTGACGGCCTGAGACATGTTCTTTGTTCACAAACAGAACGGGCAGATGGAACCAGGCTGTGAGGCATCTGCATGATGTTCTCCCCATTCTGGGTTAGCCTAAAAACCTTAAGAGTTTGTGGACTCTCGTCTCATTGATATAAGCAAGCAGTTCTTCCTATTGCTCAGCATGAGAGAATGGGGAGAAGTTAAGGAAAAATAATAATAATAAAAAGAATATACATAGTATTTAGACACTGCTGGGGCCTGAAGTCAGTACTGCCTACTGTTCACAGAGTTGCTACTTCTGTTTGAGGGACTCTGTGCCTCTTCCTTTATCACATTTGCAATTAGCTTTCCATACACATCTGCTCCTGACCTTAAAATAATTTCCCCTCCACCCTCAAAGGAAATTACTTTCAGAATCACAGTTCTTTTCTCATCCTTCAGTGGCTTTGGCAGGCAGTCTCATACATCCCAGCTTACTCCAGAAAGAATCTGTGCCTTGCTGAGCATCACATTCCATGGCCAAGATTTTGAAGAAAGCAAAAGGAACCAAAACTTCAAGCATCAAGCCCATTTTTCAGCAGTGCGTAGCGTGTTACAGCTCCAGCTGGCTTCTCTTTGATCTTCTCCTCTTTTTAACACCAAGTCCCAACATACCCACGATGCTTTGATACAATGACAGGAGCATATACTGCCTGGTAGATTCGGATCTGTATTTCTGCATCCCATCAGGGTACTTCTCTGGAAAGGCAGAAGAGTGAATATCCGTGGATCTCACAGCCATTTAATATAAACAGAAAGCCAGAGGTGAACTAGAATATTTCCATGACATTAGATAATTTACTTTGTTCCCTCCAGAGGCAGTTTCATTCACTCCTTTTTTCAGCCTATGCTCTAATTGCATTCCACTGGAATTCGCAAAATGGTCTGTAAGGGGACTCATGTAATGTAAAGGGCTCTTCCTGGTGCAGAGAAGTATCTTGCCAGGTAACAGCTGGGTCTTAGTTAGTCCTAGTGCAGATAGTTGAGCTCTTAGTCCTGTTTACTGGGTTTATTTTACCTCGGTTTGTTCAGCTCTTTCCCTGCTGTCTGGGTGCCCTCACAATACAGTCACAGAGTGAGAGGACTCATTAAAAAAGGCTGGGAAGGTGAATAATATGAATTTAGGTTATCCAAAGGAAAGAGAAGCTACAAACCGCATATAGCAGAAGACAATCTGAGCTACAGAAATTCATCCCTGATGTAACTTTGATTTCAGTTGGTAACCCAAGAGCTGGATTTGGCCTGCCTGGCAGAAATTGCTTGGGTTAGCCAGTAACGTTAATTGGAAAAAGTGAGCAGTATTACTTGAATTGCATGAAAGACAGGGAGGACAGATCCTATTTCAAATTTCACAGTAAGGCTTTTTTTAAGGGGGGGATAAATATTAATACCAAGGCTGTGTTGATGAGCTTTAGGGGGGTTGCTAAGCAACACAGCCCTTTGTCTATAGCCCAGGAGATGCTTGGGAGGGGACCGTGTAGGAATAAAATTCATATGGCTTCTATAGAAACATATTTTTGCATCTTTCTTCAAATAAACAGGAACCCAAATTTGTCTCCTTGACTTTCTTTATTTTTGATTTTTCTTCCATATGAAAGAATATCTGCTGAAAATGTAATAATCTGAAAGCATACATTTGGAGGATGTTGTGTGCCTGACAGCAAAGTCGGAGAGATGCACACACGTTTTTCACACATCGACATACACCCAATGTACCTCTAAATAGTATGCCTTTTTTTAAACTCTCAAATTCGTATTTGTGTACTGATTTGCTGTTCATGGCATCAACCGTTACATTTTGGGTTTTTTTTCCAGGTCACCTTAAGGAACTTCATAAATGTATCCTAGTCTAGCACAGAAATGGCATAGGTAATAACATGCTGTAACGTAACTGACAAAATCAATCCACACATTTCCAGGTATTAAAATCATGTTTGTGTTGGTCTAAGCCTCGTAGTAAAATTCAGCTCCACAATACTTTGAATTCAATATGTTCATTTTTATTTAAAACTTGGAGCTCAGGAGTACAGGGCAAAGGAACAGCTTTTGATTTGAGATGAGCAGAGAGAAAATTATATTTTATTAAGCTAGTGAAAATGCTGACTGCAGAGAAATCTTAAATAATTTATTTTTTTAAAAGTGGAAGTACTCTCATGTTCTGATATGAAAGAAAAGATAAAGCTTTGCTGTCTATATAGGGAAGCAGAGGTGAAAAGTGGTAAATTCAGTGAACTGTTAACACTCAGTGCCTTTCATCTATGATTTGTCCTGGAATTGTCTCCTCAGAACACATACACCACATATTTTTAACTACTGAAGCCATATTATTGTAGAAAAATATAAGGTGGACTGGAAGAGCCCACTGTGCTGGCAGAGGGGCTGTGGATTCAATATTTATTCCATACAGCATACACCATTGTGACATCCTCTACACATGGACTGAGGGTCTGGAGCAAGAGGACATTCCTATCCAGAGTGATAGGCTTGGGAAAACAATACTGCCTTACTTTTACCCGCACCTTGTGAAGACATGATGGTCTTGAAAGAAAGGGACCATGCACCATTACTTATAATTACCTGTCCCAAGGAGCCAGGAGGGAACTTATCAAAGGCTCAACGGGAGCCAGCTAAAAGTTTCAGCTTCTTCCCCTTCTTCTCTTGCATCCTGGGTCCCCAAAATCAGAGTCATCTATTCTGCGTTGCAAGAGACAAGGACCAAGGAAACAACTTGGAGCTGTTACTTTGCTGGCCATCGAGTGCTCCAGCTCCTTCCCTATTTACAGGTCAAGTTATGGCCTCTATCACAGCCACATACTTGCCCCTAAGGATTCTGCTGTGGTATAGGCAGAGCAAGAAGATCATCTAGGCTTGTTGCAAAGAAGATTCTTCCTTTCCAAACCCATGGAGATTTGCAAGAGCCTAGTGCATTTACAAGTAGAAGATGACAGCAACAGAGCAAGAGATGCAAACCTCAAAACTGAAGAGAGTTGTTACTTCTTAGTTACTAAAATGCATAGTGAAATACTTAAAAATAAACCATCTCTCTGTTTGTGTGGGTTTTGCCACTGAATCTACAGGAGAACTGAAGGCAACCATAAGGAAGTTCTTCAGAAGGTCATTGTCCATGTTGCCAGCACAACATCTGATTTCACTGAACTCAAGGTGAATCCACCACTGAGCTCATGAAAACAACTGGGGATAATAATGTTGGTTGTTTTGGGTGTTGTTTTTAAAACGAAAAGTTTTTCTTTACCACAAGATGATCTCCTCTGCATATGGGCCCACTGTGAATGTGTGACATCAAAAAATTAAACAAGATACTACAGGACTCCCAACAGGGTGATGGGTACCATATCCCTATGCTTGAAGAAAATTTTGACTACAGGCTGGTAACAAATTTCTCATTTTCTCAGAATCCACCAGATATTGCTTTTTAAGAGCACTCTATGTAACAACATGGTAACCAGGATGTGGTCATGCATGGCCTCATAAACACCAATAGTCTGTCTAGCTCAGTTTGGGGTCCATGAACTTATATTAAAGCTGCTGGTATTTGAGACAAATTCTCTTAAGGTGTACGTCCAATATCTCTTCCATAAGAATTCAGCTTTCTTCTTGCATATGTAACTTCTGCAGCTTCACTTTCCTCCTTTCTCAGCTCCCCCATCTGCTGTATGTTGTAGAACTATCAGAGAAGTCATACGAGGCTTTTGAGACCCACAGAAGTTTTTAAATGCATTGAGCTAGTAGAGGTGGGAGACGGGATCATGATGTAGGTAAATAAAGTGCAGGCAGCTCCTGAAGAATAGTGTTCCTGGAGGCCTGATGGCTTGCAGCCCCAGTACAGAAGTGGCACAAGGCACCGAATGGGGAGCACTTTGTCTGAAGATCTATCTGCAATATTCAGCACCCACCAGTGAGCCAGAACCGGGCTGTCAGAGCCTGGCTTGGAACCTCTGCCAAAAGAGACTCTGAGCCATGCTGTTCTCCTAGATCAGCCTACAAACTGAAACAAAAAATAAATTAGATTTGATCTGAGGCCTGACAGAACAACGCTGGGCAACCAGTGCCAGTGCGCCAGGAACAACAAAGATTTACCAAATCCTTTCCAAAAGGAGGTAGACCTGGCATCTGCTTTTCATTCTTACTTAGCAGGTATCTGCAACACTCAGTCTTCTATCCCAGCATGGAGGTGGTTCAGAGCATGTCTGTAAACACTTTTTCCAGCAGCCATCTGTGTGTAACTAGCCTCTTCTGAATTCTTTTTGACATGCATTCAGACCAAGCCAGTCATTCTCTGGTCTGGAAGTGAGTCAGCTCCAATGTTTCGTTCCTTTGAGGTGCACTGCTATTCAGCTCAGGGACAAGGGGGATGCCTGCAGACACCCCACCTAAAATGAAATACACAGCGTCAGAGCAAATCCGCAGAACTTTTACAGATCCATCTATACAAGGATGGATACAGATTCAGGCAGAACCTATCTCCTTATAAGTAAGAGCAATGGGGGGAAAAAAATAATTTTTGCAGTGTGTGCAGCTAGTAAAAAATCGGCTCTTCCCTAGCAATGTTATAGGATTTCTTATCATGGTAAGTTTTATGCAGAACCAGTGCATGCCAAAGTTAGAATATGTACACATAAGGTTCAGATTACCTCAGTCAGAAGGGACTGCATTTTACAGCGACGCTCAGGGTGTTACGTGCCCATCACCTGCAATGCACACCTCAAAACTGTGATAAATGTATGACAAGTGAAAAGCTGAAATAAGTGTTTTTCCCAACAAAGATGTATCAAGTCCTTCTACCTATATATTAGCTGCTCTATTAACAACTCAGAGTTTTGATTATACCTATTCAGATCATTTCCTTCCTTGCAGCAGAGAGGCACATCACTCCTCATCTTCCTTTTGGCTTGTCTCAGAAGAGTTTCCTGCTAATGTTGTAATACTTCCAGGCCTTTCCAGCAGCAAAGCAGAAAGGTGGTCTAAGTAAGACCGTTACTCAGCAACCCCTGCCCGGAACATAGTGCTCAGCTACCTGGTAGGTGACTTCTTACAAGTTAACATGAAGAGCTGCCCATGTTCTAAAATCTACTCAGTGAAAGGTATAAAACAACTTGCAGATGGGATGCTGGGGATGGAAAAGATATAGCAAAAAGACCTTGAAGAGGTGAGACATTTCATCTGTATCCTGCTAGCCTCTAGCATAATTTTACTGATGAGGAATCCGTTCTCAGTACATTTGATCAATGTTAAGAGGGAGAACTGAAGGTTTCTGGATGCAAATACAGCATGTTTTCATAGAAAAAGTACATATATTACCCTCCATTCTTGTCTTAAATACGTAGAGCAGATGCAGAATATTGTTGATTCATACTACCTGCTTAATCAGTAACAACTGAGTCACAGGGCATTTCCTAGGGATTAATGAATAGCTGGGAGAGTTGATAGCCCAAAGCAAACTGAAGGGCCATTAACCCCAGCCAGCCACTAATTCCCTGGGAAATGCCCTATGCCTCAACTGTCATTTGTTGCTATGACCTTTATCCTCTTCTTCGTACTGCTATACAGAGGAAAAAAGATCTTGAGGAGGGATGGTGCTGGATGCTGCTCTTGCCAGAGATTTTCAGGTATTTCTTAGCCTAGGGAATTCCTGGCTAGGCCAGGAGATAGCACGGGCACTTTTCGTTCATGTGCTGCAACTGCTGATCACAGAATAGTTTGGGCTGGAAGGGATACTAAAGATTACCTAGTTCCAAGCCCCTGCCAAGGGCAAGGACACCTTCTACTAGACCAGGTTGCTCAAAGCCCCATCCAGCCTGGCCTTTAACACTGCCAGAAATATTTCTCTAGATCTTTGCTGAAAAAGTGTGTGTCTGTCCAAAATGCAGAGATAACAATGAAGTAAATTCTTCTGTTCTGAAGGATAAGCTTATGAGCCACAAGGAATGAAATGGTCAGTGCCCTGAAAACTGGACAAGGACCAGACAGCCACCACATCAAAATGCAACAATGAAGAGCACAGAAGAGCGCTCTTAGAATTAGTTCTTGTTTCTCCTTTTTGGAGGTGCTGTGTATACGTCCTATTCTTGGGGTCTCAGAAAGAAAAAGGAGATGAGCACATCTTCCTGCTCCAAAGCTGAATGCAGCAGCAATGGTAGTAGAAGAGATCCATAGCATCTTCCCTGCTGCGTGATACAGAGTATGTGCCATGCAAGAAAAAACAAGCTGGAAGACAACTGATCCTATAGGCATGAAATCCTATGGCTCTTATGGTAACCTGCTGCACATTGTGCTCATTCAGAGCAGAACAGTTTCTACCCTTTGCTTTAAGCCCCATCCCCCTCCTGGGACACCACCCTGGAAGAGTAAGATCCTTAGGTCAAAAATCTTTCAGAGCAGCTGTGGCTGGTTCCCTTCCCCTGTAAGAGCTGGAGCTCAAAAATATTCTCTTCCATCTGGAGAAAGAGGTTTCCAGGTCATTTTAATGCAGTTTGTGGTTTCTGACAGCACAAACTTCGTGCCAATTCACAGCCTGTGTAACTTGAATTAAATTAGCAGGGCTATGCAGAACACGAGCCACTGCCTTTTCTACCCTCCCTGGTAGCTGATATAGTGGACAAAAAGAAAATCACTCAATCCTAACCAGCACTACATGAAATAAACACTTCAAAAAAATAGACTTATTAAAATGAAATATGAAATGAAACCAATTCATATCAGGGCCTAAGATGATATAATTTATTAAAGCAACATTCAGCAACATATTGTTACTGCTGAAGTTCTACTCAGGTGAATTAGTTGGGTTCCCTGTGTCAAGCATTTGCTGAAGTAGAAAACCAGATTTGGAAGCAATAGCCTCTTTGCTCATACAGAATATTTAATCACTTAATTTTATTCAGTTAGTTTTATTCAATAAGTTCATTTTGTGTTGAGAAACCATACAGAAGTTAAAAAAAGGGAGAGGACTTGCTTTTCCTTCTGCAGTCGATGAATAAAAATGGATACAGTGAGTCCTGCAATTTCTCAGCTACAACTTACTTCAGTGGCTGATCACTAATTATTAATAGTAAAAACCCAGCTACTTCTAAACTTACAAAAAAGTATGAGGTTTTGTTTTTTGGGTTTTGGTGTTTTGATTTTTTCTTCGTTTTTTGTTTTTTTTTTTGCCACGCGCTAGTATATTGAAGTAACAGAGAAGATTCGGCTATTTTGAGAAATTCTGATTGGATTCTAGTTTTCATTCAGAGAGTCATAAAAACAAGAAAAAAATCTGGAAATAAAGGAACCATCCTTCATTTTCCAATTAAAAATATGACAACATTAAGAAACTGATAAAGTGATTCTTAATTTATCATTATAATAAATATGCATAGATAAATACTTTTGGTTAACAAGAAGAAAGACCTCACTGAGTATTATCTCTTGTTATAAATCAAGGTGTTCTAATGGCTATGAACCCATGAAAGAGAACTTTTCTTTCAGAAAAGAACTAGCATAAGTTACTACTGAAAAAAGAGATAAAATCTATTATTTAAACCAAGATTTCCTGCTTGGTGATTTAAATCTTGATTTAAATCAGTTCACTGTGGGTGTTGGAGTTGGCTTACAGCCCTCAAATAATTGTAGGGAAGAAAGGAAACTGCTGAGGCACATGCTATAAATATTTGCAGGTATCTGAGACTGCAGTGATGTCTTTTCATTCGGAACCGCTGGGTTATCTGTGTTAGAAGACTGGGTATGCCTCTGAATTGCACTAAAATAAGCAGCTGCGGCTAAGGAAAGCCACAGCAATTGGTATTTGGCTATTTCAAACATTGACATACAATGATGTGTACATCGTTTGAACACTGTTTAACAATCGATCTGTTGGAAAGTTACCTTGCAAATTAATATTTCAGTATAAGACAGATCCTGTGATCCCCAGGTTTCAATGGCAGCAGATATAATCTCCAAATCATGGTACCAGCACACATTAGAATTGCTGCAGGACAGCAAGAAGAAAAGAAGCAGAACCATATACTATTTAAAGAAAGTATGGCTACAGGCAGAGGCAGCTAGAGAAACCTGCAAAATGACAGTTCATAAAGCATATATATATATATAAAAATAAAAAGACTGAAATCTATAAGGTGTTGTAGTCTCTGCCTTTCCATTTTCCTCAGTTCCTGGTGAGCTGACTCCAAAGAAAAGTGTTTTCTTCTCTCTTGGCTATGTCAGCAATCTCCAAATCCACACACACAGCAACACGCCTACAGCTGGTGTATATGCTCAGAAATAGCTTCTCAGCTCCTGCAGTTGCTTGAGTGATTAGCCTGAATGCCTTAGATGGTTGGTGCTACACACTACAACTGTATTTTTCTGTTTTTTAAAAGCATCATGTCTTACTGTGGTTCCCAAACAAATCTTTGTCAGTGGTCTAAAAAAGCCAAATGTTGGCTTTTCTATCCAGTACAGGCATTTTCATATACAATTCAGGAACGGTTGGTATTCATTTAACTTCAGCCAGCAATCACTTAGATTAAAAAATCATTACTGTGAAAGGCTTTAAAAACAATATAATGGTTCACCAGCACTTACTTTCAAATGGTATAAGACCAGCTGTGACTTACAAGTTGCGTGGGTTTAAAGGGATACAACATCAGTACTATCCTGTGCAGTGTTCAATCTCAGTTTTGCAATGGTGAAAGGCTTCATCACCTCCACAAAGCTTTCCCTTGCTTCCCTGTTTCCCCCAGTTAATATAAGAGACCTGCAAAGAAGTACATTCTCCTTACTAGAGGAATAGTTGTGTTGGTGTTCAGACATAGTTTGTTTTGGTAAAGACCTCCCTTAGGGGACAAGGAACATCTATGTCACTGATTATTTATGTATAACACCTACAGGTGTATCTTTTACAAATATGACAGCAGTGGCAAAAGAAGTCACCCTCACAACTGACATAGTTACTTGTGTGCAAACTTTCAGCTCTGACAAGGGCAAAGAATGACCTCTAAACACTAATCTAAACTAAAAAATTACATCAGTGATTTCAGGGGAAAAGGGAAAGAAAGATTTGGGCACTTCTGAGCAAAGTTCTTCAAAGAAACAACCCTTTCCACCTCTGATAGTCTCCTGATCAAAATAAAGAGTTTTGGATGATGCCTGAAGCTCCTCAACAACAACCAGGGAATATGGTATCTGCCACAGAGCACTTTGCCTCACAAAACTAAACCTGCTTTTATCATAATCAGGTGGCAATCTGAGTGTGGTTAGACTGAAAGTCAGGTACATAGTAATGTTTGTATTACTCCATTCACCATGGAAGGAGAGACAAACTCTTTCATCCTTGCCTTTACAATAAAGCTTTGAGAGCTGTGAAACAGAAGCGATAGCTTTTTCTTGTGCAAAGAATTGGAATAATTGTTGATACACAGCTTAACCAAGAAAAGAGCAATCTTTCTCTTTAAAGATTCTGCAGTGCTTGCAGGCGTTTTATCAGTCCCACAAACCCATTCTCTGATGTAACTAAGTATGATCTATTTTACAAATGGGCATGCTGTGATACAGGAAGAGCTTCAGCCGCATGGGAGCTGGTGATAGATGACCTACGAAACACTTCAGTTTTGACAGGGGTTTTATTATAACCGTTAGACAAGGCTACCATCTTCGGAACGCAGAGGTACATTTGCAAAGGATTTTGAAGGTACAGCACTCACTTGACATTACAGCTGAAGTCAATGTGACTTCTTTCAGGTCAATAAACCCCAGAGCATCCCATAGCCCACATTCATAGCTCTTGAGCTCCTCTGAAAGGCAGATGGGCTGTGCATGAGAAATAATCTTCTCACTTCAAACATTGCAGAGGGACTCAGTGGAATGGCCAAACACACTATTTGATGGAATCCCTTTGGCTGGAAAATACTTCCTTTTCCCAAAGGCTTCTCTTTACAGCGATCTGCCTTGGCTGTGAAGGTTTGGAGGAGGCTCCCTCTGGAGCTTATCTGTGCTGCTTCTTGAGTGCTGCACAGTGAAGTAGGCTTTCCAATCCTTCAAGAAACATACTAGGCAAAAGTCCTTTACCAGACACTCAGAGCCCAGACAACAGTGCTAACCCTCTGGGCCAGCTCTACAGCTCATCTGTTATTAAATTTCAATCCTTCATCGCTTGTGATAACATAGAAGCCAGAGGGTAGATGCCCAGTGAGCATTCTTGAAAGCCCTACTTGTATGATAGTTTACTCCGTGGTAGCTTAAATACAGGCCAGAATGAATACTTAAATTAAAGTACAAACTTCTTTTGCCTCTGAGTAAAAAAGCATTTTAAACATTGTTGGCCTCAAGGTACAAAACCAAATATTTGCTAAACTTCCAGACTTCAGAGAGTTATCTTTTCTAAGGCAATTCCTTACTGCTGCTTCCCTGGGAAGCTTTTCCCTTTCTCTGCTTCCTATCTTTTGGGAAGAATATAGGCAAGGACTAGGAGCACAGACTTTATCTTCAGTTACCTCTGATCCTGTGGGACGATCATCTCGGCTCCACAGCTGTCAGGCAGCACTGAAAAGCAAAAGGAAAGCAAGATGAGAGAAATATCATCTTCTGCAGATGGTTTAGAGGTGGCTTGCGTTGTTCTCATAGTTTACTACACAGACCTCAAGGAAACACTGATCTTATAACACTTACCACAGGATCAGGAAGCTTGCTGATACTATATGTATGCTTTTTTGCGCCTGGCGCACCACACCCTCTTACTTGGTGAGAGGGAATGTGTTTTGCAAGGTCTCAAGAATGCAAAATGTGATTAAACAAAGAACACCCCCACCACTGCTCATAGCTCATAGATCAGTCAAGACGTGTTGGGATTATGCATGTCACAGAAGCTGTCATTTCTTTATTTTTTGTCATCTTTCAGAGCTTACTCTAGCCTTTATTGAAGTTCAAGTTAATCTTCCTCCATCCCCCTACATGTTATACAAATAACCTACTGGAAACTTACACTGCCATTGTAGTGTCAGTGTGTATTCTTGGTACCTGGACATGGTTTTAGGCATAAGCTTAGCAGCAGGCTGCTAAAGCCACCATTTGACCCAATTCCCTCCTGTCTGGCAGCAGAGTCAAGGAGAAAATAAAACCCTTGCTATAGTTTGATGACCATTTCTTCAGCCTCAATGCCAACACAGGCAGCTCCTGCACTTTGCTGCTTGCTCCTACACCATGCCACACCTTGATTGTGCTAGGAGGGCTGCTCATGGGGGATGCTGTGAACCAGACAGGAAAACTGTTGTGAGATAAAAATAGCCAAAGCGACAAGAAAGTAGTATTTTTCAACGTGGAGTGGTTCCCTGATCCAGCTGGGCCACCGCACATCAACCTGTTACAGCTTGGCCAGGCTACACCTTCTGCATGGCAATGTGAGATGTGATGTTCGTTTTGCATTCTCACAGAGACTGACACACTGCAAGGAGCTGCCAAGAGCCAAACAGTTAACAGAGAATTTAATCATCCGATACCTGATACACGTCCCGTGGGGTGCCACAGTTTGCCAGACAGACTGAGGTTAATGTCACAATGAACTTAGAGGCAATGGGTCCTCTCCCTTCACCAAGTGCAAGCCAACCATTTCAGACCAGGAATATCCAAACTTTTTGAGAGGACTTTTTGAAATTAAACACTTCAAATTGAAACATTTTAGTATATTCCGTCCCACTGAGAAATTAATTTTAGTTCAGTTTTCATCCTGAGTCCAAGTGAAAACAGATTTTAAACATCTGAACAAAATGGAGCAAAAATTCTTATTTTCAGTGAAGTAAGGCTTATATTTATAGCAAGTATAAATGACAACAGGGACAAGTGGTATTTGCACAATATATAGAATCATAGAATCATAGAATAGTTAGGGTTGGAAAGGACCTCAAGATCATCGAGTTCCAACCCCCCTGCCATGGGCAGGGACACCTCCCACTAAACCATGCCATCCAAGGCTATGTCCGACCCCACCTTGAACGCCGCCAGGGATGAAGCATCCACAACCTCCCTGGGCAACCCATTCATGATGCACAAAGGATGAAAACCCAAAAATCGAATGGGCATTATCATCTTAACACAAATATTTTGTAAATGCAATAAAATAACATAGCTAAATATAATACATGACACAATTGCTGTACAATATATCATCATGCCATGTAGTCATACAATAGTGTCATACAGTCTACACAGAACTATATAAAAATTGCACAAATGCATATAAAATACATATATATATACAAAAAAACGCATATAAAATTGCTCCTCTGATACTTTGGTATAATTCTAGTATTATTTTAATCCTAAATACTCCGAAGTATCTTTAGGTGAAGACTCCAGAATATGAGAAATGTTGAAGCAATTGCTTCGTTTCAAGAAAAGTGTTGTCAGTGGAAGGTAAAAGAGGAATTTGTTAATTTTATCACTTAAAAATGTTTTTTTAGCAGATAAGTAGATTAGAATTTTACTGCCAATGAGGGAAAGTCTCAAATATTTTATAAAACCCCTCAGAAATATCTCCACCAAAAGAAAGACTTTCTTCTTTCTGTAACTTACCTTGCCATTTTGTTGATCAGTCAAAGATTTACTACTCACAGCTACAAATGCTTTGTTTCACAAGTATTAGTGATTTACAATGATTTCTAATAATAAATCCATATGACTATATAGGTACAATTACTATGACACAAACATGCACTGAAAAGTCAAAAAGGTATGGGGGAAAACCTAGCAAAAAGAAGATACAGCAGGTCGGAAGAAGCTGAGAAGAATTTCTGGATGAATTATGGATTTACAGAAAATAGGGCTGAGGAAAAGACCACAAGAGATCTATAGGAGGAACAATTACAAGCATTTCTAACATGTTTTTTTTAGTCTCTGTTTTGAGACCTACCTCCATAAGTCATCTCCTGTACTGTTTGCTGTTCTGACCTCTGACCACAAGGCTGGGAGGAAGTCTTTGCTGCTAAAATTTCAAGCCCTTACATCCTCCCCACCCCAGCCCAGATTTGGTGAACAAACTATTCCTTTTTCTCTTTGCAACAGATTTTTCCACAGGATTCAGGGAGTGATTTGAAGCTGAAGAGAAGAAAGTCGTCATGTTGAGGTAAAAGATTTTAACAGATAGAGCTCTGGCGGCGGAATAGCTGAATGTTATTTATCCAAAATAAACAAAATTACCTTGGATGAAAAGCTCCGTGAATCACTGAAGGAATGAAGAGGAGAAATCACAAAAAAATGAGAAAGAAATAAGATATGAGATTTCATGAAACAACTTAAAAATGCAGTATGTGAAGGCAGGTGAAGTAAGTACTTCTTCCTGAGCAAGAACAGAGACATGATGGCATGATGAAGCCTTTGCTGGCAGTGAGCTGTCCTTTTTTAACATTAGTGATTTTTTTCCCCTTTGGTGTGCCTGGAATAAAATGACCTCGGATACATGCACAGAATTTGCTTCCCCCCATTGTGTTCAGATGCTAAGGGAGAGTAAATATTAATCGAATTTGATGCAAAGGACAGGCAAATATTTACCTTAAAAACTCAAAATGTCTGCAGGCCTGGGTTCGGAAATCTCTGCATTTACTAGATCTGCGGTAATGACTCATTTTTATGGTAACTACTCGGTGATGTTCATAGGACAGTTTCTTACCTAAAATATGTGCCCAGAAAAATGCTTTTAAATAAAAACCCCTGCTTTAGCAGTGCCTGCAATAGGTAGGACTGCAATAAACTAAGTTAATTGTATACAGTCCCAGTAATAAACATTGGCTTATGAAGAAGATGCCACACATTGTTATCTCTCAAGCTCTCTGAATTACGGATTTGTTCGTAATTTTCAGGGAACTCCAGGAAACTGATCCTTGCACAGGAACGACAATGTGAGGAACCCACATGGCACAGCTTTTTGACTCAGAGCATTTTGCACTGGGAAGCTGATCCTTGCAGACTCTGAAGCTCAGACCCTATAATCAGTGGTTCCACACTGTTATTACCACCTTTCTGTGACCTCTGAGAAAACTGCAGTTCCTGAAGCACAACTTCAGTGGTGCCCAGGTTCACACATATACAGGGTCTGCGGAGTCAAATGCAGAGACCAAACTGCCCTGGGCCCAGGACTGATATTTTGAGTTGTCTGTTCCTCTCTTCATAGAAGTTACAGAAGCTATACAAACTGAACTGGAGGAAACTACACCTCCACATTTGCTTGGATTTCCTCCTCTCTTCCTCCCTTTTGTGGGTGTCACAAAAGGCTTAAAATAGCCTGTGACTTGCAGCACTTTTCTAGTACTATCTATTGCAAATATTTGAAAAGGGTAGAGGCAGGGAGGTTAAGATCAGAGGTAGCATTTATAAGCCTAGAGAAATCATTATAAAGGTGCTAACCTAGCTCAGGATCAGCCACCTACTGGACCCAGAGGTCAGATTTTAATTCCACAGTGTCTCTGATTTTGCTGTTTTAGAAACGTGCAGAAATTAGGAGGCTGTGTCTCCTTTTGTCTCAAGGGATTTGGCTTTGTTCACCGTTCTGGCAGTCCTCTGTGTCCTTTGAAGAAAAAACCCCGCTCATACCTGCCACTATTTTTAGTGCATGTTTTTGAAGGAAGAACTCTGTCTACATCGAACAGATCCTTGAAGACAATCTCCAGTGCACGCACATAATAACACATGAGAATGAATGTAATTCTCTGAACATCGTGTCTGCTTCACAGGCCAATTCTACCAATCTACCACAATTCGAGATTCACGAAAGTAGGCCTTTATTATTATCATTATCTAATTTGCCTCTCTCCTGCATCAACACACTGGAACACTAATTGTTAAGGAATGTAATAGCGTCCATTTGCTGATGTAAAAGGCTTCTGGTATGAAAAAAGCAGTTTTTCCCCGACTGCTCTGGTGAGAAGCAGATTTTGCACAGCAAAGTCATGTATTGTTAGAAACAGCGAAACCCACAAAATTCCTTCATGAGATTGAAATAAATTCTGTGTCTTTTGTAACCGTGTTTGCTGTTTTTGTTAAACTTCTCCCTCTCAGGTCCTATCCCAAGAAGAAATACTGTCAAGAAGGATTATTTTTGGCCAATTCTCCTTCAAAGAGTCACAATCAATAATCTCTCTTATAGAAGGCAACCTTCGGGAACACAGTAAAGGATGTTAATGGTAGTTCCTACTCAGTGAGGTGGACATCTGACTTTCTCTAAAGGCAACAAACGAAATATTAAAAACTAAGTAGCATTTAAACGAGTCACTCACCATGAAGCCTGTCTCAAAGTACACAGACTAATCAAAACCAGAGCAACACAAGGGACCTTGGCTTCATGAAAATAATCTTTTCTCCTGTATTATCAATTTCATAAAAGGCCTTCCAAAACCACAAAACTGTTTCTTGCTTAGAGAAAAAAAAAAGCAGTGTGTGAACACTTCAGTCTTTTTAAAGGAAGTAATGTAGCAAAATTGTAGCCTTTAAGTAAGCCAAGTCAAAAACATATGGCCTGCAAGGTTGTGGGGTGGGAATTTGGTAGGGTCTAGAAATTCAGAAACGTCATAATATCCTTACTATCACCTGTAAGTGGGATATCTCCATATTTTGTCAGCACTAAGTGGCTTATCAATATGGACTCTCAAAGAAGAGCTTCAGATTTTGTTACATACCCTTAAACCCCTCACTTTGAAACATTGCATGCTGTATCTCAGCCATCACCATATCTATAGATACAAATATATATATGTTTTTGTCCAGAAAGCATAATCTGAAGCATTCCATAATACCTTTCTTGCCAATATCTGCCTGAAAGATTGTGCAAATTTGGGTAGGTCTGAGATCTGTTGGGTATTAGAAGTAACAGCCGGGGTTGTTTGCCTCTGCAGCTGTAAGCAGTTACAGAAGGAGGTGCCGGCAATGCTGGTTCTCAACAGGTAGGCCAAAAATGAGGCATGCTGTGGCAAACTGCCTTTTACTGTCCTCATTCCCTCCCTACCCCAGAGAGAAAATACTGAGCTTTACTGAATCAGGAGCAGGCCTGCCTCTTCATTGCAGGAACAAGGCAAGATCTTTCCTGTTACAGTCGGTGTAACATTGGCAGCCACACAACGAAGATCAATCCGAGCCAAATCTTGTCTCTTACTAGACGAGGTTCTGCAGATCCTACTCTCTTTTACATCAAACAGTTGGTAAAGACTTTTCCTTCTCTCTGTTCCCCTTTGCTCCTGGCTGCCCTGCACAGGTTTCTCTGCATATGACTTCTATATTGAGCTCACTGAAACTGCAGGCAGAAAAGCAAAGAACTACCCAAACAACCAAAAGGTTGTCTCTCCCGTACAGCACTACAAGTGCATCAAGTGCTGGAAAGTCAGTGTTGCACTGAGTTTGTCAGCCAGAACAGGGCTTTAAATACCCCAGACAGCCTAACTGAGAACTACAGCTAGCTACAATTTTACTATAATGAGTGTTATATATATGTTCTGCAGTCCCACAGTTGTGAAAATCGTTCCTATGCAACTCTGCTCTGGCATCCCCATTTAGCTTTTAATTGTGCTTCTAGCCTTTTCTCTGTGAGGATAACTTAAAACCTATAAGCTGAATGCAAACTGAGACAGCATCACCACCAGGTGAAGATTTGCAGCCTGTTCAGGGGCGTCCGCTGGATAACAGGCTTCCAGCATCTGGAGATACAGTGCAGCAGGGCACCCTCCCACCCTGTCAGAGGTTATGCTTCCAGCTGCACCCTCAGCACTAACAGGTAAATCTGACCATGTGAGCCTGCACAGGGTCCCTTTCAAGAGATAGCAAAGGTACACCCAGTAAGTCCAGAGCCAAGGCAGTACGCACCTTCCAGAGTCTGTCACCGAGCTCACTGCTGGGAGACACTGAGGCTTTCTTTCCCTGGCCTGCAATGTCCTTCCCTCAGATCCCTCACCATCTTTATCTGCAGGCACTAACTGTTTTGCAGCATGTGAACTGCAAGGCTGCACGGCCTCAATCAAGGGAGCTGGGGTACACTTTGACACAAAGATCAAGAGCAGCCAAAAGCGTAGAACAGCAAACTCTCCTACTCTCAGGTTAGTGCAGCAGCTCTCTGCCACTTGGGGAACAGGGGAGATGATTTCCTAAAGGTGGCCATGAGCTTCGCACTTTCACAGCATATGTGAGGAATGTGTGTGTGGAGAACATTGATGAGCTCAAACCTCAAAGTCAGGGAGGTGCATTGCTGAGAACAGGTACACATTCTCCCTTTTCAGGGCATGGGGCTCTTCAGATGGGCGCAGAGAATGAGTCCTCACCCTCTAATGTTCCTGAAGAAGGGAAAGGAAAGCTTTCCCCCATTCCAGCAGACAAACTCATTTACTGAACTCCTATGTCATCTGTTGGAATTTGGAAATAATTATTTGCTTAAGACACTTGACTGCAGAACTTGTATCCCTTTTAAGCCTAAGCAAGAAAATGGTGTTAATGTTCTAAGCAAAACTAACCAGCAGCAAATTCTTTGACGTCAGCTCCTCAGTGACAAACTGTGGACCGAGCATTATTCACGGGAATCCTTCTGTTGGGACACTTTCAATAGAAACACTTTATATTTGACTATCTGATTTGAATGAAGCAGACCTCATCCATTCCATCCAACTAATTAAATAGGCCCATAATATATCAATCATATCAAGAGCATGGGCACAAGGGATTTTTGGGGGGTTTAAGTATTTAAAATAAACTTATCACTAGCAAAGGTGTGGAAACAAAATGTTGTATTATCACAAACATCAGAAATTCAGAGGGAAATACAAAATTAAATTACAGTAAATATTCTGGTGCAGCTTTCCAGGTCCAGTTTGAATGAGGCTAGAGACAATAATAAATGGGCTGTGTCCCCAGGTTCAAATGGTAAAGCAAGCAAGCAATCTGACTATATATTCTTTGCTGATTCTACACAAACTGATCAGTCATGGTGAAAACTCATTCGTAATCAGATATTTGAGTTGGTCAAAAGTCAGTGCGTGCTGCAGACGTGCACAGCTCTTAAAATACATGTTGGCCTTACTGCATACCTAACATTATGCACATTCTTAACTTTAAGCATGGGAATAATTCCTTTAATATGAAGTATTTCTGTGAATATTTGCGGACTGAATCCTAACTCTGAGCTGGTCTTCACAAAGGTATTCAGGAAAATTAATTCAAATTAACTGAAGGCTTAATTTAAAGCAGATTAGTTAAAATGTATTTAACCCTGTAAAGACTTTTCAAAATTAAAGTAGTCTTAATTCAGCTTTGTATAAAGCTTAATCCATTTTCAATTTATCCTTTAAGTGAATTTGGACTAATTAAGTTGAATGCCCGGTGTTGATGAGCCTGGGGCCCTAATTCAAAACTGTGTCCAAGCACAGGTGTAAAACTATCCCTATTCAGAAAAGCATATTTTTGAAATCAGCTGTTTTCAATACAATGCATATAGGTATTTACATACTTTCCCAAATCACACTCTTAACTATTTTATATTCTTAAACCATTTGAGAATTACAGTTTGATGGCAAGAAAAAATCATAGCTCAAAGGGCTGCAAGGCAGATAAATATATTTCATTTACTGTCCTCCAGATAATACCAGCTTCTCCAGTGTGTGTACAAGAAATCCCCAATCACTCTTTTCTGTAGAAAATCTCTGATTGACACAGAATTAAAAACTGGTTCTTCAGGCTGGAATTATTTATTCCTTAAAAGAGGAAAAGAAAATTAACCCTTCATTTTCTGGGAAGACTTCATAATAGAATGCTGTTTTCTTAACCCAAACTGGTAGAGCACCCTATCCATTCCCAATTGAAAAGATGAATTTCAGCAACTCCATTTATCTAAGGATTTTACATCTCAGAGTTTTCAAGTTTTCTTTGAAAGCTCCCTTCCATCGAAGTGTACTCAAAGTGCTTGAATCTAGATTATTTTCTTGCTTGATATGCAGCAAGAAACTGAGAAAACCCCCAAGCTTTATAACAAGGTCTTAGTACCCTCGAGCTTTATAACAAGGTCTTAGTAAGTACTCTACTTCATATTTAAGTTAAAATATTCAATCTTAGTTACGTATGTGCTTAACTACTTCACTGCAGAGAGGCAAAACTATACAACATTATTATCACTAGCAATGTAGCATCAAAGGTGTATTAAGCGGCAAGCTGTCTGCTGGCTACCTAAAATGAACTAAGGAAAAAACACCTCCTCCAGAATAAAATTAGCCAACTAAATTAGGCATGGATCCAGAAAGACTATTTACAGAGTCATGGAGCCTAGGCAGACATCCCACGTCTGCTTACTCAGAGTGGGTTGGAAAAGTCAGCTCACGAGAGATACAGCTCAGCTCCAGATCCATACAACTCTTTGTCCAAATACAAATTCCTTCAGCTCCCCCTGGTACTTGAACAGCCGTATTCACACAGTGCAACAGAACATGGGACAGCAATCTCCAAGATGCTAAAGACCTGAGATGTTATGATGCATATAAGATGTGCTGTATCCTACAACAGAGAACCAGTACAGCTGCATTTTCATGGCACTGAGCCCAGGTAAATGCTCTTCACCTCTCAGCAAGACAGTACAGATTTGAACACAAGCTGCACGGATATGGCTGACTCACACATCTTCACCTGATCTTCCTCTACTAGAATGGGTATGGGTAGAAGTAGATTATGTCTGTGCCGCCACATACTTTCAGTCCATCCAATGCAGTGACGCAGTTACGAGTGATGTCCACCTGATGGCCACAACAAAACTAAGGTCCAACAGCTCTGTACATCAAATTCACCAAGTGTCTGTATTTTGGATAGTCTTCCCCAAGAAGAAGAGTCCAAAAAGATGACTTCTTCATCTTTTTCTAACTCTTGTAGTGAAAGAGAGAGAATTGTATCCTATGTAGGTTCTTCAAACATGCTTATTCCTGTGTTAGCTGAGCACTGTCCAGAAAGATGAGGAGGAGATATTGCAGGGAATTCCAAGTGCAGTTAGTATATCTTGCACAGTGACCTAATACCTGCTGCCAGGAACAGCAACTTGTTTGGTCTTCCTTTCTTATACTGCCTTACCTTATGTTATCTTTCTACTGTCTGGTGCAGTTACTACTACCATCTTTCCAACTTTGATTAAAAATGTGAAAAGATATTCACAAGAATATAGCCATGGTTGCCTTCAATAGTGCTTTGCAGAATGGCAGCGTTGTGAACATGGCAGACAGTAGCATAATGTGGAGGGGGCACTGCTTGTAAATGGGGCTTCTTTTCAGTTTCACTACCATCATTTCCAGAATTTCCATGGCTCACTTTAAGTTTCTGCCACACTGAGCTGAAAGAGCCTTTTAGATGGGTTTGAAGGCTGTTAGCCACCATCACATGCCAGCTATTTTCTCCTTGTGTTATGTACCTACTTTACATTAAAAACCCAGTAGTCTCTGCACTTGCTGCTGTCTTCTCTTGAACCAAAAGCTTTTACTATTCTCCAGTTTGAAGACGTGGTCCAGATGGGGACCAGCGCCTAACTGAGGTCTGTACAGTAGAATAATCACCCCAGACACAGAAAAGCAACTTCTCCCATGCACACATTAAGCTGGCAGCATTTAACTGGCACCTAGATAAGGACATATATTCCACTGCAAAACATGGTCAGGACTCACAGCCATGAAATGGACTTGATGGCCTTTGAATTCTGTTTTACTGTGCTGGCTTACAGAAACGGCTTGGAGCTGATGAGGCAGCTCATTAACACTCAGTTAACACTTCTTTATATAGCACAGCACCGACTTTTACATGTTTTTATTTTCAGGGGAGCAATGCATGTAGAATTAAAGGGAGGGGAAATAGCTTAAGATACACAAAATATTATGAACATATCAGTTTCAAAAACATTGAAATAATAAAGCTACAATGCACTACAAATACCGTTTGTGAAAATAGAGTCCAGGAGAAGCACTACTTTTACCTTATCAAGTTTCCAATGCACGTGTTTTCTGAGTCCCAGCTTCAGGTACTAGAGACAGACAACTACTGAGGAGCTGTTCGTTTTACAGGGAAGCATGCACCTAGATGAGCTTCTGTTTTCAACCTTATAGCAGCATCTGTTTTATTTAAAAAAGAACTATAACTCACTTTTAACTTAGGCTGCAAAACTGGGGAGAATGCAACTCACATTCTTTGATGCTGTAGCCTTCAGCTCTGAAAGCCAGAATGATCTCTTCTTGCAAAAAAAGCAGTAAAAGAGGAAGTAAGAATGTCAGACTGCATCCGATTGCCAGAAAACTGACCCAGAATAAAAGCGAGCAATCCCCATGTGAAATGGGGATCTTGTCTACTAGTTGTCTCAGACCTCGGACAGCACAGTGAAAGCATGCAACAGATTAATAGGCAGGTTATTTTCCATCCCTGACCGCTGCAACATTTGTGTCAACGAGTGGCCTTGCACAGAATGTGCTGAAATCCACTGAAGTTGCTCTCCATAAGAACAGAACATTTTGACAGAAGGAGGTACTCCTCATGCTTCCCACCACCTACAGGAGGTCATGAGTCTTTTAAAGGTCCCTTTTTTGATAATCCAGTCATTCTGACATCCAGAATATCAATCCAGACATCAAGGGTTTGAGCGTGCCACACAACATGATGCCCTGCATCACACCAGACTAGTTTTAAGAGAGCTAGCATGGTAGTATGGGCAGTGTAGCTGCAGTACTGCAAAGCTCCACCTGGCCCCATTAGCCTCACTGGAAACCACTTTGTGTGCCTCTGTGTGGCCTAGCATTATGCCAAGTAAACAAATACATACAGCACATTTGCAAAGATGGCCTTTACAACTGCGCCAGAAATGCTCATGCACAGATTGAGTCGTTAAGCAGATTTCAGCTGGATGGCCGTGCAAGAACTCTGGCGTTTTGCACATGGAAGATGGCAGGCAACAACTGAAGCAGCAGGTCCTGGTCTTTGATGGGAGCTTGTCTGACAGTGAAGAAGCTGTCCTACCTGTGGAAGCTGAGGTGCTGAGCTTTCTTTTGGATATGTGATTGCCTTTGGAGATAGAAAGCAGTAGAAGAAGCAGTGAGAGATGATAAACTGAGACAGAAATCTCTTTTCGGCTACAGTGCGCAAGAGGAGTCCCTCCATGTAGTGCAATAACTTCCTCTTTGCAAGGGGGCGGATGGGACAATGGCAAGACAGACACAACCTAGGGTTTTGCTCGTATTTGCAAATGAAGGAACTACAGCTTAGAGGACTTTAAATCACCTCTACTCTTCCCTTTTCCTTTCTCCCCATACAGCCCTATAAACATTCAGCCACAGTCATCCTTCTAGTTAATGAGTCAATACTGGGTCTCGTGAACATTTTCTTCCTAGGTATTTGATAAACTAATTCATCCTTGGGTTTATTTTTTCAGATTTATCACTAATTCAGTGCGGTATGTTCCATCCTGGAAAAGCAGTAAAATCTTTTGTATTTTTAATCAAGAAATATTAAATGATGTCTTATTTTCAAATATTATGATATTTGAAAATACAAATACAGCATGTTTATATTCAAACACTCAGTTCAAGTACTGAACCTTGATTAAGTTAAAAATTTGACATCTCCATATTCTACATTCCTCTCTAATTCTCACCTGCCTTCTAGACATCAGAGGCACAGAGTTTTCAGCAGGAAGATAAAAGCCTTTTACCACTCTGAACCATAGAAAAAGCAAAGTAATTTCACAGAACATTTTACAGGAAAAATTCAGCTTTGCATCTCCTTTCACACTCCAGAACACCCCAGATCAGAAATACAAAATACTTAGGGGCTCATAAATTGGCCAAATATGACTTTTGTTACATTAAAATAAAAAAGCATACCCCCATTTAATACTGTGTCCTTGCTATGGATGTACTGAATTCCTTATATAAACTGATCATAAGATGTTTGACATGGAAAAAGGAAAAGTTTTGTAGCCAGCCTCATATGGAAAATTAAATGATATGAATCCTCATCATCTCTGTCTCCCTCCCACAAAAATTACAATCAACTTCGGATATGAAGAACTGAAAATTTCAACCCCAACAGTCAAAGTTTGGTAAAGGTCTGAAAAAAGAATTACAGTGGGAAGTGCCAGGTAACCTTAAGTGAAAGAGTTATTACCTGCTTCACCTGTAATGTCTTCATTACTGCAGCCTGAGAGTTGCTCCTAAAACACCTCAGACTAACATCCTTATATTAATCTTTTGGTGATACTGGAAAAAATCCTGTAAGCTAATGAGTGCTCAGCACATGGGAGGATCAGCTTTGATATAAGTGAACTAATTTTTCTGGGGCTTTTTCTGGGCTACATAAGAAGCAGAAAATAGACCAAAAATGGCAAAGTAATATGAAAGCACATGATGCTGGTTTATTAAAAGACTTACAGCTGAAGAATATGAATGCCCCCTTTTTGTCTCTATACATGATGTACCAGCCCCTCTCCCATAGCTCTTTGAAGGCAGAGAATCCAGAAGTAACAGCTGAATTCTCAAATCAAAAAACCAATGAGCTGGAATATTCCCCTCGAAAGAGATGATGGTGGCTCTATTGAAATGGCTCT
Source organism: Amazona ochrocephala (assembly GCA_039720435.1). NCBI lineage: Eukaryota > Metazoa > Chordata > Aves > Psittaciformes > Psittacidae > Amazona > Amazona ochrocephala. Next base: position 92,494,683 of record CM077877.1, read on the forward strand.
CCAAGAAGTGGCTGGCTCCTACAGTGTGGCGGGGTAGCCAGACATCTCTTGGAACAGATTTGGCATAAATGAGGAATAATCCAAAGCAGTGCCCATGCCAGGCCTCTTGTCATGAGCTGGCGGCACTGCTGGGATTTTTAGTCTTGGGACCTCTGACTCCAGGAATACAGGTTTCCTCTTAGCCAGTGGCTTCGGTCAGTCTCATTCAGAGTAAGGAGTCAACAGTAGCACAGCCAGGATTTTCAAGAAGGTACCTGGTGGGGCATAATGAAAGGAAGCCTGAGCCTCAGGGATGAGACTACAAGGCAGCACTGCAGCTAACTTTGCTAGAAACAAAGCTCTTCTTGAGATAGCATCTCCTCTACTGCGAATGAGCATAAATACCAGCCAAGCTTACATTCCAGTAGACTGCAGGGCTACTTGAGCAAAAAAGGCATCTGGATGGAAGATCATCTTGCTCTTAACCAGTCTGCCTGGTGTAGGTGAGCTCCTATATTCACAGATTCCTTGGTTTACAGAAATATGAAGTAACTATAGGTAACTGCAAAAGCACTGCCACGTTTACACCATATAAATAAACTTGTAACAAACACATCTCACACACAAACTCTTTGGGTTCTTTAGCATGTAGTACTGTGGCTCAAGACCTTACAGAACAAAAAAACCACCCAGAGCACTTAAAGAGCAGTATGTTTATTTATTTAGCAATAAGTCTTTATTGCTTTCCATCACGCAAATTGCGATGTTGCACATCAACAATTGCTTTAGTTTCAGAGAAAGTCGCAAATAAGAGGTGGAATTATTTGCAAAATAAGACAAAGCATTGATGATTGTGTTCTCAGCATATGATAAAAGGATATTTAACTGAGCTTCAGGATGCAGAGTAACAGCATGGTCCCTCTTCTGATCTCTCTCAGGGAAAGGTCAGCTAGGTAGAGAAATTATATTTACTTTTAGAGCATTGAGCTACATAATCTACCAGCTGGGAAAAAAATGTGGAGTGACTCAGAGGGAGATGCTTCTACACCCCCAGTGTGGATTGAAGCTATGAAGGGTTAACAATGAGAAATGGTGGAAGATGGTTCAATCAACTGATCAGTGCCCACTGTTCCAAAAAGAAAGCCCAAATGTTCCCAAAGTAGGAAGGATTCTCCAAAGCATTTAAAGCCATTCTCTATTTCATAGATGAAAAGGCGCATACACATCCATGTTACCATGGAGAAAAATACATCTCTGCTCTGCCCTACTTGCGAATTTCAGGCTTTGAACTTTAGATTAATACAGGTCATTTTTACCTTCACCTACCCTTCACCACAACACAGATGGTCCTGAAACTGAAAAGTAGAACCATTTACTAATGGACCCATAGGGTTAGATTCAAACCCCAAACATTACACTAAAACTCTCAAACCTCTGGCGTATTTAAACCTAGCTCTGCGTTTTGCATGGTACTTATTTTTCTTACGCATTGGATCAAATTCTGAAGCCTGACCACTCAGGCAGATTCTGATACCTTCCACAATGTGTATAATGTTTTCCCTTGAAGAGACTCAAACTAACAGAATTTTTATGAAGAGAGACAGGAATGTGACACTTTCTAGCGTTCAAAAATCCGGATTCAAATTCGTATTTTACAGGTTGGGTCTAGCCCACAGTCCAAGTCATTTGGCAACGCTTTTTCTTCTAATAGAGGTATATAGTTCAGAACTAATAAAATACTTCTGCAGTTAAAGAAGACACTAAAAAGGCTTTTTCCAACAGTTAATTGAAATTAATTTTAAAGTAGTGAAAGTCTGATTATAGAATGATGTAATTTGCATGGACTAACTTCATTCTAACATTAGGCTAAGTCAAACGAGCAAATCTAATGAAGGTGAGAAGAGTAGCAGTGCTTTTAGCTGAAATTAATTCTTTCAGCATTGTATGTTGTAATAATCTCCTAATCTTTACTTTGATATGTGCCTGATTTCCATAGACACATTAGTGGCAGGAACATCAATTAATTAGTAAATGAAAAGAAAGATGTCTCAGGCAATACAGATATTTAAAAATTCAAACATCATTGCTCCTTATGCTGTTTTCTTTAATCTTAAATTTTGTTTGTGGAAACTGAACCTAACTTCTCCAATGCATGTATTGCTCAGGGCCCCCTGATGCTAATCTGACTACTGTTCTATATGGGTGCCCAAAAAGTGAGAACACTTCAAGTATAAAAGCAGTACAGAAAAGTGACTATGCAAAAATGCAATTTCCTCATTCCTCACACACCGAACCAGCAGGGCAAGGGAAGCTTTGTGGCTGAAGTGCACATTGTGATTCCCCAGTTGCTCCCAAGAGACCTCTTGCAGAGCACCATAAATGAATCCCTCCCTGACCTATTCCCATGGAAGCCACACAGGGCTCAGGGAAGGAGGTGAGCTTTCACATGTAGTCAAGGCATTGCCAAGTTGGTCATTCAGAGGCAGAACTTAGGATTTGCTCTTGGTTTAGATGTAGCCTGTATCTATCCACTTTATAGACAAGAGCAGCTGCTTGCCACTGCACCCCCAACCCACTGAGAAAGCTCTGAGAAGAGCTAACTTCTATTTTGAGTTCTGCATTATCAATCAATAACATTTCCTGTTAATAACATTGGAGCAGAAAAGATCTCATGGGTCATTGAATTTGAGGTCCTTTATCATACAAACTACATCACAAAATCTCTTTCATAAAATTACTAAGCATAGTCTAATAATATTGTTTGCCACCACCACTCTTCCCAGGACACTTTTCCAGAACCTCGCTATTTACATGACTGGAAACCTACTTCTATTTTCTAGCTTTAATTTATATGCCCCTGGGGATTTTTACCATGAGCAATGATAAGCAAGCCAAAAAGAGCTTAGTTTAATTCTCGAAACCAGCAGGAGCAAAGAAGGAAAGTCATTAGGAGAAGGTACCTCCTGGGAAGTAAGCAAGTTAGAATTCAAAGGTATAAGCGAAAATAAGCATCACTGTTCTCATATTCACCACTGACAGATCTTAATTGAATTTTCTGGGCCTACATAAACTTTTATCTGGTTTGGTTTCATTACTAGGAACACGGTCCTATTATTTAGAACTGGGTGAGTTTTACCTCCAACTCTCCTCTCAGCACCTAGCCAAGAACACACACTTCAGATTCATGGATACCAAAGAACAGAATGATATTTATGAGGACCATTATAAAAAATTTTAGGTATAATCCAGCCTGGGAAATGTTTAGATTAAAAATGGTTTTTCTTTATTTAGAATAGAAAGGGGCACATGCTTGCACAGACGAAACCCACCATTTTCTAGCCAATTCTAGTTGCAAGCAGAAAAGAATATAAAAACTTGAATTTAAGTTTGATTTCTGAGTTTACAAGTGACTCAGCCTGCATTCTCACACCAATCCCTTATCCTCTTTCTGTCTCCATTTCCTCATCTTTAAAATATGGGTAATAATACTTCTGTATCCCTTGAGTGTTTCTTAAGCTTAATTAATTCAATGCTTTATAAAGTGCTTTCTGATCCAGAGATGGAAGTGCTACACATATCCAAAGGATTCTATTTTAGACCATTTATAAATAAAGAAAACTGTACTTTCTAGGTCTTCTTTTTAATACACAATAGGAATAACCTAGCCTCAAGTGATCTCTCATGGAAAAGGCATTGGAAGCCAGGTCTGCAGCCAGCATTTTCTCCCAGGTCAGTAGTCCTCCCTTGCTGGGGAAATGTGAGAATGCGGCTGCGTGCCAGGCCTCTTGTGCACAGAGGGAGGGAATTGGAGCAGCAGGCCTCTGGCCAGCACTTGCCAACCAAAGCTGCACTTTTCTCACAGAAAGCTAATGGGAAAATGCATGTGCAAGCCAATGGGTCTTGCTCAACTGAGAGCTCTGCAGCTGTCCTGCTAGGAAACAAACGTGTCACAGGGGCAGTGAACTGTACAAGAGCTCAGGGGCCCCTTGTACCTTGAAGGAAGGGGAAGCAGAGGTCAAAAACTCTGGCAGGTCTTGTACTTCATTAGGACTACAGCTCTGCAAATTAGATGGCTTAACATAGAACATGATTTTTGGAGCCGAGACTGCTGCAAGGCCAAAGATGGGAAGCCCAAGGTGGGACCAAGGTTTTTCAACTAGAATTGAAGTTTTATATGTATTCAGCTGCAAATGTGTGTGGAGAAGGGAAGGAACAAGAATCATTGGCCTATTACTTCTTAGTCAGGAAGGGTCCATTACTCTCTAAACTGAAAGTAACCAGGGCAACTAGGATGCTTTTCCTGCAATACATCTGTTAAAGCTGGTTTTCCTCCTACACATTATTATGGTGAAAATTAATCAGAAGGTGGCTTCTGGATAGCTGTGATGTTTCTTTAAAATGAAAGAATGGTTTGTCATGGAAAAAGCATGGTCAAGTGGTTAAGCAGCAAGTTCAGACTCAGGAAGTCCAAGGACCGTTCCTTATGTCACCAGAGGCACAAGAGTGGTACTTGTATTTTCTACAGAACTCCTCATTGGGAATGCAAAGTACCTCACACTATTTTAAGTCACTCCATCTCTGCATCTCAGTCCCCCATGTGTATAATGGGAGACAATAGCAAAGAAGTCTCACAGGGACTGTGAGATGCTCAGATGCTGAAGAAAGAGAGGCCATATGTGTTCCTAAAATAAGTAACAGCATGGATAGGGCTATTTTGGGACAATAGAGCTGTGCTAGCTTTGCATGCAACTGCCTCCACCACAGCAGAAATGAAATCTATAGGAGTTAACAAAATAAAAAATGTATAGCCTTGTATGTTATGTTCTAAAGTAAATGGGTTTGTGCTTTAGACTGCTCAGGTAATAGCATTCAGAAATTACGGCAGCTACTGACCTCCACTTTAAAATGGCATAGATAACGCTATGAGCTAGTGTCATGTAGCTCAAGTGTTATGGCATTAAGGGTGATGTCCATGGAAGAGAACAGCGGTTTGGTGACTCCCGGCGGTATCTGGTGTACTCTGGGCACCCACACGTACAGGGACAATGAGGTGAACACCAGCGCCATGTGTAGGACCAGACTGGTATGGTGAAGAAACAACGATGGTAGTAACGCTGTCTCATTTTAGTAAGTTCCTGGCTGAGGTTCTAAATATCAGACTTAAACACCTAGTGGTGGCTTATGCCCTCCTGCAGGTCTAACTTTTTACACCTACCTTTGAATGAGAAAAGGTAAAAGCTTTGAAATATATAGCTATAAAATAGAGAGTATTTGGGGCACATATATAGCTTATGGCTGTTTGCCATAATTAAGGTCTGCACAAACTCGCTTTTCCTTGTCAGGCACAGCCATTCCTCAGACTGTGCCATACTCCAAGTCACAGTGAGGAAAAAAGCCACCAGACAGGAAGACTAGAACTGGTAAACAGTTTTTTGGCAACTGGAGATGAGAGCAAGGGTTGCTGAATGTATGTCTGGCACCCAGGTACCTTGCCATCCAGAAATAGTTTAGGTATTTATTTAGATATGGACCTAGCAATCTGGCTTGTGTTCAACATAGACATTCAAGTCTGATTTAATCAAATATCCCAGAGTTTCACCTTATAAACTGGTATTTTATATGTGTGTATTAATACATATACCCATATATTTCTCATTGTTGTTTAAAATAGAAGTGTCTTCTAAATCCATGACCAGATGCAAAATCCAGAGGACTGTAAAAAATTTATATTGAAAATCAGCTGTGTTTCTCCAAATCTGAAAAAAAATATGCACATTTGTGTTAAACTGCTTTACATATTCTGATTTATTTGGTCTTATCTACGGGTAGTTCTAAGGCTTCTTTGCCAGCAAATAAAATGTACATGTACATGCAAGATAAATTATTAGACCAAATTGCTACAATTATAATTTTAACTCAGGGCTCATCTCAGAAAGGTGCTGAATACTGTAGCCAGATGCACTTGAAGTTAAGTGAATGGATGTGCTCACAGAGATTAGTGTAATATATATTAAAGATAGAGGTAATAGGAATGACTTGCAATATTGGGCATAATTGCAAACTTTTGGTAGGTGAAGGGGCTCCAGAGGTGAACCATGTAGGAGGAGATGAGGGGCTGCCCTATGTTGGTCACAAACATTTCCAGCTGGCTCCGCAATGGATAACACTGACCCACTTGTGTACCAAGACCAAACCAATAAGAGGAGCATATGGTGCCTCTGCAAATACATATTTAAGAAAGGTGGTTACCACTCAACAAGAAGAGATGCCAAAGAAGAAGGGATTCCAGAGCAGGCACAGACCAAGAGGAGGTGCCCAAGCAGAGGCAGAGAGACACCAGAGCAGGGGAGACACTGGAGGAAAAGGAGGGACAAGAGGAGCCTGATCCAGGATAAAGCAGGCGCAAGAGGAGTCTCTGGAACAGGTATGTCTTTGAGGAGACAGTGGCCCGTGGAGGAAGCTCATCAGAGCATCTGAGTACAAAACAAGGAGCAGTGAAAGGAAAAACTAGACACTGACCACCTTCTTCTGTGATGCCCTCTGTCTCATCAAAAGCATGACATGAGGGAACTGGTGATGGAGAAGGGGAGGACAGGCTTGTCAGAGGGAAGTGGTATCTTCCCTAAGTGTTTGTCTTCTTTATGTCTCAATACTGGAATAAAGAATTAAAAGTTTATATTAATTGCAATAAACTAAATTCTGTGAAATTCCCCAACTCAAGACTGGTTTTGTCCACAACACTTGGATGACAAAAGAATCAACCAAAACCTTTATTACAAACCTGAAATACTTGCCTACAATTTAGCAAAACCTAGAACCTTTCTGCTTATATTTCCACCACACTTACCCCAGATCCAAGCAGGCCTTCATTTTATGAATTGGACAATGCCCAATTACTATGGGAATGAAAAGATAATAATGTGCTAAAACACTGACTGCTAGAGCTAGACAGACACAAGGGACAAGACGAAATGTTTTTCCCTCGCTATCCAGCTGCTTTGAATTCAGCTGAAACACAGTCTCTCTCTGCAAAACCAAGTGAAAATGGCTTGCACTGTGCGAAGCTGACCCGCCTGCTCACTTGGGAGGGACTCAGCTAACCCAGGACATGCAAGAAGTGACATGAACTTTTCTAAGGAGAGGGCCAGATTGTTCCCCGTGCCAAGATATGTTGAGCCCAGGAGAAGGGATGGGATGCTAGGGAGCCCATGCTGATTCTTGGACCATACTGGCCCTCACCCAGGCTCTCTCATTACAGGGTGCTTAAATTTGTGAGAACTGTACAGGGTCCCTGCAGGGCTGGAGCCAGATAAGTGCCAAGAGAGTAGTTCCCTCCCCTCTCCACCTACATTTCCCTTGGTGTGTTGAGAATTCCCCACGGCCAGATCACCAGACCCGAAGCATTTGAGAATGAGCCTTGACTGCTGTTTAGGACTCACAACAGCCAGATATAGTTTGGAGTTTTCCATTTTTTTCCACTCTAAACACAGGAGTATTGCAAATGCTAAAGTTAAGGAAAACTCAGATTTAACTACAGCCCCTGCAGTTCTTCTCCATATACCCCATTTCTACCAAACAGGTTAAAGCTTAAGTATTTTGTGGATGAAAGCTGAAAAGGACCAGGAATTTTGCAGAAAGCTCCTACGGATGATTTACGGCCAAACCATTACTAACTCACAAAGGACATCGAATTTTTAAGTATGACTGCCTTTTCAGTCATTTCACACAGCTCCAGATAGAACAAGCGTGATTAGCACTTCAGGGGACGTACGATCAACAATCAGCAAGGCTGAGGTACGCAGACACTATTTATTTAAATGAAACTCTCTACATTATGATGACCTGGATTTAATTACATCAGCTTCATCCATCAGCTGACATGCAGTCTCTCCAGCTAGATTGTCTCTCAGAGCACTGAACTTGCAGCATAACCAAGAAGACACCAGCCCTTAAATCATCTGTAAAGCACGGAAGCACAGAAGTTTTTTTCTTTAGTATGGCCTCTTTGTTAGGCATGTTGAGTCTAGTATACCCGTGTCCTGTAAAACTTTACTGGCTTATTTGTTTTGTGTAAAGTATCACAACACAGCTGCTCTTTATGGACTGAAACTTACCTGGCACTGAAATGATCCTTGGCTTCATTTTATAAAGCTGCGGAAAACCTCAACCTGTGATTATTTTGTTAGCTTTAAAAATTACTTTTGTTTTCACATGCCCTTAGTACTCTCTAATTGTGCTAGGGAGTTAGCTGCATAATTTCCCTGTGTTGATTTGGAAAGTTGTAGCGTGGAAAGTTCCAGTTTGCGATTCAAAAGCTGCCATTCGATTAGATATGGACACTTCAACTTCAGTTTGGCAAAACCACTATAGTGATTTCCCAACATCACAGATGCTTTATCTGCACACAAACCTTCCAGATGCTCATGCTGTCACATACACACCATTGAAGGCTGTCCAACAATGCTCCAAGTTCCTAAAAGCATTTACAAAATCAAGCTCAACTGCACTCACCAACAGAGAAATCACTCTGAAATATGATGAGAGTGAGGACATTGCAATGAAAACAATGACCACAATGGGCAGGCACCAACAGGATCTGAGCACCTCTGGACAATTAGCTTAGGGTGGAAATGGACCTCCAGAAGTCCCAGTTGCTTTATTCTTCATTTTGACAACCAATCCATTATTTAAAGACAGGCAGGAACAGGTTCAAAGCATTTAGGGCCTGACTCAAAGCCCCCTGTAATCAGAAAGAAAATGCCATTGCTGCAGGGCTTGGTGGTGTAGGTCTGTGATGTATCTTTGAGAAAACGTCAATGAAACACAATAAATTGCAAAATTTCGTGTGGATAACTGTTTTCTAAAGCTTAATTTTTCATGTTACTTTTAATTTTGCTTGTAGCTCTTTCTATTTGAAATTTTGCTGCTTGTATCCATGACCTAGACCTTACAGAATGGAGCATCATTATGCTCAGCTGCAAGGAATATTCATCACAGACAAGCCCTCAGCCTTGCCCAAATCCAACTCTTTGTTTCTTAGGCCCCTCAGAGAAAGACCGCAGCCTCACCCTCATAAGTAAAGGGGAAAAAAGTGCTTGCCAACATGATGACAGCTCAGAGCAAGATACAAGGAAGAAAAAGAACATTGCCTGAACTCATCCATGGGGAACAGGCAGTTTCTACAGGGGCTTCTACACAAGGAAAGTCATCAACACCATGGGAATTTCCCCTGCAGCAAGAGAAATGACCAAACTCTCTCCAGTGAGACTGCACGTCTCTTAAAGCCATCTCCCGCTGTAGCAATGGGGCTGCAGGTTGCCCACTCAATGCCAGCTAGAGGGAGAGAAAGTATTTTCACTCATTATTTTCTAAGGTCTGTTTCTGTCAGGGGAAAGGGCTCCGAAGCATTCTATGTGCCATTAGTAAAGGAGGGTGGGGCTTGTTGTGAAAAGGAAGCAATCTAAATCAGTCAAATCACATAAGAACAGTATTTGGAGGAGTTTGGGGAATTATGAAGGGTTTGTATCAAAATTCCTTTCAATGCAATGTGTTGAGATAATATCTGATGGAAACATCAGTTCAGCAAAACATTAAGTGGGTACTTCATGTAAACTTAGATATAAATTAAAAATTAACTGAAGGCAAGTATAATCCACAAACTTTTCATGAGTCTTTTTAACTACTTCTTTGCATGGATTTATTGTTTATTTGACTCAGGAAACCTCTGTACTTAATCTATTCCCAGTTTTCTCTTCTAAGAATGGGCCAAAATATTTTTTTTTCTTTCCCAGAAAATTATTTTAGCAAATAAAGAAATATTCCCACCCTCCTGCTTATGGAGAATATGTTGTGGGCTTACACTTTGGACTTCAACAGATGCTTATAATTACACAAATGTTTTCCTGAAACAAAGTTTGGAAGAAAAAACGGTGTATAGCACATTATATACCTACCATGGCTGAATTTGGTTCAGCACATGCATATGTCAAGGGTTTGCTTAAAAAGCACAAGACTCAGAATGTCAAAAGGACAGAATTAGTATACTTATATATATTCTCATCTCAGAACACTGTGCACAGGTTCTGCAGTAATGAGTTTGATAAAATCTCTCAGGTTCCTCTGTGCTACCCTGTACTTTTTAGAGGCACAGAGAAAAGCATCTTCCAAAGCAAGAGTAATAAATTTTGGATCTGAAAAATGTTTAGCTCCCAGAACAGTAGCCATGCATGCAGATATGAAGTAGAACTATAGAAGCATGTTAATCTGACCAACTTTGTGTTAGCTTAAGGGTGGGAAATCTTTCCCTTGATGAGATTCAAAGAGACCCATCTAGCTCCATTCCCATTCACCTTACCTAAAAATGAAAAGAATCCCACAACATGAAATTAAGTCACAGGTGACAGCCAGACGAAGGCCAATATTTCCCATCCTTGCCCTAGATGAAGCTTTGTGGAGCATGAACCTTATCTTCTTGTCTGTAACTGCAAAGCCTAATGCACACATATATCACACTGTAAAATACCTGCAGTCTCCATAATGGAATACTATAGGTTCTGAAATGGCCCACACTTCTATATGTTCTGTTCATAGCCTTGTTTTTGGAGTGTAATGTGTAAGACTTTCTGCAGACTTACCAAAAAAAAAAAAAAAAAAAAAAAAAAAAATAAAAAAGCCTAACTTTAAGATTTAACTACCATATGGATTTCAGAATGAGGCAAGTATTTTTCCAGTCATCCTGATGCAATTCCTTTATTTGTCTGGCTTACAAAATAAGAAATACAATGCCTTTTTCCTTTCTATTTCACTAGGCTGCTATGAAGACCACGCATACACTATGAAGACCATAGATACAGCACACTGAATATGCAAAATAGTATTTAGCTGTGGTATTTGACTTCGCATTCAGTAATCAGAAAAACATGTTCCTTTAAATTCCATCTAGTTTTACTGGAAAATTATTTGCTTCAGAAAAAACACCTTTCTGGCACCTTCCAAAGCTGTGTTGTATGAGAACTTTTACTCTCATCATTTATTGGTTTGTTAAGCCATTTCATTTAGTGTTAATGATGCAAACCATCTTGTTTAATGCTTTCATGCTGACCAAAGTATTATTGCTTTGGTATGTAGAACAGGGCACTTTTAATACCTCTCTTTTAAAAAACATTATCATTATTTAATTTTGATTACATAAGTTCTACAAAAATGCCATTTCAGAACAAGTAATTTATAGACTTACTAATACCACAACAGCTTCCGAAAATCACTGCAGTGTTCCACAGCATTGGCCTAAGACATCATTGCAAGAATTTTATGAGCTTTTGTGTTTGGGACAAGTACTGTGATTTACCCACACTACAATGTCTCTTTTTAACAGCCAAATGCAGTACAGTGCAATGCAGTGTCACAACAGCATAACTACACTGGAATGCCATGTTTATTGCAGAATTTTTCAATGAAAAAGACTGTAGCTTTGGGGGCAACCTTCGCTTGAATAAAGTTCCTTGTTCAGTGTCAACAGAAAGTGACTTTTTCTGATTAAGAGACTGTTGACAGTAAAACAGGCTGAAGCAAGCAGCAGTGGCAAGCTGAGCTGCTTCAGGGAAATATTGCAAAGCTCATGCTGACTACTACCAACCTGCTGGGCAGGCATCAGCAGGACCACATCAAGATGTCTGCAACAGAATCACCAGAGATGACGTAAGACCAAGCCCTTGCACCCTTACATGGGAGAAAGAAATGGGAATAGGTTGAAAATCCAGAGTTCTTGCTTGGTGGCACAGAAACACAGCAGAGCTACTTTGCTTTGTGCGCTAAAGCTGCAGTGCCCCAGCCACCTCTCACAGCACTGCCTCTACCCATATGTAAATTTCAGCCAGAAATTCCTTGTTATTTGAATAGTTCTTCAACTTAAGCAGGTAATTATAAAACTTCCAGCACCAGAATCGCTGTGACGTATTTTAGACCCTCTGTTCTGACCTCACTTCTTTCAGGCAGGTGTCTATGGCATCATAGACTGTCAACCTTAAGGTTGCTGCTGACATTTCTGCCCTGTTCCTAACGGATATAGTGGTTCTCTGGGCTTCATTCATGTTTTGAATTATTTATAAGGAGGTAAGTATTTGTAATGTGCTCCAAGAACAGAGTATAGAGGCTGAAGAAAAAAAAAGACATTGAATTCTGCAAGTGTACAACAGACATTCTCTGTTACATGGTTAGCATATACAAAAATAATATACAGTGCCTGTGTAAGTAGTGTCCCCCAGAAAGTAACTTCCTATCAGAAAGGTCCTTGTTTATATAGGTCTCACTGTATTTTTTATTTTTTTTAAGAAACAGACTAAGCAAAATTTAATTTAATCAGATGAGTCAGTCTAAGACATCTTTTACCCACCCCAAAATAGGTCGTATGGTTTTTGGGTGTTTGTTTTTTTGGTTTTGTTTTGCATTTTGTTTTGGTCTTGGTTTAAATCCCTTCTCCCACTATTCCAGGTTACAACTTTTTCTTTTCCATTCCAATAGTTCCAGTAACCAAATTGTTTACTTCAAGGCTCTATTTATTCCTGCATGATTCTCAGCTTCTGTTGCACTATTATACAAAAGACATGTTTGTTTGACATTTCATAGTGGCTTATGAAAATAATACACTTCATGCATCACCTTTGTGTTTCATTTCAAGCCACTAAAAGGTGAACTTCATTCAACCCCATTGATGTTATCTCTCTCATCCCAAGTCCACACTGGCTAGGAGAGCTCTTTTGCACAACTGCTCAGGCAAAGCCCATTGCTAGAGCTGCTTCCTCACCCACAGCTCAGAGCCCTCTTGACCAGTTTCTCTCTTTTACTATACAAATAGATACTTTTTTCTTTCTTAAACACAGAGGCCCTCACAATAGTTATTTTAAATCTGACAACAGCTCTCCAATAACCCAGTGACAGATAGAATACCATGAGATGGAAATCCGCCAAACAAGTCTGTAATCAGTTTGGGAGACCACCAGGGAAAGTACCCAAAGCAAGCAACAAAACTTACTTACAGAAATTGTTAAATAAAACAAAGACATTGCAAGCTTGCAAAGCCTTTCTGTGGCTGAAATGCTGAATCCTCCTTTACCCTCTTAAACGTGTATGTAGCTACACTTTGGTTTCAAATTCTATGAGGTAAGATGCAAAGCGAAAGGGGTCATTTTTTCATATGGTATATTACCAAAAACATTCTTGTTATCTCCCTTAAGTTCACTGTTTTGCCCTACAGACGTTAACTATTATACTGCTGTCCCTTCAGCTCTCAAGCATGCTCTCTCCTCCCACAACAAGTATCAGTAACAGACAAAACCCAGGATGTAGCACAACTGTGTATGAGTAGAACTGGCCTGATTTTTCTAAACATTGTCACTACTAAAGAAAGTGAGATTAACAGGAGAATGGTCAGAATGTTTGTGTTTAGGTATCTCATTTGGAAGCCTGATTTGAAGGGCACAGAAAAGAAAAATCTGGCTTAAAGCCATGAATACATATTCACTTAACTCAGGTATGAATTCGCACTGGTGCTGAGATGGGCCCTCCTCCAGCCAGGGGCTCCTGCCTCATTACTTGCCACAGTATCAATGTTCATATGGTCACAGATCTGATATGACTGAGAGTGCCTACCCCAGAGGAAGTAAAGCTCCCTTGACTTGAGCTTTAGCATGACAGAGACAGCACAAACAAGGGGAGAGAATCAGGAATTTTTCTGTTAAGAGCAGCAACTGGGTTAAAAGGACTGTTTGATCATGGCTCCTGATCTTAGACATAAAGCCAAGAGGCATGATGCAGACTGTGCTAATCTGCGCACTGAATGCCATCAGGGCACTGCAATAGGGAGGATCCCAATGCTCCTGCTCCCATCCACACATTCCTGCCTCTTTCCTTGCCCTAGCTTTGATGCTCACCTGGCCTCTCAGTAAGTCAGTTCAGGTTCCTGAAACAAGAAAACCAATTCCACAAAAGAGCTGGGTCAGAATAATCACACAGTAAACTTAGAGGAGGCTCACAGCCAATATGATACAGAAGGGGGGATAACCAAATTTGGGGGAGAATAGAAACATCATCACCCCTTTCAAAAGCAAGAAGCTATAAGCTTAGCTCAGCAGCCTTCACACTAATAGTTGTAATGATTACCTTCAAAATATAGGACATCTCTAAAGCACCTGGACTCTTCAACAGAAGCTTCAATTGAGCTCAGGACAGAAATAACATAAAAGCTTAATGACAACAAATTATATTTTAAGTCTTAACTACTCCACCGTTAACCATTTTGGTAGAAATAGCAAGCTAAGGTGTTTATCTGCTGATAATGACTTCTCCCCTGGGTGAACTTCAATTAAATCTCTTTGAGCATAGGGGGAAGAATGTCAAATTTAACTCTCTCTCTCACCACATCCTAAATCTTCTCAAACTGGAAGAAAAGGTGCATTTCCAGAAAGGATTAGTAGTCCCAACAGCATATTAGGCTTGAGTGCAATACACAAGATGTCAGACCAGAAAGGCCTCATTAACCAAAAGTATAAAAGACCACATTTGTCCTTCTCAGTTGGGGAAATGACACAGGTATGTTTCAGAAGCCAGCTCTTCAACGTGCTACCTCTGGAGACAGTGTGAATTAGCTTTACCCTTCACAGAAGTGGAGCCAAAGCACCCTGCCCTGCTGTCACAGCTGTGTATGAGTACAAACGCAGGTAGTTACTGCTGAGCTGCTGGAGAACCATCTCCAACTTACTGTGTGACACCTGCAAGCTGACATCTACAAGCTCAGGTTAGGTTTCGATTTTAGTGTTAGGAGCTGTGACAGAAGGGATAATGCTCTTGGTACACTGTGTATATTCTGCATTTAGGACAGGATGGAGGAATGCCCGTAACTAAACCAGTCATCCAATGTGCCAGTGTGCTCTCTCTAGCTAGTTAGCTTCTAGGGCTTCTTGAAAATTGGGGGAAAATGTAGAAACAAACACAAATATCAAAGTTGTAGGTGGGAAACCAAGTAGAGAAAGAACTGGAGTAGAAGAGAGGCTTCGGGGGAGAAGAGGCTTAGCAGTGTTTCCCTACTGCATATGACCAAGGTCTCACTCCTGCTTTATGTTTTTAACTTTCCAGAGCTCAGAGCCATGACTGAAAGGATGTAGGAAGGATGTAAGACCTTTCTAGAAGGTGATAAGAACCTCTAAGAATGGCTTTATGTCAAATAAAAACACAGTCTAACTTTTTCTTTTAGCTTTTGGATGACTAAGGTACCAGCTCTGGTCTTTAACAAGAATTAAGAACAGAGATGCTTTAAGTATTGTCAGCTAAAATCTGCTAAGCTCCCCATGGAACAGCTTATGAGATTTTGCAGATTGTTTGTAAAATTTAGCCTGGCACCACTTAAGGCAAGTTCCCCCTAATAAGGTAGTAAATTGTTGTGAATGACCTTCTTACCTCATACCAAGTAAGCTCAAAGAAGTGTGGGAGAATAACTTAAATTCTCCACTGACCTGGAAGGAAACAGTGAATGGTGATTTCACCCCAGGCCCCACCAAATGGTTTTGTTTCTTTGCTCTGACTCAATTTCTTTCACCTGCTTCAGTGATGCTCTTAGCATCACTAGTTTATTAAAAAGGCTGGGTAGTGTCACAGAACAGGAACCTACAGAGGGGACACTACATGAAGTGTCCCCGAGAGGCTGCGTTTCATTTCACTTTCGGCGTGAGCATGGGGATACCAACCCAGGGAGGCTGCAGTCGTATTTTCGACCACCAGATGGTGCCGAAAGTGTTCGCGATCTAGGGCTGCTCACGCAAAACACCCACCAAAGGCCGCCGGCAAATCTGCTTTGCTCAAGTCCTTCCTACTAAAATTATGAAGAGAAGTTGAAGGAAAACGTAATGAACAAATCAGCTACGACTCATATGCGTCACACACACACACACGCTCAATTTTTCTTCAAAATTTCAGGAAAAGACTGGGTTTCTTTCTCCCAGGCTTCTTTCCTTGTTAGTGCTACAACCTCAACATAGAGAAGCTATGTAGCTTTAATTATACCAAATATCCTTAAAACCATACTCTCCCCCTACCTTCAATGCCCTTAAGATAGCACATTAAAAATGTGTTTTGATTAAGCTGACTTAATTAAAAGATACTACTAAAATGTGGATTAGAGATGACCATCTTGTTCGGAACTGTTACATCAAAATTATGCTTCTAGCAGCCTGCAGTGTTACGTACTGGAACAAAATTAGTTTTAAAAATGTATTTTACAAACAACTATGATCACTGAAGGCAGAGAGATCCCTCAGGGACTGAGGGCAGCATGGGCTGAAGTACAGGCAAGAGATGCAAAGTCCCTCCTTGTCTTTCTGCTGATCTACTGTAGGAGCTCAGGTGAGCCAGTGCTGCAGTTTAAGCTCAGTCAGCCAGTAACTCAGAACCACACAGCCATTCCCTCACTCCCCCCTTTCCTCCCCCGTCCCCAGTGGGATGGGGAGGAGAATCAAAAGAATGTGACTTCCATGGGTCGAGATAAGAACAGTCCAGTAACTAAGGTATAACACAAACCACTGCTGCTACCACCAATAATAATAATGATCATTTTTCCCTCATGTAAGTGTTCGGAGTGCCTGCTTTAAATTTTCAGTTGTTATTATAATCACTATGATAAATAGAGAAGGCTGCATGGAGACCTCACAGCAGCCTTCCAATATCTGAAGGGGGCCTATAGGGTTGCTGGGGAGAGACTCTTCATTAGGGACTGTGGTGAGAGGACAAGGGGTAATGGGTTCAAACTTAAATAGGGGAAGTCTGGATGTGAGGAAGAAATTCTTTACTGTAAGGGTGGTGAGGCACTAGAATGGGTTGCCAAGGGAAGCTGTGAATGCTCCATCACTGGCGGTGTTCAAGGCCAGGTTGGAGAGAGCCTTGGATGGCATTGTTTAGTGGGAGGTGTTCCTGCCCATGGCAGGGGGGTTGGAACTAGATGATCTTAAGGTCCTTTCCAATCCAAACTATTCTATGATTCTATAATGGAAATAACAAGGGAAGAGAATACAACCGCTCACCACCCACCAACCAATACCCAGCCCGACCCTAGCAGTGACCTAATCCTTCAGGGGAACTGCCCCCAGTTTATATACTGGACATGACATGCTGTGGTATGGAATTCCTCTTTGGTCAGTTTGGGTCAGGTGTCTTGTCTCTGCTTCCTTCCAGCTTCCCCTCCTTCTTGGCAGAGCATGAGACTCAGAAAGTCCTTGGTCAGCCTAAACATTACTGAGCAGCAACTGAAAACATCGGTGTCATCAGCGCTGTTCCCAGGCTGAAAGTCAAAAACACAGCGTTGCACCAGCTACTAAGGAGAAAAATGACTGCTACTGCTGAACCCAGGACAGCCAGTCACCTCATGATGCTCTGTTCCACCACTACAGCTATTTGGACTACAAACTCTGCAGGATGGGGACTGCCTTTAACAAAACACACATACAGCAACACTCTCACCTCCAGTAAGCCTGTAGCTGCTGGCAAAGCCATAGACAAAGCCATGGAACGAACTATCAGAAAGCGTCAAGAGTCTGCAGGAACTGCATTTTTGACAATTCTGACATTGCAACATTTGTACTGACAGACAAAAAAGATGTAGAGCCCTCTTTATATGATGTGCATATAGAACCTAGCAAAAAGAACCCTAAAATGGGTTTCTCATGCTTATTTGGAGACTTCAACTGTAGCTCAGTCCCATGGATAGGAAAGCTAGCAATCCTCTTTAAGACAAAATAAGTCAGCTATTGGCTGACAGAAGTAAAAGAGAAAGGCACTTCTCCTTTCACAAAGAAGTGCAGAAGACATCTCCACCTTTTAGAAAGGGCAGCACTAACATTTAGCTTATGATTTGAGGCTTCATGAAATCAGCTCTGACACAGCCTAAGACTTAGCTCAGCAACAACAGGTTTGGTTTTTTTTAATTTGTTTTGGGGGTTTTCTTTTCAAGTCCTGTAGAAATTATTTAAGTTGCCTTCGATTTGTTTACCCTTGGTGTCCACATTTGCAGGAACTACAGCTGTTTCTGCTTACATAGATGGAGTCTGCAAATGGGGACAGGAGAACTGAAACCACAAAGCAATTCAGCGGCAAGGATTAACAACTTTTCATGAGACCTGTCTCTCAGCTGCAGCCAGCATAAATCGCCAAGCCAGGTACAATCACCTTGTTTCTCACTTCCCAGTCTCCCAGTATGTCAGCAGCCTCAAAACCAACTGCCCAAGAGAGAGTCTTTCAAAGTCGTCCCATTCCCCCACCACACCAGGTCAGGGGGTGTCTGACTAGTCATACTGTGTTAAGCACATGCTCCGTTAGCATATCAAGGTCAGAAAGCATCACAGAAAACAGTAGTTTACCTTCTCAGTTCTATTTTAAAAGTTCATGCTTTGCTTCTGTGCATATATTTTCTGTGAGACTGTAAATCCCAGTATCAAAAGGGATATTGCTCACCCCATGTTCTTCTGGACCTGCTAACTCTGAATGGTACCTGGCACTGGCAACTTATTCTTTCCCATAGGGTATGACTGGCCTGGTGTTAGCAGCAGCCAGGGAAAAACTCTTCAATTAAAGCACTGTTTTGGAAATGATGGTCGAGACAATTACTTCTGCTAGTAACTACACTAGACTTAATAGTGACACAATGAAACCAAATAGGTAACACAGTAGTCCAGTACAGACAAATGGCTGGCTCTTCGGTTTAGCCTGTTCCTCACATTCCCGCTCCTACAGTCACTCCACCCTTAACGCTGTTAGTTCAGACAGGGCTCTAGCAATTCCTGCCAAAGATATTTTTGCACAGCATGCTACTAAACCAGTCAGTGAATGTGGGTATTTTGCCTATACCTGGCACTCCAATTTTGTGACTGCTGCTAGCAGTATACAGCTTTGTAAAAATTACTTCTGACCTCATGTGCATGTTGTCTCATTTTTTACTTGCCCTGAGTGGAAGCTCAGAATGAAATCAGCTTAACAGAATAACTTTACTGCATGTAGATTTTGTCACAAGTACAGGATTACAAAACTCACTCTCTTCAAAGCACAGCTGGGATCTAAATTAAGCCTAGAGAAAATGGCTAGAACTCTGCCAGCCTGTAAAGCAATGGTATCATTCTCTTATACTTTAGTATAAGTATATACGGGCTTCACTGACATACAGATATACTCAACGGGCACCAAAAAACAGCGTAGAGAGTTAGTGAGACTTGACTATTTCATAATAAAATGTATTGCTTCTATTTATTATTTTTCCAAAGAAGAAACCAAGATGAGAACAGGCAAACATAAGACAGAAGAATTGAGAATTCTTCACAAACTATGTTTCTACTCTGATTTCCAGAAGAAAAGCAATTCAAGTAGCAGAGAAGACATATAATAAGATCTAAATGCAGAACTGATTTCTCTTTTATTTCTAGAATTATAGTACTGCCAGCACCAAAAGTTCATAGAAAAGGGGGAATGTGAACCCTAAAGTCTCAAAAATACAATTCCTTCTGCAAATATGAAAAAATAAGAAGACAGTCTTCAGTGGTAGCATGACTTCCAGAATGAACACTTTATGGAAAATAGTGTCACGGTAATCATAACAAAATTTGAAATGATTGCTAACATGCATAGATATGAAACAGATATAGTAACAGATATAAAAGAAACAACTTCTTTGAAACAGTCTTATTCACCCTGCCCGCTTCTTTTACACATCCTATTTGTAAGAAATCCTTGATTTAAATCAAACTTCTTCCCTCACATGCTCCTTTCCCTGCTTTGCACTTCCCACTACATTCCCATCTGAAACACTATCACATTCACCTAATGCTCTCTAGTAGTTTTCCAACTTACTGCTTTGAGGCACCCTTTTTACCTTATTCCTATGCAGATTTTGGGTGTAGACCCCATTTGAAGGGGCGGGGGAAGGGAAGGGGAAAGGGAAAGTGGGATGATACAGCACTACAGCTGCTGCTACAACAAAACGACCCACTGTATACCCATATTTGGTATCCTATGGTCACTTAATTCAGACTACAAGCATCTTTGCGCAGGAAACATATTTTCCCAGATAGGTAAAACTTTGTGAAATGACATTAAAACATACACAGTAAATAGCACTTGCAAAGTCAAGCATCCAAGAGCTAGTAAATGGCAAAAATTAGTTAATCCACATAAACTTAATCCAGAGCCCATGGGCATACAGGTTGTGGTATCATTTTCTTTTTACAAAATAGGATATTATTTTTTTAATATCATCCTGCCTTTCTCAGTGCACAAACAGTCTGAGCTCATTGAAAAAACAATCATTCAGTATCTTCATTGTTCAGTGATCCAGGCCTTGTCTCCTGTGTGCTCTTCTAATCCTGCTGTGAAGGCAGAGAAGCCCATAAGGAAACAACTGTTTTGATCATACTCTTTGATACAGTATCCAGCTAATCTCACAAACATTTATTTGCATTCATTCTACAAAAGCTGTTATGCTGGTGCTGGTGACACACAATTCACAGTAAAGAGCGAGTATTAATTTGAAGTGCTCCTAACTTGCTTGGCTGCTAAATTTTATTCTACACATCACGCATGGTTTTCATACTTATAGTTTCCACCTGACAACACTGGGAGTAGCAGCTCCTCTTCACTTACGCAAATCGTTTCACAGACAAGGAAAAGGCTATTACTGCCTCCTAAGAAAAGCTGGGTTTAGGTGATTTGCCCATCTTCACTCACTATCATGTAGCAGATTCAGGGATATAACTTTACTCTCTTAAATACTGTTCAATTGCTGTACACTTGCTTTTCATTTTACCGCCTGCTGCTCCACAACTCATTCACTGATTCTCCTAGACAAAGCCCCTCTTTTGGTACAGAAATGTTGCTCAGGCAATTTTCAAAGTATTCCTATAGTTGACTTGGATTTCTAAACACATAGCAGAATAGCTCTGGTCAGAGAGCTGTATGGCTACTAATCTCTGACACGTTCAGCACATCATCTTGCCGTCTGGATGAGACACAGTTGCTGCGCTCCAGGAAAGCATATGAAAGAGAATCTGAAACTCATCAATTCCTGAGCCTAAAAACATACAAAAGACGCCAAGAACTACTCACAACTTGACAGATCATGGCATTATACAACATATACAGTGAACAGCACACACCCACCTGCCTGTTTATATTACAAGCCAGAACAGCTGAAGTGAGATGAGCAGGACCTGGGCAGCAAGTGTGTATGTCACTGTAACTGTTCTCAACAACCAAACTTTCTGGAAAGGGGCAAGGATTTTTCCAGCTGAACACTTCATCTTGGCCCCTCTCCTTCACCTTAATAAACCCTCACTAGCTTAATGGATGCAATCAAGCCCCTGAAGGCTACTTCACCTGGAAACATCCAAGCCCACAGCTGCACAGAAGTGCCAAACTCACTGACTCAATTCCTTTCACGGGTGAAGTGTTGAGGCAGATGACAGGCATAAACACATGGCTACCTTTTAAAATTCTTTAAACTTCATTGAAGAGACAAACGAAAAAGCAAACCAACGAGAACCCCTCTCATCCTCCTGAAACAAGCGCTCTCACTAAGTGGTACTAACCCCCCTTTAACATGGATTTTTGTCCTCCCCTCTGTGTGCCTTCCCAGGTACACCGCCTGAGGGGCACAGGGGAAGGACTGGAACAACAGCCACAACAACAGCCACAACAACAGCCACAACAACAGCCACAACAACAGCCACAACAACAGCCACAACAACAGCCACAACAACAGCCACAACAACAGCCACCGCCACAGCCACCGCCACAGCCACCGCCACAGCCACAGCCACAGCCACCGCCACAGCCACCGCCACAGCCACAGCCACAGCCACAGCCACAGCCACCGCCACAGCCACCGCCACAGCCACCGCCACAGCCACAGCCACCAAGATCCCGAACCTCCCCTCACTGTCAAAACCTCACAGCCACATGACCCCGCGCTACACAGTCGCGACGTAGGTGGAGCCCTAGCTCTCTGAATGGTGAGTTACCCTGTCAATCATGGCTCTTCCCGCCCCCCACGCTGAGGCTGCCCTATCCAACCGCTCCTCCGCCAAACGTCAAACTGACGAGCGGTGGGAGGGGCGCGGCCCCGATCCCTCGCGCTGTCCGCTCGCCCCGGCGAGGCTCCGCCTCTCACCGCTCCGCTCTGAATCCGCGGCGCGGAGAGGAAAATGGCGCAGAGATCTCTCGCGATCTGATTGGCCAAGTGTAAGCGTCATTCAAGTTAAGACTCCGCCGCCAGCCGGGGCGGGACAGCGGCTCAGCCGGCTGATCAACCCGTGACAAGGAGGGGGTGGGATGCATTGCTGATTGGCCAGTTCTCCCTGTCACTCCTGCAGAGTTCCGCCTCGCCGCCCTCAATCTCCCTGGTAATTGGCTGCGCTGCCTGTCCGTCAACGCTCCCCGGGGGGTGGGAGCTCGCGGGCTCTCTGTCCGACGGTGCGGCCCGGCATCTTCCTCGCAGCGTCTCAGCGCAGCGGTAGCCGGCATTGCGGCGGACATGGGGTGGTGTGGCAGGGTGCCCTGGGCCCTGGAGGTGGCGGTGCTGGTCGCATCGACTTGTCTTGCCGGTGAGCGAGCGGCGTTCGGCTGTCGTGGGGGAGCGCTGGCCTAGCTTGCTGCTGGGGGTGAGAGTGAGGGAAAGGGGAAGGGCTGCCTGGCCGCTGCGGGGAAAGGGGCGGCTGCGCGCCTCAGCAAGACCGACCGCAGCCGTGGGAAAGGGGTGCGGGAGCAATGTGTGGGAACGAGCACGGACGGAGAGCCCCGTGCGGCCGCTGTAGGTGGGAAAAGACCCGGGATTTCTCCCACATGTGTGTGTCTGTTGGTCTGTCTGTCAGCTTCAGGGCTGAAAGGTGGGAGCGGAGGGCAGTCTTTTGCTGCAGCTCCCTGCCCCGATCTCCACACCCATCCTGTCTCCTCTAGAGGCTGTGCTTGAAGACTTGGCACTCCCTTTCTAGCGTGGAGCTTTATGGAACGTGTTATAGAATCATAGAATCATTGAGGTTGGAAAAGACCTTTAAATTTATCAAGTCCAACCATTACCCCAGGTCTGACAAGCCACCACTAAACGATGTCACTAAGGGCCTTATCTACATGGTTTGTGAAGACATCGTTGTGTTACTTTGTACAAATTTACATGTTTTGCTGATCTGGAGGCTTTCTGTTACTTGTTTTGTGTTGGACTTGTGGTCTGTACTTAAGGTTTCTGGGGCCCACAAATAGTTTTCAGTCAGTATGCCTTAGTTCTTCAGTCCAAGCTCACAAAGGCTTCTGAGAGTTGAAGTTCTTTAGAAGTACAACTCTGGCAAGGTAAAAGTCTTATTTATATATTCTGTGGGTGAGTGTGTAACAGTGTACAGGGTTAAATGCATCTCAGAATTTACTCTGTAGACTTAACCACTTCTGTGACCTAGTGGGGTGTTGTGGTCAAGCAGTTATAATGTATCTGAAGAAAAGGCTTGGGTTCCCAAGTTCAAATCTCAGTTTTAATCGCTGAGGCCTTGAACAAGTCTAGCAAGGCAAATTTCATTGAGAAGAGTAATGCTCTAATTTTACCCATCCACCTAAGCAGTCTTGTCCTAAGTTAAGCCAACTTGTACTAAGTAACACATGGGACTGTCTTACAGCCCTGTGGGGAGTGGACTGAAATCCTACAGGCTGAGCAAAAATATTTGTAGCAATTTCGTAAATTCCTTCTTAAATTGGTTTGCAAACATTTCTGTTCAAAATGCAGGTCGATGCACTGCTAAAGTTGATAACAGCTGATCCAATGAACTCATCGATTTAAACCAAAGAATGGTTGAATCTGCTCCATATACATCTAGTGGTTTGGCCTGTTTCCTTCCTTTTGCCACCCTTCCCTGACCTGCCTTGCAGTACTTTGTTCCTTTAGTATGTTTATCATAACATAGCTCAGATTTACTGTCAACATTTGTATGCATGATCATGAGCCAGGCTTTAAAACAGCATCTTCAAGGTCACATTGGTTAAATTATTGTTTAGGGAAGGTTATAACTGCATAACACATAGTTTACTATTGCATTATTTTCATAAACAGCCCTTAGATTTGTAGATGCCCTGGAAAACTATGATATATAGCTGCTTGTATTGGTAACTGGTTTTCAGTGATCATATGAGTAAATACCTTTATTTTCTGTATACTGTTATATATATTTTTGAAGTATGCAGTGGGACTGATAGTATAATTAGAACTTCAACAGCCTGCAAATATTTATTGCTTTCTTGATTTTCTGAAAGTGAAAACCCAGCAAGAGAAGTGTTGCAGACTGTGGCTTCACACAATTAGCTTAGGTCTAGTACTGCATCCAAGAAAGAAGAATGTCTCACAACGTCACGTGGTTGAGAAGGCAGAGCAGAGACACCAGAGCTGTTCTGCAGATGCCAGATTGTTCCTGGCAGTGCTCCGTTCAAGCCAGCACTGACAAAATGCTGATCCTCCTGGATCTGGGTTCAGTGGCTCAGGCTGTTTGTGTGAAAAGAGGTGGTAAACCAAGCAGTCCTGGAAGCAAACAGAGCTGTATTGATGCTGCTTGTGAGCTAACAGGATGTTGGAGTCTGCCTGGCTCTGCTGAGAGTTAGTTCTGCCAGGTGTGAACTGTAACACTGCTTGCAAGCCGCTAGTTAAGTATGCAGAAGTGTACTGTGCTGTTGCTTGAGCAATTGTCCTGCTTTTGTTAATGTGGATTTGTATGTCCTTAATCATTGCTGTATAGAAGCCTTATTTTGTATGCTAGAGCATTAAAATGATTGGTTCTTATTACTTGCATTACATAAAGTGATACGTGTGAGAGGGAAGAAGGAGGAATGAAAACTGTTTTTTTTTCTGTGTTGTATAAGATTTCAAGAACTCTGATGGCTTTTTATGTTTGTTTTTCAGGTGTAAGTGGAGATGAATTTAGTGTCTTACGATCACCTCAGTCAGTTGTTTTTCGAGATGGAAGTTGGCCCATTCCTGGTGAGCGGATCCCAGATGTAGCTGCGTTATCCATGGGCTTTTCTGTTGAAGAGGTATGTTTCAGTTCTTGATTTCGAAATGCCTCTAAAACAGCAGACCTGCTCACTTAAAATGCAGATCTTCTGTCATGTGCTGGAATATATAAAATATCATCCTGTTTGTCTTGAGAAATGTGTGACTTGTCAGTGTGGTTTCCAAGTCATATGAGCAGCAAAAGGCTGTGCTAGTGGGCTAATTTGAATCATCAGCTATAGAATGAAGCATGCCTGTAGAGCCTTTACTGTGCTGTTATTAATTTCCCCTTAGAGCCACCCACATGCTCTATTCCCCCACCCATGGTCACGTACTGGGAATCTGTGGAAACTAGTCACTTCTTGCTTACAAGCTATCCATAGGGCTGTGCGCCTGGGTACACTGAAGATGGTAAGAAATGGCTTGGCTAGGCAGCCATTTTGTCAGCTCAGCAAGCTTGTCTGCTGAGCATAGATAATAAGAACCAAGTAGACTGGATATTTAGGAAGTAATCCAGAGACTTGAAAACTTATCTTGGGGTAGTGTTTTCCCAAGTCAGGTTTTTGAATACAGCTGTAGTGATATTTAAAGTGGGGCACATGAGTAGGAGCCCTTGGGTTGATTCCTTCTTGCCTACTGAATTTCTTGCTGGGCTTCAGCAGAGATGAGTGGCTGTTGAAGCAGAATCTTAAAGTGTGATACCCAGGTGTCTCTAGATACTCAAAGTTACAAGCTGGGATATGCTGACAATGCTGGGGGGTGGTGGAGGCTGGTTCTCATTTTTGCTATACTGCAGCGAGGCAAAAAGGTCCTTTAAGTCTGGTTTGAATGCAGGTCTGTTTAACCTGTGTCTTGGCATTTGTCTGAAAATACCTTGTTGTCAATTATGCTTTTTTTGTCATTAAACTAGTAACACACTTTTATGAGTAGTGTTCCCAAGAAGTCTATTTTGATTATTTTATAAAGAAAAAAACAATACATCATATGGTATTGTGTGCGTTACATGTAAAGACACCCAGGAAAACAGTGAGGTTTGTCCCACTTTGAACACCTGACTTTTGGCATACTGGTCAGCCAGAGGTATGATACGTTTATGGAAAAAAGTGTTTCAGTACTCACTCTGTACCTTTGACAAAGTATAGAGTTCATTTGCTGTGATGGGTCCATAGTATCCTTTAGAAATAGTTCTCTACTAGTATTATTTCAAATCCTAGAAGTGGGCAGGAAAAGAAGTGTTTTAATTTCTCTGTTCAGTGAAGCTCTGAAACTGAAAGTTACCAGCATTGTCACTAAGGCATTGATCACTGTCTAGGCAGCATACCTTGGTATGGAGGATACCAAAGTTCCCAAAAACTCAGCTTTAGATCAAGGCTGTAGTCTAGGAACATAAATTGGCAGTGCAGTAGGTGCACTATATATAATTGAGAATTCTTGCTGCATTACATTGGAGATTCTGAACAACAGTCCTAAAATGTTCTTCTTGCTAAAGCAAGATAAAATGAAACCTCTTTTTTGTCCCTGATGATTCTTTAGAAGGTTTTTCTTTTGTTTCTTTGAGGTGGTACAGATCGTGATGTCGATGACATTTAGTTCTGAAATCCAAATAAATCCAAACAAAACATTTTCATAAAACTTAAACAAGCAGATATGTCTTTTACACAGATGAAGAAATCTGAAATCATTCTCTATGGATGAATTTGTATTTTGTGCCTGAATAAACCAGCCAGGTAGTCTTCACTGTGTTCTTACCAATAGATAACTGCAGTAAGCTACTAAGGAATCTTTTTTCTATGTTTTCTATGCAAATTTGTATGGTTTAGATTAGTATGTTGCTGTTATGATTGACACTCCCTTCCTTTGTGTGTATGTGTCTCATTTCTTTCTAGTACTGAAAATACAAAGATGTTAGTGTTTTAATGTGCCTGAACTCTTTTCTAAGGTTTTTTGCAAAAGGTGGGGGATGTGTGGGATTTTTTCAGTTGAGCCTTCACTTATTAAATACAGATGAAGATATATTGAATTTAATTATGGGAAATAACTCCTGATCTATCCAGTATGTGTAATGCTTTCTCAGCGTAGACTTTGTTATTAAGTTACTGGCACCTTTTAGACCAGCAATTTCATCATGGTTAACTTGAGGCAGTATTTTTCTAGAGGAGTTCTAGTGTTAACTTGCTCCCCCATGAAATTTCCAACAGACTGTCCTTCAGAGAGATATTAAGATAGTAAGTTATTTTGCTGTAATTGTTGGGGATGGGTCCTCACTTTCTCCCTTTGAAATACAAGTGGTTTTTTACTATATTCTAATAGGACCTTTCCTGGCCTGGGCTTGCAGTGGGTGATCTGTTTCACAGACCACGAGCTACTGTGCTGGTAACTGTGAAGGGAGTGGACAAGCTGGCACTGCCTGTGAAAGGGGTTTCTTACCCTATTGAGAATGTGAGTATCCACATTTGCTCAAAAAGAGATTTTCCTATTTTTCGAGACTCCTATACTTCAGCAAATTATCTCCTTTTATATCGGCTGTGTTTTATCAGAAATCTAACTAGATATTGTCTTTCAGGCCGTTCCTTTCAGTCTTGACAGTGTTGCAAATGCTATTCATACTTTGTTCTCTGAGGAAACTCCTGTGGTCTTGCAGCTGGCCCCCAGTGAGGAAGTGAGTATTGCTTCACTTCTGATTCCAGATGCTCTAAATAATAAACCGCTTTCCACTTGTGTGGCTGGAGCAAAACCAATTGATTTTATGAAATATTTTGCATTGGAGAGGGATTGCAGGTGTGATTGGTTATTAATGAGTGACTGGAAAAACTGAAAACTACTCTGGTGCTGTTCCTGCAGAGGGTGTACATGGTGGGCAAGGCAAACTCTGTGTTTGAAGATCTGTCTGTCACGCTGCGCCAACTGCGAAACCGCTTATTCCAGGACAACTCTGTTCTCGGCTCCCTTCCTCTCAACTCCCTCAGCAGAAACAATGAGGTAAACAATTTTCTTCATCAGTAGGAACTAAGCTTTTAAGTTTTGGGGTTTTGTTTTTGTAAGTAACTTTATTGAAAGAGTAATTTCCTTCTAGTGTATTTTGATGCTATAGCAGACTTAACCTGTTGTAAAATACGGAGCCTTGCAACAAAATGAGACTTCCTTAACTTTGGTCTCACCAAAGGAAATACCTGTCTCTTTCTTTCTGCCTCTTCCCCCAGGTTGACTTGCTTTTTCTGTCAGAACTACAAGTCCTACATGATGTTGCAAGCCTGGTAAGGTTTTTTGAAACACTTTCCCTGTCTTTTGTCAAAAACGTCAGAGGTCTCCTTTAAAGGTATAGAAGCTGTAGCCAGGATACTTGGCAACCAGTGATATATATTCCAGTTTGTCATCAATTGGCTGCATCAGTTTAAATAATACATTCTGAAGCTGTTTTCATCATCTCTTTAACTGGTGGAAGAAAATGAGAACCTTAATCATTTGTAATGTCTTTTGGATTATGTTAGGTGAGAACAGTGGGAATTCTGAGCTGCTATTTCTCCATACCCGAAGACATAGGAAGTAATTAATGAAGAATTTGCTAGGGCTTTCCTTCTTTTTGTGGTTGATAAGTATTATGGTAGTTAAGAACGTGTTCTTTGCCTTAGCCACAATTTTACTTCATTTTATCTGAAAAGACTGGGGTAACTTTTGTGGCATGAGTAACGATGGTGATGGAAATGTTCCCATGGACAGGCAAACTTTTAATTCTTACAGTCTTTTTACTAAGAAGCTACTGTCTTGTTGCTGTGGTTTAAGGTTTGTTTTGAGGTTGGTTGTGGGGGTTGGTTGTTTCTTTTCTTTCTTTATGCTGCAGTCCTCAGCTTCTTAAAATGAAAGAGACATTAAGAACTGAAAGTTCACCTTAGCTGAAGGTCTGATAGAGAGAAATAGAGCTCTTGAGAAAATGAGGTAGAACAATGTGGTGTCTTGCAAACTAGAAAACCTGTGGTTAAAATAGATGAGAAGATACGAGCAGATTAAATGCCTTGCTTTCAGAGACTGTTCTCTTGTGCAGGCAAATGTCAGTGCTGCAGCTTCACACCTGTAGAAGTGCAAGAACATTACTCCTGTCCTTTGAGATAATTTGGATTATATTGGTTGGGGTTTACAACAATGGGATGATACTTACTAAGTAAAATACTTCTGTACATGGGTTATAGCAAGTTAGAAGTTGCAACCTACTCAGTTTTGCAAGGGCCGGCTTCAGCAGAGGAATTAGTAGTATCTAAGTATTATAGTTATGTATTTTTATTTTTTCTCCAAGTTTTATTTTTACAACAATTACAGAACAAGGATTCTGATGTGAATAAGTAAAATGTTTCTTTCTAGTAGAGCTCTATATTACATGTATGTAACCTCATGTTAGGAATAGATGCTGCACGGTGATCATCTTCTTGCTCCTGTAGAATAGGAAAATTGTGGACTTCTAGTTAAGTTGGCAAGAAATTCCACTTCCTTGTCAATATGGAATGTGACTGTGGAAAGTGAGGCTGGATTAGTCCCAGCAGCAAACTGACTTTTGTGAAATGTGTTTTTAACATAACCTGTGTGTGATTTAATTTCTTTCTGCCCTCAATGGTATGCCAAAGCTGTCTCGACACAAGCACTTAGCCAAAGATCACTCTCCAGACCTGTATTCTCTGGAACTGTCTGGTTTGGAAGAGGTGGGAAAACGATATGGGGAAGACTCTCAGCAGTTCAAGGATGCTTCTCAAATTCTTGTAGACTCTTTGCAAAAGGTATGATTTCTACCTAATGAGCAAAACTCACAGGAATACTGAGATATTTTTTTATTAACTGCAAGGGAGTTAGTTTATTGACTGTTTTCTGCTTTGAATTGTCACTTCATTAGTGATGGCTTGCCTGATGCTTGTTTTTGTTTGGTTTTCAAAATGCTGTTGTTCAGTTACAAAATTGAATGCTACAGCTTGTCACTCTGGAAAGTGTTGACGTGATTTTAGAATGTGTTAGATGTTTTGTGTAAATGAGTAGGGTTATATCGAAACATGACTTGGTATATTTGTTTTTCCTAAATAAATATCTTGCATTTAAAACCAGCAGTAGGTCTTGCAAAAACCTGCTCTCGGAAATGTGGGAATCTCTTTATCTCGGGGTACAGTGGTTAGTTTCCCCTTGCCCACAAAGAGGCTTGGAAATACAGATTTGTACAGCTAAAATAACTGCTGCTCATCTATCAATGTGCTCAAAGTAATTTTTTATTAGGTCTTATGTTATCATTAGATAAAACCTTTATTATGACCAGTCAATCTTGGGATTTTCAAAAGCATGATGGAAAAGTATAAAAGTGTGAATAATGCCAAATAAGTTTGGCCAATAAGTCAAATAACTGTTTTCTCTAAACATTACTCTTTGTCCTCTTTGCAGTGAAGCAGATGTATTTAAATACTAGATGTATTAGTCTTCAGACCAGATTGAATTATTCAGGTTTATAATTTACAGTGGAAGGTTGAGAACTGAAATAATTTGTTGAAACTGATAGAAATACAATGGGGAAGCTACGTGCTGATGGGCCTTTTGTAAAAGGGATGAAAGAATGAGTTCAGCCCAGAAAGCAGTCATAAGCTCCAGTTTCCTGAGCAGTGTTTGAGGTAGTTTAAAGAGATGCTGTACACCAGGTGAGTCAGCACTTCCTGAGTGCAATTCTGAAATAGTGTAAAGTTTTACAACTTCCCAGCATTATTCCTGAAGCTGATGTACTAAACCGTAAGACATCTTGCTAATAAAACTCTACTTAATTCCTGGCTACAGTGCAGGTTTCAAATTAAATCATCTTGCTTTTCCAGTTTGCAGACGAGATGTTTAATCTGTACAGTGGGAATGCAGTAGTAGAAGTGGTAGCTGTGAAAGCCTTTAATTCTCCCAACATAAGGAAGACTCGCTCAATTCTCCAATCTTCACAGGTAGTAGATGCACACTTTTCTGTATCTCATTTATTAGAAGTGATCCAAACTGCATCACTGCTTCACTTGAGCAACTTTTTTTTAAGGACTAGACTACTAACTGATTTAGGCATGGGTGTGAAGAGGTCAGCTTCCCTGTCTCGATCTTCACTTAATCAGATACTAATTTAGGTTGAAGAGGGCCTCTGGAGATCATCTAGTCCCACCAACTGCTCAAAGCAGGGTTAATTTAGGAGTTAGATCTAGCTGCTCAGGTCCTTGTCCAGCCAAGTTCTTGAAAAGTCCATGGCTGGCAATCCCAGAGCCTCTCTGGACAGCTTGTTCCAAACTTTCACCCATTGTCACTGTCAAAATATTTTCGCTTATGTCTTGTTAGAATTTGCATGTCTGCTCTTTTCTCCCCAGTGCAGTAGTGCATGTAAGACCTGTCTCCCAGGTAGTGAGAAAATTGTTGTCCTTGACTTGCTGCCTATGCTCTAGATGCAGTCCAGGGTGCAGTTGCCTGGCATCATCACAGGGACACACTGCTGATTCCTGTGCACCTCGTCCACCAGGACTTCCAGGTCCCTCTCTGCAGAACTGCTGCCCAGTGGTCAGTCCCCACCAGCCTGTGGGGTTATCCTGTCCCAGGTGCAGGACTTCGTATTCGTCCTAACAAAATTTCATGAGGCTTCTGTTGGCCTGTTTTGGATTCCATTAATGTCGGTCACCGTAATCACTTTTGCATTTTGTGCCCTAGCATCAGGATTGTGTAGACAAAAACGCATCTCACATATTCAGATTGCTCAGATTTTTGATGTAGTCAGAATGTGTTTTGTATGCAAGCTAACTTTAAAGTAATACACCTTCTCTTTATTTCAGAGTGAACAGGACAATCCGTATAACCTTGCCTACCCATATAACTACAACTACTCTGTAATCTTCAACATTATTTTGTGGATGATGATAGGTCTTGCTTTAGCTGTGATAGTTATCTCCTACAATCTCTGGAACATGGATCCTGGCTACGACAGCATTATTTATAGGATGACAAATCAGAAGATAAGAATGGATTGAGCTGCACTCTATTTCAGTGCAAGGAAATGATGAAGAGTAAGGTCTCCTTTAAACTGTCTGGAAAACAAATATTCTGACATGGTTAATTGTGGAATTTTTTAAAGGTGTATTTATTCCTGAGTTTGTTTTTTTTTTCCTCTTAGGCCTATTTTAAATGTTAGTAGTAGCACCAGATGGGGTTTAGAAACTGAAAACTGCTTGTTAAAAAACCCAACAAACCAACAACAATCCCCAAGGTAATTGTTATTAAAGTAACATCATTCCATTTTTTTATCACGTAACTTGAGTTTTTGAAATACCCTGTACTGCCTGTGACTGTGTGCAAAACAGATGAACTTGTGATAGCAACATGTTGTTTGAAACTTTTACACTGGAAGATTAGAAATTATAGCGAAATTGTTGTGTTGTATATTATGAACCAGTTGTAAATGTTTGATGTAAATATTTATAATGACTATATGTAACTTCAGAGAGGGTAGTAATTATTCTTCAGTAATATACTAAATATAGAAATATTTCTACATGACTACAATTCTAGTGGCACAAATGGCATTTTGATTTCATGTTGATGGCTCAGATGTGAGCTGTAGTCAGAAGGATCCTTTACCTAGAACTTGAATGATTTGGAGGTAAATAACACTAGTGTGGCTGGACTGTACAGTGGAAAGTCTATAAATATTGAAGTAGCACCAGTCTGATCATGGTCTCGTGTCACGTACAGTTGAAAGTTCCTATTATGATGCTTCATATTCCTTCCATTTGTGTTGATGTTATTATAAAAAAAATAATTCTTTTTGATGATGAGTGGACCAACACTTGATTCAAAAACACCTGCTTATAGTCCTGCTTCAACCAGTCAATAAAACAAAGAACAGTTGTTCTTGAATGCATTTATTCTTTGTGGCTTCATAGATGTCGCTACTTGTATTTACTATTAGTTCAGCTGAATAGAGTTTGTGCCGGCAGCCTCCTATATGTGACACTGGGCCCAAGTCTGTAACAGTTTAGTTTTAATTGTCTTTCAGAAGCAAATGTTGAAAGAGCACCTTGTATGGACTAAGTTTCCTAAACCAAATAATGAGTTTAGTTAAATCAAGTTAATCTCTGCCCTGAATCTTTTTTAGAACTACCTGCTTTTTTAGAAACTCATTTGCTTTTGTGGTAAAAGGAATTCTTCTGGACTACAGCAATGTGAATGGAAACTGCTTTTTTTGTCTTGTCGTCCTTTAATGTGCTTAACTTTCCTTACTGTTGGGAGATATTTATTCCACTACCAGAAGAGATCTGCTCATTGAATTAATTTGCCTTGTTTACTGGGAATGTCAGGTTTGGAGGGGTTGAAGTTGTTTCTGTTGTGGTGATCCTGGGTATTGCTTCATGTTGAATCAATTAACATGCTGCAGCTTTACCCAAGTCTAGGAAATCCAGTTTATTGTCTGTTATAGTAATTTGAAATGAATTTGAATGGCACTTAATCTGAGTAAGTTTAATAGATGAGTTGCTGTGCCAGTTTCTCTAATTATTGGACATCCTGTAACACCTGCACTGCTTTGAGAATCAAATCCATCTGATGGAGCTGTACAACTGCTATGAAACCAATTAAAATACAGCTCTGCCACAAGGCAGGGACACCTTCCATTTGGCCAGGTTGTTCAAGGCCCCATCCAATTAAAACACCTGTACTTTAGGGCAGATGCGACTTCTGTAGTTTTTTCCACCCCACTATCCAAAACTTTTGCTTAAATGCAAGACCTGCCATTGAGATGGTCATCCCTATCAGCTCCCTTCCAGCTGCTTGCTGCTGCTGTAGGTAGGCTCTAGCTTTACTTTTTAAAGCTAGCCTTAACTACTTTGAAGGGCACATTTGAATTCCTGCCTCTCATGTTAGTACCATGTTTGTTCATTCTTATGGCTGTAGGCCTCCAGCTCCTACTGAAGGGGCTTTTGAGAGCTGTAATGTGTGCTGTTTCTTAAATATGAGTTGCTTTGTGCAGAACAGGCTCTTTTTTTGAACTACTCTAAAGCCACTATGCTTTAGTTTGAGCTAGGTAAGCAAGACACGTTACACTGTACAACAGTACTGGTCGTTAACTGCTAATCAAGCAGACAATTACAATACTGATCTGTGTGCCCGGAATAGCGTTTTTATACTTAGAATACAGTTAATTTGAATGAAAGTGGTGTCACCACCATTAGACCTGCTATTGATCTTTAAATGTAATCATCCCAAGAACAGAAATTGTGAAAAGATTTGTGATATGGCAGAAATTGCAGGTTTTGTGGACAGTGCTGCCAGGAAAGCAATGAAACTGCCATGTGAAGCTTTGTGAAGGAAGACAAGAGTGAGAGCAGAAACACACAATGTTTGAGGGAAGTCACCACCTTTCAAGGCATTCCTGCAAGGCTGAGAAAGGGAGAGGTATGTGAGGAAAATAGAGCTTATACTAGGATCCTGTGTGCTCGAAGTGGGAAGTGTAGAACAGTCATTATGCCCATGGCAGGGGGGCTGGAACTAGATGGGTCTTAAGGTCCTTTCCAACCCTAACTATTCTATGATTCTAATATTTAGCAGGAAGTAACTTTCAGCCAGGCCAGGAAAGGCTTGATACAGTGCTGACTGTAGGATCTGCCATGTAACCGCTTCAGGGAGCGGTGATCTGGTCAGCAGGGAGAGTTTTTCCTTGCGGAGCTCAGCCTAGGCAAAAAGGGTGAGAAGTATTTGGTTGGATCTGCTTCAGACCTCAGTCATGTATTGCCTGGTATTTGTACTGTGGAATACCTGGTGCCCAAGTAGCTGTTCTCATGAAGTGCTGATATTTGTGAAAAAGGAGAGAATTCTGAGTGAGAATTGAAGCCTGAGCATTGCTTTTGATATTTAGATTGAAAAGAGGAAATAAGATATAAAATAAAGTGCTTTTAAGAGTCAGTGTGCTGGTCTTTCTAGGTAATCCCCCGAGGTCCAAACTTGGCAGAAGGGAGGTGTAATCCAAGCTTAGTCTATGCCTCAACTGTCCAGACTTTGCTGTGCTGCAGGCATGGCAACTTTCAGAGTTCTTCTGTCCAGTGCACTGCTGTTGCAACAGGCAAGATAAGCTTAAAGCAGATCTGGAATGTGTGTTACGTTCAAGTGTAAGGAAGTGGAAATGAATAAACTGTGTTGAAATGCACACATTGAGCAACCTTGCAAGTGAGGGCTGGGATTTGAGCTAAAATTCACAAATATTCTCTAGAAAAAAGTTAAATTCTGTGCTCAAGGCAGGGTTGAGGACCGTCCTGTGTTACTCATTTTCTCTTCCGCAGGCACTGAACCATATGCTCATGAATTTTCACCCTTGTAGAAGAGGGTGAGGGGATCCACAGAAGTATTGCAGGACAGAAACGGAGGCAGGTCAAAGAAGGCAGAAGACGAACTATAGGATTTCAAATCTCTCAGAACAAAAGAAACTGGAATAAGCAGGGAACCCAGAAGTTTATTTCCTGTCCTTTTCTGCCACTAGCACAAGGTGTTGCTATGGAGGAGCTGCACTTGCAAGGCACCTAACTATAAAGGGCTTCTACAGCTCACAGTGTGAAGGGTGGAACTGAGTGAAAGCTAGGCACTGTACGCAGAAGTGGTTTCCCTGCAGGAGCAGGGCTGGTGTGTGGTGTGACACTGGATCAGAGAGCGGAGACTCCAACAACTGCTTTTGTGCAGTGCTAGCACAGATGCAGGCACTGCTGCTGCCAGCCCCTCTCCAGGCACAGGGGACAGCAGGTCTCTGACCTCAGACCTGGGCGAGTCTTTGGTTGTCCTGTAAATGACTGCAATCTCCTGGTCCAGTGACAGTTCAGGTCCCTCTGTTTTTGGGGGGAAGCATCAAAGGAGATGTGGAGCACTAGCAGATAATGCAACACTTCCCATGCTTCTCAGAGACGTGCCCTGTCACAATGCAACTGTAGTGAAACTGCTGCCCTGTTCTTTCTACTCAGACTTGTGTAAAGCGTGTCCTGCTTGACCAGTGATGAGGTTCAGGGTACAGAAAGCCCAGGTGATCACGTTCCTCTCAAATAAATGGAGCAGAAAATGATGGATGGCATGAAGCCATGCATTCAAATACATCCAGTACTCTGTCCTACCTAAGCTGCTGGAAAATCAGCCACTACAGATGGCTTCTGCCTAGGAACAGGCAGGAGATGGATCTGCTGAAAGGCTGTCTAAACCCAGGAATAGATAGGTGGTGCTCTGAAACTAGAGATTCTGATCGATGTCTGTAACAAGTGACAAGAGACGGGGGAATGGCTTTAACCTGAAAAAATGTAGATTTAGATCAGTTATTAGGAAAAAAAATCTTCACTATGAGGGTGGTGAGGCACTGGCACAGGTTGACCAGAGAAGCTGTGGCTGCCCATCCCTGGAACTGTTCGAGGCCAGGTTGGATGGGGCCTTGAGAAACATCATCTACTGGAAGGTGTTCTGCCCACGGCAGTGGGATTGGAACTAGGTGAGCTTTAAGGTCTCTTCCAACGCCAACCATTCTGTGATTCTATGATAACAAAATTATCAGCAATTCTTTTCTAGAATAGGGCAACAAGGCATGCAGACCGCATCAGTACGCGGGAGTGGTTGAGGACAGCTTTTAGGATATTAATCCCATCCTTAAACCAGGGCTTACCTCAACCAGCATGCTTTCAAGCGTTTAAAGAGATTCTTCTATTGCTGAAGAGCAGATTCACACTAAAGGACTCTGGCAATCAATTCTAAATCAAAGTGACATTGATGTCATTCAGCATCACCAAAAATACATAGCTAAGTTCTTGGCATGAATACACATAGTAAAATATTTAGAATGCTTCATAAGGGAAACAAAATTCATGGTTGCCCCAAATGTTTTTATAAAGGCAGTCAAATTACACTTTAATTATGCTCGAGTGCATGAATTTATGATGACAAATTTATATGCCCTTAATCTAGCAAGCATATGCTTTTCATTAGGCAATGGGGATAGAAGCAGTGTGGCTCAGAGGAATTCGTAGTAATTTAACTGGTAGCTGTAAGGTCAATGACTTCAAAGACTTCAGGGCTGCCTACCTACTTGATCAAGCCCCTTATCTGAAGTACTTCCTTAAAATTGCCATGGTCAAAACACCCAAGGAATTGATAAAAAAGAAGTCTGTTGCAATACCTGAATAATCAATTACAGCATTTGGAGCACAGCAGAGCTAAATGGGAGCTCTAACTGCAGCCTACAGTAGGCCATCAATCAAAATCTTGACTAGTGTACAGCATCAGCTTGGAAAGAGAAAACAGCTCTCAGCTCCTATTGCTGTCGCTCTTAGTCTCTGCTGCAGCAAAAAAACAGAGGAAGAAATACATAAGCCCAGCTGTACCGATTGTTTTCAATCGACTCAAAAAGATGTCCAGTAAAACATCTCCAGGAAAACGGTGCCCACACAACTAACATCCCAAAGGTGATGCTGACTACCAGAGACTGGCTTTAATGTGTGCTACCTTTGGGGAAAAACGAAATAAGGACATCAAAAATAAGCATAAGCGAATCAGGAAAATAACCATGCTGGGGCACAGATAGCATCACCAAAGCATAATGGCCTCAGTGGCAACTGCAGCACAGCTTTACTTTTGCGGCACACTTTAATTTTGCCTGTGTCCCTTAACTACTATTTTTTATCCAAGGGAACGGAAGAGTCTGTATTCAAAGGAATACAGGGGGAGTTACAGGGCCAGGCACAGAACTGAAAGAAACACTATCTCCTGCAGGCAGCTGCTGATGCCACACGACATGTGCCAAGCCTGTGGCTGCCAGTCCCTTTAGTACAGACTCTTCCATTCCCTTGGATAAAAAGCAGTAGTTAAGGGACAAAAGGGACAAAGTCACCTTTCCTGACAGGGAGCCGGGGGGAGCAAAGCCCTCTCCCTTCTGCACCACCCAGCTGAGAAGCAACTTGTCCAAACTTCCAGCTGAAAGCCTGAAGCTTTAGAAAGTAATTTTAGGGCAGTACTTCTTGCAGTCAGTCTTCCCTGACATCTCAGGGTAAAGCCGAAGCCTCCTGTGCTCCTAGCAAGGAGCTAGCTGCCAGACAAAACCACTCCATCCCAGGAATCGCACTTGGGAAAACAGCCTTGGACATGTTGCAATAGTAGCAGTGATCATTGTCATGAGACCAGCTTCCTTGTCAAGGCAAGGGCATCAGGCAGTCCAGATTTAAACTTCCCAAACAACCATTCTGCATTTCAGTTCCTCCTCTGCTCCTGTTTAGTTTTTCCTTTTACTTTCTTTTTCTTTTTTCTGTTATCCTAGAGGCTCCCAGAAGTTCATCCACACAGGAATCACCTTCATTCCTTCTTTCCACCCTGTGTTTAGCTACTTTCACACCACAGACCTTATTCTTAATGAATTCCACAGCTGCTGAAGTATTCTGATTGTTGGCAGTGGTAAAACAAGTCCCAGTTGCTATTATAGCCAGCACTGTGTAGGAGTCACTGGTTGCTGTAGTCTAAATTAACTCTTTGGTAACTCCCACTACCAGGGCAATTCCTGGGAGTGCAAAGCACATGTGCTGGACCACACCTGCATGCTCCATGGGAGTTTGAACAGGGAGTCGATAAAATTTCTGCCACGTCCAACACTGAAACACCTTTTGGTGCTGAGAGCACTAAGCATCCATGTCAGAAGCAAACCTATGCTAGAATAAAGGTTCTCATATTATAGTCTATGAAATGCCACATATTGGCAATGGAGCACTGAAGGTTAGGATTTGGAAGGATGGAGAAAGGGAAGAGCAAACAGGCTTCACAGTCTTCCTCAAAGTGGACAACGAGAACAGAAGCAGAAAACCCCTCCAATACTAAATCTTGGGTTTGAACTTGATGATCTTTAAGGTTGCTTTCAACTCAAACCACTCTGTGATTCTGTGAAACAGCAAAAATATTCCTACTGAGTACACAGCAGAGCCAGATAGCAAGTAACTGTGATATATTAAATAGAGAGGAGAAAGCTTTCATTTTCATTTTCTTATGGATCCAGGTATGTCCAAATAGCTATGAGGTTAAAAGTACTCATAGAAATCGAAAGCCTACTACACATTTTAGGGAAATACGTGGAACACAGACA
Organism: Amazona ochrocephala; assembly: GCA_039720435.1. Classification (NCBI taxonomy): domain Eukaryota; kingdom Metazoa; phylum Chordata; class Aves; order Psittaciformes; family Psittacidae; genus Amazona; species Amazona ochrocephala. The sequence goes on from CM077877.1 coordinate 92,533,814, forward strand.
AAACTAGGCTGGAGGATATTTTTCCCTAGAAAATATCCACACTTCATTTAAAAGAACATTTCCACTGTCTTTATAAGAACTGTTTAAAACAACAAGAAGAAAAAACCCAATAACAACAAAAACCCAATAACAACAAAATCCCACTTGCAAAAGGTAAAATTAGATTTGTTCTATCAAGTCATCTGTGACAATAGGAGAGGGGAGGAGGAGGAAGAAATACCACATTTGCTAAAAGCTTTATTTTAACTCCTGATCTGCAGAGGAAAACAGCCAGGAGCTGCACAGGGAGGAGGGCCGGAGGAAGCTGTTAGCCAGACTATAGCAGAGACTGTCAAAACCAGAGCCATATTTAGAGCAGGAAAACGGGGTTCTGACAGCACAGGTCTTGTAAGTGCATATCCAAAATTAAAGGTCAGAAATTACCAGAGTGGGCAGTGGTTCACAACTGAACCCCGGCCCTTTTAATTCCCAAGGTTTCCATGTCAGCTTCTGCCCAAAGACTTCAGGGTGCAAGAATGAAATGAAAGAGTTGCAGGGGGAAAACACAAAGGAACTCATTTCTCTGGGCAAAACATTATCGAAGTACTCAAAACCAGCCCAATTTAGAACAACGCTGTGAGGTCCAACAGCTGGGTTCACCTAAGGTAAAAAGAGTGTGTGTACGTGTATCTGAAGCACTCTCCGACAACTGGAAACTAAAGGGTTAAATGCATCTTCCTTCCCTCCTGTGTTCGAAGCCATATTTTTATTAAAAGAAGAAAAGGAAAAAAGAAAAAGTCCTTCCCACAGTCGAAGTGTTTATGGAGCTCAAAAAGGCCTGTGTATTCCCAGGTCCAGCACTGAGAAAGGTTCCAGTGGGGAGTGCAGCCCTGGGGAAGGAGGGAAGAAGCCAGGGACGGGCCCTCTAACCTGCCTGCAGTGGGTCCTCCACAGGATGCTGAGCACCTCTGGGCCAGTCTGTGCTGCACTCCTTCCTCTGGCTCGCTCCACTTCTCCCTGTATTTTAAGACAGGTCTTTGAGTGAGAGCTGTCACTGGGTGGATTTTGTTGTTTTTGCAGGAGAATGAATCAAGATGCTTCTAAAATCATGATTCAACAGCTGCTGCCTAACTGTGGTCATAAGTGTGCCCAAAGGGACTGGAGCACAGAAACAAGATGGAAAAAGGGCAGTTTTTTCCTTGGATGCCTACAAATATCACCTCATGCTCACAGCTTTTTGTGGCTGACATAATCTCCGTAGTGCACCACAAAGCTCATGGCAGTGAGGATCTCCAGGAGCTTCGCTCTCAGAGGATACTGAGAGGACTTGTAAGTTTAGGCAAGAGAATGTAACTTTAAAATGGAGTCTGCCAAGTTTACAAACAGCATTTTACAGCGTGTTTGCCTGCAGCGGATCTCAGTTTGGAGACACAGGAAGCCTAGACCTATATTTCTCACTAAATGCAAAGCAGAACCCCTTGTTTTACCTTTTTTATAGCTGTACAAGCAGTCAGACCTCTGGCACCTTCTGCAACGTGCACAATGAATTTCACGTCCCCCTTCCAAACACCTTCAGGCAGCAGGAAGAAGAAACTCTCCTTTATGCAGAATGCATTAGTTCATTGAGGGCTCCAATCCCTCAAGGAGAAGGTGAAGAGCAGAAGCAGCATCACCGCAGGGCCACAGCTGCTCTGGGCCCAGCAGTGGTGCTACCCACAAATACCCTGCACAATATAGGGCTGTACGGCACTACATGCTGCGGAAGAAGGGAGGACTCTGGAAATGCTCTGGTCAGGAGGATGACCTCTGTGACTTTCTGCTGGTGGCTGTCTCTGAGGCAGCTGTTACAGGTAAAAGGGTCTGTGCCACCAAGCTGGTCCAGAAACCTCCATCTGCCCACGACCTGGTAAACCTGCAGAACAAAACACACAGGGCTGATGGGTGACCTTCAGCGTCAGCTGCACGCTCTGTCCAGCTTCACTACCAGGCCATGAATGCCACTGATGTTTCAAGGTCATGTCATGTGAAGTGAATGAAACAAACTGGAATAAAACTCTCCCAGGACGCCCATAATGTGCTGTTTCCTAGTCAATGGTGTGTTTGAAGGCTGATTCCTTCAGACTTAAATCTTTCCCTGTTTAAGCAGCTGACTTTTCAGTAAGAGTTGAATGTGGATGGTACCACACTGTGCCAAACTGTGCAGTGAGCAAGAGGCAGGGTGTGTGTATGCAATCTTTTCTCTTTCAAAGCACCTGTCTGCAACAAACCAAATGCAGAAAAACAAATGCAGAAATGTATAGAGGAAAGCAACTTACAAACCTGATTTCAGGACCAGTGAGTGTGCTTTCAAATCCAAGATGAATTCAAGCTGACTATGACCAACTACGTATAGACCCAGGCACAGGGAGCATAGAAAAGAATGAATTTATTTCTAGAGCTTGCCCTGGTCCCCATTTATAAGATACCATGAAAGGAAAGGCACTACCCAGCACAACAGTAAGGTAAATTCCAGCCCACAAAAATAAAAAGGAATTTAATGTTTCCAAGCATCCAGTGCTATTGCAAAAGCCTGTCCATTCAACATGGAGTGCCATGAAGGTGAGGTATTCCATTTATACTGCTACACGAGCAGGGCAGAACCTGGCCTTGGCCCCTAGGACAAACAGCCCTGACTGTCTCCCACTCATATATGTGCCTACCAACCCTGAGCAAATTCAGCTTGCTGAGAGCTAGCCAGAGCAGTTCCACACGGGGCTGGGAAGCTTGTGAGCCTGCCAGCTCTGCAGGTCAGCACAGCAAGCCCGAGTTTGGTCCACTTCTATTTAGCAGGGGAAAACATGCTCAGAGTCCACCCTCTGGGGATTCCTGCTGAGCAGCAAATCCAACAGCGGGATGCTGCAGGGTCCCAAAAGGTGCTTAGCAAGAGCCAAGCTCTGAGGTTCAGCCTTCCCAGCTGACTCCTGCATCGCCACTGGCGCAGTGCAACACGGTGTACACAAGAGATGTTTTTCCATGGCAGCAGCCACTGGGAGTATGCTGCTGGGAGAGCAGCTTCTTACCCTGACACACTAACCGAGAGCAGAACTGGAAAGCTTGAACTCAAGAGTGAAGAGTAGGTGGATAGGGCAGAGCTAGGTTCAAACACGGGTTAGGTCTCAGCTGGTAGCTGGCAGCTCTCCTCTGGGCACCGAGGGTGACACCTAAGCAGGACTTGTAGCTAAGATGGGCTCAACAAGCACTTCGGGAGGATGGGAAGGGGAGGCATTGTCTCAGTAGTATTTGAAGTTACACTTCAGTTCTCACACAGTAATGTTATTAAAATAGCTATTTTAACAGCTAAATCGCCAGGAAACAGTCAGCTTTGCAGGCTGCCCAAACAGTTCAAGCATACATCCATTTTACCCCTTTTGTTTTACATGCTCATTGATTCCACATGTATACGAACACTTCCTTGCAGCTTTTGATGGGAGAAGGAAGAAGGATAGATGTAATTAAACAAGATCTAGTCTGTCCTGCTAGCTGGTGTTTTAACAGATCAGCAAGTTAAAGCGTTAGGTCTTATTTAACAACACAAAGGTATGATAAATGCAACGTCATTCTGTATTGTTGAATTGCTTCTGTGGGAGTACACAGTGAACACCACAGCTTCCCAGCTGTGCATGAAAATCATGGTGCCTTCCTACAACATTACAGCACTTCATGATCAGAGGCCTGACAACAAGTATGAATTGGGAGAGGAGTGGCTGGAGAGCAGCCCTGCAGGAAGGGATCTGGGGATGCTGGTCAATAGCAGGCTCAATAGGAGTCAGCAGTGTGCCCTGGCGACCAGGACGGTGAACCGCATCCTGCAGTGCAGCAAACACAGTATCTCCCACCAGACAAGAGAGGTGATTCTCCTGCTGCATCGAGCGCTTGTGCGGCCTCACCTGGAGCACTTTGTGCAGTCCTGGGCCCCACAATGTAAGGCTGTGAAGGTCTTTGAATGCATCCAGAGAATGACAACAAAGCCAGTGACAGAGCTGGAAGGAATGTCCTGTGAGGAGTGGCTGAGAACTTTGGTCTTTAGTTGGAGAAAAGGAGGCTGAGGGCAACTTCATTGCTCTCTACAGCTCCCTGAGGGGGGTACATGAGAGACGGAGGTGCTGAGCTCTTCGCCTTGTTATCCAGTGACAAGATGCATGGGAATGGTTCAGAGCTGCACCAGTGGAGGTTTAGACTGGACATTAAGAAGCATTCCTTCACTAACACAGTAGTCAAACACTGGAACAGGCTTCCTAGAGAGGTCGTCGATGCCCCAAGCCCGTCAGTGTTTAAGAAGCATTTGGACAATGCCCTTAACTCTCAGTCAGCCCTGAATTGGTCCGGCGGTTGGACTAGATGATTGTTGTAGATCACTTCCAACTGAAACATCGTAGACCAGTCTAGTCTAATCTACTCTAGTCTACCTTGAAGAGCAAGGTAGGAGCTCCCATGCAGAGCAGCATCAGAGAGGCCACCATCAGGTCTCAGCCCCGAGCCAAGCTGGCTCCATCCCCGCTTTGTGGGATCAACACCTCACAGGTGTGTGCCAAAAGCACAGCAGGACCCACGCTGGCCTGCAGCCCCCTAGCTGTCCCCTCCATCCCTTGCTCTGCTACAAAATCAGCGTCAAAGGATGGGAGCGCTTTTCTCTGTCTCTTTCAAGGCAGTATGTATCATTCCCCTGCTGTCATCTGGGGGAGCTTTTTGGAGAGTGAGAGAGTTGTGTTCCCATTTGACACTGGCTAACATTGCTATGTCAGATCTGTGGATCAGTTCAGAACTGCTATATTCCTCCATGTAATTAAATGTTTCTTGTCCCACAGGCAGGTTTATCAGAAACAATCTACAGGTACTAGAGGATGTAGAGTCACTGTGTCACTCATAGTGAAATAAATGGAGAACCAAATCTCCTGTAATGATGAAAATCAACAAAACAGTCCCAATGCAGCAGATGGATATAAATATCTGGCTACCAGAAAACTAGCCTGAACACATGAAAAATGAAACTTAAAACTGCACTTGTATGACACACAGTCATTTCTTTGAAAGGAGAAAGTGTCAGTGGGAAATGCTTCCTTTTACTAGTAGCATTTTCCGTAGGAACTTATTTAGGATGTGGTGTACGTTTTTGGATACACTCGTATCAGCTCTCAATGTTAAAACATCAGTTTAGTTGCGAAATGGTAGAAATAAAGAATCTTTCCAACTGAGTAGCAGCAGTTAAAGATGAAACACTTAAAAGAGTGCCAGGGTTTTCTCTCCAGTGAATAAGTTTTGTATATCAGAAGCAGAAACTGCATAACCACCTGTTAGATACACACAGGTCAGAGAAGCAGTGATACACTACCAATACCCAAACTCACAGGTTCAAGGCTGAAATCTGCAGTGGACACCAACCAAAAGATTCTTGCTAATGGCAAGAACTTTGAATGAGGTTCATTCATTCACAAGGAAGGAAGCGCTGCAACAGCTGTAGGGGCAATGGGCACCCTTAATGCCAGCAAGGCAGGCTAGGATACATTCACCAAAAGGCTTTTAAAATTAGTTTAAAGCATCCTTCAGCTGAGCAGGGACCTGACAGAGCCTTGCAAAGGGAGTGAGGCAGCACAGCAGAAAGCTACCCTTGCAGGAAGTCAGGAAACCAACTTGAACACAAGAAAAAAGTGGAGAATACTGATCCATGAAGACAAACAGTTAAATGACCAAGTAATTCCTAAGGATGGAGATTTTACTCAGTTACAAGAGCCTTCATTCATCCCTGACAAAGTTCTCTACATACATCCAATTCAAAGTTATATGTGAGGCTGTTTCTTTTCTGGATCAGCTTTTTTTGGATCAGCCTCTATTTCACAGTATACAGTTCAAGCCTCTACCTTACCTGCCTTTGCAATAAAACAAATATGAATCTATACAGAGGTGTCTACAGCTACAAACTCCGTGACAGATGAAAGAAGGTCCTTTCTTCCACTAACCTTTCCTTTTGGGACAGAACATATGGAGTTCCTCATGACTGTAAGAAACAAAGCACTGTTTTAAGTAATTACTGGTTATTTACACAACCAGGAAAATGAGCAAACTCTGCATCCTATGACTTGGAACAAAGCAAACCCACAGAATAAATAAATAAGGTTTTGTTTTGTGGGTTTTTTTAAGTTAGCAGCACATGTGTGTGGAAACACCTACAGAGATAGCTAGGTAATTGTGAATACAGAAGGTCTGGCCAGTAGCTACAGTAGAGAGGAATAAAGTTTAAGATTATACAACATCCAGTTTAAGATTTTTTTAATCCAGTTTATTAAATATTGCTTTCTGGGGACATGTTTACAACAAGCCCAAATAAATTGTTTAAGGATTCAAAGCAGTCATATTAAAATACAGCTTCAATATAAAGTTTGTCACAGTTTTACAGTATTCAAAAATGACAGACCTGCCTTAAAAAAAGACTATTACACCAAAACATAAGAAAAAACAGAAAAACAAGTTTGGCATTTTCATAATCTTTATAGTATAAAACAGAATATTAAATCTATTACCAGCAAGCTGATACTTCAATCTATTACCTAGTCTGAAGTGTCTCCCGTTAAAACACTATACAACAGCACTATACAAAAGTCGTGGTGATACTCATTTGATGAAAGTGCATCCCTGAAAGTTTGCCAGTTTATTATAGCTCTTAAAAAAAAAAATAAAAATAAAACGTCCTCTTTTAACTGAAGGCTTTGTTTTTTATTTTTTATTATTTTTTGCGGTTTTGTCTCTCAGCCTTCTTTTAAAAGTGTCTACGGACGCCCACCAGGGGGCAGCGTAAGATTAACCATCAAATCACGAACGGCCGCAAATATTGTGCATTCACCTGGAACAGGGAAAAGAAAAAGGTTAGCATCACTCCACACACAGGCCTTCACCCCAACAAGCAGGATCTGTAATGATTTTAAAGGGAAGTAGCTCCGGCTTTCCCAGCAGGACAGCTCTTGTTGGTCATGAAATTGCAAGAAGCTTTTACCCACTTTTGAATGTCAGATTGCGTCTATACTGGGATTTATCGTACATGGCACTGCAATCCGTACTTTTCTGCATGCTATTAATTAAAAGCACTACATCTGCTAAAGAAAAAGAAACACTTTTTCAAGTCCTGCTTGTACTGATTAAGAGCAGAAAGTAAACATTTCAAATGATTCAAGTCTGAAACAGCTGGAAGATGTTTTCTGTCCTAAGCCTAGTTTTGGAAACATTTCTAATTCCAAGACTGGGCAAAAGTCAGAAGACTGTTTCTTTCAATCAAATTATTCTGGCTCTACCCTTGACATCCAAATGCAAAATAAAATACAAATGGACTTCTGTTTCCAACAGCTGAGATCCAATACAGAGAGGAAAACCCAGCCACAGCTGCCTGAAGTTTTGAACACCAGTATTTTTTTGGACAAAACCCACACATTCTGAAATAGCTTAAAAAAGTTAAAACCAATAGAATCAAGAGGGTTTAATTAGAACAACAAAACGTGAAGTATTAGGCAGGTGTGACTTTCATCTACTGGTTCCTGGTAAGAGAATACAATTAGTAGCTTCTATCATACCCTAGGTCACTGTGGGCTGAGTTTTTCCTGCACATGTCAAGAAACAGCAATGAAAAGACACTGAATTTTATTCCTGAAGGAGCAGCAGTGTGAGCAAAGAGATAGGAGCAGAGCCTGTTGGGATGCATTAATCCTAACTGCCAAACTAGGGTTTCCCAAGATAATTTTGGACAAGTCATTATCATACCCAAGCTACACATCTGGGCTAAATACCATCCACTGGATCACTGAAAATCAGACAATGAAAAATGCTTAGTCATGAAGTGCTTTAAGAAACATCACAAGATCCTTGAGCTCCTCTCCAAAGGGTCACTTTCAGCATCTGCAGGGACTTCCATTTCCTTACCAGATTGATGTCCACTACATAATGCACCTTGTAGACTAACAGCTCAAGTTTAACCCTATTATTCCAGAGCACTGATTCCACCTCAGTTCATATCATTATTTCCCCCAAATAAAATATTTTTTCCCATGGAGGCATAGGTAAAGTGATCTCAGAAAGACAGTGCACTCACAATGAGTCAACGTTTTACTGTTAAACACAGCAGAATGTGTTTGCCCACAGATCTGAAAAGAAAACTCTTCCAGAAGAACTTACTTTTCAGGCACTACCATTTTATTAAGAGGAAAATTAAGCTGAATACAAAATACTTTCTCACAAAGAGAGAAAGGTAAAAAGGATACAGCCAAAACGAGGCAACACTGATTACGGGTTACAATGAAAGTGCCAGTAATATACGTGCATGATGGGAAGCCCTGGTCCTTTCTGACTCAAACAGTGCAAAGTTCACTTAACCAAGCAAAATGCAATGAGTGCAACAGAAGAGCTAACACAGGTAGGAAAATCCTGGGTACAGCACAATAGCATCAGAAGAGAAAGGATACGCATCTGGGATCTCCCATGTACAGAAGTCTCCCAACTATCTACATTCATCTGCTGTCTCCAATCCTCTTCCAATGGCAAAGAAAAGAAGGTATCTTGTTCTCTTTTAGCAGATATAATAATACAAGTTTTGACAGTAAGAACACAGGAAAACACATTTCAAGTGTCCTCAGGGAAGATACTCTTTTGGCTGGGTGGTGGTGTTGGAAATAAACAAATAAATAAAAAAATCCATACAGACTAGTTCTTTCTTATAGAAGTCAGAGGAATGACTACTAGAAAAGTCCTCTGCTCAGCTAGCCACATTCTTCTTTGCCTGGATAAGGTCCTACATGTGGCCACAAGCTCTTTAGATAAGTTTTCCTTTTCCTGTCTGTTCTCTGCTCCCTGTACCACAATCCCAAACTACTTCAAAACGTGTGACAAACAAAAATTGTCTGTCCTGATCTCTATAACAATCATCAGACGACATCTCACTAGGGTTACTCAAGAGCAGCTTTGGCAATTACTCGCTATGCTGTAGCATTTTGTGGAGGGTTTACCTTAAAACAGAACTTAGTGCAATAACAAACAGCAAAACCAGTGTCTACCCTTCCCAACGCTAGGGGAACTCAGTGGGGAAGCACCTTCCAAATGAAACACCTGAAGTTTAGCTAACTTATCTTGACACAAAAGTGCTACAAAAACAACAGTTCTGTACCACATACAGAACTCCTACAGGTAAGCTCACACGTTCTTAAGTCTACTTTCTCTCCTATTTACCCACACTACTACTATATGTTAAACAGAAAATGTGTGTTAATTTAAATCTTTTCACAATTTTAAGAAATGTATGCATATCCACACCAACTTGAGATGAACATTGCTCATGTTCTAGCAATTCAAATAAACCATCAAGCATAGTTAAAATTACTGCATAACAACGAGATGAATAATCATACAGAAGTAGAATTCAACCTCTGGATTCACAACTTTAATCTGTTCACTGGGTTATTGGAAAAAGGCTTTGTTCTTCAGCATGTAACTACAGCAGAACTAAAAGTTATTGTTCTTATGAGCCGTCTGTGTATTAACAGACCCCAAGCCACTGCTTACAAACAACATGCTGCCCAAAGAACTTGTTACTGTTGCTCAATGTTTCAGATACTACAAAAAAAAAAAACAACCCGAAAAGCATGACAAACAAGAGGGAAATCAAAGCACAACATTGCTCACAGCGCACTACCTAGGGGCCGATGAACAGAGAACAACCTATTTAGCTCAAACACTTCACAGCACATTTGGTGGACAAAACTGTATGTGCCTCTGTTAGTGCACCCACTGACGAAGGCATATACAATCACTCCAGTTACTTTTTAATCATTCACAGCACATGGACAAGTTCCGATAACTTCTTTAACATCCCTTTATATTCTACTGTTAAGCTCAGTAACTTAAGAATTAGCCATGAAAACTAATACTCGACCATAGCATATTTCTTGTGACTCATTCTGGGCCATTTGTTAAAAAGTGTGACTCCTGCTGTGCAGCAAGAGTTGGGCAACAAGAGATGCATTTATCACTCAAGCAGAACAGCAAAATTCTGCCTACATCATCAATGTAACCTTCTGATGTGCTGCCAGCACTTGCTATTAAGTTACGTACTGCCTGTCACATCAGGAGTTTATAATCACTAAAGAAATATGATAGAAACCAAGAAGAATTCAGACTTAAGAGAGGTTTAGTTTGACACTGGAGATTTGTCACAGATGTCTGGGTGAAGAGAATGTATCTACTGGACATGTACAGTACCTGCTCGTGGTGAATTCAGTTCAGCAAACCTCTTTAGAATATTGCTAACCATCATTGGAGCAGCAACAGAAGAGTTCTGCTGCCTGGGAATGTCAGCCTGTTGCGTTGTACCCGAAGCCATATCATAAATAATTGGGACAATAATACTAACAGCTTCCTGTGGGACTGTTGTTTTCTGTGTTAGCTGGAGCTGTGGAAAAGAATCAAAAAGTGTGTTAAACCAAATGACCACATACTCCAGTGCAACTTCTGATGCAGTTAAATGCTCTAGGCCTACAGACAGCATGCACTTCCACCCCCTCAGTTTTCAGACATCGATTCTGTAACAGGAAAGTTATCAACCAGGTGTAGGCCATTTTCTTCTTAAAAGCACCCTACAGTGAGTGCTGCCTCAGAGATGACACTAATGTAGATCTTTTCTAAACATCTCCTTCCTCCTCCTATCCTTTCCCATAGCTGCAAATCTGTGCATCACTTAATCTGTGTGGTTAGAGCCTCCAAGAAGAAAAACATATCCAGCAGTCGAACACTTGAAGGTATCCGCAGCCCAGAGGGAACTGAAGTTTATATACTGTCAAAATCTCTCCAAGAACACAAAACATGAAGAGTTGTTGTGCTTTTATAGGAGGAAGAACAGGAATACTAACTGAACTCAAAAGAGAGATGCTTCCAAATGGCAAAACATTTTTAGCTATTACATTTGTCAGCTATAGCATGCTTATGTTTGGCTGTTAACCCATGATGATTTCAAAGACACGCAGCCCACAGGATTTTAAAAAAGACAGCTCTACTTACAAAAAACAACATTTTGGATTTCAGCACAACAGCAGGTGTTCCTGGAGGTGCAATTGGCGGTGCACTGGGAGGAATTGTTAAACAAAACTGCACGTTCCATTTCAGCTGACTCGCCTGATCAGGGAACTGTTAAGAGCAGCATAGAGGAAGATCAGCAAAGGTCTCACATCAGTGACATACATGGCGATGAACTAGGGGAGTGTTAGAAAGTAGAATGTGTCTCTCTAGCTAAACTTGCAGATGCTGCCAGGTTTCAGACTGACTCGGAAAGAACTGAGCATAGGGTAAACAAGAATACAATCAGAAAGATTCCAGCCAGCTTATGCAGGTGCCTATTATGCAGCCACATGCCTGAGGTTTCTCAAAATCATCAGTTTAAGGGAGAAATTCTGAGAGTTTCCAGGAAGGCTAATAGTGAAACTGAAACTTCTTTATTAACACCAAATAACACATATATAAACTTAGAGTAACGTATGTGTTTATAGATAAAGATACAGCACCTTTTATTTTAAAATATATTAACCAAAGTTGGGTGAACTAAATAGAGGAGTTAACTTACCAGCTCAAGTTTCATTATGTGTACGCAGTCCCTGAGGATATGCGTTGGAGCCCCTAGCAATTTTGTGAAGGCTATTAGGGTGTTTGCTTTAAAAGGTGGTCCTGCAACCTAAAGAAAGACACTATTTAGTACTGCCTAAATAGTGATAATAGCTGTATCATTTAATATGGTAAACAGCATGCACAGCCGTTCATTTTATATTCTGTAGGCCTTACACATGCCAATGAAAGTCAACAGTACCACTCAAAACAGCACTAGAGATTAAAAGTAATGCACATAAATTGAAACAGTTATACTTGAGTACACACCCTTGTTTCAAAGAACTTCTCCAAAACTTGTAACTCCTCCGATTTCCACTGTCCTGTGTTTTCAGGTGTTACTTTCAGTTGCAAGGTCTGGTTGGTTTTGGGATTGAGAGCAACCCTGCACTTCAGTGCCTCCGTCTTAAACATAATTACACCTGGTTCATTGGAGTTTATTAACTGTAGCTGCATAAAAGGAAGCATCACATTTTATCAGTCATTCACAAATAGCATGTACATGAGCACATTCACTTCCAAGACTGTAGTGATCAATCTGCCCTCTTTACAGAGAGGAACAGGTGATAGTTATACACAGGTAAAATTGCCTTGAGAATGAAGTTTATGCAAGATTTGGCTTCTTTTTCTGTCACTGAATCAATGCCAAAGAAATGAAGAGGTGCACGCTGTCTGTCCCAAATACTAAAGCAATATTCATGACTGAGTAGTTCAGATACTGTCGACTAGTAGCTAATTTCACTGACACTCCTGCTAAGTAATGGCATCCACAGTAACCCTGTGGCTGCTCCAGTTAACTCCCAATGGACATACAGCAAATACTTATTATATATGAAGCATTTCAGTTTGTGCCTGATTTGAAAGCCGGAGTACAGAAGCATGAAGAAGAACAGTTGTGAAATCATACTCACAGGTCAATATTAAAACAACCTAAATCATACCGTTTCCTGTTGTATGATCCTCTGAAGATGCCTCCTCATAATAACTGATCCAAGGAATCGCTCGAGAGGGGAGCAAAGATAGCTGCCAGCTAGTCCCGGTACAAGCCCAGGGGTAGGAGAGGGCAATAGCAGAATATTCAAGGCACTGTGGGTGAGGATTGTAGGTATGGATGCAGCCCAAGAGCGCTGAGGTAGTTTACGAGGTGGAGGCATGCTGGTTGGCATTGCTTGGGAACCTATTGACAAGGAAAAAGTACTTTTAGTAAGGAAGTATTTCAGCCATAGCATAAGATACATGTTCATTTTATTTGCCATCACTATACAAGCAATGAGTTCTCTGGGCCAAAGCTTAATCCTTCTTATTTAAGGATTTGGCTGCCTAGTGATATCCAACAGATAGACAAAGAATTAGCGTTTCGACCCTCCACTCATGCAGAGAATCTCAGTAACATAAAAATCCTCATCCCTTTTTCTCTTTCTGTAAAGTGCCAGCAGATAGCAGGCTTGTACAACAAACTCAATGAGATGCAAAGATAGCTAAATCAGTCATGCAAAAGTAGCACGACAACTCCATGATGTTAAAAGTCAGTATTAGGGTAAGCAAATAAGCTTATCATTGTTTCTATTCCAAAGAATTTTCTCTCAGTCACAGAGCTCAGAAGTTTAAGACTTCTTTCTGCAGTGCATCAAGAGGTATCAATCCTGCTGTACGATTTAATTAATTTTCCAGTTTGAACTAGGACAGAATAAAGGCTTCATTTCTTTAGGTATTTTACTGCAGAAGGCAGTAAGGGCCTTTAGGCTGATGCACAAAAATATCAAAAAGAACAGAACTAGAAATGTTAATCATTAGTGTTTCACAGTCTTAACACTAACAAAAAAGCTTACTTGTTCCAGCTCGTGGGGAATGAGAGGCATCTGGGACAGGTGAATGAAGGGAAGGGTTGGCTGGTGACATTCCAGGCATCCGTGCTGCTGGTGATGGACCAGAGACCTGAGGAGATCCTGGCCAGTTCCCTGCACGCTGACTGGGTGACATCATAGTGTATGGCGAGCTTGGGTCTATCGTACCTACAGATGTTACAAAACTGTTATTATTTTTTAGCAAATTATAAGGTTTGGTAATGTAGAAATCTAAAAAAGACTTACAAAATCTGTAAAGCATGGAAGTGATCTATATATAAAAGTGATATAAAAAACCCACAAGATACAGAGTCAAGGTTTTTCTGGTTGTATTTTTTAAAAAGTAAAATATAATTGAATGTTACAGCAAACGGGCCTGTTCAATATGTAACAGGTTCTAAATTAAAAAGAGCTCTTGCCTATAGACCTGAACTTCAACTGCTCCTTAGCAAATGAAAGCCTCAGCTAGACCATTCCTTGTCTATTCAGTATCTTGCAGTTATTTCCTCCAAAATAGCTTCGGTTTTGTACTCTGCTACACAGACTGATCAGAACAAGCTTCTGAAACAGTCTGTTGTATGTCTATCTCACTTTCTTCATCTTGGCAGTTAAACTGGTGTTCTAAAATTACAGTCTGAACTGTTCATTTATTGTGATCTATGGAATGGTTTCCAATGCAGTGTGATTATAACAAACAATTGTTTTGGCAGCTTTCCAAAAAAACTTAAAAAAGGCAACAAGCAAAAAGCATGTTACTCACATACAGTCAAACCAGCAGGACTCTGACAATGTTTTCAAAAGGCAAGTGTTTGAATTTCTAATCTGTTCCAGTAACTTTTCCAGGAAACGTAAGCAGCGAAAACACATTAACTAATCTAACAAGAAACAACACTGATTAAAAGCTGTAGCCATTGTTCTGCTGCAAGACCACACGGAATTTCCCCACATTAGTAAGCAGGAAAGAGTGACTGATAGTCAATTTTTTTTAGGAACACTTTAATGTGCCATGCAGCCACTTCTGATTACTGCTAAGGCTTACACCCACACATATGAAAACAACTACTTAAGCTAATTACAAAACCAAAGTCTGCTCTTAAAGACTTAATTTCAAGAAGCAAATCTGCTCCCTGTCACTAATATATACACCTGCCAGTAAAAAACTCACCATGTGGGCTGGCAAAGTTAGCTGTCTGTCCCATTGTGATTCCAAGAGAGGAAGGTGAAGGGGTTGGACCAAAGGATGCTGGTGATGGCGCTCTTAAAGCTCCACTAGGTGAGCTTGCAGCATGCAAATTTCCTAATCAAAGACACGGTATCACTCAAATTAGAACAGAAAAATGGGAAATGTGTAATTTTTTTTTTCTATCGATTGCCACAGTTATCTCCTTTGTTTGGGAGACAGCAAACATGATTCACAAGAATTTGTTTTGCACTCAAAGGCTTTAGTTTGTACATGCATAAGCGTTATATTGTCCAGACTGATTCACTACTCAAAGGAAACTTTCCAAGATACTTGGCTTGAAGAATGGCATTTCCCCCTGCCCAGCCATTCCCCAAATTTAAGTATTTACAGCTGTTGTGTGTAACAGCTGGGAGCAGAAAGCTTTGGTGTTAAAAAGCTTTTCTGGAGAAGCAGGTATTTAAAATTAACATGTTTTGATCTGAGCAAGTTGTAAGCTGTTAGAATTAAACAGTCCCAAATACTACACATTTAAAGATGACAGTTTCATGGATTTTTTGGTTTGCTTTAGCTTCAAAATGTAACTTTCCAAAACATGTATGGCAAGACTTTGCTATTTTTCCACAATATAAGGTGCATTCTCTTGGCTAAATTGGAGCCAAATACAGCTCAAGTAACTAAAAAGGCATGCTCAAAGAGCTGCATTTACATTTCTAGCACCTGATTAGCATATAAACTCTCAGCCATCTTACCTGGTGACTGTGTGTGCATCATAGACGGAGATGGCGTTACTGTGTTGTGATAGGAGGTGGGAGGTGAAGTGAGAGGGTATGCTCCCGATGCTCCTGCCTGTTTTGCAAATGGCTGAAATTGTCAACACAGAACAACAAAAAATGTTGACTACAACTAAAGTTAAGTATGCGCACAAGAATACTAATGAGAGTTTGGTCCCCGTCCGTGGAATCTTACAGGTCCCTCAACATAGTAGCTTTATTCTCTGCACCACCTTGTTCAATGCTCACTATTTTTGCCAGTGATTTTTTGCAGTTTCTCCTCAAGACATAACACCTCTACACCTCACTTCTTTTATCTGCCACCCCATAACAGCAAAGCCTCCTGACTCCCCCTCCCATCTTTAATTTTAAACAGTCATTTTCCCTCCCTCAGTCCTTTGCTTCTAAAGCAACAAGTCCCATGTGACCTTCCAAAGCTGCTGCTCATATGCTATGGGCTATTTACACTGGAATGAGAAATAGCAAAATAAATTAATACGTTTTGCCCCAAGGGGAATTCTACAGCAGAGCAGTTTTATGGTCTCCCTTTCTGTTTTTTACTGCAAATCTTTTTAGGACTTAAGTTCTTAGAAACCTGCAGTTGTGGAAGACAATAAACATTGTTTATTTTGCCTGGAGGGTACCTGTTGTTGTGGTTGCTGCAGTGGCTGCTGGGGTTGAAGCTGCGATATCAAAGAATCCATCATGTCTCCTCCAATAGGAGAAGGTGGGTTATCATCTTCATTTACAGATCGTCTTCGTGCATCCTGATTGCTGTCAACAAACATGTTCAGGAATGTCTGTGGAAAAGTCACTTCTGTTAGCAATTCCCTATTTAAATTTTATTACATAAATGAGCAAAGTATTTGATGAGCTTTAATACTATCTTTATTGGCTACAGCATGTAAAAACCAGGCAGGTCTCTAGAACTAACTACTAGGGGCATTCATTATATGCAGTATGAATAGTTTGCAAAGTATATCAGCTCATAAACAGAGCTTCTCAGTGGGTATTAAAACTTAATTCCCCTTCTCTTCTAAAAAAGGGGAGTCTTGCACCACCACCAACCAAGACACCTTGCTCATTAATATGAAATATCTCTAGTCATATACCAACATTTTTATTTTTTCCTGAATAAGGAAAAGCCTACCCCAAAAAATAGCTGTTCCAGAACAACTCAGCAGTATCCAGAACCTACTGAGCTTTTGTATCAGACCTACAACTGCCCTGTTTGGGTAAGAATGTCCAGGGCGCCTCCTCCATAATATTCTGTTGTACCCAGAGGAATTTTCCCATCCTCTTGAAGTATTTCCTCCTTTACCTTCCCAATTTCATTCGCTTATGCTTTCCACTGGCATCTACAATCCCCCTCCTCTTCCCATTAACCTTCCATTTGGAATTCAGGAAAACCATGTTTAAGATCAGCTACATGCAGTATCAGAGAATGAGTATTCAGCCGCAACTGTCAGAAAAAAAATTAGCAAACTATCCTGTTTCACAATGGGTGCCGCTTTCCAACAGTTCTGTAAAACTAGCACTGGTATAAGCTGCCTCTGGTTAAGGTACTCTGTCAATGGGCATCTTTTCAGGAAAAGCAAACCAGCAGTGTATTCTGAAGAAAAGCCACAGGCTCCTGCCACACAATGATAGAAACTATTTTAAAAGAGAAGTTTCTGTCTAGGACTGCAGGTCTTCACAAAAAAAAAGTTCCACAAAGCTCTTCGCATCAGACCCATACTTCCTGTTGGAAGCTCACTTGCTTATAATATGCCAGAAAATACAGAAATGGTCACCTTTAATCCAGGCGCAGGGTAAAATCCTTCAACTATTTTGCTGTTGTCAAAGAGACTGTACGCCCCATCACGTATGGCCACAACACCGCGGCTCCGGCAGTAGATGTCGATGCAGTACATGTTCCTAAACGCCAGCCTGATATGTGTGGGTGACTGTGGCAGAATGGAGAAACACTGATAGGCAGTGTTGGTGCGTTGAGTCAGACCCAGCATGGGCACAGTTGGAAGCTTGTTGATGGCATTTAATGGAGCCTGAGTGTCAAACAAAACCTGAGAGAGAACAGATATTAAGAGATCAAGTAGCTTACTTTTGAGTAAAGGTCAGGGAAAATGGGGACATGGCAGGGCGAGATACAATCTTCCCCAAGCCACCTTCTGCAAATGAGATCCATAAACAATAACACACACATGTAATTTCAAAGAGAACAGTTCAATCCGAATTCAGCTCTTACTAATGTTGCACTTTGATTGAGACAAGTTTTAAAACCTACCTGTAACAACTGCATCACATTTGGTGTTTTATTAAACATCTCCTGGAGCTGGTGCAGAATTGTGTTGTGACAGTTACTGCAGCCTGAGTTTGGGCCAACAGTTCCCAGTGATATGTGGAATTTCTGGAGTATGAAATTCCACTGAATGCTGATCTGCAATATTAAGAACATAAAATGGTCTTGGAAACTAGAACAACTATGAGGTTATAACAAGAAGGCTGGTCTGCTTTAATTTTTTTTCTCCCATTTTTCATCAAACCTCAACGGATTCTTAATTTACCTTCCTCAAAAGTTGCTGAAGTCATGGGGAAAAAAATAGTGCTGTTAGCTTTAGCAACCATTTAGTTAGCTGGATTGTTGGCAACCACAAAACTGGAGAACTATTTTAGCAAGTCAAACAGAAAGAAAAAAAGCCTTTTCTGCCAAAGGCAAGACACAGAAAATTAAACTTAAGAGATTCATGCTGCAGAGAACTGATTAATGAGCTGCTGGAGGTGGACAGTTTTTCTCAGTCATATCACACAAAAATCAGAACTAGACATGCTAACATGTAAGGAAGTCATATGCAGATCCACACTGCTACTCTAGTCACTTATTAACTGTACCAGTAAAATGCACACAGAAATACTCTTAAAAATTCAGCTTAGAACGTGAACACAAAAACCTTCCAGGAAGCAAATTTCAGGTGCATCAGCTACTTTGCATCAGTTGCACACAAAAATATATTCATAGTCTAACACATGTGCACTTACTTCCTCCTCTACCTTGCATTCAAGGCAAGGGTGTGAGCGAGTAGTCAGTTAACTACAAACTAATTAATAAGCTGCAAATTCAAATACTACAGAGTAAGCTAGAGTTCTAAACAAGGGAACAGCACCACTATAAAATAATGAAGGATCTCCTCTTTGAAAGCAAAATACTACATTTAGAAGTTTGTTAAGAGTCCTTTCTTCTAAGGCAGAATTAGGCACTCAGCTTACATATATATCCATATATCCTAGTACAGCAGTGACCAGCAGCAACACTTAGCATAAGCTTATTAGAAAAAGGCAGCCACACCAGCTTTCATGAATCAGAAGCACACAATTGTCCTTCCCACAATTTAAAGCATCTTATACAAATCCTCAAAAATTCTGAACATGTAGTAACCTAGCAAATTAGCAAGCTGGCACCCTCTCCTGCTCTCTTCTGCATTCATCAATATTAATTCCACAATCACGTATTACAAAGACATATTTTGCAGCAGAGTTCTGAGAACTCTAGCCCTACCCATTGTGTTTTTAAACACACATTTCAAGTGCACTTAAGAGTTACTTACTGAGCTCCCCTTGGTAGTTCCATAACAAAGGATAAGTTTTCGGTAATTGTAGATACGAACTTCTGAAAACAGGTTTAAGTGGTTGGGTATGTCTTTGAAGAAAGGAGGTAAAAGACAGTGAGAAAACCACAGTAATCTGTAAACACGTAATTTTCATAAACAGGAGGCAATTTCTGTACCTGGTAGGGACCGTGCAAACTCCAGGACACATTCATACAGCCGGGCGATACTGTTCCAGTCATTAAGGAATGTCTCAACAACTTTGCGACCTCCGACTGGTTCAGACAACTGGTTTTCATACGTCAGGTAAACATGACGGGTTGGTCCTGCAGTGTGAGGAGATGGTAAATACTGATTAAACTAGTGGTTCCTAAACTGTGGTTTATAGTCTATGAGTGAACTGTAGCAAGTGACCAAGAAGTATATTTAAATAATAAAAGTGCATCAACTCAGCAGTCAAAAATTTTTTTTCAGGTACACTGTGGTTTACTAGAAATCTTAGGAGCAGACAGTTGTCCAATAACTCCAAAACATTACTGGAACAGACAATGTAAACTACAAAGAAGCAAAATGTACCAGTTTTCCTAAATAAAACTTACCTTGCTCCCGAGATGAAGTGCTATTAAGTGGACAGTTTGCAAACACCAGCTCAGCCACCCATGTGCGATTATTTCTACCTTGTAATCGGAAAGTGCAATCAAGAAGAGATCGGTCGAGAGCCTTCTGTGTTTCCTCATTTACACCTTTACAGGGAGGAATTCTATTAATGATAAAAAAAAGAAAAAGCAATTAGACACAGTACAGTTCCAAAACTAAAAATACTACCTTCCAACATTTCCTGAAGGACTTCCAAGTCTGACACGAGAGAATGAACAAATCAACAGCAAAGACGGCTAGACTGCATAGTGAGACATCTCATTCCTCTTCAAGGACTGTAATAAGTGTGTTATTAAAGCACTCTGAGTTAAAACCCGTTTTTATATGGATCTCTTGAATTGACCTTATCTCTTGGTGAAGTAAAAGCACAACAATATCAAACTTCTAAACAGAGAAACAAGACAAAAAAGATGAAAAATGCACCCCCAAGTTTGCCGATGACACCAAGCTGTGTGGTTCGATTGATATGCTGGAG
Source organism: Amazona ochrocephala (assembly GCA_039720435.1). Taxonomy (NCBI): domain Eukaryota; kingdom Metazoa; phylum Chordata; class Aves; order Psittaciformes; family Psittacidae; genus Amazona; species Amazona ochrocephala. The sequence goes on from CM077877.1 coordinate 92,553,985, forward strand.
GAAAGGGATGCCATCCAGAGGGACCTTGACACGCTTGTGAGGTGGGCTGATGCCAACCTGATGAAGTTTAACCATTACAAGTGCAACGTTCTACACCTGGGTCACAGCAATCCCAGGCACAGCTACAGGTTGGGCAGGGAAGAGATTGAGAGCAGCCCTGCAGAGAAGGACTTAGGGGTACTGGTTGATGAAACAATGATTTTTGAGTCGGCAGTGTGCGTTTGCAGCCCAGAAAGCCAACCGTATCCTGGCCTGCATCGAAAGGAGAGTGACCAGCAGGTCGAGGGAGGTGATCCTGCCCCTCTACTCTGTTCTCCTGAGACCTCGCTTGGAGTATTGTGTGCAGTTCTGGTGTCCTCAACATAAAAAGGACATGCAACTGTTGGAACAAATCCAGAGGAGGACCACGAGGATGCTCAGGGGACTGGAGCACCTCCTGTGTGAAGATAGGCTGAGAAAGTTGGGGCTGGTCAGCCTGGAGAATGCTGCTTGGAGACCTCATAGCAGCCTTCCAGTATCCAAAGGGGGCCTATAAGGATGCCAGAGAGGGGCTCTTCATGAGGGACTGTAGTGATAGGACAAGGGGTAATGGGTTCAAATTTAAAAAGGGGAAGTTTAGATTGGATATAAGGAAGAAATTCTTTACTGTAAGGGTGGGGAGCCACTGGAATGGGTTGCCCAAGGAAGCTGTGAATGCTCCATCGCTGGTGGTGTTCAAGGCTGGGATGAACAGAGCCTTGGGTGCCATGGTTTAGTGTGAGGTGTCCCTTCCCACGGCAGGGGGGTTGGAACTTAATGATCTTAAGGTCCTTTCCAACCCTAACTATTCTATGTTTATAAAATAAGAAAGTTCTGTGGCAACCTGAATTTATGAATGCTTGCCTTCTAGAACAAGCTTGCTCTAAGTGTAATGAATGACCTGGCAGTTACCTTAGTACCCACTAATTTATTCATATCCCAGTGTGAGAATCAAACTCAGTGGGCAGACCAAATAAAGCTTAAATAAAAACATCCCACACATTTTCAAGTCCCTTGAGAATCTATTCAGAAACTTCATATACCACCCTTAACTTCAGCTCACAATTCTCAGCACTACTCTGTTCATACGCAAAATTCAAAAGGTAGGGCCTGATGTCTTTATATCACTATACATTTCTACAGCACCAAAGGATTTAAGAAGGTTTTACTCTAGAAGTTGTCTTTGAAGTTTATTTTTTTTTATATGCTTTAAACTGATATAGTCTGCTTTACTTCATAACACAATCCAAAGTTTAAGTGGTGAGGCTTGACGCAGGCTCACAGAACTGTGAAAAACTGGCTGGGCTACAAGGTCCACTGCAATGTGGTCAATAGTTGCAGACACAACTAGTGTCTGGCTGTGGCTAGCATTCCTCAGGCTTACCAGAAGCCAATACTTAACTATTTCAATAACCTACACAATGCAAAGGAATAGCGAGTTTGTAGATGATGCCAAACTGAAGGGAGTACCTAATATGCTGAAGAACAGGGCTTCCATTCAAAGGGACCTCAAATGGGTGGAAGGAAAAGTTAACAGGAACCTCATGAAGTTCAACAAAAATAATGCAAAGTCCTGCACTTGGGCCCAAACAACCTTGAGAAATAACACTGTGGGGACTGACTGGCTGGGCAGCAGCTCTGCAGAAAAGGAATTTGGGGCCCTGGCATACAGACTGAACAGGAGTCTGCAGCATGCCCTTGCAGCAACAACAGACCGATGCATCCTGGGCTGTATTAGCCAGGCAATCAAGTGACTAACTCTCCTCTAGTCAGCATCTGAGACTGCTGTGCACAAACACCCTTGAAGATTGGAAAACACAGCTGATCAATCCTGCTTTGAGCAGAAAGTTGGAGCAGATGATGTCTTTTTCGGGATTCCTTGAATTTTCATTGGCAGCATCACATACTGGTAATTGTCAAATAACATATGCAGTATGTAGGCCTCTGATCTGATCGAAAATTGCAATTACATGTTGAAGAATCATCACCATATCTTCCTTAGCACTGCCTTGATTTTAGGATTGAGGACTGTCAGACTGTTTTCAGACCTTCCCAGTTTAAGCTAATGAAAGAAAAGAAATTATAGTTGGCTCTGTGTCTACTCTTGTTTTCTTTTCTCCTGTGCTGCTTCATATGAGAGTGCAAGACACAAAATAATTAAAAAGACCCACAAAAAAAACCCCCAAAAGCCAATAAAAAATCCCAAACCAAAATCCCACCCGATTTTTTTAAATGTTACTCTCCAAACAATCCTTTCCTTCTCTCAAGCATATGTACAGTAATAAAATGACAACGCAGGAGCACATCCTCTTACTTCAGTAAACGTATTGCATGGCTGAAGCCATCTCCTTCTACTTGTACTCCCTGGTGAGGAATGTCCATATTAGATAACTAGGAATGAACAAGAAAAATGTTATCCCAAGCAAAAAGTCAAACAAATTAACTTTTCAAGGATTTCCCTACCACCACCACCAAGGGTGACAGATGTTTCACATCTTCACATCTTCTATAAAGCTGCATCCCAACCACTCCCACAATTGTCTTTCATTCTCATTTTTCCTTTTCTCTAAGTTTTTCAAGCTTTTTATGGCGCTTGGTATTAGAGAACTAGCTCTAACAAGACCAGAGGAACCAGGCACAACTGGTGTGGGGGAAAAAGTGAACAAGTTTGCTGAACAGTGGCATCTAGACAAGAGAACTAGGAGCAGTACAGGAAGAAGGAAACAAGGTATATTTTTTAACACATACCTCCATACGAAGCCCTATAAATGGCATATTTGTATCACACATGGCTACAATATGAGCTAGCACTTTATTGAAGGCACACATTTCTCCCGACCGTTTTGGTTTCTTAGGTTCTATGGAACATGGATCACCAGATAGCTAGAATTAAAATAAAGACAAAGGTACTTGCACATTTGGAAAAGATATCAGAGAATTATCTCACTCATCCAAGTTTTAAATGAATCACAGCCTTAGCACAGTCTACTGAAAGGATCTGGTACTTCAGGATAGAAACAATTCAGTTGAACTAATTTTAAAATCACCTCCTTCCTTAAAACAGTATTTACATATCACTAACCCATGTCAAGCTGACCCCAGATGTAACACTTATCAGCCCCTGCGGTCTTGCTCAACATCTTTCTCGGTGACATGGACAGTGGGATTGAGTGCGCCCTCAGCAAGTTTGCCGATGACACCAAGCTGTGTGTTTCGGTTGATGCATTGGAGGGAAGGAATGCCATCCAGAGGGACCTTGACACGCTTGTGAGGTGGGCTGATGCCAACCTGATGAAGTTTAACCATGCCAAGTGCAACGTCCTACACCTGGGTCACAGCAATCCCAGGCACAGCTACAGGTTGGGCAGAGAAGAGATTGAGAGCAGCCCTGCAGAGAAGGACTTGGGGGTGTTGGTCGATGAGAAAATGAACATGAGCCAGCAGTGTGCACTCGCAGCCCAGAAAGCCAACCGTATCCTGGCCTGCATCAAAAGGAGCGTGACCAGCAGGTCGAGGGAGGTGAACCTGCCCCTCTACTCTGCTCTCCTGAGACCTCACTTGGAGTATTGTGTGCAGTTCTGGTGTCCTCAACATAAAAAGGACATGGAGCTGTTGGAACAAATCTAGAGAGGACCACGAGGATGCTCAGGGGACCGGAGCACCTCCTGTGTGAAGATAGGCTGAGAAAGTTGGGGCTGGTCAGCCTGGAGAACACTGCTTGGAGACCTCATAGCAGCCTTCCAATACCTGAAGGGGGCCTATAGGGATGCTGGGAAGGGACTCTTCACGAGGGACTGTAGTGATAGGACAAGGGGTAATGGGTTCAAATTTAAAAAGGGGAAGTTTAGATTGGATATAAGGAAGAAATTCTTTACTGTAAGGGTGGGGAGCCACTGGAATGGGTTGCCCAAGGAAGCTGTGAATGCTCCATCGCTGGTGGTGTTCAAGGCTGGGATGAACAGAGCCTTGGGTGCCATGGTTTAGCGTGAGGTGTCCCTGCCCATGGCAGGGGGTTTGGAACTAGATGATCTTAAGGTCCTTTCCAACCCTAACTATTCTATGACTACACCTACATGGCACAAAGCATATGATACAGATACCAGCACTCTGTGTATACAAGCTACTCTTGCTACCTCTGCATAGTGCTCTGCCTTGGTTCTTTACAACAGCTGACAAGGCCTGACATGAATTAAAAGACAATTGCTTCAAAATAGTTTCCCAACATCTCCCTAGGAAAGCAGCCCAGAGAACCAAGCAGTAATACAAGCAGGATGTAAGCCACACTAACTTTTGAAACACCACTACTAAGGCTGGTATTGATGCTCATACCATGTGTTTAGCTTTCACGCTCTACAACTAGCCCAATGGCTTTTGAAGCACATACCTTGCGCTTGACACCACTTTTAATTTGTTTCCCACTTTTTGTATCTAGTACCAACTCTTCAATGTTTGGCTTGAACTGCTGTAGTAAAAGTGCAGTAGCAGGGCTGTCATCTCCTTCAGCATAGCTCACAGAGAGAAAATAGTACTTGTATTCTAGTTCTGTGGGGTTGCCAGGAACATCAAACATCTCTACAACCTATATTAAAACAAAACAACAAATTCAAAAGACCCTCAAGCTGTGAATATGTCTACATCAGTTCCTATCCTCTCCCTGTCAAAGAAAAGACACAAGTCTTTTTCAAGATAATAGTAGTGTGGCTAGGAAAGGGACCCAGGAAGAGAAAGATTATAAACTTTCAGGAAACATAAAGAGAATGGTTGCTGAGAAGGTTACTGAGTAATTAAACTTTATGTCCCCTCCTCTGTATAAGCCTGACTCCTCAATAAACCCACTGAATGAGAGAAGGGAGGGAGAGAAGAGAGTTGAGGAGAGTTGAGGAGTCATTGGTGACTTGGTTCCTAATGTTAAGAGTTAACAGTGCGACAAACTGTCTGGCAAGTCCATGACTGGGGGCAAAAGACCGAAGCATTTTTCAGCTACTTACAATGTAGTACTGTGGAAGACGAGTGAGTTTGATAAACAATTTGTGTTTGGAAAGGCTTCCCACTGGATGGCTAGCATAATTAGCTAGTTGAAGAGTTTCATTGCTCACTGTAGGCAGATGCTTTATAGACTGTTTGCAACGTTGCTGTCCAAGCCAGAACCTTGCATTGAAAGAAAGGCATTAGTACCCTGAGGCTGTTTTAAATTATTCTAGTATACTGCTGTTTAGAGCATTAGTGTCAAATTAGGTCAGTCATATTCTAAGTCAACATCTATCATTGCTGCACAAGTTATACACAGAAAAATCACACAGATGATTTGTGAGAAGAGTTTGTATTTTCTTATTACTACGGCCATATCTTGTCTTCAGTTTGAGTAAAAGATAGCTGTTAATATAAGAAGAAAAGCCCTCAAATTTTTTTCTGAAAGAACACATAAATCTTTATACACTACAGTATGTAAAATTGCAATATAGTAAACAAAGGGACAAATTAAAACCCATGCAGATTACAATTATTTTACAATTGGGGATCTTTAATTATTTTTTGGTATGGAAAGGAAAATCTTTGCTCCCATATGCTGGTAAGCAGCACAGTAAAAAATAACCAAAGCTGGACATCACTTTGCATTATGTTATCGGCAAACTCATTCACCTGAGTAAGTCTGGACATGAAGAACCACATGCAAGACACCAAATTATTCTAATGTTTGGAACTAAACTTTGTTCTATTCTAATGGGTTTTGGCTATAATGAAAGGCCATAAAGCCTAGATAAGCTTGAAAGGTGCTCAGAAATGTGTGGCTTGGTTTTTCAGTTAACCTTCCACTGAAGACAGCAGTGGAAAGTGTGGGTGCTGAGCATCCCTCCATCATGACACACCATGTTTATTCTTGTAGACATGTTATAGCTGTTCTAAAAGACATTTCCTGGATCTGTCTAGCTTCCTCAAAAACTGCAGCACTACCCAAGCAATTATCTCAAGTACATAATTTATAACAAAGGGAGGTTGATTAGTTTCGCCAGGGTGCCAGCACTTCATGCGTCATCATGCTTCTTTTAGAAGCAAAATTCTTCAAATAGAGGTTTCACCCTGCAATTAACTCAGAGTACTGGGAATTTCCAAATTGACAGCGCAGGTGGAACTTAAGTTTTCATGCAGATGCAAATTGTATTTGTATTACTTGCTACAACCTCTTTTGGGAGCCAAATGTATCTTGTGCTTAAATCTCAGGGCTGTATAGAAGGAAGATTAGAGCTTTAAACCAGCAAGGGCTGAAGTATTAGCAGATAAGCAGACATTATTTAAATCATCCTAGGCCACTTCCTGGCTTTTCCTCTATATTGTGAGAAGGGAGATGTTCTTGCTGAGAAACAAGCAGTTCAGTGGTAGAAACAGGGCGGAATAAAGGAGGTAGAAAATAAACATGAACACAAAATGAGATCCTCAGAAAGCAAGTCATCTGCTACTGACATAAAGTGAAAAGACTTCATGCAGAGTATGTGCATACCAATGCATGAGGCTATGTGTAAGGGGGCTAAAGGAGGCCTATGGAATCAACTCCCAGCAAAACCAGAATTTCCACCACCACTTAGAGGTGATGGAAAATACTTCAGGTTGCTTAGAACACTGAGAAAGTATATGCCCTGTTGTGTAAAACACAAAGCCATGCAAGTGTGATCATCCAAAATACAAATATGGTAATTCATTTTATGAAAATGAAGTGAATCATTCAAGTCACTTACTTGAGCTGCTGGAGACAAGGAATGACACGTTTCATATCATCATTAACAGACTTCTCTATGTCATCAAGTGTCAGTTGATCTGCAAGAACATCAGGTAAGTGAATGGTCTTAACATCAGCATGTAAAAAAAAAAAAATCTGACTTTTTTAATGTCTTATCTAATTTAACAATTAATCATAGAATCGTAGAACAGCCCAGGCTGGAAGGGTCCTTGAAAGATCATCTGGTCCAACCTTTCATGGGAAAGGGAGCCTAGATGAGAGATTACTTAACACCTTGAAAATCTCTAGTGATGGGAACTCCACATATCCCTGGGGAGGCTGTTCCAGTGAATGACTGTTTTCACTGTAAAATTTTTTTATATTGAGACGAAACCTCTCCTGGTGCAATTTGCAACTGTTGCTTCTTCTCTATGTGGCTCATTATGAAGAGAGAGATTAATACAAAACAAATGACCCATAACGCTTGTAAAACCACAGCAGTATGTTATTAGGCAAATAAACTAAAAGAACTCACTTTCCTTCTTTTTTTAAGTAATATGAAACATGAAGTTAAGACTTCAGCAGTCAACTCAAGATGTGTAAGGTCACATAATACAATTCTTAATCAGGCCCATATGAAATGACTGCATCCATTAACAGCACAACTCAGGAATCCCAGGTCACAAAGAATATGCATTGCAATGACGCCTAGCAATATTTAGTCTGTTGTTCTTGTAAAACATACCAAACTGAACTGGGACTTTTCAGAACGAAGATTCACTTCTTGGTTCCTTAAACTCAAATACCTAGATGACGACCCCAGTGGGATGTTCATTTGCATTATTGTTATTTACTTACAGAACTTTGCAGATTAACAGAATTGTTCACATAAAATTACTTCAGAAAGAAGGATTTTTGTGAGATATTAAATATATCCTGCTCTGCACCTACTTACCAACACCATACAGCATTAGTTGAAACATTCCAGAGTGGAGATCAACAAATACGTGCAGGCACTCTGATCGACCACAGGGTTCCAAAATTGGAATTACAAGAGTTGGAAGAGCCGTCTCAATAAATGCTAAACAAAAATTTATGTTAATAAGGTTACACAAGATTCAAGCATATCATATTAAAAATTAGCCCATTATAATCACAAAACCAGTTTGTTTTTATAGAAGCAATCTTCACTTGCCCATTATTACACTGTTAGCATAAACAATATAAGAATTTCTCTGTGAAAACAGTGCTAGTATCAAACCAACAAAAGACAGACAAAATTTGAAGGAGGTTATTAATCCTTTAATATCTTTAACTCTTTGAGTTAAAAGATACTAAAGATATAAGATCAATTCAAATCCCAACAGTTCCAACAACAGTTTAAGCAAAGTCTCATCCAAAGCTAGCTGAAGACAGTTCATGATTTGCTTTCAATTCTGAACACGTACAAGTTTCACAGCAGACAACTTTTAACCCTTCAACTCAGACTATAATGCTCTACCACGTTCATCTATTATATTGCATTTAGAGGTGTAATTATTTTACAGTTATCAACACAGAATAATTTAAAGCTGTCCTGCTAATTCAGAAGACATCTCCCTTTAAATTAAATAAAGAACATGAAAAAATTCTGAAAACAAGAAACAGTAAGAAAAAAGGAAACCATTCCTAGGCACAAATAGAAATACACTTGAAACAGCTTCAGTAGAAAGTACATACAGTTGTCATTAATATTGTAGCTCTTAAGAATGGCTTTCAGCTCCTGGAGTTTTTGATGAGATCTTGCATGGACACTGTCTATTAGGAGTTTTTCTATTGATAGGTGGTCAATCTGCAAAAAAGGAGTGCACTTGAGCAAGTTCAAATTTGATGTGTAGACTTTATGCACTAGCATGCTGGAACAAAGCTACTTTAGAATCACTTCAGAAAGAATTTGCTTAGAAGTGTGGTGAACCAAGTGAACTACTAACTTCAGTATTTGGATCACTACAAAAACATAAACAACTAACATAAGATTGTGTCTGTGCAGCAGGCAGCGGAAGGGTTTTTTACAGTAGACTAGAAGAAAATGCAAAAGAAAAGATGTTTAACTATGCTATTACCACTGCATGTGTAGACCTACTTGTTCTGGATTAAGGCTGGAGTGTTTTTCCAACTTAGCATGCATCTGTTTATACAGTTATAAGATAAGGAAAAAAAAAACAAGCAACCGCACATCCCAAAACAACACTCTATTAGAATATGGTTGCCTCTAAACAAACAAATATGTGGCTGTAACATGAAATACAACACACTAGTATTAGGCCTGCTAACAAGGTAACAATGCAGTGAAGATGCAGGAGCAGCCACTACTAAACCCAGGAGTATCTAAAGGCTTGCGTCTAGAGGCTGTTGCATTGTCAACGCTGAAGCTTATGCCACCACTTACATTAACTGTAGCTTACTTGTGCAACCTAAATTAAAGCATTTGCATTTAAATCCATTCATATGACAGTCATACTATTTGCACATTTTGAATAAGCAAAGCTACAGATGACTGCAAAACACTTTTCTAGTTAACATCACACTGCTTTGGAAACTTTTTAAGGTGAATTAAACTTGAATTTTATTCTAGCATGAGACAAACACAGAAGAGGTTTACACTGCAACAGAATCATTCAGAATTTCAGTACATGTTTTTGTATATAACAGAATGATCTTCCCCTAAAGATTAGCTTTCCAAAACAAGGCCCTAAAAATTAAGTGTTTATACACCCACAAGAGCATTTAAACTCAGCAGCTGCTATGAGTTAAATCTTCCTCACTATCAACTACAGGTTCTATAGCTATAACCAATTTTCAGTAGGTTAATGTACAATAACCTCCTTATACAAACACATTTATTCGTGCCACTGTTTTATATAGTATCTTAAATACATAGAAACAGTGTGCTAGCTACGTCATCACAGCTGAGATAATATTTCAAACACTAGAACAGAAGTGTAAATACCATAACGGATGATTTTTTTAAGCTCAGAGTAAATAAAGGGAGTCAGCATTAACTTTGACAAATATCAAATTTACAATAGCCTTGTATCTTAAACTACAGACTGTAGGCCTGATTCAGTGACTTAGATTGCACCAGCTCCAGTGGAACTTCAGCAGATATTCCAGATAAAGCATATTTTTCTAGATTTAGGCATAAATACAGCATCTTCACTAAATTAACTGTGTATTTAGTAGCCTAAATGTGCTAATTTAGGTTATTAAATGAGTAAATTTAGTATATGTTTACTATACTAATAGTAGAATTTCTACTCTACAAGTATAGTAAAAGGCTACTATGCTCCATGAAGTTTCCCATGTGCCTCTGCAGGCCAAACATATGAAGTTTTTGCATTCACCATATAGAGACTTGTCTGTCAGACCTGGTAAACAAGATGGGCCAAGAGGCTCAAATACAAAGTATGTACAGTAGGTGAAGGCTATTGTCAGTAGAAAGTTCCGTAAGACAGGCCACATGATGTAATCTAGTTAGTAATAGCATAAACCCAACCTTCACCTAACACTTGTAACAAGCAAACTATGGTAGCTTTTCCGCACAAGATTTACAAATCATAATGCAAGATTTTTGAAAGCAAATAGCACTGCTGGGTTGCCAACTCTAGTGACATAGGGAAGCTGACTTTCAGAGGAAGTTTATGCAGCATCTCCAGGAAGATTAGAGCCAGTTCTTCCCTTTTCTGTCTATAAAGCATTTCAAGCCAAACACTAACCATAAGAGATATTCTGTTGCTGTTTCCCCCCAGCCTCAGCATTCTGTCTTGTAAGTGGTATATAACACACTGTGAAGTAGGTGTAATTTTTCAGATGAAGTAAAGGCCAATTAATTTGCAACAGCAATTTTAGGTCCCAATATAAACACTAACCAACACAACCTAGTCGAACTGTTCACTAGAAATCTTAGAAACACCTCTTTAAATAGAATCAAAGAGAAACAATCTGACAGTGCAAAGGATTTTTATGGTTTTGATTTGTAAAACTAGATGCCTACTGCAAAGCAAAGCTTTACCTTCATGGCTCTTTCCATCAGTTTGGAATCACAGGCTGGCAGTGGAGGCTCATGAAATATTTGTAAGGGTTTTGAGACATCAGTTTCATCGATCTTAATAGTGACCTTATGAACAGATGCAGTCCCTGTTTTCCTTCCAAGCACCTGTTGACTT